>OX421897.1:92406758-93656758 GCA_949128065.1 Beris chalybata
ATAAAAATTAAATATTTTTAGCTCAAACTGTTACGAACACTTACCTGTGATTTACTTTAAAATACATGATAAAAACTCAGATTATAGCCTAGTGTAGGGTATTATTTGAACTCTTACCAATGTAAAGATAAATAGCCTGTGTGCGCTTCTTCAAAGTTGAAATTTGTTGCTCACTAAATTTGAAAAAATTAACAAAACCCATTTCATGATCTTAATGAAACTATCTAAATTTATGTCTAACAAGTAGAAGACATTTTTAATCTTGGTGGAATTATAGAGCCTTTAATACGTATATTCATTTTATTGTATAAGAATCATTTTAGTTCCACCAAAATGGCGAAAATTTAATTTTTTCTATCCATTTTACACATTTTTGTGTAGGACTTCATATTTCTGACTATTTTCAACAAAAATGTCTTTGTGGTAAAAGGTATCAACTAATAGGTGGTCCCGGTTCCACATAGCCAAGGACTTTACGTGCATCCCCTTAGTTATGCCGAAAATCAAAAAATATAGAGTGCCAGTCACACACAAGCCTAGAGCTGAAACAATAAGATTTTAGCGTTGGCACTGCTGCTTGTCTGTCTGATATGATAATAACTATAGCGCTTTTTGGTTTATTCAATAGAAGTTTATCTGTGGACAATTCTATAGCATGCACCTCAGCCTGAAACAGAGTAGCTGTTTGTTCCATTGCCATCCATATTTTAGATTTGGGTGCAAATACGCCTTCTCCAGTTCCAGTATAAATTTTAGAGCCGTCCGTGTACCAGACCGAGTCACCTTCTCCAAAATATGGTAAACGAGATTGGTATGATATACGTACGATCTTGTAGACTTATAGGTCCAGTACACCATTTTTGGTCTAAGACACCAAGTAGTACCACAGAGCCTTCGGCACGCCATAAAAGACAATGTTACTCGTGTGAGATGTTTTTAAGACGTAAGTTTCAAGTCAGACACTTGTCCAAGGTGATACACACGTATTTGACATCGGAAGACAGTTCAATTGTAGTTCCTCTCACAATCGGGGGCCTTTAATTTACCTTTTGACTTCTAGTAAATGGCACTACAATTGTTTTACTTGGATCCTGAGCAGTGATCCTCTGTAGGACCTCTTGCATGTGGTCCAAAATGACACAATCATATTTATCTCTTACAGTGATCTCCAGGTCATCAGCATAAATTCCGACTCTCAAACCCCTTGGTACTCAGGTCCCTGAAGGCATCCCTTGATCGCTCGTACATTGAGACCTTTACCACCGATCTGAGCTAAAATTCTGCGAGAGACAAGCATCGCTACTATATATCTCGTTACCGTATCTTCTTTTTTCTCCTTTTTGTGTAAGTAATTCAATGAATTTATAGGAAGTGTTGCCAAAAGCTCCTACAACGCAGTGGTTTTAGGGATAACCACCTCCGCTTCGAAAATTCATATCTCTGGTACTTGTCGTAGAATAATAAAGTAGGGCTTCTTTGAAAGGGCAAGGTTGTCGCAATATAAAAAAATACGAATAATTATTATCCTTGAAAGTTATTTTCTCGATAACGATTTTGTCTTTTATCCTTGAATATTTCAATCTCAATTAACTTGGGATTCAACAAAATCTAATAAAATCATCATCAATGTCGCTATAGCCAATATTCTCTGTATTTAAAAAGCTCGTTCTCTAACAGCTAAGTCTTCAGATAGCTTTGCTATCTTCATTAATCGAGTATAATACGTTTTATTTGCGTCGATTGATTTCGTTCGTTTCGATGTCGTCTTTTTCTGGATTAGACTCAAGATATATGAAGTTGTCTATGTATACTCTCCAAATTATACTCCGCAATTGGTATATTCTATCTGATTGGCGTTTTCTTTCTTCTGTGCGTTATTACTTTCATTAATTTATTACTATTATTACTTTGCTATTACTTTATGCGTAACCCGACTTCTTTTGTGGCAGAGTCAAGATTGACAAATACCTCCTCAGCACTAGAAAGGATCTTGCGAGAATGTTTACATATTATATCGTCAGCGTATGCTACTAGTTGGGTGGACTTGGATAGTAGTGTCCCATTGGTGTTCCTGGTCGACGGATGACATGCTCTAGTGCCAAGTTTAAAAGCATGGGGGCTAGATCGTCTCTCTGTTTTAAACCACATTCAGTTCGAAAGCTGGTTGTGGAATCGTTTTGTATTCTTCGTAAGATGAATTTTTTTCAGTGGGTAAACCGGGTGGATTTTTTTTAAGTGATGTCTTCTTTTGTGATCAGTTGTATGCGAAGATTTTAGATTTTCTCAACCGGTAATACAAGAAAGCTGAAACTTGTAATTTATATAAAATTTGAATAGTTCCCAAAAACTTGTCGATATTGGTGAAGGGTGTGGGAGTGAGAAAAAACAATACCATCGAAATGCTCGAACGCTGAGATAGCGATATTCTAGAGTCTTTTTTCCTAAACGGTTAATGTCGACAGTGAAGCAAGGAACTTGTGGAATTTTTCTAAAGAATCAGGTCTCATATCTCAAGAACTGTTTAAGATAGAAGCTTAGAATTCTACTAGGAACTGTAACATCTTTCAGCTTCCTTGCGCTTTTTTGGATGTCTATTACTTTTCGCCACTGGTAAGACTGCAGAGAACGCATGACACTCTTCAACTTGGATCTCTGTCCATTTCTTATAGATCCTTTATCAATAAACTGAAGAACGCACTCTTTACTAACTAGTCTTTCTTTTGTCATTTTGAAACATTTTAAGCTATTGTATTATTGAAATGTAATATTTTGTCTCAATTGGCTTTTAAAAATAAATAAATTCATACGGAAAGAAATTGTTGGGTTTCCGAGTTTCATACCTCGAGAATCGCTTATGATGTATAACTAAGACTTAGTATTTATAGTAGATAGAGCTATAGTTGTGACAAGTTCTATAAATAAGACTTTTAATAGGGGCATATTCATAGTCACCGGTTATGTACGAAACCCTTTGAAGCCAAAAGCACGGTGAGCAGTGAGACAATATCAAATTGTTGTTGTTTTAATGTGTCAGTGAATGAGATAAAACAGGGTCGTTATGTCAATTGCTGCTGTTTTGCGTGCAAGTGAATGCGACAACGTCCGTCTTCAACTTGATTGCTGCTTGTACATAATACAGAGACGGTGGTATTAATTTTTGCAGAATAGGAAATTGGACTTGTAGAGCTCCATTACTTCCAAATTATTTCCAATTCGAATATGAATCTTCTTTTTCTTTTTATGTAGTATACAATATCTACTACTACTAATAACTACTTGTAGATAATATCGAACTTCACTG
Organism: Beris chalybata; assembly: GCA_949128065.1. Lineage (NCBI taxonomy): Eukaryota > Metazoa > Arthropoda > Insecta > Diptera > Stratiomyidae > Beris > Beris chalybata. The sequence continues at coordinate 92,410,060 of OX421897.1, forward strand.
GTCAATTTGAAGTTCAAATTAGTCAATATTAAAATTTTGTTGTTGAGTCACTCCTAGCTTTTACATCATCTTGTAATGAATTCTGTAAGCACATAATTTGTATCCATTTTTGACTGATGCTACAAGCTTATAATGTGGTACATAAATATAAGTGCTATATGCGAGTACTCTAAGAAACATAAATTTTTGATATACATACTCAATTACGATAAAATTTTTAAATTTGGCATTTGTACTAGGAAATTAAAAAAATTTTAAAATTTTTGGAGGTGAGTGGCAGTTGTTAATTTATTTAATCAATAATCAATGGCGCAACAGCCCAAATCGAGCCTAGGCCTTAAAGTAATGCTAGAGTTACTTCATTACGAGACCAACGGAACACTAGGAGGTGAAGTTGTCAGCTACACCCTCGTCCGTGATTATTACCCCGATTTTTAACTCAGGTACTCATTTACAGCTGAGTAAACTGGCAATCTGGCACCCAATCCCATTTTCAAAAATTACTTGTCGCCAAGCGGATTCGAACCTGGTACCAGGTACCCCGAAGGCAAGTGCTCCCGCCACTAAGCCACCCAGACTACATTAATTTATTTGCTTCGTTCTTTATATCACAATAACAATTTTGCAGTATGAAACAGTACCTACTTGATAACGCTATAAAACTGTTGTTGTCAAACGTAAAATATTCAATAAAAATCTGATAATCTCCAATATGCACAACCTCTTATCGTTCAGTAGGTATCATTTTGATTGATCTCACGGATCTTTTGATTACTGTATAAAAGAAGACCCAATTAAAAATCTAGTTATCATGTTAATTTGTTATATGCAATTTCACGGATTGCTCCAAGGTTTTCCGTGGGGGTTTGTGACAGTTGACTAGAGAGCCTTAGCTTAATACCTCAAGAGCCAAGAGCCTAACGTTTTCTATTGCAATTTCCTTCTTCATTTTATGATCACTTTCAATTCCAAATTAAAAATTTTAACTAATTTTCTTTATCATTTCAGAAAAAAGCGACAGCGATAGTGAAGGACAATAAAAAGTATAAATTTTAATATTTTCTAGAATTCAAGATCAAATAATTACGAAATTATAATCTGGTCATTGCTTTAGCAATTTTTTTAACTTTCCTATAAAATAACAACAAAATAAAAAAAAAACACTCCCATTACCATTGCAATGACGAAATCTCTAATATACCTACTGCCTAAAATAAATAAAGTGTAAAAATAAATACTCAGTAGATAAACACGTGTTGTTATACCACTTTGTAATTAAATAACGAAAAAGAAGAAGAAGTATTGCAAGCTTTCTTAAAAAATAATAAAATGTTAATTACCAAAGTTGTTAAGTAATTACAAAACATCTTGTCAGTAAATAAATTATTGCGCGGTAGATTAAATTCAATGTAAATAAAAATTCATTTTCGATCATTTCTGTTCACATTGAAATTAATGTGCGCACTACACCCTAACCTTAATAAAACGAAATCGCTTAGTAAATTGAGTAATTAGCAAAACAAAAATATTAACAAAAAACAATCAATTTACTATTTGGAAATGTTTCGTAAATAAGTTTCATATTACTGTTAAAACTAACATTTTTTTTAAAAACATTTATTATTACGAAACTTTTCCGAATACAAAAAAGGTATAACCTTACATACCCACAAACAATTTTTAAATTAAAATAATAATCTTTTATGCAAACAAATTTGTTTTTATAAAAAGTTGTATCCTTTTTATCACTTAAACAAAAACAAAAAATAAAAAATTATATTATACGCGTCGTTATCATTACTTAATATTATTATTATTTTATAATATGAGAAAAAACACACACAAACAAAAAAAGACAAGTGCATACTTTCAACAAAAATATTTATGTTTTTTTTACATTTAATTATTATCGTTTTTAAGTTATTTTTACGTGCCCAGAATAAAGAATAAAAAATGAAATAAATATGAGGTGGCTATGTAGTCAGGTTTTTTGTGACTACTATTGTTTCGTTAATGAAATTATTGTAAAATAAATATAAATTAAATACAAAATCTGAAATTGGAAGTTTTTTGTTTCTAATAAAATCCATTTGAATCGATGCTGATATGTTTTCATAAAATCCCATTGATATGTTCTGTATTGTCTGATTTGACTTTCAAAGAATAACGACATTAACTGATGCTTTGACTAAGATTTTTTTGTATTGTCATGGTGACATATTTAAGCGTAAAATTAATTTACCTAAAGTCCACAGCATAGCATTGCTATTATAACAGTTTAGAAAAAGCTTGGCTAACCGTCAATACTGATCCATATAATGCTTATGTGACACTTCAAAAATTAAATAGAATAGAAATATTTGAATTTTTTTACGTTTGCTTAGATTGACTGATAGGTCAGGTGTCGTAAAAAAAGTCAAGACACCAACCAAAAAGGAGTTTAGACACAGCTGTGCAATTTTTCGTATGGAAGCTACCGGAGTAAGCGGATTTCGCTGACCAGTAAACTCGAAGTTCATTTTCACTCAAAACTAATTTATACGAAATGCCGAATTCCTAGATAAACGATTACTTGAGTTATAGTGAGTTCTGTAAATTAAGTGAAGACATTTTTACAGGATATTTGTATGGCAGCTAAACGAAAGGCTAATAGAATTTAGCTGAAACTATTGAAAAATTAACACACACAAATTTTGTGCTCAAACTCTTTTGAAGCTAGCGGCCAATATTCTTGAACAAGTGTTTTAAGGATATTTTGTATGGCAGCTACCCGAAGGAGAAGAACGACTTGAGTTATCGCGCTAACAAACATACAGACGGACGGACGGACGTCAAGCAGATTTGTAAACAAAAAATATTATATAACTTTTTTTTCGTCCGAGGCTTGAAATTCATAAGATTATCTATTGATTATCGTTGTGCGCAAGCGTGACGGTTTCGCATTTCCTCTTTCTTCATAGTTGAAAAGAAAAGTCAAGGCAAAATCGTCAAGTTCAACTTATGTGCAGGTGCAGATTTTCGCCGTGCACGTCCCGGTGTGCGTCTTAAGTCCAGCAGAAACGAAACGAAATACGATCATTGTTGATTTTTTATTCTTGAGACAAAATGCTAAGTACAAAGTGCTTACAACTCTCAGTGAATTAATTCAAGTGTGTTCTAAATGTGCCCTATGTGAGCTAGGACTCTATGGTTTCAAGCCTTATCACATGTTGTATGGTAAGTAAGTTTTCAAATTTTAAATTTTTTAAATTATAAATCTTAACTGATTTCAATTTTACGAGTATACTCTACATTTGTGTAAAAATTTGCAATCTGTGGCTATGGTATTGCTTAATGTCTACCTTAATCGTCGTGAAAATTATCTGAATAATTTCTAATTTCATAAATTGTTGCAGTGAATCTTGTGCTTGGAGGTGTGCCGAAATGTGCATCGGTAAGCCGGGGTACAGTAGAACCAAAGACTATCTACAACAAGACAGGACACTACGCAGTATTTTTCTCATACAAATTTGACCTTGGTTTTACATGAGGGAAGTAGATGGCAATAGCATGATGCATGATAAAAAAAAAAGACAAAAACAGATAACGAATCGCATTCACCAATTCATTGACATTCTTACGGAACGCCTATAAAAAATGCCCACAATTCATATGCAGGCACAGCTCAGCTGTGCTTGTGTGATTTCATTTCTCATATTGTTCTTATAGATTCTTACGCTGGAATGCTTGAGCCTAGAACGGCGTTCTATTACGTGCATTTTGCAAAACGATGCACACAGATGCAAATACGTAATCATTAATTTTTGCATCTTTGCGTACTCTTTTCTTCGCACGGAAATTTGAATAGGAATATGGAATTGAAACTGTTCAATCGGATTTCTTTGTTTCGCTTATGCAATGATTTTTTCTTTTTTTTTACACAAAAAATGCATGTGTAGTAAGTCTTATTATACCTAGATTAGAGTCACTTCATACGAACTAACACAAACATCCATTATCTTGAGTACGGAATATGTGTGTTTCATTTGAAACCAGTACATTTGAAATTTTTTTTGCAGTTTTCTCGATTTTTCATTTTAAGGATCTCCACTAAAGTTAATGAACGCTGTATTTAGTTGACATTTCATGAGACATATCTCGATTCCGTGAAACGTCAATCAAAATCCATCTGCTACACGTATACACACTAAAACTATGCCATTTAAGAAACGTGCGATTTTTTAAATTCGCAGGTTTTTAGACTACTAAATATGTACCAAAAGTGGTCATTGTCCGTACTCATGATAATGGATGTTTGTGGTAGTTCTTATACAGTGACTCTAACCTAGATAGGCTTTGGCAAAACACGGACAAGTACATACCAATGTGCATCTTTTTTGTGCGCACTTATCAGTGTGTGGAATTTAAATACAAATTATGAAGTTCTACCTTATGTTTTCAAAACATACGCTTAATATCAAGCTCAATAACTAATTTAAGGCAAGTTATTTTTTTGGAATGTTTTGAAAAACAGTATAGCCTACAAAATATAACAACAATCTTCACCGCCGAAGCTAATGCAATTTTAGACGCAATAGACTTTTCCATTAAAGCCAAAGGAAAATTTTGTATCTGCACTGACAGTTTGTCAGTCGTTAATGCAGTCACAAATATAAACAGCAAAAATCAACAAGCTACCGAAATAAGGCATAAACTTACTATCCACAAAAATAAATTAAAAATACTCTGGATACCCGGACACGTAGGAATAGTCGGTAACGAGCAAGCAGACGAAATGGCAACACACGCAACCGAAGCTCCTCTTCATACTTCCTCCGCATTGTCACTCGTGGACCTACAAAAATATATCAAAACGCTAGTCTTAAACAAGAGCTTGGAGTTGTGGCCAGAAAGAACCAACTCCTACTCCACGATCATAAACCCGACTAAGGAACCATTCATTCTGCCGAAATCTCTAACACGTAGAGAAGCTATTGCCATCACTCGTCTAAGGTTGGGACACACGAACCTTACACATAAGCATCTACTCGCCAAAACAACACCGCCCATATGCGATCAATGTAAATGTAACTTAGACTTTAACCACCTCCTAATTTGCCCAACCTACTCTTTAAATCAGTTCCTATATAACTGGCAAAATAAAAATATCGACGAAAACTGTAAAAAATTACTAAGCTATATTAAAAACATCAACTTAATTAATCTAATTTAAATTTATATTTAAGTACAACATGTTTCACTATGTATCATACAGCTGATGGTCTTAGCTACTAATGCTTTATAATAATCATGTATATTTATATACTTCTTATTAATAAATAATAATAATAATAGTATAACCTACAAAATATAAAAAAATAAAAAAAACGTTTTAAGATATCTTTGAAATAGAAGATAGATCCTTGAATAAAAATTTCGAGGATAATTTTTATTGCGACAACCTTCCTCTTTAAAATAGGCCATATATTATTATTCTAGGATAAAAATTACCAGAGAAAACTTTAACATACTAGTTATTACTAACGAAAAAAACGATAAAGAAACAAAAAATTGAGTTTCAATTATTTTGTTTACTAGTTCTTAAAGTACAAAATTTTTAAAAAGAATCAGAGATGGTAAGGTCACAAATTTCGTCATTTTTGGCGATTCTTGATGGAATGACCCTATTACTTACGCAATATGTTGTCTTGTAGTTTTTTATCACGGTTCTGTTGGGCTTGCACCGCAGAACTACAGTAAATGCTAATTACTGTCCACATTGCAGTAGAGTAAAAAAATATCGGAGAACGGTTGAAGTATAGTATGTATGTTTAGAAATTCGGAATTCCTCTTACGCCCCCCCCCCCCTCTGTATCAACCAGTGACCTGAAGTCTATAGGGCATCAAGATAAGCTAGTTGGGTTGTTTAGGGGATGCTTAGTGACCTGCGACGTTTCGAAGGGATGGGCCCTTTTTGGAGCCCAGTGTGCGTGGCTTAGTGCGTCGCCCCTTTTTAAAACTAAAACTTGTAGAAATAGAAATAATTTAGTTCCTTGTACGCAGTATTCCGCCCCCGACTCTTCAATTAAATTTAAAGAATGTGCTGCACGGGGTACGTACATGGCAAGATAGTTTAGATTTAAGACGCGCTTGGAGGCCGCTGTACGCATTATTTATTTATTTATTTATTTATTTATCATAAGAATGTCCTCTATAATCTTCCAAATTAATACATAAATCAGAAAATTACTTACAATACAATATTCCATTTCTGCGTTCTTGTGGCCAGTATTTTCTAAAAATTTTAAAACATAACATCAATAAAAAATTGCCTCCCCAAAAGGCTTGCGCCCCAGGGCTATAGCCCATTTTGCCCTGAGGAAAAGGTGGCCCTGATTCGGGGTTACATACCCCATTTATTGCCAATGACCTTTTTGCATGAGTAAAGCGCAACTGTTGCTTTCCTTACCCGTTCCTGCACGTTAGGTTCCTACTGTTGTTTCCTATCCAAAATAAGACCCAAATATTTTGGACTATCGGTGAAAGCTTGACTAGTACCATTCAGACAAAAAGGGATTACGTGAGGAACTATGTATTTGAAAATACAAGGTTTTCCGGTAAATACTGTTAAATTTATTTTGTGTGACGTTTCGGACTCGACTGAGTCCTTTATCAAACTTTTATGTTTGATAAAGGACTCAGTCGAGTCCGAAACGTCACACAAAATAAATTTAACAGTATTTACCGGAAAACCTTGTATTTTCAATTCAAAATGTACTGTGAAAACATTCATCAAAAATTAACTATGTATTTCCTGGTGAAGAGAACTAGTTCTGTTTTGCGTCGGTTCGCACCCAGCCTGCATTCAGAAGTCCATTTGGAGAGAATAGAGAGAGTATTCTGCAATATCCTCACTTAGCGTGTTGAGGTGCTTTCCCAAGACAGCAATGGTAACATCGTCTGCATACGCAATCACTCTGCAGCACGAATCTTCCAGTCTTATGCTGTTATGACACTGGCTATTTAGCGGCTATTTCTTTAGTGCAATAAAAGTGCAATAACTGCCCCATGGTGCGACAAGGCGAACAACATTAAAAGAAAGAGATACCACTCTTTCCGACGCTAGCGGCATCTAGTAAACAACATTAACAACTGCATTGTAAAGAAAAATACCGGTTTTAGCACGTTTTATAACATAACAATTTTTACGTACCGAACTATTAAAAACAAGTGTATAGCAGCTCAAAAATCCACTTGTAGAAAGATTTTCCTAGGATTAAGTGCTAGAATGTTGCGAAACACTGCTCGAATGCGCTATGTTGCGGCTATTTTGCGGCTATGTTGCGACTATTTTGCGGCTATGTTGCGGCTATTTTGCGGCTATGTTGCGGCTAGTTTTTGACAGTACTCACTTTATACTACTCGGACTGTCTCTCTCAGACCAAAGCCAAAATTGTATGTTACATCTTCTATCCCTCTCCATTTGGATTTACTAGCCGCTTTAAAGCCGCAAAAATAGCCAGTGTCATAACTGCATATATAGTAGTTTGTTGACAACTAAATTCCAAAGAAGAGGGAGAGCACGCCACCATTTGGTGTACCTCTGCTGATAAGCATTCGAGGGGAGGACTCACCCAGCTTTGTAACATCAATTTTTAAATGGTTTAAAAGAAAAAGGGTAAATATATAAGAGTCCTTTCTACACCTCTCATGGGAAAGTCTCTCATACACGAAAACTTTTTTTTTCTGTAACTCTCCCAGTGGCAGATATGAAATTAAACACTGACGATATTGTCTTTTAGTTTCGAGTAGCAACTAAATGGCAGTCTTACTACATGGACACATCTTATTCTACTTTATCAATATAAATCGTAGTTCAGTATTTCATCTAGGGAATCATACGATTGTTTTTGTTGTCAATTACATCTCTATATTCATTGTCAACCCAATTCTCCCATTTTCTTCTGTTTTTGTTGCCCTTTTCTAATATTCATCAAACCTCTCGTTAAATGATGTCCGCCTTAGTATTTAAGGTCAGCAAGTCAGAGATAGATAGTCAGAGATAATGACGTTCCTATGGTCAAGGTCTCGAACATTCCTACTATCCTACTTGTTTTAACTTTTCTAAACTAGAACTTCATAGTTACATGCATTATATTTTTATACTCTAGGTCTAGATGAACATATAGAGTGTTATAAGTTTAATCCAGCCCGAAAATTTTGTAAAAAAAGTTATATATTATTTTGTGTTTATTTTTGGCCAAAACCCCAAATCCGTTTGCTGTCCTTCCGTCCGTCCGTCCGTTTGCACGGTAACTCAAAAACGCGTTGACCTAGGAAGTTGAAATTTTGTCACAACTTGTAAAATGGAAAAAGTAAGGCTAAGTTCGTTAATGGGCGATATCCTTCCACTCCTTTGGGTACCTCCCTTACAAGAGTCCTTAAAACACGTTTTCACAATTATTGCTCGAATGCTTCAAGTTAGGAACTTGAAATTTTGCATACTTAAGGTTTACAATGTTTGAATCGAAAGTTCCGAATATGATGCAAATCGAATAAGTCCTTCGTGTAGCAGCCTAGAAAAGTCCTTCAAAAATGTATGCTTGTTACTTAATCCACTATAACTCCAGAACGAGTTAAAGCAGGAATTTAAAAATTTACAGGAATTAGTTTTATACCAAAACGAAGACGGAGTTCAATAATTAGCGCCATCCGTTGACTCCTTCACATGTTCACCAATATTGAACGATAACTTTAGAACGCTTTAAGTAACGACTTTGAAATTTTATACACATTAATTTTATAATAGTCGCAGCTGAAACTATTAGTATGAAAAATATCCCATAAGTCCTTCATGTAGTTTCCATACAAAAATTCTGTAAAATGTCCTAACTTACTGTTAAATGTCCTAACATACTCACTATAAGTCAAAAAATCTGCCAACAGTCTGGGCGCAACTTTATTATTTTTCCGGCAGAAGTTCAGAACGCGTTCAATCCGTGGATGCGGCGTAGGCTACTTTGTGACTGAAAACTTAAAAAAAAGTTCGGGAAGCGGTTAGAATAGGGTGTAACATATGAATTATATAATTGGGTCATATTCCGGGATGCGGTCTAGAGGTTGAAAAAGAAAAAAACCTAAACTTAGGTGATTATTTAACAGCCCTGTGGAAGTGAAAAGATATTCGATATCTGATCAGGCCTGAGAGATATGGTGGAATTCATGAAAAAGTATACAACCACTCAGGCGCGAACGCAGGGGGTGGTTTTGGGGGTTTAAACCCCCCCCCCCCCGAAATGATGTAGTTACATAAGCAAAACTAAATGTAACTTCCACTCAACGAGTAAATTTGTATGAAACACCCCCCCCCCCTCCGAAATAATTATTTGACTGAAACCCCCCCCCCCCGAATTATTTTTCTGCGTTCGCGCTTGCAACCACTTCACACCCTCTTAGGGGTCGAATTTCAAAAAATCTTGAAAACACATTCTAGGTATTCATATCAAGAATCCATAAGCAAAAATAATTGGTGATTGTTAAACAAGCCCGTTGATGTGATATCTGATCAGACCTGAGAGATATTCCGGAATTCATAAAAAAGTATACCACCACATAACACCCCCTTAGGGGTCGAATTTCAAAAAATCTTGAAAACACATACTAAGCATTCATATGAAGAATCCGTAAAATAAAAATGAATTCAATATTTGGAAAGACCTAGTAGATATGACAAAAACCGTGAAAATATAGGCATTTTATTTTCACATACCATTTTTTTTAACCACCCACCAACAACTTCACACCCTCTTAGGGGTCGAATTTCAAAAATTCTTGAAAACGCATTCCAGAAATTCATATGAAGAATCCATAAACAAAAATAATTGGTGATTATTAAACAAGCCCGTGGATGTGATATCTGATCAGACCTGAGAGATATTCCGGAATTCATAAAAAAGTATACAACCACTTAAGACCCTCTTAGAGATCGAATTTCAAAAAATCTTGAAAACACATTCTAGGTATTCATATGAAGAATCCGTAAAATAAAAATGAATTCCATATTTGGAAAGACCTAGTAGAAATGACGAAAATCGTGAAAATGTAGGCATTTTATTTTCACATACCACTTTTTTAACCCTCCATTCCGAACGCCAATGGATATTTGCATTTTTTTTTATCGGAGTTACTTTTCTAGTACCGAGTTTCAACTTTCTAGCATAAGCTGTTCTAAAGTTAGGAAAAACACCTCCCACCCCCGTACCATACTATCCCTTAAAAAAAAAATATTTTTTCACCATGCCAATACTATAGCTCTATCTAATTGTCAAGTTTCAGCTTTCTATCATTATAGGTTCTTTAGATATAAGCATCGGAACTTTTTCTTTCTCACCCTTCCCCACCCTCACCCTCAACACCCACAACCCCAAATTTTCTTCCCCTACTATGATTCTATTACGCCCACTTCTGGTAAAAACTTGAAGCATCTACCTTACACCGTTATTGAGATATGAAACGTGTTATTTTTGAAAAAGTCTTATCCCCTCCATTTCCGTGCTCCCCCACCCCCTTCAAATATTTTACTTTGAGCAATCTTTATTTATCAATATTTATACTCAAACCGAATTTTGTTGTTATGGTGCCATTAGTTTGTAAGATATCATAATCTAAAGATTTTCGCCCCCCACCCCCGTACGCTACTACCAAACACCCAAAAATTTTATTTCAATCTACTCTCCTAGTATAACTACAGATATTCGTTAAGTTTTAATTGATTGCCATTAACGGCTTAGAAGATATGGTTTTTAGAATGTGTCGATCTCGGCATTTTTGCGTTTTGGACGCATTATTTCCCCCTCCACTCCCACACCCCTTCACCCATATCAGTAATTTTTTTGCAAATGGGTCCACTGTCAAAGCGCTATAGAAATTCAAAGTTTCAGCCTCCTAACATAAGCGGTTGCTGAGATCTAGAAACCAACATTTTTCGTCTAAAACGCTTCCCCCACCTTCCCCCTCACACCCCTTCCCCTGAAAATAATGTCAATTCATGGGGTCTACCCATCCTACTCTTAGAAAAAATTTTAATTTAAAAGGTCCACTGGTTTGAGAGCTACGAGCCTTCAAAGGATTTTGCTTAGGGCGTGGGGCGGTCGACGTACGGCGTACGGCGTACGGGGTACGGCGTACAGACGGAGTGAAAATTTTTATTGCTTTTTTCGTGTCTACTAGTCATGAAACGTGGAAAAAAAAAATTTTGAGGGGGGTCATTCCATGAAAAATCGCAAAAGTTGTGACCGTACCATCGCCGATTCTTTAGAAAATTTTTTTGCTTGAAGAACTAGTGAAAAAAAAAATATGATTTCAATTTTTTTTTTCTATCTCATTTTTTTTATGTTACTAGTTTTTCATGGTCATGCTACCATTGAAGCTATTAAATGTTAAGAGTTTGTTGTTCTTTCCAGTGTCAGTGGAGTGAAGCTCCAATACGAAATCCCCGACTGTTGATTGACCGTAGTACTTGACGAATTTTTGGAAAGAACTTTCACTGGAGAGGCCAGTTTATCATAAGATTTTGTGTTGGACTAGGTCCGAAGGAGCTGTTTCGTCATCGGAATGCAGAAGACTCTTCAGAGGGTGTATTCTAGCCAACTTCCGAAACACCCTGACAGCTGGTGGAATTGCTGAGGCAAATTCTATTTAGCCACATCGTAATCCAAGTTCATTTCCACGAATAATGTAATCGGGAACTCGCCGGACATCTACCTTATACTAAAGGCGGGACGTATATGGCTATGAAATGGTTGTAACCTTGGATAACCATATGGCTATGAATCTTGAAAATCTGTTGTTAAGTCCGGGGCCCAGTGGGTCCAACGCAAAACTTATTTTTACCAATACTTTTATGTTACTAGTTTTTCATGGTCATGCTACCATTGAAGCTATTAAATGTTAAGAGTTTGTTGTTCTTTCCAGTGTCAGTGGAGTGAAGCTCCAATACGATCATTTTTTTTGTTAGTTATAGTATGTTAAAGATTTCGCAAAAATGGTGTCAAAGCCCTCTTTGAAAATTCATATCTCTGTTAATTTTTATCACAGAATAATAAAATAGGACTTATTTTAAAGGGGAAGGTTGTCGCAAAATAAGAAAAATACCAATAAAATTTATCCTTGATTTTTTTTTTAAAGGATAACGATTTTGTCCTTTATCCTTGAATATCTCAAATTACCAATAATTTATTTTTTTTATTTTTTTATATTTTGTGTATTATACTGTTCTTCAAAACATATCAAAAAATCAACTTGGGATCGCAATGGGATCGGGGTAAAAAAATAGAAGAACACCAGTGGTTCTCAATTATTTCATAGAAAAGTTACAATTATTTTGATTACTTACGAGTACTCGTATGTAAAGAGGATTTAATTTTATGATACTACATTTATAGCCAGCTGTTAAAATCATAAATTTAGGATAGTTTAGTTCAATAATAACTTAATTGAGCAACTAATTGTGAGTGTTTAAATAAATTTATCCCATAAACCATTAAATTTAAAATAACAAGAATTATCTCATTTGGAATGTCTTACTAACCAGAAAATAATAGGTAGGCAGGTAAGGCAATAAAAAAATGAATATCAATTAAATGTCCTTTTTTGGTAGGTATGTATATAAATATGGGCTTACCTCAAATACAATTCAGTCGTGCTTGCAGTATTAAGAAGACAAAATCTAATTTATTATTTTACAAATCATGAATAAAATTAACTGGTCAAAATCGCGTTGCTGTAATCCTTTTGGAGAATCAATACATTGGCCCAAAAAAAAATCGGATTTACGACCTGTGCAATCATGAATGATCTCTAGAGTACCAGCGATGACTTCAGCAGGGAAAATTTGCTCTTCCTGTAGAAAAAGGGTTAAAATGCTACCAGGAACATCAACGGAGATTACTGATGATGATATGTTCGACCATAGGAAGAAGAACCTTTCTCTTTGAATACAGATGAGGAGCCCGGCGACGATGAAGCGCTACACCAAAATTTCATCAGTAAGGAAGCCGCATTAAACTCATTAAATGAATGTCTTCGATATTTAGGAGAAGAACCTTTCGACAAAAGACGATTTACCAGAGAAAACTACATCCGGAAAAAGCTTGAAGATGTGAAAAGAATCGTATTAAAAAAAATGTTTGGACTAGAAGATCAAAAGGACCAACCACGAGAGGACGAGATGATTGACAGATTGAGGACTGAATATTCAACCGCCAGTGAGAAGAATATCAAGCAATTTATTTTATCTGTAAGTCCTGATAAATGGACTAGAAAAAGAACTTGTGAGGAATTTCCCGGAACATCTTCGTATGCAGAGTTTATAGATTGCTTTGTTCAACAACTTCCTTCTTTACTTCGACACGCATTCTTCACTGAACAACAAGCCAAATATTTTGAAGAGAAAAAGAATAAGTTACCAGTAAATGAGGTTGTTGTGGTTATGGATTTTTCAGAAAATTATTCCTTCGTTGTACAAGATGCGGTGCAAGCGTTTCACTGGAATAACTCTCAAGCCACAATCCATCCGTTTGGGATTTATTATAGGGTGGAAGGACAACAGGACGTTCAAACCACAAATTTTGTAATTATTAGCGATTGTTTGCAACATAACAATATAGCCGTTCATCTATTTCAACGCTATTTAATAAAATTCTTTACAGATAAGTGTTTTAATGTTAAGAAAATACATTATTTTTCGGATGGCTCAGCCGCTCAATATAAAAACCGGAAAAATTTCTTTAATTTGAGCAAGCACACTGAGGAATTCGAAATTGATGCAGAATGGAATTTTTTTGCCACCGCCCATGGTAAAAATATCTGCGATGGTCTCGGTAGTACAATAAAGCGACTTGCAGCAAGAGCAAGTTTACAGCGGCCAATAGAAGACCAAATAACAACTCCATTAAAACTTTTCGAATGGGCTAAGGATAATATAGTAAATATTAATTTCCAATTCATCGACTGCGAACAATATAAAAATGAAGAAAATTTATTGAGTGAAGAATACAATCTTATACAAGCAATTCCTTCGACTCAAACAGTACATTGCGTTATACCTGTGAGGAAAGGATGCGTGAAAATTAAAAAGTTTTCTCTATCTTCTGAAGAAGATGAACATATTTTGTTTAAATAGATTATGTAACTAGCATGTAAAAATAAAAAAATTGAATGTAATGCATGTAAAGCATGTTTTAATTTTTTATTTTATGTTTTAATTTGTTATGTTTACCATAATAGAATACCATATATATACATTTTGTTGAATCTTTTATTAATTTTTTATGTTTCTACTTGTTAAAATATTATTATTCAATGTCAAATCATTTTAAATTTAGTTACTGTTGCCTGGAATGAATAGCATTAATAAAATACTCCGTAGAAATTGTAATTTTCTAAGCCAAATTTAATTTTTTTAATATATTATACATATTATAAAACATTAATATTTTTAATGAAATAGTTGCTCAATTAAATTATTATTGAACTAAACTATCTTAAATTTATGATTTTAATAGCTGGCCATAAATGTAGTATCATAAAATTAAATCCTCTTTACATACGAGTACTCGTAAGTAATCAAAATAATTGTAACTTTTCTATGAAATAATTGAGAACCACTGGTGTTCTTCTATTTTTTTACCCCGATTCCATTGCGATCCCAAGTTGATTTTTTGATATGTTTTGAAGAACAGTATAATACACAAAATATAAAAAAATAAAAAAAATAAATTATTGGTAATTTGAGATATTCAAGGATAAAGGACAAAATCGTTATCCTTTAAAAAAAAAATCAAGGATAAATTTTATTGGTATTTTTCTTATTTTGCGACAACCTTCCCCTTTAAAATAAGTCCTATTTTATTATTCTGTGATAAAAATTAACAGAGATATGAATTTTCAAAGAGGTCATTGACACCATTTTTGCGAAATCTTTAACATACTATAACTAACAAAAAAAATGAGATAGAAAAAAAAAATTGAAATCATATTTTTTTTTTCACTAGTTCTTCAAGCAAAAATTTTTTCAAAAGAATCGGCGATGGTAAGGTCACAAAATTGGCCTTTTTTGCGATTTTTCATGGAATGACCCAGGGTAGCAAATTTTTTTTTTTTTAAAAATCGATAACAATACTGTATTATTAATAATAAAGTAAAAATTGAGTAGCCACTATACAATAATTTCTACCTGTAAGTAAAAGGTCATGTAATAATTGCTTGTGTACTCCTCATTCTTTGGATATATTTCCAACTAAAATATAAATCGCAGTTCAGTATTTCATCTAGAGTATCATACGATTGGCTTGCAGCCGATCGTGACTGCGTTATGTTTTATACTACAGTTAATTAATTAATGCCGAATTCCAATTAAATGGAAAAATTGTATATTTAAATTATTCCAGTTACGTATTAATAGCACTTTTAAGATCATTTCTCATAATAATTCACTGAAAAGACTGCAGGATGTCACTCATGACCAATATGCATAATTGTCTTTTACATGTAAGCAATGATTCAAAAACGTGACCTGCATCTGCATCTTTCGTTACGTATTTGTGTTAGGTGTTAAAGATCATTTGCTGCCCATCTTATTAGCTATTTTCTGCAGCCGTTACTTAGTTGACAACGGAATAAATATATAGATATTTATGTATTCGGATAAAAATTAACCGTGTTCATTTTTATTTATAATTTTAGCACTTGCTCGTAGCATCCTTTTTTTCATAAGGTCTCGTCATTATGCATTACAATAACGGACACTTTGTGGAAGAAAATTCCACACCATATGCAGCTGCTTCTTGACGATTGTTGCGTTATTGTGTCACACTACTAACATTTTCTTAACAAAATTCTTATAGAATATGACTCAGAAAAAATAGAGGAGTCTAAGCGTCACAGGTACCTCTGGAACTCAGTAATCGGATTGTTTGTCCTAAATGTGGAAAATTATTCAAATTTACCTGAATCTGCATCATCAATGCACTCATATTTCTTGTTTGTCTGGTCAATCAACTTAATAACTTCGTATTCAAGTTACTTTTTGTATTTTCTGTTACGCTCTTTGGGCATCTTTTAAGCACGTAATGGTTTTTTAAAATAAAAGTCTTTTAATAACAAGCTGAACTCAATGTCATTGTGTTGGTGCATTTGATTAATAAAAAGTTAACGGTATGATAGCAAAGATGAATTACAAAAATTTAGCAAACTAGAGTAGTCATACTCATGAATTACCAGTGTCTAAAAAAGAATAAGTCAATAAAAATGCAACCATTACAATATTAAACATAATGTAACTAACTCTTGGAAATAAAACAATTGGGTGGTACCCTGAAAAAAATGCAGTTATTTATCTCATTATCGTAAACATTTTAAAGTTCTGGAATTTGTATACTTTTTTACGATACTATGTAGCAAAATTTGAAAAAAATCGAAAATCCGGCCGGAACTTAAACCGGTATTGTATTGTTTGAAGTGTTAATAATGAAATTTATCGACATATTTGTTCTGCATGATCGTAATGAATTTCTTGCAATTTATGGAATTCAACGAATAAATTTGTTTTTTATTAGAGCTACTAATCATTTAATGAGAGAAAATTAAAAAAAAAACTGGTGTTATTAGTGAGTTATAAATACAAAAAATTACGTCCTACATATATGTATTTAAATTACTTATTGCTTCAAATAGAAGAAAAACGTAGCTGTGTAGTTAAAAAAAGATCTGCATATATAACGCAACGCTTGAAAGCATATTGTTTGACATATTTTCGTATCTTTAGTAATTATTTCATATCTCATTTTGAAATCAACCTTGGGATCTGTTTATTTGGAAAAAAGCAGGAATAAGATGAAAACAAATTTGCAAATTGGTACTTGTACTGCAATTATTACCTTTTAATAAAAACCTGCGAAACAGTCCGAACCAAAAATAAACGAATTTAGTTGATTGATGGCAATTTAAAGTTAAAAACAATAATTCATATACCCAGCTACATTCAAATTGTAGCTCACTTTGAATAGATGAAGTTTAATTATGTACATAAGTATGTATTTTTTTTTTTTTTTGTTATTTCATTTTATTATTTTTATAATAAAGTATTGTGAATGACATGAAATTTCAAAACAATTGCATATTTTTGTATTCTTACGTTTTAGGTATGTCTGTTTCATGGATGTATTAGTATAACTGGATCGGTAGGAAGCGACCCAGCAGACCAATAAAACGGAACGTTCTGATATCCGCGGAAAGTTCCGAGCTATTTCTGACATAGGGGGACATGAGACAGAAGTTTCCGATGGATTTCATTCGGAAAATTAAAAGATCATTCCATGACCAAAACAATAAGAATTTCATGAAATTATCAGGCAGAATTCCAAAAGAACTTTCCGACATCCAGATATATCGTGGAAAACTTTGTGTAAATTCCAAAATACTTGTGCTAAGAAGATGATTAAACTTTTTTTTTAAATGAAAAACATTCGCTGTCTTGTCCGATCCGACCTAAAAAATACAGGACCAGTAGAATTTTCGCACAATCGGTTGTGATTACTGAAAATTCTACAGACTCTGTTTTTTACGTCAAAAAGTTATCAATTTAAATTTTAGTACGCTTTCGAAAGGGGAAAAAAGCTTTCGGAAATGCTCCGGACATTTCTCAAAGATTTCGGTAAGAAAAATCCCACGGAACAGCGTCAACCTTGCCATATGGAAATCTGACGGAAATCGCATGGATTTCTAGCCTAGAATTCCGACTCTATTAAGAACTTTCCATCGGAATTCTGACGGGTTTCAGTGTTTTTGGTCTGCTGGGGAAATTTTGCCTAATGGGCTCTGCTTGTGTTGGTTATCTATTTGCGTTAGTGTTAGGCTGGCTGCACACTGAAAAAGCAAAAACACTATTAGTCAAAAATATTTTTGACTAACCAAGAATATGTTGCTGTTTCAAAAACAATTTTGACTAATCAAGAATATGTCGCTGTTCCAATAGCAATTAAATTACCAGAGCACACTGATTAGTCGCGTGCGTCAAAGGAACGAGACTAATCAGTTTTTGACTAAGGTCTAGTATTGTGTTCCGAGCGAAACGAAATGAACTGTCAAAGTCCATATAAAAAAAAGGAAAATTTCGTTGACATTTCACCGACGAAATATTTCGTTCGTTTTGCAGTACTGTGTCCGCGGATGAAATGGACATTTGCCGTAGTCACTAATAGATGACGCTCGGTTTCGTGGCAATTTCGTTTTTAATGGTACGGAAGGCTTTTTGACAAGCGAAATATTTGACAACTCAAAATTTTCAATAGTTCGCTGTCAATTCAGTTAGTTTGTGCTCGGGAAATTTTGTGTGAGCAAATTACTTGACAATATTTTAATATTTTCAAATTTGGCGCGCTTTTTTATCAATGACATCTAGTAGCGAACTGTGTAGAATATTTCACTCCACTTCGAAGGTGACTTTTTCGTTCGTGTTCGTTTCGCTGAACACAGTACTAAGCTTAAATCTGCTGGCTGGACGCACACTGAAAGAGCAAAAACAGTTTAAGTCAAAAACATTTTTGTTTTTGCCCCTTCAGTGCGTCCAGCCAACTGTTTTAGTCAAAAACTGATTAGTATCGTGCCTTGGAGGCACGCGACTAATCTGTGTGTTCTGCCAATTGAATTGCTATTGAAGCAGCATATTCTTGATTAGTCAAAAATGTTTTTGACTAATACTGTTTTTGCTCTTTCAGTGTGCGGCCAGCCTAAGTGTGTGCTGGCGGCGTACAAAATAGACAAATATGTACTGTACCCCAGAAATTTTTTTGTTTCGAAGTTGCAATGAAAACAACTGTCAGAAATGATTGTCATTAAAACATGAACATTTTTTTAAAGATGGAAACAACTATCAGAAATGAATTAGTCTCACATATAAGAACTTTACACAATACAGCCGATCCAGTTATACTAATACATCCATGGTCTGTTTACACTCCGTCCCCAAAATCGCTTGAAGTCGCGTAGCTCACAAACCCGTTGAGATATTAAGTTGAAACTATGGTGAGTAGACTGGGGCCGTGGTCCGAATTACGCTTACGGTGCTTACATTACCAACAGTGCTCACAGTCGGTCCGAATTGTATGCGCGCTTACAGCGCATATAATTCGGACCGATCGTATGTACACAAATGTCAGTTGTGTCAGTAATTTTAAAATGAGTTTTGAAAATGTGTTTTTAGTAGAAACGGTAATGGAAATGTGTGACAGTGATAGCGATCTGGAGATGATATCTGGCTCCTCATCTTCATCTTCTTCAACAATAGTTTTATAACTCATTTTTCTTCAATATCGCGAATAAATTTTAGTGTTTTTAAATTTTTAACGGTCAATGTGACAGATTGCAAAGACGTACACACAGTGCATATGCTCGAAACAGTAAGTAGCGTAAGCGCCAGAAAATTTCCCCTCCATGCAAATTGTATGCGTTGTGAGCGTAATTCGGACCGAGTGTGAGCGCGCTAAAAGCGCAGAAAGCGTAATTCGGACCGCGGCCTGGGTGAACCCATACGTAAGGTGTTTTTTTTGTTGGAGTTGTCTTAAAGGATAATAGAAGAATTGACAAGGGCAGTTTTAAGGGGGAAGTAGGGTGGAAAACTGTTACTAGGGTGATATCATCCAGTATATTTGTATATGAGAAAACTTAATGAACAATTTTTGAAAGGGGAGGTGGAGCAAGAAAGTGGGGATAGCCATCTGTCAAAAAATTTAACTTTTATATTTCAAGAACCGTAGCAGGTATGATCTTAGAAATTTTACAGGAGTTAAGCCCAGTAGACTTCAACAAGAAAAAAAACATTTCTCAAAAACCGCTCGAAAAGCTGACTTTAGATAGTCACTATATAACTGTGTTTGTGACAGCGGCGTAAGTATTCTAGCGCGACTTTATTCTAACCGCTTACCGTTCTTTTTGTTAGGTTTTCAATTACATAATAACCTACACCGCATATCAGAATTGAACGCGTTTCGAACTTCTACCGGAAAATAATAAAGTTTCGCCATATCATATCTTGAAATATAAAAATTAATAAGAAAAAATTGTATCTTATTGTTTAGAAAATCTTAATTATAATTAAATTAAATAAATAATTTAACGTTTTTCCATGCACCCCATCATCATCAATGGCGCGACAGCCCAAATCGGGCCAGGGCCTGCAGGATACATTGTCTGAAGTCATCTCGGTTCAGCGCCCGCGTCCTCCAGTTTGTGCATCTAAGAAGCGATTTGCAATCTGCGTCAACTGAATCCTCGTATCTTTTTCGCGGTTTTCCCACCGGTCGCTTGCCATGGGCTCTACCTTTCAATGTGCGCTTGGGAATTCTTCCGTCATCCATTCGCTCCACATGACCTGCCCATTGCAGCTTACGGAATTTTATAAGAGTCGATGCGGCTGGGTCGTCATAGATGTTATACAACTCGTTGTTGTACCGAATACGCCATTCAGTGCCTTCTCTTACTGGTCCCAAAATTCTTCGAAGAATTCGTCGTTCAAAAGCGTCTATTGATTTTTCAGACGCTTGGGTGAGAGTCCACGTTTCACTTGCATATAGTAGCACAGGTTTTATTATGGTCTTGTATATGCGAAGTTTGCTCAGCCTGTGCACTTTTTTCGATTTTAAAATCGGGAGAACCGAGAAATATGCCTTATTTGCTAGTGTGATCCGTTGATTTACTTCGTCCCGTTCGTTGCCGTTGCCGTCTCTTACAAGGTGTGATCCCAAGTATGAGAAATGATCCACATTCTCCAGATTGTAGTCCCCCAAGGTCATATTTTGTCTAGTTGGCGCGTTTCTTCTTGTTTGGGTCATGAACTTGGTCTTATTCTCATTGACCCTTAGCCCAACATCCTTTGCTGCTGAGTCTAGACAGTGGAAGACTTCCTTTGCGTCTGGAACAGATCTGGCCATGATGTTTACGTCATCCGCGTACACCACTAGTTGAGTGGACTTGATTAGTAGAGTACTTCTGGTATCAACGGGTACCTTTCTGATGACATATTCCAGGGCAAGGTTGAAGAGCATGGGAGCGAGTCCATCTCCCTGCTTCAGGCCGGATTCTGTTCGGAAGCTTTGGGTTAGCTCGTTTTGTATCCTTACTTGGGATTCAGTGTCAGTCATGGTCATTTTTGTTAATCGGACGAGTTTTGATGGGATTCCAAAGTCGAGCATTATTTTATATAGTACATTACGATCTATACTATCGTATGCCTGTTTGAAGTCCACGAAGATCTGGTGCACGTCAATGTTATACTCCCAGCATTTTTCTAGCACTTGTTTGACTGAGAATATCTGGTCAATAGTAGATCGTCCGGTTCTGAAACCACCTTGGTATTCGCCGATAATACTTTCTGTATAAGGCTTTAATCGATTATGAATTACTTTCGTCAGTATTTTGTAGGACGTACACAACAATGATATGCCTCTGTAATTTTCACATCGCAATTTATCTCCTTTCTTGTAGATTGGACATATAATGCTTTGGCGCCAGTCGTCGGGTATTTTTTCTTCCATCCAAATTTTTGTCACGATTTTGTGTAGGAGGTTGGCGAGGTATGGACCGCCTCCCTTTAGGAGCTCTGCTGGTATTGCATCAACTCCGGGTGATTTATGTATTTTTTGGTCGCGCAGGGCTGCTTCCACTTCTCCGATAGTGGGTACCGTAGTTGATGTCTGCTCATCCGATGGTGCACTTGATGTTATAATTGGGTCGGTGGTCGTCACTCTGTTAGGGTTCAGCAGCTTTTTAAAGTATTCAACCCATCTTTGTTTAATTTGTTCTGCGTCACTAAGGATATTTCCTTCCTTGTCTTTACAGAGGTTTGTTCGTGGCTTATAGCCTTGTCTTATTTGTTTGACGGCAGTATATGCGGATCGTAGATTATGTGACTTCATGTCAGTATTTAGGTTTATAATTATGTCATTGTTGTGTTTTCGTTTCTTTCGTCTGCAGATTTTGTTTGATAATCGCCTAAGCTCGTCGTATCCTTCTTTTTTGGCTCTCGTCGGTCTTTCAATGTACGCCTTGTAAGCTTCATTCTTTTTCGTTTTTCGTCCATGCACCCCACCCCTCCCTCAAATCTTAAACGACAGCTATAAAGTTTCAACCGTTCAACCGTTCAACCGTTTCAATCTCAGCTTTCAAGCGATCAAATTCAAACTCCCATTGTCCTTTTTTTTGAGCAGTTTTTTTTAATTTTAGATTGATCACATTATAAAAACTTGTAATAAAGTAAAATTAAATAGCGAAACAAGGTTTCGTAATAAGTAGGTATCTAATGGTATACATATACAGTATAATCCCGATAATTCGTAGTGTCAAGGGACCTAAGGTTTATTACGAATTAACGAGATTTTCGAATTAGCGGGATTGCGAATTAATGATTATTAAAGACGGGCAAAATTCAAATTAACGGAACTTATCGGTTTTTATTAAAATTCAAAATACAAACGTTTAATAAAAAAATAAAGTAAAATATGTAGGTACATATGAATGTACTCTGTTATCCTTGTTAAACAAAAAACCCTGGCATGGAAAAGAAATCAGTTAGTTTTTCCTGATGGAGGGATTATTGACACGCTCGATCAATTGCATTGTCCAGGGTCACAGTAACAAAAAAAAACATCGTCACTTATACTATTTATCGTCAAAAAATGACGCAAGCAAACATGATTTAGAGAATTGAAGAGTGTGCAAGAGAAATTTTTTCCGAATAAACGGGATTATTACAAGCGACTTACGAGTTATAAGACGTTTAATTGGACCTCGAGTAGGAAAATAATTACGAATTACCGATGGGACCAAAATGCATTGTGTTTTTACGAATAACCGCGATTTTTCCAAGGGACCAGCAGTTTATTTCGAATTAGCGGGATTTACGAATTAACGGGATACGAATTATCGAGATTGTACTGTATTTAAAACTAAACTGGCAATGTGCATCAGTATTCAATAGATAGGAGGCAATAGGTAGTTCAAGAACGATAATTTTAAAATTTCCACGAAAAATTATCTGATAAGCTATCTAAAAGTGGATAGATAGGAGGCAATAGGTAGTTCAAGAACGATAATTTTAAAATTTCCACGAAAAATTATCTGATAATCTAAAAGTGGATTCTCGTTTATAAAAACATTTTCCGCAGCACATTAAGAAACATATCCACACCAATTATTGCCCTAAATGAAGAATTTAAATGAAATAAAATTCACTTAGATAAATTGAATAATGTTGGTGAAATGATTATTGGCCTGTCACAGAGATAAGGTAAATATTTGTTCAAAAAACCTTTTAAAGCCTATTGAAAGGTCAAGGTGAGTAGATTATCGTCATACAGGTGAGCTGTAAAAACTCCAACGATGAAGTCAGAAGAATATCCCAAGTCAATTAACGTAACGTACGCATAAAAGAACCGTATAGGATATACCTAGTATGTTCTTAGTTTACTTCCGGAAAACCCTGAATTCAATGAAAACCAGATAAAAAAAATACTGAATCTGAAATTCCGATCGAGAGTTCGGGGATTCCGCGTTTAGATAAAATTGTTTAAAAGCTGTTTTTATGATGACGCTGGCTGATGATGAGTTAGTTGCGCGCGCAGTGCCTACTCTTAAACCACGATGTTATATCGTTACTTTCTGAACTTTTCGTATATAGGATAGCTAAAGGTAGTAGACGGCTATAGTTAAGATTAGATGCGGTTGGTGAGCGTACGAAACTAAAATCCGCGACGGTCGCAGAGTTAATACAGAAGCTACCTTCGTAAGCTGCCTGTGGAAGTTCACAATTTTTTTGTTTATACAACTTTTGAAGTGAAGTGCGACAATAATTAAGCTAAATTTGAAATTAGCACTTGTGTAAATTTTAGATTATTGATTATTGATCGAAACGGCTGTGATCAAGGTGCGAGATCTAGTTTTAATTTTAAGTGAACTTTAAATAGAGAACAAAAGGTTCCTTCCTAGAAAAATATTTTTTTTTTGTAAACCAATTCATGCTTAAGCTGTTTCAAGGAATATATTAGCATTATTAGCAGACATATGAAGAAATACTTAGTTAATATTTGGCTCACAAATATTTTATTCCTCTAAGTAAGTTTTTTATTTTCGTTACAAAATAACGATTTTTATCATTATGTAAGAAGTTTCTGATTCTAATAAACAAAAAGGTTGATATTATACAAGAAAATATTAATATAATAGCTATTATAAAACATACTTGAACATGCAGTACTGCACTAATTTTTATCTAAGGCAGAGTTGTTAGGTTTCTAATTCATATAGTTTTTGTTTAATTTCAAATTTAACCCTAGAATATTACAGCTATTTTTTAACGTTTTTTACTACATGTGCGTCGCATCGACTAAACAACGTTATTCTTTTATCAGAACAACATTATTTATTTTCTAAAATTACAAAAGAAATATGTTTAAATAGGTGAACAAAATAATTTCCCTATAAAAGTATCTAAAGTGTCTACAGTAAGAAAAAATAATGAAATATTTACTTCAGCAAAGAAAGCATCGTTCGCATAATACAAATTGGTGTTCATCACAAATAGCAGATGAACATTTTTTACGAAAAGTGTTGTACCTCAAGGGACACTACCCAACAAACACATATAAAAAAAATCTGCCAACAGTCTGGGCGCAACTTTATTATTTTTCCGGTAGAAGTTCGGAACGTGTTTAACTCGGGGATGCGGTGTATGTTACTATGTGACTGAAAACCTAATAAAAAGTTCGGGAAACGGTTAGAATAGAGTGTAATACATATATGAATTATATAATTGGGTCATATTCCGGGATGCGGTCTAGAGGTTGGAAAAGAAAAAAACTTAAAAATAGGTGATTATTAAACAAGCCCGTGGAAGTGAAAAGATATTCGATATCTGATCAGACCTGAGAGATATGGTGGAATTTATGAAAAAGTATACAACCACTTTACACCCCCTTAGGGGTCGCATTTCAAAAAATCTTGAAAACACATTCTAGGTATTCCTATGAAGAATCCGTTGAATAAAAATGAATTTAATATTTCGAAAGACCTAGTAGATATGACGAAAATCGTGAAAATATATGCATTTTATATTTACTGAAATTTTTTTCTGCCCCCCTTCTGAACCCCAATGAATATTGAAAATTTTTTTTATCGGAATTACTTTTCTAATTGATTTACATATATGTACCGAGTTTCAACTTTCTAGCATAAGCCGTTCAAAAGTTAGGAAAAACACCCCCCACCCTCGCACCATGCCAACCCTAAAAAATTTTTTATTTTTCCACTATGCCACTAATATAGTTCTATCTAAATACGAAGTTTAAGGTTTATATCATTACAAGTTCTTAAGATATAAGCATCGGAACGTTTTCCTTCTCACCCTTCCCCACCCTCACCCTCTATACCCCAACCTTTAAATTTTTTTTCCCTACTTGGGTTCTATTGGGCCTAGTTCTAGTTGAAATTTGAACATTGTTATTGAGATATGAAAAGTGATATTTTTGAAAAATTCTTATCCCCCCCCCCACTTCTATGCTCCCCCGCCCCCTTCAAAGATTTTACTTTGAGCAATCTTCATTTATCAAGCTTTATACCCAAACCGAATTTTGTTTTACTGGTGCTACTGGTTTGTGAGATATCGTAATCTTTACTATTCAACCCCCACCCCCGCACGCCACCACCCCCACCAAAAAATTTTGTTTCAATCTACTCTCCTAGTATAACTACAGATATTTGTTAAGTTTTAATTGCTTGCCATTAACGGTTTAAGAGATATGGATCTTAGAATGTGTCGATATCGGCATTTTTGCGTTTCGGACGCATTATTTCCCCCTCCGCTCCCACACCCCTTCACCCATATCAGCAATTTTTTTGCAAATGGGTCCACTATCAAAGCTCTATAGAAATTCTAAGTTTCAGCCTCCTACCATAAGCGGTTGCTGAGATCTAGAAACCAAAATTTTTCGTCTAAAACGCTTCCCCCACCTTCCCCCTCGCACCCTCACCCCTGAAAAAATTCTCACTTCAAGAGGTCTACCATGTCTATTCAGAAAAAAAAAATCTATTTAATAGCTCATAGGGTTTGGGAACTATAATTTCTCAAACGAGTTTGCGTACGGCGTACGAAGCACAGACGGACTGAAAATTTTTATTGCTTTTTTGGCGTTTATTAGTCATAAAACGTTTTAAAAAAAATTTTCAGGGTATCAAATTTTTTTTTTTAAAAGTCGATAACAATACTTTATTATTAAAATAATAAAGTAAAAATTAAAATTTTGTTCATTTTTCGCGACGAAATATTTCGTTCATTTTTCAGTACTGTGTTCATGGACGGAATGGAAATTTGAGTCACTAATAGATGGCGCTCGTCTCAGCGAAATTTTTTTCAAGGGTATGATACCATTGGAATGGGAGCGAAATATTTGACAACTCAAAATTTTTAATAGTTCGCTGTCAATTCAATTAGTTTGTGCTCGAGAAATTTTGTGTGAGTTATATTTTATTGTGTTGTGTGCCGGAATTGTAATTTCTTGACAATATTTTAATTTTTTCAAATTTCGCGCGCTCTTATATCAATGACATCTACTAGAGAATTGTATAGAATATTTCACTCTGCTTCGAAGGTGTCTTTTTCGTTCGTGTTCGTTTTGCTGAACACAGTACTATACTTAACTGGCAAGAACTCGTGTTCTAAGGCCCAGACCATTGTCGACTACATGGCTCCGGCAAAACGCACATCCAGAAAGATCCTGGGCATGCACAGGTTTCTCCGGACGGTTGATCAGGAACTTTTCGATCCGGAATTAGATTTCAAGAATAATATAGGAGTTGTATGAACTCGACTACACGTGGATGTCTGGAATATTTTTTCAGCATGATTTTGTCACTCGAGTAGCTGGTCAATCGACATCGCCGGTTCATAGGAACGTTTTACATGTAGTCGAAAACTGTCTCGGAATCGGATTTTTTCCGGAATGGAAAAAAACGAACCATGTAGTCCGGGCTTAAGGATTAAAAAAATGTTATCTTTCCAATTTGCAATCTTTTTGCAAGCATTTAGCACATCATTGTCTGTGACAATTGCAAGTCGATGAAAGGGCGAGCTGACAGCATTTTCTTTCCCCTTGCCTAATGCTTGCTGCCAGTAAACCGTCGTTTTGCTGGGTAGTAGAGTCACTGTATAAGAACTAACACAAACATCCACTATCTTGAGTACGGACAATGACCGCTTTTGGTACCTTTTTAATACTCTTGAACCCTGCGAACTCCAAAGTTCGCAGGTTTCTTAAATGGCATAGTTTTAGTGTGTATACGTGTAGCAGATGAATTTTGATTAACGTTTCACGGAATCGAGATACATATGTCTCATGAAATGTCAACTAAATACAGCGTTTATCCACTTTAGTGGAGATAAAAATGAAAAATCGGACAACTGCAAAAAAATTTCAAATGTACTGGTTTCAAATGAAACACACATTGTCCGTACTCAAGATAATGGATGTTTGTGTTAGTTCTTATACAGTGACTCTACTGGGTAGTTGGTTGGAGCACTGCTAGCAAGCCAAACATGTGGGACTCTGTGGAGGGGAGTGGGAATATTTTGAGTGGCAGTCAGTGCTGCTTTCGCTCGAATTGCCCAAACAAAATGTTCAAATTACCCGCGATTCCCCACAAATTATTGAAATTCCTCAAATGTTCTAGTTCCGCGCTTAACCAAAATGTAGCCCAAATGAAAACTAATCAATTTATTTTATGCAATTACAATCAATTATATAAATATTATATTAAATTATTTCCAAATAAAAAAGAGTTCTTATGGAAATAACGATTAAAATCTACACCTGCGAACCGTTCCCTCCCAAATTTTGCCTGGACATTCTCGAGACTACCGCACAGGTAGTGAACATAATTATATATTCCCGAAATTGGTGGTTCGCGAGTTATTTCAACATTTCAGCTTTTTAGTAAGTTGAATTCAGACTTATTAATTAGTTTTTTGGTGATAAGTTTACCATAATGGAAAAACAGACATGCATGAAAACCCAGGTTTACACAAAAAAGTCCGTTTCGAATATTCTGCAGAAGAATAGAGATAATGGTATGGTATACCCACGAAATTTTGCATGTTGGGAACATCTGAATGTTTTAAATTTGTAAGTTTTTCGTAGTAAAACCAGTTTCTTTTTCTACAGATGTAGTTCTCTTTGCTAATTACCCAAAGTTTCCCAAATTCCCCGCAATCCCATACAATTTTCCCCAAATTACCCACAATTCCACACATTGGTTCATTTTCCGCAAGCACCCCATCAACATTGAAATTCCCCAATTTTGGAGAATTCTCAAGGAATCGGTAACCTGTAGTAGTCGAATCGACGTACCACGTACCTGTAGCATTCTAGGGTTAATTAAAGACATAAAATTTAATGGAGTGCATCGTATGTATACAATTATTTACTGATCTATAATTAATTAAATGAAAGTAATTCATGCAATATTCAGTTTCTAAAATTTTAAAGCAGTAGAAGTTTATTGTTATTATTAACATTTTAAACATTCAATTCGGCAGATCTCCATTGTATTGGAAGAACTCAGTAATGTGGTTCTCCGAAGTTGAAACTAAATGAAACTTTAACATTAAATACTTCAAAGAAAACATTGCCAATCTTTGTACCTGCATCAGTAAAAAATTTTTTTTTTTTAAAAAAAACTATGAATTTGTAAAATATTATACTTTGTTAGTGATTAGAGTTAGTGTTAGTGTTTTTACCTGTCTCTATTAGAGGGCTACGCAAGGTTGCCACTTTACTTCAATCGAAGAAATCGATGTAGGTACTTCGATTTTACGGAAAATAGTTTCTAGTGCGAAGTAATCGGTTTCTACTTCACTTTTATGTTGTCTAAATACTCTAAATACATATGTACTTCTTTATTATTTTTCATTAGATTTATTCGTATTATTTTAGTGAAATGATTGAACATGTTAACATGGTGATATTTTCACATACTATTTTTGTGATACCCCGTCCTGCCCGTGAGGTTACCAGTCACGGAACAATAATCTTGTTCTGAGTCCTTCTGAAAGGACTCTTATTGAAAGTGCGTTTCTAGTTCATTAGCCTGACCAAAATTTACAGTTTAGTTAAAACCAAACAGGAGAAACATCTACTTCGATTTTTACTCCCGACCTACTTTGAATTTAAAGAGTCTAAGTGGCAACCCTGGTAGACAGTGATCAGATATAAACGAAGCGACAGACTGAAAGTTGATTTCGATCAAATCGACCAATATTTTAGGGTCTGGATTTTATAGTTCCGCCAAACCATAGAAACGAATAGTTAAATCTTTTGTAACATTAACTAAAAGTATTTGTTGAATTTGAACAGTGCACCTATATATGTCAGCAAGATAAACAAATACTCTATTATTAAAAAATAATAAAGTAAAATTAATCAGTTTCAGAAACTTTTGTGGAAGTGATAAAAATTCGGTGGAATTTCAGATCGGTTTTTTTTAAACAAAACATGCATCTATTATCCAAATACAATATTTACAAAGTCCGCTCTTTCATGTTGAAATTATTTTTATCAATGAACAATTTTTTTATCGTATTGAAAAAAGTATTAAGGTTTGTCTTTTGATAAAAGTTTTGTTAGAGTGGGCAAAAGTTAACTGCAAGATTTGTCGAATTGAACTGAATTTTTGTCAATGCTGCCATGATTTTACTCTGAGTGAAGGACTTAACGAATGGTACTCTCTGACTACTGACCAGCCCCATCATTCACGGAGATTGTGGTTTTTATAAATCTACGAGTATTTAGAGTAGCTGGAGCTAATCAATGTTAGTAGGACAAACGTAATCATTTTAGCGTATCCATTAGCGACGAAGCTGCCAAACGAGGTACAACGAGCGAGACGAGACGAGCTAAGCATAACGAAGACTAGAGTCACTGTATACTCACACACCCTTCTAGTAGGAGTTCGGCCGATAGCCCAAAATTGGACTAGAAGACCACTACATAACCTGAAAAAAAGGTCGTTTTCGTGCAGCCAAACTTTTAAGTTTGGCTGCACGAAATTTCGGTATATAGGTGCATAGTATGTGTGCGCATAGTATGTGTGCATAGTATGTGTGCGCGAATTAAGGTTTTCTTATGTAAATTTACGTACATTATCTATTTCTTTTATGGAAATTTCCTATTTTGTACCGAAAATTAGACTATTTCCAATTGATATGTGCTATTCCCCCAATAAAATCAAAAAAATTTAAATTTACTGGTTTTCGACCTGAGCATGCATCGGCCAAACCTTAGGTAGGGTGAGTAGTGTGAGTGCGTATACAGGAACCTTAACGAAGACGAGCCAAGCATAGCAGAATCAAGCAGCGACAGGTAAAGCTGCTACGAGCTGAGCGAGCCACGACGAGCAAAGCAGACGAACAGAGCAGCAGTGATCCAACCCGACTAGAAAAAAGAGTAGCAGAATCAATCAAAAACAGTAGTAGATTTAAGCAACAAGGGAGTAGGCATATATGGTACATATGAAAGAAAATACGGCTTTTACAATGTTATACTATAGTTCAAATTGTTTGGCAAATAATGCAAGCAGAAAAATGACCTGTCTGCTACAGCCTGTGTGAAGAATTAGAATGGCGGCTGTATTGCCATTGTACCAAAATTTCGAACGGCAGAAAGAGGAGTATATTTTGCTTACTCCGGAGTAGATGATTTAGAGCACAGAAAAGGAGTAGATCTACTCCAATCGGAGTAGGGTGGGATCACTGCAGAGCAGAGCTACCGTCGAGGTGTCGACAGAGCAGTTCAGGCGAACAGAGCGGAGGCGAGAGTCCAGGCGAGCAGAATCGTGCCATCGTGAATTGCATACGTTTCTTATGCTGCATTTCCACATGCGCTTAAATGTGCATTGGGTATGTGCCTTGAACGCGAATGTCTAGGCGCATGTGAAAATGGTACGCACATGCTACAAGCACATCTCTCTGATGTGCGTTAAAAACCGCCATCGAAGCAAATGTTTAATGCGAATGTTTTTGGCGGTCCAGCATAAAAACTAATTTTTCAATACAGAGGTTGTAGGCTTCAGCCTTTAAAAGGGGCAGAGGGTTGTAGGTCTCTTTTAAAAAAAAAATCTGATAGCTCTTACGTCTAATGAAGTTGCAAGTTAGATTTTTATGCTTTAAGTTTAAAGTTATCTCAATTATTAAATAGACCCACTAACGAATTTTGAAAGTTGTTTCTTACAAGGAGGATTTCTAGTGACAAGGACCTTCTTGTCTTGAAATAATCGATATTCCATGTCGACTTGACGTCCGGCCGTATGATCCAAAATGGTAAAAGTAATAAAGTTACGGCTAGAGTATTTGTAGATGTTTTTATTGGCATATATTTTTATTGATAGTAAAAGTTTTCCATTTATTGTTTTTTCTTATCTATTTTATTATCTAATTTATGATTACATAAGCGTTGTGGGTGAGTAGATAGGAAACCACCCTCAGCAACCAAATCTAAAAATAAATTCAATTATCCTGCTACGAAAGAAAAATTGTTTTTTTATTTACTGGTCTATAATAGCCTATTCCTAAAAATAATTAAAAAATTCTGAACTGTCGATGCAAAAAATATTTCATAATTGTATTCCGTAGTCACCAAATTTAATTCATATAACGCTTTTATCTCAAAATTTTCAATAGAGTAAAAGCTATACTTCTGTTTATGAGAGTATTATGAAACCATGCTAACAACTTGTAGATAATTATTCCGATAAGCACGTGATCAATCGATGGATTGTGAGATTTCGGTCACTAACAAACTCGGCCTTTCTTATGTAATGTGATCACTATGACATTGACCTTTCTGACTAATGGGCAAATTTGCTTGCAAATGTTGTCAAATTCGAAACCTTCAGGAAATAGCGTGGAACATACTAGAATGAAAAGATAAATGGAAATTTGTAGGTACATACTCGTCATTGTAAAATGTTGTATACCTACTGGTTTCCAGTATGGCGGATACTGATTTATACTGAAGCAAAATGAAATTCGCTTTTTGATAAACACACAATTTTCTTCGTACATTCCTCGATCCGAAGAGGATGTCAAGTTGAAATCTATAGAGCATTATTATAGTTTGATCTAGCCCAGTTTGTAAAACATAGACAGGACCGTGTATACATATTGCTAAGAACTTGGGATTCGTCAGCATTTCAAGTTAAAAGAAAAAAATCTGCCAACAATCTGGGCGTAACTTTATTATTTTTCCGGTAGAAGTTAGGAACGCGTTCAATTCTGAAATGCGGTGGAGGCTACTATGTGACTGAAAACCTATCAAAAAGAACAAGATCGTGGAAGTGAAAATCTGATTGGATCTGAGAGATATGGAATAATTTATGAAAAAGTACACAATCCCCATAGGGGTCGATAACGGAGAATACATAGAATAAAATTAAATTCAATATTTGGGACGAGGTTGTAGATATATGCCGAAAAAAGTGGGAAAATATGCATTCTATTTTCACAGATATTTTTTTTGCCCCCCTTCTCAACGCCAATAGATATTCGTTTTTTTTTATTCAAAATTATTTTTCTAGTTGATTTAGATATACACACCGAATTTCAACATTGTAGCTTAAGCCGTTATATATATAGGATAAACACCCCCCACTTGTACCACACTACCCTTAGGGGTCGAATTTCAAAAAACCTTGAAAACACTTTCTAGGTATTCATACGAAGAATCCGTAGAATAAAAATGAATTCAATATTTGGAAAGACCTAGTAGATATGACGACAATCGTGAAAATATATGCATTTTATATTTATTATATTTACAAATAATTTTTTTTGCCCCCCTTTCTGAACGCCAATGAATATTCAAATTTTTTTTCATCACAATTACTTTTCTAGTTGATTTACATATACACACCGAGCTTCAACTTTCAAGCATAAACCGTTTAATAGTTAGGAAAAACACCCCCTACCCCCGTAGCATACTACCCGTAAGAAAAATTATATTTTTCCAACATTCCGCTACTATAGCTCTATCTAAATACCAAGTTTAAGGCTTATATCATTACAGGTTCTCAAGATATAAGCATTGAAACTTTTTCATTTTCACCCTCCCCCACCCTCCCCCTCTACACCCACAACCCTAAAACTTTTTTTTCCTTACTAGGGCTTAATTAGCGCTACTTCTGGTAAAAATTCTAAGCATCTATCTTACACTGTTCTTGAGATATGAAATATGTTTGATTTGAAAAACTCTCATCCCCTCCACTTCTATGCTCCACCTCCCACTTAAAAAATTTTACTTTGATCAATCTTTATTTATCGACCCTTATACCCAAACCGAATTTTATTTTTCCAGAGCAATTGGTTCATGAGATATCGTAATCTAAGGTTTTTCACCCCCCCCCCCCCCCACCCCCATACACATCTTCCCCAATTCAAAATATTTCTTGATTCTGTTCTCCTAGTATAACTACAAATATTTTTTAAGTTTGAATAGTGTGGCATTAACGGTTTAGGAGATATGGATTTTAGGATGTGTCTATCTCGCCTTTTTTGGGTTTCGGACGCATTACATTTCCCCCCACTCCCACACCCCTTGATCAATATTGACAATTTTTCTGCAAATGAGTCTACTATCAGAGCTCTATAGAAATTCCAAGTTTCAGCTTCCTATTATTAGGGGTTACTGAGATCTAGAAACCAAAATTTTCGGTCTACAACACTTCCCCCTCCTGCCCCCTCACACCCCCACCCCTCAAAATTTGGTCACTTCAAAGAGCCTACCCCGTCTATTTGTTAAAAAAAATTCAATTTAATATCTCAAATCGTTTAGCAGCTACGAGCCTCCAAACGATCTTGCGTACGGCGTACGGCGGACAGACGGACTGAAAATTTTTATTGCTTTTTTCGAGTCTACTAGTTATGAAACGTGAAAATAAAAATTTTGAGGGTAGCAAATTTTTTTTTTTTAAAAATCAATCACAATACTTAATTATTAATATAATAAAGTAAAACGTTTTCAACTAATAAAGACATAAATTTCTTCGTATTCAATTTATTACACTACTAGCCGCGTACCGTGGCTTCGCTCGCTACGCTCACGTTGTTCTATCGTCCCTGTTACTCCCGTCTTTCCCGTTGATCCCGTTTCTCCGGTTGATCCATTGGTCCTGTTCCTCCCGTTGCTCCCGTTTTTCTCGTTGATCCATTGGTCCTGATTCTCCCGTTGCTCCCATTTCTCCCGTTGCTTCTGCTACTCCATCCTTTATCAACAATCTTCTATCCAACACCCTCCAACCCTACTTCATCCATTATCATCTATCCATCAACTACCATCCTATGTCTACCATCCACCATCCCTTTTCCACCATCCTCTATCAACCATCCTCCATCCACTATTCATCATTCTCCATCCTCCATCTTCCACCCTCTATCCACCATTCACCATCCCATATCCAACATCCACCATCCTCCATCATTTATCTTCATCCACCATCCTCCATCTAAAATTCTCCATTCCCCATCCACGTTCGTTCTGCTCGAACTTGTGAAATATGTATGCGTCTGTGCTGAGCATCTCGTGCGCGCTCTTCAACAGTTTGACTCGCACGAATACTCGCAACTCTTTTTGCATTACGACTCCGTTGTGCAATGTTTGATCTCCTGATTGGCGGCATATTGCCAATCAATCAATCCGAAGACTGCTCGCTGGAAAAAATTGCGGAGAATTCTAAAAATCCACTTGGATTCACTGTTTCACTGTTTTTGTTTTCACTGTTTCAGAAATCACCGATAAATTGAATTACAAACGAACTCGATCAACTCAACAATGGCGTGCTTCTCGCACGGACAATTGTACCTCGCCTGTAGGAAAACACATGGCATGACATCTTTCTACATAAAAAAAAATTCCGGACGAACGGAAATCAAAACACATGGACACATGGCATACATAGGCATTTACATATTTTTGTATATATGTATGTATATGTATGACCATTTGGCCGTGTGTTTTGATTTGCATTCGTCCGGAATTTGTTTTTTATGCGTAGAGATAGCAGAGACTATTCCGAAGAAAAAAAATACAATGGAAACCAGGTGGAATAGTTGCGAACAACAAACGAAAAAATTTCTCCATACAAAATGTACTGAAAATGAAATTTTCCATATTTTTCATTTTTCGGGAAAATTAGCATTTTTTGGCTCCATTAGGCCCGGACTACATGGTCCGTTTTTTTCCGGTCTGGAGAAAATAGGCTCCGCCTTCCGGAA
The DNA here is from genome assembly GCA_949128065.1 of Beris chalybata. Taxonomy (NCBI): domain Eukaryota; kingdom Metazoa; phylum Arthropoda; class Insecta; order Diptera; family Stratiomyidae; genus Beris; species Beris chalybata. The sequence goes on from OX421897.1 coordinate 92,445,404, forward strand.
AGAATGAAAACCATGTCCCATAGAAATGTATGAGATTTTGACTCGTCGACTACATGACTCCGGAAAACCGGACGTCCGGAAAAAAACCAGAGCATGCACAGGTTTCTCCGGACGGTTGATCAGGAATTTTTCGGCATATCCGGAATTAAATTTCAAGAACATACAGAGTTGTATGAGCTCGACTACATGCACTTGTCCGGAATTTTTTCCGGTGCAATTTTTTTCATTCGAGAAGTTGTGCTTGACCGAAATGGTCGACTCATAGCAACTAATTACAGTGCAACCCGCTTATAAAGTCCACTTTTATAACGTACTTTCGGTTATAAAGTACTTTTTTTCAATCCCCATGCACAAATGTGAAAAGCTCTTGTATGTTTGTACGGATATAAAGTACCGTTTTATCACGTACATATTGGTTATAACGCACCATTTCTCATAGCACTTCAGTTCTTTATAACGTACAAAATATTAATTCAACCTGTTTACGGTTGAATTGAAAAAAAATTCAAGGATAATTTTTATTTCATTTTTATTATTTATTTTATAATGCGACAGCCTCCTCCTTTAAAATAAGCCCTATTTCATTATTCTAGGATAAAAATTACAAGGGATATGAATTTTCAAAGAGGACTCGGACGAAAACTTTGCCAAAACTTACTAACATACTATAACTAACAAAAAAAATTAAATTATATTTTTTTACTAATTCTTCAAGTATACAAAAATTTTCAAAAGAATAAACGATGGTAAGGTACAAAATTTGACGAAAATTTGTTGGCGATTTTTGATGGAATGACCCAATATGTATGTACATAATTATGTAGTTGGTAAGTAAACGGGAGAATTCTTTTCAATTTCTTCATCCCATCTGTCTATTCTATTCCATCTGTCTATTCTATTCTTTAATAAAGAAATTATTCTTATAAATGGAAACAACTTTTATTTATATGTAGGTTATAACGTACTATCGGTTATAACGTTCTACTTGTTGTGGTCCCCACGAGGTACGTTATAACCGGGTTGCACTGTATTACAATACATTCACAGTTCATCGAAGGAATTAGTCGACATTCGATAGTACTGAAAAAATTTGTCTGGATGTTCTCTGATTTTTGCATACAAAGTATGAAAAATTCCTTCCTTCAATCTGTTTACATATATTGGCTGCACCCAATATCTTCGTTTCTTGTTTGCTTTCTTTTTATTGTTGTTAACAACGACCGCCAAAGATATAAGTTCTTCATAGCTTAGCTTCTCCATAGCAGAACTCACAGGCTTTAGCGCACTCATCACACCACGGTAGCTCGCAGTAGACTGAAAACTTTTTATTCCGGACGCGCGTGTAGTCGAAACTGTCCGGAATCGGTTTTTTTCCGGATCGGAAAAAAAAACGGACCATGTAGTCCGGGCCTTAGGATCTAAGTTGGGCCCTAACGAACACATCATGTAAAGTTGAGCCAAATCGGACGAACGAAAAAATTTCTCCGTACAAAATGTACTGAAAATGAAATTTTCCAAATTTTCCGTTTTTCGGGGAAATTTGCAATTTCTGGCTATGTTAGTATCTAAGTTGGGCCCTAACGAACACATCATATAAATTTGAGCCAAATCGGACGAACGGTTGCTGAGTTATACGTGTACATACGCAGATCACTTATTTTTATATATATAGACTGGCAGCTCTTTTCGATTTAATTTTCTGTACGACCACAGTTATCAAAGAAATTTACTTTACAAATCCCCTGAAGTTCATCTCGCTCTCTCAGTAGAAAAATTAATTCTGTTAACCAGCCCAACTCCGCATATATACTACATGTGTTTAGTCGACAGATTTCCAGCATATTGAGCGGTGTATGTGGATCATGCAACATCGATGTGATGACGTTACATTGTATCTCACTTTCTATTTCTGTAGGACATCACAATCAATAGTTAGCGTTGTACGTTTATGCTGGGTGTTGGTTAATCGTATTAAACTATAAAAAAAAAACGAATTGAAATATTAAGACTGTCTCTTCTCTATGCAAATAATAGTCCTTGAAAATGAAATCGAAGTTCAGTATCTGTTTAATCTACAGTATTAACGGCACATTGTAGTCTGGGTGGCTTAGTGGCTAGAGCACTTACCTCCGGTGCACCTGGTACCAGGTTCGAATCTGCTTGACGATAAGTATTTTTCGAGAATGGGATTGGGTGCCGGACTAGCATTTCACTTAGCTGTGAATGAGTACCTGAGTAAAAATCGGAGTAATAATCACGGAAGAGCGTGTGACCACTTCACCTCCTAGTGTTCCGTTGGTCTCGTAATGAAGTAAATCTAGCATTACTTCAAGGCCTAGGCCCGAGTTGGGCTGTTGCGCCATTGATTATTATTATTAACGGCACATAGTCACTACGGTCCATTCCATAAACATAAATATCAATTTTAGCCTGGACCGCGTCACTACTTGCCAAGAAAAGCATACAGAATAATAATAAAGATTTTTGAATGGATTACATACAGACATAAGTAATTTTTAAATAGCCAGGATTTCAATATTTTCCAATTTTATTAGTTAAAAAAAAACGAAAAAGTAATGATGGTTTTTCATCCAAAAATATGGATTTTTGATGTGTCACCGCCGATATTTAATCCCAAAAGACGTTTTTATTTGACGAAGTCGAACAAAGCTTACTACTGTAAATAATTCTGAGATAATACACTATGCAATTACAATAATAAAAACTTAAACTTAAGCACATGCTCCCTAGCTACAAAATGACTTACACAAAAATTTTCACCTATCAAACAATATGAAAAAATTAAATTTATAAGCAATTTAATTTGTTAAACTTTGCTTCACGAAAATTCAGCAATCTTATCAGGTTAGTTTCTTTACTATATTTGTTTGCTCCAGTAAGCTCAAAGTTGATATTGTAATAGTAGATAATTAGAGAAATTTTTTCAAAACTGTTGTCATACATAAGTCGGATAAGCATTTAATTTGTGCGGAAAAGATCTAACGATGATTTTCAAATTTGGGCGCTTGAGTTTTGAAGTGGAATTGTCTCCATCTCACCGTATCGTATTCTAAAGATATCTTACGTTCAATGGACCAGTTTTAGAACAGTTATTTGGCTAAGTGCTTTTTATATAAACCTAGCGAGGAAAAAAAGCACGATCTAGTATTTAAGAATACGTATTTGTATAATGGCTCAAGGAGCGTAGTTGAATTTTTTCCAATTACCTATTATATTATATTAAGGGCCGGTGACGGCAAACAATTTTTACTGAGATTATGAAGGAGAAGGAAAATCTCTTATAAGACACTGATCAAGAGTGAAACTAACAGATACTTTATATTCAGGAAAAAATATTGACGAAATTTCTGTGAATCTAGTTTTTTACAGTGGTTGCTTTCTATACCATTGAAAATTCGATAAACTATAGCTTACTCACAATCTCAGTAAAAATTATTTGCAGTCGTCTAGTAAACCAGCCTTTACTCTGTTTGACCAAGTGGTCAAATTGCAGTAATAAGCAATGCAAAATAGCGAATTTGACCGAGCAGATATTGCGAGAACAATCGGAATTCTCTATTTCGAATCAATTCAATCATTGCAGTAATAAGCAATGTGAAATAACGAATTTGACCGAGCGGATATTGCGAGAATAATTGGAATTAGCTATTTTGCATTTCTCTGTAGTGCTATTTGACCACATGGTCAAACAGTGTAATACTACACAGAAAGAAATCATAGGTAAACATAACGCAGTCACGATCGGCTGCAAGCCAATCGTATGATACTCTAGATGAAATACTGAACTCCGATTTATTTTTTAGTTGGAAATATATCAAAAGAATGAGGAGTCCACAAGCAATTATTATATGACCTTTTACTTACAGGTAGAAATTATTGTATAGTGGCTACTCGATTTTTACTTTATTATTTTAATAATAAAGTATTGTTATCGACTTTTAAAAAAAAAAAATTTGCTACCCTGAAAATTTTTTCTTATACGTTTTATGACTAATAAACGCCAAAAAAGCAATAAAAATTTTCAGTCCGTCTGTGCTCCGTACGCCGTACGCAAACTCGTTTGAGGAATTATAGTTCCCAAACCCTATGAGCTATTAAATTGATTTTTTTTCTCTGAATAGACATGGTAGACCTCTTGAAGTGAGAATTTTTTCAGGAGTGGGGGTGCTGAAACTTAGAATTTCTATAGAGCTTTGATAGTGGACCCATTTGCGAAAAAATTGCTGATATAGGTGAAGGGGTGTGTGAGTGGAGGGGGAAATAATGCGTCCGAAACGTTTGGGTATAAAGCTTGATAAATGAAGATTGCTCAAAGTAAAATCTTTGAAGGGGGCGGGGGAGCATAGAAGTGGGGGGCATAAGAACTTTTCAAAAATATCACTTTTCATATCTCAATAACAGTGTAAGATAGATAGTTCAAATTTGAACTAGAACTAGGCCCCATGGAACCCTAGTAGGGAAAAATAAATTTAAAGATGGGGGTGTAGAGGGTGAGGGTGGGGAAGGGTGAGAAGGAAAAAGTTCCGATGCTTATATCTTAAGAACTTGTAATGATATAAACCTTAAACTTCGTATTTAGATAGAACTATATTAGTGGCGTTGTGGAAAAATAAAATTTTTTTTTGGGGTAGCATGGTGCGAGGGTGGGGGGTGTTTTTCCTAACTTTTGAACGGCTTATGCTAGAAAATTGAAACTCGGTACGTATATGTAAATCAATTAGAAAAGTAATTCTGATAAAAAAAAATTTCAATATTCATTGGCGTTCAGAAGGGGGGCTAGAAAAAATTTCAGTATATATAAAATGCATATATTTTCACGATTTTCGTCATATCTACTAGGTCTTTCGAAATTTTAAATTCATTTTTATTCAACGGATTCTTCGAATGCGTTTTCAAGATTTTTTGAAATTCGACCCCTAAAGGGGTGTAAAGGGGTTGTATATTTTTTCATGAATTCCACCATATCTCTCAGGTCTGATCAGATATCGAATATCTTTTCACTTCCACGGGCTTGTTTAATAATCACCTTTTTTTTAATTTTTGTCTTTTCCAACCTCTAGACCGCATCCCGCAATATGACCCAATTATATAATTCATATATTACACTCTATTTTAACCGTTTCCCGAACTTTTTGTTAGGTTTTCAGTCACATAGTAACATACACCGCATCCCCGCATTAAACACGTTCCGAACTTCTGCCGGAAAAATAATAAAGTTGCGCCCACAGTTGGCAGATTTTTGATTTATAGTGAGTTCCATAAAGTAAATTGGGACATTTTACAGAATTTTTGTATGGCAACTACATGAAGGACTCATGGGATATCTTTCATATTAATAGTTTCAGCTGCGACTATTATAAAATTAATGTGTATAAAATTTCAAAGTCGTAACTTAAAGCGTTCTAAATTTATCGTTCAATATTGGTGAACATGTTTATTAAGTACTTTTGTATGACAGCTACCCGAAGGAGTCAACGGATGGCACTAATTATTGAACTCCGTCTTGGTTTTGGTATAAAACTAATTCCTGTAAAATTTTAAATTCCTGCTTTAACTCGTTCTGGAGTTATAGTGGATTCAGTAACAAGGACACATTTTTGAAGGACTTTTCTAGGCTGCTACACGAAGGACTCATTCGATTTGCATCATATTCGGAACTTTCGATTCAAACATAGTGAACCTTAAGTATGCAAAATTTCAAGTTCCTAACTTGAAGCATTCGAGCAATAATTGTGAAAACGTGTTATAAGGACTCTTGTAAGGGAGGTACCCGAAGGAGTCGAAGGATATTGCCCATTAACCAACTTGTCCTTACTTTTTCCATTTTTCAAGTTGTGACAAAATTTCAACTTCCTAGGTCAATGCGTTCTTAAGTTATCGTGCAAACGGACGGACGGACGGACAGCAAACGGATTTGGGGGTTTTGGCCAAAAATAAACACAAAATAATATATAACTTTTCTGAAGGACATTTTTATGAAAATATATTTATTATTATTATTACACTAGTGACAATGACCATCGGTTTAAATATATTTATCAAGGCCATTTGTATGACAATAACTTTTATTCAAATTTGGGGATACTGTTTTCTCTCATATTAGCTTTAGAACCGTGAACAAAATTAGTGCATGATAAATTTTAAGCAACTTGAAATACCCAGAAGTTATCGGGGAATGGTGCTGTTTCAGGTTTTTTGCAAGTTATCGGAACGTAAGTATTTCGTTCACTAATGATACCAAATTTCGGTTCGTAATTTGAGTTTTAGTACGTTCCGACGTCAGTAGCCCCCCCCCCCCTGCGTTCGCGCCTGCTATATTGCATCGTATTCTCCAGATCCTCACAGGTCCCACGAGTCTTCTGATGGCGTCTTCTGTCCACGTTTCGCTGTCATAGCATAGCACAGGTCTCATTTTGTTTTACTACATATAGGTACATACATAGTTTAAGCTTTGTTTTTCTTTTAACATTTTTATTTTTAATTATTAGGAGTAACGAATAATACGTCTTATTTACTATCACTATCTTCTTTTAAATTCGATGGGTTCGCTTCCTTCCTTCGATATATACATATGTCCCGAGATATACAAAGTTGTCTCCGTTTTCCAGGTTCTCGTTCTCCTACTGTAATGTTTTGATTGATTGGCGTGTTTTTCCTGGTTTGTGACATGATTTTGGTTTTGTTTTCGTTAATACGTAGTTCAACTTCCCTTGCTAACGAGTCAAGATTTATATATTTCTTTGGCACTCTCCACGGATTTTGCAAGTATATTTATGTCGTCGGCATATGGCTACTAATTGTGTAGATTTGAAGTACATACATATAGGTACATATGTATAGTGTTCACTTGGTTTCAACGGGCAGTTTCCGAGAAACATATTCGAGCCCGCTGGGAAAAAAAAAGTTCGTGGCCTTTTTTTTAGTAAAATTCAACTGGTTTCCTTATACAGTACTAAGGTTCCTGTATACGCACTCACACTACTCACCCTACCTAAGGTTTGGCCGATGCATGCTCAGGTCGAAAACCAGTAAATTTAAATTTTTTTGATTTTATTGGGGGAATATCACATATCAATTCGAAATAGTCTAATTTTCGGTACAAAATAGGAAATTTCCATAAAAGAAATAGATAATGTACGTAAATTTACAAAAGAAAACCTTAATTCGCGCACACATACTATGCACACATACTGTGCGCACACATACTGTGCGCACACATACTATGCACCTATACACCGAAATTTCGTGCAGCCAAAGTTTTCGTTTTCGTGCAGCCAAACTTTTAAGTTTGGCTGCACGAAAACGACCTTTTTTCAGGTTATGTAGTGGTCTTCTAGTCCAATTTTGGGCTATCGGCCGAACTCCTACTAGAAGGGTGTGTGAGTATACAGTGACTCTATACAGTACTACCTCGATAATGTGAACTAATTAAAACGAAGATAGTTCACTTTATCGAGGAATTCACATTGGCGGAGACATAACTAGTTAGCATATTACAGCAATATAATAGTACAATTGTATTGGCATAATATGTAAATTAATAATTACAAACATATTTTTGAAGATAATAATTTGTATTTAATTATTTTAGTTGAAAAAATTTGTCAAAATTAAGCTTACAGTCCAGACTTAAAAATACATTGTTCAAGGGTATCGTGAATTCAATTCATATACATACATATTAATCGAAGCGTAGAAAAGAAAATATTTTAATTGTTTTATTGTTCTGAAAAAAATGATGTTATTTTTGTCTGACGCAAAGCAGTGCAAGATAATTTTATTGCAGTACTCCGTATGTCGTGCAATGTTAATAAGGCGTTTGCGCTTATATTATTTTCCTGTGCCCAATCCATCAATATATTCGCGCTTTGTATAGCGGAAGTATGCGTATCCTGATTTTCTAGACTTTCATCTTTAGAAGAACTATCGCATAAGCTATTTTTCTCCTCATGCAGCCATGATTAGATCCCACCATGCAAAATTTCTGCATTTCCCAAAAGAGTGCAAAGAAGCTTTTGCACTTCCTGAATTGCATTTTCATCTGAATTTGCAGCAAGCGATCCACTTTGACGACTAACTGCAAACTAGCGGAAGTTCATCTTCAACATCCCAAACTTCCTCTTCTGGATTTTGTAAAAAAACACAGCCTGTGTTTATATTACTCGTTTAAGTATATTTTATTACATATTCATTTATAACTAATTAAATCGTGGAGTTGCAGGTATCTCTACATGAGATATAGGCTGGAGGGCAAAGGGTAAAGTTCGCATTCATAGATGTGTTATACATCCCTCAGGAATGATATTTCGTTTGTTTTGACGTTAAAATTTCAAACAAATGAGCATCGAATCATTGGAATTTATGAGTTCACATTATAGAGGCAAAATAATGCCAAGAAATTCACATTACAAGAGACATAATATAAATTTTTGGTTGTTCACATTATCGAAGAATTCACATTTGCGGGGGATCGAATTATGGAGGTAGTACTGTAGTATGAAAATGAATTTATTTATTTCACCATTATTATAGACAACGTTTCGCCATTTTTCGGGTAGAGCCATGATACCATCGCTAAAGAACTTCTGTGGTTTCTAGTTGAAAAACTGAATCAAGTGGTTTTCACAAGCTTCTTTTGAAATCAGCTTCATTCCATTCAGAGACCGAAACAAGTGATAATCTGAGTGTTCTATGTCTGGACTATACGCTGGATGCATCAAAACTTCCCAGTCAAGCTCTCGTAATTTTTGACAGGTCATCAAAAAAGTGTGTGGTCGGCCATTCTCATGATGAAAGACAATACTTTTCCTATTATTCAATTCGCGACGTTTTCTTTCAATTGCCTGTCGTAATCTAGTTGATCACAGTAGACTTGTAAATCAATCGTCTGACCAGTTGGAACTTGAAAGTAGCTCATGGTGAACGATTTCCTCCCAGACCCCCCATACACACAGCACCACCTTATTCGGCGTAAATTCTGGATTCGCGAACGCCTGTAACGGTTCACCATCCCTTATCCACGATCAGGGACGTCATTTCAGGGGGGCAGGGGGCATTTGCCCCCCCCCCCTGAATTTGAAACCTTAGAAATATTTTAATTGATTATGACACCAATGAAAAAAATTTAAGGGTATAAATCTGAGAAAACTATTAATCCTATCGACTTGGATCACCCTGTATAAAACTATAATAACAACTAAGTAAATGAATTGAACTAGAGACGAAAAATTCTCTGTAATTTCGCGGCTGTGTTCTTCGATCGGTTGATCCAGGGGCGTCATTTCAGGGGGGGGGGGGCAGGGGGTAATTTGCCCCCCCCCCTTAATTTGAAACCTCAGAAATATTTTAATTGATTATGACACCAACGAAAAATTTTTAAGGGTATAAATGTGAGAAAACTATTAATCCTATCGACTTGGATCACCCTGTATAAAACTATAATGACAACCAAAGGTGTGTTCAAGATGCCAGCTATAGCTGCTTCGAAAGCATAGCATAGCAAGACTGTAGCAACTGTCAAATTAAGCCATAGCAAGGATTAGCTTCTTCGGTTTTTGAACAACCAAAAGCAGCTTGCATAGCTTACAACAGCTGACACATACATACACGCAAGTTGCGTACCATATGACACATATTATAATAAAATAAAGTGAAAATGAGCACTACCAGTAGTGTCCTTAAATTGTTCACCTTTTTTATTGTTAATAAAACATTATTTTCTATTTTAAACATTCAAAATGTCGTTACGACGAAACTAACAGCTACACACACATATGCATATTGCAATAGCTGCTTTCTGGCTACAGTCCGGAGTGTGAGCAACCAAAAGCAGCTATAGAAGCAGCTTTTTGAAAATCTTGAACAGATCTAGTGTCAAATAGCAAGCACGAGAAAGCAGCTTTTTGGTTGCATTGAACACAAAAAAGCATAAAAAACAGCTAATAGCAGCTATAGAAATCTTAAACACACACCAAGTAAATGAATTGGACTAGAGACGAAAAATTCTCTGTAATTTCGCGGCTGTGTTGGTGGTGTTCTTTGATCGGTTGATCGTAGGTTCCGGAAAACTCGGAAAAGCAAATCAAAAAAAGCGGAATCATAAAGAATTTCGCTGGTATTTCGCGGCTGTGTTGGTGGTCCTGTTCGTTCGTTTGATTGTAGGTTCTGCAAAACTCCGAAAAGCAAAAAAAAAAAAAAAAAGCGGAATCATAAAGAAGAACACAAACTCGTGTAAGGTGTACTTAGCTCTAACGCATGTTCTGATCAAAGATCTGAGATTTGGTTTTCATCAGTTTTTAATTCAATAAAAAAGTGTTTTAAATTTTCTCGCTTCCTATATTATTATAAGCAGTAGCTGGCAATTTTGTCATACATTATACCTAAGTGCTGTTCGTTATTCTTTGCTTCAAGGTATGAAATATTTTCACATTCTCTATCTTACCCTTCAAAGCTCGCGCATATTCTGACAAATGTTCTCGAGTGTCTCAGTTAAACTTTCCCTACATCTATTATTAATAAAAATTTTAATATTCAATATTGCTTAAGGGGGTCATCCCGTGTGCATTTTTTACGCCATTTTTGGGAATTTGTTCTGACGAACTTAATAATGATAGAACTGTGAAATTTTTACCATTATATTTATGCACATGTTGAGCAAACTTAAGAATTTTTCCAACCCCAAATTGTCGGTCATTGCTGAGATATATGGCAACTTAGCCACCCATTTTCAAAAAACCTAGTTTTCGGTAGACACGATTGCGGGCGTTTTGTTTATCTCAAATAAAAAAATCAAACAGCATTTTAATCTGTAAAGTTTAAACTAGTATTGGAACTAGGATTATCAAAAAATATTGAACAGTGAATTTTTGTCAGCTTATTGAACTTTTCGTCGTCAATTTTAGTGTATTTTTACGACTTAAAAATAAAATAAAAAAGGATTTCGGGTATATACTTTTGTCTTTTTCAGACTGATACTGTCAAGAAATTAATACAGTCGTCGAAGTATAGGTTTTTTAAAGGAAAGAGTATACCTAACCCAGATGAAACAAATAAAAACAAATTCTTGATTCCGAGCAAACCATTGATGGTAGTAAGAAGCTAGACTCCCTCCAATCTGCGCAATCAGTTGATGCAATACCATCTACAAGTAAGAATGTAAAAGATAAAGTTCATTCAGAAGCATTACCAGAAAATGATGTGTCAATTATTGATATATCACGTTTTTATCACAATGACCTCGTTCAGCCAATACTGAAGGAGTACCCCAGATAGCGAAGCGCCGATTTCAATGCAGTTATTTTGAACAATTTACATGGATTGAATACTCCATTAATCAGAATGCTGTGTTTTGTTTTAGTTGTCGTCATTTTTGTTCCAAAACAGTTCATAGTGGTGAAGCACAAGAAAGCATTACGTTTGTTGACAAGCAAGGACGTCATTTGTGGGGAGGGGGCAGGGAGGGCATTTGCCCTCCCCCCTCCTAAATTTTGTATTTTCATATATTATATATAACTGAAATGACGTCCCTGTCCACGATATTTGACGCTTCCGATTGTCGTATGTATGTATCCATTTTTCATCACCGGTTATGATACGTTTAAGAAATGGCTCGATTTCAATGCGTTTCAGCAGCGCATCGCAGTTGTTAATTCGATCCAATATACACAAAATAAAAAAAATTAAACATATGCATTTTGAGATATTCAAGGATAAAGGACAAAATCGTTATCCTTGAAAATACAACTTCAAGGGTAATTTTTTATTTATTTATTTATTATTTTATAGTATTAGAGAATATTATGGTCGACCTGAAATTTCAAAAGAATTTGCTACCCTGAAATTTGTATACTCTAGAACTAGATGATATCATATAGAGTACTATAAGTTTAATCCAGCCCGAAAACGCATAGAACCGAGCCTCGGAGTAAAAAAATTTGTATATTACTTTTTGTTTATTTTGAGCCAAAACCCGCAAATCGGTTTGCAAACATAGGGCTTACAATGATTGGATCGAAAGTTCCGAATATTATGCTAATCGGATGAGTCCTTCGTGAAAAAACCTACAAAAGTCCTTCAAAAATGTATGGAAGTTACAGAATTCCTTATAACTCAAGTACGAGTTAAAGCAGAGATTTAAAACTTTACAGGAATTGTTATTAGATTTTTCGTGGTAAGCTACCAAAGAAGCTATTATGATTAGGAGTTAGTTATTCTTTCCGGTGTCAGTGGAGTGAAACTCCAACACGGAGTCCCCGACTGTGGACTAACCGCCATCCCTGAGGATATGACAAATTTGGAAAGAAACTTCACTGGAGAAGCCAGTTCATCATAAGATTGTGTTGGACTAGGTCCGAAGAAGCTGTTTCGTCATCGGAGGGCATAGACTCTTCAGAAGGTGTATTCTTGCCTACTAACCGAAACACCTTGACAGCTGGTGGGATTGCTGAGGTAAATTCTATATAGCCACATCCCATTCCAAATTTATTACAGAGAAGAATTTAATGGTCAAGAAGGGCGTCCTCTACCTTAGACTAAAGGCGTGTACTTTGAGAAGCTTTTTTTATCAAAAGCAAAACTGAGTTCATTAATTAGCGTCATCCGTCGGCTCGTTCGGGTAGCTGTCATACAAAAGTCCTTAAAAAACGTGTTCACCAATACTGAGCGGTAACTTTAGAGCGCTTTAAGCTACGACTTTAAAATTTTGTATATGTTGATTTTATAACAGTATTAGCTGAAACTATTAATATGAAAAATATCCCATAAGCCCTTCGTGCAGTTGCCATACAAAAATTCTGTAAAATGTCCTAACTTAAAGTATGGAATCACTATAACTCAAGAAATCGAGGAGCTACTACACAATAGTTTCGAATTTGTTTGTGCACACTTTATTCTTTCGATATATTTTCAACTAAAATATAAATCGGAGTACTGTATTTCATCTAGCAAGAGTATCATACGATTGGCTTGCAGCCGATCGTGAATGCGATATGTTTATGTCTGGGAGTAATGCAATAAATGTGGCGGCGTTTTGGATACTGTTACTATTTTGGCATATTAGGTTTTTGTGTGATTTGGAATACGGCAGTGTTACCGAAACGGAACTTAATACTTCCTAATAAAATTGTAACGAACAAATAACTGTATTAGCCTCGGTGGGTTAAAAATGTAACTGTAGTAACAACTAGGTGATGATGTTAGATACCCCACTCCATTCTAGGATGAATGTTCAAAACATGAAAATTTCCAAAACTGCACTTAATGTAGTTGGTGCGATCCGGAATGGCGGCGAACAGGGAAATTAACAAGATCCTAATGTAAAGGAGATTGTGATTGCTTTTAAAATTTAAGTATATATGCGAACATTGTTGAAAATATAGCAAAAATCTCATTAGAATGATCAGTGAAACGTTAACAAAATAGCTCAAATACACTCAGAGAAAAATCTTGGTAGCATTGACAAAAATGCAGGTCAATTCGACAAAATTTTTTTTAATATACGTCCAACAAAATATTTTGTCGTATTGACAAATTTCATATATCCTTCGACAAAAACACACTGTCGAGACAAGAAAACATTTTTGTTGAATTGATAAAAAAATTGTCATAACCACAAAAGCTAAAAAAATTTTACGGAACAATTTTTTCTCAATTCAACAAAATTTTTTGTAGGCTAGACAGTGTGTTTTTGTTTAGAAGCAACCACTGCGATGCACCCACCAGTTTATGGCAAATTATTTTTGTTAGAGTGAGACAACTATCAGAAATGTAATGGAACTGAAGCTGGCACTGTAAGAACTTTCAGTATTCAACGATTTTTATGGTTTTCAATGCATTGAAATAAAAAGTGGATCCCGAAGAAGATAATAAATTTTTAGTTAATATTATCTTTGAAGACTCTGAATTTGAACACGAAAAAAAGAACCTTTAAAAAAAATAAATAAACGTAAAATATGTACGTCAAATGTGAACGTCAAATTAACCATAAAATAATAAAGAAATTTCGCGTTGCTAGAAGCTACACCTATTGAATTTATGGCGAACTAGGATACCACAATAGAAAATTACGAACAGTAACCATAAAAATATCTCAGTTCGAAAACTTTTTATGGCAAGAAAAAATTTTTTCACCCACACATTCACTGAAATATCCTCAATATTTTTAGCTGAACATAATATCTGTTCGTTTCACTCCTGATCAGTTTCTCAGAAGAGATTCTCCTTCTTCTTCATAATCTCAATAAAACATGTTTGTATCCGTCATGTAAACCAGCCTTAAGGTTTTGTGTAGGTACAATATTATTAATTTAATATAATATAATTTTATATAATATAATTTAGAGAACTTTCACGAAAGGCCACTATAACTTTTGAACAGTCAATCACGAATGATGCAATCCAACTAGAACTCTGCCACTGCGGTTCCCACTCCAATATTCGGTAAGGGAGCGTGTTCATCTTTCTTACAAAAATTTTTGTTGATTTGATAAATAGTTTTGTGAATATAACAAAATGTTGCAGTTTACTTTTGGTCAATCTGACAAAATTTTTGTCAGAGTCGTTTCTTCCAATGCAACAAAAAATTTGTTGATACAATATGAAAGAAAATTTTGTCATTTCGATAAAACATGTTTTGTTAAAAGAACGAACTGGAATTTCGCCGAATTTTTGTCAATTCGACAAAAATCTATCAAACTGAACAATTGTTTTTTGTTATGTTGACAAATTATTTATCATTACGACAAAAGTGCACTGTTGAAGTTCAACAAATACCTTTTGTCAATGTTACCAAGGATTTTCCTTTCAGTGTACTCAACGCAGTTTCAACTAGTCTTTTCCAGAAACAATTTTTAATCTGTCATACTCTCATTGGCCTGGATTCACTATTCAAGTTGCTTTATGCTTGTGGATAATTTAGCTGTCGGATATTTTACGTAAGGTGGTCTCGGGGATGGATCTGACTACCCCGAGAAATAAATATCTACATTTTAAGAGATTAATTTCAAAAAAGTAATAACAACATATTTCATATGTGATAAAAAAGTTTGTTATGTTCTCGTAAATACACCTTATTGCTTCCAAATTTTTTCTTGTTGCATTGTCAAGGTAAAAACACTAATCACTTAACTTATCAACCGGGTATACAAGTATATATGCAAATATGTGTATTATAGAAAATGCAAATAGCTCTCAATAAATTAAGAAGATGATTTTAATGTATGACATATTCGATGTATAAATTAATAAAAGTGTCTGTTTTATAATTACCAATAAATTAATCGAAAAGAATATGTTAATTTTCGGAACGGACTAAAATAATATTTACGATTTGGAATACTCGTAAATCATAAAAAAATTCTTGTTATGACGTAGCAATAATTTAAGAAATAGAACTAGAAATAATTTAAACTCAATGCAAATGAAAATATATTACAAAGAATGTTTGAAATTGAATATAATCGAATATGGAAGATACTACACGACTGCATCAGTAAACCGTATTTTCTTTGAATATAGTACCGTAACACACATTTGAAATTAATTATTCGAGGTCAAAATCAAAATGAAATAATAGTGATCACGAAATTTGCAAAATATTGACGTAATGCAAATTCTCACATATTGTTTCCAAATTTCAAACAGATATATTAAGTCAAACTTTCGTTATCAAACCAATTAGTTATTTAATTTATACATAAAACATATTTTACTATGCGCGATTTTGTACCTAATCAATTTCCCAATAATAAGACAAAAAAAAGTAATAGTTTTTTTTTTTGGTTTTTCCGCTGAAGTTATTATCACTTATTCACGTATTTTACATATGAGCCGTTGTATTTGAAAGCAGAATAAGTTCATTTTGAAAAAAAAAAATTTTTGTGACATTGTAACATTTTTCTATACAACACGAAGCAACTTTCTGAGAATCTATTGATGCAATTGTTTCATCACACTTTTAACAAATACAAGTAAATTTTCCTGAAAAATGGCATAAATATTTTTAAACATGTTAAAACGTAAACCGTTAAGCATGTCAATTTAAAAACGAAATAGACTTATTCCACTTTCAAAATCAACGGCTCATTTATAGATAATAATAATCTTAATAAATATATAATCGTCTTTTGCGTGACATCGAAAACTGCTCCACTTGTCATATTTTTTCTATTTATCTTAAACTGAAAACTAAAATATTTTTGGAATAGTAACCGATGAATGGGAAGGATATACCTAAAAAAGTTTTAAAAAAAATATAAAACAAAAAAGATATGAGGCTTTTCAATCAAATGATCATTTTTCGACTATTTTTTGATAGTTTTAACCCTAAAAAAGTGGTTTATTTACGCGATATCCCAAAAAATTTAGGTATATCCTCCCGATATATATGTAGACAGAAAGCTCCAAAAAAATCAGCCAAATCGATCCATAACTTTTTGAGCTATAATAGGAGCAGTTTTTGAAGATTCAGTTTCGAGATAATCGCGTTTAAAGTTTCAATACAAGAAAACTATAACTTTTAGTGACTTACCGAATCAGCGATTCCAGGCGCATATAAGAAACCTTCAATTTCTAACTCACTCACACCGTCACTTGCATTTCTCTAGCATATATCTGTAAATTCATTCCCGTGATATATCCTTTCTTAGAACATTTTCGAGCTATATTAAATCGCGTTCCTTTAGGATAGTTTGGTATTTTAGTTTCGAAATTCAACCGCACAAGCCATACTTTCGAGCCAATCTGACTCTATTTCGTACACAACATTCGTTACGCTTTATTCTTTCAAAATATGTGAAAAAAAATTTTTTTTAAGAATTTTAAAGCTGTAAAGGGATTGCTCCCGTTTCTGAGATATGAAAACCAACCCGTGTATAGTACGCTGCTACCGTTATCAAAAATTTGTTTTTCTGGAATGCCTCTATAGTAGTTCCATACAGTTTTAATTTTTTTTTTTTTTATATTTCATTTCCACCCCTCCCATCATCACTCGCTAGACTCACAACTTCATCGACTCAAATTTTTCCTTACCAAAGATCTACTGTAAAATTTTCAAGATCATAGCTAAAACGGTTCTTGGGATATACATACGTTCAAATTTAATTTTTGGAAAAATGACTGTCCCCCACATCTGCACCTCACGTCTCCCTCAAAAATGTTACATTCAGTAGAGTCCACTAGTAATTATTTTTTAATTACCAAATTTTATCTTCCAGGAACCATTGAGTCGGAAGATATCGTAATTACAAATTTTTCACCACACCCCATTTTTTCAAACTTTTCATATCTACCTCATATTTTTCAATGGTAATACTCGTATAACTTATTTGAAAACAATTTAGTGAATCATTCTGTAGCAGCCAAACATAATAAGTATTTTTGTATTAATTAATCTTCTGGAGCATAAAAACCGAATAAATTGTTGATTGAAATTTTTCCACAAAATCGATGGACGCTTTCGTGTAGCATAGATACAAAAAGTCCTCAAATCGAGGAACCGCTTTCACTATACGATTAACATAAAGCCTGTGTACCCAGTATATTGTCTTCTCCTTTGAGTAGACGCCAAATGGAAATGTTTGTTTTTCTCATAGAGATATATATACTCGAGATGACAAGCAGCGGTTGAGTTGAAGGCGGACGTCGTCGCATTCACTTGCACGCAAAACAACAACAAATTGACATAATGCACCTGTTTTGTCTCACTCACTCAAACGCGAAACCAACAACAATTTGATAATGACCATATTTTGTCTCAATTCTCATCGTGTTTTTGGTTTCAAATAAAAAACCGGTGGCTTATCGTGTCCACCAGCTCTATGGTTTTCGTGCATCTTCAAAGTATGAGGTATGTATAGCTTAAAATCCATCGTATTTTTGGAAAACGTTTGACTAATCCCGTATACTTAAGATGACGTCAAATACCAAAAACTACTTCGAACTTCGAAGTTTTTGTAAATCCCAATGACTGGAATTATTATTTGTGTTATTTATTTGTCTTAATTTTGTTTTTTATTTTCTGGTAATCATTTATTTTATTATTTTTAACTCACAAGTTAAAGAGCAGTCACTACCAACCGATGATAACCACTTGAAGATTGGACGTCAATAAGGCAACTTAGCCGAGCAGGTAAAGTAATTTCTTGATTTTTGTAACGACCACCACATGTTCAGACCTACGGTTAAGTCAACCTTCTAGTTCATTAATCATGAAGGTCAACTAACGCAATATAAATTACAGATTTTCAAGATAATGTTAATAAGTTAAACGCACCAAGCGGCAATAACATATCCAAAACTGTCTGCAGCGTAGAAAAGACAATTATTTTGTCGTACTTATGACTCTTTCTGCTCATGTGTTGGTGGGCTGGTGCAATAACGCGCTTTGAGTTAAAGTACTTAGATATTAAGTAATTGCATATCTTATTGAGATGAGAGTAATGGTAAGACTCGTTCAACTGTTATTACCCTCATACATCTTCCTTGTGACTCAAGTCATCATGTGAGCATTACAGTGAAACCTTTTGGCATTTTATTGCAGATTTACGTTGATATTGCGAGAAAGCGATTTTTGATGTCAAACAGTTGATCTCTTCGAAAGACTCATAATGACGATGCACATGGCTTGGCTGTTTTTATTTGCCAGTTTTAGAATAGCTTCGGCGGCAAATATCGTAAAAGGTAAGTGAATATCATGCATTAAAAATAACGACGATTTCATAATAACTTCATGTATAGGATATGCGATATCCGTTATCGTTTAAGAATAACATGACAATTGCAATTTTTAGCAAGATCGTGTCTTGATTGATTAAGAAATATCTGATACACGCTACAATCTTATCTAGTTCTATACATTCTGCTATAGCGCGACAGACCGAAATCTCACCTTGGTCCCTTCTATATTTTTTTTGTGATTAGGCGAAGGGACGGGTAAAAGATTAAGACGATAATTTGGAATGGATATTGTTAAAAGTTAATTACATACACACTACAGCAGTGCACTGCGTTTGAATTTTGATATATGGTTTGGTACGGTACAAGGGGTGGTGATGCTATCATCCTCCTTCACATAGACGTTATGTCCGTTTATTGTGCTCCTCGTTTGAGTAAAAGAAACTCCTGGAACCTAGAACCATTTACTAGATTATATAAAGTTTGCTATGTTACACAGCTTACTCTTATCGATATCAACGAGGCGATAAGCGCCGAGGTCCCGTCTTCTCGTTCTCGATAGGGCCGAATACTATTATGGGATGTGGAAGATTGACTCCTCCACATCCACATCTGGGTCAATGTGCTTGCATCCTTCCTGCTCAGGATATACGTACTTGCTTTTCCCGTGATCATATTCAGGGGTGTGTTCAAGATTTCTGCTATAGCTGCTTTTAGCTGCTATTAGCTGCTTTTTTGTGTTCAATGCAACCAAAAAGCTGCTTTCTCGTGCTTGCTATTTGACACTAGATCTGTTCAAGATTTTTAAAAAGCTGCTTCCATAGCTGCTTTTTCTTGCTCGCACTCCCGAGTGTAGCTAGAAAGCGGCTATTGCAATATATATATGTGTGTGTAGCTGTCACTTTCGTCGAAACGTTATTTTCAGTCTTTAAAAATGGAAGAAACTCTATCATTAGCATTAGAAATTAACGAAAAATTTAAGGAAACATTAGAAGCAGTTAATGCGGTAAGTATTCAAAGTCATTCAAACAAATGTCTTATATGCCACGCCAACTTGCGTATGTGCTTGTCGAACAGCTGTTATTAGCTATACAAGCTGCTTTTGGCTGTTCAAGACCCGAAGAAGCTATTTCATGCTATGGCTGAAATTGACAGCTGCTACAGTCTTGCTATGCTATGCTTTCGAAGCAGCTATAGCAGAAATCTTGAACAGAGCCCAGGTCAAAGAGTTCTTGATATTGATCATATAGTTAGGTTTGACCATCTGTTTCCTACCAGCTGCAAGCACAGTGAAACGATAGACAGATGGGTGGATCCGAGGGGCCCATTACTAGTGAGCTTAGGCTGCAGCCTACTCGAACGAGTTCAAAAGCTTGCTCTTTCCCCTGGAATCCACCTGGCACCCAGCAGCAAAGACTATCCAGAAGAAGACTGGACACTAACTACATATGCATTTTTTGTGTAAAAAAAACAAAAAATCATTGCATAAGCAGAACAGAGAAATCCGATTGAACAGTTTCAATTCCATTATTCCTATGAAATTCACATCCGAAGGAAAGAGTACGCAAAGATGCAAAAATGAATGACTACACATTCGCATCTGTGTGCATCTTTTTGCTAAAAGCACGTCTCAGAACGCTGTTCTGTTCCATATTTGTTCCTGCATAGTTATCTATAGGAACAATATGAGAAATGAAATCACACAAACCCAGCTGAACTATGTCTGCACATGATTTGATGGAGTTTTTTTATAGGCGTTCTGACTTGATGTCAATGAATTGGTGAATGTCCGTTCCTCGTCATGTTTTGTCTCTGTTTTATCATGCAACATCTGTTGCTATCTACTTCCCTCATCTAGTTAAATAAAAAAACCAAGGTCAAAATTTTTTCCGAAAGATACTGCGTAGTGTCCAGTCTTGTTATAGATAGTCTTTGCCCAGCAGAGAGTAATTTTGTGTCGTGTGCCAATAGTGTTAAGAATACCAAAACATTGCCTAACTAGTTTTGATGGTGTTAGTCCAGTAAATCCAGGATAGGAATTCTTAAAGAAAAAAGTGGAAGGCGAAATGTTATGACGTTGATAGGTTCCAATAATGGAGCAGAATAGAGAATAGAAATAGAGTAGTAGGAAATTTAGTCCTTTAAAACTTTTCCATTCAAATATGTCACCTATTTTTAATAAAAATGGTCGAAAAGTTTAAAAAACTGGGACAATCTCCTAATTTCTTACACTTTACGCTTATTATTAGCAATAAATAATGATTTTACAAAAAAGTTGTTTGGATAAAAAAGATAGAAAATTTATCTCTCTATAAATTTGGTTCCCATCATTTTTAGCTAGAAATGCAAAATACGGCTATAAATCGACAAAACAGAAAATTTCGGGCCCACACTATATCAAATTTTGGTGTAGAACTGTGATTCCCTATTCTACTTTATCATTGGAACCTAACCACGTCAAAACATTTCCATTTATTTCCGATATTTACTGAAATATTGTCTCTGATTACTGAAGTATGTTGTCTTCGAGCTAAGGGCCTTAATGGCTGCCGAATATACCTTGATATCACACATTCTAATATCATTATATTCACTATGGATTATGACTTATAAGTAGCCTGGGCGGCGATTGACTCGTTGCTGTTATTTAAAAAAAGTCTTTTTGTATGTAGATTTTTGACATTAATGAAGATTGTGGATATTAAGGTCGTTTCTGAATACCTTGTTTCGTCTACGTCTACCTTTATGTTGACGCCACAGCATAGAATTGCTATTATAACAGTTAAGAAAAAGCTTAGCTAAGCCGTCAAAATAGCTTAACTGAAGCTTATTTGACACTTCATAAATCAAAAATTAAATTAAATTCTATAGAAAAATTGAATTTTTTTTACTGTGTTCGGAAATTAACTCAGGGTGAGTTAGAGTTACCTTCAGAGTTAACTAACACATTCAAGTGAGAGTAAGCTCTACTCCAATATTGCAGAACGGATAGAGTTACTCGAGTCTCATAATCTGAGTTAACATAAGATTGGAGCTTTAAAATTTAATTTGATGTATGATTTTTGTAGCTGCAATTAAAGATTTTCGTCAAAACTTTTAACTGACACGCATTATATTCAAAAATACTGGCCACTTGATGATTCGGGTGATACGTGACGTTTCTAACTCCTCGTAACCCTGCTCACGACTAGAGTTACCCCTTTTTACTCTACTCTGGCATTTTCGAACGCAACTCGATTACGTCATTAGAGTAAAATTGACTCCACTCCACATTTCCGAACGATGTTTTTTACTCTACTCTAACTCGAGTTAATTTCCGAACGCGTCCCTGTAGTTGTGAAAATAGTGAAGACACGAACCGGAAAGAAATTGAGACACGTCTGACGTCATTAACTGTTATAACTAGACTAGACAACGAAAGGTTTTCGGAAACTACCTAAATCTAAAAAAATCTGCCAACAATCTGGGCGTAACTTTATTATTTTTCCGGCAGAAGTAAGGAACGCGTTCAATTCTGAAATGCGGTGTAGGCTACTATGTGACTGAAAACCTATCAAAAAGAACAAGATCATGGAAGTGAAAATCTGATTGGATCTGAGAGATATGGAATAGTTTATGAAAAAGTACACAATCACTTTACACCCCCTTAGGGTCAATTTTCAGAAAATCTTGAAAACACTGTCTTGGTATTCATATGGAGAATACATAAAATAAAATAAAATTTATTATATGGGACGAGGTAGTAGATATGTCGAAAATCGTGGGAAAATATGCATTCTATTTTCACAGATAATTTTTTTTGCCCCCTTTCTGAACGCCAATAGATATTCGTTTTTTTTATTCAAAACTATTTTTTTAGTTGATTTAGATATACACACCGAGTTTCAACATTGTATTAAGCCGTTCTATATATAAGAAAAACACCTACCACTTGTACCACACTACCCTTAGGGGTCGAATTTCAAAAAACCTTGAAAACCCTTTCTAGGTATTCATACGAAGAATCCGTAGAATAAAAATGAATTCAATATTTAGAAAGACCTAGTAGATATGACGAAAATAGTGAAAATATATGCATTTTATATTTATTATATTTCCAAATATTTTTTTTTGCACCCCCACCCCGCCCTTCTGAACGCCAATCAATATTCAAATTTTTTCTTATCACTATTACTTTTCTAGTTGATTTACATATACACACCGAGTTTCAACATTGTAGCTTAAGCCGTTCCATATAAAGGAAAAATACCCCCAGTTGTACCACACTACCCTTAGGGGTCGAATTTCAAAAAACCTTGAAAACACTTTCTAGGTATTCATACGAAGAATCCGTAGAATAAAAATGAATTCAATATTTGGAAAGACCTAGTAGATATGACGAAAATCGTAAAAATATTTACATTTTATATTTATTATATTTCCAAATATTTTTTTTTGCCCCCCCCCCCTTCTAAACGCCAATGAATATTCAAATTTTTTTTATCACAATTACCTTTCTAGTTGATTTACATATACACACCGAGTTTCAACATTGTAGCTTAAGCCGTTCCATATATAGGAAAAACACCTTCACTTGTACCACACTACCCTTAGGGGTCGAATTTCAAAAAACCGTGAAATCACATTCTAGGTATTCATACGAAGAATCCGTAGAATAAAAATGAATTCAATATTTGGAAAGACCTAGTAGATATGACGAAAATCGTGAAAATATGTGAATTTTATATCTATTATATTTACAAATAATTTTTTTTGCCCCCCTTTCTAAACGCCAATGAATATTCAAATTTTTTTTATCACAATTACTTTTCTAGTTGATTTACATATACACACCGAGTTTCAACATTGTACTTTAAGCCGTTCCATATATAGGAAAAACACCCCCACTTGTACCACACTACCCTTAGGGGTCGAATTTCAAAAAACCTTGAAATCACATTCTAGGTATTCATACGAAGAATCCGTAGAATAAAAATGAATTCAATATTTGGAAAGACCTAGTAGATATGACGAAAATCGTGAAAATATATGCATTTTATATTTATTATATTTACAAATAATTTTTTTTGCCCCGCTTTCTGAACGCCAATGAATATTCAAATTTTTTTTTATCAGAATTACTTTTCTAGTTGATTTACATATACACACCGAGTTTCAACTTTCTAGCATGAACCGTTTAATAGTTAGGAAAAACACCCCCTACCCCCGTAGCATACTACCCCTAAAAAAAATTTTATTTTTCCAACATTCCGCTACTATAGCTCTATCTAAATACCAAGTTTAAGGCTTATATCATTACAGGTTCTCAAGATATAAGCATCGGAACTTTTTCCTTTTCACCCTCCCCCACCCTCCCCCTCTTCACCCCAACCCCAAAACTTTTTTCCCTACTAGGGTTTAATTAGCGCTACTTTTGGTAAAAATTCTAAGCATCTATCTTAAACTGTTCTTGAGATATGAAATGTGTTTGATTTGAAAAATTCTCATCCCCTCCACTTCTATGCTCCACCTCCCACTTAAAAAATTTTACTTTGATCAATCTTTTTTTGTCAACCTTTACACCCGAACCAAATTTTATTTTTCTAGAGCAATTGGTTCATGAGATATCGTAATCTTAAGTTTTTCACCCCCCACCCCCATACAAAACTTCCCCCACCCAAAATTTTTCTTCATTCTGTTCTCCTAGTATAACTACAAATATGTTTTAAGTTTGAATGGTGTGCCATTAACGGTTTAGGAGATATGGATTTTAGAATGTGTCTATCTCACCTTTTTTGGGTTTCGGACGCATTACATTTCCCCCCACTCCCACACCCCTTGATCAATATTGACAATTTTTCTGCAAATGGGTCTACTATCAGAGCTTTATAGAAATTCCAAGTTTCAGCTTCCTAACCTAAGGGGTTACTGAGATCTGGAAACCAAAATTTTCGGTCTAAAACACTTCCCCCTCCTTCCCCCTCATACCCCCACCCCTAAAAATTTGGTCACTTCAAGGCACCTACCCCGTCTATTCGGTAAAAAAATTTCAATTTAATATCTCAAAGCGTTTGGCAGCTACGAGCCTCCAAACGATCTTGCGTACGGCGGACGCCGTACGGCGTACGGCGGACAGACGGACTGAAAATTTTTATTGCTTTTTTCGCGTATACTAGTTATGAAACGTGAAAATAAAAATTTTGAGGGTAGCAAATTTTTTTTTTTAAAAAATCAATCACAATACTTAATTATTAAAATAATAAAGTAAAACACTTGAAAATGTAAGTTTTCATTGATAAGAACTTTTTGTTTGTTTTTCAGCCTTAGAGTAGTTTCAGGTGCGAAATACCAACACGGATGTCTGAATGGGTTCAATCACTGTCGTGGCTACTACCATTGAGGACATGACAGTTGAAAAACCTTCACAAGAGAGAAGAAGTTAAAATTAAATTTGTGTTGGTGTTTCGCGCCAGAAACTCCTCTGACGCCAAGAAACAACCAACAAATTCATAAAAAAACATACTGCAGTCACGATCA
This sequence comes from Beris chalybata, assembly GCA_949128065.1. Classification (NCBI taxonomy): domain Eukaryota; kingdom Metazoa; phylum Arthropoda; class Insecta; order Diptera; family Stratiomyidae; genus Beris; species Beris chalybata. Next base: position 92,470,610 of record OX421897.1, read on the forward strand.
GCTGCAAGCCAATCGTATAATACTCTAGATGATACAGAACTCCGATGGATATTGAAGTTGGGGATGAAGAAGTATTACGTGTGTGCATGTCGTATGTCCTTTATTAAGGAGTCCCATTAAATTGCTACTCAAAACTAAAAGACAATATTCACTGTTTAATTTCATATCTTGAACTGGAAAAAAAATATCCTTTTTGAAGGACTTTCATATGGAAGGCGGAGCAAGGGCTCACTGAATTTCTTACATATTCATCCTTTTCCTTGGAACCATTCAAAAATTAATGTGTTCAAAATTTCAAATTTGTAGTTTGAAGCGTTCAAAAGTTATCGAAAAATATTGTTTAACACATGACTTAAGGATTTTTTGAATGGAAGGTACCAAAAGGAGTAAAAGGATTTCGCTGACTAGTTAACTCAAACTTTTTTTTCACTCAAAACTAATTTGTACAAAATTCTGAATTCATAGCTAAACAATTACTTGAGTTATAGTGAGTTTCGTAAATTATGTGAAGTCATTTTTACAGGATATTTGTATGGCAGCCCCTCGAAGGACTATTAGGATTTTCTTCATAATCATACAGTTAGCTCCAACTCTTACAAATTCAACCAAACACCCAGATTCAAAATTTCAAGAGCCTAGGTGAAGGTGTTCTTAAGTTATCATGTTAACGGACAGACGGACGGACGGACGGACGGACGGACGGATGAATGGACGGACGGATGGATGGATGGACGGACGGACGTCAAGCGGATTTGAGATTTTTGGCCACAAATAAACAAAAAATAATATATAACTATTTTTCGTCCGAGGCTTGCTTCTATGCGTTACATATTTTGCTGGATCATACTTATAATACTCTATTGCCCGATTTCACAGTGGTAGCTTAAGCTCTGTGTGGAGCTTAAGCTTGGGGTTAGGAACATCTTCGATTTCACAGTAATGGCTTAAGTCTTAAGCTAAGACAAGTGCTAGCTTAGTTTAAGCCATCAATTTTGCGAGCTTAAGCTTCGTAATAAAATAAGCCTACGAACTGTCAAACTTGTAATTGTTTCTGCATTCAAGACTGTGTAATTAAAAAAATATAGCCGCGTAACTACTCCACTACATAAGAAATATCGAATGTTTTAATTTTTACAAAAGCTTACAAAAAGCAAAAGCAAATGAAACGCTACTACGCATTGTGCTTGGTTTAGCTAAGCCGCACGATACAACAAATTGTGAAATCAGTCGAAACGAGTCCATAGCTTAAGCTACCTATTCTAGCTTTACTAAGCCTTAGCTTAAGCTACCACTGTGAAATCGGGCATATATGATTTCATCTAGAGTATAAAAACTTAAAGCCCCGATCACAATGCATCCGTTCCGTTCCGTCACGTTCAGCTGTTAAAGTAGACATTATGGGCTGGCCATGTAAATGCACACAATGGTCGTAACGGAACGGACGAGTTGACCAAAATTCAACTTTTACGGATCACATAACCTCACTTGTTGGAAAGTGACATTTCAAGTCAAGTGTCAATATCTAAAAAACAATTTTAACAGAATAGTGAAAATGTGTCGTGCGGTAGCTCAGCTGGTTTCGATCGTCACATTACAATTTTCCCGCCTGAAGGATGGCTCAACCAAGTGGGTAAGAATTTCGTGAAATAATAGCCTGTATTCGATGGCGATTTAAACCTGTCTTTCGACGCTACAGAATATGCATGCAAGTCGATTAACCAGGAAGGCTTGACTTCGGTGGCTGTAAAAGGCTCTGACATGGCAGTCATCGCCACCCAGAAGAAAGTCTCGGAGAAGCTCATCGATTCCGAGACCGTAACTATCTGTTCCGCGTCACGAAAATCATCGGCTGTGTGATGACCGGACGTATTGCGGACAGTCGTTCTCAGGTACAAAGAGCTCGATACGAAGCAGCCAATTGGCGTTATAAGTTCGGTTACGATATCCCGGTCGATATCTTGTGTCGTCGGATTGTCGACAACAATCAGGTGTTCACACAAAACGCAAAACTGAGGCCGTTGGGCTGCAGTAAGTACCCCAACTCCACCGTCCTTCGAAATGATCACTTAATCTCAATGAATCCTTGCAGGGATGATTCCAATTGCATTCGATGATAAAAGAGGTCCGTGCGTCTACAAATCCGACTCGGCTGACTACTATTGCTGTTTTCGTTCAGTTTTGGTGGTAGTGAAGCAAACAGAGGCCAACAGCTACTTGAAGAAGCCGGTAAGAGATTCTAAATTCAAGCCGACTCCACGATTTCTAATTGTTTCGCTTCTTTCAGGTTCATACTGGCGAAGAAGCAATTCAATTGGCTATCAGTTGCCTTTCTACAGTTTTGGCAGTCGACTTTAAAGCGTCTGGCATCGAAATCGGGGTTGTGCCCAAAGAAGATACCACCTTCAGAACTCTGACAGAGGCAGGAATCGAGGACCACTTGAATAAAATTCGCCAAAAGGTTAAGGTTATTTCTTTTACAGGTTTTTATTAAATTCTTATAAAATAAATTATCTTTACAACTTGGAAAATGTTTTTATTGCTTGTAGTGTTGCCGCCGTCGCAAACGGATTGCGAAAAGTGACGTATTCGTAAAGTATCCACTGACATAACGGAACGGAGCATTGTGTGCAGCACTGATATTTTGACATAACGGAACGGATTGGATCGTGACGGAACGGATGCATTGTGATTGGGACTTAAGCCTTCTCTGATAACATTGCGGTATCCAGTAGACGAATTTAACTTTAATATGAAACTAATTTACTTATACTCTTAAGCAGATGGTCTTTGTAACTAGTGATTAAGAATAACTGTGTGTATTTATATGGCTTTTATTAATATATATAATAATGATAATACTAATACTCGTAAGTGCTGTGTACAATTTTTTTTTCTTTTGTTATCTTCCTTGTCCTAGGGAATATTAAAATTCGTCTTTATTCTAAACTATCACAGTTCAGATGCTACAGAGATATGGAACAAATAAGGCAACAACATTGTGAAACTTGCTTGTACTTATTTGATAATTAAAAAGAAAACTACTGCACTTACCATCACTTTTTAATTAAAAACTTAAACGGCATTTAATTCACGCTCTGCGAGCTAGAAAAATGAAATTTTAATTTGAATATTATAATAGAATATAATTGGCGCTGAAAATAAATTCGTTCACCAACTTTACTTTATTATGACCTGAAATTTTGAATTTTCACATTTTCCGACTAGTAGATCCCAAAGTATTAAAATAAAAAAAAATTCCGTCTGTTCGTCGTGAACACCGTACGCAAACCCGATGAGATTTTAAGTTGAATTTTTATTGGTTAGAAGATTGAATGAACCCATTCGAGAGGCTAACCAGGAGGAGGTAATTTGGGGAGTTCATTGGCTATTAACCTGTGTTGCATTTTTACTTTGACTACGTCACCGGACTTAAACTACAATTAAAATCATATGGCGTACGTAATTCTGACTTTAATCCAGACCAAAAGTTTGTTCCGCATACAACCAAACTTTGGACGAAAGAATACCTCCAAAACTCCTGATCTAGAAAATTTGAACCTGGATTTTGGTCAAATTTGTAAGGCTAAGATCGTTAACGAGCTAAATCATCTTACTCCTTCGACCTTAATATAGATTAATTCAAAAGCTTTCTTTGAAACTTGAAGGGTGACACACGTACGTTTATTTGAATCTATATTAAATCAAGAAAAAAGCTCAAAAAGTTTGACAATTCAATTGGCACGAAAACATGCGAGCTCGGTTTCGCTTGCCTTAAGTCTGCCAAACTGTCCCTTCAAGCATCATTCAGCTTCTGCTCGTCAGACAATGCCCACAAAACTCTTTTTTTACGCGTTTTATACGTTTGCAGAAATTTCTATTTTATAAGTTATTCAATTTCATTCAAAAAATTTCGAAAACATACATATGTTCCTGGGGAAAAAGCAGAAACTCTTCGATGCATCGCATTGCGTCAAGCTTTTAATAATATCGTCGCACAATTTAATACAGACTTTCGAACTGTATTAATTTAGTGAGATAATAATTAAATAATTGCGTATTAAGTCGATTAGTCGAATAGCCAAATGGCAGATAATACGATATTAACGCTGCCGTGCGTCTAGGGCATTAAAGTATGTTTTCAAGAATACTGGATGATAACTTCAGAAGGGTTTAAGCTACGACTTTGAAATTTTGTATGTGTAAATTTTCCAATCTAAAGCTAAATGTATGATTATGAAGAAAATCCTATTAGTCCTTTGTGTAGATCTCATACAAATATCCTGTCAAAATGTCGTCACTTACGAAACTCACTTTAACTAAGTAATTGTTTAGCAAAGAATTCGGAATTTTGAACAAATTAACTGAGTGAAAAAACAAAAACGAAGTTCGATTTGAGCTGTCGGCGAAATCCGTTTACTCCTTCTGGTAGCTTCCACACAAAAACTCCTTAAGACACAATTTCCGCAATATTTTCCAATAGCTTTTGAACTCTTCAAGCTAGTAATCTTAAATATTGTCATTGTATTTATATCTTATAGTAGTATCACCAGACGTACTTTTCTGTTTTCACCTGCTTACACCAGAGGCGCTGCATGCGTTTTCTCTCTTCATACTTTTATCGTTACTCATTTCATTCAGTAAAGTCATGTCTCTCTTTCTGCTGTCGCTGTGGGGCGCATGTGTTTAGTATTTTGCCGATTCCCTCTTTATACTTTTTCGTTACTATCATTTCATTCAGTAAAGTCGTATCTCTTTCCTATATCTTTGGAGCGGTTTAACGTTTAAAAAAATTTTTATGAATAGATTGGGTAGGCCCCAGAAGTGTCCATATTTTGAAGGTTGGAGGTATTAGGGGCGAAGTGCGAGAAGCGTTTTAGACCGAAAATTTTGGTTTCTAGATCTCAGCAACCGCTAATGCTAGGAAGCTGAAATTTGGAATTTGGTTAGAACTTTGATAGTGGACTCATTTGCGAAAAATTGCCGATATGGGTGAATGGGTTTGGGGGGGGGGGGGGGGGGGGGAATAATGCAAATCCGTTTAAAACGTAAAAAAGCCGAGATCGACACAGTCTACAATTTATATCCTCTAAACAGTTAAGGACTCAAAATTGAAATTTAATATCTGTAGGTACAATAAGAGAATAGATCGGAATCAAATTTTTGAGTGGGTAGTGACGTTCGGGGTTGGGGTGAAAATTTTTAGGATTCGGTATCTAACGAAGCAATTGCTTTAGAAAAATAAAATTTGGTTTGTGAGTAAAGGTTGATAAACGGATTCTGTTGAAAGTAAAAATTTTTAAGAGGGCGGTGGAGCATGAAAGTGGAAGTGATAACAATTTTTCTAAAAATTCACATTTCATATCTCAAGAACAGTGTAAGTGTAAAATTCTTCAAAATAAAAATTTGGTGGGTGTGGGTGTAGAGGGTGGGAGTTGGGGAGGGTGAAACGGTAAAGGTTCTGACTTTAATATCTCGAGAACCTATAAGGATACAAAGCTGAAAGTTATTATCTATTTTACAGCTATGGTAGTGGCGTGTTGGAAAAATATAATTTTAAATACGGGTATTTTTTCTGTCTATAGAACGGCTTATGCTAGAAAGTTGAAACTCGGTGCAAATCAACTAGAGAAGGAATTCTGATGAAAAGAAGGGAAGGGGCAAAAAAAATTATCAGTGAAAATTAAATACATTATATTTTCAGGATTTCGTCTGCCTTATTCCTAGATCTGATCGATATCGAAAAAATTTTCACTTTCATGGGCTTGCGTAATAATCCTTTTTAAGCCTCTAAAAACATACATATAAGATCGGTTGAACACATTTTCATGAATTTCGTCACATCTGTTAAAAATGATAAGAAATTGAATTGGTTTTTACTTTCTCGTGTTGTCTTAATATTTATTTATTAAATCGTTAAAAACCTGTTTCACAATTCCTTCGAAATTCAAATGCCAAGTGGAAATGAAATCGAATGGGTTTGTGTGAGGCTTTTAGTGTACATAATACATATTTCGAAATTCGAATAGTTTCCCATACATGGGCTTATTCAATGTTTAATCGATTAAATATATCTATTTAAAATATTTTTATTTTAAGAACAAAATTAATTTTCCAAGAAATCTAATAATCTAGAAACAACTCATGATATACTCCGAATTTTACCGCTCCCGAACTTTGACCCGATAAATAATAAAAGTTTGGCCAAGATCATTGGCAGATATTTTATTTTTAGTACTATTTTGAATTTTTCACATATATGTTTTACTCTATGATTTTAATAATAAAGTATTGTTATCGACTTTTTTTTAAAAAAAAATTTGATAACCTGAAATTTTTTTTTACACGTTTTATTACTAATAAACACCAAAAAAGCAATAAAAATTTTCAGTCCGTCTGTGCGCCGTACGCCGTACGCAAACTCATTTGAGGAATTGTAGTTCCCAAACCCTATGAGCTATTAAATTGATTTTTTTTTATGAATAGACATGATAGACCCCTTGAAGTCAGATTTTTTTGAGGGGTGAGGGTGTTAGGAGGAAGGTGGGGGAAGCGTTTAAGAGGAAAAATTTTGGTTTTTAGATCTCAGCAACCGCTTATGTTAGGAGGCTGAAACTTTGAATTTCTATAGAGCTTTGACAGTGGACCCATTTGCAAAAAAATTACTGATATGGGTGAAGGGGTGTGGGAGTGGAGGGGAAAATAATGCGTCCGAAACGCAAGAAAGTGGAAATCGACACATTCTAATATCCATATCTCCTAAGCCGTTAATGGCAAGTAATTAAAACTTAACGAATATCTGTAGTTATACTAGGAGAGTAGATTGAAACAAAATTTTTTGGTATCGGTAAAGGCGTACGGGGGTGGGGGGGTGAAAAACTTTATATTACGAAATCTCACAAACCAATTGCACCACAAAAACAAAATTTGGTTTGAGTATAAACCTTAATAGAAAAAAAAGAAACTCTGGGCGTAACTTTATTATTTTTCCGGTAGAAGTTAGGAACGCGTTCAATTCTGAAATGCGGTGGAGGCTACTATGTGACTGGAAACCTATCAAAAAGAACAAGATCGTGGATGTGAAAATCTGATTGGATCTGAGAGATATGGAATAATTTATGAAAAAGTACACAATCACTTAGGGGTCAATTATGGAGAATACATAGAATAAAATTTAATTCAATATTTGGGACGAGGTAGTGGATATGTCGAAAATCGTGGGAAAATATGCATTCTATTTTCACAGAAATTTTTTTCCCCCCTTCTGAACGCCAATAGATATTCGTTTTTTTATTCAAAATTATTTTTCTAGTTGATTTAGATATACACACCGAGTTTCAACATTGTAGCTTAAGCCGTTCTATATATAGGAAAAACACCTCCCACTTGTACCACACTACCCTTAGGGGTCGAATTTCAAAAAATCTTGAAAACACTTTCTAGGTATTCAAATGAAAAATCCGTAGAATAAAAATGAATTCAACATTTGGAAAGACCTAGTAGATATGACGAAAATCGTGAAAATATATGCATTTTATTTTTACTGATAATTTTTTTTTGCCCCCACTTCTGAACGCCAATGGATATTCGAATCTTTTTTTAGCAAAATTGCTTTCCTAGTTGATTTACATATACACCGAGTTTCAACTTTCTAGCGTCAGCCGTTCCATAGTTAGGGGAAAAACCCCCCACCCCCGTACCACACTACCCCTAAAAAAATTATATTTTTCCAACATGCCAATACTATAGCTCTACCTAAATACCACGTTTCAGCTTTTTATCATTATACGTTCATAAGATATAAACATCGGAACCTTTTACTTTTCACCCTCCCCACCCTCACCCTCTACACCCACATCCCCCAATTTTCTTTTTCTGCTAAGGTTCTATTGGGCCTACGTCTGGTAAAAAAATTTAGCATCTATCTCACACTGTTCTTGAGATATGAAAAGTGATTTTTCTTACAATTTCTTATCCCCCCCTTCCATGTTCCGCCATCCCCCAAAAATTGTACTTTGAGCAATCTTTATTTGTCGACCTTTCTCTTCAAACCGAATTTAATTTTTCTAGAGCAATTGGTTCCTGAGATATGGTAATCTAAAGTTTTTCACCCCCCCCACCACCGTACTCCACTAACCCCACTCAAAAATTTCTTTTCAATCTTTTCTCCTAGTAAAGGTACATATATTTGTTAAGTTTGAATTGTGCCATAAACAGTTTAGGAGATATGTATTTTAGAATGTATCGATCTCAGCTTTTTTGCCCTTCGGGCGCAATATTTCCCACTCCTTCACTCATATCAGAATATTTTTTTGCAAATGGGTCTACTATTGAAGTTTCAGATTTCTAGCATAAGCGGTTGCTGATATCTAGAAACCAAAACTTGCGGTCTAAAACACCTCCCCCACCTCCCCCTTCACACCCGCATCCCTCAAAAGGTGTTCACTTATAGGGGTATACCAAATCTACTGACGAAAAAAATTCAAATAAATAGCTCAAATGTTTTGGGTGCTACGAGCTTTCAAACAATTTTGCGTACACCGGCAGACGTACGGCGTTTCCACAATCCTCACTCCCAAATAGTTTCCAAAAATTTTGCATGTACTTTTTGGTACCACAAAAATAAAAAAGAGTGTATGATCTTCTGCATAATGGAATTCTTCTTTTGCATGAAGAAACAGAAGAGCGATCTGCTTCTCCATACCGCCCGTCCTTTACCATGCACCGTGTGCGAGGAAAGGAAATGGACGTAGTGAGAACTGTGAGAAATGTCAATGCGTATTGTACCTACGAAGAAAAATTCAAAATCAATCAAAGCAAGCATTAACTCATTCATTCATAAAGTTCAATCAACACGACTTCCCATTGGTTGGGGTTTTGTGCTCTCGCGCTCTCCACACTTATTCATTTTTTTAACACTCGAGTGCGGAGTTCGCTGTCGACCAATGGGAAGTCGTGTTGATTGAACTTTATGAATGAATGAGATATGCCTGCTTTGATTGATTTTGAATTCTTCAAGAAAGAACGAGTGTGAAAGCGCGAGAGCACAAAACCTCAAAAAACGATATATGCTGCGCCATCTTTTGAGCTGAGGTGAAGTTATTCGTGATACTACTATAAGATATAAATACAATGATATTGTGACTTGAGAGGCCTATGATTATGAAATGGCTGTAACCTTGGATAACCCTAAGGCTATAAACTGGTTGTAACCTTTGGAAGATCTACTCTAAAGCTCGGGACCCAGTGGGTCCAACGCAAATTTTATTTTTACCAATACTTTTTTGTTACTAGTTTTTCATGGTCAAGCTACCATTGAAGCTATTAAATGTTAAGAGTTAGTTGTTTTTTCCGGTGCCAGTGGAGTGAAGCTCCGCAAAAAAAAAAAAAAGTATTGGTAAAAATAAAATTTGCGTTGGACCCACTGGGTCCCGAGCTTTAGTCTCTACACCATCCGCCTTTAGTATAAGGTAGATGTCGGTCTATTGCATGATTACATTAGGCGTGGAAATGAATTTGGATTACGATGTTGCTATATAGAATTTGCCTCAGCAGTTCCACCAGCTGTCAGGGTGTTTCGGAAAGTTACAGAAAAAATACACCCTCTGAAGAGTCTTCTGCCTTCCGATGACGAAACAGCTCCTTCGGACCTAGTCCAACACAAATCTTATGATAAACTGGCCTCTCCAGTAAAAGTTCTTTCCAAATTTGTCATTGTCCTCAGGGACTACGATTAATATACAGTCGGGGATTTCGTATTGGAGCTTCACTCCACTGGCACCGGAAAAAACAACTAACTCTTAACACTGATAATATTGTCTTTTAGTTTCGTGTAGCAATTAAATTAATATAAAAGCGTTTTAACGGTTTTTTTTTGCACACGCCGCCTACGGATTTTCATTGTCTAATTTTTATGAAAAAAAGTTTTCCCTATTTGCACCGGTATTGTTCAAATATTTATTTTTCCGTATTTCTTGGTGCGAGGGAAAGGAGAGTAGGGAGGAATTGTGGAGAAGAAAGGGCATTGTACCGAAATTCATCGGTTCTAAGGATATGCCTGCATCTTTCCTGCTCAGGATATAATACAGTACCTGGCCAACGAATTATACTCAAAGCATTTTTCTTCGAAATGTAACAATAACGACCACAGGTAAAAGTCCCTTGTGGGTATTTCCATATTTTAAGAGCAGTAAATACCCTAGCTGTTGTGCTATGCATTTATTACCTTGTTTTTATTGTCTTAAGTCCTGTTATTCGAGTGAAATTTAGAGGTACTCTTATTTGGTGGACATTTTAAAATTTTCGTTCTGTATATAATCCAGTATTAAAAGGTCATTTGAACATTTAAATGGTTCTTGTGAGTGAATACAGTGTACGAATACGATTTTAACAGACATTTCGGTAAAAACTTCAAAGTAATAATTTTTAACAGTGTTTAGTGTGTTGTAGTGAAAATTCGGGCATAATGGGAAAAAAAGGACATTTCTAGTGACACAAAACAAATTGTGGCAAATTTACTGAAGAAAAAGACTTTTTCGCAACGGAAAATTGCTGAAATGTGCAATATTTCACAATCGACAGTAAGAAATATAAAAAAAATCTGCCAACAGTCTGGGCGCAACTTTATTATTTTTCCGGCAGAAGTTCGGAACGTGGTTGATTCGGGGATGCGGCATATGTTACTATGTGACTGCCCCCCCTTCTGAACGCCAATGAATATTTAAATTTTTTTTTATCAGAATTACTTTTCTGGTTAATTTACATATACGTATCGAGTTTCAACTTCCTAGCATAAGCCGTTCTAAAGTTAGGAAAAACACCCCCCACCACCGTACCATACTACCCCTAAAAAAAAAGTATTTTTCCACCATGCCACTACTATAGCTCTATCTAAATACCAATTTTCAGCTTCCTATCATTATAGATTCTTAAGATATAAGCATCGGAACTTTTTCTTTTTCACCCTTCCCCACCCTCACCCTCTACACCAACACCCCCAAATTTTTCCTACTAGGGTTCTATTAGGCCTACTTCTGGTAAAAATTTGAAACATCCATCTTGCACTGTTATTGAGATATGAAACGTGTTATTTTTGAAAAATTCTTATCCCCTCCACTTACGTACTCCCCCGCCCCCTTCAAATATTTTACTTTGAGCAATCTTTATTTATTAAACTTTATATCCAAACCGAATTTTATTTTTCTGGTACCACTGGTTTGGGAGATATCGTTATGTTAAGTATTTCACCCCCACCCCCGTACGCCACTACCCCCACCAATTTTGTTTCAATCTACTCTCCTAGTATAACTACAGATGTTTGTTAAGTTTTAATTGCTTGCTATTAACGGTTTAGGAGATATAGATTTTAGAATGTGTCGATCTCGACTTTTTTGCGTTTCGGACGCATTGCTTCCCCCTCCACTCCCACACCCCTTCACCCATATCATAAACTTTTTTTGCAAATGGGTCCACTATCAAAGCTTTATAGAAATTTCAAGTTTCAGTCTCCTAACATAAGCGGTTGCTGAGATCTAGAAACCAAAATTTTTCGTCTAAAACGCTTCCCCCACCTTCCCCCACCTTCCCCCTCACACCCCCACCCCTGAAAATAATGTCACTTCAAGGGGTCTACTCAGTTTATTCCTAGAAAAAATTTAAATTTAATAGCTCCACTGGTTTGAGAGCTACGAGCCTTCAAAGGACTTTGGCGGTCGACGTACGGCGTACGGCGGACAGACGGAGTGAAAATTTTTATTGCATTTTTCGTGTCTACTAGTCATGAAATGTACACAAAAAAATTTTGAGGGCAGCAAATTTTTTTTTTTTTGAAAATCAATAACAATACTGTATTATTACTAATAAAGTAAAATGGTAGAAAAGGTAGTAGATGTTCGATAGGACACGAGGAGGCATTATAAAGGTGTCCGAAAAACAACACCACGGGCTGACAGGAAGGTTGTTTCAATTGTTGAAAGGAACAGAAAGGCTCCAATAAAAGTGGTCCATAAAATGGTTTCGGATCAGGGCGTTTAAATTTCAGAGCGCACTCTAAGACGTCGGATGAAAGAAGCACATTTGGACTGCAAAAGGAAAACTAAAAAACCGAAGTTAACTCCTGCAATGATAAGGAAAAGACTGGCTTGGGCAACGACGCATAAGCACTTCTCAACATCTGATTGGCAAAATGTAAGCATAATTTTTTTTTTTCAAATCAAGGATATTAAATATTTGCAAATCTCGCAGGTTTGCTTTTCTGATGAATGCCGGATCGAAGTGACTGACGAGCAAGCAATTTATGTAAGAAGGAGACCAGGTGAAAGATTGTTGCCTGGATGTGTTGAGCAAAGGGTAAAGCATCCAATAGCGGTGATGATATGGGGTGTGATCTCTGGGAAAGGACTCGGAGCCTTACATTTTGTCGAAGGTACCATGAACTCCGAACAGTATCTGAGAGTGCTCAAGGATGTTTTTCTTCCTCAAGTGGCAAAGACAAGGACCAATTTATCTTCATGCGGGATGGCGCACCCTGCCACACTGCTAAATGTGTGACAAAATTCTGTAGCGAAAATAGAATAAAAGTTTTACCATGGCCAGGGAATTCCCCGGACATAAATCCCATCGATAACGTATGGGCAGTATTAAAAAAACAAGTTTTAAAAAAAAGTAATCGTAATAAAGAAGATTTAATCAATTCTATTAAAGAAATATGGTTTCATGATGATCTAATCAAAAAAACTGCAGAAAATAGCATAAAAAGTATGAAAACTCGTGTAACAGATTTAGTCAAAAATCGAGGTAGTTGGACAAAATACTAATTTTAATTTGTATTTGAATGTCATTTTCTTTACTTCCTACATTAAATGAATTAATGAATATTAATAAAAACTAAAAAAAACAAAAGTATGCTGTATATTATTGTCAACTGAATAATTTTAAGGCTAATATGCTAATGATTGGTTTGAGTATAATTCGTTGGCCAGGTACTGTACATACTTGTTTTTCCTGTAATCATATTCAGGCCAAAAAGTTCTTGATATTGAGCATGTTGTTAGGTTTGCCCATCTATTACATGCCCGCTGCAATCATAATGAGTCGAAACTGATTTATGGATCCGATGGGAATAGCAATGTGCTGGTCCATCACCAGTGAGCTTAGACATGGAGCCTGCTCGAGCGAGTTCATCAGCTTCCTCATTCCCTGGATTCCAATAACAACTGAAAAATTCATATAAATAAATTGATCAATATATAAGCCGTTTTTTGTGAAAGTAGTATAAGCCCGGACGAAAAAAAATGGTATTTGGAATCATTTTTTTTATATTAAAAATTTAATTTTAATTTCTAAGGTTAATATCAATACATTTTTAATTGTTTTTATTTCTTATTTTTGAAAGGGGTATAGGTTCATTTGGATCTAATAAAATTCGTACATTTTATTGAACAATTTAAATAACAATTATTGCATAATAAAATTTAACAGACTATCACCCGAATTATATTAACGTATACCAATATTTATACTCTAGATGAACATATAGAGTATTATAAGTTTAATCCAGCCCGAAAAGTTTGTAACGCATAGAACCGAGCCTCGGACGAAAAAAAGTTATATATTATTTTGTGATTATTTTTGGCCAAAACCCCCAAATCCGTTTGCTGTCCGTCCGTCCGTCCGTTAGCACGATAACTCAAGAACGCGTTGACCTAGGAAGTTGAAATTTGGTCACAACTTGTAAAATGGAAAAAGTAAGGCTAAGTTCGTTAATGGGCGATATCCTTCCAGTCCTTCGGGTACCTCCCATACAAGAGTCCTTGAAACACGTTTTCCCAGTTATTGCTCGAATGCTTCATGTAAGGAACTTGAAATTTTGCATACATAAGGCTTAAAATGTTTAAATCGAATGTTCCGAATATGATGCAAATCGAATGAGTCTTTCGTGTAGCAGCCTAGAAAAGTCCTTCAAAAATGTATGCTTTTTACTGAATTCACTATAACTCCAGAACGAGTTAAGGCAGGAATTTAAAATTTTACAGGAATTAGTTTTATACCAAAACCAAGACGGAGTTCATTAATTAGCGCCATCCGTTGACTCCTTCGGGTAGCTGTCATACAAAAGTCCTTAATAAACATATTCACCAATATTGCACGATAACTTTAGAACGCTTTAATTTACGACTTTGAAATTTTATACACATTAATTTTATAATAGTCGCAGCTGAAACTATTAATATGAAAAATATCCCATGAGTCCTTTATGTAGTTGCCATACAAAAATTCTGTAAAATGTCCTAACTTACTTTATGGAACTCACTATAAATCAAAAAATCGACCACTATACAAAAGTTTCTACCTGTAAGTAATAGGTCATGTAATAATTGCTTGTGCACTCGTCATTCTTTTGATATATTTCCAACTAAAATATAAATCGGAGTTCAGTATTTCATCTAGAGTATCATACGATTGGCTTGCAGCCGATCGTGACTGCGTTATGTTTTTAAATTATTTCAAACTTAAAACCTTAAATATCTCAATGTTTGAAAAAATGGACTTGTACCACTTTCAAATACAACGGCTCATATGTTCTTGTAACATACAAGTAATTAATATATAACAGTTAATATACAATTAGCGTACTTAATTTTAATTTCAATTTTAAGCGACAAAAGTTCTATATCTGACGACAGGCATCAATTGCTTAGTTTATGACACATTATCCGAGTTTTCCTACCTTGCGGCTGTCGCAGGCCATTCGCCTACTTTACCGAAGTCGCAGGCGAAGTCGGTGTTGTGGGCATTACCATATAATCCTGTGTATTCTAAAAGACAGAGACTGCGCGGTCGAAGTCGAAGTCCGTGTTCTGTTTTGGGCCTTTAGAAACTTGTAAGCTTTATGCCGAATTTTGAAATAGCTGACCCAATATTACGTGCATACACAACTTTCATCGCCTAATTTTGTTGACCAGCGTAACTACTCGTACTCGGTGACGAAAGGGACGAAAATTCAATACGATCCAATTTGGAGAGCAGCATGGATTTGGTACAGGTCACACCTTTATTTTTACAAAACGTAGCCACCGGAGTAGATTTCAAATTTACTCATATTTATGGATAGTCCAGTAGATCTTAATACTATTGTCGAATTCACAAGATTTTTGCAAATCTAGTTACTCGTATATGTAGATCTTGCGTTTTAATTCAAATTTAAGAGTATTTTCAGTAACTATTAGTAGGTACTACATGTATTATGTATTATTAATAGCTGATTAACATCCAAAGATTTGACGAAATCTCGATATTTCCATATGATTCAATTAAATTTTTCACCCCCAATAACAACACCCCTCTCCCCCCCCCCCCCCCGTTACTACGACAGTGCCACCCCATCATATTGTATTCTGAAATTCATTATTACCGCGTAATTCTTCCGGTTCTTCAAAATAACGCTGTGAATATTTACGAAAATTATTTCGAAGATACGGAGGATAGATCCACTGCAATTCAGCGCATGTTTTGGGAGTCTATCTGAATCAAATAACACTAGCGCAACCCATTGGTAGGTAGGTACACGTGGCTGTCCGTGAGAACACGGACACACTTAGACCTAAAAGGTCCGTTGTGATACCACAGGATCTTCGACTCCGGTCCTACTCGTCGAACCATTTAGAGCTTATAATAAAGCGTTGGATTCTCGCGACCTCCATTGTGGCAAGTTCACCAAGACAGTTGAAGAAGTACGCTCCGAGATGAGCTTTCCTTCTGGCGGACAGAGCTGGACAAGTACAGAGAAGGTGAAGGACTGTCTTCTCCTCCTCCTCGTCCTGGCAGCTTCTACAGAAGTCGATTGAGAAAAGTCCAAGCCTTTCTGCATGCCGACCTATAAGATAGTGTCCGGTTAGGACACCGACTATTTTGCTGATGTCCGCCCTTTTGAGCAGAGTCAGCCTTTTAGAACGATTAAGATCCAGCTTTGGCCAGATCTGTCTCGCAGTGTGACATGTTGTACCCTCCGCCCATCTTGAGTTGGTTTTCTCAATTGAGTCCAGTCTCAGTAGCAGTTTACATGTGGAGAGAGGCACACCCAGGTTCTGATATACCGGCGAAGTATGAAGGGTGCTACCGCGCCGAGCGAGTTCGTCAGCCATACAGTTCCCTGGAATATCCATGTGTCCTGGCACCCAGCACAGAAGAATATTGAACTGTTCGGCCATCTCCTTAAGAGATGATCTACATTCTACGGCGACCTTTGATGTTGTCGAGGTCGATTCCAGGGATTTTATCGCCGCTTGGCTGTCTGTGAAAATGCTAATATCCCTAGTAGATATTACATTACACCTCAGCCAGGACGGGGCCTCCTTGATTGCCATAAGCTCCGCCTGATAGACACTACAGTGGTCCGGAAGGCGGAAAGAGCTGCTAATATTAAGCATTTCAGAGAAAACACCTCCACCTACCCCGTCTTCAGTTTTGGAGCCGTCCGTATATATGTGGGCGGACTCTTCCTTCGTTCGTACCAAGTCCCTTTTCCACTCTAGGCGGGTTGGGATGGCTGTTGAGAAATTTTTATCGAAGTCATAACTGGGAGGGGTGTAGTCGGTGTTTTCAGGAATGTTGAAGTGACTCAAAATTGTTGAGTGGCCTGCACATATGTCAGTCCACAGTGTGGAGGCCTTTAGCCGAATGGCTGCACTGGCTGCCATTTGCTTGCCAAAGAGGTCTAAGGGTGGCAGACTGAACAGCATGTCCAGTGCTATACAGAGGAAGTTGTTCTCAGAGCTCCGCTGATGCATATGCATGCTGTTCTTTGTACCTTTCCCAGTGTGGTGCGGTTAGCCGCTTTGTCTAAGGCCGTCCACCAGACAACAACACCGTACATGAGTATCGGTCTGATGACGGACACGTAGAGCCAATGAACTATCCGGGGTTGCATACCCCATTTATTGCCAATGGCCTTTTTGCATGAGAAGAGCGCAACTGTTGCTTTCCTTACTCGTTCCTGAATGCTAGGTTTCCAGTGAAGTTTCCTATCCAAAATAAGACCCAAGTATTTTGCACTATCGGTGAAAACTAGACTGGTACCATTCAGAGAAGGAGGGTCTACGTGAGGAATTTTGTATTTCCTGGTGAAGAGGACTAATTCTGTTTTGCATGGGTTCACGCCCAGTCCGCATTCAGAAGCCCAATTAGAAAGAATAGAGAGAGCATTCTGCAATATCTCACTCAGTGTGTTTGGGTGCTTCCCCGAGACGGCAATTGTAACATCGTCGGCATAAGCAATCACTTTGCAGCCCGCCCCTTCCACTCTCAATAGTAGTTTCTTGACCACTAAATTCCACAGAATAGGGGAGAGTACGCCACCTTGTGGTGTACCTCTGCTGACAAACCTTCGAGAGGAGGACTCGCCCAGCTTTGTGTTCACAATCCTGGATGTTAACATCAGATTGATCAGCGCGCCAAGCGAGGACTCCACTTTCAGGGTAGAAAGTGCGTCAGTGATTGACTCTGGTCTGACGTTGTTGAAAGCCCCTCGATATCAAGAAAGGCAACCATGGTGTATTCTTTAATGCTAAGAGATTTCTCAATGGAGCGCCCGAGCGAGTGTAAGGCTGTTTCGACAGACCTCTCCTTCCAGTACGCGTGCTGTGATGTTGAAAGCAATCGCTTGTCCAGATTGTCGCGGATGTATACATCCATTAGTCTTTCCAATGTTTTCAGAAGAAAGGATGATAGACTGATAGGTCGGAGATCCTTAGGACATACATGAGAGCTTTTTCCTGCTTTAGGTATGAAAACCACCCTAACTTCCATCCATGTAGCGCAACCCATAACGCATATTTCCTTGTACCCAACTGGATCAATTCGGATAGTTTGCTCGTACACTTTGTTGGATTTCCGCCCGAACGAAATGCAAACTCGTACATTTGGGATTTAGGTAATTTCGGATAGTCGACATGATCTTTTTTGGAACAGTAAAAACTTCCCTTTTTTCCAGACGATGCCAACAAGCCGAAACTTGAGCTTTGTGCTCCCGCGTTGATTATCAGTGCCGAATGGAATCACCGAGATGAGCATATGATAGCCGCCGAACTTCGAACAGCATAACAGTCACCATATGGGATCCACGTGCTAGTGTCACTCCCGTTTCGTTTAGCGGCAAAGAAGCAAGCCGTCGGGAACGTGTTATCTTGCATTGATGGCTACACTCGAAAACCAATACCGAATTCTTTTCGGGTTCAAACGATAATGCCATGTACTTTTGGGATGCTCAATTTCTGCGTGGTCCGATTTCAACTATTCTAGTTGATCCGGATCGAACCGATCAACAAGAACGTTTCCGATCGCATGCTGTTTCAATACTCGAATTTGAGCATACGTTTTCAACCCGATTTATGGTCAGAACGGAGCTCGGTTTTGAATTCATTGGCAATCGAAAGGGTATGTCGCTGTCCGAAATGCTCTTATCCCGATTTAAAGTTCTAGCTGGTCCGGTCTATGATCTGATGCAAATTCCGATCTATTAGCTGTGTTTTTTATTCCCGGTTAACCATAAAGCTCGACAAAATTGCACGGCAAAACAACAACAGTGCGGTTACCGTAACCGCACTGTTGTTGTTACACAGCTATTGTTGTTTACTTTTTTTTGCGGTAGGTATTGAAAGTTGTATTTTTATCCACAAAAACATCTCACATTCATCTAATTTTTGGATCGTAGACCTTGTCTCGCGCATCCGCTATTACTCGAATCCTTTACTGCATTTACCTAAGTATAATCCCAAAAAATACCATTGTATAAAGGTTCCCACACACTGACGCGATTTATTCGCTGACGCTGCGATTATTTGCGATTATTTTGCAGCGGTGCGGTCATTCTCATTAGTTACCATGTAAATAAATGAAGGCGAATGTACCGCTGCAAAATAATCGCAGCGTCAGCGAATAGATCGCGTCAGTGTGTGGGAACCTTTATAATGCGTTTGCATAAATCGCAACGGTAATCGCACTAGATTGTTCTTGCGCTTATCGAGATGCGATGAATTATCGATATGGGCATTGTGGTATTCTTGCAATTATCGCAATGTGATGAACTGTTAATTGCAGTGGGGTACTCTTGCGTTTACCCGTAGCCCCCGGAATGCTTATAAAAGCCGTGAAGCTGAACTTGTGCTCAATACATACAAAGCTGCATCCGGCTGATTGAAAAATGACGATGGCTGTCATTTTTTGGTGTTGGATGTAAACACTTCGCGCATTTTAGTTAGATATTTATATATTTTAGAATTCGTATCGTAAACCGCGTTATCGGAAAAAAACATCAATTACCGTATTTTGTGTTCGTGTCTTTTTTGTGTGCTTTTTAAGTTGCCCGAAAAATGTTTTTGCCTGTCCGGTCATTTGTTTTGCTGGATCTCTGTGGGAAAAGGCCTGACTTAAGTTAGATTTAAGAAGGGCACCGCGCTCACTAGGCGCCATACGGACCCATTGCGATCCCTTCAGGTCCTCGTGGAAGGCTTATTCAAATAATACGAAAATCAGACCTGATAGGCCCAAAACGCAAGCTATAACGTTCGCTGGACATGTATGATATAAACCATACCACTTTAGATGAGATCACAGTGCTCCACTCTGAAAGAGATTACAACTCCACTGTGGAGATTACAGCCCTCCACTCTGGAGGCGATTACAGCTTCACTCTGGAGAGATCACAGCGCACCATCCGGTGCCTCTAGTCCACCACACCCTAGCCAAATAAAAACACAACATCTCAAGACATACTTCAATTTATTGGCAAAAAAAAAAAAACAGCCCCCTGACCACCGTCGGTCAACATTTTCTCGTCGTCGATATCATTGCCATCGTCGAACGTAAATTCAATGTACTATAGTTACCAAGATCGGCGGTTGGAATAAAGTTGACTACCGGTGACTCGTCGTTCCTACCACCAGCGGTAGCAGCAGGAGCATCGGACGAATCGATCGGTTCCGGCTCGTCGTTGAGCAGCGATCTTTGCCGGACGGCCTCGTTAGCGGCCCGTCTAACAAGATTGTGCTGCCATTCCGGTAGATATTTGGCGGCCAATTGTGGCATGTTCTAAGAAAGCTGAAAATTCACCACGGGGTAGTGTTCAATGCAATTATCGCTATAAATTTTCGAACTCCACTGTTCGAAATCAAAACAAACACTTCACTCGTATATTCACAATTCTTTATATTTACTCTAATGTACCCTGATTCAATTTCATATCAAATTCAACGAGAGTTTAATATTCAAAATACAAAGGTTCACGATTTAGTTTCTAGGTCAAGTTCAAATCAACGACTGAAAATTCCGGTAAAATTGATTGCAAAAAATTTTAAGTGAAAATTCCGGTAAAGTTCAGGGGAAATAGTACAAAGTGAAAATTCCGGTACATTGACCAAATCACTTTAGTGCGAGAGTGACATCTATGAACAAATTTACTTTTGACAAATAAAAAAACGATTTGACATTACGACGATTGACATTTATAGTGATTTCTTTTCTGCAAAAAAATGTGACCCGTTTCTGCCGTTTGGGAAAGCAGAAATAACACGTCGGAACTGCTAGAAAAAAATTGAGGGCAGAAACGGGTCACATTTTTTTGCAGAAAAGAAATCACTATTAGTTTGTTTACGTTTGATGGATTTCAACAACACAATTGTCAGACACCCCAACAGTAGGACCCAGCTAGTCAGCACCCCCGTAAAGGGGAGTGCGCGTAAGAGTTTTAAGGAAGCTGAAATTTGGTACAAATCGATTAAATATAGTTTATGAAAATATCGGTTACATGCACGTAATACCTATAAAAGATCCGTTTATGTCATAATATAATAAAGTACCTAGTATTACTTTAAGGTATTGTACATTTTCCATACGGAATGATATTTTCATATAAATATGTACTAAGTAAAACTTCAATGAACCAGCGCATTGAAACATAGAGAAAATGTACCTTCATACGAGTATTTTATACCCATCCATGCAAATTGTTGTTCACGCGTAATCGTTTTTTGCGACACCTTTGCGGGGGTGCTGACTGGGTGGGTCCTACTATGGGGGCGTGACTTTTGTTTTTCAGTTTTTCATTGTAAAAACTACGTCTTGGTAAATTTTCAGCTTTCTTAAAGCTCTTGCATGATTATTGCGCGCATAGTAACAGAACGTACCCGTTTTAACACCTTTGCGGGGGGCTGACTGGGTGGGTCCCACTGTTGGGGTTTCTGACCATTGGTTCAGTTTTTCATTGTAAAAACTAAGTTTTGGCAAATTTCAGCTTTCTCAAAACTGTTAAATTTTTAGATTTTTTTGACATCTTTGACAGGTCACCAAAGTCAGGTGTCCCGACGTCAGACCTGCTGACTCTAGTATATTCACATACACCTTAAATGTAACCAAATACCAAAATATTAGCTTTCTCAAAACTGTTGCGATTTTTTGTCGCAAGCTCTCCGACTATTAGAGGCAGTTTGTATAAAGCAACCATAATGTACGAGTACATCAAATGATTTGATGTTATCTCGAGATTTTAATAAAACTATCAAAATGTACTGGATTTCTTTTTTTTAAAGGGGCTCAGTGGCCATATTGGAGCCGTGGAGATGTTTATTTAAAATAATGTTAAAAACGTACATATATTGTTTGCTTTGGCAAAGCTAAGAAACACTAAAAGAGGTTTTTTGTTATTTTGCATGATAGAGACTGCGATGATGTCTCGTATAAACAGAGGAGGAGTGAAGCCTTAAGTCGCAGAGATGTTGTATACAGAGCTCAAGTGTTGTATACAGAGCTCAACACATACTATTCGACGATGCTCAAAACAGCAAGCAGTTTCTAACCTCATTTATCTATATCTATCTATTTTGTAACCTCAATCAACTATATCTAGAACGTAGATATAGTCTAGAGTGGCACCATAGCACCCATGATGTTTTATGAAGTGTCTTGTCGAAGAGTCCTCCGATTAAAATTAATAAAGAATTTCAGAATACGTCCCAAAAATGGATAAACACACATATTTTTACCTTATCTTAAAATCTGATCGTAACATCACATGTTAAGATAATAAGGGATATCTAATCTTTACATCTACAAAATAAGCCAAGTTCAATACCGACCGTAATAATAAAACAATTTAGAAATTGTAAAGAAATATAATCGCAATACGAGCACCTTTTATGGCACTACCAATATACCGATAGTGCGATATACTCGGCCTAACCTTATAGTCAATTTGATAATGAAATGGTGCTATATCATTTCAGTTCCACGATTGTATTTAACCATACAATAACATTGTTTAGTACTTAGTAAAGTCAGAAACCTTCCATCCAGCCTCCATTTGATGTATACTATCTCGTACCAATTTATGTGCATGCACTATACATTTTTATGTCGATATTTTCACGTTTTTAGTTTCTGTTCGATAATAAATCATGTAGTTTCTTCAAACAATATTATTTACCATATATAAATATTTGTAGTGCAGTATAAAAATATAGTAAAGTAAAAAAGTAAGATAGCGTACTAAAATAAATACCTAGGTACGAATTTTAGTCACGTACCTGGTTGAGCAAAACTCCATGCAGGTACATATGTCAATAAATTTGGTTGAAAATGTGTGTTTTACGTGATTGTTTATTATAACATTATTAATTTATTATTTAAAAAATTAATCGTATGCAGTGTTAACATTTGTTAGAAGGAAGTACAGGAGGAGGCAAAAGTAATTATATGATTTTTTTTTAATAAATATTGAATGGAATTAAACAAAAAAAAACAAAAACAAATTAAATCCTACAAGAAAGTTTATTTCATGCTGTTTTCTTGACATTATGTTGAAAAACAATATCGGTTAAATAAGAACCATTTTCTCGAACACATAAATTTGTTCTATAACTTTGTGAGTGTTTCTTGCTGTATAAAACTGATTTCTTCATGAATGTCTTCCTTTAGTTGCTGTAAGATTCGGGTCTCATTAACATACACTTCTTTCTTAAGAGAGCCCCATAAGAAAAAGTCTAAGTCAGTCGATCTTGGTGGCCATCTCAAAACGCAGTTTTTGGAAATTATCCGATTTAGAAATTATTGCCATTGATTTACGTGGTATATAATCCCCAGGCTTTTGTTCTTGGACTAGCTGGAAATTTTTCATCTAAAATCTCACACTTTCTCCTATTAGCACCCCACCTCTCCAAAAGAGACTACTCGTAGGGGTTTATCCATTGTACCCAGTGTTACCAGAAAAAAATTAGGATTCTGCTAAATTTAGCAGACTTGGCAAAATATTGTTCATCCAATTTCTGCTAAAAAAAACTGCTAACAATAATTTACAAAAATTATTCTGCTAAAAATTCCGCCAACTATAGGTAATTTAGCGAAATGTTTGTACATATTAAGTACTTCATTTTCATAAAGTCGTTGATAAATTACACTTGTAAGAATGGTGTATAACGCAAAATATAATATAATATAATATCTGTTCTCTCTCATTAGAAATTTTCCTTGTCCCTCACAATCTCACTGAAAATTGTTCGCAATTACCATATAAACCGCCCTTAAAGGCCGATTTACATGGTAACTGCAAACAATTTTCACTAAGATTGTGAAGGAGAAGGAAAATCTCTTATGAGAAACTGATCAGGAGTGAAACGAACAGATATTATATCCAGCAAAAATATTTACGATATTTGTGTGAATGTCATTTTTTTGCAGTGGTTGCTTTCTACTTCATTGAAAAGTCGACAAGCTAGCTCCCTCACAATTTTAATAAAAATTGTTTGCAGTCGTCATGTAAATCATCCTTAAGTAAATCATCCTTAAGTACGTCAACCAAAATATTTAAAATAAATATGGAAAACTTCTTACATCACAGCAATTTTTCCCCAATTTTTATTTATTTATCTAAGACTTGAAAATAACTATTATATCCTCTATTTCATAACAAAAAAAATGTTAATATGTAATTTTTGATGGTTGTTTTTTGGCGTCAGAGGAGTTTCTGCCCGAGTAGGATGCTGACTCAATCCCATCTGATGACGAAACAGCTCCTTCGAACCTAGTCGAACGCCGTTTTAGACTGGCATCTTCAATGAAGGTTTTTCATCTCGAGAGTCCTCTTTGGTAGTAGTCAGTAATCACGACAGCGATCGATCCCATTCGGGCTTTCGTGTTGGTATTTCGAACCAAAAACTCCTCTGGCGGCGAAAAACAGCCAAAAAATTCTTAATAAAAACGACTATATCTTAGCAGAATCGTCATAATGGTTTTCCTTTCAATTCTGCTAAAAGTTCTGCTAAAAGTTCTGCTAAATTTTTGACGAAAATTTTCACTGCTAAAAAATATTTTTCTCCGCTAGATTTAGCAGAATTTCTGCTAAAATGGCAACACCTTTTCTACCTACCATAAAAATTTCTACTTAATATTTCAAAGGGCAAGAGAGCTACCCACCTTCAAACGGTTTCGCGTACGGCAGACTGTGGACAGACGAAATTTGTTTTTTTTTTCGCTTTTTTGGGGTTTACTAGTCTTAAAACATGAAAATATAAAATTTCAGGGTAGTAAATTCTTTGGAAATCTCAGGTCGACAACAACTTTATTATTTTTCAATAATAAAGTAAAACTTACCTATATTTTTTTATGGAATATCGAAACACATTATATTGATACTACTACCTCTATGGATATGTTAACGTCACAGCATAGCATTGCTATTATAACAGTTTTAAAAAAAAGCTTAGCCAAATCGTCAACATGGCTCATCTGATGCTCATCTGATGCTCATTTGACACTTCATTAATCAAAAATTAAATTAAATTCTATAGAAAAATTTGTTGTTTTTTTTCGTTTGCTACGATTAACTAATATGTCAGCTGTAGTAAAAATAGTCAAGACACGAACCGACAAGAAATTAAAACACAGCTTTGCTGCGTCTGACGTCATTAACTATTATAACTTGACGTAGACGTACATAAATGAAGCAAGGAATTCGAAAACGACCTAAAATGAATTAAATTTGTTAACGTTGCTAACATTGACTGATAGCTTAGCTGTCATCAGGACACGAACCGAAAAGGAATTCAGATACAGATTTGCTATTTCTGAGGTCATAAACTGTTATTACTAGACGTAGACGAAGTAAAGTATTCAATTATGACCTATGTGTGTTTCTTAGCTCGTAAAGCTATCAAGGTACGAACAGAAAAGGAATTGAGACAAATTAGTGCTATAATTCACATTATAAACTTTTACAACCCTGCAAGAAAGCGCTACCTGAAAGTACGCATACATTCAGAAAATTCAATACAGTGACACCAGAATTTTTCTGGTGTTAGAGACTTCTTCTAGAGGATGTAATTCTCCTTTATATCCTCGTGCAACTGGCGAAGCACGTTTGAACTCGGGAAGTGCATTCTTGCAGGTATGGCGTGTGTTGCTAGTGTTTAATATATATGCAATTAACATAAGTAGTACGCGCCATCCGACTTTCCAAAACCTCTAGTTGATTTTCTGCGTCGCAAAAGTTTCGGAATCGGTTTCCGCATTTTACCCGGTAACCACTGGTTAACGTTAGCCAGAAAATCAAGAAAATGGCAATATTAAAAGAAAGAGGTAGAGAATCACACGCATATACACCGATACAATGTTTATAAGGTAATTTTTGCCCGAGGCATATATGTTTTAACTGAAAGATTACCGGGTAATGCTGCGGCGGAACTTCGTCGGGCTTATCCGGTTAGTTTCTATATCTAGATGTAGACTAAGCAAACTATTCGTATACGTCCTTAATATAATATTTTTATAAAGCTCACATATAAATAAACACGGTAATCGCGGACATTGTATATAAAAACACTTCATAGAATTGATGCCTTTAGTAATAATTAACTCGTATAATGATTTGTGCACTACACTATCGTATTGCACAGTATGTTTTTGTTTAAGAAAGAAATGATTTTATTAATTTTATTTCTTTTCAGTTTCAGATAACACACTATGTACAGCTGAAATCAATGGCCAAAACACTACAATTCCTGTTGGTGAAATCTGGGATTCGACTGATCCTTGCATCACTTTTATTTGTGAAGTCAGCGAAACAGGCAAGGTTCAAGCGAATCCGATTGAAGAAGAATGTCAAAAGTCATGCCAACGGGTAAACTTTAAAGAATTTCAATAATATTTTAATACTAAATTATCCAATTAATTTTAGGGGTTCGAATTGCAATCGATCCCAAATAAATGCTGTAGTATATGTGTCAAAACAAAATGCTTGTATCTGGACAAAATTTATAGCATTGGGGACACATGGCATAACACCGATCGGTGCATGCTGTTCGAATGCGTTCGTGAAAATAATTCTCCCGTTATATCAACGTTTAAGAAAAGTTGCCCAGATCTGTCAAATTGTCCTGCTGAGAATATTTATACTAAAGACTGTTGTCAGTACTGTCGCGATGGAAAATCGTTAAAAGTGGATACACCGAATCGACGCGACCTACTGTCATCATACGATCAGCATCCTTGCAAACGGAAATGTACAACAGATGGCCCTCCTATGACTTGCGAATATAAGTTTCAAGTAGAATGGTACGAAACACTTAGCAAGGCCTGCTATGATTGTCCTTTGAATATTAGTCATTGTGGTAGGCCACAGTGTATAACTGGCGACGGTGTCCGAAAGAGTGTTTTGGTAGTGAACAGAAGGATGCCAGGACCTGCCATAGAAGTCTGTCTGAATGATACTCTTATAGTGGATGTTGCGAATGAATTAATCGGCGATAGTACCACTATCCATTGGCATGGATTGCATCAGAAAGAAACTCCTTACATGGATGGCGTTCCAAATTTGACGCAGTGTCCTATAATTCCATATACGACTTTTCGATACACATTTCAAGCCGATAGTCCCGGAACGCACTTTTGGCATTCGCATGTAGGGCTACAGAGAGGTGACGGATGTTTTGGCGCTCTCATAGTACGAAGATCCGACGATCCTCACTTAAAGTTATACGATTTCGATCTGACAGAGCACATAGTCACGATGCAAGATTGGATTCACACGAATGGTATAACGATGTTTACGCATCATCACCTCTCTATAGGTGATAACAAACCCGTAAATATATTGATAAATGGTAAAGGAAGATATTTAAACCCGTCGGTTGTCATAACAGATCCAATCGACGAAGGCACCACAGATTCTATCGAAACAACTACCTACAGCGAGAACGATATCCAACTACAGAACGATACAAGCATGAAAATGATCGAATTCCCAAATGAGATTGAACAAAATATCACCAATCGCATTAATAATGTTCCATTCGAAACTTTCAATGTTGTCAAAGGTTCGAGATATCGATTCCGAACTATTAACTCGGGATTCCTCAACTGTCCGATTATAATATCGGTAGACAATCACAGCTTACTAGTTATTCAATCTGATGGATTTGATCTTGAACCAATTGAAGTTAAATCCTTAGTTTCTTATGCCGGCGAAAGATTTGATTTCGTCGTAACCGCTGATCAGGACATTGGAAACTATTGGATTCGCTTTAAAGGAGTTATGGATTGCGACGAGCGTTTCGAAAATGTTCATCAAGTTGCAATTCTACGTTACCACGGAGCTCCGAATGCCGAACCAACAGAAGCAACGGATTACGACTATCATGTAGAAGGTCTTCAACTCAATCCTCTAAATAAAGGACCTGGTCAAGTCGATTCGCTTACAATAGCCGAAGTAAGCGCATTGGGCGAAGAAGAGGAGTGGGTACGTCAAAAAGATCCCGACTTGAAGTTCTACGTTTACTATGATTTTTATGCTTCTGATCATTCGCTCCTGTATAATCCACCGCTATATGGATTTAGTAACGTCAGTAAGAAGGTCTATTCGCCGCAATTGAATCATATCAGTTTAAAAATACCACCATTGCCTCTGCTACCAGCTCGTGATCAAGTTGACGAGTCGACTTTTTGTAACGAAACCAGTCTAAAAGGGCAAGGAATCGATTGTGAAAAGGAGTTCTGTCAATGCCATCACGTACTAAAAGTGCCATTAAATTCTGTTGTTGAAATGGTTATCGTTGATGAAGGACACACGTATGATGCGAATCATCCATTCCATTTGCACGGTCACTCATTTCGGGTAATCGGTATGGATCGAGTCGGAAAAGAAGTCACTATTAATCAGGTAAGTCGAAATTTTTTATGAATGAAAATGGAACATTTAAGCCCGAAACACAATGCTCCCGTTCCGACACGATCCAATCTATTCCGTTACGTCAAATATCAGTGTTGGCCCGTTCCGTTCAATGCCTGCGACACTTTCTCTTTGGCTCTCGTCTGTCTTGTCTCACTCACTCACACGCTAAAAGAACAACAACTGCGCTGTTTTGTCTCACTTCTGACCGTGTTTTTGGCTTCAAAGCGCTTTATACGAAACCATTGTCCTGTCGTCTCCAGCAGCTCTATGAATTTTGGTCAACTCGTCCATTCCGTTCAGTTACGACCATTGTGTGCATTTACCTGTCCAGCCCATACGGTATTTTTTGACAGCTGAACGGAACGGAACGGAAACATTGTTTCGGGGCTTTAAGCCTGGAACACAATGCTCACGTTCCGTTCCGTCACGTTCAGCTGTCAAAGTAGACCTTTTGGGCTGGCCATGTAAATGCACAGAATGGTCGTAACGGAACGGATCGGACGAGTTCACCTAAATTCAACTTTTACGGATCACATAACCTCTCTTTTCGTGACGGAACGGAACGTGTGCATTGTGTTTCGGGCTTAACCCTCACGAACCCGCTGAAAGGAAATTGAACTGAGATTCCACTAATTTTGAATTACTTACTTATGTACATATATAAAACGCGAGAACGATCCCCTTTCTAAAAAATTTGAGATGATCCATCTCTTACTTTATAATGTAACAATTTTGGATTATTCTGCCCAGGTATGTATGTAGTATATATGTATGTATATGAGTTCAAACTCCTGGAAAACACGTTTTAAAGTAAAGCGATCAAGCAGTTTCCAAACGTTATCAATGACTTACATAGCTTATATCTCATTCGTTAATATCATAGAGCTATATATATAATGGAGATAGCGTGCAGCGACTTTTTTGAAGCCGGAGGTTTTCTTGCAAAGGACCGGCGTTATTCAATATGCTACTATCAGCATCTTACTCACATGTATGTTAAACCCCGGTATTGAAAAGAAAAAAAGCCTAACCTTTAAATACTAGGCTAATATTTGCATTTCACTGCCACCGGGCATGAAACGCTCCATACAAAAACAGTCGCTTAAACTTCAAAATGCTTCACAGTGCTTTATACCGAAACGGCGTTTTGCGATCTCCATTAGTTATAGCTCTATGGTTCAGTCTGGGCGCAACTTTATTATTTTATTGGTTTAAGTTCAAAACGTGTTTAATACTGAGATGCTGCATAGGTTTCTCCTAATAAAGTTGTAGAAAATTTACTTATGGAATACTATACACAAAGCTACAAGAAAAATTAAGACGTTGTTTTCATATCTCATCAAGTTGAAACTTATAGTGGATACGTAAGTATATGTAGACCCGCTGCTACAGTAAATAGAGCAAAACAAAATTGTTATTGGCGTTCAGAGGTTGAAAAAAAAGTCCGTGAATTTACATTTTCACGAATTTCATTAAAACTTGAAGACATTTCGAGGTATCATATCAATTTATATAAGAGTCTAGAAACGCTGTAAGGTGTACATGTGTACATACTAACGAATTCCAATATATTTCTTAGGTCTACTGAGATTTGACATTCACTGCCACTTCCAGACATAGTCATAGCATAGCCTATAAAAAAGTATTAAGTATTAATCAATATAAAACCCCCTGGGAGTGTAAGGTATTGTTTTCATGAATTCCGAAAATCTTTTACTTTATTATTTTAATAATTAAGTATGTATTGTGATTGATTTTTAAAAAAAAAAAATTTGCTACCCTCAAAATTTTTATTTTCACTCATAACTAGTAGACGCGAAAAAAGCAATAAAAATTTTCAGTCCGTCTGTCCGCCGTACGCAAGATCGTTTGGAGGCTCGTAGCTGCTAAACGATTTGAGATATTAAATTGAAATTTTTTTACCGAATAGACGGGGTAGGCTCCTTGAAGTGACCAAATTTTTAGGGGTGGGGGTGTGAGGGGGAAGGAGGGGGAAGGAGGGGGAAGGAGGGGGAAGTGTTGTAGACCGAAAATTTTGGTTTCTAGATCTCAGTAACCCCTAATGATAGGAAGCTGAAACTTGGAATTTCTATAGAGCTCTGATAGTAGACCCATTTGCAGAAAAATTGTCAATATTGATGAAGGGGAGTGGGAGGGGGGGGGGAATGTAATGCGTCCGAAACCCAAAAAAGGCGAGATAGACACATTCTAAAATCCATATCTCCTAAACCGTTAATGCCACACTATTCAAACTTAAAAAATATTTGTAGTTATACCAGGGGTACAGAATCAAGATAAATTTTGGGTGGGGGAAGTTGTGTATGGGGGTGGGAGGTGAAAAACTTTAGATTACGATATCTCATGAACCAATTGCTCTAGAAAAATAAAATTCGGTTTGGGTATAAAGGTCGTCAAATAAAGATTGATCAAAGTAAAATTTTTTAAATGGGAGGTGGAGCATAGAAGTGGAGGGGATAAGAATTTTTCAAATTAAACACATTTCATATCTCCAGAACAGTGTAAGATAGATGCTTAGAATTTTTACCAGAAGTAGCGCTAATTAAGCCCTAGTAGGGAAAAAAGTTTTGGGGTTGAGGGTGTAGAGTTCCGAAGCTTATATCTTGAGAACCTGTAATGATATAAGCCTTAAACTTGGTATTTAGATAGAGCTATAGTAGCGGAATGTTGGAAAAATATAATTTTTCTTAAGGGTAGTATGCTACGGAGGTAGGGGGTGTTTTTCCTAACTATTAAACGGTTCATGCTAGAAAGTTGAAACTCGGTGTGTATATGTAAATCAACTAGAAAAGTAATTGTGATAAAAAAAAATTCGAATATTCATTGGCGTTCAGAAAGGGGGGCAAAAAAATTATTTATAAATATAATAAGTATAAAATGCAAATATTTTCACGATTTTCGTCATATCTACTAGGTCTTTCCAAATATTGAATTCATTTTTATTCTACAGATTCTTCGTATGAATACCTAGAAAGTGTTTTCAAGGTTTTTTGAAATTCGACCCCTAAGGGTAGTGTGGTACAAGTGGGGGGTGTTTTTCCTGTATATAGAACGGCTTAAGCTACAATGTTGAAATTCGGTGTGTATATCTAAAACAACTAGAAAAATAATTTTAAATGAAAAAAAAACCTATATCTATTGGCGTTCAGAAGGGGGGCAAAAAAAATATCTGTGAAAATAGAATGCATATTTTCCCACGATTTTCGACATATCTACTACCTCGTCCCAAATATTGAATTTAATTTTATTCTATGTATTCTCCATAATTGACCGCTAAGGGGGTGTAAAGTGATTGTGTACTTTTTCAAAAATTATTCCATATCTCTCAGATCCAATCAGATTTTCACTTCCACGATCTTGTTCTTTTTGATAGGTTTTCAGTCACATAGTAGCCTCCACCGCATTTCATTGAACGCGTTCCTAACTTCTACCGGAAAAATAACAAAAGTTACGCCCAGATTGTTGGCAGATTTTTTTTTTACATCTATGGAATCTTCTATTGATAAAAAATATGTAAATAAATAAAAAAATGTGCCAATAGACTGGGCTTAACTTTATTATTTTCTAGGTAGAAGTCCGAAACGCATTCAATATGCTGAGAAGCGATGTAGGTTGCTTCTCAGCATTAAACGCGTTCTGGACTTCTAACTAAAAAAAACAAAGTTGCGGCCAGTCTGACTGACAGACTGTTTTTATTTTATACAAAGAAGCTGGAAATATAAAGAATTCCTGAGTTTTAAGTTTTTTCACTCACTAGGTGGTTAAGTCTCGAAAAGCCTTAGAATTCTTTTAGGATGGTGTAAAAAAGACCGTTGAAATAAAAAACCAATTCGGTGACTCATCTGACCTAAAATAATTGTCGGAATTCGTGAAAGTCTAGTAGGATCAACATACTTTTGTGAACTGTCAGCATATGAAAACCTGAGCATTATTTCACGCATTCACCAAAACCAAATAATATTTTAATTTGTAATTCTTCTTTTATCTAGTTTAATGACATTAATTTCACTTTCTGTTTGTAGATAAAAGACATGGATAATCGCGGCTTACTTAATCGAAATCTAAGACGACCACCAATTAAGGATACTATAACCGTGCCGGATGGTGGCTATTCCATAATTCGATTCAAGGCAAACAATCCTGGATACTGGCTTTTCCATTGTCATATTGAATTCCATGCCGAAATTGGTATGGCATTGATTTTTAAAGTTGGCGAAAACAAACAAATGTTACCAGTTCCAGTAAACTTCCCTACATGTTCGAATTACATGCCTAGTGTAAAAAATGTTTCTTCTACTAAAATTAACCCATTTCGAGTATTATATCAATTGCTTATGTCAGTATTAGGATTAAAATATAAATAGGATTATATTAAAATATGTATTGTAAATTATGTAAAGATAAGATTAACTGAATTGTTTTTTTAATTAATTTAATGTATTTCCTCGTAACATTTTTATATTAAAATAAAGAATACATAAAATATACCGCTATCACGATAAATGAAAGCTCCGATTTATATTGTAGTTGTAGATACTCGTAACGAAGAAGAAGAAATACGCATCAAGTTTGTTATTTTTTAAGGACTTTCGCTTAGTTGGTAAGGAGAAATACAATTTGGTGATAATAACAGCAGATAATAAAAAGTGGTTTCGATATCGCTATACAGAATAATCCTCAGCAATACCACCAGCTGTAAGGGTGATAGTAGGCATGATAGTAGGCATGATGCACCCTCTGACGAGTCTATGCAATCCGATTACGAAACAGCTCCTTCGGACTAGAGTCACTTCATACGAACTAACACAAACATTCATTGTCTTGAGTACGGAATATGTGTGTTTCATTTGAAACCAGTACATTTGAAATTTTTTTTGCAGTTTTCTCGATTTTTCATTTTAAGGATCTCCACTAAAGTTAATGAACGCTGTATTTAGTTGACATTTCATGAGACATATCTCGATTCCGTGAAACGTCAATCAAAATCCATCTGCTACACGTATACACACTAAAACTATGCCATTTAAGAAACCTGCGATTTTTTAAATTCGCAGGTTTTTAGACTACTAAATATGTACCAAAAATGGTCATTGTCCGTACTCATGATAATGGATGTTTGTGTTAGTTCTTATACAGTGACTCTACTTCGGACCTAGTCCAACACAGTTTTATAAACTGGCCTATCAGTGAAAGTCTTCTAACTATCGTGTCCTCAAGGATCAACATTCGGGGATTTCGTGTTGGGGTTTCACTCCACATGACGGAAAGCAAGCAAGAACTTCTAAACATTTAAAATTTGCTTCTTGAAATTTAAGTATTATCATTATTATTAATTAACATTACACCCAAAAACTGTAGAGGGGATAAGAATTTTACAAAAAAATTACATTTCATATCTCAAGAACATTGTAAGATATGTATATGCTTAGAATTTTTACCAGAAATATATATAAAGGAAGATGTATGTATTCATGTGTGTGGGTATGTTCCCTATAGACTCCTAATCCGCTGAACCGATTTTGATGAAATTTTCAGTAGTCCTGTTCCTGTGAAGTTTGGTCCAGATCGAATGAAAAACAAAAGTTTTTTTTAACATTTTTTAAATTTTTTTATGATTTTAGTACCCTGGTGCTCTAATGGTTTGTTTGCGCTTTCCTATACTATTCATCCGATTACGATGAAACTTCACTGAAATATTGGGCACACGCCCGCGAAGGTTTCTGGGTTAACAAAATCATTTTACAATTGGTGGTATGAGAGTTATTTCAACATTTACAACGGCAACGCAAGCCGTCGCAGCCTAGGTGTCAAAAAGTTGAGCACAGTGTATTTTCACTGTGTCACAACGAAAGTACACTAAAGCATCATAACGCAATCATCAAGAAATGTTCGCCAACTTTTAACTTTTTCGTTGCCCATAGTTAACCTTAAAATCGAGAAGTGACTTTTTTATCTTTACAACATCGAATGGTTACTTGATCTGACCGGAGTGAATTAAAATTAGTTTAAAAAGCTTTTTTAGTTGTTCGCTGCGTCGTATGCACGAATACAAACGCTTTTTGGAAAATTTGAAATTTATTTAAAACTCAAACTAACGCAGAGAAAGAATAGTTATGTGACTTAATGTTATACTGAGTGCGTAAAGCTGCGCCGTGCTGCCTGATTCTACTTTGTATGTGACTCAAGCATTAAGAGTATTTCAAATGATTTAGCGGCAGTTCGTTCGTTTTCGGTGCATTAGTTATTCATTCCTATTACTAAATGGTAAAGTTGGAGATGGATGGTGGATAGAGGATAGTGGCTGGAAGATGAAGGATGCTGGATAGAGTATGAAGGTTGGTGGACGGTAGATGGTAGATGAAGGATGGTGGATTGTGGATAGAGGATGGTCGATGGTGGATGAAGGATGGAGGATGGTGGGTGGAGGATGGAGGATAGAAGATTGAGGATGGTGGATGGAGGATGGTGAATAGAGGATGAGGGACGGTAGATATAGGATGGTAGGTGATGGATATAGGATGATGGATAGAGGATGGATGGATGGAGAATGCTGGATAGAGGATGGAAAATGGAGGATGGTGGCTGGTTCATAGAGGATGGTGGATAAGGGATGGGAATGGTGGATATAGGATGGTTGAAGATGAATAGAAGATGATTGATGGAGGATGGATGGATGGAGGATGGTGTATGAAGATGAATGATGGTGGATGTTGGATAGGGGATGGTGAATGGTGGATGGAGGATGGAAGATGCAAGATGGAGAATGATGAATGGTGGATGGAGCACGGTTGATAGAGGATGGTCGGAAGAAGATGGTAGATATAGTATGGTAGATATAGGTTGGTAGATGATGGATAGATGATAATGGATGAAGTATGGATGGATGAAGGTTGGAAGAGGGTGGATAGAGGATGGTGGATGGAAGATAGAGGATGAAGGATTGTGAATAAAGGGTGGAGTCTGGAATATGGAGGATGGAAGATGGAGGATGGTGGATAGAGGATGGAGGATGGTGAAAGGAGGATGGTGGATGGAGGATGAAAGATGGAGGATGGAGGATGGTGGATGGAGGATGGTGGATGGCGGATAGAGGATGGGAGATTGAGGATGAAGGATGGCGGGTGTTCGAGATTGTGGATACAGGATGGAGTAACAGAAGCAACGGGCGAAATGGGAGCAACGGGAGTAACAGGAGCATAGGGAGAAACAGGAGCGACGGGAAAATCAGGACCAATTGATCAACCGGTGAAACGGGATCAACGGGAACGACGGGAGTAACAGGGGCGATAGAACAACGTGAGCGTAGCCAGCGTAGCCGCGGTACGCGGCTTGTATTTATATGTAAATGAGGATTTACATATGTATGTGACTACATTCCCTTTGAACTCCTAAGCCGCTGCACCGATTTTGATAAAATTTTCAGGGATCTTGTATGTTAGTCTCCGGATGGTTCCTGTGAAGTTTGGTACTGATCGAATAAAAAACAATTGTTTTTTCTGATATTTTTTTCGCGATCTTAGTAGTTAGTTCGTTTGATTATCCCATATGTTTTCCTATACCATTCATCCGATTACGATGAAATTTTGCTGATATATTGAGCGCATGCCAACGAATGTTTTTGTGTTAACAAAATCATTTTACAAATGGTGTAAGTTCAATGAAAAATAAGTAATTGAAACAGGGACAGAATTTTCGGAAAATAAATATAATATGTATAGGTATGTAGGTATATAGGGTATAAATTTATTTAAAATTAAAAACAATTCTTTCAAAAACAAAATAAATAAAAAAAACCATTGCAATCATAATTTAAAAAAAAAATTATTCTTAAAACATTTTAATTATTAGATATGTATCCTTCCTATTCTACGCATGCCGAAATCTTCCTCTACTTTGATTTATTCACCTTATCCTTGGCATTGTGGAACATTTTTTTTATATTGGAATTAACCCCATCCCTTGTTTCCCTTTTGAAAATTTTTAAACAGGACTCTGTAAAACAAATATTTTAAAGACAGTCTTCTAAGGATAAAAACCTCAACTTACCTCTAATTATCTCGATAATTTTAAAATCCTTTACACCATTCATTCATATTCGCCTCGCCGAGGTCCACGCAAAACCCGTAGTCAGTTCGTCAGATCCGAAAATCATGTTGAGGTTTTCACTGACGAACCTGACTACTAACGCTTCATCTGCAGAAGAAATATACTATATATTAAGTTGTAGAGTTCCTATTTAATAACAGCAATTAAGTATCACTTACCAATTTTTCTTCAACGTTCTCATCATTTTTCAATTCATTTTCAAACGCCAATATGGCGTCCTTTAAAGTGAACAGAAATGAGGGCCAGTTATCTGGCTCGAAAATAATGTTTTCCTTTTTGATAATTTCGATTGTTCTTCGCAACAAACCGAACTCGTATATATATTGCGTTAACACATTGTTGAAGCCCTCTTTTGATCGCCTGGTTGGTTGGTTGGTTAACGTGGCAGCTCCGTCCCTATACAGAGCTCAATTAGCTCAGAGGCCGTTTTAAAACCACAAACTCATGTTAAACCCGGCTGTTAAGGGTTGTTTTGACAGGGGACTTTAGAGAGTAAAAATGGGAAGAAGGGCTGGATTGCATCGCTATAACCACCCCGTACTGTTCAGGAATAGTAATAACTCTCCAATTTTCTTCCCCGAGATCTCCGTTAGGTCACCGTAGAAGGGTCTGCCTAGCGCACGCTCTCTGGCTCTAGCTAAAGCCGGACATTCGCAAAGGAAGTGAACGAGCGACTCTCGCTCATTAGTGTCCTGGCAGCTGCGGCAGTGTATTTTGAACGGAATGCCCAATCTGGCTGCCTGATCCCCAATTGGCCAGTGACCTGTATTGATCGCCGTGATTCTGGAGACATCTGCCCGGGTCTTGTATAGAAGTTCGTCTGACTTGGCTCGGTTGTAAGATGGCCACATCGCAGGTGGTTAGGCTCTTCCCTCTAGAGTTAGCCGCTGTCTGGAAGTCAGAGAGTATGTCCTTTTTTACAGCTCCTAAAGGAACGTGGACTAGTTCCACAAGAGAGCCGGCGAGAGCGGAGCCCTCCCTGGCCAGTTCATCAGCCCACTCATTTCCCATTATGTCTCTATGCCC
This sequence comes from Beris chalybata, assembly GCA_949128065.1. Taxonomy (NCBI): domain Eukaryota; kingdom Metazoa; phylum Arthropoda; class Insecta; order Diptera; family Stratiomyidae; genus Beris; species Beris chalybata. The sequence goes on from OX421897.1 coordinate 92,507,967, forward strand.
CGGGACCCAGAGCACAGTGACTTTGAGCCGTTCCGCTAAATCGGATAATTCGTTACGACATTGCTGAACTAGTTTGGAGGAGGTGGTAGCCGAATCTAGTGCTTTGATTGCAGCTTGGCTGTTGGTAAAAATGGCGATGTTACGTTTCGGCGATAAGTCGTGTTTTAGTGTACGACAGGCCTCCCGAATCCCCAGTATCTGTGCCTTGAAGACGCAAGCGTGGTCCGGGAGGCGGTAGGAATGAGCTATATTATGTGTATTTGAGAATATTCCTGCCCCGACCCCGCAGTCCATTTTCGAACCGTCGGTAAATATTATCGTGTCGAAGTCTGCTTCCAAGATCAAAGACTGGTATCTTGGTTTTCCTGGTAAATAGCACCAACTCAGTTTTATCCGGGTTTACACCTAGGCCACAGCCGGTAGCCCAGGCGCTTACCTTACCCAGAGCTCCGTCCATGATCTCACTGAAGGAAATGATCCTGAGACCAATATCACCAGATCGTCTGCGTATGCGATCACTTTAATCCCCTCCCTGTCTGGTCTTACTAGGATCTTATTCATGACTAGTAGCTAGAGTAGAAGTAAGATAACACCACCCTGTGGTGTTCCCCTACGCACATGCTTAGTCAGATTGCTCTTTCCTAGGTTTGAGTGGATAATTCTGGTCCATAGCATGGATATTATATGGAGATTCTTGGATAGCTTCGGTATGGACATTGTTGAAAGCGCCTTCTATATCTAGAAAGGCTGCCAGAGTGTATTGTTTGTAGTTTATCGAATGCTCAATCGTGCGCACCACTTCGTGGAGAGCCGTCTCCGTGGATCTCCCCCTTAGGTAAGCATGCTGAGATTCGGTTAGCGGTGACCTTTCCAGGGTCTGCCTCACATGTATATCTGTAATGCGCTCCAGTCTTTCGCGAGTTCATGACCTCTCTTACCAACCTTCGGAATAAACACTATCCGGACACTTCTCCAGGCATAGGGCACATGATTTAATAGGATGCAACTTCTAAAAATGTCCACCAGCCATGGAACTACTAGGTCTTGTAGTTTTTGCAGCATAATTGGAAGTATGCCGTCCATGCCCGGGGATTTGTATGGAGAGAAACTGTTAATAGACAAGGAAATTCTTTCTGCATTGATAATGGAATTGATGTCTTCCTCTGGTATACACTGTACACCCTGAATGCTTGACATCTCCATCTCGCTGTTTTGACATCCAGGGAAGTGAGTGTTCATTAAGAGTTCCAGAGTCTCGGCGGAGGAATCAGTCCAGGTCCAGTCCGACTTTTTCACAAACGACGGGTTCGTGTGTTGCTTGGATCGAATCTTACTGAGCCTCGTCGAGTCTCGAACACTCTCAATGGATTGACAGTGGTCAGCCTAAGCCTACCTTTTGGCCGTTCTAGCGTGTTTTTTGTAGATCTTGAAACATTCCTTGTAGGGTTGCCAAGACTTTTGCATGTAGCAGACGTTAAAAACCTCTCTAGTTATTTTTCTTAACTTAGACAGGTCTTCATTCCAGCATGGGGGTGAGCGTTTTCTTACTATGTTTCAAAGGACATGAGGCATTGAATGTTACCTTCATGGCACGTTCGAGTTTCCCCACCTTTTCGTTCTATAGTTTTGATGTTAGTATTGGTTGTTTTGGTTAGTTTTGATTTAGCAAACTGACCGAATTTCTTCCAGTCAACTCTTTTAGGATTCCTAAAAGGCTTCTGAGATTCACGCTGAAGAAGATCAACCTGTGATCAGAAAAGGATTGCAAGTTGGATACTCTCCAGTTATCCACTCTATACATGTTATTTTCTGTTAGTAAAGTAATATCCAAAACTTCCTCCCAACCTTGATAATTATCCGAGCTTGGAAAAATGAAGGTTGGCGTGTCACCACTGTTACATATAGAGAAGTTAGTGTTAATAATGAAATCAAATAAGGACTCACCGCGTTCGTTGGTCTCCGAGCTGCCCCAAAGCGTATGTTGTGCGTTGGCGTCGCATTCCACTAGAAGATTGCTCCTCTTGGATGAAATACTGGCGGTAAGATGATGAAGTTCCTCGGCCTATTTGGCCTATTTCGTTAGTCTGGAATGCTTCCATTTAATGTTTTTAATTTTTGTCAATACGAATATATGTATACATTCATGCATTGTACAATTGCACTACGAAAGATTGTTCAACTTGTTTATAATGACCATAAACAAGTTGAACAATCTTTCGTACCTCTCTTTTTAGACTCTTGTAAATTGCTTGACGAGACATAGGTACCTACCTGAAATGTTTTAATTTACAAATAGAGTAAAGGCAAAGCATATTGCTTCCTACATTTATTCGTTATTGTTTTTTAAATAATAAATTATTTTAAACGAGTTGAAATGTAAAAAAAAGTTGTAGAAAATTAAAAAAATCATAAGAATACTTTTGGCGAATTTAGGATGACGCGAGCAAATGTACTGAAAGAATAAACCTAAATCTACACCTTCCTATTTGGCTGTGGATAAATTCTCAATGTGCATGTCACATGAAAATTTTAACTCCAGTTTGCGTCGTTTCTGTTTGCATCGTTTCAGAGTTATAATCGTAAATTATAACATTTTCAAGAATATCATGAAAGAAAATCTCCAGGAATTTGTTGTTTTTTAATTGATAATAAAAGGAAAAAATCTGCCAACAATCTGGGCGTAACTTTATTATTTTTCCGGCAGAAGTAAAGAACGCGCTCAATTCTGAAATGCGGTGTAGGCTACTATGTGACTGAAAACCTATCAAAAAGAACAAGATCATGGAAGTGAAAATCTGATTGGATCTGAGAGATATGGAATAGTTTATGAAAAAGTACACAATCACTTTACACCCCTTAGGGGTCAATTTTCAGAAAATCTTGAAAACACTGTCTTGGTATTCATATGGAATACATAGAATAAAATTAAATTCATTATTTGGGACGAGGTAGTAGATATGTCGAAAATCGTGGGAAAAATATGCATTCTATTTTCACAGATAATTTTTTTTGCCCCTCTTCTGAACGCCAATAGATATTCGTTTTTTTTATTCAAAATTATTTTTCTAGTTGATTTAGATATACACCGAGTTTCAACATTGTAGCTTAAGCCGTTCTATATATAGGAAAAACACCTCCCACTTGTACCACACTACCCTTAGGGGTCGAATTTCAAAAAACCTTGAAAACACTTTCTAGGTAGTCATACGAAGAATCCGTAGAATAAAAATGAATTCAATATTTGGAAAGACCTAGTAGATATGACGAAAATCGTGAAAATATATGCATTTTATATATACTATATTTACAAATATTTTTTTTGCCCCTTCCCTTCTGAACGCCAATGAATATTCAAATTTTTTTTTATCACTATTACTTTTCTAGTTGATTTACATATACACACCGAGTTTCAACTTTCTAGCATAAACCGTTTAATAGTTAGGAAAAACACCCCCTACCTCCGTAGCATACTACCCCTAAAAAAAATTATATTTTCCCAACATTTCGCTACTATAGCTCTATCTAAATACCAAGTTTAAGGCTTATATCATTACAGGTTCTCAAGATATAAGCATCGGAACTTTTTCCTTTTCACCCACCCACACCATCCCCCTCTACACCCCCAACCCCAAAACTTTTTTCCCTACTAAGGTTTAATTAGCGCTACTTCTGGTAAAAATTCTAAGCATCTATCTTAAACTGTTCTTGAGATATGAAATGTGTTTGATTTGAAAAATGCTCATCCCCTCCACTTCTTTGCTCCACCTCACACTTAAAAAATTTTACTTTGATCAATCTTTATTTGTCGACCCTTACACCCAAACCAAATTTTATTTTTCTAGAGCAATTGGTTCATGAGATATCGTAATCTTAAGTTTTTCACCGCCCCCCCATACACAACTTCCCCCACCCAAAATTTTTCTTCATTCTGTTCTCCTAGTATAACTACAAATATGTTTTAAGTTTGAATAGTGTGGCATTAACGGTTTAGGAGATATGGATTTTAGAATGTGTCTATCTCGCCTTTTTTGGGTTTCGGACGCATTACATTCCCCCCCCCCTCCCACTCCCCTTCATCAATATTGACAATTTTTCTGCAAATGGGTCTACTATCAGAGCTTTATAGAAATTCAAAGTTTCAGCTTCCTAACCTAAGGGGTTACTGAGATCTGGAAACCAAAATTTTCGGTCTAAAACACTTCCCCCTCCTTCCCCCTCACACCCCCACCCCTAAAAATTTGGTCACTTCAAGGCGCCTACCCCATCTATTCGTTAAAAAAATTCCAGTTTAATATCTCAAAGCGTTTGGCAGCTACGAGCCTCCAAACGATCTTGCGTACGGCGGACAGACGAACTGAAAATTTTTATTGCTTTTTTCGCTTCTACTAGTTATGAAACGTGAAAATAAAAATTTTGAGGGAAGCAAATTTTTTTTTTTTAAAAATCAATCACAATACTTAATTATTAAAATAATAAAGTAAAATGAATCGGTTGTACGACTAAAAATATTCGTACCGACAAACGGACTTTTTTTTAATATTATCAATAAAAAATCTGCCAACAATCCGGGCGTAGCTTTATTATTTTTTCGGTAGAAGTTAGGAACGCGTTCAATTCTGAAATGCGGTGGAGGCTACTATGTGACTGAAAACCTATCAAAAAGAACAAGATCGTGGAAGTGAAAATCTGATTGGATCTGAGAGATATGGAATAATTTATGAAAAAGTACACAATCACTTTACACCCCCTTAGGGGTCAATTATGGAGAATACATAGAATAAAATTAAATTCAATATTTGGGACGAGGTAGTAGATATGTCGAAAATCGTGGGAAAATATGCATTCTATTTTCACAGATATATTTTTTGCCCCCCTTCTGAACGCCAATAGATATTCGTTTTTTTTTTATTCAAAATTATTTTTCTAGTTGTTTTAGATATACACACCGAATTTCAACATTGCAGCTTAAGCCGTTCTATATACAGGAAAAACACCCCCCACTTGTACCACACTACCCTTAGGGGTCGAATTCCAAAAAACCTTGAAAACACTTTCTAGGTATTCATACGAAGAATCCGTAGAATAAAAATGAATTCAATATTTGGAAAGACCTAGTAGATATGACGAAAATCGTGAAAATATTTGCATTTTATACTTATTATATTTATAAATAATTTTTTTTGCCCCCCTTTCTGAACGCCAATGAATATTCGAATTTTTTTTTATCACAATTACTTTTCTAGTTGATTTACATATACACACCGAGTTTCAACTTTCTAGCATGAACCGTTTAATAGCTAGGAAAAACACCCCCTACCCCCGTAGCATACTACCCCTAAAAAAAATTATATTTTTCCAACATTTCGCTACTATAGTTCTATCTAAATACCAAGTTTAAGGCTTATATCATTACAGGTTCTCAAGATATAAGCATCGGATCTTTTTCCTTTTCACCCTCCCCCACCCTCCCCCTCTACACCCCCAACCCCAAAACTTTTTTCCTTACTAGGGCTTAATTAGCGCTACTTCTGGTAAAAATTCTAAGCATCTATCTTACACTGTTCTGGAGATATGAAATGTGTTTGATTTGAAAAATTCTTATCCCCTCCACTTCTATGCTCCACCTCCCATTTAAAAAATTTTACTTTGATCAATCTTTATTTGACGACCTTTATACCCAAACCGAATTTTATTTTTCTAGAGCAATTGGTTCATGAGATATCGTAATCTAAAGTTTTTCACCTCCCACCCCCATACACAACTTCCCCCACCCAAAATTTATCTTGATTCTGTACCCCTGGTATAACTACAAATATTTTTTAAGTTTGAATAGTGTAGCATTAACGGCTTAGGAGATATGGATATTAGAATGTGTCTATCTCGCCTTTTTTGGGTTTCGGACGCATTACATTTCCCCCCACTCCCACACCCCTTCATCAATATTGACAATTTTTCTGCAAATGGGTCTACTATCAGAGCTCTATAGAAATTCCAAGTTTCAGCTTCCTATCATTAGGGGTTGCTGAGATCTTGAAACCAAAATTTTCGGTCTAAGACACTTCCCCCTCCTTCCCCCTCACACCCCCACCCCTAAAAATTGGTCACTTCAAGGAGCCTACCCCGTCTATTTGTTAAAAAAATTTCAATTTACTATCTCAAATCGTTTAGCAGCTACGAGCATCCAAACGATCTTGCGTACGGTGTACGGCGGACAGACGGACTGAAAAATTTTATTGCTTTTTTCGCGTCTACTAGTTATAAAACGTGAAAATACAAATTTTGAGGGTAGAAAATTTTTTTTTTCTTAAAAATCAATCACAATACTTAATTATTAAAATAATAAAGTAAAATCCAGATCCATAGAAATTTTCTCTTACGATATTCTTAAAAATATTAAAATTAACGATTTCAACCAATTTTCTATGAGCTGAAGACTTGACAATAAGCAGAAAAACGAAAATTCGTTCAATTGTGTGCAATGTGTGGAGCGCCTTTAGCCCGAAACACAATGCTTCCGTTCAGCTGTCATAGTAAATTTTATGGGCTGGCCATATAAATGCACAAAATGGTCGTAACGGAACGGACGAGTTAACCAAAATCCAACTTTCACGGATCACATAACCTCACTTGTTGGAAAGTGATATTTGAAAAACGTAATCTGTTAGTTAGTTTGCGTAAATATGGATGATGATGTTTTGCAAAAACATCGATGTTTTGCAAAAACATCGATGTTTTGCAAAAACATAGGGTACTTTTAACATCGATGTTTTTACTTCGATGTTTTTCAAACATAAAAACATCGACATCAATGTTACAAGCACATCGAGGTTTTACTTTATTAGTAATAATACAGTATTGTTATTGATTATCAAAAAAAAAAATTTGCTGCCCTCAAAATTTTTTTGTCCTCGTTTCATGACTAGTAGATACGAAAAAAGCAATAAAAATTTTCACTCCGTCTGTCCGCCGTACGCCGTACGCCGTACGCCGTCGACCGCCAAAATCCTTTGAAGGCTTGTAGCTCTCAAACCAGTGGAGCTATTAAATTAAAAATTTTCCTAAGAATAGACTGGGTAGACCCTTTGAATTGACATTATTTTCAGGGATGGGGGTGTGAGGGGGAAGGTGGGGGAAGCGTTTTAGACGAAAAATTTTGGTTTCTAGATCTCAGCAACCGCTTATGTTAGGAGACTGATTTGGAATTCTTATAAAGCTTTGATAGTGGACCCATTTGCAATAAAAATTGATGATATGGGTGAAGGGGTGTGGGAGTGAAGGGGGAAGCAATGAGTCCGAAACGCAAAAAAGTCAAGATCGACACATTCTAAAATCCATATCTCCTAAACCGTTAATAGCAAGCAATTAAAACTTAACAAATATCTGTAGTTATACTAGGAGAGTAGATTGAATTAAAATTTTTGGGTGGGGGTAGTGGCGTACGGGGGTGGGGGTTGAAATACTTAACATTACGATATCTCCCAAACCAGTGACACCAGAAAAACAAAATTCGGTTTGGATATAAAACTTGATAAATAAAGATTGCTCAAAGTAAAATCTTTGAAGGGGGCGGGGGAGTACGTAAGTGGAGGGGATAAGAATTTTTCAAAAATAACACGTTTCATATCACAATAACAGTGTAAGATGGATGCTTCAAATTTTTACCAGGAGTAGGCCTAATAGAACCCTAGTAGGGAAAAAAAGTTTGGAGGTGTGGGTGTAGAGGGTGAGGGTGGGGAAGGGTGAGAAAGAAAAAGTTCCGATGCTTATATCTTAAGAATTTATATTGATAGGAAGCTGAAACTTGGTATTTAGATAGAACTATAGTAGTGGCATGGTGGAAAAATAATTTTTTTTTTAGGGGTAGTATGGTACGGGGGTGGGGGGTGTTTGTCCTAACTTTAGAACGGCTTATGCTAGCAAGTTGAAACTCGATACATATATGTAAATTAACTAGAAAAGTAATTCTGATAAAAAAAATTTGAATATTCATTGGCGTTCAGAAGAGGGGGCAAAAAAAAATATCAGTTAATATAGAATGCATATATTTTCACGATTTTCGTCATATCTACTAGGTCTTTCGAAATATTGAATTCATTTTTATTCTACGGATTCTTCATATGAATACCTAGAATGTGTTTTCAAGTTTTTTTTTAAATTCAACCCCTAAGAGGATGTAAACTGGTTGTATACTTTTTCATGAATTCCACCATGTTTCTCAGGTCTGATCAGATATCGAATATCTTTTCACTTCCCCAGGCTTGTTTAATAATCACCTGTTTTTAAGTTTTGTTTTTTTCAACCTCTAGACCGCATCCCGGAATATGACCCAATTATTTAATTCATATGTTACACCCTTTTCTAAACGCTTCCCGAATTTTTTGTTAGGTTTTCAGTCACATAGTAACATACACTGCATCCCCGAATTGAACACGTTCCAAACTTCTGCCGGAAAAATAATAAAGTTGCACCCAGACTGTTGGCAGATTTTTTTTTCTTGCTCTTCACACCAATACCTTAGCAAAAATTGTATCGAGGTTTTATAAAAGCATCGAACTTCGTTAGGAAAAGGTAAAAAAGGAGGTAAAGCATCGATGGGACCAAATGAAACGAAACTACTCGCTGGCGATGGGAACAGGGATACGTTCCTTAAAATTCGGCACTCATGAAGGCTGCCATGAAATATTTGTCTATTATGGCTACTTCAGTACTCTCTGAGAGAGTGTTCTCTGCTACAGCGAACATTGCTTCCAGCAGAAGAAGCTCTCTCTCAGGGGAGAAGCTTCAAAAATTACTGTTTCTACAGACAGACTCAACATTTTGGAGTTTGGATTATTAGAGTCTTATTCCTTTTTACTTTATTATTCTTTAATATAATATAATATAATATAATATAATATATGTAGTATTGTGATCGCCTTGAAATTTAAAAAAAAAATGCTACCCTGGAATTTTGTATTTACACGTTTTAGGACTAGTAGACCCTAAAAAAGCAAAAAAAAAAAAAAATAGTGTCCGTCTGTACGCCGTCCGCCAGATGCAAAATAGTTTTTTATGGTGGGTAGTTTGGACGAACCTGTACGACTGGTAGAGGTTTTAGAGGGGTGTGGGTATGAGTGGAGAGAAGAGGGAAGCGTTTTAGATGAACAATTTTGGTTTCTAGATTTCAGCAACCGCTTGCGCTAGGAGGCTGAAACTTGGAATTTCTATAGAACTTCGATAGTGGACCCTTTGCAAAAAAAATTGTTGATATGTGTGAAGGGGTGTGGGAGTGAGGGGGGGGGGAGAAAAATGCATCCGAAACGCAATAATGCCGAGATCGACACATTCTAAAATCCATATCTCTGAAAGCCTTGATGGCACGAAATTCAAACTTATCGAATATCTGTACCTACTATTTACTAGAAGAAAAGATTGAAAAGAAATTTTTGTGTGGCGGTAGTGGCGTACGGGGGTGTAGGGTGAAAAACTTTGGATTACGATATCTCAAGAACCAATTGCTTTAGAAAGATGAAATTCGGTTTGAGTTAATACTCAACCTTAATAGGTTGACAAATAAAGATTGCTGAAAGTAAAATTTTTTTAAGAGGGTGGAGCAACATGGAAGTGGAGGGGATAAGAAATTTTCAAAAAATTACGTTTCGTATGTCAAGAACAGTAAGAAGTAAGATAGATGCTCAAATTTTTTTTACAAGCTACTTCTTGTAATAATATAATAATAAATAGAAACCTAGCAGAAAAAAAAATTGGGGATGTGGCTGTACAGGGTGAGGGTGGGGGAGTGTGAAAAGTAAAAGGTTCCGATGCTTATATCTTAAGAACCTACAACGATATAAAGCTGAAACTTGGTATTTAGATAGAGCTAATAGTAGTGGCATGTTGGAAAATATACTTTTTTTAGGGGTAGTACGGTACGGGGGTGGGGGTGACTTTCCTAACTATAGAACGGCTTATGCTAGAAAGTTGAAACTCGGTGTGTACATCTAAATCAACTAGAAAAGTAATTTTGAACAAGAAAAAATTCGAGTATCTATTGGCGTTCGGAAGGGGGGCAAGAAAAAATTATCAGTTGAAATAGAATTCATATATTTTTTCGATTTTCGTCATATCTACAAGGTCTTCCCAAATATCGAACTCATTTCTATTCTACGGATTCTTCATATAAATATCTAGAATGTCGACCCCTAAGGGGGTGTAAAGTGGTTGTATACATCGAGGTTCTTTTTTCTCACACCAATCTCTTAGCTAATAACATTTTTTTTGCTTCTTCTCTAATGTCTCACCTAAAATTCTAAAAACATCGATGTTTTTCACCGATGTTTTATCGACATCGATGTCGTTTATTTCAAACATCGATGTTATAAGACATCGATGTTTCGAGGTCGATGTCGCAGCACTACTTAGAACTCATGAAGAGCTCTATAACAAAATTAGTCGCGGTTATATACAGACGAGAGCCAAAGAAAGAATGTGGCAGTCATTGAACGGTACGGATCATTGTAGCCATCATTAATATTTGACGTAACGGAACGGAATGGAATGGATCGTGACGGAACGGAATGGATCGTGACGGAACAGAAGGGAACGGAGGCGTGATAAGTGTATGCAGTATGATTATTTTCCAAACTAAAATTGAAATCATAAAACAAATTGTTCATAAGCTTATTGCAATCATACCGCTCTAATTGAATTAAGTGTTCTTTCGTAATAGGTTTCTTTGATGGATCTGTTATCTCGTAATAATAAACATCCCTTAACGATTGAACGATATGTTTGTTTTCAAAATATAATAGACATGCATATAAATGGAACGTGATACTATTATAATAAAGCTATTTATCATACAATAAATATTTATTACACCTGCCATATTTGGTAGAAATTGTATTTTCTAGACCTATTTTAGGGATTATTTTACTTGATCGCAGTTCACTTAATTTATCTTTTACACGAGGCTAGTATCTTGTCTCGTTAATATTCAATTTATAATTACAAGTATTAAAATATTGTGAATATCGATAAATAAAAATTCTATGTGTGTTGGTTAATGTAAAATTTATAAATTTCTTTTTCATATTTGCTATAAAGCACATAAATACATTATTTTGATAAACTAGTGTTATGAATACATCCTAAGGAATTAGAAACATCATTATTCAGTTTATTAAGTCCATTTTATTATGTTCATACCGCGATTACTTATAATTATTACATTACTATTATATATAAGGGCAGCTAAGCAAAAAGATGGTGAGTGGAATAAAATATAATTCAAAAATTATTTAGGAAAATAAATTAAAATACAATTTTATTTTTTTCCATCAAAGTTTTATTTATAAAGTCTACAATTCTTCTACAAGATTTTAATTTTACTATTATTGAATGATTTTTGAAAAATAAGGAAAAATCATTTTGTTTTTCATTTTAATATGTTTCTGGCGTTAGTGGAACTTTTTGAAAAAACCTCACGAAAACTCGCTTGTCTACTACCGTTGAGGGTATGTGTTTACACAAAATGCAACGGTTAAACAAATAAATTAAACTGCAATTGCCTTTAATGTAAAAATGCTTATAATCTGCAACTGATCGCCAGTGGACTGTATAACAATGGGAAAAAAAATATTGACAAATATACCGCTCTGGTGGGTAAATTTCGGATCCATCCAATAGACAAAAAATGGCAGTTGAAGGTTATTTTCATATAAAATTGCGATTGCGAGCGAATAAAAGAATTTTACTACAATGCAATATAATATAATTTAAAATTATTCCATATTTATTTTTCCCGGAATAATAAACGTTTGTCAAGTTATCTTGAAGACGCTCATTCATATGTAAAGAAAAACTGATCATTTTCTGATTTAAGCCTAGTACTGTGTTTCAAGCGAAACGAAATGAACTGTCACAGTCCATATAAAAAGAAAAAAAAAAATCCTTCATTTTTCGTGACGAAATATTTCGTTAGTTTTTCAGTACTGTGATCATGGACGGAATGGACATTTGCCGATTGAAAGATGACCATACCTTCCTAGATATTGCGCTGGTGGTAAGGCTCTTCCATCTGGAGTTTGCAGCTGTCTGGAAGTGAGAGAGTATGTCCTTCTTTACAGCCCCTAAAGGTACGTGGATTATCTCCGCAGGAGAACCGGATGTCTTGGTCCTCCCTGTCCGGTGTCCGGTGCCCTCCCTGTTCAGTTCATCAGCCCGATTATTTTCCATTATGTCTCTATGCCCCGGAACCCAGAACACAGTGACTTTGAACTGTTCCTACAAACCGGCTAAAGCTATAAACACAATTGAGACGAAGTTTGCGGCGAGCGAATTTCGTCGAAGAAGTTCGTTTTCTCTAATGGAGAAATGGAATATTTTGAACTCAAGTAAACCTGTCACATTCATTTCCTTTCCTACACATTCCCATACTTTAGACTTTTTATCTACGCGCTTATTTTCTGCGTGCCCTAAATCAAAAAGAATGGGCTTTGCCCAGACAGCCTCGATCAATTTTTCCTCAAAAGACATTTCGGAATATGCAATGTAAATTAGTTCCATAAATAATTTGTGAGGACGCCAATTTGGACCACAAATTTCCTACACACAAGGTATTGAATAAATACATAGACGAAGAAAACATAGAACAAATTAGAACTAAGACAACATGAAGAAAACTTAGAACATTGAATTAACACAATTAGCACAGTAAGTTACGATACCAAAACATGGAACAGAAATCACAGAACCAGAAAGAAGAAAATGCACATTGGCAGAAAACCTGAAAAGGATCGATGGGACCACACAATGTCTCAGGCAACACTGTATGGCTGGCTAGACCCACCGACAAAGGTACAATCTCGCAAAAAGACTATATAATGACGACTACATGTACCAGCCACGAAGCATAAAATAGTGAAAAACCCAAATGATCGGAAAACCCGGTTATGTCGAGCACCTGTATAAAGAACGCCGAACAAGCATCAAGAGGTCAGTCGGCAGTAGACAGTCTGTGCGCAAGGTTTAAGTGGATTTCCTAGTTCCCCTTTGCAAGCAGCAGTCTACTAAGCGGGCAGGGCGACCATCTCGGATTGGTTAGCAGCTGGAGGAGGTATAAGTGGATAATCTAATTCCCCTTCGACAGCCTGTGACACCACTTCCGTGCCCCGACCATCATCGCAGGACCAAGCTCAAGGACGACAGCAAGGAGAGACGAAACAAGACCGGCAGAACGAAGACGTATCGAGCAACGCAACGCAAAGCGACGCAGCACCGACACATCGAGCAACGCTACGAAGACGTACTGAACAACGCAACGCAGCGACGACACGCCGAGCAAAGCAGCCACGACGCACAGATGCAACGCAGCCACGACGTACAGATGCAAAGCAGCCACGACGCACAGATGCAACGCAGCCCCGAAGTACAGATGCAACGCAGCCACGACGTACAGATGCAACGCAGCCACGATGCACAGATGCAACGCAGCAACGACACTCAGATGCAACGACGCACAGAGTAACACAACGACGACACACGTAGCAGCGCACAGTGCAACGCAACAATGAGGCAACGCAGTAATGAAGGAACGCACAGAGCAACGCAGGACAACGTATCAACCACAAGAGATGACACACAGGGACCAAAGAAAGGCCAGCAGAGGCGTACCGAGAGCCGAGTTGCAACCAGCCACGGCCAGTACGACGAACAACGCCAGAACTAAGGGACCCATCACAGAACGTAGGCAACCACCGCAATGCACAGAGAGCAACGAAAGCAAAGGGTACCAAGACGACATAGAACACAGGAGACGCCAGGCGGCACAAAGGGACGTAGACAGGGAGGTCGAGTCCACACACACAAGAGACGGAAGCAGAGAGAAAGCAAAGCGGGGGATGCCAAGTTAAGCTAACAACTATCGAACAAAACGGAGCAATACCAGTCAGTGCGATGTGACGTAGCCAATGTGACAAGAGATGCAAGGAGACGCAACACAACGCTGCAGTAGACGGAGTAGGACAACGCATTTAGCAACATACCAGGAGACGAGCAAGAAACAACACGATCAAGGAAGACAACAGGATCGAGAGCAACAACTTGAATTAATTAGATTAATAGTGTAATAACTTAGTAATAGATAAAGTGAAGTCTTAACACAAACAAATATTTTGTAACGAACCCCTGGCACCGACGAGCTCACCTCGGAAATTCGAGTCGTTACAAATTATTTATGATACATTTTATGCTTTTTACTAACCAAAGAATAAAAAAAACTACAAATCACTTTTAAAAAAAACCGTGTCGGAAGAAATCGTTGCGTTTCACTGTCAACAAATCTGACAGAAAACACACTGACACCTGTGGCGGCGACGGCAAAATTAGAAATTAAATGTTATCCAGCGGCAACGAAATGTTCGCACAACCGCTCGCCGCCGTAATTGTGCTTCAGTACGTGTGTCGCGGTACAATTTTAAAATTTTGACAGCGAACTTCGCCGCCGCTGGCGAACTTCGTCTCAATTCTGTTTATACCATAAATCGTTCCCACATTGCTGAAGGAGGTGATAGCCGAATTTGGTGCTTGGATTGCAAGTTGGCTGTCGGTGAATATGGCGGATGTTACGTTTTGGTGATAAGTCGTGTTTTAGTGTACGACAGGCCTCCCGGAACTCTAGTATCTCTGCCTGGAAGACGCTAGCGTGGTCCGGGAGGCGGTAGGACTGAGCTATATTATGTGTATCTGAGAATATTCCTGCCCTGACCCCGCAGTCCATTTTCGAACCATCGGTAAATAAATAAATAAACAAATGAATAGCTTATTATCAACAGCACCGATCGTCATGAATTTTTATTATGTCTTTTATAATTAAATTAAGAAAGGATCGAAAATATGCCGTGATCCGAATCGTAAAATTACACACGAAATGGGAGATCTAGAAACATTTCAACTCTATCAAGATAAGATTCTAAACATACGGCACATATCATTCGAGAATTCCTACCCTACAAGTATTCTAAAGTGAAAAAAAAACGACCACCACTATTCCACCTTCCATCAAACTGCTCCCAGATGACCATCTTTGGGAGCAGCTTGATGAAAGAAGCAGGATGCACCCAATTAGCAGTACACCGGAGTTGAAAACAGTCCTATAAGATGAATGGACAGAAATCTTCGAATCAGCTAACCGGAAACTTGTAGAATCAATGCGAAATAGATGCAAGTGGATCCTGAATAAAAAAGGAGATCGCACCAAATATTAATTTAGCAGCTTAAATTTAAAAGAGTACAAAACATTCGTTTGACCCAACAATTATGTGATGATTTCATTTATTTGAATTGTTTTTATTTATTTCATATATTTGCGTAATTTATATTTTGAAAAAACACTTGTTTCCATGAGTATATAGTAAAGACAATGACAAAGGAATTTTTTTTTCTCCTCGTTTCAGTCATAGTTTTGCACTAAATATTGTTTTTGGTCTCGACCCAATAATTATGTGAGTAACTGTATGTAAATCAAGATATACACCTATAAATCGTTGGAATTTTTAGATATTTATGTGGCTATAAGACGCAGGTTAATTTATTAATGATTACTGAAGAATTTGATTACAACTAATTATACCAAAATATAAATCCACACATTAATTATTTAGATGCATTGGTAAATACTCGATATAAGAACCGTCGCTTGAAAATTAAAATTATTATTCTTCATCAATAGTCCATATCCATTTACACCGATTGCAATCGGTTTCACTCCGCGATCCACCTGAAATCAGATTTGAAAACTGGAAATTTTGATGTCAGCTGGACTTCACTTATGACATTTCGCACGGACCAGCATTGCCATATTCAAACTTTTAATGCTCCGACTACTTTTTGCGAGCGCAAAAATTGCAAAAAGCCTGTTAAAATATCAGGTTTGTAAAAATGTGAAAAGCCTTTTTTTATATGGTCCCCGTTGTTAAAATATCAGGGTTTGTAAAAAATATGAAATGCTATTTTTCACAAGGGTCCGCTACATGCGGCAACCTTTTGAGGGGGTGAGGGGAAGGGTGTCCAAGTGTTTTATAGTAAAAATTTTGTTTACGCTAAATCAAATTTGCTTCTATGGTAGCTTACAATGAAAAAATTCCACTTTTGAAAATTGGGAGAAAAAAATTGGTTGATATATTGGATGATCTTCTGCGCCACCTACCTTTAGTATAAGGATGTGATGGCAAAAATTTCACGCCAATATAATTCGCGGTAATGAAATTTGTTTCAACAACGCCTATTAGAATATTCCTAAGCAATGCCACCACCGGATAGTAGGCATGTTATACCCCCTGACGAGTCTATATCATTCGATGACGAAACAGTTCCTTCGGACCTAGTCCAACACAGTCTTATAAAAACTGGCCTATTCAGTGAAGGCTTTCCAACTGTTATGTCCTCAAGGACAATGATTAATGGATATCGTTAAAGATATCGTTTTGGGGATTTCGTGTTGGGGTTTCACTTCACTGACGCCAGAAAACAACAAACATTTAATGAAATTTGATTCTATGGTAGCTTACCATGAAAAATTTCCATGTCTAAGTAATATATAGTATTTACTACTGTGACCAAAAAGTAAGGTGACATTTAAATATAAACTGCGCGCGCAAATGGATTTGGGGCAGTGCTCTTATTTTTAGGTTGGTAGGACTGGCTTTGATATTCGTGCCAATGGTCACATCAAAATATTCATTACTGTTTTAGATAGGCTTCGTTTTGTAAGCCGCTAGAAGTGAATTTTTCGATTTTTATAATGTTAAATAAATTTTCTGTTGCTGATTCGTTGAGGATGGTGCAAAAAGCCTTTGGTGATGTCGAAAAAAAAATTTTACAAGTGGTATAAAGAGTTCCAAAAAGGTCGAGAAAGTGTGGAAGACGAAGAGCGTCCAGGTCAACCTCGACCGACGAAGCTCACGTCCAACAAATCAAAGATTTGGTTCTGGAAAATCGTCGACTGCTGATCATGTTGGCATTTCAAAAGGATCAGCCCATAACATTTTGAAGGAATTGTGGCGAGACAACTCTTGGTTTTTGCGCCACGAATTATCGGATACACTTGTGCATTGATTGAAACTCGACCCATATCGTTCCACAACCACCGTATTCACCTCATTTGGCACCGTGTGACTTCTGGTTATTCAACAAACTCAAAAGACCGCTCCGGGGACACCGTTTTGAGTCAATAGAAGAGATACAAGCCGCATCGAATAGAGAGCTGAAGGCCATCCGGGAAATCGACTTTAACAACTGTTTCGAAGATTGGAAAATCCGTTGGCACAAGTGTATCTGGTGGGGGAATACTTTGAAGGCGATGAAATTGATTTGGGAGAATAAATATAGATTTTTCAAAATAAATGCTGAGACACCTTACTTTTTGGTCACAGTAGTATGTTCTGAATATGAATCGTACCATAAATACGAAAAATCGAAATATCTCGACTGCGGTACCATCCTACCGGAAGTAAAATGAAGAGAAACCGGTAGACCATTCCAACATATGGTCTGAATATAATGTGAGTGGCTTTCAGTGGTTTTCAGACACACGCACCCGGAACGATCATTTTACTATATTATTTTAATAATAAAGTATTGTTATCGATTTAAAAAAAAAAAATTTGCTACCCTGAAATTTTTTTTTCCACGTTTTATGACTAGTAAGCACCAACAAGTTCGTCTGTGCGCCGTACGCCGTACGCATACTCGTTATAGTTCCCAAACCCTATGAACTATTAAATTAGATTTTTTTTCTGTATAGACATAGTGGACCCCTTCAAGTTACCTTTTTTTGAGGGGTGCGGGTGTGAGGGGGAAGGTGGGGGAAGCATTTTAGACGAAAAATTTTGGTTTCTAGATGTCAGCAACCGCTTATGTTAGGAGGCTGAAACATGGAATTTCTGTAGGGCTTCGATAGTGGACCCATAAAAAAAATTGCTTATATGGGTGAAGGGGTGTGGGAGTGGAGGGGGGAAATAATGCGTCCGAAATGCAAAAAAAGCCGAGATCGACACATTCTAATGCCATGTTTCCACTGCCTCGTAATCTTGCGATTAAGAGAACGAGATTAAGCAGTCAGGGACGTCATTTGTGGGGGAGGGGGGAATTTGGTATTTTCATGTATTATAAATAACAAATGTGGCAAATGCCCTGCCTGTCACCCCCCCCCCCCCACACCCCACAATTAACGTCCCTGCGTGCTTAATCTAGTTCTCTTAATCGCGAGATTAAGGTGTAGTGGAAACGTGGTATAAGATCCATATCTCCTAAACCGTTAATGGCAAGTAATTAAAACTTAACAAATATCTGTAGTTATTGGTACTAGGAGAGTAGTTTGAAGTCAAATTTTTGAGTGGGGTCAGTGGCGTACGGGGGTGGGGGTGAAAAACTTAAGATTACGATACCTCTCAAACCAATTGCACTAGATAAATAAAATTCGGTTTCAGTATAAAGCTTGACAAATAAAGACTGACAAAGTAAAATCTTTTAAGTGGGCAGGAGGGCATGCAAGTGTAGGGGATAAGAGTTTTTTAAAAATATCGCGTTTCATATCTCAATAACAGTGGAAAAGGAAAAAGTTCCGATGCTTATATCTTCAGAACCTATAATGATAGAAAGCTTAAACTTGGTATTTAGATAGAGCTGAAGTAGTGGCATGTTGGAAAAGTATAATCTTTTTTAGGAGTAGTATTGTACATGGGGGGGGGGGGGGTGTTTTCTTAACTTTTGAACGACATATGCTAGAAAATTGAAGCTTGGTGTGTATTTGTAATTCAACTAAAAAAGTAATATTGTTAAAAAAAATCGAATATCCATGGGCGTTCGAAAGGGGGGCGAAAAAAATGATCAGTGAAAATAAAATGCATAAGTGTTCACTATTTTCATCATATCTACTAAGTCTTCCCAAATATTGAATCCATTTTTATTCTACGGGTTCTTGATATGAATACCTAGAAAGTGTTTTCAAGATTTTTCTTAAATTCGACCCCTAAGGTGGTGGAACACTTTTTCATGAATTCTGCCATATCTCTCAGGTCTAATCAGACATCGAATATCTTTTCACTTCCACAGGCTTCTTTAATAATCATCTATTTTTAAGTTTTTTTCTTTTGCAACTCCTTGACCGCATCCCGGAATATGACCCAATCATGTAATTTACATGTTACACACTTTCAACCGCTTCCCGATCTTTTTGATTGGTTTTCAATCACATATTAACCTACACTACATCTCAGAATTGAACGGGTTCCGAGCATATATGTATTAGTATCTATATTGCCAGCCGCACTTGTCAGAGTAAGTCTCGTCGTTAACAGTTGATTCTGAATTTTCCAATTCAATATAGTGGTAGTTTAAACGTTACTAGATTTTAATTTAATATTATAATGTTTTTGAAATCATGAACTGTACAATTTCTTATAAAACATAATTTTTCTAATTAAATACTTATATTTACGATGTTCCAATTTCATAAAAACTTGATTTGTGATAAAAATTTTGTACTGCCCTCTCTTGGCCCTTTAAATTTTTGAGACAAAAATCAGACTCAGCTGTTGAATTTCCATTTCAACCCGTGCTTATTGATTTTGTACCATAAAATATGACTGCTAGCAATATAGATACTAAGCAAATATAATTTTTGTAATTAAATATTTGCATTCAAATTTTGGCGCCACCGATTCTTCACATTTTTCAGACAGAACAAGAACAAGACGAACAGCTGATTCTGAATTTCCAAATCAACTCGTGCTTATTCATTTTCTATGAGAAAATATGACTGCTAGCAATATAGATACTAATCCATATATGGTTCCGAGCTTCTGCCGGAAAAATAATAAAGTTGCGCCCAGACTGTTGGCAGATTTTTTAGATAATAAGATGAAAAATAATGTAGTTTATCAAATTATTCCATTAAACCGAACTTAACTTGTACTTTCCCATATAATTTCAGGTAACCACTGCTTTTTCGAGAACCGAACATACCGGGTTAGCGATACGTGGCACAGTAAAGACCATTGCCTACTATTTTCATGTGAAAAGGATCAGCATAACGCAGTAGTCTCAATTTATAGCAAAATTTGCCCCAAACAGCCCGATTGCATCCCATCGGACGTGTACGTCAAAGCCTGTTGCCGATATTGTAAAAAGAAGGATGCTATTGTTATCAATAAAGAAGAAAAAGAAGAAATTATGTCGAAATATTCGACACATCCTTGCAAAAGAACCTGTGACACAGCAAAACCACCAATGGATTGCTTTTACAATTTTAAGCTAGAAACTTTTGAAGCATTCGGAAATCCTTGCTACGATTGTCCTTTCAATTTGACCGATTGCACTCTGCCGGAATGTATTCAGGTCGACGGAATTAGTCGAAGTGTATACGTAATCAACCGAATGATGCCAGGTCCAGCCATCGAAGTTTGCCAACATGACCGTATTATTGTCGACGTACAAAACGAATTGATTACGGAAACCACATCCATTCATTGGCATGGAATTCGCCAAATAAAAACGAAGTACATGGATGGCGTGCAATTTTTGACACAGTGTCCAGTTCTGCCATCTACCAGCTTCCAGTATACTTTTGAAGCTGAAACGGCTGGAACGTACTTCTGGCATTCACATGCCGGATTACAACGCAGCGACGGATTAACTGGTGCACTTATTATTCGAAAGCCAAAACAAGAGGATCTTCATGGTAACCTCTATGATATTGATTCCTCAGAATATATCGTATTTGTTCAAGATTGGATCCACGCAACTTCCGAGACTATGTTTACGTCATTTTATTACTCAACTAATCAACCTTTTCCAATTACTTTTCTGGTGAATGGGAAGGGACGATACCTCAAATCTTTTGAGTCGGAGGAATTGTTAAACAAGACATTAAGTCTGATGCCTTTCGAAGAGTTCAATGTAAAGAAAGGGTTCAGGTATCGCTTCCGTGTTATAAACGGGGGATTCTATGTCTGTCCAGTAGCGATATCAGTAGATAGCCACGATTTGCTAATAATTAGTACTGATGGACACGATATAGAGCCGGTCGTGGTTGAATCACTGGTCATAAACGCCGGCGAGCGATTCGATTTCGTTATCAATGCGAACCAGTCGATTGACAACTATTGGATTCGCTTCAAGGGACTCTTCTCTTGCGAAAAACTTAAGATCCAGCAACAGGCCATTTTGCGATACGAAGGGGCAGGATCATCTGATCCAACTGCACCACTTGATTACAGCTTTCCAACCCGTTCGGGAATTCAACTAAGCACACCTATTGTTGGTCCTCAGAAAAATAACACTTTGAAAATTTCACAATTGCAATCACTTGAACCTAGTGATCATGACGACCTCTCAGCACGCGATCCGGATTACCGTTTTATTATTGGATTTGGATTGACTGTTTTCAACAAATTGAATCCTTTTTTTCCGCCAGGCTTTAGTATCAATTCTAATGATTATTCGTCGGGCATAAAAATGACCCAACTTAACCATATCAGCTTTAAGTTTCCGTCGACGCCGTTACTATCACAACTACCTGACAACGTGTCGAAATTGTGCAATGAAACCAGCTTGCGAGAACAGGGTGTCGATTGCGAGAATGAATATTGCCATTGTGTTCATGTCGAACATGTAAAGCTAAATTCTATTGTAGAAATCGTTTTATTCGATCATGGAGAAACAATTATCACACATCCTATCCACTTGCACGGCTATTCGTTTCAAATTCTTGGAATGGATTACGTTAAGAACGTAACGCGTGATAAGGTAGGTCGTTATTGTAACAAAACAAACAAATCGTTCAGGTTCACATCCTAGTAGTAATATAATTTTCTAGTAAACAATTCTTTTGCATTAAAGCGTACGGATTGACTGAATTAAAATTAATTAAAAGTTCAAACGTTTTCAGGATTTCAAATTACTTTAAATATCATGTTTTAATAATAAAGTATTGTCTTCAACCTGAAATACGTATCAAAAAAAATTTAGTCAGTCCGCCGTAGACGCCCGCCATACTCAAGATCGTCCGAAGGCGCGAAGCTCCCAAATCCATTGAGTTTTAAGTTACATTTTTTATTGTGGGTAGGGGTGGTGGTAAGAGGGAGGAGCGTCTTAGACGAAAAAATTTGGTTTCTACATTTTAAAAACCACTTATGCTAATGCTAAGCATATGCTTATGCTGAGGAAAAAATTTCGATAAATCGAAACAGCGATATTTTTTAACGATAAATCAATAATACCGGCCGATATTTTAAACAGCGATATATCGATATTGAAATTCGACTATCGGAACCGATATTTTACTTTATTATTTTAATAATAAAGTATTGTTATCGACTTTTAAAAAAAAAAAATTTGCTACCCTAAAAATTTTTTCTTATACGTTTTATGACTAATAAACGCCAAAAAAGCAATAAGAATTTTCAGTCCGTCTGTGCGCCGTACGCAAACTCGTTTGAGGAATTATAGTTCCCAAACCCTATTAGATATTAAATTGATTTTTTTTTCTGAATAGACATGGTAGACATCTTGAAATGAGAATTTTTTCAGGGGTGGGGGTGTGAGGGGGAAGGTGGGGGAAGCGTTTTAGACGAAAAATGTTGGTTTCTAGATCTCAGCAACCGCTTATGGTAGGAGGCTGAAACTTAGAATTTCTATAGAGCTTTGATAGTGGATCCATTTGCAAAAAAATTGCTGATATGGGTGAAGGGGTGTGGGAGTGGAGGGGGAAATAATACGTCTGAAACGCAAAAATGCCGAGATCGACACATTCTAAAATCCATAACTCTTAAGCCGTTAATGGCAAGCAATTAAAACTTAACAAATATCTGTAGTTATACTAGGAGAGTAGATTGAAACAAAATTTTTTGGTGGGGTGGTGGCGTGCGGGGGTGGGGGTTGAAATAGTAAAGATTACGATATCTCACAAACGAATTGCACCAGAAAAACAAAATTCGGTTTGGGTATAAAGCTTGATAAATAAAGATTGCTCAAAGTAAAATCTTTGAAATTTCAGTAAATATAAAATGCATACGTTTTCACGATTTTCGTCATATCTACTAGGTCTTTCGAAATATTGAATTCATTTTTATTCTACGGATTCTTAATATGAATACCTAGAATGAGTTTTCAAGATTTTTTGAAATTCGACCCCTAAAGGGGTGTAAAGTGATTGTATACTTTTTCATAAATTCCACCATATTTCTCAGGTCTGATCAGATATCGAATATCTTTTTACTTCCACGGGCTTGTTTAATAATCACCTATTTTTAAGTTTTTTTTTTCCAACCTCTAGACCGCATCCCGGAGTATGACCCAATTATATAATTCATATATTATACTCTATTTTAACCGTTTCCCGAACTTTTTGTTAGATTTTCAATCACATAGTAACATACACCGCATCCCCGAATTAAACACGTTCCGAACTTCTGCCGGAAAAATAATAAAGTTGCGCCCAGACTGTTGGCAGATTTTTTGCTAAGTATAGCATGTTTTAGAACTCAAACGGCATTTTTCATTTCTGTACTCAAAGAAAATATATGATTGTGGCAACCATATTTTGGGAGAACCTTAATATGATTGAGGTTATAGTTGCCACAACTATGTTACAACATGTAACATGCTTAGCTCAAACAAAATTATGATTGTGGAAACCTTGGTGTGATTCACGCAACCTTCTTTAATAATATAATCGTTGGGTCAATCATAAAATTTATGTGACATGGTTGCTTGAATCATAGTTCTGAATTCAGAGCCTTGGTGTATGATTCACGCAACCTTCTCTTATAATATGATGGTTAGGTCAATTATAAGATGCATGTGACGCTGAACAATAATTCACAAAAAAAAAACACTTTCGATCATAAATAAATGACTTGAACAACAATTAAACACTCTCGAACAAAGCACACATGAAATTGGAAGAAGCGAACTTACACCGCGAACGATCCTTTTCGGACTGTGAGAGGTATGGTTGTGGGAATTATTTTATCAAATTACATGGTTCCACTGATCATAGAATATGGTTGTCGTGATTGTAATACACAATTACATCATGTAAAGAGAATGATTGGTACAACCATATTAAATTTCAGTCGGGATATATGTTTAATGCAACGATATTATGTTTTCACGAATTATATGCTATGCTCGTACCATGATCACTGGAAACATGTCAGTTTTCTCACTATTGTAAAACTGACATGTTTCCATGTTTCAATGATTTTAATGATGAGTTTGTGATAAATGTTTTCATGATTTTCATGATGAGCTCATGATTAGTTTTTCGATGATTTTTATAGTGAGTGTTTCGAAAAAACTACAAAAATATTATTTCACAAAGTAAAAAAATAAGCAGAAATCATATTATGTGTTATTATTTGAAAACAACGAACTGAATATACATATATATATTTTTGTATGTTAAAAGAAGACACTCAATTATAACTAACGCACTGAAATGTAAAATCTAAGAGAAATAAATGGTTCATGTTGGAAACAAAAGAAATTTTACATAGTCCAAAACAAAAGTAGAGGGGATGATCATTGCAAGTGTAATCAGAAAACTCATCATATACTCATCGACGGACTCATCGATAAACAGTATTTTCTATATGGTATATTATTTATAATGAAGCCGGTGATTTTGATGAGAATGTTTGCGTCCATCAATTTAATAGTATATGTGAACTGATGAGTTTTGTGTAGTAGGGTATAGACAAAACTCATCAGGTATGCAAGTATGAAGCCGGAATTTTTTTATGAAAAATTGACGTTTATTCTACAAAAGTGTTATAACATATTTCATTCGAAGTATTGCCCATCGATAGCTATACATTTTGCCCATCTCTCTGACAAGTTATGTATGCCACGCCAAAAAAAAATTTGTTCTTTTGAGGCAAACCAGTCATCGAGCCATTTTTGGACATTTTCGTACGACACGGAACGCTGCTCACTAAGTGCGTGTCCCATCGGTGCAAACAAGTGGAAATCAGAAGGAGCCAAGTCTGGTGAGTAAGCCGCATGCGGAAGTATTTCCCACTGACAAACCTTAATCGTTTCCTCCACCGGTCGTGCCGTGTGTGATGGTGCATTATCATAGTGAGCTTACACTCACCCATGAGGCTCGCCTCGGGGTGAGAAGCTACCCCTATCAGGCCATTGCAAACCGGTTCTCAATGGTCGCGTTTATGTGCAGACCAGACCAGTCTAGGTAGGTAGGTAGGTACACGTGGCTGTCCGTGAGAACACGAACACACTTAGAAAGGTCCGTTGTGATACCACAGGATCTTCGACTCCGGTCCTACTCGTCGAACCATTTAGAGCTTATAATAAAGGATTCTCGCGACCTCCATTGTGGCAAGTTCACCAAGACAGTTGAAGAAGTACGCTCCGAGATGAGCTTTCCTTCTGACGGACAGAGCTGGACAAGTGCAGAGAAGGTGAAGGACTGTCTCCTCCTCCTCCTCGTCCTGGCAGTTTCTACAGAAGTCGTTTGAGAAAAGTCCAAGCCTTTCTGCATGCCGACCTATAAGATAGTGTCCGGTTAGGACACCGACTATTTTGCTGATGTCCGCCCTTTTGAGCAGAGTCAGCCTTTTAGAACGATTAAGATCCAGCTTTGGCCAGATCTGTCTCGCAGTGTGACATGTTGTACCCTACGCCCATCTTGAGTTGGTTTTCTCAATTGAGTCCAGTCTCAGTAGCAGTTTACATGTGGAGAAAGGCACACCCAGGTTCTGATATACCGGCGAAGTATGAAGGGTGGTGCCGCGCCGAGCGAGTTCGTCAGCCATACAGTTCCCTGGAATATCCATGTGTCCTGGCACCCAGCACAGAAGAATATTGAACTGTTCGGCCATCTCCTTAAGAGATGATCTACATTCTACGGCGACCTTTGATGTTGTCGAGGTCGATTCCAGGGATTTTATCGCCGCTTGGCTGTCTGTGAAAATGCTAATATCCTTAGTAGATATTACATTACACCTCAGCCAGGACAGGGCCTCCTTGATCGCCATAAGCTCCGCCTGATAGACACTACAGTGGTCCGGAAGGCGGAAAGAGCTGCTAATATTAAGCATTTCAGAGAAAACACCTCCACCTACCCCGTCTTCAGTTTTGGAGCCGTCCGTATATATGTGGGCGGACTCTTTCTTCGTTCGTACCAAGTCCCTTTCCCACTCTAGGCGGGTTGGGATGGCTGTTGAGAAATTTTTATCGAAGTCATAACTGGGAGGGGTGTAGTCGGTGTTTTCAGGAATGTTGAAGTGACTCAAAATTGTTGAGTGGCCTGCACATATGTCAGTCCACAATGTGGAGGCCTTTAGCCGAATGGCTGCACTGGCTGCCATTTGCTTGCCAAAGATGTTTAAGGGTGGCAGACTGAACAGCATGTCCAGTGCTGCAGAGGGAGTTGTTCTCAGAACCAGTCTAGTACTGGCACATAAACAGTCTTAGACCAAAACATAAACTACAATAGTACTGGCCAAACAAAATTACTGAAAATGACTGAACGGTGGACATTTGACGAAGTGTCCACTTTGCGCAAACTTAGCGATGTGCAGTTACAAATTTGCATCCATGATTGAAAATGATATTTAAAATGACAGTGTCCACTTTGCGCAAACTTAGCGATGTGCAGTTACAAATTTGCATCCATGATTGAAAATGATATTTAAAATGACAGCTTCAAATTGGTTATGTTGAAAAGCACACATAAATGCAAGACCGAAAAAGACCGAACCGGTCTTTTTAGACTGGTCCGGTCTGCACGTAAACGCGACCAATGTAAGACTCTTGCGACGAGCTATTTCATTGATTGATTTCTTGGTGGGGATAGAGGCTCGTCACAAACGCTAAGTGTAAATGCACCATCATGCAGCAAAATCACTTTGTGTTGCCTCTTTTCATATTCTGGCCGTTTTTCAAGCAAAGCTTGCTGCAGATCGATCATTTGTTGTCGGTAGCGTTCTTTATTAACGGTTTCGCCAGGTTTCAGCAGCTCGTAATAGATCACGCCCTTCTGATTCCACAGAGCATTGTCTTCCGTCCATAGCGATTTGGTTTTGTAGTCGATGTCGATGGTTCGCCTGGAGATATCCACGAATTTTTCCGCTTCGGATTCTCAAAATAAATCCTCTTTTAATCACCAGTCGCAATTTGATGGAGAAATGACTTTCTTTGGTATCTGGCGAGCAAAATTTCGGAAATGGTTTTTCTGTTTTCCTGCTGTTTTTCGTTGAGATCATGTGGGACCCATTTTCCCATCTTGTGGATCTTTCCCATGGCTTTCAAACGTATGGCGACGACTACTGTGTTACGTTAACTGATCTGCCAGTTGTTGTTGCGTTTGAGCGTCGTCCTCATCCAACAATGTGTCTTCAAATTTTCGATGGTTTTCCACGTTCTTCGTTTCTCACGTCAAAATTTCCACTTTTGTATTTTGATTTACCAAGAGCATGATCAGCGTAAGCATTCTATGCGATTCAGCGTCAGTTTTTTTAAATTGTAACAGAAAATCAATGCTGTCCGCATATCGTCGTTCCCAGGCACAAAAGTTGACATGTTCAACGCTCGTCAAAACTACACTGTTGTATGAAACCGGTGTTGCTGGGTATTTTATATCTTTATCCGATATCCAAACAACAAAATGGCGTCCACAGTTCGGTTTGACAGCTAGAGCCTTCTAAAGGTAGGGTCACACACAGCATAAAAACTGCGTTGCTTTTGTTGCATTACTTGTGAACAGTATCGCAACCTACAAAGTAGCTCACGCAGCATGGCTGCTTGCAACATTTTCAATGCTGCGCGCAGTACAAAAGTAGCCTAGTGTGAATGGCATATTGTCAAGGTAGCGGTCGCAGGAAAAAATATTCAACTGTCATGGGATGCTGCTTTTGCTGCTTTCGCCGGTTTTGCTGTATCAACTGTCAAAGTGTCAACTGTCGTACCTGAAATTTTGTTGAAAACGTTTCCTGCTGCTTTAAACAAAATTTCAGGTAATGTTTTCAACAAAATTTCAAGAAATCTTTTGCCGGGCGCAGAGTTGAACGTTCAGTGCGAGCTGTGAAGGAATATGAAACCGATTACATGAACACTCGATTGTTTTGGAAAGATTCACCGCTTAGCTGTGAGGTTATTCGCGCTCCGTTTTTTTGTGGGCCCCTCTGCTGCTTTAAACAAAATTTCAGGAAAACTTTTCAACAAAATTTCAGGAAACGTTTTCAACAAAATTTCAGGTATGACAGTTGGCACAGCAAAACCAGCGAAAGCAGCAAAAGCAGCACCCCACGTGTGAACAGCCATGCAACTTTTCTAAATACTTTTTTTTGCAGTTACAGCATAGAAAACTGCGTGATGCACGCTACTTTTGGTATGTGTGTGAACACGACATGCAGCTTTTCCAGCTCTAATCAAAAAACTGCGCAGCAAAAGTAGCTGTGTGTAGCCGTACATTAAGAGTGAATTCCGGTTTCATACTTGCATACCTGGTAAAAGGGATAATTAATGCGATTGAAAATTGTATAACATTTTTATGTTGTATTGTTATGTTATATGTTATATATTGTTATGCTAACAAATTATAATTACATATTGTGAGAACGGAAATTTTCGCGAAATTTCCCTTCACACCAAATGCCTACTGTGTAACATTTAGCAACCAATAAAAAACTATACTAGACACAAACACGAAGAAACCCTAGTCTTTAATTGAATACAACACAGGTCACAACGAGAAACGAGGACTAAAACATATAACACGAAACATAAAACAAGGAACATAGAAGCCAGAATCTGAAAAACGGCACAAGAACTTAAGGAATACCCTGGAAAATGGTCGACGGGACCACAACAACGCCCCAGGTGACGTATGTGGCAGAATAACCCGCCGACAAGTATATGAGGTCTCAGTTTGGCCTATATACAGGAGAAAACATACACCGTCCACGAATTATATAAAACCCAAAAATCACATGGAGACTAAAATAATTCATGCCTGTGAAATGTTTGCCGGTGTATATAAGACAAAACGAATCGTGGAATCTAGGACGAGGAGGTGGGAGCCAGTCGGCGGTTCCATACTGGGACGAAGATAGTGGGGTTGTACTACCTTTCTTCTAACAGTCTTGGAAAACCGAGCTCGTTCAATTCTACTTGCGATGTTGGTCTTGTGGGGTTGTACCTCCACCAAATAAGCAAGTCTGAAGCGAACGAAGTACTGTGCGGAGGACGAGAACGGTTCGTGTTATTGGTCTTGTGGGGTTGTACTTCCGCCAATAATCACGGAACGAAGAACTAAGCCAAGACGAGCAACGAAGACGAAGCATCGCAGGCAACGCAGCATAGACGAAATAACATCAAGTCCACTACATCCAGTGAAGAAGCGGAAGCCCCAACAATGAAGACGAAACCAGGCAGTCAGCGTAGTACAGCAGAACCGCAGCAGGAGGTCATGCAGCGCAGTCAAGCAACACAGACGAAGCCATAGCAGGACTTCAACGATGCATACGACGAAACAACGCAGACAACACGACAGCAATGGAGCAGAGAATATACAGAGCCGAGGACGAGCGACGCCTAGCCAAACAGCAACGAGCACAGGCACGCCGGAAGCATCCAGAAGATGTGCACTAGGACAGGACCAAGGAGGCAGAAACGATTGCGCCATAGATCAAGCTACAACCAGCGACGATAAGCACAACGACGACGCCAGGAACCTGACAACCAACCGCTGAGCTGAGAAGATCACTGCAATGCCATACACGCAGGGAGAAGAGTACCAGGTTACACACAGAGACGAACACAGTAGACGTCAGGCGACACAACGGGACGTGGACAAGGGATGTCGAGGCAATTCAACGAGGCAGAGGCAAGGAAGGGCAGAGCAGAAGATAACGAAGCAAGCACGCACATCGAAGTATGTAAGTCGGACGATAGCACAGACTAACTAGGACATAGCAGCGATACGGAACGGCGGCCAGGACCCTAAGCCAAGGAAGCTACCGGAACCGAGCTGGAACCAACCTTACCCAGATGAACACAAGGAACACAACTAGAAGCACCTAGAAGCCTCATAGTGAACCTCATGAACACAGAGTAACAATATAAACTCGAACAGTAATATAGAAATAATAATAAGTTAAATAATAGTATAACATCTACTTTAAGTGAATCAAAGTGAATTAAACTAGAACTAAGTTAAACCATTAAACAATATAAAAGCTAAACGGAAATGTGATAATATAGAGACTAAGATTCAGATCAATAAAGTGAAGTCAATTAATAAAGAAATGTCTTGTAACGAAACTGGCACCCGCCGAGTTTACCCCGGAAAACAAGTCGTTACAATATTAAACTATAAAATAAACTTTAGATGGAGCAGAAAAACTGAAATTTTATTTTAAAAAAGGCAATACATCAATATCCGTCTCTTTCTAATTTATTTTGTTGTATAGATGCAAAAATGTCCTGAGTCTGTTACTTCCGAAGAGCATTCATCACGATGAAAGAGAACGGTATAGATATCATTCTCTTTCATCGTGATGAATGCTCTGTGCTTTGGAAGTAACAGACTCAGGCCATTTTCACATGTGAAAAAGATAGCTAGAATTTCGTACACGTATTCTTATATATAAAACATAACGCATTCACGATCGGCTGCAAGCCAATCGTATGATACTCTAGATGAAATACTGAACTCCGATTTATCTTTTAGTTGGAAATATATCAAAAGAAGGAGGAGAGCACAAGCAATTATTACATGACCTTTTACTTATAGATAGAAATTATTGTATAGTGGCTACTCGATTTTTTGATTTATAGTGAGTTCCATAAAGTAAGTTAGGACATTTTACAAAATTTTTTTATTGCAACTACATGAAAGACTTATGGGATATTTTTCATATTAATAGTTTCAGCTGCGACTATTATAAAATTAATGTGTATACAATTTCAAAGTCGTAACTTAAGCCTCAGTTACAATGGATCCGATCCGATCCGGCAAGTTCGGAGGAGAAAATTTTCTGGTCACAACGATTCCGTTCCGACATCCATCAGAGTGACATTATCGAGGTGTAATTGTGATTTTTAGTGTGGCGAAGGAGGTGGTGAAATTCAATAATTTACCTCTTAGCGTCGGAACGGATAGAAGTTGAAAATTGGTCAACTTTACCCATCCGTTTTGTGTCTCGGCTAATTACCGGAATGATTGTGACTGGGCTTTCCGAAATTCCCTTTAGAAGTGTGTCGGATGGAGAAACTCAACACTCTCCGTTTTCCGGATCGGATCGGATCGGAACCATTGTAACTGAGGCTTTAAAGTGTTCTAAAGCTATCGTTCAATATTGATGAACATGTTTATTAAGTACTTTTGTATGACAGCTACCCGAAGGGGTCAACAGATGGCGCTAATTAATGAACTCCGTTTTGGTTTTGGTATAAAACTAATTCCTGTAAATTTAAAATTCCTGCTTTAATTCGTTCTGGAGTTATAGTGGATTCAGTAACATGCATACATTTTAGAAGGACTTTTCTAGGCCGCTACACGAAGGACTCATTCAATTTGCATCATATTCGGAACTTTCAATTCAAACATTGTAAACCTTAAGTATGCAAAATTTCAAGTTCCTAACTTGAAGCATTCGAGCAATAATTGTGAAAACGTGTTTTAAGGACTCTTGTATGGGAGGTACCCGAAGGAGTGGAAGGATATCGCCCATTAACGAACTCAGCCTTACTTTTTCCATTTTACAAGCTGTGACAAAATTCCAACTTCCTAGGTTAACGCGTTCTTGAGTTATCGTGCTAACGGACGGACGGACAGACGGACGGAAGGACGGACAGCAAACGGATTTGGGGGTTTTGGCCAAAAATAAACACAAAATAATATATAACTTTTTTTCGTCCGAGGCTCGGTTCTATGCGTTACAAACTATTCGGGCTGGATTAAACTTATAATACTCTATATGTTCAGCTAGAGTATAAAAATACATAACTGAAATTTTTGATATTATCAAGTAAATTTCAGTGAACGACTCATGAAGAGTGCTCTGTACTTCGGAAGTAGCCGATTCATGACATTTGTGTTTGCTGGGAGCGGTAGCAACAAGCCGTACACAGCTGAAATGGTATAGGGCTTAGGGTTTATAAATGCGCTTCCGGTACTTAGCCGAGACACAAAAGCAGCTAAATAGCAGCTATAGCTTGCACATTACACAGAGCTTTTGCCAATTTTCACGCATACGCGTGTACTGCCGTCTGGTGGTCTTGATTCTAAGTACAGGTTTTCTGACGTCTGACTTGAAAATTTTCAAAATTCATTCGAGCTTTTCCCATTTTCACGCAGAAAACTAGAAAACTCTCATGTATAATTCAGACGGATAAAGCCGCTGTGTCCATGTGAGTTGTTTCCAGTAAAAGAACGTAGTCGGGGCATGGGGTGAACCCGACAAGAACCTTCTACTGAACGTTCTGATTGCCTGTTTGATCTCTGGTTATTAATAACATAAGTTTATATTCGAAAATGAGTAGTCTGGGTGGCTAGTGGCTAGAGCACTTGCTTTCGGTGAACATGATACCAGGTTCGAATCTGCTTGGCGACAAGTAATTTTCGACGATGGAATTGGGTGCCGGACTACGAGTTCACTCTAAATGAGTACATGAGTTAAAATCGGGGTAATAATCACGGACGAGCGTATAACCACTTCACCTCCTAGTGTTCCTTTGGCTTAGTAATGAAGTATATAACTCTAGTATTACTTCAAGGCCTAGGCCCAATTTGGGCTGCTGCACCATTGATTATTATCTCAACATTAAAAGCGTCCCGGTCTTCTACTCAAAATATAATAATGTTCCGCCCAGACTGTTATCAGATTTTTCTTATTTGGGATTTCATTTCGATCGGATTAAAGCTAAGATTTTATTAGATTGAGTTTTGATAAAAAGGTTGAGAAAGTAGAAAAAAAACTTATTTTTAACAATTCACTAGCATGTCTAAAATTATAACAGTAATTAAATTAGTGTCTTAAATTTTCAGATTATCAATATGGCGGAAAATGATCAACTACGACAAAACTACAATGATCGTCCACCAATTAAAGATACTGTAGCCGTACCAAGTCCCGGCTACTCATTGATACGGTTTCGAGCTGACAATGCTGGCTATTGGCTACTACACTGTCACTTTGAATTCCATTTAATTCTTGGTATGGGCACCGTTTTTAAAGTCGGAGAATACGAGAACTGGTTTCCACCACCGGAAAATTTCCCGAAATGTTGAAACTACAAACCGTAGTTAGTGGTAAAAATAAAAAAAATGTGAAATAATTTTAATGTAGTAGTTTTAGAAAGATAGCTAAGTAATTATATTTCATGTTATGAAACTACACGTTTGCTTTTACATTTACTTATATAACAGTGAATGGTTTAGATTACATTATCTTTAGTGCTTGGTACTAATTCTTTATGCAAGCAGGTTTGCCGACTAGTTTCATTTTTATTTTTTTTTTTGACATTTTCAAATAAAACATCTTTCAAAAACCTTTTGAACATTAATTATAGGGGAAGGTGGGGCAAAGTGAGCCCCCTAAGTTTTGTACCGATTGGTTCTGTGAAATGGGTAATAGTTATAAAATCCTTTTCATGCAAATTCAATAGCTTAGGATGTTAGCTTAGTCATGTATTCGTGAAATTAAATAATTGATGCTGATAGGAAAGTTATCTACTTCTTGCTATACCCCACTTTGCCCCACTACTGGGGCGAAGTGAGCCAAGGGGTATAGTATAATTTCATCAAAAACTGGAGCAAAGGAATATGGCAATGGATCAATTAAGACAAACAATATGATTTGAATAAATTGAAATGAAGTTAAGTGGTTGAGAGCGTGCTCTGCTTTGAGCCCTGGGAACACCAAAATATTTACTGGCCTTCTTTAGGTCAATTTTTTTCAGCAACAGAAGCTATTGCATTTTTCATCGCAACTTGAGTCCACTGTTGTTGCATTTGCATTTGTTGTATGTTCTAGACATGTTAAAGTTGTTATTTTTAATTATCAAATAAAATGATACTGGAATGGGGTAAAATTCGACCGGGGCTCACTTTACCCCGAATGAACACTAAATAGTAAGCACCTGCTAAAATTTATATACTTTTTAAATAATCATCAAATCTTACTTTGCAAGTTTCACAATCCGTACCCCGATCTCAAGGATACTGTTCCAAACAATTCTCAGTCGCTGACAAGTTTTTTTAATCAAACTATTAAACACTGATATTTACATCAAGTAGTGCCAAAATCGTAATTTGAGAAAATTCGAAAAACTGTAATTAAAGTGGATTTCTTTTATAGTGAATTGTGGTCAATACTTGAAGCTTTATCAAATATTTTTTTTTGCTAAGAGATTGCGCTATTGCAAACTAGAAATTGTAAGGAATCCCACTTTACCTTGCTGGCCCACTTTGCCCCACCTTTCCCAACCATTAAACCTGAACTAATTCTAACTAAAACTAAAACCTAAATCTAAATACATATGTACAAATTTTACTGATTTTAGTATATTTAATTACGTGGATATAACTTACAGATTATTCGTTAGTGTTAAAATATGTGGAATCTCGCTGTTCACGTATTTTTCCAAGGATTTTGCTATGAATATTCCGAAAATTTCATCCAACGTCTGATCACTTTTGGTTCTTTCTTTTGGAGCTGTGTTGAAGAATTGTTCAAAATTCAAATTTACGCGCCTCACGTTCGCATACTTACACACACACACACACACACATAGCTACTGAAGTTGAACGTCAGTCATCAGCAAGTATCCGATCGCGAAGCACGCGCTTTTTTTAAAATCGTAATCTAATAAACTACATTTCAAATCTTAATAAGACGTGTTTCCTTTCATTTGCTCATTAATTAAACTGCGCAACAGGTTATGGGCCCAGTGTTTAAAATATTAATTCTGATAAGACATTAATACATATTTTTTCAAAACCTCTTGCATCGTATGTGCTACCTAACCTAAAAAAACTAAAAGGAACTTTGCCGGTTTGCGATTCTTTTGTGAGTTGAATTATTTTCAAACCCGTTAATTTTGCCTGAAAAATGCAGAGGGAATAATCTGATTTCTATTCAGACGTCTTACCCGCTCGGCTACGACTGCCTGTTGTAAATTTTTAATTCTAAGTCTGATTCATCTGATTCAACTTATTACAAAACTCAAATGTTGAAATAACTCGCGAACCACCAATTTCGGCAATATAAAATTATGTTCTTGACATGACCGGTAGTCTTGAGAATATCCATGCAAAATTTTGGAGGGAACGGTTCACAGGTGTAGATTTTAATTGCGCTCGACCAAAAAAACTGACTTATTTTTATATATTAGATAACTAACAAAGAAAATTAGATATAAACAAAAAATTGGCATCATATTTTTTTCCCTAAAGCCTAGTACGGACCACGTTGAAAATTTTCATTCCCATACCAAATGCATGTAAAAAAACGGATGAAAATTTTCTTTGCAAATTTTTGCGTTGAGCCTAGTACGGACCTCGATGAAAATTTTCACTCCCATACCAAATGCATGTAAAAAAACGGACGAAAATTTTCATTGCAAATTTTTGCGTTGGGTTTCTGTTTGCGGTACGGAGATCGAATGAAAATTTTCATTCGTTTTGACAGTTCGGGTGTTCACCACCAGATGGCACTGAAATCATGGAGACCCTATTTTTCGGGTCCAATTAAATGTGCAGCTATTTAATTTTTCATTGCCGGGATGAAAATTTTGACATCTTATGTCATTCATTTGAATTTCTAGTTCTATGCGTTACAAACTTTTCGGGCTGGATTAAACTTATAATACTCTATATGTTCATCTAGAGTATACAGGCCAGGCCCTAGACTTTTCGGCGCCCGGTGCAGTATACACTTCGTCGCCCTAATCAATTTACGTAACAAATTTTTCACTAAAAAAAAACAAAAATATTTTACTTATTCACTTGTCGATTTTTCATACAAATTCATGTAACTTTTTCTCAGGACCCGCTCAACAGCTTTGTATCAAACTTTGTGCACTTATTATTTTAGTAAATCCAATGCTAATGAATGAATTAATTTCAAAAATATTAAAAACTTGACATATAATGTTTGAAAATTTAAACATTTTTGATGTTTTTCAAACCTAAAAAAAGTATTTAGAATCAACTTTTTAAAAATTGCTTCATTCAGTATAAATACCAATACTATTCTATCTTTAACCAAAAAAAAGTCATCTTGATGTCTCTTATCAGTTTCGAGAAAAGAAGCAAACTAAAATCTCTCCAAATTGAATTTTTGTATGTTTATATACATATTGTTAATACAAATCTCACAGATGGCATTGGTTCTGTTTTCAAAACTTTCCTCTATTTTTTATCAGATTATGCCATTTGCTCGTTTGATTTAAACCAACTAATGGTATAAATAAAATTCAGACGAAGTTCGGTAGCGGCGGAAGGTCGGTGTCAAATTATTAAAATTGTACCGAAACACACCGAAAAGTTTGCCCAACCGCTCGCCGTCGT
Source organism: Beris chalybata (assembly GCA_949128065.1). NCBI lineage: Eukaryota > Metazoa > Arthropoda > Insecta > Diptera > Stratiomyidae > Beris > Beris chalybata. The sequence goes on from OX421897.1 coordinate 92,544,547, forward strand.
AATTCTGTGTCCATCGGTGTGTTGCGGTACAATTTTAAAATTTTTACAGGGAACTTCACCGCCGCTAGCGAAGTTCGTCTCAATTGTGTTTATACCATTACTTCTCTTTATCATTCATCCAAAACATTCATTCCCCTCTAGCAAAAATGACGTGTTTCCTATTTCCCCACATAATTCACCGAGGCGCATTCGCTCCATATCTATCTTTTTCTATTGTATAGAAATCTTGTTCTGAGCTCTTTCAGCACACAATCAAATCAGCACCAGCGCTGCGGCGCGATGGAGCGGTGGCTCCAAATGAATCCGTACGAACGCAAAATCGTACTAGCTGATGAACGTATGAATGCAAAATTGGAATAGCAGATGATCGCACAAACGAAAAGCTGTACTAGTCGGTATCGTAGAGTGAGAATATCTTTAAGAGAAGAGATTCAATGTTTTGGTTCTTGAACAAGAATCGAAAGAGTGTTTTTAGAAAATGGAAAAATGGAAAAACCCTGTAAAATCTAGAATATGCATCGGAAAAAGGGTGGCAAATGTATTCAAGAAATCCTTTCTATTAATTTCTAAGTATGTTTTAAATTTATAGCAAAATATTTGGAGAGATAATATGAACTAGCGCCTTCCTTAATTTGGCGCCCGGATTCAATGCGCCATTTGCACATATGGTAGGGCCGGCCCTGAGAGTATAATGATCATTTCAAAAACTTTGAATGAAAACTTAGTTTGTATTTTAGATACGATTCTGTTGAAAACCCACCCACAATCCCAAAAATAGTATATAGTATTTATAAAAAAATTACGAGCCTTTTCGCGCTCTCTTCCGATTACGCCTGATGGTGGTGACCTACTTACTTACGTACTTACGATGGCGCTACAGTCCAAATCGGACCTTGGCCTCCTGTGTCGACGATGAACGCAACTCCAAAGTCCCGCCTTCCCGAAGATTTCACACTTTTGAGAATTCTGTGAACTTAGCACCCCATTTTAACCAAATTGAATAAAAAAATTGTTTTCGGGTGGAGCTTTGTTTGTACTTGATTGTACCGAAAAAATTTTGCTTGTACCTCCAAGGGAACGGAGAAAAAATTGGTCAGTGTGAACTTAGCACCCGACTTGCACCAAATTAACTGAAATATTTTATTCAGATAGTACTCCGTCTGTAAAAAAAAAGGTTAGGCAAACTATTCTATTTGGTTCTATTTGATTGTACCTTCAATCGTTTTTAAAATACTTTATAATTTTCATCAAACATTAGCTATCTAAACCAACCTTTTCTTCACACAAAGAGTAACAAAATTAGAACGAGAACACTTTATAAATCGATGACCGGAGTATGATCGATTTTCAAAATTCGAAAAACCAAAGATGCGAACATATGCTATAGATACCAAAATTGATTGTACCTCCAAGAAATTTTAAGAAATTTTAATTTTTCCATCAAAACATAACAATATAAATCAGCCAATAATTCACCCACAGAGAAAAATAATTCGAAAGACGATCCTTCGACAACACATTATAAATCGATAAGCGGAGTATTGGCGATGTCAAAATTCGAAAAACTAAAGATGCTAACATATTCTATAGGAACCGACATTGATTGTACTTCCAAGAAATTTTAAGAAATATGAATTTTTCCATCAAAACATAACAATATAAATCAGCCAATAATTCACCCACAGAGAAAAATAATTCGAAAGACGGTCCTCAGACAACACTTTCGACAAATCGATGATTATTATTTAAAAATTATAATATTTTCAGAATAATAAGTACTGTTGGAAAATTGAAAAGAAAAGATACCCATTCCATGAAAATTGATGAGATCAGTAGAAATAGCAATAAACCATAAAATAAAACCATAAATTATGCGAACCAGGTGGAAGTATTTATGTCATATTTGAAGGAAATTTATGTCGTATTTTTTATGCAATCGAAAAGTAAGCCCCCATGCTACAAGAGTTAGGCTGCAATTTCACTTCCGCCTAATGTGGAACCAACCAAGTTTCATGAAAAGAAACCTATATTTAAGAAATGAGAGGTACCCTTTTTAAAAAGGGACTAATTAAAATAAATAGATACGGTCAGGAGGTACAGATTCCATTCATGAAACGCGGGACTGATTCCAGAAAGAATTTAAGTAAAACATTCATTCATAGGTAAAAAAAAATCTGCCAACAGTCTGGGTGCAACTTTATTATTTTCCGGCAGAAGTTTGGAACGTGTTCAATTCGGGGATGCGGTGTATGTTGCTATGTGACTGAAAACCTAACAAAAAGTTCGGGAAGCGGTTAGAAAAGGGTGTAACATATGAATTAAATAATTGGGTCATATTCCGCGATGCGGTCTAGAGGTTGAAAAATAAAAAACTTAAAAATAGGTGATTATTAAACAAGCCTGGGAAAGTGAAAAGATATTCATTATCTGATCAGACCTGAGAAACATGGTGGAATTCATGAAAAAGTATACAACCAGTTTACACCCTCTTCGGGGTCGAATTTCAAAAAATCTTGAAAACTCTTTCTAGGTATTCATATGAAGAATCCGTAGAATAAAAATGAATTCAATATTTCGAAAGACCTAGTAGATATGACGAAAATCGTGAAAATATATGCATTTTATATTAACTGCAATTTTTTTTTGCCCCCCCCCCCCTTCTGATCGCCAATGAATATTCCAATTTTTTTTTTTAGAATTACTTTTCTAGTTAATTTACATATACGTACCGAGTTTCAACTTCCTAGCATAAGCCGTTCTAAGGTTAGGAAAAACACCCCCCACCACCATACCATACTACCCCTAAACAAAAATTTATTTTTCCACCATGGCACTACTATAGCTCTATCTAAATTCCAAGTTTCAGCTTCATATCATTATAGATTCTTAAGATATAAGCATCGGAACTTTTTCTTTCTCACCCTTCCCCACCCTCACCCTCTACACCCACACCCCCAAATTTTTTTTCCCTTACACTGTTATTGAGATATGAAACGTGTTATTTTTGAAAAATTCTAATCCCCTCCACTTACGTACTCCCCAGCCCCCTTCAAAGATTTTACTTTGAGCAATCTTTATTTATCAAGCTTTATATCCAAACCGAGCTTTGTTTTTCTGGTGCCATTGGTTTGGGAGATATCGTAATGTTCAGTACTTCAACCCCCACCCCCGTACGCCACTACCCCCACCCAAAAATTTTGTTAAGTTTTAATTGCTCGCTATTAACGGTTTAGGAGTTATCGATTTTAGAATGTGTCGATCTCAACTTTTTTTGCGTTTCGGACGCATTGTTTCCCCCTCCACTCCCACACCCCTTCACCCATATCATCAATTTTTTCGGAAATGGGTTCACTATCAAAGCTTTATAGAAATTCCAAGTTTCAGTCTCAGGTTGCTGAGATCTAGAAACCAAAATTTTTCGTCTTAAACGCTTCCCCAACCTTCCCCCTCACACCCCACCCCTGAAAATAATGTCAATTCAAGGGGTTTACCTAGTCTATTCCTAGAATTTAATAGCTCCTTTAATTTAATAGCTCCTTTAATTTAATAGCTCCACTGGTTTAAGAGCTACGAGCCTTCAAAGGATTTTGGGCGGTCGACGTACGGCGTACGGCGGACAGATGGAGTGAAAATTTTTATTGCTTTTTTCGTGTCTACTAGTCAGCAAATTTTTTTTTTTGAAAATCAATAACAATACTATATTATAAATAATAAACCAAAAACAAACCGATTTTGACCGATTTTATTATATACCTTGTAGAATACGAAAATGTAAAGGATAAGTATTTTATTTTATCGTGAGCCAAGAGTATTTCAGGGAATTTTCAAATTTTGAAAATCGGTCTATACTATGCTTATCGATTTATAATGTGTTGTCGAAGGATCGTCTTTCGAATTATTTTTCTCTGTGGGTGAATTATTGGCTGATTTATATTGTTATGTTTTGATGGAAAAATTAAAATTTCTTAAAATTTCTTGGAGGTTCAATCAATTTTTGTATCTATAGCATATGTTCGCATCTTTGGTTCTTCGAATTTTGAAAATTGATTATACTCCGGTCATCGATTTATAAAGTGATCTCGTTCTAAGTATTTTACTCTTTGTGTGAAGGATAGTTTGGTTTAGATAGCTAGTGTTTGATGAAAATTATAAAGTATTTTAAAAACGATTGAGGGTACAATCAAATAGAACCAAATAGAATAGTTTGCCTAACTTTTTTTTTTTTTTTAAAAAAAATTTTAATGTTTTTTTTTTATTATTATTGAATTAAAAAAAAAGCATTTTCGGTACAATCATTTACACATTTACGGGGTACTATCTGAATAAAAAATTTCAGTTAATTTGGTGCAAGTCGGGTGCTAAGTTCACACAGACCAATTTTTTCTCCGTTCCCTTGGAGGTACAAACAAAATTTTTTTCGGTACAATCAAGTACAAACAAAGCTCCACCCGAAAACAATTTTTTTATTCAATTTGGCTAAAGTGGGGTGCTAAGTTCACAGAGGTGGTAGTCTCGCCACCTAACAATTTAGTTTCTTGGAGTGCAATGATGTTTATCTTGTATTTGTTCGCATGTTCCAGGAGCGCTCTCACTGCTCCTGTTCTGTACAGGGAACGCACGTTCCAAGTTCCGAAAGAATAGTCAGTTATAGTCACAGTCATAGTCATTCATTGTGGTGACCTACTACTGTTATTATATGTATACTTTTTTAATATACGAGATAATGATCGTAGATAATGGAACCTATACCACAGATGAGCGATTTTCACTAACACTGTACATATGTACTGTACAGTGTTTTTATTGGCATTATATACGCAGCAGTTGAACTTTTGGCATGGCCGTGTATAAATTATATTTATCAAAAAATTAAAGATTTAATTTAAAAATTTAATATATAAAATAATTTAATATTGTAGTTGGGGACAAATTAGAATTACTTGTATGTATCGTTCCCCATTCGGTCGGTACTTAAAACTAAAAGACAATGGCCGCTATTCACAGTCGTCATAAAGTTGGCTTTAAGTTAGAGCTGACTTAAGTGTCATATTGATAATACGACACCAAAGTCAGCTTTAGCTCAAAGCTAACTTTATGACGACTGTGAATAGCGGCCAATATCGTTATAGTGCTTAGCTTCATTTCTTGTTTACTGGGTGAGCCACCCAAAAAAATTTGGTAGATATATGATGATGATGGTATCAATATGAAAAAAATTACATGAGTCCTTCAATTTTATACAAATCTCCTCACTTAATTTAAATTTCATTATAATTTATTAAGTTGTAGGAGAAATTTTGTAGAACTTGGTTTTGAGTGAAAATAGAGTTGAAGTTGATTAGTCAGCGAAATCCGTATACTACTTCCGGTAGCTTCCATTGGTTGATAAACTTAGAATACTTCAAATCGCCTTACTTTTTCGAGTAGATTCCATATTCCTTAAAGAAAAGTGCCCGTAACTTTTGAACGCTTCAAGCTAGGCAATTAAATATTATCTACATAACTTTTAAATGGTTCCAGGTAATCTATATGCTTAAAATCGAGTGGGTCCTGCAGCCCCCAAGTGAAATCATTTTAAGGAAAATTTTACATACTATCGGAAGTATACCATACGAGGCATAAAATTGAAAGCGGAAGATACTGTCACTTTCGACCCACCAAATGAGGTGCATAAAAAAGGGCACACTGTTTTATCTGTAACTCAAATATATACGTAATATAAAATGGAATGGAGAATGATGGTTTTCAATTTAAAATCAAAAATTCCTCTAGTGTGTGTATATGTTTTATATTTTTGCACATTCCATCACAAGTCTTTTATATTTATAATCAAAGCTTAATCAAAATGATATACAGTAAATTAAATTTCACAAACTCCTGAGCTTAATCCTTCAAGAATGTTAATTTCAAATTCATCATCCGTAAATACTCGATTCTTCGCAAGAAACTCATCTAGAATAATCGCCTCACACTTTCCGGTGTTCATTATGTCATGCCAATAAAAACTACTTAAATCGGTTTCCAATTTCGGGAAAATTAACTTATCACCGCAGTCGTAGTCCTTTCCACTCGCAACATGTTGTCCGTTGGCTATTTTCTCGCATACAAAACATTGGAACTCCAAGAAAATGTCATCGATTCGACGAGAATTGAACGTACTTTCTAAATTAATATTTTGTATTGGATTTTTTGCCGAGTACTTATGATGCAAATATTTATTATATTCGTCATTGTTTTCGTCCAAGTATTTTACGAAATTCGCTAGTGCCTCGGGGCTTGCAAAATCTTTAATTAACAGGGCTGATTTGTTTGTTGGTAGCCAATCCTGTTGTATAAAGAATATCTTAATAATCGTCGACTTCAATTTATTGTTTACATTAGGGTCATTCCATCAAGGTGTGACTTTACCATCCCTGATTCCGCTGAAATTTTATGTGTTCGATGAAGTAGTCAAAAAAAGTTGCAATTCAAATTTTTGTTTCGATTTCATTTTTTTTGTTAGTTACAATATGTTAAAGATTTCACAAAAATTGTGTGCGAGTGCTCTTTGAAAACTCATATCACTGTTAATTTTTATTATAGAATAAAATTGGGGTTATTATAATGGGAAAGGTTGTTGCAACAAAAAAAAATAAAAACTATCCTTCCATTTTGTTCTAAAGGACAGCAATTTTTTTCTTTATCTGAAAATACCGCAAAAAGCATATCCTCAATTTTAAATTTGAACAAAAAAAATCTAAGGGCATAGTAGATCTAAATTTGTTTTATAGTAATATTACAATTATTTTGATTACTTATTCGAATGTAACGAGGATTTAATTTTTTGATGTTGTATAAATGGGCAAATTTAAGCTAGTTTAGGTCTCCAATAATTTTATTGAGCTCATAATTGGTTAAAAACATCCATCTATATATCTATGTATATATGTATAAAAAAGGATGTATATATGTTGGCTATAGACTGCCAAACCGCTCATCCGATTTTCACAGATAGAACAAAAATTTTCCATTTTTTTCCCCCGATTTTTGTTTATGTGGCCCTATGACTTTCAGCACCATTCATCCATAGAGATGCAAATACTGGCGACGGCAAGACACCGTTTTTTTATGAAACACTCTTAAGCATTTTTATGCCAGATTCAACATTTTTGTATAAAGCATTTGATGCCAGCTGGCAAATGCAAATGCTGACAAATGTAAATGTAAATAGGAGCCTAGTATTCAAATGTTCAGTGTTTTTCGTGTTCAAGACCGGGGTATAATATAAATGTGTGTAAAGCCTAGTATACGGACCTCGATGAAATTTTTCATTCGCAAATTTACTATGTATAAGGTATCTCTGCCATCTCCATAATAAAAAAAAATCGTTTTGTAGAATAATGTGAAGAAGTAAACAGCTAGGATCTTCTGTCTGTGTGACGTTTACAATTGTCAAAGTGTTCAGGACGTCGGGTCGGTCGAAAGTGCTTGTCTGGTTCAAAACCCCATGCACCGACGAACTTCACTTCTTCAAGTTTTTTCCCCGAATGTAGGTTTTTCTGAAACATTTTAATTTTAATTTTTTTCACTAATTCTTCAAGTACAAAAATTTTCAAAAGAATCAGCAATGGTGAGACCACAAATTTCGTTCATTTTGGCGATTCTTGATAGAAGGACCCATAACATTTCATTCATTTTGATAATTAATTACCACATACATCAATCTTAATACGTGTTATCTACATAAGTTAGGGTATTGATTGGTAATTCAATTTTTACTAATTTAACTTACCTTTATCGTTGGTGATCCAAAATAAATGGGTATAGAACCAATTATAAGTGGTCGCCAAAGCTTCTCGGTTATATAATCGTTACAAACTGCGTTCTCAAATGCCATAACGAATTTGTACTGCGCTAATAATTTATAGAGTTCATCTGAATATATAGTTTCCAAGTAGTTTTCTGTCAAGCTTTTGCAAAATATACGAATATTTAATTATTTATTTTTAAATTTTTTTAACTAAATAGAAAAAACTTTTGAAAATAATTTTAAATTTTAATTTGCTAATATTAAATTTAAAATTTGTACAATTAAGTAATAGTGATAATTTATTAGGTACTTAAAATTGATTCACTATAATCTTAAAAAACTGATTAAAGTATTTTTTTACATTTTACATAGGTGTATATATTTTCACGAATTTAGTCATATTAATTAGATCATGTTATGAGATATCAAACTGGTTTTTACTTCTACAGATTTGCTAGATATTCGCCTACAAATTAATTTAAGCATTTTTCGAGAATCGACTCCCAAATAGGTGTAAAAGGGTGTCGTTGAATATGGTTTCACACATTTCGCAATATCTCTAAGATCTAATGTGATATCAAATTGTATTTTATTTATTTAGCAACTTCATTAAAAATTTGGGACTACAATATTTTTCGAAGAAATTATGTCAGAAAGATAAAAGGTGTTCTACTAGACATAAATTTTTCTATTGGCTCGGTGAAGAAAGCAAGTGGGAGATATTAATTTTTTAAGTAGAATCAATTTTACTTTATTATTTCTTAATAATATAGTATTGTGATCGATCTGAAATGTTGTGTATTCATGTTTTAGGATTAGTAAGCATAAAATATAAAAAACATTTGAAAAAAATGTAAAAAAGGTGTCGGGTCCAACAAAAAGGGATGATATTCATAGAGTCGGTTTCCTTTCTATTAATATTTCCACTTACACTGGTATATAAGTTTGTGATATTAATTTTTCCAAGAAACCCGATAATCGATACTGTACAGTAGTAGGTGCATACTAAAACTTAATACAGATTTAAGCCCAGCAGATTTTAGGAACATCCAAAAATTAAAAAAAAAATATTTCGTAAAATGAAGTTTGACCCAAGAAATAATAATGTTTCGCCAAGACCTTTTTTTTATTATTTTGAGCGGCTTCCGAAATTGCAATTTAGAAATCTGAATCGACTCTTGCGGAGGTGTACTGTTACTTTTAAAATGTTCATCTGGAAGTCATACAAAAACAAATTATATAAACATTAATAACTTCACCTCTCTGGCAGCTTCTTATTATTCAGACATTCTCCATATGAGTCAATGTCAATGAAATTCATTAATTCCTTTACGTATTCATCTCGTCCTGATGGTGTGTCACAGTGCGATTGCAGGAAAGCAATTGGTGCTAGCTTCTCCCTTCTTTTAATTGCATTCTTTTCCTGTACTGATATTACAAATTGTGTACTTTTTAGCAACTCAATATTTTGTAAATGTTGCAAAGTCAGTGGTAAGTCACTATGTCGACTAAACGTCGAGGTGTAGTTGAAATATTTTAGAATAATATCATTTTGTAAGAACGGCAAATTTTTTGGGGATTCTTCATGTAATAGGCCCCATATGTGATGTGGTAAACGTGGTACGGCAAAATTAGTATGATTCATATTAGATCCATAGTAGAGAATAGCCTGCAAAACAAGAGTACAAATATAATGTATATGTATATGGTAGTGAAGTCTGCGGGTGGGGTGAAAAACTTTAGATTTAAATATCTTCCGAACCAGTTACACCAGAAAAATAAATTTCTGTTTTTGTATATGGGATAACAAGTGGAGTCTACTGAAAGTAAACTTTTAAAGGAGGGCACAAAAATGGTGGTAATTTAAAAAAAAATATATTTTTATATCTCAAAAATCGCACCAGATATGATCTTCAGAATTTTACAGGAGTTGGAGTTGTTGTGTATTTGGTTACTTGTACACTTGCTGTATATAATGAAAAGATGACTTGCTTCCTTGGTGGTTCACATCGAAGTGACTCGTCATTTATTGAACTAAAAATAGACTTAAAACTAAATGTTGCCACTACATGTAAAATACATAACAGTTTCCCCGGGTTAATTTAGGATATACAATTCATAATAATTAAGTTATTTGTAATGCTCTTTGTTTCTTTTCATTTAATTCTTTTATTCTTTCCGAACGTCTTATTAGCGGAATATCATCGTTTGTATTATTTGTAAATTCAGTTTTATCACTTTCTTTTAATCCAGATATATTTGGAAATATTTTAATATTTGGATGATATTTATCTCGCAGAACAGATCAAACAGATTTTCGAATTTGATTTGTATGTACCAGTCTAATATTCTCATTCACATTTATTAATACGGTATAATGACTAATTATTTTCATAACTTTGGCTGGTATCCAATTCACAATATTTTTGAAATGATTTTTATACATTACATTTTCACCACATTTATATGGTATTTTATATTCTTTTTCATTACTACTTTCCTCATCTCTATTCTTAGAATCGATTATTTCAATTTGTTTCTTTTTTGTATAGTTTAATTCATTATGACATTCGATCTTTCTATTTAAATTAAAATTAACTTGTTTTTTATTATTAACATTATCAAGCAAAATTTTCGGTTTATAGGCAAATACAAGTTCAGAGGGACTTTGACCTGAAACGGTAGATGGTGAATTACGAAAACAAATTAAAAATTTATTGATTTGATCTGAAATGGGTTATTCTTTCTGTTCGAGAGTGAATTTATTAAACGCCTTTTTGATCGTTTGCACATACCTCTCTGCTGATCCGTTAGATTGCGGATGGTATGGTGGACTATGCGTCAATTTAATATTCAATTGCAAACAGAATTGACTAAACTCATACGATCCAAACGGTGGACCATTATCCGTTACTATTTCCGTAGGTAATCCGAATATAGAATAAAAAAATCTGCCAACAATCTGGGCGTAACTTTATTATTTTTCCGGCAGAAGTAAGGAACGCGTTCAATTCTGAAATGCGGTGTAGGCTACTATGTGACTGAAAACCTATCAAAAAGAACAAGATCATGGAAGTGAAAATCTGATTGGATCTGAGAGATTTGGAATAGTTTATGAAAAAGTACACAATCACTTTACACTCCCTTAGGGGTCAATTTTCAGAAAATCTTGAAAACATTGTCTTGGTAATCATATGGAGAATACATAGAATAAAATTAAATTCATTATTTGGGACGAGGTAGTAGATATGTCGAAAATCGTGGGAAAATATGCATTCTATTTTCACAGATAATTTTTTTTGCCCCCCTTCTGAACGCCAATAGATATTGGTTTTTTTTATTCAAAATTATTTAGTTACACCGAGTTTCAACATTGTAGCTTAAGCCGTTCTATATATAGGAAAAACACCTACCACTTGTACCACACTACCCTTAGGGGTCGAATTTCAAAAAACCTTGAAAACCCTTTCTAGGTATTCATACGAAGAATCCGTAGAATAAAAATGAATTCAATATTTGGAAAGACCTAGTAGATATGACGAAAATCGTGAAAATATATGCATTTTATATTTATTATATTTCCAAATATTTTTTTTTTGCCCCCCCCCCCCCTTCTGAACGCCAATGTGTATTCAAATTTTTTTTTATCACTATTACTTTTCTAGTTGATTTACATATACACACCGAGTTTCAACATTGTAGCTTAAGTCGTTCCATATATAGGAAAAACATCCGCACTTGTACCACACTACCCTTAGGGGTCGAATTTCAAAAAACCGAGAAAACACATTCTAGGTATTCATACGAAGAATCCGTAGAATAAAAATGAATTCAATATTTGGAAAGACCTAGTAGATATGACGAAAATCGTGAAAATATAGGCATTTTATATATATTGTTTTTAGAAATATTTTTTTTTGCCCCCCCCCTTCTAAACGCCAATGAATATTCAAATTTTTTTTTATCACAATTACTTTTCTAGTTGATTTACATATACACACCGAGTTTCAACATTGTAGCTTAAGCCGTCCCATATATAGGAAAAACACCTTCACTTGTACCACACTACCCTTAGGGGTCGAATTTCAAAAAACCGAGAAAACACATTCTAGATATTCATACGAAGAATCCGTAGAATAAAAATGAATTCAATATTTGGAAAGACCTAGTAGATATGACGAAAATCGTGAAAATATATGCATTTTATATATATTATACATAGAAATAATTTTTTTTTGCCCCCCCCCCCCTTCTAAACGCCAATGAATATTCAAATTTTTTTTTATCACAATTACCTTTCTAGTTGATTTACATATACACACCGAGTTTCAACATTGTAGCTTAAGCCGTCCCATATATAGGAAAAACACCTTCACTTGTACCACACTACCCTTAGGGGTCGAATTTCAAAAAACCGAGAAAACACATTCTAGGTATTCATACGAAGAATCCGTAGAATAAAAATGAATTCAATATTTGGAAAGACCTAGTAAATATGACGAAAATCGTGAAAATATATGAATTTTATATCTATTTATTTACAAATAATTTTTTTTGCCCCCCTTTCTAAACGCCAATGAATATTCAAATTTTTTTTTATCACAATTACTTTTCTAGTTGATTTACATATACACACCGAGTTTCAACTTTCTAGCATAAACCGTTTAATAGTTAGGAAAAACACCCCCTACCCCCGTAGCATACTACCCCTAAAAAAAAATTTATTTTTCCAACATTCCCCTATTATAGCTTTATCTAAATACCAAGTTTAAGGTTTATATCATTACAGGTTCTCAAGATATAAGCATCGGAACTTTTTCCTTTTCACCCTACCCCACCCTCCCCCTCTACACCCTCAACCACAAAACTTTTTTCCCTACTAGGGTTTAATTAGCGCTACTTCTGGTAAAAATTCTAAGCATCTATCTTAAACTGTTCTTGAGATATGAAATGTGTTTGATTTGAAAAATTCTCATCCCCTCCACTTCTATGCTCCACCTCCCACTTAAAAAATTTTACTTTGATCAATCTTTTTTTGTCAACCTTTACACAAAAACCAAATTTTATTTTTCTAGAGCAATTGGTTCATGAGATATCGTGATCTTAAGTTTTTCACCCCCCACCCCCATACACAACTTCCCCCACCCAAAATTTTTCTTCATTCTGTTCTCCTAGTGTAACTACATATATGTTTTAAGTTTGAATAGTGTGCCATTAACGGTTTAGGAGATATGGATTTTAGAATGTGTCTATCTCACCTTTTTTGGGTTTCGGACGCATTACATTTCCCCCCACTCCCACACCCCTTCATCAATATTGACAATTTTTCTGCAAATGGGTGTACTATCAGAGTTCTATAGAAATTCCAAGTTTCAGCTTCCTAACATAAGGGGTTACTGAGATCTGGAAACCAAAATTTTCGGTTTAAAACACTTCCCCCTCCTTCCCCCTCACACCCCCACCTCTAAAAATTTGGTCACTTCAAGGCGCCTACCCCATCTATTCGTTAAAAAAATTTCAATTTAATATCTCAAAGCGTTTGGCAGCTACGAGCCTCCAAACGATCTTGCGTACGGCGGACGCCGTACGGCGTACGGCGTACGGCGGACAGACGGACTGAAAATTTTTATTGCTTTTTTCGCGTCTACTAGTTATGAAACGTGAAAATAAAAATTTTGAGGGTAGCAAATTTTTTTTTTTAAAAAATCAATCACAATACTTAATTATTAAAATAATAAAGTAAAATCTGCCAACAATCTGGGCGTAACTTTATTATTTTTCCGGCAGAAGTAAGGAACGCGTTCAATTCTGAAATGCGGTGTAGGCTACTATGTGAGTGAAAACCTATCAAAAAGAACAAGATCATGGCAGTGAAAATCTGATTGGATCTGAGAGATATGGAATAGTTTATGAAAAAGTACACAATCACTTTACACCCCCTTAGGGGTCAATTTTCAGAAAATCTTGAAAACACTGTCTTGGTATTCATATGGAGAATACATAGAATAAAATTAAATTCATTATTTGGGACGAGGTAGTAGATATGTCGAAAATCGTGGTAAAATATGCATTCTATTTTCACAGATAATTTTTTTTGCCCCCCTTCTGAACGCCAATAGATATTCGTTTTTTTTATTCAAAATTATTTTTTTAGTTGATTTAGATATACACACCGAGTTTCAACATTGTAGCTTAAGCCGTTCTATATATAGGAAAAACACCTACCACTTGTACCACACTACCCTTAGGGGTCGAATTTCAAAAAACCTTGAAAACACTTTCTAGGTATTCATACGAAGAATCCGTAGAATGAAAATGAATTCAATATTTGGAAAGACCTAGTAGATATGACGAAAATCCTGAAAATATATGCATTTTATATTTATTATATTTCCAAATATTTTTTTTTGCCCCCCCCCCCCCCTCTGAACGCCAATGAATATTCAAATTTTTTTTTATCACTTTTACTTTTCTAGTTGATTTACATATACACACCGAGTTTCAACATTGTAGCTTAAGCCGTTCCATACATAGGAAAAACACCCCCACTTGTACCACACTACCCTTAGGGGTCGAATTTTAAGAAACCTTGAAAACCTTTTCTAGGTATTCATACGAAGAATCCGTAGAATAAAAATGAATTCAATATTTAGAAAGACCTAGTAGATATGACGAAAATCGTGAAAATATATGCATTTTAAATTTATTATTTTTACAAATTTTCTTTTGCCCCCCCCCCTTCTGAACGCCAATGAATATTCAAATTTTTTTTTATCACAATTACTTTTCTAGTTGATTTACATATACACACCGAGTTTCATTATTGTAGCTTAAGCCGTTCCATATATATGAAAAACACTCCCACTTGTACCACACTACCCTTAGGGGTCGAATTTCAAAAAACCTTGAAAACACTTTCTAGGTATTTATACGAAGAATCCGTAGAATAAAAATTAATTCAATATTTGGAAAGACCTAGTAGATATGACGAAAATCGTGAAAATATATGAATTTTATATCTATTATATTTACAAATAATTTTTTTTGCCCCCCTTTCTAAACGCCAATGAATATTCAAATTTTTTTTTATCACAACTACTTTTCTAGTTGATTTACATATACACACCGAGTTTCAACTTTCTAGCATAAACCGTTTAATAGTTAGGAAAAACACCCCCTACCCCCGTAGCATACTACCCCTTAAAAAAATATATTTTTCCAACAGTCCGCTACTATAGCTCTATCTAAATACCAAGTTTAAGGCTTATATCATTACAGGTTCTCAAGATATAAGCATCGGAACTTTTTCCTTTTCACCCACCCCCACCCTCCCCCTCTTCACCCTCAACCCCAAAACTTTTTTCCCTACTAGGGTTTAATTAGCACTACTTCTGGTAAAAATTCTAAGCATCTATCTTAAACTGTTCTTGAGATATGAAATGTGTTTGATTTGAAAAATTCTCATCCCCTCCACTTCTATGCTCCACCTCCCACTTAAAAAATTTTACTTTGATCAATCTTTTTTTGTCAACCTTTACACCCAAACCAAATTTTATTTTTCTAGAGCAATTGGTTCAGGAGATATCGTAATCTTCAGTTTTTCACCTCCCACCCCCATACACAACTTCCCCCACCCACAATTTTTCTTCATTCTGTTCTCCTAGTATAACTACAAATTTTTCTTAAGTTTGAATAGTGTGCCATTAACGGTTTAGGAGATATGGATTTTAGAATGTGTCTATCTCACCTTTTTTGGGTTTCGGACGCATTACATTTCCCCCCACTCCCACACCACTTGATCAATATTGACAATTTTTCTGCAAATGGGTCTACTATCAGAGCTCTATAAAAATTCCAAGTTTCAGCTTCCTAACATAAGGGGTTACTGAGATCTGGAAACCAAAATTTTCGGTCTAAAACACTTCCCCCTCCTTCCCTCTCACACCCCCACCCCTAAAAATTTGGTCACTTCAAGGCGCCTACCCCATCTATTCGTTAAAAAAATTTCAATTTAATATCTTAAAGCGTTTGGCAGCTACGAGCCTCCAAACGATCTTGCGTACGGCGGACGCCGTACGGCGTACGGCGTACGGCGGACAGACGGACTGAAAATTTTTATTGCTTTTTTCGAGTCTACTAGTTATGAAACGTGAAAATAAAAATTTTGAGGGTAGCAAATTTTTTTTTTTTAAAAAATCAATCACAATACTTAATTATTAAAATAATAAAGTAAAATTAGCTAATTGATTACACAGGATCTTTGCGGTTGTATTATGCATAAGCTTAATGTCTACAAATTTACTGTAAGTATCTACGATAACTAAAAACGTGTTACCTCCATAATGGAAGAAATCTAAATGAATACGTTCGAAAGGAAATGTTGTACTGCGCCATTTGGTATTCATTATTTCTTTAGGAACATTCAAAGTTTTCTGACAAATGGAACATTCTCTTACGAAATTTTCTATGTCTTTATCAATTAACGGCCACCAAACGTATGACCTGGCTTGCATTTTCATTTGGACAATACCACAATGATTCTCGTGTAGTACTTTCAAAATTTTATTTTGTAATTTTATGGGGATTATCATGCGATTCGCATAAAATATGACATTTTCTTCACAACTAAGGGCCTTATATTTTAGTTTGTACGGTTTCAATGACTCTTTAATTATTTCCGGCCATCCATTTTTAACATAGTCTAAGACTTGAAGTAATATTTTATCTTTTCCCATTTCACTTATAATTTCACTTTGATTAATTGGATCTTGATTGAAAAAGTTTAAGGAATTTATATGGTTAATATTGGTATTATCTTCTATAGGTAATCGTGATAAGCAATCCGCGTTCGACATTTTTGAACCTGGACGATGAAATATTTGGTATTTATACATTGACAATGTAATTGCCCATCGTTGTATCCTAGCTGCTGCAATACTAGGAATATTTTTGTTGGGATTAAAGATCTCTTTAAGAGCTTGATGATCGGTGTATATTGTAAATTCTTTTCCGTAAATATATTTATGCTAATGCTTCTCTATGGATTTGTGAATAGTTCTTTTCTGCGGCAGACAACGTACATGAGACAAACATTACTGGCTTCTCTTCACCGTTGTAATAGTAGGACAATACTGCTCCTATCCCATAAGGGCTGGCATCAGTAGCTATCACAATAGGTTTACTAGGATCAAATAATTCTAGTATGTTATTATTATTTATTAGAGCTTTCGCATTTTGAAAACAATTTTCTTTGGAATCTGACCATTCAAATTTGACTCCTTTATTTAATAATTCATATAATTGACTTAAATGTGTGGATAAATTAGGAATAAATCTTCTGTAATAATTTAATAACCCCAGAAATGATTGTAATTGAGTGATATCTTTGGGTGATGGCGCCTCCATAATAGCTTTTACCTTTTTAGGATTTGGCTGTATAGAGTTATTTGATAGAATATGGCCAAGATATTCAACTTTGGATTCTAGAAATTTACATTTTTCAAGATTGTTTTTGACATTATGTGAATTAAGACGATTTAAGACTTCAAATAGGGTATTTTGGCTCTCTTCTTTTGTTGCACCACCAATTATTGTTTCGTCTAGATAGCAATACACATTTTTTAAATTTAAAAGTATTTGGTCAATTATGGACTGGAATATGGACGGCGCACTGGCCACTCCAAAAGGAAGACGTGTATAGTGGAAAAGACCTCGGTGCGTATTAATCGTCAAAAGTTTTTGAGAAGACTGTGAAATCTCTAACTGTTGATATGCACCTGATAAATCTAAAACAGTAAAAACTGAACAATTGCTCAAACTTGCGAAAATATCGTCAATGATTGGTAACGGGTAGTGTTCCATATAAATAAATTTATTGATTGTGACTTTACAATCAATGCATAACCGAATGTCGCCATTCGGTTTTGGAACTGGGACGACTAGACTAGTCCAATCAGAATGTTTAATAGGTTTAAGTATACCTCTATTAATAAGACGATCAATTTCCGCGGTTACCTTATCTTTTAATCTAAGCGGAACTGAATAAGCTTTGTGAAAAATGGGAGTACACGGTTTGATATGGATTTCCGCACTGTAACCACATATGGAATCCTTGTTTTCACTCGACACAACTTTTGGAAATAGTTCTAAAATTTTGTTTTTTAAAGCATCATCAATTTTGTGAATTCCTGTATTCGAAAAACTTGAGCGCCAACTCGGTTGTAGGACATCCAACCAGGCACGACCTAGCAAAGCTTTGAAATAATGCGAAGTATCCGCAACAATCATCTCCAATTTATAATTTGTTCTGTTAAAATTTACCTGAACTTGTATTTTGCCCATAATTTTAAGCTTTTGACCTGTAAGTGTAGTTAAGTTATTATTAATTTCCAACAGTTTGACTTTAGATTCAAATTCCTTTTGATACTCATTATAACTAACAATACTTGTGCATGCTTCGGTGTCGATTTCCATGTCTACGATAACGTTTTCAATAACTAGCTGACAATTTGCTGATAAGTTGTTGGCTTCGACGAAATTTATACTTTTGATACTGGTTTTTTGCTGATTACTGCGACACACTGTAGATGTATGACCTTTTTTTGTTACATGTGAAGCACATCCAATCTTTGGCAGGGCATGTGTTCACATTATGACTTCGACCACTTCGATGAAACTCGCTGAAGTTTGATTTCCGACTATTTGATGTTTTTGACGTATTCAATGCATTATTTGACTTTGCATGAGACTGCGAGTTGGAACGTTCTCGCATCTGTGACCGACTGTGATTTTTACGACTGTTTACTGATTTTTGCTGTTGACTATTGCTTACCAAATGTACCTCAGATGGTTGAATCATTTGTTGCTCTTTTTGAGACATCTACATATTTATTGCGACTTCAACACACTTTTCAAAATCGTGACCTTCGTTATTGAGCAAATTTTACTGAATTTTATCACTGCGTAATCCGACAATGAATCGATCCGTTAGAACGTTCTCTAATGCTTTTTGCTTGTCCGCTGCATTAGTGAGAAAATCACCGAATAAACAGTTTTTGGCATGTTCCCTTAATCTGACCACGAAGTCTCTGAGCGGTTCACCCAATTCTTGCACCAATATATGGAATTTAAAACGTTCTGCCCGCTTATTTATTTTAGGGGAATAATAGTTTGTTAGCACTTGCATTAAATATGCGAAACTTTTTGTGCTTGGCAGATTGGGAGCACATACCGATTTAAGCACCTTGTAAGTGTCTTGTCCCATAAGTGTAATAAATAAAGGAACTTTTAACTCTTCTTCCACTCGATTCACTATTAAAAATTGTTCCCCTCGATCTTTATACGCGTTAAAATCATCGCCTGGTATAAAGGCTGTAGTAGTGCCAATATAGGCTGAATGTACCGTTTGCACGACCGATGACTGTGCAATTTGACCCGGTTTATTTTCCGTATTCGACATTTTATGCGTATTTTCACCACAGATCACGAAATTTTTATATTATATCGGATGTATATTAATTTTATGTATATTTTAAGAATTACACGATCCCACGCTACTTTTTCTTAAATCCTCGTCGCCACTTGTTGTGTATCTGGTTACTTGTACACTTGCTGTATATAATGAAAAGATGACTTGCTTCCTTGGTGGTTCACATCGAAGTGACTCGTCATTTATTGAACTAAAAATAGACTTAAAACTAAATGTTGCCACTACGGGTAAAATACATAACAGGAGTAAGTAGCCCTTAGTGGAGAAAACAAATTTTGGTAGTGTGGGTGCTGAGGGTGATAATGGAAGGAGGTAGAAAGGAAAACAATTCGATTTTTATTTCTCGAAAACCGTAATGAATAGAAAGCTAAAAATAAAAATTTACGACTAGTATATACATAGAACCACTACAGAGACACCATAAAAAATCTGCCAACAATCTGGGCGTAACTTTATTATTTTTCCGGCAGAAGTAAGGAACGCGTTCAATTCTGAAATGCGGTGTAGGCTACTATGTGACTGAAAACCTATCAAAAAGAACAAGATCATGGAAGTGAAAATCTGATTGGATCTGAGAGATATGGAATAGTTTATGAAAAAGTACACAATCACTTTACACTCCCTTAGGGGTCAATTTTCAGAAAATCTTGAAAACACTGTCTTGGTAATCATATGGAGAATACATAGAATAAAATTAAATTCATTATTTGGGACGAGGTAGTAGATATGTCGAAAATCGTGGGAAAATATGCATTCTATTTTCACAGATAATTTTTTTTGCCCCCCTTCTGAATGCCAATAGATATTGGTTTTTTTTATTCAAAATTATTTAGTTACACCGAGTTTCAACATTGTAGCTTAAGCCGTTCTATATATAGGAAAAACACCTACCACTTGTACCACACTACCCTTAGGGGTCGAATTTCAAAAAACCTTGAAAACCCTTTCTAGGTATTCATACGAAGAATCCGTAGAATAAAAATGAATTCAATATTTGGAAAGACCTAGTAGATATGACGAAAATCGTGAAAATATATTCATTTTATATTTATTATATTTCCAAATATTTTTTTTTGCCCCCCCCTTTCTGAACGCCAATGTGTATTCAAATTTTTTTTTATCACTATTACTTTTCTAGTTGATTTACATATACACACCGAGTTTCAACATTGTAGCTTAAGTCGTTCCATATATAGGAAAAACATCCGCACTTGTACCACACTACCCTTAGGGGTCGAATTTCAAAAAACCGAGAAAACACATTCTAGGTATTCATACGAAGAATCCGTAGAATAAAAATGAATTCAATATTTGGAAAGACCTAGTAGAGATGACGAAAATCGTGAAAATATAGGCATTTTATATATATTATTTTTAGAAATATTTTTTTTTGCCCCCCCCCCTTCTAAACGCCAATGAATATTCAAATTTTTTTTTATCACTTTTACTTTTCTAGTTGATTTACATATACACACCGAGTTTCAACATTGTAGCTTAAGCCGTCCCATATATAGGAAAAACACCTTCACTTGTACCACACTACCCTTAGGGGTCGAATTTCAAAAAACCGAGAAAACACATTCTAGGTATTCATACGAAGAATCCGTAGAATAAAAATGAATTCAATATTTGGAAAGACCTAGTAGATATGACGAAAATCGTGAAAATATATGCATTTTATATATATTATATTTACAAATAATTTTTTTTTGCCCCCCCCCTTCTAAACGCCAATGAATATTCAAATTTTTTTTTATCACAATTACCTTTCTAGTTGATTTACATATACACACCGAGTTTCAACATTGTAGCTTAAGCCGTCCCATATATAGGAAAAACACCTTCACTTGTACCACACTACCCTTAGGGGTCGAATTTCAAAAAACCGAGAAAACACATTCTAGGTATTCATACGAAGAATCCGTAGAATAAAAATGAATTCAATATTTGGAAAGACCTAGTAGATATGACGAAAATCGTGAAAATATATGAATTTTATATCTATTTATTTACAAATAATTTTTTTTGCCCCCCTTTCTAAACGCCAATGAATATTCAAATTTTTTTTTATCACAATTACTTTTCTAGTTGATTTACATATACACACCGAGTTTCAACTTTCTAGCATAAACCGTTTAATAGTTAGGAAAAACACCCCCTACCCCCGTAGCATACTACCCCTAAAAAAAAATTATTTTTCCAACATTCCCCTACTATAGCTCTATCTAAATACCAAGTTTAAGGCTTATATCATTACAGGTTCTCAAGATATAAGCATCGGAACTTTTTCCTTTTCACCCTACCCCACCCTCCCCCTCTACACCCTCAACCCCAAAACTTTTTTCCCTACTAGGGTTTAATTAGCGCTACTTCTGGTAAAAATTCTAAGCATCTATCTTAAACTGTTCTTGAGATATGAAATGTGTTTGATTTGAAAAATTCTCATCCCCTCCACTTCTATGCTCCACCTCCCACTTAAAAAATTTTACTTTGATCAATCTTTTTTTGTCAACCTTTACACAAAAACCAAATTTTATTTTTCTAGAGCAATTGGTTCATGAGATATCGTGATCTTAAGTTTTTCACCCCCCACCCCCATACACAACTTCCCCCACCCAAAATTTTTCTTCATTCTGTTCTCCTAGTATAACTACATATATGTTTTAAGTTTGAATAGTGTGCCATGGAAACCAAAATTTTCGGTTTAAAACACTTCCCCCTCCTTCCCCCTCACACCCCCACCCCTAAAAATTTGGTCACTTCAAGGCGCCTACCCCATCTATTCGTTAAAAAAATTTCAATTTAATATCTCAAAGCGTTTGGCAGCTACGAGCCTCCAAACGATCTTGCGTACGGCGGACGCCGTACGGCGTACGGCGTACGGCGTACGGCGTACGGCGGACAGACGGACTGAAAATTTTTATTGCTTTTTTCGCGTCTACTAGTTATGAAACGTGAAAATAAAAATTTTGAGGTTAGCAAATTTTTTTTTTTAAAAAATCAATCACAATACTTAATTATTAAAATAATAAAGTAAAATTATGTTAAGTGATTTTTGATAGGGGTGACAAAGAGTGGTTTTTATATCTTAGAAACGCCTAGCAAGTTGAAACTTATAACATATATGTATTAAGATGTGCTACGAGAGCAATAAAGTCCGGAACGCATTAAATGCTGCGAAGCGATGTAGGTTTCTATGCAACTGACAATCTCTCTCTCCTTTTCAATAGTCTCATGGTTATTCTTTAGGTTGTCAGTTGCATAGTAACCTACACCCAGGGGCGGGGCGGATACAGAAGGGGCGCGAAGGGGGTGACCGCCCCCCCCCCCCTTAAGAACAATTTCATATTTTCTTAATATACATCCTTTAACCGTTCTCAATTTTTTTTATTTCACTGTAATGTGGACTGTGTAATTAGTATTTACTGTAGTTCTGCGGTGCAATGCGAAGCACAGAACAGAACACTGATACAAAGACTACAAGACAACATATTGCGCAATACACAGGTAATAATAAGATGAAAATAATATGAGCCCGTCATCTGATGACCCTTTTTACTAAGTGCAGTAGGCTTGCGCATTGTAGTTCACCTTAGTGACCGTGAACGAACTAGTTCCTTAGTGTTCGCTGTACTAGTTCGTTGTTGTAGTTCATCGTTCACCAAAAAAACAGGAACTAGTTCGTTTGAAGTTGGGAGATTGAATGTGAGGACCTAAAAAAAAAAAGGTCGCCAGGCCGGAAGGAAATAGTTCCTTTCAACTTGGGATTGAATGTGAGGACCTAAAAAAAACAAAAAAAAGGTCCCTAGCCCGGAAGGAACTACTTCCTTTCAAGTTCGGATTGAATGTAAGGTCCGTCCCCAGCCCTACTAGTTCCTTTCAAGTTCGGATCACCTACAAAAACCAACTACTTTCAAACAAACGAACTAGGACCGGAAGTCACTGCGAACTAGTTCGTTCATTTCACTTCTGGGAGCGATCTTCCGAACTAGTTCGTTCACGAACTACACAAGCCTAAAGTGCAGTCTCAGTTCTATGTGTGAATGTTGACTAATCAACTCACATCAAGCTTTTCGTTTCATTGCTAGAGGAATCACACACAGATGATGGATGCTTCCATCCTAAATTTAACAAAAGATAAACATTTCCAATATTCTTAACTCAAAATGTAGCCTTTTTATAGAACCATAGAAAGTAACGTATTTCCCTTAGAAATATTTTAAAAGGGTCATCAGATGATATTGTATGTAAATAAATATACGAAAATGTGCACATGAAGCGTGTTATATAACAGAACATCAAAAGACAAATAGAATAATAATACCATAGAATACCAAAAACGAAAACCGAAAAATTCATTTTTTGATAGGTACATATTAATCCATTCATGCAATATGCAATGCAATATAATTGCATATTTAGGTCGTTTCTCAATTCCTTGCTGAGTCTACGTCTATGTTTACGACACAGCATAGCATTGCTATTATAACAGTTTAGAAAAAGCTCGGATAAAATGGATCAGCTGATACTTATTTGACTGCTGATACTTATTTGACACTTCAAAAATCAAATATTAATTAAATTCCATAGAAAAATTTTAATTTTTTTATGTTTGCTTAGATTGACTGATAGCCAAGACACAAACCAACAAGGAATCAAGACACTATTTTGCTAGGTCTCACGTCATAACTGTTATAACTAGACATAGACGTAGACTTAAGCAAGGAATTGAGAAACGACCTTAGAAAGATAATATGATTTAAAAATTTTAGAGAATATGCATATTTTTTTCACTTTTTAATTTTTTATATTTATATTTAATAAAGGAAAATACAATGTAAATAAAGCGATTAACGAAAAAATTTTCTTTTATTTTAGTAAATATTGACTCTCAATTTCATTTCCTACGCACATTTAAAACAATATTATTCCATACAGCTTCACCGTTAACCATTTTAATATTTCGGTGATGATGATCAATATCGTATTGCTTTCTCATCTAAATTACCAACTAAATTATTTGTTTACCACAAGCAATATCCAAAGCTACAATTTTTTTTTCGTAGAATCATCACAACAAAGGTTTTAATAAAAGGCCTTTAAGAATCCTTTTTCACTAGTTTGTTACACTAGATGTAAGTACAGCCACTGAACTTGATCAAACAAAATAGCCAAATCAAATCACTTCTGCCCCCCCCCCCCCCCAACAGCAAAGTCTGGATCCGCCCCTACCTACAGCGAGTCTCAGCATTTAACACGTTTCGGACTTCAACCCAAAAAATAATAAAGTTGCGCCCAGACTGTTGGCCGATTTTGGTACCTACATATGTATGTAGAGATGGCAATTTAAATGAACTAATCGATTAATCGATCATTTGATTACAGATGGTACAGATGTTCCAAGGGAGTATTTGCTTGCCACGTTGTAGAGTTTCGGGTAAACTGATTTCATTTCTTCCCATGCATCAAATGAATTTTGTTGTAGGCCTATTACTAAAGCATTTAAGTAAAATGATAGTTCTTGATAGGGGCTAATATTGTTTGAATTGTAATCAGGGCAGGATGGGAAAATTATAGTAATACGAAGGCGTTTTAATTTTAATGGTTGGTATTTGGATCCCATTAATACGATCTATATATAGTATGGTGTGCTATGAAATCGAGGAGTATAGTAACCATGGAAGAATATAGAAATGTGTAGGGAGAGAGAGCAACAATAAAAAAAAATCTGCCAACAGTCTGGGCGCAACTGTATTATTTTTCCGGCAGAAGTTCAGAACGCGTTCAATTCGGGGATGCGGTGTATGTTACTATGTGACTGAAAACCTAACAAAAAGTTCGGGAAGCGGTTAGAAAAGGGTGTAACATATGAATTAAATAATTGGGTCATATTCCGGGATGCGGTCTAGAGGTTGAAAAAAACAAAACTTAAAAATAGGTGATTATTAAACAAACCTGGGGAAGTGAAAAGATATTCGATATCTGATCAGACCTGAGAAACATGGTGGAATTCATGAAAAAGTATACAACCAGTTTACACCCTCTTAGGGGTCGAATTTCAAAAAATCTTGAAAACACATTCTAGGTATTCACATGAAGAATCCGTAGAAAAAAAATGAACTCAATATTTCGAAAGACCTAGTAGATATGACGAAAATCGTGAAAATAAATGCATTTTATACTAACCGATAATTTTTTTTGCCCCCCCCCCCCTTCTGAACGCCAATGAATATTCAAATTTTTTTTTATCAGAATTACTTCTCTAGTTAATTTACATATACGTACCGAGTTTCAATTTAACAGCATAAGCCGTTCTAAAGTTAGGAAAAACACCCCCCACCACCGTACCATACTACCCCTAAAAAAAAATTTATTTTTTCACCATGCCACTACTATAGCTCTATCTAAATACTAAGTTTCAGCTTCCTATCATTATAGATTCTTAAGATATAAGCATCGGAACTTTTTCTTTCTCACCCTTCCCCACCCTCACCCTCTACACCCACACCCCCAAACTTTTTTTCCCTACTAGAGTTCTATTAGGCCTACTTCTGGTAAGAATTTGAAGCAACCATCTTACACTGTTATTGAGATATGAAACGTGTTATTTTTGAACAATTCTTATCCCCTCCACTTACGTACTCCCGCACCCCCTTCAAAGATTTTACTTTGAGCAATCTTCATTTATCAAGCTTTGTATCCAAACCGAATTTTGTTTTTCTGGTGCCACTGGTTTGGGAGATATTATAATGTTAAGTATATCAACCCCCACCCCCGTACGTCACTACCCCCACCCAAAAATTTTGTTTCAATCTACTCTCCTAGTATAACTACAGATATTTGTTAAGTTTTATTTGCTTGTTATTAACGGTTTAGGAGATATGGATTTTAGAATGTGTCGATCTCGACTTTTTTGCGTTTCGGATGCATTGCTTCCCCCTCCACTCCCACACCCCTTCACCCATATCTGTTTTTTGTTTTGCAAATGGGTCCATTATCAAAGCTCTATAGAAATTCTTAGTTTCAGCCTCCTAACACAAGCGGTTCCTGAGATCTAGAAACCTAAATTTTTCGTCTAAAACGCTTACCCCGCCTTCCCCCTTACACCTCCTCCCCTGAAAATAATGTCAATTCAAGGGGTTCACCAAGTCTATTCTTAGAAAAAATTTTAATTTAATAGCTCCACTGGTTTGAGAGCTACGAGCCTTCAAAGATTTTGGGGCGGTCGACATACGGCGTACGGGGTACGGCGTACAGACGGAGTGAAAATTTTTATTGCTTTTTTCGCGTCTACTAGTCATGAAACGTGGACAAAAAAATTTTGAGGGCAGCAAATTTTTTTTTTTTAAAAATCGATAACAATACTGTATTATAAATAATACAGTAATACGTTAACATTTCTATACGAACTTTACGTTATAATTACTACACCTACCATAAATATTATGAACATTTTCCGCGCTACACACTTTTGTTCTTACAGTATACGTAACTTTGGCTGCTTGGCCCAGCAAACTCAGGCTCAGGGGTTACCCACACTAAACCAACATTTATCTTATGGTATGTGTGCATCCATCCATCATGCATATATACCCAGCAAACTCAGGCTCAGGGGTAACCCATACTAAACCAACATTTTTCTTATGGTATGCGTGCATACATCAATCATGCATATGTATATACTTAAGCTGCATCTGTATTTTGTTCACTGTATTGTAGCAACCTACACAATACACTCGCGTTAAGGAATATGACATGCCATTTATTTTATTGTTTTGGGTGTCAAGTGAAGCTTAAAAGAGTTTTAGTATAAGTAGTTTCTTAAAAAGGTATTATAAATCAATCAATGTTATCTGTAACTGGTAACAAATATTCCAACTAATTTATGCTATTAAAAATTTTGTAACATTATAGATGAAAATTCTAATTCCGTATTAAATTAAAATAATAACATGAATATTCGTCTCTTTCTAATTTATTTTGTTGTATAGATACGAAAATGTCCTGAGTCTGTTACTTCCGAAGTACAGAGCGTTCATCACGATGAAAGAGCGGTATAGATATCATTCGTTTTCATCGTTATGAATAATGCCCTGTACTTCGGAGGTAACAGACTCAGACCATTTTCACAGGTGAAAAAGCTAACTAGAATTTCGTACACGTATTCTTATACACAAAAAGTACATAACTGAAATTTTTCATATTATCAAGTAAATTTCAGTGAACGACTCATGAAGAGTGCTCTGTACTTCGGAAG
Organism: Beris chalybata; assembly: GCA_949128065.1. Classification (NCBI taxonomy): domain Eukaryota; kingdom Metazoa; phylum Arthropoda; class Insecta; order Diptera; family Stratiomyidae; genus Beris; species Beris chalybata. Next base: position 92,572,081 of record OX421897.1, read on the forward strand.
TAACTGATTCATGACATTCGTGTTTGCTGGGGGTACTATGTCAGATAATGTGTAAAAAGTCGCTATTTCTGTTGCCTATTATGTTGTAGAGAGTCGTAAATTATTTATTATAACGTACTTTTATGTCTGGACGTGTGAACTTTAAACTTTTACGTAACATCTGGCAACAATCGAAACAAATTAATCGATAAATCAAATGATTAATCGAACCAGGAGTATCAAATGATTAATCGAATAATCGATTATTTCAATCATTTGATTCATCGTTGCCATCTCTATACCTATGTACAGTGATAATAATGATAATTGACTGGTAATTTAGAATTTTTTTATAAAGCAAGTAAAGAGGTGTCTAATAAGCATAGGTAAGGAGATAAGCATAAAGTAAGTTAATGTAGGTACATACTTACTTTTAGCTAGAGTTGGCGATTCAGTTACGAATTTGAGACGGAAACAACAGCAGGAGTAAAACATTCCAATAAATTGACATAGGAAGCGATTTTCTCAACAAAATTTTGCTACCTGGGTTGTTCTAATACCAAACGTGTGTTTCTCGATCTTCTGTTCTGTTCTTCTGTTGCAGCAATTTCGTTACAGTAAAATGTTGCCAAAACGGTCGAACACTGGATCTTTTTCTGTTGAAATTTGTTCGATTAATTAACGTTTACTAATCGATTATGTCGATTAATCAACATCACTCATATCGATTGATAAAAAAGATTTTTTGAAAAAACCAACCGATTAATCGAATCGGAATCGAACATCCCTAGGTCAACCTAGAGTCACTGTATAAGAACTAACACAAACATCCACTATCTTGAGTACGGACAATGACCGCTTTTGGTACCTTTTTAGTACTCTTAAACCCTGCGAACTCCAAAGTTCGCAGGTTTCTTAAATGGCATAGTTTTAGTGTGTATACGTGTAGCAGATGGATTTTGATTAACGTTTCACGGAATCGAGATACATATGTCTCATGAAATGTCAACTAAATACAGCGTTTATCCACTTTAGTGGAGATAAAAATGAATAATCGGACAACTGCAAAAAAAATTTCAAATGTACTGGTTTCAAATGAAACACACATTGTCCGTACTCAAGATGATGGATGTTTGAAGAACTTTACAGTGACTCTAGGTCAACCAATCTGGCCTAAATGAAGCTACATACCACCTTTCAAAATGTTGGAATTTTTTGAAAATGGTTTGTCTCAGGCAAACCTGAAACTCTAATTTATCAAGATGATTTCAGGATAGGGTATCAGGCCATTGCATATTCAAAGCATGAATAAAGTGGTTCCCCAAAGCAAGAAATAAAGGGGTAACTTGAGACAAAAATTTACACAATTTTATAAGCTCTTGTAAGTTTTTAGTTTTTGTTATGCAGTTATGACACTGGCTATTTTTGCGTCCTTAAAGCGGCTAGTAAATCCAAATGGAGAGGAATAGAAAATGTAACATACAATTTTGGCTTTGGTGTGAGAGAGACAGTCCGAGTAGTATAAAGAGAGTAATGTCAAAAACTAGCCGCAACATAGCGCATTCGAGCAGTGTTTCGCAACATTCTAGCACTTAATCCTAGGAAAATCTTTCTACAAGTGGATTTTTGAGGTGCTACACACTTGTTTTTAATAGTTCGGTACGTATAAATTGTGGAAAGTGCCAAGTTATGTTATAAAACGCGCTAAAACCGGTATTTTTCTTAACAATCCAGTTGTTAATGTTGTTTACGAGATGTCTCTAGCGTCGGAAAAGGTGTTATCTTTTTCTTTTAATGTTGTTCGCTTTGTCGCACGATGGGGTCTTTGTTGCACTTTTATTGCACTTAAGAAATAGCCAGTGTCATAACAGCATTAATAATAGAAGTGCGGCCAGGGTTTAAGCCACATAAAGCTCAGTACGGACCTCGATGAAAATTTTAATTCCCAAATTTACTATATATATCTCCCATCTCCACAATGAAAAAATCGTTGTGTAGAATAATGTGGAGAAGTAAACAGCTGATCTTCTGTTTGACTTTTAAGCTCAGTACGGACCTCGACCAAAATTTTGATTCGCAAATTTACTATATATCTCTCCCATCTCCACAAATGAAAAAATCGTTGTGTAGAATATTGTGGAGAAGTAAACAGCTGATCTGCTGTGTGACTTTTACAATTACAATTTTTTGTAAATGTAGGTTCATGGACATTAATATATGGGCCCTTTTTTAACATAAAAATTAAATTGAAGTCACAAGAGAATTTTTAAAATAAAAGCACAACTCAAAATATCCACTTCCGACTTCAAAAATATCCACTTCCGACAAAACACACACTTCAGTCGGTTTGAAAAAAGAAACTGACAAATAAATTCAAATGAATGACATGAGATGTCAAAATTTTTATCCCGGCAATGAAAATTAAATAGCGGCACATTTAAATGGACGACAAAAATGAGGTCTCCATGGTTTCAGCGCCATCTGGTGGTTCACCACGTCAACTGTCAGAACGAATGAAAATTTTGATTCGAACTCCGTACCGCAAACAGAAACCCAACGCAAAAATTTTCATTCAAAATTTTCATCGGTTTTTTTTACATGCATTTTGTATGGGAATCAAAATTTTGATCGAGGTCCGTACTAGGCTTTAGTCGGTTTAAAAAAGAAACTGACAAATAAATTCAAAAGAATGACATCAGATGTCAAAATTTTCATCCCGGCAATGAAAAATTAAATAGCAGCACATTTAATTGGACGGAAAAATATGGTCTCCATGCTTTCAGCGCCATCTGGTGGTGAATACGTGGACTGTCAGAACGAATGAAAATTTTCTTTCGAACTCCGTACCGCAAACAGAAACCCAACGCAAAAATTTGCGATGAAAATTTTCATCCGTTTTTTTACATGCATTTGGTATGGGAATGAAAATTTTCATCGAGGTCCGTACTAGGCTTAAGTCACGAAACAATTAAAGGTACATAAGTAGATTTTAGAGCCGACTGTGTCTGAATTTCATAATATGTATATACGTAATTACCTTTGTCCGATCACTGATTAATAATTCTTTTTTGTCTGTAAATAAACATTTCGTATTTCCACACTTGTGCACTTCGTAATAATTCGGTATCAGAGAAGTCCACCAAATTACGGTTGGGTAGTCATCTTGTGTTGAAACGTCCTTAGTTTAAAAGTAATATCACCATTATTCAAATAATTACATCAAAAACATTCAAACTCACCGAACTTAACATAATAATTACACAAATGAAATGATATGCAAAAAACCACAATATCGCCATTCCCAAAATAAACGCAAGAGCGTATTTTATTTTGTATTTACGCATTAGTAGTTTAAAAGACATTGCCTTTAAAATGAGACTGTAGCTACCCATAATATTTTATAAATCATATACACAGGGTGTTTAAAAGAGATATCTATCATTTTGAAACTTCTTAGTTTTAATTTAATATTTCAATTAGCCAGTATTTCAATCGACTACTTGCAAAAAAAATTTTTCCGGAGGAACAGTTATCATTTTTGACAATTGCCAACAAGCCAAAAAATAGTGTGACTATTAATAAGCTCGTATGTATTAATAGTCACTATAGACAGCTTCGATTATAAGCACGTTCTTTTGCAACAATGGGAAATGATTTTATGAAAGAATAGCAAAAATACGAAAATACATAGTTTATTTACCCTCCTGTAAAACTAGCAAAATTGCAGTTTCGTCACTGTTCCCCTCACACGGTGAAATTAAAAGAGTATCTTATACCGGCCGTTATGTATAAATTACAGAAAGTGTCATGTTATGTTGTGGAACGCACTAGAATAGGTACTTTTCATAATAAAAAACAGTTGTTAATTTCGTTAACTAGATGTCGCTAGTGCCGCAAAGAGCGGCATCTCTTAATGGTGCGCTTACACTCACCCTTGAGGCTCGATGAAATAGCTCGTGCAGTCGCAAAAGTCTTACATGAAGAACCGGTTTGCTTTGGCCTGATGGGGGTAGCTTCTCGCCTCGAGGCGAGCCTCATGGGGGAGTGTAAGCGCACTATAAAAATCAACTTGCCTCTGCGGTGCAACTTGCCTATAAGTGCGAAAGGTGCGAAACGACAGAAATACGATGGGCTACGAATTGTGTGGTACCACAACTCCATTGTACACTGTACACATATGGAAGCGTGCGTCGAAGAAAAGTTGAGAGCTGATGGACTTGTGCGACTGCATAGAGACTGGATAGAGGCTCGTCGCAAACGCTGAGTGTAAATGCACCACTAGTGTTCGCCTTGTCGCACGATTGGTTTTTTCTGCGCTTGTTTTAAGCCTGAAAAAAAAAAAAGTGTGATAACAGCATAAGATACGAGAGAAAGCACCCATAGGAGCTCAATAGAAAAACCCGTATCCTCCGAGTTTCAGCACCTCCAATCGGCCGATTACTAAATTATAATAATGTAATAATAACATAATAAAACCCACAGCTGTGGGTAGGAATCGACCAGCGAACAAAGTTTTTGGCTCATTTTTTTTTTGGTTTTTTACTGAAAAAACCGATGCCGCTACATTTCCAATACGGTCCACTTCCACTCTCATTCTTGGTATTATCTAATTGTAGGCACGTGTTTAAATAACGTTTTGTATGGGTGCTACCGGGAATAGTAGGAAAAAGGACTCGACGTTAATTTGAACCCAAAAGTAATATAAATAAAATTTCGACCGAGTTGAGTTATAGTGAGTTCCGTAAATTTAGAGAAGACACTTTTCAGAACTTATGTGTGACACTTATGGCACCGCTATGTACACAAGGTATTTTATTCATATTCATAAATTTATCTGGAATAATTAAAAATTTCAAAGCCTTACAGTGGCATTTTTTAATAGTTGGGAGCATGTCTTTTATGGCAGGACTATTTTACCAATTCACGAACTTAGTTTTCCAAATTATATTTAACAAATAGTCACCAAATTTAAGCATCTCAGATCAAAAGATTTTAGATACCTATATCGGGCGTTTAAACAGATAGACCTAGAAACAGACTAACAGCAGTCTGATTTGGGGTAGTTGTCTATCAATGAACAAAAAATAGTGTACTACTTTTTCGTCGCAGGTTCCTTTCGATGGAGTACAAAGTTTTGTTCTGGATTAAACTTATAATATTCTACAGATTTCATCAAGAGTACAACAAAACAAAAACTAGTGATTGACATGATTATCAAATTTAGGGATGTTTAGATCTCATTTAAAAGTGAAAATAAGAGCAATGTTTGAGAAGATTTTAAGAATTTTCTTGTTAAAATGCTTCCACAGAATATTATTTTTATTTATTATATAGGTTTAGCTGACCACTTCACCTCCTAGTGTTCCGTTGATCTCGTAATGAAGTAACTCTAGCGTTACTTCAAGGCCTTAACCCGATTTGGGCTGTTGCGCCATTGATTATAATGTACTTAATAACGAAAAATAAATGCTTATAACATGATAGACATATGAATATCGCGAAAATTATCTTTATGCTTTTCAAATATTACTGAGCAGTTCAGTTCCAAAATTTCCATTATTTCTGTTCAAAATAATAAAATATTTAATTGCTTTTAAATCGGAATATCAAGATAGAAGTTTTTTTAATTAATATTTCATAGTTTGGCTCTTTGGAACATTTGTTACTGCTTTAATATCATACTATACCACAAGCTGCGGAAATTGTAAATTCCTATATATAATTTTTATATTACTCATATATCACAACCATTATTATTATTTTCTAAGAATCACCCTACATATTTATACATTTTATCTATTCAAGGAGGATGGAAAACTTCGCAGAAAATTTCTCGCGATAAAATTATCTTACTTTTTTAACACTAGTCATTGCGTGGTTTCTAAAGAATTGATAAGGCATACAGTGGAATTAAAAACACATTCTTAATCTTACTTGGAAATAAGTTACTATTGTATAATAGAATACGATGCATTTAGAACATATTATATAAATTGCACAAAGATATCTAATTGTGATTTCTTTTCTGGAAAAAAATGTGACCCGTTTCTGGCCTCAATTTTTTCTAGCAGTTCCGTTCTATTGTGGAAAATTTTTTGACCTGCTAGAAAAAGGGGTTTGAGTCCGTGGCTAAAATTGCCCTGAAAACTCTGCGGTGCAACTCCTTTAACCTCAAATGTGGGACAACATAAGAATAAAATATCCTTTGACAACAGCGGCAACCGATTTAAAAGCATAAATTAACCTGTCAAACGGTAATTAGAAATCATACGGAGTGTAGTGTAAATATATTTAAATTTTCATAATAGCCTTTTGACCTGAAAGCGTTCTATTGTAAATTGACCTGTCGGACGGAACTGTTACAAAAGAGGGCAGAACTGCAATAATTTTGCATCTAAATGGGTCACATTTTTTTTCAGAAAAGAAATCACCATTACTCTCTGCCCTATTGCCGCCTTCGGTATTCTAGCAAAAGTCTACATGCAACTCGACCGTTGCAGAAGTAGTGGCTATAGTGGACACGTACCTATTACATACATACATAATACGTCATAATATCAGATTTATTTACAACAAATTTATTAATGTGGTTAAATTACAAAAATTTCATTTATAAATAATATAGACATTATATTTTGTTATATATATGTTATATTTTGATTGATTGTTTTTGTAAAATTATAGATAATATAGCGACTTTTACTTTCGGATAAAGTTATCTATGTACATAGAACACAATAGATGTGTATAATGTAGACTACACACATGTTTTCAGATAAAAATGTTCTTTTAATTTCTTGTGGAACCCTTCGCCAGAGTAAACCAGTCAATTAGACGTAAAGAAACTTAAAGGTTACGCAGACAAAGAAGAACTTCTTTGGCAAGCCAGTTTTCTGAAAACATATGGCATAATAATGAAGACATTAAAAATCGATCATTTAACGTAATTCCTTAAGTTTTGAAATTTTTGGAAAAAAAAGCGTCTTCACCTGGTGCCTTATATAACAAAGGAGTTTACTGCCCATCTTATTAAAGATCTTTTGTCGCTAGCCTCCAATTCTCTGGCATTGGTCAGTGAGAGACTCACAGTTGGAGAAAGAACGGAGAATCATTAACCTCTACCGAGCCTGGAAAGTGAGTTTGGGCTAATAGCTCCAGTATCTCTTTTTCTGACCCAGCAGTGAAGGTGCCGTTGCTTGGAGAGTATTCGGTCAGTTTTTGCGTTATGACTAAAAAAACACGGACCTCGACTGTGACATATTTTTAAATTACGACTGCGTGATAGATTCGACGCACTCAAAGAAAATTCATAAACCGAAAAGAGGATGGTGTACGGTAGATATAAAATGGTAGATGATGGATAGATGATAATGGATGGAGTATGGATGGATGAAGGATGGATGATCGTGTATAGGATGGAGGATGGAGGATGGAGGATGAAGGATGGTGGATAAAGGATTGAGGATGAAAGATGGCGGATGGTGGATAGAGGATGGAAGATGGGGGATGGTGGATAGAGGATGGAGAATAGAACGGAACTAACGTCAGAAATGGAAGCTATTGGAGCAACGGTAGCAATGGGAGCAACGGGAGAAATGGAAGTAACGGGAGAATTGGAAGAAATGGGCGAAATGGGAGCAACGGTGAAAATGGGAGCAAGAGTTCCTCATTTGGGTACATTTTCGCAGCTTAAACAACTGGAGACAATAGCTCTGTTCTTTTTGCCTGCACTTTTCACACTTTTTTGCACTAACTTTTCTAAACAGCATTTGACGTCACAGCGATGACACGAACAGTAAGCTTGTCCCCCCCCCCCCCCCCCCCCAATTCATCCTTTACACTTTTCTGCACTCGGCCGAGAGTTAGTGTAAAAAAGTGTAAAAATTACAGGCAAAAAGAGCAGACCTAATATTATCATACAGCTCAGTGTGCTTGAAAATTTTTTACCGTATCAACATACATTTATAAAGTCATCTACAGCATGTACTTTTCGTCTCCAATAAAGTGAACACCTCCAAAATCTGAAATAAGTCGGTTTCAATTAAGTTTACATTATGCCCCATTTACACTGCGACGACTTTATGATAGCACAGTGGCTATAATTTTGCTAAAGTCAGCAAAGGTGAAATTGATCAGCTGACTTTGGCAGTTTCTTTTTCAAATAAATACATAAAAAAAATTTACAATTCTCATTCCTTTCAAATTTAATATGTGCTTACTCTACACAAATTTACGCGTCGATTATTAGTTACATTTAGTTGTGCGTTTGTAGTTCATCATTTCAGGGTTGAACCCCCCCCCCCCCCCCTCCCCTGAGTTCGCGTCTTATCGAGATTATACTGTACACATTCTTTAATATCTTCAGATTTAGATTCAGAAAATTTTTATTGAGTCTTTTGAAGTACATAAAATATAATGAAAAGATGACATACGCGATCTATTACCAAACATTATAAAAAATTTACAGTGTTTACAAATGGCGTAAGTTATAATTTATAGTTTTATTCCATGCTTAGGATTTATATATTTTTTTTTATTTTTTTATTTATTCCTGTCTGCTCCAGTAGTGTGGATCAGACACGTAACAATATTTACATTTTTTTTACAATATTTACAGTATTTACAAATGGCGGAAGTTATAGTTTTTATTCCATGCTTAGGATTTTTTTGCAGTTTTATGACTGCCTCATTAGGGTGGATCAGTCACATGACTATGTTAATTCAAGATTGAGTATTTACACATATCAATTGTTTCGTGTTTACGATCTTTTTGACCTTTGTTTTTTTTTCGTCTACTTATTTTACGTTAAATTTTTATTGTTTAAAGTTTAATAATCTTTCATTATCTAATCCTTTTCAAAGTTGCGGGTCTCCATAAAAAAGTATCGAACGAGCAAGTTAACCGGTCGTGGCAGAAAAGTCATGCTCATGTCATTGTCCAACTGAAGAACCGATTGGCTTTTCAACCTCTATAGCCCGAGGGAGGAGGGGAAAGGTCGAAGTCGGGAGTATGATTTAGGTCCCCGTTGTCAGGGGTGGAATATTCCTCCAAAATCTTTAGAGGCGAAAGGTAGTATTGATCTTCTGGCCAAGGCGGTTCAGGGAATAGCGATCGAACCTTCAGAAGAGGATAATGATGCAAGCGGTCCACTCTCTTTTTGCTACTCTCAAGCATGTAATGCAGGATTGGAGTGATTTCCGACTCCCTGTACAGTTGAGTTTTCCTGTTGTGTTTTTTATTAGGTCTTCTATATTTATGGTGATTTCTTTTCTGAAAAAAAATGTGACCTGTAAAGATGCAAAATTATTGCAGTTCTGCCCTCTTTTTTGACAGTTCCGTCCGTCAGGTCAATTTACAATAGAACGCTTTCAGGTCAAAAAGCTATTATTAAAATTTAAATAAATTTTCACTACACTCCGTATGATTTCTAATTACCGTATGACCCGTTGGACAGTTTAATTTATGCTTTTAAATCGTTTGCCGCTGTGTCGTAGGATATTTTTTTCGGTGATTTCTTTTCTCAAAAAAAATGTGACCCGTTTCTGCCCTCAATTTTTGTTCTAGCAGTTCCGCTGTTCTATTCTCAATTTTTTTTTTGACCTGCTAGAAAAAGGGGTTTGAGTCCGTGGTTAAAATTGACCTGAAAAGTGGCATTTTTTGCCCCGAAAATTTCGGCGGTGCAACTCCTTTAACCTCAAATGTGCGTAAGAAACGATGAAAATAAAAAAAAAATATCCTACGACACAGCGGCAAACGATTTAAAAGCATAAATTAAACTGTCCAACGGGTCATACGGTAATTAGAAATCATACGGAGTGTAGTGAAAATTTATTTCAATTTTGATAATAGCTTTTTGACCTGAAAGCGTTCTATTGTAAATTGACCTGTCGGACGGAACTGTCATAAAAGAGGGCAGAACTGCAATAGTTTTGCATCTTTACAGGTCACATTTTTTTTGAGAAAAGAAATCACCATTATTTTCATCGTTTCTTACGCACATTTGACGTTAAAGGAGTTGCACCGCCGAAATTTTCGGGGCAAGAAATGCGAGTTTTCAGGTCAATTTTAGCCACGGAATCAAACCCCTTTTTCTAGCAGGTCAAAAAAAATTTGAGAATAGAACAGCGGAACTGCTAGAACAAAAATTGAGGGCAGAAACGGGTCACATTTTTTTGCAGAAAAGAAATCACTATTAGACAAACATTTCCTTAAAATTTTCCATTCGAAGATACTGATTGCCTTCGCGACTGTTGGAGAAATACTTAAGCCAGGTAGCAGTAATTAATAACAGGCCTTATTAGAGTTTTATACATCAGCGTCTTACACTTGATGCCTACTGACTTTGAAGATAGTAGCTTCTCCACTGCACCAGCCGCTGCCTCAAGCTGGGTTTCCATATGCGATAATTATGTGTGACAAAAATTTCTCAAGACAAAAATGTGTCACACTCTTCAGTCTAGCTCTAGAGTTTACATTTGTGACATTACTTGTGTCACACCTTTGTCAAATAAATGAAATGGCTGGAAAAATAACGAAACAGCAAAAAAGTACTAAAAAAATTGTTAAAATTTCTTCTATTAGTGAAAATACAAGAAAATTCGAAGCGACAGTGCTGGGTATCGAAGATATTTCGCACTAATGACAGAAGGTAAAAGACGTGCAATTTTTGAGAAACCTTTAAACTGAAAAGTCGGAGTATCTCCGACTAGCGGCATGTGACAAAATTTGTCACAGATTTGTAATCTGTAGCTCAGTTCTGTAACTTATGAGTGAGAAATTTCTCACCAAAAAGTCAAAATGAGGACGAATTAATGCAGTTTTCTCTCTGTATTCTCACCAAATGAGAAATCAAAGATTGTTAAATGCGTAGTCAAGTACGGTGCTTTCTCATTTGGTGAGAATACAGAGAGAAAACTGCATTAATTCGTCCTCATTTTGACTTTTTGGTGAGAAATTTCTCACTCATAAGTTACAGAACTGAGTTACTGATTGGATAACTGATCTGTCACACATATTGTCACAGAAAATTGTCGCATAGGGAAACCCAGCTTTAACTTCATTTAGAACTACTTATGCATGTGGATTAAATTTTAATCGAAGATGGAAGTTAATTCCATGATACTTTATTCTTTCTCTCAACGGAATTGAAACCCCGTAAACCTTAATGTCAATTAACCAACTCTCCAGAACAGCCATGTAGTGACCTTTACCGCTAGCATTCTTAAAACAGATCACCTCAGATTTAGCGGTATTGACCTTAAGAGCCCAATCTGAGAGGAATTTAACCGTTGTATTAACCAGATCCTGAGTATAATTCTGGGCTCTGGATGGCAGTTCATCGCTCAATATTAAAATAATGTCGTCTGCAAACATCAGTCCTAGAAGGGATTCAAATGGAGCAGGGTTGGCATGGTTATGGGGTGGAATTAAAGGAATGTCCCAGAGAAAGAAGTTGAAAAGGGCCGGGCCTAGGATAGAACCTTGAGGCACCCCTGACCGTGCGGGAATATCGTTCGAGGGTTTAGGTTGGAGAACGTTCTATTGGATAAAAAATCGATCAGAACTCTGCTCAAGAGCACAGGACAATTAGTTTCAAGAATTTTGAAAATAAGGCAATCCACCCATACCGAATCGAAAGCTTTCTTCAGATCAAGTGAGCATGCCACTGAACACCGTCTTTCCCTAAGATTGTTATTAATAAAGTTGTGGACTAACATTACAGCCTGCTCCGAAGATTTCTGGGATTCAAAACCGAACTGCAAGTCCGGAATTAGAGGCTCCGAGAAGGCTTTGAATCTGGCCAGTATAATTTCGAAAACTTTGCCCAGGTTCGGAAGAAGGGAGATTGAACGGAAGGACTCAATATGAAGGCTAGCACCTTTAGGGAAAGGTAAAAGAAGACCTTTTTTCCGCATTGATGGGAAATAACCCAGCTTTAAACAGTTATTAAAAATAACCGAGAGAGGTTTTGCTAAAATTGCTCGACTTTTCCTAATGACTTTATTTGGGATCCCGTCGAGACCGGCAGATGCTTTGCCATTTATTCTGGCCATACTTGCCTCCACCGCCTCAGGATTGGTGAAGAAATCCGGAAAGATTGACTGACTAGGAAGACTAGCTAGATTAGAGGGTGAAAAGATGCTCAGTAAAGAGCCAGTGTGGCCTTCCATGAAGGAATCCCTTACGTCCTTCGGCCTTTACTGTAGAGATAGGTTGTCAGAGGAACGTTCTTTATATAAATGACCATAAAACGAGGATCTAGCTTCTAGCTTGTCTTCTATGGATGTTAAAGTGCGATCACCCAGCTTTGCAGCTATTAAGGTCAATATTAAAAGAAGAGACCTTCCTACCTGACAATTTGTTTATCTCGGTGAAAACTCCTAGACCCGGTCTTAGACCTCTTAATTTAACTTTCAAGGATTTGAGTTTTTGGAGTAGGTGCTGTCTAGAGTCACTGTATAGGAACTAACACAAACATCCATTATCTAGAGTACGGAATATGCGTGTTTCATTTGAAACCAGTACATTTAAAAAATTTTTGCATTTGTCACGATTTTTCATTTTAAGGATCTCCACTAAAGTAGATAAACGCTCTAATTACTAGAAAATTATTAATTTTTCGAACAAAATCCGAAATGTTATTTAAAACTGTGATTAAAAATCGAAATTTAATCACGCATACCATTATGTTTTAGTACTTCAGTCAATGACATTTTAAGACGTCAAGTTAAAACTCGTAAGTTGCAATTTCGGGCGGCTGTTCTGTTTGTTTTAAAGTAATTTCCCGACAAAATACCGCAAAAGTAATGAAATTGTGCATTACATATTTTGTGCATAACATAGTTATGTTTAGTGAGTGTTTATATTTAGTGGAGTGCCATATCCGCCAAGAATGTGCCCCGGTTCGTTCGTAATCCGAACAAATATCCCGAATATCTCGAGGAAGCAGACGAAATGGTGCATAAACTTGACCTTAAGATCAACTAGTCCGACTTTCGAAACAACACGGCCAACGTACAATTCCTGCGCGATGCTCGACAGGTCGTTGTTGCGGGCGTTAATTCGGTCGACGGTAAAAAAACATTTTCATCGAATAGAAGATCTTGTGGAGAAACACGGTCGCACGTTGACGTCGCGTACCAATCAAACCAAACGCTTGAAACGGCACCTCATGGACATGGAACTGCCTGCCGACGCAAAACTCTTCCTGTTTCGCATCGTCATCGGTCGAGCAAATGGTACATAGCCTTGTCCGAGTATCCGGGAAACGGAAAAAAAATCTTCTCTATGGAGTTGAGACCTACGAGCATCCCTTGAAGCAATTGATTGTCACGGTAATTACTTAGGAAACTATTTAAAACTATCATTTTAAAACTATCTTCCAAAGCAGATGATTCACATTAAAGGTACGAGGAAGCCTGGGAGCCTGAGCAACACCAGCAGTCGAACTTCATCCATTACGCGAGGGAAGACTGTCGCAGTAAGTAGTAGAAGTGAATTGAAATGTAGCATGGCTAATTATTTAATTTCATTGCAGCAAAAAGTTCTGTCTGATAGTTCACAATCCGACACCGAAGCAGTTGTTCAGACGCCACCATGCTGTCGCTTGAAAAACGCATGTAATAGTGCATCACCGTCCGGCGTGAACAGCAGAACTGCCGTTCTTTTTACACGAGAAGCGCAAACAGCTCTCAGAATCGTTGTGTGACAAAGTCAATACTCAACAGCACGCGAAGACGACGACGAGTCGTCAATGCCACAACCGAAAGAAGATAAACCGCCATTGGAACCACTTCAACTGGTTTGGGCAAAATTTCGGTGATATCCGGGGTATCCAGCATTGGTAATAAATCCGAAAACCCCGAAAGGATTCGTACATAACGGTGTACCGTTGCCAGCGCCGCCGCAAAACGCAAAAACGACACCGATGAGGTTTTCTTGATATTGTTTTTCGATGTTAAACGAACGTGCCAATGGTTGCTATCGACCAAATTGGATTTACTCGGTTTGGACAAGCAAGTCGATCAGTCCAAATTAATCGAGTCGCGTAAGCCGACTCAACGAAAAGCCGTTAAGAAAGCTTATCAGGATGCGTTGGATTATCAAAGTCAAGTAACCGATTTAGAAGCTCAAGGACCCGGAGCTATAATCTAGACGTTTTAAAGTTAAGCTACATTTTTTTGTTGTCCCCGACTTCTTTTATATTTATGAGGTTCTGGTAATAAAAATCCATGTCAAGTATTTAAATTTATGGTTTTTAATCAAAAGGTGTTGCAAGTCCTGAGATCGTCTTCTCTCGTTTTTTGTTTAATTCGAAACAGTCGCATTTTTTGTCAATGCACGCTCTGGATTTTTTTTTATTCAACAAATTTCGTTGTCTTCGGCCGATCTACGTACTACCGAAAATACCACATCAATTTCTAGAATTAATCGAGGTCGGGGTCCACAATTGAATAGATATTTTCCAGAGTGCCTGCAGTAGATAAAGAGCTTTGGGATGGGTGATTTGAATTACCGAAAGTTGATCGGCGATTTCAACTGGAACAAAACCGAGACATGCCTAAGGCGTAAGTATTATTTATGATTTGTCAGGCTTTACATATTTTATCGTTAATACCTGCAGAGTTTCGGCCGACGAATCTTTGCACACTGCACACAGTAAAAGCTGATCTTATATGCGGTTCAAAAGACGGCGTTGCTGAAAAACTAATAACACCGATAGTTTATTCATGAATGAACGGTTACGTACATCCTTAGTGAAATTAAAAATCCAGCGGTAATTGTGCAGCGCAACGAATCTGATACACGAAAAAGTGAAAAAATTCAAATGTGAATTGTGCGATTATCAAGCCGCATACAAACAGTCCTTGACGATTCATATGTGTGCCTATAACAACGAAACACCGTAGAAATGCACGATATGTTCGAAAGGATTTCGCAGGACGTATGCGTTGACTTTGCATATGAAGCGTTACAACAATATCCGAAAGTGAGTAGCCCGTTGAAATTTGATTTGCCGAGTTTGAGATAAATTGTGTGTCTTTTAGATTTGTCTGTCCGTACGAAGACTGTGAGTGCGCCTAACCAAGTCAAGGAATATGAAATTCTCATTTTCTTATCAAGCATCCGAACAGAAGTAAGGATCAGTTAATCTTATTTTTTAAAAAGTCTACTAATGTTTCGTTTTGCTGTTCTAGAAAACGTTAAGGGTCGTAAACGGCTCACTGTTGCTACACCATCGGCCAGCAACGAGCAACGACCACGCCGTCGATTCGATGTACCGCTATCGAATGTCTTTATTGACAATAAAGGAAGATGGTGTTATTGGTGAACCGGCACATAAACTAGTCCAAACCGAGGCTGGGGACTGAGAATACGAAACGAACGATAATCCCGACGATCCGGTTACGTACATTCTTAGTGAAATTAAAAATCCAGCGGTAATTGTGTAATGCAACGAATCTGATCATACTACATTGTTCGACCAGACGAAAATAAAAGTGTTTATTAAGCGAATGAAATTGTACAAATTGTAGACTAGAGAGCAGTTTGTTACCAACGAATAAAACGAGAAAATTTGATTAAAAATATCAACTGTAATTTATTGTTTTATAAATTTGTTATTTTTTTTAGATAGAACACAAACGACATTATATGAAAAATATATAATTGTTATATTGCAAACATTCTTAAACAAAAACCTCTGGAATATCGGGAAATTATTCTGGAATGAATTATTAAAATTACGTTAGAAGCTGCTCGTCATAAATCCAGTCACTACGTTTTTGGTCGTCCTTTGTTCAATTTTGCGAATGTAACGAAGCACCAGTCTATTTCTTCTTTTTGGACGGTTTAGCCTTACGTTTCTCTTCGCGCTTACGTTCCTTTTTGACCAGCTTGTATCCGAAGAAAACTGTAAATAAAAAATTATCGTTTAAGTTTTTAATGTAAAACATAAGCACTGACATGTCCTGAATCTAAAACGTGTCCTCTTATCGTACATAAGTAAAACGTACGTCATAGAAACAGCACAATTTGAACGTTCAGTACGACACGACAAAATCGAAAGGGTCTCAAACGACTGTTCGGTGAATTCCGTAAGCTACAATGGGCAGGTCATGTGGAGCGAATGGACGACGGAATTATTCCCAAATGCACACTGAAAGGTAGAGCTCATGGCAAACGACCGGTGGCAAAACCGCGAAAAAGCTACGAGGACTCAGTTGACAGATTGCAAATAGCTTCTTTGATGTAGAAATTGGTGGACGCGGGCGCTGAACTGAGATGACTTCAGACAATGCAGGCCCTAGCATTGACAATCAGACAATGCTAGAGCCTGCATTGTCTGAAGTCATCTCGGTTTGGGTTGTCGCGCCATTGATTATAATGCAATGGTATAGAAGTGCGTCCACTAAAGGCGGGCCACATCGGTGCGAATTTTGTTGGTGAATCGCTTTGCGACCGGACTTCTACTAGAGTAGAATTGCGCCCAGGCTCGGCATTTTCCGTTTCTCGTTCACCGTCGCAAGTTGATCAAGAAAAAAACAACCGTACCGTTGCGGTGCGGCCCGCCTCAAGTGCTCCAAGTATTTTTTTAACTAACCGATTCCGAAATTTGCCCGACTTCACTTTGCACAACACTATTGATTTTTTCCCTGTAAAAACACTTTAGTAATTAATTATGCTTACCTGATGGGCTGCAGGTCAGTCTGCTGCAGGTCAGTCTGCTGCTGTTAAACTGCAAATTAAAAGTTAAATGTTAAAGAATTTAAAGTTTCCTGTAAATAAAAACACTTACCTTCCGACGTTGACGTTGACGTTTCGTATACGTCAATCAACGTCAATAAAAACCATATGGGTTTCATGTACACACACTAACACTATTACATTTTAGAACCCTGCGAATTTTGGAGTTCGCAGGGTAGCAGAGTACTAAAAAGGTACCAAAAGCGGTCATCGTCCGTACTCAAGATAATGGATGTTTGTGTTAGTTCCTATACAGTGACTCTAGTGCTGTCTTGCATTCATGAAATCAGTAGTTAGACTCGAAAGAAAGCCTTCTTTTGAGGTTTTATTCAATTTGGGAGCGGCAAAACGATTGATTTACTTGGAAACTGAGTCCGTTAAATCTGAAATGGATTCGTTGATTTCGTGGGCGTTCAGTTTCCTGTCCTCAGGAAAAGGTTCAATGAGTAGGTCTTCAAGGGCATTCGAGCAATCCTCCCAATTGACATTAGAGAACTGTCGGAAAAGTCTGGGGTAGCAGAGAGCGGGATGTCTAGTGAGTTTATAAACAGGAAAAGGCCAAAATGGTCGGAAAAACCACTTACCGTGCAACAGTGGGATGAATTTGGTGTTGTGTTAAGTAAAAATTCCGATACTAAAAAGAGGTCTGAAAAGGAGTCCCTTAACTAGATCTATCTCTGAAAAGGCTTCAGACAAATATCTTATCGTTTCCGTTTTTCAGTGAACAGTGGAAACCGAACGTAGCCAACATCAGATTTAAAACTAGATAGACGAGAATCGCCCTACTCTGTTATTCTGTCACTGTCACGCCACTGACATTTCAGTCGCATGAAAATCAACTCCAGCGATCTTTATAAAACATTTGCTTCTGATAGTCCAATTAAAATTGCATTATCAATCACGTACAGGTGTGTTAAATTAAGTAGAAAATGAGTGACGAATATCTCAGTAGGCCAATATCATTTGGGGCTCCGCCCGGTAAGTTAACACAATTACGCAATTCGATTGCAAATTGTCGCATGAACTTAAATCCTAACCTCTTAAATGCTATTGCGCACACAGCTCCAACGCCTGCCAGTTCAGAAACACAAAAAATTTCACCACTATCGCCATACCTGAACTATGATCCGCGATTCCTGCAACAGACACAGCCCGAATTCATCTTTCCGGAGGGTGCCTCAAAGCAACGAGGCCGTTTCGAATTGGCCTTCTCACAGATCGGATCGTCCGTTATGATCGGAGCGAGTATCGGCGGTATGGCCGGCCTCTACAACGGAGTTCGAACAACTGCAGCTGCTAACCAAATCGGCAAGTTACGTCGGACACAGTAAGACAACATCGAGGAATAAAACTCGTTATATTTACTAATCAGAAGCACATTGATTGCAGGCTCTTAAATCACGTAATGAAGCAAGGATCGGCAACAGCAAACACATTGGGAACGCTTGCCGTCATGTACTCTGCGATTGGAGTGATCCTGCAGTGGGTTCGGGGGACCGATGATGAAGTTAATACTGTGATAGCTGGAGCAGGCACTGGACTCTTGTACAAATCTTCGGGTAAACAAGTAACCGTAGTTCAGTTTGATTACAATACTAATTGTTCCTTTTCGGTTTTCAGCCGGCATAAAGAAATGCGCGGTTGGTGGAGGAGTTGGCTTAGGATTATCGGTGATTTACTGTTTGTACACGTTAGCGAGAGACGACTCGTCGAGAAAGTTTGGATTGAAGTCCTATTTGTAGGCAACACTTTCGATTCCTCCCTTTTCGGTTAATGTTTAGTTTAGTAGCGTAAGTTTTTTTTAATATCTAAACGGCTTCATTGCTCAATGAAGTGTGAAATTAGTTGCTACAAGTCGCAAAATTTAGACATTGAAGAAAAATAAAATTATGCAGTTACACAATTAGTGGCACATTTTCAATAATTTTTTGTTGAATTAAAAGTTCACATTAAAATTAGATGATTCAGGCCTACGCCTACCGAAAAATTGATCCTAGACTGAAAAGTTATAAAACCTAGATAGATAGTCGCCTTGTAAGCCGACTACATGCGGCGCTGATTTATAAAAATATTATTTTTTTTTTCATTTCCATATTTGTATTAATGTTGGATGTGAAATCAAATGGGTTAAATTTGTTTTAGAATATTT
This sequence comes from Beris chalybata, assembly GCA_949128065.1. Lineage (NCBI taxonomy): Eukaryota > Metazoa > Arthropoda > Insecta > Diptera > Stratiomyidae > Beris > Beris chalybata. The sequence goes on from OX421897.1 coordinate 92,590,956, forward strand.
AGATAGAGTAACACACCCTCCACAGCAGTTCCAGAAGTTTAGCGATAGTACACAAAATAGCAATTGGACTATAATTAGAAACCTTCTTTATTTTTCCTTTTTATGAATCGGAAATAGAAGTAATAAACTATACTTTGAAGATAGAAGGAAAACCAGATTCTACCAATGTCCAACAGAAATAATAGCTAGAGAAAAGACAGGAACGATTTGAGTGCAAACGGTAAATGATATTTCTGGAGACAGTAGAAATAGTTATTTAACATATTATATGAACCACACTATTTATATTCAGATGAAATCATCTGATATGATCTATATAGAGTATTATAAGTTTAATCCAGTCCAAAAGTATGTAAGGCATAAAACCAAGTCTCAGATAAAAAAAAAATGTATAATATTTTTGTTCATTTGTGGCCAAAAACCTCAAATTCGCTTAGCGTCCGCCCATATGTCTACCAGTGAACATGATAAATCAAGAATGCCTTCACCTAGGATTTTGAAATCTTGAATGTTTTAGGCTAAGTTCGATAACGGGCAGAATCGGTCTACTCCTTCGGGTAGCTGCCATACAAAATATCCTTAAAACACGTGTTCAAGAATATTAACCGATAACTTCGGAAGGGTTTAGGCATGGAGCTATATATAACGGAGATGGCAACACTCCGTTTCTGTATAAAGCACTGTGAAGCATTTTGAAGTTTAAGCGACTGCCCGGTGGCAGTGAAATGCAAATATTAGCCTAGTATTTAAAGGTTGGGCTTAAGAGACATAATCTCGATGGTTTGAGCCTAGGAATCATATTGCTTATCTTTCTTCATCACTAGATAGAAAGAAATAGCAATATAAACATGTGCTCCCACCACGATCTATTTCTAATGCAAAAAACAGCCGCATCATTCCGAGCGCAGCAAATGTCATCCGCGCCTTACACGATAAAAATTAAATACGCGAAAAGTTACAGTTCAAGTGAGGTTACAATAAAACGACACAAGTGCGATGTGAAGTGATGAAATGTGTCACTACGTTATTAGTTTTGTCTATTTATTATATAGCAGTTCGCCCCTGCCTGCACGTTTCATTTTGTAACCCCCTCTCTCTTTTTCAGCCGATGGCAATCTCCGCGAAATATTCATACGAGTACGAGCTTTTATCACAGCACGCTATCATAAAACAGATGGCGCTGCGGTAAACAAAAATTTGCTATCGAGACATTTGCGAGACATGTCTTCGAGATTTCGGGGTGCATTTATTTCGATACCGTGTATTTTTCCCATAAGACGTCTCGCAGAAATCTCGGAGACAAACCGATATGTCTTCGAGAAATCTGCGAGATTTCTCGCAGACGCGACCAACTGGGATATCAATGCATACTACCTATTGTTGATGTATCACCGTATCTAGTTTCCTATATTATGATCATACCACACTGGAAAGTATACCACCAGTGTATCAATGGTATTAATCGTGGCAGAGCCTCCTATATATGAAAGCCGTCGGGTAGAATCTCGCACTCACACATGCATAGGCCAAGGGTGGCCGACTGTTTCACTGATATACCAGGCACTTTGTTCTAAATAATGTAATGTTCAGTACGATAGAATTAGTATTAAATGAATTATTTTATGCGGAATCAAGTAATAATTGCAGATAATGTAAATACATATCTTGGAGACATAATAGAATGACAGTTTTAAGATACCTTTCAGTATTCCGACACAGATTTTCACTCGAAAAACTGGAAGATGGCACCAAGAAACCTTTTGCGGTATGCCAGAAAAAAATGTTTAATGTTTTAATATATTTTTATAAATTTAGTAGGTAGTTCTGGCTACTAAAATCTTATGGAAGAAAAATAGTTACCCAATTGCCTTTGAAAGTATAAAACTATTGAATTTACTAGTATCCATTGCTTGGGATCACTTCAACTACGAGGTTGTTCTATCCGAAGTCTGGAATACACATTTCTGTATAAATATCCAATTACTCTGTCCAATAAGATTTAGGAATAATTTATATAGAAAGTATTATACGAAAGTTCTAATATAAAACTCAAAAATCCAATAGTTTCCAGCACGTCGTAAATTGTAGCTTGCGTAAAGCCTCGTTTTCACGGTGATAGTTTTTGCGATAGTTGCTGTCATGATAATTACTATCGTCATAGCTATCACCATGTAAACTTCTCGATAGTGACATTTGCCGTTAAAAAACTTATTTCAAAACATAAAAATATTTAATAATAATTTCGATCTTGTGAATACGTGTTGCTAATTGCAAAAAAATGTAATTTCGACTTTATGTGTAGGTGATTTTGTGTGTACGTGATAGACATCGCGCCGTGTAAACAGCAGACTGTCACACTATCATACTATCGTGCTATGCTTTCGCGAAAGTCCTATCATACAGAACTATCGCCGTGAAAACGGGGCTTAATTCCTCTCACTTCCGAAGAGTCTTCAATGGATTGAGGAATGGAAACCAAACTTATGCGTGAAATAATATAATACAAAAGACTCTATTAAAAAATTAATTTTAAATAAATTTATTAATAAATAACAAAAATATTGCTTTTAATTAAAATAACCGTATATTAATTGAAGTCTATAATGATTGGGAAATAAAACAAAACAAATAAAAATTAAATTAAACATAAAATCCGCTGAAAGGGCCTCCGTTTTCGATTACTCCATTCCCGTTAAATGGGCCTCACGTCTTTAACTTTAACGGGCGACCAAGATCTCGCTCGTCAACATGCTTCGTTTTTATTACGTCACATTCAGAAGAATGGCTTATACATACGTAACTTAATTTCGTGGGACTCGAATTATCTCGTGGAATCGTCTTCATCCAGGCAGCTCGATGATGTTCCTTGGGTGGAAGGGAAAACGTTACTATTGCTTTCTCTCCCTCCTCAATAGTGCTGTGATAATTGGATCGGCATCCCGGAACGCAGCACTTCCTCGGCATAGTGATGAGCTTTGAAATGAGAAAACATAAAACTATTATAGCTTGGTAGATTTGGTTAGTTAAATAACTCATACTTACTTATCCTAAAGATAATGCAAAATCAATTGCAGTTCGTGTGTGCCGTACAAGGATCCTCGGGTGTCCTGTTTAAAACAAATAAGGTTTTTTTTTTATACTATTCTACAAGCCCAAAATGTAGAAAATTTATTTCATTGCATTTAATTATTAAGTGACAAAAAATAGTGCGAACATATCTCCCAATTTTATATAAGAAAACAACTCCTGTTGAGTGAAAGTACAAATTTTACCCGAATATTTAAATTGTGAACAAAAATTGCAAAATTTATTAACAACTTGCAGGCGAAAAAGTTTTCATATTAATGTGACATCCCCACAATCACATTTTTCACATCACGCACTTTTGAACATATCAATTTATATTGAAAACAAAATCTAATTGAATTATTTCACTTAATAATTATACAAATAAAAAAAAATTCTGAACATTGTAAACATTTCTAGTCTAACCACATTTTTTGGCCGCAAAATCTTTTCATCAGTTTTCTTTAAATCAATTGCGAATTCGCAAAAGATTTAAAGAGAAAATGTAGCACAGGCTTGAAATGTTTACATTTTCTACCATTGTCACTTGTAACTTGAAAATTCAGTTGCGCGGCTTTTATCCAGAGGGTAATGACTGTGAACATTGCGCGGCTTTTATCCAGAGGGCAATGTTCACAGTCATTACCCTCTGGATAAAAGCCGCGCAACTGAATTTTCGAAGAGCGAAAATGCCTCGATTTCCCCTCGATGAGTGAAGATTTTGTATGGAGATCGAGCCATGACGTCACCAATCGAGGCAAAATCGAGGCATTTCTCATGACGAACTGTCATATGTGCGCGGCCTGAGTTTAAGTTGGCGGTGTTCACAGTGCTTTGTACAGAAATGGAGTGCTGCCATCTCCGTTATATATAGCTCCATGGCTTCAAGCTACGAATTTGAAATTTTGCACATATTAATTTTTGAATGGCTCCAAGGAAAATGATAAATATACAGTAGCTACCGCTTATTGTAATCACTTTGGGACCAGCCAAAAAGAATAACATTAACCGGTTTATAACAATAGACGAACAAAAAACGAAGGAAAAACGAACGTTTGTGGAGGATGGGACCCAAATGTTTTGATAACAAAATTCGGATTACAACATTATACGGGATTAATCAAGTGAGTTCTTCCTGCACCTTCCATGAAAAAGTCCTTCAAAAATGAAATTTTTTTAGGTGACTCACCCAGTTTAAGATATGAAATTAGACACTGAATATTCACCCGTATTTCGAATATCGCGGTCACGTCACTTCGATGCCGATTCAAAGTGTCACGTCGATCGAAAAAAGCGATTCGACCGTATTGTGATTGTCACGTCGCGTCACTTCGATGCCGATTCGATATCGACGCATGAAAAGGCGATTGTGAATGTCGATTGCAATCGACAGCTGTCACTTTGATCGTAATTTTTCGTCGATGACATTCCGAGTCCGTGACGCCTGAAGAAAATTAAAATCGATGCAAAAATGCAAGTATAGATTTGACAAAAAGATATTTCTTTCCTTATTTTGATGGATTCGCAACAAGTAATCGTCATTAAAAGTGGTGTAGGTCGGCACACATTAAAGAAATAATTTTCGTTGGGACTACCGTCACGAGATGCAAGCAGAAGTGAGAGCCACAAATGGGCCGAACAAGATGTATAGCTTTTCTACTTTAGAAAAAAGCATTATCCGCATTTAAATTTGAATGTAGCATTTAATATTGCAGAAAAATAACGTCATAGTTGTAAACGAAGGCATTCAAGACCTTAATCACGTCATGATACATACATACATACACATCAATATGGCAATGCCATTAAGTCACGTCGATGGAGTTACACAATCGCTTTTTTCGATCGACGTGACGCATCGAAGTGCCGTGACCGCGACATTCGCAATACGGGTGATTGTGTAACTCCATCGACGTGACTCAATGGCATTGCCGTATTGATATGTATTAATCCAAGAGCTCGCGAGAAGAAATCGCAACAGTTTTGACAAAGCTAATAGGTTTGTTCCTTTTGCCCGGTGTAAGTTGCACTTTCTTGCACCCGATTTTCTAAACAGCCTTTGACGTCAATTCAATGACACAAACTCAACCTCAAATAGTGTTCTTGTTCCTTCCCCGCCACTCCCTTTTACACCTTCCTGCACTAGCTCGAGAGCCAGTGCAAAAAGTGTAGAAGGTGTACACTACACCCGTCAAATAGAACAGACCTAATATTTTGGTATTTGGTTACATTTAGGGTGTATGTGAATATACTAGAGTCAGCAGGTCTGACGTCGGGACACCTGGCTTTGGTGACCTGTCAAAGATGTCAAAAAAATCGAAAAATTTAACAGTTTTGAGAAAGCTGAAAATTTGCCAACACTTAGCTTTTACAATGAAAAACTGAAAATCAATAGTCAGACACCCCAACAGTGGGACCCACCCAGTCAGCCCCCCCCCCCCCCGCAAAGATGTCAAAAAAATCGAAAAATTTAACAGTTTTGAGAAAGCTGAAAATATGCCAAAACTTGGTTTTTACAATGAAAAACTGAAAACCAATGGTCAGACACCCCAACAGTGGGACCCACCCAGTCAGCCCCCACGCAAAGGTGTGAAATCGAGTACGTGCGATTTCTCTTACTATGCGCGTTATAACCATGCAAGAGTTTTGAGAAAGCTGAAAATTTGCCAAAACTTAGTTTTTACAATGAAAAACTGAAAAACAATGGTCAGACACCCCAACAGTGGGACCCACCCAGTCAGCACCTCCGCTAAGGTGTAAAGTCGGGTACGCGCAATTTCTCTTACTATGCGCGCAACAATCAAAACTAGTGTCATGAAAGAGTTCTAATACCACGTTTCCACTACACCTTAATCTCGCGATTAAGAGAACTAGATTAAGCACGTAGGGACGTTATTAGACGGGTGAGGGGGCGACAGGCAGGGCATTTGCCACATTTGTTTTATATAATATATGAAAATACCAAATTCCCCCTCCCCCACAAATGACGTCCCTGAGTGCTTAATCTCGTTCTCTTAATCGTGAGATTACGAGGCAGTGGAAACATGGCATAAGAAAGCTGAAAATTCACCACGGGGTAGTTTGTACAATGACAAACAAAAACACAATTGTCAGACACCCCAACAGTAGGACCCAGCTAGTCAGCACCCCCGTAAAGGGGAGTGCACCTAAAAGTTTTAAGGAAGCTGAAATTTGGTACAAATCGATTAAATATAGTTTATGAAAATATCGGTTACATGCACGTAATACCTATAAAAGATCCGTTTATGTCATAATATAATAAAGTACCTAGTATTACTTTAAGGTATTGTACATTTTCCATACGGAATTATATTTTCATATAAATATGTAAGTAAAACTTCAATGAACCAGCGCATTGAAACATAGAGAAAATGTACCTACATACGAGTATTTTATACCCATCCATGCAAATTGTTGTTCACGCGTAATCGTTTTTTGCGACACCTTTGCGGGGGTGCTGACTGGGTGGGTCCTACTATAGGGGTGTGACTATTGCTTTCAGTTGTTTATTGTAAAAATTACGTCTTGGTAAATTTTCAGCTTTCTTAAAGCTCTTGCATGATTATTGCGCGCATAGTAACAGAACGTACCCTATTTAACACCTTTGCAGGGGGCTGGCTGGGTGGGTCCCACTGTTCGGGTGTCTGACCATTAGTTTTCAGTTTTTCATTGTAAAAACTAAGTTTTGGCAAGTTTTCAGTTTTCTTAAAACTCTTGCATGGTTATTGCGCGCAAATGGTAGTCAGATAAATCGCACGTATACTCGATTTAACTCCTTTGCGGGGGGGGGGGGCTGACTGCGTGGGTCCCACTGTTGGGATGTCTGACCATTGGTTTTCAGATTTTCATTGTAAAAACCAAGTTTTGGTAAATTTTCAGCTTTCTCAAAACTCTTGCATGGTTATGACGCGCATAGTAAGAGAAATCGCACGTACTCAATTTCACACCTTTGCGAGGGGGCTGACTGGGTGGGTCCCACTGTTGGGATGTCTGACCATTGGTTTTCAGTTTTTCATTGTAAAAACCAAGTTTTGGTAAATTTTCAGCATTCTCAAAACTCTTGCATGGTTATGACGCGCATAGTAAGAGAAATCGCACGTACTCGATTTCACACCTTTGCGAGGGGGCTGACTGGGTGGGTCCCACTGTTGGGGTGTCTGACCATTGGTTTTCAGTTTTTCATTGTAAAAACCAAGTTTTGGCAAATTTTCAGCTTTCTCAAAACTGTTAAATTTTTCGATTTTTTTGACATCTTTGACAGGTCACCAAAGCCAGGTGTCCCGACGTCAGACCTGCTGACTCTAGTATATTCACATACACCCTAAATGTAACCAAATACCAAAATATTAGCTTTCTCAAGACTGTTGCGATTTTTTGTCACGAGCTCTCCGAATATATGTATCAGCTGTAAATTGCGAATTTAAGGTCTTGTATGCCTTCGTTTACAAGTTTGACGTTATTTTTGTGCAATATCAAATGCTACATTCAAATTTAAATGCGGATAATGCTTTTTTTCTGAAGTGGAAAAGCAATACATCTTGTTCGGCCCATTTGTGGCTCTCACTTCTGCTTGCATCTCGTGACGGTAGTCCCAAAGAATTTTACGGTGCCCAAAATTCGAGCCATATTTCTTTAATGTGTGTCGATCTACACCGCTTTTAATGACGATTACTTGTTGCAAATTCATCAAAATAAGGAAAGAAATATCTTTTTGTCAAATCTATACTTGCATTTTTGCATCGATTTTAATTTTCTTCAGGCGTCACGGACTCGGAATGTCATCGACGAAAAATGACGATCAAAGTGACAACTGTCGATTGCAATCGACATTCACAATCGCCTTCTCATGCGTCGATATCAAATCGGCATCGAAGTGACGCGACGTGACAATCACAATACGGTCGATTGTCTTTTAGGTTTGAGTAGCAATCAAATAGCAGTCCTTAATAAAGGACATACAACATGCAAACACGTAATTCTACTTTATCCCCAAGTACAATATAAATCGAAATTCTGTATTTCGTCTAGAGTATCATACGATTGGCTTGCTTATGATCGGGACTACTGTATGTTTTATATTTACGAACACACGTATTTAAACCAATGTTCGATTGTATGGCTACTTATTTCATAAAAGCAACTCATTAAAGCCAAGAATTTTTTTCTTACAGTTAAGTTTTCTTACAGTTTAGAAAACAGTTTCCTAAATTGCGAATCTTCTTAAACTTCCTCTTTGCAATAAAAGAAAATGCTGTTTCCGTTGAAAACAAAAAGAATACTTAACTTGTTAGTGTACATACTAACTTAATAAAATTTTCCAAATCGTCTTTGTAGGCTCGACTATTACCAATAGCTGCTAACAGTTAAAACCGGCTGCGCCAATGTTGAGTCCTGGAATATCGCCGTGATATTCCAGTCAAAATAACACAATGTTGAGTGTACCTGGAAAGTGGTCCCGGCGTTCGTGAGAATGCCACAGGTGGGAACCGTAAGAAAGGTATAGGCGCCTCAATACGAGACGCAAATTATCTTTGAGTTTTTTCCTGAAAAGAAAAAGGTAAACAAGTTACTTGTTTAGATACTTACTGATTTTCGTCGTCGTTCGGAAAGAAAAGAAACAATGTTGATTTTTTAAGTTTTTAATTATTTGAATGTCCGACAGCGGTTCGGCTTAGTTAATAAAATTGACTGAGCCCGAGTACTTACTTTCTATATCGTAAATACTAAATTAATGCTAACTATAATGAACGTAAATAGGCCAGTCGTTCAACCCAGCACAAAGTACTCGTAGTAGAAAAGTTGCCGATCAAAACAATCGGCAGTTTCTAGTGACCCACAAATGGTGCAACAAACTAAAAGTGCAATACGACCATTTGTGGGTCGCGACAATTTTGTTTTTTACGCAATTTGATCGAAAGGTTAATAAAAACCTAATCTCAATTTTGTATGAAAATAAATAACATACAACTGACAGTTTCTGTCTATCTTGGAAGGTCCCGAAATTAGCCAACATAGCAATTGGAATTTGTCAATATACCTCGTTCACGGGGTAGCGTAGTGTAGTGTAGCGTATTATGAAATCCCTTTGATATATGAGTGTTCACGTGAAGTGAATAAACGTTTCGCATTCTTATTATTTGTTGACAACTGTCACAAGAGGCATTTATTTTACTAGAAAAAAGTGTTACATAAGTTGTTTTATTTCTTAAATATTATTTTTTCTTTTATTATTCAGCGAAATGGAATCATTACATCATTACAGGAGCTACTAGCAAAATCGCAGAGAAAATCCAATCTGACATTTGACTAGAAAAGTGATACGGAGCGCAACGACAAATGTTTTCGTGGGAGGATTAGCTAATCCACTACACTACACTACGCGGTTTTGCAACGTTATAGAAAACCAGTCTGTAGCAAAATTTCGTGTGTTCACGTGGGAGTTCGAAGTTCTACTTAGCGGTACGTCGTTAACCACGTGAACGAAGTAATATTCATGAAATCTCAAGCCATTTTCAACGGACCTTTATGCTTGAGTCAGATTCAAAGTAGAATACGGCAGCACGGCGTAGCTTGACGACTCCAATAAATCATCAAGATAACTATTCACTCTCTGCGTCAGTTTGAGTTTTAAATAAATCTCAAATTTTCCAAAAAGCGTTCGTGTTCGTGCATACGACGCAGCGACCAACTGAAAACGAGTTTTACCCGTAAGTCACAACGGCAACGCAAGCCGGCGCAGCCTAGGTGTCAAAAAGTTGAGCACAGTGTACTTCTATTGAGGTAGTCACAACGGAAGCAGCTGAACGCAGCCATCAAAAAAAGTTTGCCAACTCTTAACTTTTCCGTAGCCCGTAATTAACCTCAAAATTAATGAGTGATTTTGTTATGTTTAACACGTTGAATCTGTACTTTATGTAGGTAGGTAGGTACACGTGGCTGTCCGTGAGAACACGGACACACTTAGACCTAAAAGGTCCGTTGTGGTACCACAGGATCTTCGACTCCGGTCCTACTCGTCGAACCATTTAGAGCTTATAATAAAGCGTTGGATTCTCGCGACCTCCATTGTGGCAAGTTCACCAAGACAGTTGAAGAAGTACGCTCCGAGATGAGCTTTGTACTTTATGTGCCCTGGACTAAATTAAAATTAGCTACAAAATTGTTTCTAGTTAGTTCGCTGCTTCGTATATACGAATATGAACACTTTTGTGAGAATTTCAAATTAATTTAAAACTCAACCTGACGCAGAGAGTGAATAGTTATCTGACTTGATGTTTTACTGAGTGCGTAAAGCTGCGCCGTGCTGCCTGATTCTACTTTGTATGTGACTCAAGCATTAAGCTAATCCGAGGCTGACAAGCTGTCAAAAAGTAGAGCTCGGTGTATTTCCTTTGTGGTAGACAGAACGAACGTAGACGAAAGCAGCCATCCAGAAATGTTCGTCAACTCTGAACTTTCCGTAGCCCGTAGTTAACCTCCAAATCGAGAAGTGATTTTTTTTAACTTTAAAACATCGAAAGGTTACTTGATCTGACCGGACTGAATTAAAATTAATTTAAAAATCGTTTTTAGTTGTTCTCTGCGTCGTATGCACTAATACGAACGCTTTTTGGAAAAATTTATATGTATTTAAAACTCAAATTGACGCAGGCAATGAATAGTTATCTGAGTTGCTGATCTATTAGAGGCCTCAAGCTGCGCCATGCTGTCTCATTCTACTTTGTAGCTGACTCAAGCATGGTGATTTCTTTTCTGAAAAAAATGTGACCTGTAAAGATGCAAAATTATTGCAGTTCTGCCCTCTTTTTTGACAGTTCCGTCAGATTCAGATTCAGGTTCAGATTCAGAAAACTTTATTGAGACTATAATGGTGACATGAAATTTGACAGATGATATGAAGAAAACAAAATAAGCTTGACAGCGATCTAATGTCCAAGCTGCTATGAATAGTTTTTTTCCGACCTCGGCCGAGACTGAGTAATGAGTTAGACATTTGTAGTTTTGCCAATCGCTCGTTTGGCATTTAGCATTTTTCTTAACCTAATAATTTTTTTTTTTTTTTTTTTTTTTTTTTTTATATCACTTAAACTAAATTAAACTAAATTAGGGCCTAGCCCACATACGCTAGTTGTTTTACACAAGTAGAACTTAAAGTTATTACTATTATTATTAAGATGAATTCAGTTCTTTTTGCTATTTTCTATTCGTCTTTACAATGAATTTACTGAGACGATGATTTTTGAAGGGTTATCATATTGTTCCTTAACCTATTTTATTGAAGTATCGATACGTTATTGAAATATCGATACATTTTTACATACATAATTATTTACAGCGTTGCGGTTTTATTTACAGGGTTATCATATTGATTCTTAACCTAATTTATTGACATTCGTCCAAATTTACATAATTATTTACAGAAGTTGCCTTTGCAGGATTTTTTTTGGAATTTTTATGTTTTAAGATAGCCACTATAGAGTGGATTAAATTTACATCATTTGTTTACGTTTTTATTTACATTTGTACATATGCGTATAAATATATTTTATATTTACAGACAATCAGAGGAGGCACTCTCTAGGTGGACATTCGTATCGTACAGATTTTACTTTACGCAATGTATTTATAAGCCCAATGGGCTGTAGCAGTTTTTTTTTTTTTTTTTTGGAATAAGTTTCTCAAGTCTCGAGAAAAGCCTTCTTTGATTTTGGTTACCTTGTCATTTTAGTGTTTTCTATTTTGGAAGGCCATGCCCTAACGACAATACCCTAACGACAATACAGTGTTGAGAATATGAAAGTTATTGGTGCTTGGGGCCTGTCGCCCTCCTTTATTAGGTGACAGTTCCGTCCAACAGGTCAATTTACAATAGAACGCTTTCAGGTCAAAAGGCTATTATGAAAATTTAAATATATCCGTATGATTTCTAATTACCGTATGACCCGTTGGACAGTTTAATTTATGCTTTTAAATCGTTTGCCGCTGTGTCGTAGGATATTTTTTTCTTATTCTTATCGTTTCTTACGCACATTTGAGGTTAAAGGAGTTGCACCGCCGAAATTTTCGGGGCAAGAAATGCGATTTTTCAGGTCAATTTTAGCCTTGGACTTGTAAGACAGAATTTGAAACCATATACATATTTTTTTTTTTTTTTTTTGTAAATCAAGAAATCACTTAATAATTTTATTTCCTTAAAATGATGGTACCTCCGGGTTCGAGATCCTGTCGAGAATCTGTAACAAAAAGAAAGCAAACTGTGAGCGATCTGGTTAGCCAGCCTTGCCGTATGAATAAAATATAAACATTACAAATATACAACTTCTACAATTTTAACCGGAATCGTTAAACCTCACGGGGACGAGCGTGCAATGGACGACAAGGGAAAGTACCGCACGAGTCATCCCGCCCCGACCAACCGTCTTCAACCAAGCCGAGCGTACAATGATACAAGGGGAAATAGCGCACAATGTATCTGCCCAGTACTTGATGGTCATATTGAACTTTCAGTGTTTTAAAAGAAATACGGAGACGAGCGTGCAATGAATGACAACTACATGTGCTCCAAGAGCCAGCAAGCAGATGCCATTCCGCCCCGACTACCGTGAGCCGATTAAGCCGAACGTACAATTACACAAGGGGAAATAGCGCGCAATGTGTCCGTCCCGATCTTAATGCCCTTCAGGTTGACAAACGTGCAATGGTGTTAAGGGAAAATACACGGCGCACAAAACACCCGCTTAGTACAACCAGCAAACTCGTACAAGTTAACACTTAATCACAGTATTGAGGGATATAACGAAACCTCAATACAGAATACATAAACGCACTGAGTGTATACCCGATGTATACCGAAAAACACGTAATTTCAATGTTATCATAGTTTAATAATATAAATTTTACTGTAATCTACTTTGAAACAAACAATGAAAAGTTAAAACAAGAATACACATGCAAAACTAACTACCAAATCTAGCTCAGTGACACTCACCCTTCAGCTCTCGTACAATCACAACTTATTTTCTTTTTTCCACACTATTGTCTTTCACACTCGGCAACGTTCAACACTAGACTGAACGCTCATGCCCCACATCGCGATCAGTCAAGCTGATACGCTTTACCAACACACTCAAGCATCACTCTCCATACAATGGTCCACATACAAGTCATATTCCTAAAACCATCGGACAGATCCCTAAGCCCATCTGGCACCCAGATTCTTGCGACACTCATTTTTCTTTTTAATCCGTCATAAATTAGTAGTAATAAAACCCTAGAGATAAGATAGATTTTATGGCTTTAAGATAGATTTTATGACGGTAAGATAGATTTTATGACGGTTACCTGTATTGGAACGGAAACCGAGGTTTCATGTAGAACTTAAGGATTAGAATAAACAACCGTTACTTTACCTTCAACGCGAATAAAACTTTAAGACAAAAAAAACACGAACTGTTTGTATTTTGTATTTCCCAGAGGTAAAACCTTATGCCTATAACTTGCATCTATCGCTCATTTCTACCTAGGGAAATAAAAACATTCTGTTCTATTTAAACAAAGACTTACAGACTCAAACCCCTTTTTCTAGCAGGTCAAAAAAAATTTGAGAATAGAACAGCGGAACTGCTAGAACAAAAATTGAGGGCAGAAACGGGTCACATTTTTTTGCAGAAAAGAAATCACCATTAAATCGTTATAGCCTAGTACGGACCTCGGATGAAAATTTTCATTCCCATACTAAATGCATGTAAAAAAAAACGGATGAAAATTTTCATCGCAAATTTTTGCGTTGGGTTTTTATTTGCGGTACGGAGTTCGAATGAAAATTTTCATTCGTTCTGACAGTTCACGTATTCACCACCAGACGGCGCAGAAAGCATGGAGACCATATTTTTCCGTCCAATTAAATGTGCCGCTATTTAATTTTTCATTGCCGGGATGAAAATTTTGACATCTTATGTCATTCGTTCGAATTTATTTGTCAGTTTCTTTTTTCAAACCGACTAAAGAGTGTGTTTGGTCGGAAGTGGATATTTTTGAAGTCGGAGGTGGATATGTTGAGTTATGCTTTTATTTTAAAATGTGTCTTGTGATTTCAATTTAATTTTTATGTTGAAAAAGGGCCCATATATTAACGTCTATGTTACTACATTTGCAAAAAACCGTCACTTTGACAGTTGTTAAAGTCAAACAGAAGATCAGCTGTTTACCTCTCCACATTATTCTACACAACAATTTTTTCATTGTGGAGATGGGAGAGATATATATTAAATTTGCGAATCAAAATTTTGATCGAGGTCCGTACTGAGCTTATAGCTCACGAGGAGAATTCAAACGGACGCCGGTGAATTCAGTGGCTACTTGCCATTGTGAATGTATCGCGTCCAAAAAAACGGAATGAGCTAATAAGAAAACCAAAGCTCACTACGAATCACTCTCTTCGCAAAAGCTTAAAGGTACTCAATCTTTCGTCAGTCCGTCTGTCAGTGTGTGCAAAATTAACGAACGCACCACAATGGCGTCAAGTGATGTGAAAATGTCAAGACTTTTGAAATTAGCGCAGAAATTTAATTGTTTTTATCTAACAGGTAAGTTCTATTCGATTAATCATTGATAAATCTATACGGTCACCATTTGCCAATCGAAAATGACGGGAAATTCGAGTAGTTCGCTATGCATTTCTGGTTAGACGTCGGCTTATCGATCTGTCTGCCTTCTTTGCATCGTTTTCGGGTGCTGTGCTCGCTTTTTTTCCTGCTCCGCCCGTTACTGCCGTTAGTTTCGGTCCCAAATTGTGTAAACAAGACCAACTGTAATAGCAGGAATCGTATCAAATCGACCGCGGACCGATTGTCTTCTATGGAATTTACGAAATCACCAAATATTTGTGTTAAGCGCCAGTGTTTTCCTTCACTTCTCCATCTCGCATCATCGTTGCTTCGTTCAAATTTCAAGTGCAGTGTATTCGAGGAGCAAAGAAAAAAAACCCAATTTTTTTCATCGGCAGCGTCGAAGCATGTCAACAAAGCGGAAAAACGTCTGACACTTCGCAATGTGTCAGCTGTCACAATAACAAACGAAATGTTCGATTTGTCGTTGAAAAACTTTAACAAATTGTTTTGCTCATTAGCGTGTCGCGTATTTAATTCATCAATAGAATTCGGAACAATACGCCTGCGATTTCTGCAAAAGGAACATGGGGTGTGCCCTCGCAGTCGCAAAAAGTGTGATTTATGATGTGCAAAAAGCATGCAAGCGAAGGTCATCACGTTTTGCCGTTACGACGGAAAAATTGTGCTTAGAACTATTTTCGGCAGCGGCCACTTTATCGGACAAGTTCATCCACAACGGGATTATGCCTCTAATTTGTAATCTAATTAGTAATCTAATTAAAATCAAAAATGACAAAATCATCGGCCTCGAAAACCGTACTCGGAAGTTCTTGTACCGGTTAGAAATGGACGATTGCCAGCAAGGACGGAGAATAGTGTGTCGGTCGGACGTGTGAGTTCAGGCCCTATTTTATGCTTTGCTGTTATCTCGGTCGGTTTTGATGGTACGAGTTACGCTAGAATGATTCGTCGCATTTGGCATGTTCCTCGGGCATTGGCCTAGCCCTACTTTGGATTTCGGCACCAGTAACGATAAGTGAAACACATTTTCAGTTACAATCGCCTTGCGGCCAATTCATTGCTCTTATGGCTTATCTGGAAATGTGAGCTTCTAGTATTTACCTTGTGTTCATGTGTACCGAATGCTCTCCACTCCAATGTCGAAAGTTAGAAATGAGTCAGAAATTAGTAATTTTAGATCCCAAAGTTTGTACTGATTGCGCTAATGATGATAATAACGCGACACGTTTTACAAAAGGTCAGCCAGTGCCTGCACCAAACATAATCGTGTCTTCTTGGCGTTCCAGATATTTTGGAATTGGCTACGTGTTATTGAACGTATCTTGTACATTCAGGTCAAAAAGCTTTTGGAATGAGACGAGCAGTTTTGTCCCCCGTTACAGGTCTTTATGTTTTTTTTTCGTGAAAAATTAAAAAAAAAAAAAAAAAAAAAAATTATTGAGAATCCTAGAAAACTAAATGGCGTGCAGATCATTTTGAATATGCACACCAGCTTACAATAAAAAGACAAAGACAAAGACCCGGAAGTAAAAGCAAGCAAGTAAAACTTGCTAAAGCCGCTCTCAGACACTTATTGCTTTATGTATACACAGTTTTGAGAGCGCCGTTGCCCAAATTTTTGCTCTATCAAACAAATAGCTATATGCCTTCTCAAGCAAGTTGTGCTGCGAGAGTTGAGGTCGCAAAATTTTTATCGAGCTGCTTGCTAAAATAAAATTGCTGCAATTAGAGAATTAGTGTAAACATAGCAGAAAATGAAGTACTCTAGGAAAAATTGTCGCAAGTTACTTACTAGTGTACACGAGCGTTAAATCTACGTATACTCCATCTTCTCTTCGTATACGATTCCTTATGGGGAATAGGAAAATAACGAGCGCTCTTCTGAGACACTTACTGCTTCAAATATAATTTCTTGTTACTAAGGGTTCGATCGTGTAGTCTATCGCAACGAGCCACTCCGCATTTGTGGCCTCTATATTTCTTACATGCTTTCTTGCTATAAAGTTAGGAGCGAGGCATAGTTTGTAGCTATTCAAAAACTGAGTAAAGCACTTTTTAGTGAATATTTTTGCCGTTTTTTCTATGAAATATAATACAGTGCAACCCGCTTATAAAGTGCACTTTTATAACTTACTTTCGGTTAGAAAGTACCTTTTTTCAATGTTGGCTTTATTTTTTCTCGATATTATAAAAGCTTATTGTCGGGAGGGTTAATTTATTGGTCTTGTTTTAAAAAGGTTCATCTTTAATGTAAATTATTTTCGTAATTAAACAATGTTTGAAATTCAAATTAAATTAATTGAAACTTAAACTGCTATATACAAAAAAATATAGAAAAATTAGACAGCGACTCTAGAAAAAAGTTTAAGCTTGAAATGCTAAATTCAACCGAAGCCGATCGATTATGAGATACACAGTGCCTCTGGTCGCGTTGCTTTATCTACTTGAAATATGCTAAAACTTAAATAAATAAAATAACTTAAACTTAAAAGTAGCCTAACCTATCTTTGCGTGGTGATAATAATGTGTATTGTTGTATTCCCGCAGTGTATTTACTTGTCATTGTCTGTATTTCGATATCAAAATATTTTACACACTTTCTGATATGGCTGCCTGCATCTGCAGATAGATTCTTAAGGTGGAAAATAAAATCCATATGGAAATCATAAAGACACCTGATTTTACCAATAAAATATGAAGCAAGCTTTTCTAATAAACAAAAGATTAGATCTAGTCTATTAATAGTCTACAGAACAAACAGAATGATGTGACTTCAATCAAATGTTTTGAGCACTTGGTAATGCTAAGGCTTGGTTTTGTTTTGTTTTTTATTTTCAAATTCTAAAAACTATTGCAGTTTTTGTTGTTTATTAGAGAAATCGTTCAGACGATTGTTGAGACATCTTTTTAAATCGTAAGTGGTGTGCCCTCCTCCTGTGTGTCATGTAGCTTACGAGTTTAGAAATGTCATGGTTTGCTCAAAATATTTTGAGACATTCGAGCCTATCAAGAAACTCGACACGACCAAAACACTCACATTCTGTGACATCCTCCAAGAGTTTATCCCCAATAGGGAACCATCTACACAAATAAATGTAAAAAATTTTAGCAAATATCATTGTAGGTTTTTCAGTGATGATGCGCCCAAACACATTTTCGCACACGTATACATAGTTCAATTCAAATCAACTATCATAGCTGTATCTAAATTCCAAGTTTCAACTTCCTATCACGAACAGCTCCAAAGATATATAGCATTAAAAAAAATTAAAATTTAAAAACTTTTAAATTATATCTCAACGGGCTTCTGGGCTGCCTTTAAAGATTTTTTTTTTGTTTTTGAGACCTATTATTCCTATTACGTGAAAATACAAATTAAAATACTGTATTTCATGGATCGAACCCAAATTTACCTACACTACTCTCTATTACGTAATTTATGTTACTTAAAATCGCATTCGTTCTATGTTACCAGCATGAGTCTAGGAATAAGCCTAAGCGATTCTCGAATTTCTGGCCTGATAATTTATCACAAATACAGCGCAAAAATTACCAGAATTAAGCGATAAACCAATCATCACACATTTTATCTTACCGCAATTATGGGCAACTTCGTTGTGTTGTTGTGACTAGCTTAGAATTCACAAACAAACGCTTTGATTATTTTCTTTAAGCAAATGATATCATTCTTTTTATGGGTTGATTCGTAAACTATGTACCACTTTAAAAAAAATAATTAAAATTTACGACAAGAGATTCGTGACGCAGTGCCGGTTCTTAGAGTGGTATGAACGAAAGGAAACGCGTACATCTGAATTAATTTGTAAGGATACAACTAGGTATAACACTTTTTTGAATTATTTTTCTGCGTCAGAGGAGTCTGTAGATTGATACCTGCCTTAGCTATTGCAATTTAAAGATATGACAGTTGCAAGACATTCACTGGAGAAGCCAGTTTCAACGTTATTGAATCGATGGTCATTTGTACTCTTTCTATATTTTATGTACATACACTGTATATATCCTTCTTTAATCGGTCGATATTTGCAAAGCAAATAAATTTGGCTTTAAACGAAGGGATAACTTACTTGAGATGTCAACTGAGGTGTTTTTACGCGGCTTCATAGTTGGCGTAATGCATAAATGTTGAAGAAGGCTCAGCATCCGTTAACGTTTTGCGATATTTTATTTTCTTCACATTTTCTAGACCTTAATTTGTAAGAATTATTGTAGAAAATATATCGGAAAACTATATCCATCCTCTGAAATACAGGTAAAGATAAACAGTACGCATTATAATGATGTTGTGGAGTTTCTAAACGTTAGTAGTTTAATAGTGACATTTTGATATTTGTCTACTATTCCCTCGTATATTTGTTATTCAAGATATATTGAGAATACTTCGTCCCGGTTCGCGTTGAGTTTCTATTGGTAAGCGAGTAAGCAATCCTTCCCGCAGCACCATGTTTAAGTCCTTGAAAAAAGTAATTTTTACTTTCGTTGTCTCACCTAGAGTCACTGCATACGAACTAACACAAACATCCATTATCTTGAGTACGGACAATGTGTGTTTCATTTGAAACCAGTACATTTGAAATTTTTTTGCAGTTGTCTCGATTTTTCATTTTAAGGATCTCCACTAAAGTGGATAAACGCTGTATTTAGTTGACATTTCATGAGACATATCTCGATTCCGTGAAACGTCCATCAAAATCCATCTGCTACACGTATACACACTAAAACTATGCCATTTAAGAAACCTGCGATTTTTTAAATTCGCAGGTTTTTAGTACTAAATATGTACCAAAAGTGGTGATTGTCCGTACTCATGATATTGGATGTTAGTGTTAGTTCTTATACAGTGACTCTAGTCTCACCTAGTTCAATATATGAAATTGTAGACTGATGATATTCTTTTTCGAATAACAACGAATTGCGAGTCCTTAATACAGGCTAAACTACATGAGCTCTCCTTATTCTATTTTATCCCCAACTACAATATAAATTGAATAGAGATCGAACGCTTATACGCAGAATTATTTTGTTGAGGGGGGGGGGGGAGGGGGGGTCACAAAATAGATGAATTAGCGGGAGCCGAGTCAACTGACAAAAAAAATAAAGAAGTGCTAAGGTATTTAATTCGGAAGTAGAACGCTGCACATTTATCTTAGGTACCATTATTTATTATTTTTCAAATAACAAATTCAAGACGCCTTGCCGGATTTTTTAGCTAACCTAGTAATAATTTTTTCAACATCCAACGCAATGTCTTGATGGACACGCATTAAAGCTAGTCCAGTCCAACGCTCCTCCTCCATTTTCCATTTTAACTCTTACGTACTAAACATAACACGGATTTTGTCTTCGACTTCGATTTGCCTACCTTGCGTCAGTCGCATGCGATTCGCCTACCTTGCCGCAGTCGCAGGCGAAGTTGGTGTTGTGTATTCTAAAAGCTAGGGTCTACGTAGCAAAGATCAACGTGGAGCGCGAACAAATAAAAAAGGGTCTAAAAGCACCGGACTGCAAAGTTCATCTGCAAAAACTCGAACTTCAGCAAACAATTTTTTAAAAACCTTAAAATTTCCATAACGTATCTTTCTAAGGCAGATATTGTATCCGCTATCGATTCCGAAGCTTTCTTCAAATGAAGTGATGGCTTTTGGAGATACTTGCTGAGCGAAGATGTGATTCATGGAATAATAGAATGAAGGACGAACGATAGATGCATATTTTATTTCATACTATGTATGTATATGCATAACATATGATAGGTGTATCGTGTATGAGTAGTTACGAAGGAAATCTGAAAATGACCATGGAAATCAAAAACTCCGAGCTTTTAATAGTCTGGAACAAACAGTACGCATCGGAAGAAGTTTTGCAATCCTTCGAAAGCGAGATCATCTCCAAGGCTTTTGCTATTTTCGGTAGAGGCACCAAGTGCATTCTTAAAAATTACATGTCTCTTTGCTGACGAATTTGCGAAAGCAATAACTTTCTTCATTGTTCCTGTTGTGTTGTCCGTGAAACTACATTTGAACATTTCGATAGATAGTTAATTACTACAAAGACAACATCTTGCATTTGAAGTCCTCTTAAGCTTCGGATTTGTTTCTGTATTTCGTTTCGACTGTACAAATTTTTCTAAAAAAGCGTATAATCGATTTCAATTGTGGTATCAACTTTTTGATGTGATATATTAGTTTTATCTATGGTTTCTAGTTCGCTCCATAATGCTATCAACTTTTGTTGCAGACTTTAGAACATTATTTTCGAAAATCCGTAGTTCTGACGACATGCGAATTGCGAAAATTCCACATATTTCTCTTAATTTTCGAAACGGAAATTTTTTGGTTTCAATGAGGCAAGAATTTTGGCGAATATTTTCGTGACCTTACTAGATATTCAAATTGAAATTCGGATATGTGAATTGAGGAAACTGTTTGTTTTTCGTTTCGTGTTTGTTGTAAACTAGGTCTTTTCTTTTTTACTGATTGATTGGTTGCAGGGCACTGGAATGGGAGGAAGGACATTGGGAATTGCTCGAATGCTGAGACTGAAACATTCTTAGATTCATGTCTCCCGAACAGTTGATGTGGAGGCCGCTGTATATACCCAACATATTAGAAGCATTATCATAATACATAATACAACATCAATTAAAATTGCCTCCCCCAAAAGGCTTGCGTCCCAGGGCTATAGCCAATTTTGCCCTGAGGATAGGGTGGCCCTGTCACTATGTCAAACCTTCATCCACGTCTACAGGGCGAATTGAATCGTAAACATCAGCAAACGTCACGAAATCTTTTGTATCACACCATAAAGGTAGTAACGGAACGACAGGCTCAATTGTTCACTATGTGATCGAAAGTTTCTTCGAAAATTATTGAATTGATTTCAACTCCTTTCACTCAGCAATTTTGTTTCCTCTATTATGAGGCGGAGTAAGGCTCTGAAGCTATCCTCATTTGATACGTATCTTGTTGATTAACAAAGAACCTCGGATGTGGAAGTATGAAAATAAGTAGATCATCAAAGTATCCTTTTCTTTGTGTTAGCTACATACACAGTTAATGTATAGGGGCCGGCACTCGTAAGTGCTACCAGCTTCACGCTACTGTAGAAATCAAACAGCTTATCATAGCATGCTCATTTTTTTGGCAAGCGTCAATCTGTTATGTTGTTTATAAGCCTACGGAAGCATATCGTTTTACGTCGCAGTTAAAAAAAAGTTATTTAAATGGAATTCAAACGCAACAGTATTATTGTTTTGTATTTGAAAGGAAAATCGCAACTAGCTATGATTAATGAGCTACGACATTTACGTGTGAACAGAATGTTTGTTTATCGGACCATTACACGTTACAATGATACTGATAGCATCAAAAAACGCCATGGAAGTGGATTTCCAAAAACTCCAACATCGCCAGAAATGGTTCGAAATGTGAAGGCCAGAATTCAACGTAATCCACGACAAAGCGCAGTTCAATTGGCGAAAATCCTCATGTGTCTGCTCGCAGGAAGGGGGCGCATATTAAAAACATACTGCAGTCACGATCGGCTGCAAGCCAATTGTATAATACTCTAGATGATACTGAACTCCTATTTATATTGTAGTTGGGGTTAAAGTAGAATTACGTATGTGCATGTTGTATGTCCTTTATTAAGGACCTCAATTCGGTTGCTACTTGAAACTTAAAGACAATATCATCAATGTTTAATATCATTTCTTGAACTGGGTGTGCCATCGGGAAAAAAATTTAAGTTTTGAAGGACTTTCACATGGGAGGTGCAGGAAGGACTCACTCGATTTCTTATATATTTATCCTTTTACTTGGAACCATCCACAAATTAATGTGTACAAAATTTCAAATTCGTAGCTTGACGCGTTTAAAAGTTATGGGAAAATATTGTTGAATACGTGTCTTAAGGATTTTTTGTATGGAAGGTATCAGAAGGAGTAAAAGGATTTCGCTGACTAGTAAACTCGAACTTTGTTTTCACTCAAAACTAATTTGTACAAAATGCTAAATTTACAGCTAAACGCTTGTGAAGCCATTGACAAATTTTCTAGAACACGTCTTTTCAAGGATTTTTTTGTATGGAAGCTACTCGAAGGAGTCAAGAAATTTCACTGACAAACGCAGTCTAACTTCCTTTTCGCTTAAATCATATTTGTACTAAATTTAAACTTCGTGGCTTAACGATTTCTTGAGTTATAGTGAGTTTCGTGAATTGGATGAAGACCTCATGTGTTAGAGTTCTCCCGGCTATGTGATCCAATTTGTGAGGAGTGTTTTCGGGCTGAGTTGTTTGGCCGCAAAAAATCTCCCCACAACCTTGGGCACGTAAACAATTCGGTAGAAATCATTAGACGTTTCAACAAAACTTGGCACCATCCCATAAAGCCCGTGAAACCCAACTTTCTTACAAGAAAAAGTTCCCAGCTTAATTTCTTTACAACAATGGTTACCATACTCCCCGGACTCAAACCCAATGGATTTTTCCATATGGTCCATTCTGGAGGCCAAACTATCAACTAAACAATATAAGACGGTCAACGCCTTAAAGATTGCTCTTCGCAGAGAATGGGACAAAATACCATCAGGCCACATTCGTGCAGCGTGAGAAGCCTTCTCGGACAGAATTGATGCTATTATCCGCACTAAAGGTGGCTAAGCATAATCATATTGTTATTATAATACTACGGAATAAAATAGAGAATTTCAACTTGAGATTATCAAAGTTTGTGGGATATTACGGTCATTCCTTCCCTCGATCTGAATTTGCTCTCGCAAAACCTCCTCGACATGCAGTATGATCTGGTAAAGATGTCAACACCTAAACACCATTCATGACTGGGTATAATTCCAACCCAAGATCTCAGTTTTATTAGACTAAAGCGTTAAGGCATCCCGTGCGACTGTTTCAAAAACCTTTTTTCTTTTACATAAATTGCATCCAAATATAGTGTAGAATATGTGGGTGAAGTTATATGTATTCTGATATTCGAAGCCATTCCGAAAATAGAGGCCGTTATATTCTCTAAACTCCTGTGTTGTTTCGAGTATAATGATAAGTTTAGTCTTGTTTTTCTCAAAACGGTAGTTTTGAAATCGGTAGACACGATATCTCGAAATCTATCGAAAGATTTTCTTTGAAATTTTGTAAACTTATTCAGTACTCATGTATACAGTTTGCAAACTAGGATGATTGTGATGATTGTGTTTTTTGGTGACCTGAAGAAGTCGTAAAAAAACACAAAAATTGACGACAAGAAGTTCAACAATTTGCCAAAAATTAAATGTTCAATAGTTTTTGATAATACTAGTTCAGAAACTAGTCCAAACTTCATAGATTAAAATTACGTTTAGCTTTTTTATTTGAGATAAACAGAACGGCCGCAATCGTGTCTACCGAAAACAAGGTTTTTTGAAAATGGGTGGCAATGTTACCATGTACCTCAGCATTGAGTGACGATTTCGGGCTGATAAAGTGTAAAGTGTGCTCATCATGTGCATAAATATGTGGTAAAAATATCACAGTTGTATCATTTTAATAATTATGTTCGATAAAACAAATCCCCAAAAAAGGCATAAAGAGCCTGCACACGGGATGACCCCCTTAAGGTATTTGTCCATATAACAGCATTATTTCATATATCAAACTAAGAATCATTAAACTTTAATGATGTGTAAATCTAATTGGCTGTTGAATTTGGAAATCGTAGCCTTCGGTAAGTATCATCGCTCATGTTAAGTCTGGAATGTTTTAAATCGTTTAAAAGATATTGTCGTTCCTCCATCTGATATGAGATTTATATTCCATTGCATTTTGTCGGGAGCAAGTTATAGTCTAACTTCATTTCTTTAAAAGGAAATCAACTTTACAGTAAAGTAAAATTCTTTGATATTCCTGCATAGTTTAAGGACTGATATCCCCAAGTTAGTGAAAGAGTTTATAAAGAGAAAGGATTTGAAATGTTTAGGCACATCATTTCTTCGTGGCTGAACGATACATGATGTGTTTTGCCTTCGCAATAACTAAAGAGTTTCCATGGATTGATTTCATGCTAAAATTGTTTCTATTTTTAGGATTTCGAAGAGACGAGATCCGACCATTTATAGTGGATGGCCAGCAAGTGGGATTGATAAAACCGGAAGTCTATAAGCAGTTGCTTCGATATCCTGAAGTCTTCTGCATTCGTGATAATGAAAGTTGTAAGCAGGTACGTCGTCGTTTGACTACTTATATCTATATGTTCAAAAACTGCATTGTTATTATTCAAAATAGGGTATAGTCGAGTTGAATCCGGCTTTTCGTGATTATTCCGAACGGTCCGAACGAATTGATAAAATCTTACGTGAACTTAAAAATGACGGTATATTCTCAGCTCTAAAAGGTTGGAGAGATGAGGTTGGTATAAGCAAAGTGGGACGCGAAAAACATCAAAGTTAATAAAAAAACAACGGTTAATTAATTTCAGTATTATGATGTGAAGTCGGGCCATAATAGCCTTTTGAAAATGGACCGTTCTGCAACATGCCTATTCGGCGTACGAAAATATGGTATCGATATTAATGGCTACGTAAAACATCCCACACGTGGCTTGTGCCTATGGCTCCAACAACGTTCCGATACGAAAGAAACTTGGCCGGGAAAATGGGATAATATGGTTGGAGGTGGACTTTCCGTTGGCTATGGAATTAAAGAAACTGCAGTTAAAGAAGCTGCCGAGGAAGCCTCGATACCCGAGCATTTAATTAAAAATCTGATATCGGCCGGTTGTGTGTCGTTCTTTTTCGAAAGCGATCGCGGCTTATTTCCCAATACAGAATTCGTTTTCGACTTAGAACTTCCGGTTGACTTCGTTCCGAGTAATGCTGACGGAGAAGTTCAAGCATTTGAACTATTGCCGGCTGATGAATGTTTGGAGCGAGCATTTGCACCCGAATTCAAGACGACTAGTTGCCCGGTAGTAATTGATTTTTTAATACGGCATGGATTTATAACTCCTGAGAACGGTAAGTGGATTATTTTTTTGGCCAAACAATTTTATGTAATTGAAATTGTTGCTTATTATTTATCATTTGTCAACACAATCATAAAATAACTTTCTTGTAACCTTTAGCACTATATTTCTCTATAGCAAACTTTATTTTGCCGGTTTTGAAACTGACTATTTCAATGGTAAAGCTCAAATAACAGTAAGTTTCGTTCGTTTCCAATATTTAAAAGTCGTGACCACTGAAAAAACATGTGAATGCTTTCGACTTCATCGAAATTCCGAAAAATCTTTTCAGGATGTACTCATGAGAACTACGAGTTAAGCAAGGAGTGTATTGTAACAGTGTAGAAACTGAATTTATCAATTCAGAGCGAAAAATAGGTTTACAGCAAATGGACTGTTTTCACGTATTTACGAACGGACAAAATCGTGTGCTCCGATTCACATATTACTATTCCGAATCGGTTTACGGTGCTTAACATAATCAGTCATATGAACGATGAAATTATATGTGATGCATTTGCTGCGGTTAGGCCCGGACTACATGGTCCGTTTTTTTTTGACTCCGGAGAAAATAGGCTCCGCCTTCCGGAAAGAAGTCTCATAGAAATGTATGAGATTTTAGCTCGTCGACTACATGACTCGGGAAAACCGTGCGTGCGGAAAATAAACCTGAGCACGCACAGGTTTCTCCGGACGGTTGATCAGGAATTTTTCGGCCGATCGATCGGAATTAAATATCAAGAACATATTGAGTTGTATGAGCTCGACTACAAGTGGGTGCCCGGAATTTTTCCAGTTTTGTTTTGTTACTCGAGTAGCTGTGGTCAATCGACATGGCCGGTTCAGAGTCGTGTAGTCGAAGCTGTCCGGAATCGGGTTTTTTTCCGGAGTGGAAGAAAAACGGACCATGTAGTCCGGCCCTTAGTGTGCTCACACTTTACGTGATAGAAAATATGAGCACGATGTAAATACCTTCAATTATACTGTGTCATATATTTGTCAGAACTAAAATTGCAGTTTCACTTCATAATGCTTGCGAACGTTGATTTGATTCTGCTCAAGACTCCGTGAGTCCGGTGCGAAAATTCTGTATCGCAGTTTCATTTTTCTTTCTTGAAAGAGGAAAAGTCAATTTAAATCGTTTTTCTTTCGTGTAATTTGGGACAATACGTCTGCATCGTTCGCTATCTATCTGCGAACTAATTTTGAATTTACAGAATAAATAGTGTTATAGGTTTTCAAATTATTTGAAAATCATAACTATTAAAAATCAATAATTTTTTCAATGATTTATCTTCTAGATATACCAACTAATTGTGCTATCTATCATACTTTTCAATGAAATGCGGTTTTCTTATGTAATTTCTCCCATGAAAATTGTGAAGAATTACTTAAGTTTGACTTATTATTAACAAAATAATTTTTTTTGTGATTTCACTACAATTAACGAATATACCATGTGCTCTGGTGGCGAATTTCGGAACTTTATAAGATAGACAGAAAGTGCATGTTATTTTCATACAAAGCTGATATTGCGAGAGAATAAGAGTGTTTTACTACACTGTTTTGATAACAAAATCCGGATTATATTAAACATTTGTGAAGTTATTGCTAAGCTTATACCGGGCATAGAGCAAAATAGTCCATTTTCTGACATAGTTGTGCGGGTTTGAGCCTAACATTTTCGGAATATAGAATCGGAAATGAATACCTTACTATCAACCGAACCGATCGACGAGCTCCGAATCGTAAAACTACACACGAACCGCCATACAACAGTCAGCTGACGAAAATTTGTCTATCTCATAGGGTTGTTTTTTTTTTGCCACCAGGTGGAAATTTCCAACTTTACCATTCGCAAATAATTATCATTGTGAAGTTCACGAACATTGGAAATTATCTCAATTGTTCTGTGTTCCTTAAATACAATATTGTTATGTTCCTATTGAATAACTCATAGCTATTTAAATATAAAATTGCATTAACAGACCAACAAAAAAGTCCAAGGATGCGTTTGTATTAAAATACAAAATTGTTATTAATCTATGTATGTAGTCTGGGTGGCTTAATGGCTAGAGCACTTGCCTTCGGTGCACCTGGTACCAGGTTCGAATCTGCTTGGCGACAAGTAATTTTCGAAAATGGGGTTTGGTGCCGGACTACCAGTTCACTTAGCTGTAAATGAGTACCTGAGTTAAAATCGGGGTAATAATCACGGACGAGCGTATAGCTGACCACTTCACCTCCTAGTATTCCGTTGGTCTCGTAATGAAGTAACTCTAGCATTACTTCAAGACCTAGGCCCGATTTGGGCTGTTGCGCCATTGATTATTATTATGTATCTATTGGATATCCATTTATTAAAATCAATAGAATAATTGCGTAACCAACTATGTGTCTCTCTATTTGGTTGGCAATGCATTGAGCGAATGCGCGTTGTCGAAAGTGAATTTTACTATGTGGTAAACTCGTTCTATTTGCACCATATTCTTTCAGTTGTCATGTATTCAGTCTGTCACCGTTGTCGAACAAGATCTCTTGTAGACTACACCTACCAATAAGAACAAGAAATCACTGCAACAGAAGGTGCCCTTCTGCATCCAATGCTGGCGGTTGAGAGCATTTGCTCTGACCTTGCCAAATTTGACTAAAATTCAGAAGACGCATATCGCTTTCGTTTCTAAGGGACCAATCTGTTACCATACTTCTTAAGCTTATTCCAATCACAAATCCAACATGCATTTTGACACATTTTTTTTTTTTAAGTATACTGAACTGGACTTAGGTGGTTAGCCTTTAATACACTGTAGTGTACAATCCAGTCAGCTTAGGGATGGGAGGTCAGAAATCGGGTCGGGTATGGCAGTGTACTAGTTGGTGTTAATAATTTTTGAGTGCTGTTTGGCAATGATGTGATCTACCAGAACAGCAATGTTGCTGATGGTGTTAGTGAATCTAATATAATTGTAAACAGAACACATCTGCTCAGTATTAAATCGGAGTGTAGATAACAAGTAGTATATTTAATGCACGTTTTCGGGTTTATTTCGAAATATGTGGTGTTAAAAGTTGGAGATTTTATCGTTTTTTTTTTCTGTGAACCCCTAAATCTACCGTCAGCGGTACCCGGTACTCATAAAAATAAAAATTGTCTTTTATGTACATATATATATTATTTTACGTCTATTTCATACATTATAAATAATATGAATTTAAGGCAAGGTTTATAAAGTATAATTATGAAGTATCCCTAGTTTCGGAAGATATGTACTTCCGTCTACGCAATGCCGACACGTTACATGAATCTTTCTTATAATCGCAAATAGGTTAGGCTTGTTCGCAAAAAGGTTCGCTCATTTTTCGCAGCTTGGAAGAGCATCCGATTTCCAAAGCTCGGTACTTACTTACTTACGATGGCGTTACAGTCCAAATCGGACCTTGACCTCCTGTTCGGTAACGTGTTCGAAGTTCGACAAATGAATTCCAAAAAATGCATCTAGCTCCGCCATTGTTAGAGGATCAGACTGGCGGTTACAATTATTCTAACTTGCTATGACACTGGACGTCTTCCGATTTGTCTGCTCCAAAATAATTTGTTTCATATCATTTGACAATATATTATTGAATACTTCAAGGCGAGTTAGATTTGTGAAAGGCGGTCGGACACCTTAGTTCTGCAAGCAATCGGGTTTTCCTCCAAATCGTTGTAGTAAACATGTTCTGACTTGACTAATTTGGTAGCGAAAACTGATCGAGTTCATCTTATTCACTATCGTCTTCCAAATTTTCGATGTAAGAAACTTCAGCTTGAAGAGGAGGCCGCCAATTGACATCATCGTCAGCACTATATGGATTTTCTTCCGATTCAGAGATGCATATAAATTCATTGATTTCTTCATCCGTGAATCCAGTATTCCATGAAATGTGTCTAAATGATTAGATGAAACCAAGAACCAAATCAATGATAAATTTGCGAAACCAATGGCGCAACAGCCCAAATAGGGCCGGGGCCTGCAAACCAAATGTATAACTTAATCCAATGTACCTGCGGCTACGTTGCTCAAATCGAGAGGTACGCTAAGTGCCACTGGTTCCCGCAACATTTTCAATTTCATCTACCATTTTCACCGAAATATTTTCGTATAATTTGTATGGAAAAGTGCACAAAACTGTATATCCTACTAACGTGGAGAAAAGACGCAACGCGGTGAAAAATGAAGGGAAACTAATTAATTTTGAGAAAAGGATCTCGCCTGAAACATCGAAAAGTGAAGGTGGATTTAAAAATGTTTGGCTACCAGATGTTGACACAATAAGGAAAGCCTGTGTTTCAAATTCCGCTCTTACAACACGGAAAAGCCGAATTCACACCTTGGGCAATAAACTTTATCTTAACGGCGCAGTGCGCCGGCGACACAAAGATCAACATGCGACACACAGATCAACACCTACCGTGTATTTCAAACTTACCGAGCCTACTGAGTAGCAATATTATACAATAAAAGCAAATAGAGTATAAATGCTTATTAAACAGTAGGACCTATCAACAGAAAGAAAATCAGTCTTCGTAATAGGTACCCGGTATCGCTGTTGGTAGTTTTAAGGTGACAAATCTTCTGGTAACAGTGTTATGTCTTACCTACGCATTTACAATGATAACTATGCCAAATTCTGCTTCGACTTCAAATTGATTTTTCTTTCATTTCTGCAAAACTTTATAAAACCATTCAATAAATTTTTTGTGTTTTCTAGAAATAAATTTTACCCAAATTGTTGAGCTGCTTCATGTACCACTACAGACGTTATACACGTACAAATCAAAGACTGTTGCGAATAGTTTCGAAAATGGACATATTAAAAATATTTTAAATTAATTAAAAAGAAAATGCAAGAAAACAAATCGAAAAAAGACAGCCACATTTTTTATTTGTTATTGTATTTAAATGTTGTATTTTAATTTAAATAAATAAAAAAATTTCTTGTAATATTGGTTGAGGTAAGATGTAAAAACAAAAGAACAAGCTGGAAGGAAGAATAGCACCAACGGATAATGATTTTATTTTGATAATTTTATAACCAGACCGCTCATATTATTTTATTCCACATATTTTATATATGCTTTTTATAATTTTTAACATGTTATCTAAACACAATTTTTATGGTACTAAAACACCTAAAATTTTTATAATGAATCCCAATCATTACTCGTTTGTTGCGATTGTATCCATTCTGGCATTATTATCTATATAGAAAAAATGGGTTTGGACAAGAATTTTAATAAGAACAAAACAACAATTTAGGTTAACAATTTTTGAAATATACATAAATATAAATTATGAACGAACAAGATAACTAATAATATTCACTTCAAATGTTTGTTATTTATTATGAGGAGAGAAAGAGAAAAAATCAATATTATTTCATTTTAAAATTGTGATTGTTAATTTATATTTTGTACATAAATTATAAATATTGCCTCCTAAAAAAATTAATTTATTAACTATTAAAAGTTCATATTGGCCGATAATACAAACCACATTTTTTGTGTGCTAAACTTAATGAGTTGATTGATTGATTGGTCTTGCACAAGAAAAGAACCGATTGGATTTCTAAGGGAAAGACACCAAAATATTAAGATGTGATAGTTAAAACCAAATTTCTATAATATCCTGAAAATAATTTAGGTCGCCTCTCGATTGTATTACGTGAGGTGCATTCCCATTCAAAAAGAAAGTAAATAAAACTACCTCGACGTAACATTTGAATAGCAATAAAAATTCTCAAAGTCACTTTTGCGATAGATAGAAACTTAGAAATCCATTCTACAAATTGATTAATATGTATTTAAAAACAATGTACTCTTATAAAAATGCCTATATAAAAATTTTGAATGTTGTTGACATAAAAAAGCTTTGATTTTTATCAAAACCTTGTTTTTAATTATTTATTTTTATATTAATTATAATCGAATATTTAATGTTTAAAATAAATTTTCAATCTAATTGTGTTATGCAAACAAAAAAAAAATCGCTTGTTTGTTCCTCTATGTGTGTATTTTTGTTCTTCATATATTTTTTTTTCTCTATTTTAAGTAAATATATTTGTTCGCACAAAAGTGATTATGCATAAAAAAAAATATAATAGTAAAAGTATTCAAGGAATAATCGATAAACTACAAAAATATATTCAACAGACACAAAAGAAATTTATCCATTGCTTAAGTAAGTCTTATGCGAGTTTTAACGAGTTTACATCAATACTATTTAACCGTAATATTTATTTTAGAATAATACAAAAAAAAAACAGAAAATATTAACACTAGAACTATCAAGTTTAGCATGTACTTATTTCTAGGAGATAAACAATTAGCTATTTTTGAAATGACATTAGTGACTTATACATTTGTCTAGATGGGTCTCTTCCGAAAGTGAAAGAAAGCATTTAAAATGCGAATAACGTACTGAGAAGTGAATTAAACTACATAATGCTTTACATAAACTTAACACCGCATTGTGTTTAGACATATACTCTTTTGATATATTATTGCAATACTGAAAACGAATAACATAAAAAAAAAGAATTTCCTGAAAAAAACATCCCTTTTTAGATCCCTACATTTTGAAACATTCCTTGTAATATGATGCAACTTTTCCCGATTTACTGTTGTTTGAATTTCGAAAAATTAAAAAAGACATAAACACGTCAAACGGAATTTCCATTTAAAGCTGTAAACCAACTTATCAATTATTTATTTGTGAACTCGATATGATTTTGTTTTTTTACAGTTTCTCTTATTTATTGCATAATCAGTAGTAGTTTACATAATGAGCATAATGTCGTTAAGGGTTTTTATTTGTCAAGATCCACATATGAAAATATTGGTTTATTTTTATTTTACTGCATCAATGGAATTTTTGGTTTTTATGACTTCCGCAATTATAGAGTTTATGGGTACCGTAGACAATAACTGCTTTTACATAAGATAGACATGTTTTTCCTTCACAATGAAGATTCCATCTGTATCAAGAATATTTCTGTATTCACCGTTTCGTGTCGCTGAATTAATTTCTTTGAATTTCTTTACTGTCCGGTACCTCTACGGAAAACGGAGCCCAGAGTCATAGTTCTAGGAGGAATCTGCATTTCTCGAGCCATAATTTTCTACTCTCGACTCCGATTCGTGTGGGCCTGCTCTTTTTGATATTGTTGAGTTCGATGTATAGTCAGGAATCGAACGTGAAGATTTTTTTTTTTAAAACTAACCAATTTTGGCCTCGCTAATTGAGGTGGCACAAATGGCCCAAGTTTATGTTTTTCTTAAAGTTTAACTTTAAAAAAACCTAGTAGCAGCTTGACACTGCAGCTTGGTAGGCAAGAAGCCAAAAATAGAGATCGACTGAAACAATGATATAAAAAGTAGGCTCGTGGTCGGCAAGTGTATATTATAGAATAGTGGCGAGCGGAGGCAAAACATTTCTTTTTATACAATTTTTCCTAAATACAAAAGTACATAAACTGACTTAAGGCTAAAGTACATAGGTTGGCATAATTGCCCGATAAACAGATCTTCATAAAAAACATACTGCAGTCACGATCGACTGCAAGCCAACCGTATAATACTCTAGTTGATACAGAACTCCGATGGATATTGAAGTTGGGAATGAAGAAGTATAACGTTTGTGCATGTTGTATGTCCTTCATTAAGGAGTCCCATTAAATTGCTACTCAAAACTAAAAGACAATATTCACTGTTTAATTTCATATCTTGAACTGGAAAAAAAATATCCTTTTTGAAGGAATTTCATATGGGAGGCGGAGCAAGGACTCACTCGATTTCTTACATATTCATCCTTTTCCTTGGAACCATTCAAAAATTAATGTGTACAAAATTTCAAATTTGTAGTTTGAAGCGTTCAAAAGTTATCGAAAAATATTGTTGAACACGTGTCTTAAGGATTTTTTGTATGGAAGGTACCAGAAGGAGTAAAAGGATTTCGCTGACTAGTAAACTCGAACTTTGTTTTCACTCAAAACTAATTTGTACAAAATTCTGAATTCATAGCTAAACTATTACTTGAGTTTGAGTTTTGTGAATTAGGTAAAGTCATTTTTACATGATATTTGTATGGCAGCCCCTCGAAGGACTAAAAGGATTTTCTTCATAATCATACAGTTAGCTCCAACTCTTGGAAAAATAACACATACAAAATTTCAAAGTCGTAGCTTAAATACTTATGAAGGTATCGGCCAATATTCTTGAACTAGTGTTTTAAGGACACTTTGTATGGCAGCTACCCGAAGGAGTAGGACGATTTTGCCCGTTAACGAACTTAGCCTTACAAATTCGACCAAACACCCAGATTCAATATTTCAAGAGCCTAGGTGAAGGCGTTCTTGAGTTATCGTGCTAACAGACAGACAGACGGACGGACGGACATCAAGAGGATTTGAGGTTTTTGGCCACAAATAAACAAAAAATAATATATAACTTTTTTTCGTCCGAGGCCGCATAGAACCAGCGTTACATATTTTTCGGCTGGATCAAACTTATAATACTCTATATGATTTCATCTAGAGTATAAAAATACACGTGCCCATACTGCTCATCGATAATTTATCGTTCGCAATGCACTTTGTATTTCTACAAAAAATGTGCATACTCAAGAGTTCAATATGGGTTGCACTTGGTGCATTGCCCTAGCTTGGACTTCGCATTGTTTTCAGGTACTTTCCCAAATATAATAGGAGTACACTGAAATCATATGAAGAAAACTCAATGCATGAGTCAATTGTGTAGTTGGTTTTTGGCGCGTGTGTGGGCCGTCGTAAAGGGTGTCACATATCAGTTATGATTTATGTTGACATGTATTTACGAGTATGAGATCTTGTTTATATTTAGATATTTATACTCTAGATGAAATCATATAGAGTATTATAAGTTTAATCCAGCCCGAAAAGTTTGTAACGCATAGAACCGAGCCTCGGACGAAGAAAAGTTCTATTTTATTTTATGTTTATTTTGGACCAAAACCCCCAAATCCGTTTGCTGTCCGTCCGTCCGTTTGCACGATAACTCACGAACGCACAACTTGTAAAATAGAAAAATTAAAGCTAAGTTCGTTAATGTGCGATATCCTTCCACTCCTTCGGGTACCTCCCATACAAAAGTCCTTGAAACACGTTTTCACAATTATTGCTCGAATGCTTCAAGTTAGGAACTTGCAATTTTGCATACTTAAAGTTTACAATGTTTTAAGCGAAAGTTCAGAGTATGATATAAATCGAATGAGTCCTTCGTGTAGCAGCCTAGAGAAGTCCTTCAAAAATGTATGCAAGTTATAGAATCCACTATAGCTCAAAATTCAAAATTTTACAGGAATTAGTTTTATATCAAAAGCAAGACTGAGTTCATTAGTTGGCGCCATCCGTCGACTCCTTCGGGTAGCTGTCATACAAAAGTGCTTAAGACACGTGTTCACCAATATTGAACGATAACTTTAAAACGCTTTACGTTACGACTTTGAAATTTTGTATACGTTGATTTTATAATAGTCGCAGCTAAAACTATTAATATGAAAAATATCCCATAAGTACTTCCTGTAGTCGCCATACAAAAATTCTGTAAAATGTCCTAATTCAATTTATGGAACTCACTATAAATTAAGAAATCGAGTAGTCACTATACACTAGTTTCTACCTGTAAGTAAAAATTCATGTAATAAATGTTTGTGCACTCCTCATTCTTTTGATATATTTTCAACTAAAATATAAATAGGAGTTCAGTATGTCATCTAGAGTATCATACGATTGGCTTGGAGCCGATCGTGACTGCGTTATGTTTTTCTTATGTTTACATTTTGTTGTGGCTCAGGTATACTACAATATGTCGCCAAAAGGGGACATATCAGCGAAATACTGATGCCGAACGGCTCAATCCACATAACACCGTTACCTGAATTTGACCTGAAAAGGGAAGAAAAACAATGTGGTGACTGCTGTGCCAATGAGTGTAACTGATATAGAGAAAAGCTTTAATAGGTATAATTGGATCGAATACGTCTTCATGGACATCTGTCTACGCTTCGCAGAGAAACTATGAAAGACCTGGGGAATTAATTAATTGCGAAATGACGCTGTGTCCAAGCAGGCCTACGAGGCTAACGAAAAAAGAGCTTCCGAGTAAACTCCTTCACACGAATAGTCTTCCTAAACGATGATTGGTTTTGGTTTTTTAGTACACTTGTGCACTGTAATGCGGTTTTCCACCCCACTTCATGTTATCAAGTTCACCTTTCGACAAAATTTGATTTCTTACAACAAAAAAGGGGTATTTATTTTTTTATTATGCACACCTGAGGGCAAATGAAAATGTTGTGATGAAACTGGTACGGCTAGGTACTTGATAAACTTTTTCTGATATCCTTAGTTAAATAGTCTGTAATCATTAGAGCTTTCTGTTGGAAAGAGTCAATGAGATCCATCTTTTTGAAAAAGATGCTTAACAACATTTGCAAAGAGTTGGTTTGTAAGCGCTTGAAAAGACTTTAAATGTAATTTTGATCTAGTACCGCCCTCCAGTTAGAAGCTGCAGCTGTTTGCTGTCTCTGTCCATGAACTCCTTCTCCTCGTTGATGTTAATGTATTTTTTTCCTTGAAGCTGTCTGCTATGCGTTTTGTAATTTAAAACAAGTTTCTGAATTCTTCACTTTCACTCAATCACCCGTATTGCGAATGTCGCGGTCACGTCACTTCGAAGCCGATGCGAAGTGTCACGTCGATCGAAAAAAGCGATTGTGTAACTCCATCGACGTGACTCAATGGCATTGCCATATTGATATGTATGTATCAGCTGTAAATTGTGAATTTATGTTCTTGTATGCCTACGTGACGTTATTTTTCTGCTATATCAAATGCTACATTCAAATTTAAGATGCGGATAATGCTTTTTTCTAAAGTACAAAAGCTATATATCTTGTTCGGCCCATTTTTG
This sequence comes from Beris chalybata, assembly GCA_949128065.1. Lineage (NCBI taxonomy): Eukaryota > Metazoa > Arthropoda > Insecta > Diptera > Stratiomyidae > Beris > Beris chalybata. The sequence goes on from OX421897.1 coordinate 92,627,677, forward strand.
GCTCTCACTTCTGCTTGCATCTCGTGACGGTAGTCCCAAAGAATTTTACAGTGCCGAAAATTGGAGCCATATTTCTTAAATGTGTGTCGATCTACACCGCTTTTAATGACGACTACTTGTTGCGAATCCATCAAAATAAGGAAAGAAACATCTTTTTGTCAAATATCTACTTGCATTTTTGCATCGACGTTAATTTTCTTCAGGCGTCACGGACTCGGAATGTCATCGACGAAAAATGACGATCCAAGGGACAACGGTCGATGACAATCGACATTCACAATCGCCTTTTCATGCGTCGATATCAAATCGGCATCGAAGTGACGCGACGTGACAATCACAATACGGTCGAATATCGTCAGTTTTATCAGAGTTTATGCAACCATTTCATTGCAGTGCAAGTCATTACTCTTTTAGTAGTACTAAACTTCTCCCTACAGTTCTTCACTCAAGAATGTATTAATTATTAGGGCACGGCGACGCGATTGCTGTGCCAGTGAGATAAAGTTTTTCCGACACTTCTAATTACGCTCAGTATTTAATATTTAAAACAAAACATGTGTATTCGCTGATATTTGATGTTTTTCCCTTCTTTCAAAACCTTGGTTGGTTCATCCTACTGATTCCTGATTCATCCTACATCGGCCCAATGTTGAATTTCAAGAAACCACTTACCACCACTTACTTTAAGGAATTAAATATGGCAGTATATCATTATCAGTCGCATTAAGCTTGACATCAGTAGGTTTAGCATGTTGCTATGCTAATACACCATTATTAGACCGGCGGTGTTTTTAAGACTTAAGACACTGAATAATGATTGGTTGAGATGGAAATTTTATAATATAGAAGCGTCTTTAGTTTGTCCTTTATGTACATACCTATATTACAATAATGGTAAACAAATCATTAAGCCCAGAATTCTAGTGTTAATAGACAAAAAAACTATAAAATTCTTTTGATTTTACTAATCTGAACTATTATACAAACATTGGTCAGAATATCGCTAGACGAACTACTGGTTTTTCGTCGTCGACAACTTTAATCATTGCCATAACCTACGGTTTTCCAGAAGTTCACTTCGCGGTAGTAACGGCCAACTCCCCAATCTCTTACTCAAATTTACTCAAGTTGTGTTCTCTCTTTAAAGAAAAAACTAAATAAATAAATTATATAATAAAATAAATGATAAAGTTGATTAAACGAATATTGATGATAAATAATAAGATGCGTAAATACCAGTAAATTATGAAACAGGTTATTGCGAAAAAGTAATCAAGATAATGAAAGAAGAAAGAAACAAACTTGCAATATAAAATGATTGAACAATTGAAAGCAAATACCAAGCTTAATCAACGAATTTTCTATGAATGAGATATACATACACATATAAATATAATTGTAATTTAGCGCATTCCGCAAGAAATAAAACAAGACAAATAAAATGTATTTTCAAAAATTAAATAATTTGTTTTCTTTTTTGCACAGCTCACATTTAAGAATTGATTGTATCTTATGTCGCTCGTAGCACCAATGCTCCTCTTCAATGTCCTCAAACGCATGACTAACGGGTCTATTACTGAACTCGACTCGACCAAAAAACGAACATTCTGCGACTATGAAACTCGACGACGGTCTACTTGTCAAGTTTCACTCGACTTTTAGTCGAGAAAAAAGGGTGAGTAAAGAGAAATGCATATTATGAGAGCCGATCGAGTGAGTTTTTACTTGTAAGAGATATCAACTCACTCGACTACTGAAAATGAAGTGACTTTCCAATTGTCGAGTTTCATCATACTAACTTTTGCTCGAGTCGAAAGTGAGTGAGTTACTCACTCGACTCGAGTTTCGTAATAGGCCCGTGAGATATTCAACAACTTTAATGAAACTAAAAACATGTCTGTTCTCTAATACTCGATAATTTTCGCAATCTTGGTTAGTAAGAAAATTATTTACTTTTTCAAAAATACCATAGCCAGAAACATTCGTTCACCAGGGACACAAATTACAAGAAAATAATGTTTTTATAAAGTATGTACATAAAGTTTTTGAAATCGACCAAAGCTGTAAGACACACGCATTCATCGACTTTTCGTGATAGCGGCAGCGTAAAGGATGTGTTTTGTTAGTCTTAACATCTGAACCTAAATTATAATTTGAGGATTGTTTAACCGCAGGTATGTACTACAGACTTTTATAACTTTAATATAAATTTATATTTAATTGAATTAGTATTTTATTTCATTATTTTTGTAATAAAGTATTGTTATCGACCTGAAATTTCCAAAAAAATTTGATACTCTGAAATTTTGTGTTTTCACGTTTTAAACCCCAAAAAAAAAAAAAAAACGTCAGTCTCTAAAACCGTTTGAAGGTGCGTAGCTCACAAACCCCTTGAGATATTACGTTGAAATTTTACTTTTTTATGATAGGTAGAATGGGTGAACCCCTAAGATTAGTATCTTTTGGATGGGTAGTAGGGCTGTACGGATTGAGGACGGGGAGCGTTTTAGGCGAACAATTTTGGTTTCTAGATCTCAGCAACCGCTTATGATAGAGGACCCATTTGCAAAAGGGGAGTGGTGAGGTGTGGGGTGAGAGGTGAAAAACTCTTAATTACAATATCTTCCGAATCAATTGTGCCAGAAAGATTAAATTTAGTTTATGTATATATAATTACTAGTGGATTCTACTGAATGTAAAGTACTTGAGGGGGAAGGGGGTTTTATTTTCCAAAAAATTAAATTTGTATATATCATGAATCGAATCAGTAGCTCAGTTCTGTAACTTATGAGTGAGAAATTTCTCACCAAAAAGTTAAATTGAGGACGAATTAATGCAGTTTTCTCTCTGTATTCTCACCAAATGAGAAAGCACCGTACTTGAATACGCATTTGGCAATCTTTCATTTCTCATTTGGTGAGAATACAGAGAGAAAACTGCATTAATTCGTCCTCATTTTGACATTTTGGTGAGAAATTTCTCACTCATAAGTTACAGAACTGAGCTACAGATATGATGTTACAATTTTTACAGGAGTAATGCTGTTATGACACTGGCTATTTTTGCGGCTTTAAAGCGGCTAGTAAATCCAAATGGAGAGGGATGGAAAATGTGACATACAATTTAGACTTTGGTGTTCTAGCCATCGCCTACGTTTTCATCTTCGTACAAATCGACTGTGATTCGAGAGTCGATTCTTGCCGCCTTAGATGGTAGGAACCTGACATACCTGCTAATTACGAGCTTACCAGTGCTTAGACGAAAATCATCTTCGCGGCCTTCTTGTCCCATTTGGTCCGTTTCTCCTTCGGGACGTGAATTGTCACTGCATTTCCAAAAATCTTCAAATTTGCAAAATTTGGTTGCTTTCTGGACCAAAACTCCTCCGGGGTTGTCGCGCCTACCGTCCGTCGTCCGATTAACCAAGTAGCTCGCGTGGTGAATTGCCTCTGCCAAAAACTCATTTCCGAGCCCCGCATCGCACAGTAAGCAGCGTGCCCGTTCGACCAGAGTCCGATTCATACGTTTGGCCACTCTGATGAGCTGTGGAGTGTACAGTGGATTTTTTTTTATGCACGATCCCAGCGTCTGTGCAGATTTTCAACAGCGCACTGTTCAGAAACTCGGTTCCATTGTCGGAATGAATGCGTTTAATTTTGCGGCCGGTCTAAGTTTCTGCCATCTTTTCGTTAAGAATGAGATGAAAGCCTTTCTCGAGTAATTATCGATGATGCTCACGAAATATCGCGCTCCGCCGAGCGATTTCGACATCGGTCCGCACACGTCCATGTGTATCATGTCCAGAACTCCGTTCTCCTCGATGACAGCATTTACTTTCGCAAGCGCATTCCGCATTTATTTACCCTTTGCACAAAGTAAACAACCATTCAGCATTTCTGTCGATCCATTGAATGAAATGTCGTTGTCTGCCGCCTTAAGTCTGTTTAGTTGAAATGTTGTTGGCCTTGTCGCCAACTCGGACATTGTCTCTCACCTGACTTGTTTCTTCAGTCCCTTATTCACCAAGGGTTACGTGTGGTTCCGCCACCATTGCCACGGAAAGCGTTTTCCGTTGGCTTGTTCGTCGTTGGTACTAAACTGAGTAACAACAAACTGGTCATTCCGATAAACGATGCAGTAAACTGGCTAGGACGTCAATGTGAGGACTAAATTTAGAAACCAGAAACCAATTTGAGCTGTTTTCGTGATTATGTGCCCTGACGAAAGGTCTAAAAATTACTTTCAAAACGAAATAGTTCCGGTCTTAAAACTCGATTTCTATAATTTCTAATAAAATACGATATTTACAAAAAAAGAATAACAAAACAAAAACGGACACATTTGAAACATTATTTTCAAGATATTTATCTTCTCTCTTATTTTAATAATTATTATTTTTTGTAGTTTTTACTTCCATCACTTAAAAACACTGCCCCGCCTATACACAATAACTGAAAACTGCTTCATACACAATAGTTCGTAATTACAAGATAAACAATAGTACACAATGGTTGAGTGTGCTACAGTTTTTTTTTAATTTTATGTTAATTAAAGTTTTGTTATATATCACTTTGCGCCTTTTGGATTTTCTGGATCTATTACTATAAGCGGCGACATATCATCGAATGCTGTCGTTGCACTAATTGACGATGTCGATGGCATCGGCGGAGGACCCAATGGTATTGCTATTTGAGGATGCGGAATAAAACTATGCGTTGGAGCTTCTGTCGAAGAATGACCAGCGTGATGACTATGTTGCGATGGGTGATGATGTGAGTTGTGTCCGGCATGATGAGCAGGTCCGTGTGTATGATGACCAGGCCCGTGAGCATGATGACCAGGCCCGTGTGCATGGTGATGATGCTGTTTGCCAGATTGTGGGAATGACTTTGGTAACGAGGATTGTCGACTAGAATCAGCTGTTTTCAATCGTTCACTTAGAGCTTTCAAAGCTATTTGCCTAAAATTGAAAAAAAGAGAACAATCAAATTCCGACAAATAACGCCATATGCACAGATTTGAAATTGTTACCTTCGACGTTCAATATCATGTGGATCTACTCCTGGTACGGATACCGTTACGGAAGTAAGACTGGACGATGAACTCGATCGTGTTGTCGCCGGTGGTCTTACAACCCCGATTTTCAAACAGCATAAATATAGCGGATTAACCAGAATACTAATTATTGGTTGCATTACATTCGGAAAGAAGCTAGCAAATGTAAAACTTTCCGAACTATCGCCTCGGCCGTTCGGATGTCGTTGATAAAATCGTAAATAAATCCAAGATACTATTAGTCCGGAACAAAACATTGTCGGGTATGTTCCATCGAGCATATTAATAGCCCATAGAATTAATGATGCGAAAAGAACTGTCAGCGGGACGTTCCTGAAATAAAGATTTTACGCATTAAATTCTAAATTCTTTGTCTAAACTATAAAAGTTAAAACTGAGGATCTCAAAGCACTTAGCATTTGCAGCTAATCCCCGACTGAGAAGAAAGGACCAGTAGTAAAAAGCTGTTTAAGCAGTTATATAACATGCCATACAATTGACATACAACTATCCCGGGTGCCAGACTGGGGAAGTAATAAATAAAAAATACTTAGTTCTTTAAATGGGCGATTTAATTTTATTGCGGTCAAGCTATTGTTTCTTCGCCGCAGAATCATCGTCAACGTCAGCAACCCGTCAAACTAAATTTATTTTAACGGAAGGTCGAATCAACTACAGACTTGACTTGCTCACAGGACGAAACTCAAAGGAGAATAGGGCACGTAATTACGGTAGCCTATTAAATAAGCGAAAGGGTTATTTAATAGGTACTTAACAATTCTGTATTTTAATACAAACGTACCCTTAAATGTTTTCCAGGGGCCGTATGCTGTAACGAACGTCGCGACGTTCGCATCAACAGGCGTCGACGAACGTCGCGTCGTCCAGTTTGGCAATCCGTAACTATATCGTTCGCGCGTGCAATGTGCGTCGTTGAAATGTCCAAAAAGACGACGCGTCGGCTAACATCATACCAAAATACTGACAACGTCACTCGTCGTTGGCAGCGAACGACGAGCGACGGAATACAGCCCCTGGTCTGTCTGAAGCCACAGACGAGGTAATATCGCTTTACTTGGGAACTTTCCAACGTGGTGTTTACAGGATTCCAGTGTTGCTGTTAACGGTGGATGCTAATGATGAATTAAGGAGACCTTTATTAAGGTCGTATCCGAATAGCTTGCTTCGTCATGGCGGCGTATTGCTATTATACTATTATAGTTTAAAGATAGTAATCTACCGGGTCCATATAGTAAACTTCGTCCATCATGATTCATATGTCAAATTGGAAATGTAATAATGCAAATCTTATTTAAAAATCGGCCAACAGTATAGCCGAAACTTTATTATTTTATGGGTAGAAGTCCGAAACGTACTTAATGCTGAAATGGCAACGATAAATCAAATTATTGAAATAATCGATTATTATCATTCGATTGATCATTTGATACTCTTGGTTTCGATTAATCATTTAATTTATCGATTTATTTGTTGTGATTGTGGCCAGTTGTTCAGGAAAATCTTTAAAGTTCACACGACCGAACTCTAAAGTGCGGATGAACACCGTAGAATTCTAGAGTACAATGTCCGCGGTCGCCGGCTATACGTATAGTTTCAAAGAGCACTATACGTAGAATATTTACTGCGATTCTACGTATAATATTCTACGTATTTCTATGTAACATACGTACTTTCTTTTACGTACAAAATTCACTTCAATTCTGCGAGTGTGCAACGTATTTACTCCCCTATTTTTTCATTTCCGTCTTTTAAGTATAGTACTGTCAGGGACGTCATTTGTGGAGGGCAGGCCATTTGTCACTCTGATTTGTATGGAAATCTCAGTAATATTTTACTGGTTCTAAACACAACCCAAGAGGAAAACTGTGACTGCTCGTCGTAAGCACGGACGTGTCACTGTATGCTAAGCAAAAATGATATGGGGCTAGGGATAGCGGAGATGGACATGATACGGGAACCAACGACCCAGTATCTGCATGTCTTGAAGAAAATCTGCCAACAGTCCGGGCGCAACTTTATTATTTTTCCGGTAAAAGTTTGGAACGTACTATGTGACTGAAAACCTATCAAAAAGTTCGGGAAGCGGTTAGAATAACATATGAATTACATAATGGGGTCGTATTCCAAGATATATTATTCACAATTTTCAGCAATATCGGCATTCCGCCATTTAAGAAATGTGCATTAATATTGCTTGTTTTTTTAAAAAGAGAATTTTTGTTTGATGAAATGATTCTATGATTCTGAGCATTTGTTGTTCAGTATCGACTCTAGAGGGTATGTCAATTCCAAAGTTTTGTATTAAAACACCGCGCTTTGGGATAATAAAATATGTTTTTGGTGTAAACGTGTCGACCCACCCCTTGTATAATGCTACTATCAATAGAGCAAAAAAGGCGATTTTTAACAAATTTATGGACAAAAACGCCACTTCCCATTTTTCGCTTCAAATGGATGAAAATGGGATTACGAAGAACATTTTTCAGCTTCATTTTTTCCAGGAATGTTAATGTTTCAAGTCGCCATTCAGTTTGAGAATTTCCATCGAAAGTGTCGATTCTATCACGCAGTCGTAATTTAAGAATATCTCATTTTAACTAATAAATTTGTGTTTAGTTTTAGATTCCTCAGTGTTGAAAAGTTCTATTATATTAAGGGAGTCATCCCGTGTGCCGGTTCCCAAATATCGATTTTTTGGTTTTTTGCATAAATTACATCCAAATATAGTGTACAATATGTGGACGGAGTGATATTCCGATATTCGGAGCCGTTCGGAAATTACAGGCCGTTATATTCTCTAAGCTCCTTTGTTGCTTCATATAATAATGAAAAGTGTAGTCGCATTTTTCTCAAAACGGTAGTTTTGAAATCGGTAGACACGATATCTCGAAATCTATCGATCGGATTTCTGTGAAATTTGGTAAAGTTATTCAGTACACATGTATACAGTTTCCAAACTAGGATAATTGTGATTCATCAAGCCGTTTTTTTTTGGCAACACACCAAAATTGACGATAAAAAGTTCAACAAGCTGCCAAAAATTAACTGTTCAATATTTTTTGATAATCCTAGTTCCAAGACTAGTTCAAACTTCACAGATTAAAATGCCGTTTGATTTTTTTATTTGAGATTAGTAGAACGCCCGCAATCGTGTCTAACGAAAACAAGGTTTTTTAAAAATGGGTGGCTAAGTTGGCGAATACCTCAGAAATGACCGACAATTTGGGGCTGAAAATTTTTTTAAGTTTGCACATGTTGCATAAATATATGGTAAAAATTTTACAGTTCTATCATTATTAAGTTCGGCAGAACAAATTCCCAGGCGTAAAAAAAGAGCCTGCACACGGGATGACCCCCTTAAGGACATTGTTTATGGTGTAAGCGTGTTATAGCATTATCATCTTGGTTGTTGATATATAGTCACTTTACGGCAAAAACACGATAAATTGTAAGGCTAAATCGTCTTACTATTTCGGGTAGCTGCCATACAAAAAATCATTTCGTATTCAATAATATTTGCCAATAAGAATATTAGCCAATAACTTTGGAACACCTTAAGCTATAAATTCTTAATTTTGAATACATTGGATTTTCAAACGTTGAATTTAAATGAATGACTGTTGAGGAGAAAAGAAGAGGAAGGCGAGTTGAGATAGCATTTCTACAGAACAACAGTTTAAGAGCTGTACCCCTGTCCGCGTTGAAATCCGAGCAAATTTGAAAAATTATTATAAATGTTATACGGAAAAAAAATTGTGTATGTATGTATAACAAATGAAAATCTGTAGGAAACAATTTTTTTTTTAGTTTCAGGTGTATGTGAGCCCTTAAATGATTCCTTGTGAGTTACAATGGAGATCAGATTTCAAAAGATTCGCTCTTGCAAAAAGAAAGTTAAATGGAGGAGAAAACGAGGTCTTCTCATCTCCATGGAGAGTAATCCAGGGTTAATCAAGGGACTTTTAATAGTTGGGCGAGTGCTCCAGAATTAGTCCCATGAGAGACCTCGTTTTAAGGGGTTAGGTGGGTTTGAAAATTTCAAAAATTGTTTTTTTTGTATTTTTTCATCATTAAATAATACAATATGTCTAGAATATTCTTCCAAAATTTTAAATCGATCCGAGTAAAAGTCTAATGGCCGGTTTCAGAGTTGAAGTTTAAACCAAAAATTTGGTTTAAGCTTAGGAACTTGTAAGTTTAAACCAAAAATTTGGTTTAAACTTCGACTGTGAATTCGGCCCTTAGAGATAGAGCCTACGGAAGTTCCACCCATCGGGCCACGTCAGCCTCAACTTTGTTGAGCCTCTCCATTTGGATTTACTAGCCTCAAAAATAGCCAGTGTCATAACACAGTAAGTGTATGAAAGTGACAGCTAAAATTTAGAACTTTTTTATTTGCTTTATTGTTTCACTTCTATCAATGAAAATTTATTGCCATTCAATATTCTTGCATGTTTTCAGTCAAAACAGCGATTTCTTAAATTCAAAACGTCAATGTTATCTGCATACAGCTTTCAAATTTGACAGATTGTAAAGAAGAAGAACTTACACCAGCTCCCAACCGAGTGCAGCAAAGTGTACACTTTTGCACTACACCCGGTAAAAAGAACAGCCACCGGTGACGTTACACCGGCAAAAAGAACGGAAAAGGTGTAAAAGGTGTAGATAGTGCAGGCAAATAGAACAAACCTACTATCTAGTGTTTGAACGAAGGATTTTTTTTTAATTTTTATTACAACTTATTTTACGAGGCATTACATGGTGAAATTTTTAAGTTTAAATTGGATTTTTTGTTCACAGTTCCGCCAAAAATTAAATTTTTTTTTCCTTCGTTCAAGCACGAGCTCTATGCATGTACTAACGGAAAATTGGTTTTTTAATTTTGGATAAATCAGTCATGAGTTATCCTGTCCACGCCGAGAGAACTTTTTTTTGGGAGGTCAAGGGAAATGAGGTCCCAACGGGTGAATTTTCAAATTTCACAAAATACTTTTGAACCAGGTATCTTTGATGTATTATGGGCCGGTTTCACAGTGCGAACCTAAGCTTTGGTTCAGTTGAAGCTTTAGTTCAAGTCAATACTGTTTCACAGTCAAAGCTTGAATATTGTTCAACAGAACCCTGCTTAATGAATTACAGTGCGTTCCACAAGAACGTGTGTTAAAAAAAAAGCATTAAATACTACGAAATTCAATAAAATAATTTTTATTTCTTAAACTATACTTAAATGTGAATTTCGAGAATAAGTTAATATGACGTCCAGTCACCGTTGTTATCTATAATTGCCTGGCATCTTCTTTGACAACTTTGGCTCAATTTTTTAGCGTAATCCACACTTAAACCTCTTCAAATTTGTCTTAAACGTCGAATAAGTTGTCGCGTGGTGGATATTTTTTTCCCTTTAAGCTTGTTCTTCATGAACGACCACACATTTTCAATGGGATTCGCATCAGGACTCTGCGATGGCCAGTCCAATGTTGTTATCGCCTTTTCTTCTTTCCAAGATGTGCAGAGGCGACTTCGATGTTTCGGATCGTTGTCTTCTTGAAGAATCCAGTCATCGTTTTGGGGTCCATAAAGCAACTCAGCAGACTTCAGCAATCCCTTCTTGTATAAATTCAGCATTCAGATTCCTGGTGAAAGCAATCAACTTCCCGAATCCCTTTTCAGAGAATAATAAACATGCACCTTTGCTAGATGTTTGACGGTACGTTGCAACATTCTTTCACCGCTTTTTGTCCAAGCCCTCTTCCAGTAATTGTAGATAACAAAAGATGACTCATCGGTAAATATTACGTTGCTCCAATCGCGGTCCAAATTCTCCCGTGCCCAACTCAGTCTTTTTTTCACGTGTTTTTCTGTTAGTAGTGGTTTGGGGTTTGTGCTCCTGTTGCTGATGCCACATTCTTCTAGTCTGCGTCTAATTGTATTTATGGACACCCGAACTCCTTTTCTAACTAGTTTTTCCTTGACCTGTTGCAGACTTAACGTCGGGTTTTCCCTAAATAGTTGAGCGATCACTTTATCGTCCCGTTTTGATGTACTCCTTGTACGGCCTCTACCTGGCGCATCATCGACATTGCCATGCTCTTTATACCTCTTTATCCACTTCCTTACATATGAAGCACTGCTTTTGGTATATTTTGCTACCTGGCTCACACTCATTTTGGGTCCTAGAGGATGGGTAAGAAGAAAAACAATTTCAAAACGTTTCTTATAGAGAGCACTCATTTTTTAAACTGTTGTTTTAACGGAAGATGAAACAATACTGACCAAATTATTTAAACTCGAAATCGGCAGTGTTATGTTATTCGTAATTTTATATAAAACATAACTGTTCGAGCAGGTAGGAAGAAATTGTTTGACACACGTTCTTGTGGAAAGCACTGTATGTAGGCAATTGTTGTGACGGTTATGTCATAATATTATTAAAATTTCATTATTAAAATATTTCGAAATATCATTAAAATAAAATATAAAACGATTACAATTACAATGGCGGATATAAAAAGGAGTCAAAACTTTATGGCTTCTGAGGTGAACATTCTCGCGAGTCTTGTGTTGATATATAAAAATGTAATAAGAATAAAAAAACAGGGAAATTACATTTGCCATTTGACACTTCTCCTATTGAAATTCCGAACTCAAACTTAAGCTCTCGCATTCACTGGCTTAAGTTAAGCTGCGTTTTGAACTCTGCTCAAGCCTTATAACACTACTGTGAAACAGTGATTCCAGTTGAGCAAAGGCTTAAGTTAAATTCGAAACTTAAGCTCGCACTGTGAAACCGGCCCTAAATTGTTTAAATAAAATATTTCATTAGATATATTAAAAAAACATAACGCATTCACGATCGGCTGCAAGCCAATCGTATGATACTCTAGATGAAATACTGAACTTGGACTTATATTTTAGTTGGAAATACATCAAAAAAATGAACTTAATCACTTACAGGTAGAAACTATTGTATAGTGGCTACACGATTTTTTGATTTATAGTGAGTTCCATAAAGTAAGTTTGGACATTTTACAGAATTTTTGTATGGCAACTACATGAAGGACTTATGAGATATTTTTCATATTAATATTTTCAGCTGCGACTATTTGACCATATTGCGAATGTCGCAGTCACGTCACTTCGATGCCGATTCAACCTGTCACGTCGATCGAAAAAAGCGATTGTGTAACTCCATCGACGCGACTCATTGGCATTGCCATATTGATATGTATGTAGCAGCTGTGAATTGTGAATTTAAGTTCATGTATGCCTTCGTTTACAGCTATGAAGTTATTTTTCTGCAATATCAAATGCTTCATTCAAATTTAAATGCAGATGCTTTTTTTCTAAAGTGGAAAAGCAATACATCTTGTTCGGTCCATTTGTGGCTCTCACTTCTGCTTGCATCCCGTGACGGTAGTCCCAAAGAGTTTTACAGTGCCGAAAATTTGAGCCATATTTCTTTAATGTGTGTTGATCTACACCGCTTTTAACCCTTGAGTACACGCGCAGCGAAATATAACGCCAGTACACGCGCGCGGCACTCAGTGCCGCAACTATATTTCTACTATAAATCGACTGATTTCCGGGTCCTGGACCTTCACTTGGTTATTATACTGATTATTAATATGGTAATTAATTAATTAATGAAATCTAAAATTGTAAAATATCTAGCGTTTCGGACATTTCAGGCAGGCAAAGTATATACTCCAAAAGTTCTTTCAGGTAATTATCCAACCAGAATTTCAACACTTGTATGGAAAATATATAAGACCAGTTCAGTTTGACTCCATGATGTAGACTGATAAGATGTTAGATAAATCTGAAATCTTTTGTGGTGGTTCCTAGACATGTCCTTGAAAGATACTAGAGCGCTCAGTCATTGATTATCAATAACAGATAAGAAAATTCATGTTTAGTAAATTTGCGGCACTCAAGGGTTAATGACGATTACTTGTTGCAAATCTATCAAAATAAGGAAAGAAACATCTTTTTGTCAAATCTATACTTGCATTTTTGCATCAACGTTAATTTTCTTCAGGCGTCACGGACTCGGAATGTCATCGAAGAAAAATGACGATCAAAGTGACAACGGTCGATGACAATCGACATACACAACCGCTTTTCATGCGTCGATATCAAATCGGCATCGAAGTGACGCGACATGACATTCGCAACACGGCCAATTATAAAATTAAAGTGTACAAAAGTCTTAACTTAAAGTGTTCTAAAGTTATCGTTCAATATTGGTGAACACGTGTTTTAAGGACTTTTGTATGACAGCTACCCGAAGGAGTCGACGAATGGCACTAATTAATGAGCTCCGTCTTGGTTTTGGTATAAGACTAATTCCTGTAAACTTTTAAATCCCTGCTTTAACTCGTTCTGGAGTTATAGTGGATTCAGTAACAAGCATACATTTTTGAACGACTTTTCGAGGCTGCTACACGAAGGACTCATTCGGTTTGCATCATATGTGTGCAAAATTTCAAGTTCCTAACTTGAAGCATTCGATCAATAATTGTGAAAACGTGTTTCAAGGACTCTTGTATGGTAGGTACCCGAAGGAGTAGAAGGATATCGCCCATTAACGAACTTAGCCTTACTTTTTCCATTTTACAAGTTGTGACAAAATTTCAACTTCCTAGGTCAACGCGTTCTTGAGTTATCGTGAAAACGGACGGACGGACAGCAAACGGATTTGGGGGTTTTGGCCCCAAATAAACACAAAATAATATACTACTTTTTTTCGTCCGAGGCTCGGTTCTATGCGTTACAAACTTTTCGGGCTGGATTAAACTTATAATACTCTATATGTTCATCTAGAGTATAAAAATAGTAAAAATACCATTTTTTGAGCCTTTGAAACCCACCCTTAAGCTCTAGCCTAGAAGTACTAGAATACTCTTGCAAAAGGAGGTGAAATGCAAATTGATATTTATAATAAGTGTTCTACTAACGATATATGTTTTTTTAAAACCCCACCCTCCTAAAAAAAAATTTCTACGTTCGCGCCTGACTGTTACGGATCCCTTCCAAAAACGATTCTCCAATGAACTGGTATATTTTTTCGTTTTGATCCGTGACGTCACTCATCAACAAAAATCGAGGCTTTGGTCGCGCTTACGTGCAGACTGGACTGGTTTGGTTTTTTCGGTCTTGCATTTAGGTTCGCATTTTCACAGTACGAGACTGGCTTGGTCTCATTTGGTTCGTACAAAAATCAAAACCAAAATCAGTCCAATGGACTGGTTTGATTTGCGTTTATGCATACGACCAAGCTGGTTTGGTAGTAAGCCTAAACCGAACCAGTTTATTTGGACTTATCTTGGTACGAACCAAATCATACCAAACCAGTCTCGTACTGTGACAAGCGCAAATAAATGCAAAACTGAAAAATACCAAACCGGTCTATTTATACTGGTCTGGTTCGCACGTAAACGCGACCATAGACGATTATCCCTAGACATAAACCGAAAGAAATTCGTATATGTTCTAAGAAGAAAAAAAAGTAAATATGTTGAACTCTGGAGTACAGCAGACATTTGATGACAGATTTCAAGTAAGATTACTTCAAAAACGTACAGTTCGATTCTACGAAAACAAGAAGCAGATACTCAACGTTGCAGCTTCCCAGAAATTGAGTCATACAGATAAAGAAGAAATTCACCTGGAACGAAAACAACTCACCCCCAAAACGACAAAATAGCGAACGGATAATTACCGATTGGTGAACTTCCCAAGGCGCGATTTCGCGATCAAATGATCGGGCATAATCTGTCGGACGGCAACACTGACAGCGGCCACATAGCCAGCGAGCCCGTGAATGTGTATGTCAAATAAAATATCGGAATTCTTCGTGCACATGTACACGAATAAATAATAGAAGGATGTCAGGACTGCAACTCCCAAATTAACGATGCCGAAGAAGATGAACATCTCCATTTGTCCCCAGAGCGGCTCAATGAGCTTCCCGCACAGCCCGACCGTCACAATGTCGGTGAGCACCTCCCAGAAATGCAGTTCGATAAAACAAAACGTGAACGCCGTCCATATCCAGAATGCAGGTGGCAAAATGTAGCCGGGCGTGACGCTCAATACACGAATCGCGGTCTCCGAAAACGACAGCAGGTAACCGCATATCGTCACTACACAAATGAACGTTATCACTGGCGATGTATTCTTTAGCAGGGCTGAAAATTGTTGCTTTAAATACGGGACGTTACGATTTAGAGCTCGTGTCGTCGCCATTTTTTAAAAATACTCTGGCGAACTGTCAAACGTCAAGTTACGGGTCGTATGGTAGTAGTGGTGTTGTGTTTTTAATTACTTCAGAGATTGCAGTTATTGCATTCTGGTTTGAAGCTTTGCTAGAATAATTGTTTTTCCCAATCAGCTGGCTTTGTTTATACATTCTTTGTATAGTAATAGGGGTTTTTTTTTATCTATGAGAAAGTAACAAAAAAGGAAGAATGAATATTCGAAGCAAGCAAGGACTGAAATTAGTGAACTGGCTGGGTCTAGACTCTAAACCATAAAGTCATAAACTAAACACGGGCTATAACAAACTATACATAAAAATCAATGTTTGTCTGTCAATTTGTTTGTCCCGTCGTATACGTTCTAAACCACTTATCCGATTCCGATGAAATTTTGGTGATTTGTTGAGGGCAAGCTGGCGGAGGTTTCTGCGTTAACAAAAGCATTTTACAATTGGTGGAACGCGAGTTATTTCAAGATTTGAGTATATTTCATACGATTTAGCGGAAGTTTGTTCGTTTTCGTTCGATAAAGTTGGACGATGGATGTTAAATAGGAGCATAGAGATATACAGTGGCAGTCAAAAGTAATGGTGATTTCTTTTCTGAAAAAAAAATGTGACCTGTAAAGATGCAAAATTATTGCAGTTCTGCCCTCTTTTTTGACAGTTCCATCCGACAGGTCAATTTACAATAGAACGCTTTCAGGTCAAAAAGCTATTATTAAAATTGAAATAAATTTTCACTACACTCCGTATGATTTCTAATTACCGTATGACCCGTTGGACAGTTTAATTTATGCTTTTAAATCGTTTGCCGCTGTTGTCGTATGATATTTTTTTCTTATTTTCATCGTTTCTTACGCACATTTGAGGTTAAAGGAGTTGCACCGCCGAAACTTTCGGGGCAAGAAATGCGAGTTTTCAGGTCACCATTATGGTGATTTCTTTTCTGCAAAAAAATGTGACCCGTTTCTGCCCTCAATGTTTGTTCTAGCAGTTCCGCTGTTCTATTCTCAAATTATGTTTGACCTGCTAGAAAAAGGGGTTTGAGTCCGTGGCTAAAATTGACCTGAAAACTCGCATTTCTTGCCCCGAAAATTTCGGCGGTGCAACTCCTTTAACCTCAAATGTGCGACAACGTGCGACTATTGTAAATTGACTTATCGGACGGAACTGTTAAAAAAGAGGGCAGAACTGCAATAATTTTGCATCTTTACAGGTCACATTTTTTTTCAGAAAAGAAATCACCATAAAACTATGCCATTTAAGAAACCTGCGATTTTTTAAATTCACAGGTTTTTAGACTACTACAGGGTCCGGCACTCGAAGTGTAACCAATTAAAAAGGCCATAAATTCAGTTTGGAAAATTACTTTTACTCAATTCAAAGTACAAAATGTGTAAAAATAATACAAAATTCAGAAACAATTCACTTTTGCTCGATATGACCACCTTTTGCCTTGACTATGGCCTTGAGACGGTCCAAAAGTGAATCGCAAGCTGCCGAATGTGACTTGCAGGTATTTTGGACCACTCGCGGACAACGGCCTTTTTCAGCGCCTCGAGACTGGTGTATCTTTTAGTTTGGACCTTGCTCTCCAAAATGGCCCAAAGAGAATAATCCATCGGATTCGCGTCTGGTGAATTCGAGAGCCATTGTGTGGACGTTATGAAGTTCGGAACGTTGTTTTTCAGCCATTCTTGATTCACTCGAGCTTTATGAGACGGTGCCGAGTCCTGTTGAAACGTCCATGGTCTGCCACCGAAATGTTTGTCTGCCCACGGCTTCAAAGCAACCTCCAGAAAACTTTCCCGATAATATTGCGCATTTATCTGGACGCCAGGCTCGACGAAAACGATTGGAGAGCGCCCATCTGCGGCTTCAGCGGCCCAAACCATTATCTGTGGCGGGTGCTGCCTCCTGGTGGCCAGTCGATGACTCAAATTCTCGTATGAACGGTCCGTCAAGTAAACCCTATCGTTTTGACTGTTTACGAATTGCTCAATTGTAAAAAATTTCTCGTCAAAAAACACAATGTTCGGAAATTGATCACTTTCGGCCAAGCGAAGCAACTCCTTTGCTCTCTCAAGTCTGACTTGTTGCTGCTTCGGTGTGAGATCATGCGCCTTTTGGATCTTGTAAGGCTTGACCTTGAGATCATTTTTCAGTATGCGGCGGATGCTACGGTCAGATATTTTCAATTCTTTCGCCATTTGTTTGGCACTTCATCGGGGATTTCGCTCAAGTCGCTTCTTCACTTTTTTAACCATCTCACGTGACGTTGCAGTCTTCTGATGACCACCTCCATGACGTTTTGCGATGCTACTAGTATAATTGTAACGAGTTATGGTGCGATAAACGAAAACTTTATTCAATTTAAGGTGTTTGAGCTCACGAACAGTCTTTGGTTGTGATTTTTCAGCTAAATATAATGCAATCACACTTTTACGTTTGAAATCCATTACTGATTTCTTTTTTTCGCGTTCACTCTCGGAAAAATGCTTTAGTGCGCTTGTAAACAATACGCTAAACTATCATTTAGCCAACTTACAGACAGCTGATGCCCGTGCGTCAGCTGCGCGAGCGGTCTGAAATTGGTTACACTTCGAGTGCCGGACCCTGTAAATATGTACCAAAAGTGGTCATTGTCCGTACTCATGATAATGGATGTTTGTGTTAGTTCTTATACAGTGACTCTAGTCTATCCGAATTAATTTATTTCTTGTGCACCTTCGATTTGATTATTAAGAGGACCGAGTACTAGATGTTATTTGCTGAATTTCGTCCTTTTATCGCCGTATTTACTAAATTAACTCCAAATTAACGGTAAGTATTGCATTTAATCGTTGGAAAAAAAAGAAATGGTTTTGCTTTTAAATGACTCTGCATATGTAACGTATTTAATATTTATAATATAAATTTTTTTATAAAACATTAGGTCCTATTTACATAAAAACCGGTTAAAATATTTCTAGTGTAATTATGTAGATTCGTTTATTGTCTACATTTTTTTATTAACTTCTTTGATGAGGAAATGGATGTAATTTTTTAATGATTTGTTGGCAACTGTAATTTTTTTTTGTTATTTTCGTTTCAATTTAAAAAGCGAGTATACACTTAAAACAATGTGAATTATTTTCGACACTGAATCATTTCTTGCCTCAGTATTTCCTCAACAAACTCTCGAATTCATCTATAGTATTGTTGCTGATTCCATTGTTGATTTTGTTGTCCGCTAGATGGATACGAATTCTGATCGTATTGATAGTGCTGTTGCATTTGTTGTCCGTACTGGTTTCCGTAAGTAGCATAATAGGCTGGTTGTTGAGGCGGGGTAGGTGGTGGCGGTATAATTGATGTTGACCGTGAATTTAGGTGCGCAGGAGGTGGTACCTGAATAAAACAAAAAAAAAATAAAACAAAATTTACCGATAGTTACCAAATGGAAAGCAATTTCGATTATACCGTATTGCCAGTTTGTGACGGCGTCGCCGACGGTATTGTACTGTAGTTTTGAGTCATAACTGTTTGTGCGCTCGGAGCACTATACGTCCCGCTTGTTGCATTCACGTACGATTGTAGTGTTGTATTATAATAACTGGCTGCTGCTAGAACATCGGTGCCATGATGTGTATGCATCGATTGGCTTATTGATCGCTGGACAGATAAGGATTGTTGTACATTGTTTTTGGACATGGTCTGTTGTTGCTGGGCCTCTTGAATTGGTACGTTTATTAAATTAGTACGAATGGATAGGGATGTTGGTACTACAGATAAGTTTGATCCGAACGGCTGTGATGTGGATGATTGCGACATTAACGATGATCTTTGTTGTGGTCTGGATGACGATGATGATGATGAAACTGATGATGATGGCGCTTCCGTCGACTTTAATAGTTTATACATTAGGATGGATTAATATTCTAATCTATGCAAAAAAATCATTTTGTTTAATAAAAGAGACAAGGTGTTACTTTTCTCTGTGGCACATTGATTGTCTTCATATCTAATAGTTGTGTTGATTTCATAAGTGAATTGTCCGGATTTATAGCTGCTGGTGTTACGTGTCGATGGTTAATATGCGCTTGTAAGTCTCTCTGTAATAATTGAAACGTATTAAATAATTTAGCTCTGTTGCGTTCTTATAAGCGATATGAATTAAGTGGCAAGTATCGATGAACGCAAATCTCTCTGTGATCAGTTGTAAACGAGTATGCAAAGAACTGTTAGGCGTTTTATTTAAACACCTTTTTATTGTTCAAACAAAACGTATTATTATTAATATCATAAATTATTTTATATATTAATTTAAGCACAACCATAGAGATGTAACTAACGGAGATCGCAAAACGCCGTTTCTGTATAAAGCACTTTGAAGCATTTTGATGCAAAATTCAACATTTTTGTATGGAACGTTTCATGCCCGGTGGCAGTGAAATGCAAATAGTAGCCTAGTATTTAAAGGTTGGGCTTTTTTTCTTTTCAATACCAGAGTATAACATAGTACATGTGAGTAAGATACTGATAGTAGCATGGTGAATATCGCCGGTCCTTTGCGAGAAATCGTGCGGCTTCAAGACAGTCGCTGCACGCTATCTCCACTACATATAGCTCTATGAGCACAACCATGGCTACATTTGCGCACGACACTGCTATTTTGGAAGTCGAGAATTGTGTGGAGTATGCTACAACGAAACTTCAATCTTCAATGTACGGTTGGTAATATAAAAATCAGAACGCAACGGTGGCTGATTAAACTCAATGAGACAAAGACAACATAATTGTGCAAACAAAAACACCGTATTCAAATACAGCTACTCGTAAATATTTGGGAATGAATTTAAATGCTAAACTGAAATAGAAAGAACTTACAAAAAAGAAGAAATAGGAGCTAAATATAAAATATAGAAAATTATATTGGCTGCTAGGACGAAATCTGTACTAAGAAAACTAATGCTAAAATAATTCAAACATTTAAGAACAAAGTTCTACGTGGAATAGTAAATGCGGGCCTCTTGACTGATATCTGGCTTTGAATCAAATTGTTCGACCCATGCTTGAATATTGTTGTATCGTCATATCATGTTCAAGTCGAACGAATTGAATAGTCCAAGAGCTCGCGACAAAAAATCGCAACAGTTTTGAGAAAGCTAATATTTTGGTATTTGGTTACATTTAGGGTGTATGTGAATATACTAGAGTCAGCAGGTCTGACGTCGGGACACCTGGCTTTAGTGACCTGTCAAAGATGTCAAAAAAATCGAAAAATTTAACTGTTTTGAGAAAGCTGAAAATTTGCCAACACGTAGTTTTTACAATGAAAAACTGAAAATCAATGGTCAGACACCTCAACAGTGGGACCCACCCAGTCAGTCCCCCCGCAAAGGTGTTAAATTGAGTACGTGCAATTTCTCTTGCTATGCGCGTTATAACCATGCAAGAGTTTTGAGAAAGCTGAAAATTTGCCAAAACTTAGTTTTTACAATGAAAAACTGAAAAACAATGGTCAGACACCCCAACAGTGGGACCCACCCAGTCAGCCCCCCGCAAAAGTGTTATACTCGATTTGACACCTGTTTTTGTATTTTCGTGGTCATAATTTAACATAAACAAAAGCTAATTCAATAAAATTTTCAGGATTAAATAAAAAATATATTTTGTACAGTAATATGTTAATATCGGGTTGATCCTCCGTTGTTCTTCGATTCTTGAAGGCATGCTGGCCACCTCTAAGGTAATATTGCCCCACTTCTCGATTGCCGATTTTCAAGCGTCAAGTCAAATAAAATTTATTGCGACGCATACGAATTTCATCACATGTATTTTCAGAAACTTTGCTTGCTGAGTAGTTTCGTTTCATTTGGTCCCATCGATGTTTACCTTTTTCTAACAAATTTCGATACTTTTATAAAACCTCGGTAGAATTTTTGGTAAGAGATAGAAAATAGAAAATACCCGATGTTTTAGAAACATCGATGTCGATGTCGCAGCACTAATTTGGACTGTAGCGCCATCGTAAGTTAGTAAGTACGTGGAAATATTAATAGAAAGAAAACAGACTCTGTACTCCCTTTTTGTTGGACCCGACACCTTTTTCTACATTTTTTAGATCTACACGCAGAAAGGCTGCTAAGGCTGCAGCTACGAAATCAGTGCGAAGAAGAACACGGAATTCTACTTGGATCACTAATGACTTATTAAGGGCCGGTTTCACAGTGCGTACTTAAGCTTTGGCTCAGTTGAACCTGAGCCAGTAACTTAAGCTTTAGCTCAAAACAATACTGTTTCACACTGCTTAATGAATTGAGTAGGCCACTGTTTTGAAAAGTTATGTCAAAATGCTATTAAAATTTTTAAAAATACCGTTAAAAATTAGAAAGCGATTATAATTAAATAGGAGTCACAATTTTATGGCTTTTGAGGTGAACAACTTAAGCTCTCATATCCACTGGCTTAAGTTGAGTTTCGAGTTGAACTCTACTCAAGCCTTAAAACATTAGTGTGAAACAGTGATTCCATTTAAGCAAAGGCTTAAGTTGAAATTGAAACTTAAGCTCGCACTGTGAAACCGGCCCTAAGACTGATTGAAAACAAAAGAAAAACTTAAACTTCATCCTAATAACCCAACTCTGTCATGTGTATATAGTAAATTAAAAAATGAAACTAATAATAAAAAATTAGCAACTCATTAGCGACTCAAGAAAATTATGGAACATAATTAATGAAAGCTTACTTACCAGCACGATTAGCAAAATTATAGAAAAAGTCATTAATACACGGTTAGTAAAGTTCATCAGAAATACCGGTGGTTTAGATCCTAACCAATATGGATATCAAAAACAAAGTAAGGCATCCGCAGCTTTACTGGATGCCATGAAATACATTAATGAAGGACTTTACAAAGGCAACTAAGTAGCTTCAGTTTTCATTGATCTCAGAAAGGCTTTCGATACAGTTAACCATGATCTATTACTAAGTACTCTTGAGGAATTAGGTATTCGTCGAAAACCAAACGCCTTAATTAAGGACTATCCACTTGACCGGACTTATATCACAAGAAACATGGACATCTACAGCGAAGAAAGACTCATAAACTTGGGAATTCCACAAGGATCGAACTTGGGACCGACTTTGTATCTGATATATATTCATAACCTTCAAAATGCGGGACTCTCGGGGAAATACATTACATTTGCGGACGACACACTGCTGTTGTATAAGAGTGACAGACAGATAATCTTAGAACCGGAAATCTATAATGACCTTGCTACGTTCAATAGATGCTTAAATAGGAATAGATTATCTCTTAATGCCACAAAAACAAATTTTATACTTTTTAAATTGAAAAACAAGCCAGATATTCACCTTCATCAACCAGACTAAGTACCTAGGATTAATTATTGACGAAAACCTAAACTGTACAACTCATATATCAGAAATACGCAAAAAAATAGTATCCATTATTGGATTATTAAGACGCAACCATCATATTGAATATCAGGTGAAGGATCTCATATTCAATGCCTGCATCCTTTCCAACATTAGCTATAGATTACTCTCTTGGAGCCAAACAGCTTTGTATAATCTGGAAAAATTGCAAGATTGATGAACAAAGGAATCAAGGCGGTATACAATGTCCCTCGACTGACGCCTTCGTTGACTCTCTACTCTGACTACAAGAAGTTAACAATATATGAACTCATAGCGCTTGAGAGAGTAAAATTCATTTACAAATCTCTAAATAAAAAAACTAAAACCCCGCTTACCATACGATACATTAAAGACTTGCATCAATTTAACACACGTAATGCGAACAATATTGTAAATCTATGTAGACCAAGAACGAATCGTCTGAGAAGAGACCCATTATATGAAGCAATCATTGAGTACAATTCCTTACACAGCTCCATAAAAAATGTAACCAGTATTGCTGACTTCAAAGCCCAAGTGTTCACTGAGTTGTGAGGCGGTACTGTCCTGTTTGGCTTCAGCTAAGAGGCTGTATTGTCTCGTACTCTTGAGATGGGAATTACTTGCCCACGTAGCATGAAGAGATTAAGTCAATTATTAAAAAAAAAAAAGGTGTTAACCTTTGTGTTCGTAAGCGCCATTATCTAGTCTATTCTGTGTACAAACTATATTATATATTGGGTAAACTGTTCAGGTTTTTTTTTATTCGCGATTTAAAAATCGCTGAATTGATTCTTCTCTTTGTCTTCATATTCTAATCTATCCAATTGATAAGAGATACGAGTTCCACCCGATTTTCTTAAATTATTTTACACCCAAATGAAAAAACTGACAAACAAATCTATCTTCGAATTGAATTTATGCCATTCATTTCAAAAGGCAATAAGAATTGTTACAATTACAAACGACCTGGAAACAGATAATTATTCAGGCGGGTTCTCGAAGATTCTAAGGAATGGTTGTAGATTGTGTTGTGTTTACGTGTATATTTTTTATTATATTTCTTTTTAAAAACTTTTCTTAATCTCCTCCCCTCTCCATTTATATTTACATTTATCTATATTTATTAATAACTTTTATTTTTTATAATTATTTTTTTTTTCTCGTTATTAAAATATATGATAACGATATTTCTCGGTACGACCCCTTATACCAGTGAGTTGCACTGACTGGGGAGTACCTTTGGGTTACGGTAATTTGATTGGACTCTGAGCCTAATGTCAGCATACATGCATGAGTATGCTGATACGGTGAAAATTTTTCCAGTTCATTAAGCTGAGTGACAGCATTTTCACCAGTTCTCTAAGCTGAGAAAGTGCGCCCAAATGGGGATTTCTTCTACAACTCTCGAGTTGAGAAGGAACCGCCCATTTTGCATGAAGGGACTAAATCTATTATTATAAAAAAAAAAAAAATACCAGAAAAACGTGAATCAAAAGTAAAATCCAAACTTATGATCGGTATCGTAAAATTGTTTGACACCAACTCAATTCAAATTTTTTTTTTTTTTTTTTACGGCTATCGTTATAACTTAGGGGGTCACCCTTTAATGCGATTGCACAGCTATAACGACATAGGTTGGGGATAAAATGGTATGGTAGGGGATTTCGGGCGGTGGAACAGGAGGGAAGCGTCTAAAGTGTCGGTGGACGTTGATCTTGAACCGCTGAAGGTCATACTTATTAGGGAAGAGATCAGCTGGCAATGCGTTCCACATTCCTGTTGTTCGGGGATAAAGGAATGCCTAAATTTCACTGTTCTCCACGAATGGGGCTGAACGGTATACTGGCGCATGAAGCTTGGCGAGTGTTACGGGGGGCGACTAAGAGTGGGGGAATAAGTTCTTTAAGTTCTTTACTACATTTACCATGAAAATATCGGTAGTAAATACTGAGTACTCCGACATTACGGCGATGCTCAAGGGAGTCTATAGAAGCTGAAACGGCTTCGTCTCCAATTAGTCGGAACGCATGTTTTTGAACACGATTGAGCAAGGCTAAATGGGATTTAGGGGCCCCAGCCCAGATATGCGAATTGTACTCAAGACGTGGTCTCATATATGCCTTGTAGATTGTAGCTAAATCGGACGCTGAAAAGTATTTCTTACGGCTCGCGTACACCAAACCCGTCATCGGCCGAAGTTTGCTCGGGCGACGACGGCCGAACTCGGACGATTGAATCAAGCCCTTGCAAAAGAAAGAGAGTGCGTACACAAACACGACCGTCATCGTCCATTGACGCCCGAAAACGGGCGATCAACCGTCGAGTCCGAACTTGTTGGGATTTCTCGCCAGTCTGCCGGCGTCACAGTGCAAATTGAGTGTATTTACCGGCAACGTTCAAAGTCGGCACAAGTGTTGCACTGTTGCAGTGTAAGCACATACACGTCCGAGTTACTCGTCCGGGTAGTTCTGTCCGTCATCGGCCGATAAAATCGGTTTTGGTGTACGCGAACCGTTACACTTCATGTGCTAGCTCCAGTTTAGGTGGTTATTGATTTTTACACCAAGTAATTTGAAGTCATCCGAAAAACAAATTTGAACGCCACCAAAGGATATACTTGAGACCGACGTCGGAACATCACGTTTAAGGGATAGATGACAGGATTGTGTTTTGGGGGCATTGAACTCTACTCTATTTTTCTTGCCCAGTCCAAGATGAGATTGACAGGCCTATTCTGTGCACAGTCACAAGTCTCAATTTGATCAGAGAGTCTAAATTTCAGAAAATCTGTGACTTTTCATATTCTAGCAGTGGTCACAATTTTGACGTTTTAAAATAAAATCACAAAATTGTGACTATCGAAATAGGTGATCACAACGACCAGCCAGGCCTACAAATTTATCGTTTCGTGAAGTTTCAATACTTAATATTAAAAAAAATGGAAAGTTTGTTATATTTGCTACTGGAATTACTGGAAGAAGCTGAACAGAAGTAATTTAACGGAAATTTAGGTAGCTTTTTTACATTTTGTGTGATTTAAGGGCGTTATAAAGAGTGACAGTGCGAAAGTTAAGGAACGCAAGTGAACCGTTTTTTATTAATCTACAATTTATTTGGGAGTTTCTGCGGTTTTAGACGTCTCCTGAGGCATACAACATTCCATTATACACTTGCAAAGGCCGAATGAACCCTGATACTGACACAGCATCATCAATTTTACATGTCTCCAACTTTGTGGAGAAATTTTTGTGACCTTACTTGTGACTACAGTGCCAGAATTCCAAAACATTTTCCGATCACAAGTGCAGTCACAAAATTTAAGTCACAGCAGGTTGTGACCTGTGATAGGTCACAGTTTCAGAATAGGGCCGTGAGGTCCGAGTTCAATGAGCCGAATAACTCAGTGCGTTGCAAGGCCACCGAAGTCGGACGTGCCTCTGCAGCCGAGTCGAAATTAAAGACATTGTTCATTGTACTATCATCTGCAAAACTATGGATTGGATTGAGAGTTGACGACAGAAGGTCGTTAATAAAGATGAGAAATAGGGTGGGAGATAGAACTGAGCCCTGGGGTACGCCGGAGTCAATTGGAAAGGAGGATGGAGTTATTCCGTCCAATACGACTCGTATTGAACGTTTGCAGAGAAAACTTTCAATCCATTTAAGAAAGGTTGAACTAAAGCCGAAGGCTTTAAGTTTTACTAAGGGCCGTTATTACGACCTTCAGTTAAAATTTAACCACAACTTTGACTGTAAGTTTCGTATGAACATCTGTCAGTTAAAGTTCCAGTTAGAACGTTACTGACGATCGTAGGAACGGGCCTAAGAGACATTGGTGCCAAACTCTGTCAAACGCTTTAGTAATGTCAAGAGCAAGCACTTGACCTTCACCAAATTTGTGAATGCACGAGTTCCAGCGTTCCGTTAGGTAAACTAAAAGGTCAACTGTAGAACGACCGGAACAGAATCCATTTTGGCGATCGTGGATCAGATCATTATCCATCAGGTATTTGATTATTTTGCGATTGACAGCAGTTTCCATTACTTTAGCGAGCACGGATGTAATGGCTTTTGGGCGGTAATTAGCGGGATCCGCTTTGTTTCCTTTCTTGGGAATTGGCTGAACATTCGCAACTTTCCACATTTGAGGAAAGCACCCTGAAAAGTATGGAAGATAAAAGAGATTGCGAAGCGGTTTAGCCAGAGAGGAAAAACATTTCTTGAGGACTATGGGGGGGAAACCATCCGGTCCAGCAGATTTGTAGACACTGAGCCCTTGCAAGATATTGGAAATAACCCTGGTTCGAAAACGAACTGGAGGCAGCAAGGAATCCGATATTGGGGGATTGGGGGGACTCTGATTCGAAGGTGGAAGTCTAGAATTTCTAGCGAAACTTGCCGCCAAAAGGTTTGCTTTTTCCGTACGATCTACAACGGTTCGGTCACCATCGAGAAGAGGTGGTGTAGAAGTCTTTACAAAATTGTTATTGACCGATTTAACAAATGACCAAAAAGATCTCGAGCTCTCGAGGGCTGTCGACGATCTTGCGCCGAAGATTTTGTTTATATGCAAATTTAGCACGTTTCAAGACACTATTGCAGGAATTTCTTGATAATTTCAGTGCGATCTTATTCAAATTCAAATTCAGTTTGTAATCCAAATTTTAAGCGTTAAAATTAATTACCTGCGATAAATATGTTCTACGACATCCCGTATTGCCGTACCGGCTGCCACCGTGTGTACACATGAAAACTGTTCCGAGTCCGGACTGTTCGACTCGTACAACTTTGTCCTTGCATCGCGGACAAATTTTAATGGGCTCAACCCGGGCGCACTTCAAACAGAAAATATGCTTGCACGGAATCATACGGCCGTAGACTAAAATCGGTTTCTCACACTGATCGCAACAGTGAATCATCGGATTGAGGACTTTCTCGCCGATTAGCGATACCTTATGATCCCACTTGAGTCGCAGCATCGGTTCGGGCGGCCCTCGCGATATTGTTGTAAATGTTGGTGCCTCCAGTTGAGAAATATCCGCCTCCATATCGACTAGAATAAAATACGTAGTGGGAAAATAAAGTTTATTAAAAAAAAATTGGATTAACCGACGATTAAATTTCACTCACTTGTCGGTGCCACTGGTACAGTTTCTTCGGGAATCGGAGTAGTGACCATTTCGTTTTCCTTATTCCCGGTTGGATCGTCGACAATTTTTGCCGAAACTGGTTCGATTACTTGCGGACCGGGAATTGGTTCAGTGACGGCAATTACTGGACATGGTTCGATTGGATCCTGAGAGATCTCTTCGTCGGAGGAGACTATTCGCGAAACTTTTTTTCCTCTGCCACGACCACGTCCGCGACCCCTTCCACGCGCTCGAGCGCCACGACCACGTCCCCGAGATCGTTTACTACCTGAATCGTCCATGTCCATTCGATCAAAATTTTGCGACCAAACTAAATTAAAACTGCGACCTCTTTTTCACTCACTATTTGTCTCGTTCGGAGCTTTGCTTAGCCACAAAAACTAAGAAACAAAATACTTGTTATCGTTGAACGCGCTTAACAAAAAAAGTTCCGATAGCTTCTTTGTAATAAAACAGTCTTAAATTTGAAGAAATTCTTATTCAGAAATAATGCTTTTTCTCACTTTTCGACAATCTTTCCTTCAACTTAAACTTTTGACAGCGACTTGACATTCGAGAGCGGTCATTTTAGGTATTACCAATGCCCCCTGGATAATAGCAGCGCAACTGATATTTCGTCGTGCGAAAATAGGTTTGTTCCTTTTGCCCGGCGTAAGTTGCACTTTCTTGCACCCGATTTTCTAAACAGCCTTTGACGTCAAATCAATGACACAAACTCAACCTCAAATAGTGTTCTTGTTCCTTCCCCGCCACTCCCTTTTACACTTTCCTGCACTAGCTCGAGAGCCAGTGCAAAAAGTGTAGAAGGTGTACACTACACCCGTCAAATAGAACAGACCTTTTATCACAAAACGCTATCATCAAACAGATGGCGCTATTTCCAAGGCCATTTTTCTATCGAGACATTCGCAGACATGTCTTCGAGATTCGGGGAGCATTTGTCTCGATACCGTGTATTTTTCCCATAAGACGTCTCGAAGAATCTCGCAGACAGGCCGCCATAGTCTTCGAGATATCTGCGAGATTCTCGCAGACGCGACCAATTGGGACTTTTGGCTTTAATGTCCCAGTTGGTCGCGTCTGCGATATATCTCGCAGATTTCTCGAAGACATATCGGTTTGTCTCCGAGATTTCTGCGAGACGTCTTATGGGAAAAATACACGGTATCGAGACAAATGCACCCCGAAATCTCGAAGACATGTCTCGTAAATGTCTCGATAGCAAATTTTTGTTTAGCGTAGCGCCATCTGTTTGATGATAGCGTGTTGTGATAAAAGCTCGTACTCGTATGAATATTTCGCGGAGATTGCCATCAGCTGGAAAAGAGAAAGGGGGTTATAAAATGAAACGTGCAGGCAGAGGCGAACTGCTATATAATAAATATAAAAAACTAATAACGTAGTGACACATTTCATCACTTCACATCGCACTTGTGTCGTTTTATTGTAACCGCACTTGAACTGTAACTTTTCGCGTATTTAATTTTTATCGTGTAAGTCGCGGATGACATTTGCTGCGCTCGGAATGATGCGGCTGTTTTTTTGCATTAGAAATAGATCGTGGTGGGAGCACATGTTTGTATTGCTATTTCTTTCTATCTAGTGATGAAGAAAGATAAGCAATATGATTCCGAGGCTCAAACCATCGAGATTATGTCTCTTAAGAAACAAGCGACCAACTGGGGTTTTTTCGCGTGCGTTGATTTTTTTTATAACTGTACTAACCTCTAGGATAGAATTATTAGGTCTATTCTTCTTGCATACATTAGGTCTGTAGTTTTTGCCCGCACTTCTTACACTTTCTTACACTTACTGTCGAGCGAGTGCAGTAACGTGTAAAGCAGGGAATACACTATACAACGGTTGTACCAACTGTTGGCTCAATTTGTCGTTATATGCGACGATTGTATAGTGTATGCGCTTATAAACAACGGTTAGGCCGATATCGCACGGTTGTAGGCTCTGAACGGAAAACCGGCGGACGCATGCGTTAGGTTGTATTCATATTGTATAGTGTATTATCATGAATACAACTGTTTTAGCGATTTCATTCGTAAACTTTTGGTTCTCTTCTCTTGTCAAATACTGTATTGGGAATAATAATGAAATCATGTTGGAAGAAAATTGTAAGCAAATCGCATCGTTGGATATATATCGCAACAACACACGTCGGTAGGACCGTTGTATCGTGTATTCCCTGCTTAAAGGATGAATGGGGGGAGGACAAGCTTTAGTATGAGTTTGTGTCATTGCTGAGACATCAAATGTTGTTAAGAATAGTTAGTGCAGGAAAGTGTAGAATTGCATGCACTTTGTACACTCTTTTGCACTAGCTCTCGAACGAGTGCGAACATTGTAGAACGGTTTGAGTATGAGTTTGTGTCATTGCTGTGACGTAAAATGTTGTTAGTGCAAAAAAGTGTAGAAAGTGCTTGCAAGAAGAACAAACCTAATGCTGTTATAACTCTGACTATTTTTGGCGCTTTCAAGCGGCTAGAATAACCAAATAGAGGGAGATAGAAAATTTGATATACAACTTGGACATTGGTGTGAGAGAGACAATCCAAACATTATAAATTATGGAAAGTGCCGTGTTATGTTATGAAAAACGCTAGAACCGGTATTTTTCTTCGTTTACTGGATGCCGCTATCGTCGGAAAGAGCAGTATCTCTTTCTTTTAAAGTTGTTCGCCTTGTGGCACGATTGTTTATTATTGCAGATTTATCTAGCTTCAAAAATAACCAGTATCATAACAGCATAATATGTTTTTATAAACGAACCATGGATAACGGATCACAATTTGTTTCCACAGGGTGTATCGAAAGGTAATGTCATATTTTCTTATCATAAATTTTTTTTAGGTAATAGTTACATAATACACTTCAAAGAATCTGGTACCGTCATGACGCGACGCGATAACCTAAAACACGGTCCCTTATGCTGTTATGACACTGGCTATTTAGTGACTATTTCTTAAGTGCAATGAAAGTGCAAGAAAGGCCCCATCGTGCGACAAGGCGAACAACATTAAAAGAAAGAGATACCACTCTTTCCGACGCTAGCGGCATCTTGTAATCAACATTAACAACTGCATTGTTAAGAAAAATACCGATTTTAGCACATTTTATAACATAACATGGCACTTTCCCCATTTTAGACATACCGAACTGTTAAAAACAAGTCTGTAGCAGTTCAAAAATTCACTGGAAGCAAAATTTTTTCTTGGATTAAGTGCTAGAATGTTGCGAGCCACTGCTGGAATGCACTATGTAGCGGCTATGCAGCGGCTAGTTTTTGACAGTACTCACTTTATAGCTATACGGACTGTCTCTCTCACACCAAAGTCAAAATTGTATGTTACATCTTCTATCCCTCTCCATTTGGATTTACTAGCCGCTTTAAAGCCTCAAAAATAGCCAGTGTCATAACTGCATTTATATTTAACTATGTATATACCTCACTAATCGAACTGATAAAGCGCCGAATACAATGCTCCCGTTCCGCTCCGTTTAGCTATCAAAGTAGACCAATGCACACAATGATCGTAACGGAATGGACAAGTTAACCAAAATTCAAGTTTTACGTATTACATAACCTCACTTGTCGTGACGGAACGAAGCGGAAACATTAAGCCCCTAGTTATAATGGTTCCGATCAGTTTCGAAAAACGGAGAGTGTTAAGTTTCTACATCCGACACACATCTAAAGGGAATTTCGGAACACCGAGTCATAATCGTTCCGGTAATTAGCCGAGACACAAAACGGAGGGGTAAAGTTGACCAACTTTCAACTTCTATCCGTTCCGACGCTAAGAGGTGAATTATTGAATTTCACCCCTTCTTCGCCACACTAAAAATCAAATTTATACCTCGATAGTGTCACTTTGATGAATGTCGGAACGGAATCATTGTGCCATTGTGTAATGTTTTCCCTCCGATGTTGGCGGAGGGATGTTGGAACTAGGGATGTTCGATTTCGATTCGATTAATCGACTAATCGATTAATTTTTTAAAAAAAATAGATTTTAGCAATCGATATGAGTGTTGTCGATTAATCGACATAATCGATTAGTTAACGCTAATTAATCGAACGAATTTCAACAGTTAAAAGATTCGATGCACGATAGATTTTCCTACATAAGTTAAGAAAAAATTAGCTGATAGCACTGATCTGAATGTCAAGTTAACTGCAAATGTGTTAAATATTACGATACCTTCGAGTATCGTATTCGTACCATCTAGTATAATCCGGTTGCAATTCGCGAGGCGAACACTATATTAAATGGCGAAACAGTTGGAGTTCCACGTCTCCTCTTTTTCCGATGGAATCCGAACCTTCATCATAAAGGTAATGCAGCTGATTTTTGGGCGATCCATGATTCACTTGCGTGTCAAGGCGCTTCTCAAGCTCATGCAGATGAAGATCTTAATGGAATTTCTGAAGAGCTCAGTCAGTTTTTATGTCAACCTGTAGTGAATAGAACAAAAAGTCCTTGTCAAATTTGGGAAACACTCAAGTTTCAATTTCCACGGACGCATACCCTTGCAATTAAATACTTATCAGTAATTGCATCTTCGGTACCTACAGAAAGATTGCTCTCAGAGGCTGGATTAATTGCTACCGATATGAGGAACAGGTTGACAGGTTTAAATTTATCAATGCTAATTTTTCTGTCGTCAATAGACGAAATTTTTTGGTTGTGAAGGAAGTAGCAGTACAAACAATTAATTTTGAAATTATGTAAATGGTTTTTTTTTCAGTTTCAAGAGAATTTAATTATTTTTTTTTAGTTTCTATGAAAAAATTTTATATTATAAAAAAAAGATATTTACGAAGAAATAATATCTACGAATTTTATTTCCATTATTTTATGTTTATTAGTTTAATTTACAGGTAGGCCTCCTACAACGCGGTAGATACGTTCCAAGAAAATGCCGCGTTGTAGGAAATCGCGTTGTAGGAGATATGAAACTATAAGAACCGGAGTTCGGTTCTAAAAGATGAATTTCATTTTTTTGTTTATTCAATTTTTTAATAAAAACAGGTGTTGTTGAAGATTTCTTTTATTATTATTATTATTTATTAATAAGAAGTATATAAATATACATGATTATTATAAAGCATTAGTAGCTAAGACCATCAGCTGAGATTTCTTTTAAAAATGTTGACTCTCTCCGTAAAAGAATTCTCAAGCCTTTAAGCCTCTTTCAATAACTTTTAGGGTAAAATTTTTGTTGTGCCAAATAACCCTTCATGGATTATTTTCGCAAGCTTTGATGGATATTCATTCGCTGCTGCATCATCCTTGCAACAACCATTGCTGTCAAGGAATTGATGACTGGTTTCATTAGTAGTTATTTTAAGTGCCTTGGTTTAAACTTAGGAGTTTGTTCGTAAGATCCTAAGTTTAAACCAAACTTCGACTGTGAAACCGGCCCTAAAGGTATCAGTTTTGTGGTCATATCTCACACTGCAACTGCAAGCGCTTCTTCTATTTTTGCCATTGTGTTAGGTCTTGGACAAACAGTAATTTTGGCAAGTAGAGACGATGCGGATATGTAGTCTTCAGCTAGCTTAATAGTTTGTATTGACGATTCATTAAGATTAAAATGTCTAGCAACATCAGCTATCCTTGATAGGTTAGCTGAACAAAAAAGCTTTGAAGAAAACGTGCAAATTATCTGTACCGCGTTGTAGTGAAACCGCGCTATAGAAGTACCGCGTTGTAGGAAAATTTCCGCATTACCTGAACCGCATTGGAAAAGTACCGCGTTGTAGGAGGCTTACCTGTATTTATTTTCTTCTCATTTTTAGCATGGGATATTATTTATTTAACCATTAAAAAGAACATACATATGTATATGTATGTACGTTTAAAACTCATATTCACACACATTTTTAACGGACATTTAGCGTCAGAAGTGAGAGGAAAATAGAAAAAATCTTTACATACATATTCTACCCTCCATCCAGCATCCTCCACCTTCAATCCTTCGTCCTGCATCCACAATCCAACATTCATCATCCGTCTTTACCATTTAGTAATGGGAATGCATAACTACCACACCAAAAACGAACGAACTGCCGCTAAATCATATCAAATGTTGAAATAACTCTCGAACCACCAATTGTAAAGTTATTTTGTTAATGCAGAAACGAAGTTTCATCGTAATCGGATGAATGATATAGGAAAGCATACGAAACAAACAAACAAATAATTAGAGCACCAGGGTACTAAAATCGCAAAAAAAATTGAAAAATGTAAAAAAAACACAATTTGTTTTTATTCGATCGGTACCAAACTTCACAGCAACTATCCCGGAACTATTCTACACGTTCCCTGAGCGGCTTAGGAGTTCATAGGGAACATAGCCACATTCATCCATACATACATAGTTAAATAGTTAAAATTTTATGTATGGACAATCACTATGTTAAACGTATAATGAACCTAGACATTTCAATTCAAATCTACCTATTAAGTCTACGTATACTTATACGATAACCCTGGGACTTAAGAATTACGCGATTAATCGATTAATTGCTTAAATCCCATCAATTAATCGATTGATCTTAATCGAACATTTTAAAATAATCGATCATGCAACAATCGATTGTTGAGCAATCGATTCCCATCCCTAGTTGGAACCATTATAGCTGAGGTTTTAAGCCTCAGTTATAATGGTTCCGATCCGATATGATCCGGAAAACGAAGAGTGTTGAGTTTCTCCATCCGACACACATCTAAAGGGAATTTCGGAAAGCCCAGTCACAATCATTCCGGTAATTAGCTGAGACACAAAATGGAGGGGTAAAGTTGACCAACTTTCAACTTCTATCCAAGAGGTGAATTATTGAATTTCACCACCTCCTTCGCCACACTAAAATCAAAATTACACCCCGATAGTGTCACTTTGATGCATGTCGAAACGGAATCATTGTGCCTAGAAATTTTTCTCCTCCGACGTTGGGGGATCGGATCGGAACCATTATAACTGAGACTTAAGGCTTGTTCATTTTGATTACACTTTTTACACTTTTGCTGTTCTTTTTGTCGGTGTGACGTCAGAATTGGCTGTTTTTTTTTGTCCAGTGTAGTATGCTCCGTTTACACTTTTCTACCCTAGGTCGAGAGCAGGTGTAATTTCTTACACTTTAGTGCAGTTTACCATGTTTCATGTCGCATTTCCACATGCGCCTTCATGTGCCTTGAGCGCAAATGTCTAGGTGCATGTAGAAATGGTACGCACATGCAACAAGCACATCTCTTTGATGTGCGTCAAAAACCGCCATCGAAGCAAATATTCAATGCGAAAGTTTTGGGCAGTGGTGGGGGCTACCAAATGTTCAGTTCAGTCCCATCGGGAATATGAGTAATACGTAATGTGCTGTATGTAATATTGTATTTTATACAAGATTATTGCAATATGTCTTTCACGCATTCTGAAAAATTATATTTCTTCCATCCATTAAATAGGAATGTTTTCAAAATACATTCTTCAGAAGCCTTTTTCCCACTGTGTGGTGTCTTCATCCTCGTGCACATGAAGGCGCATGTGGAAACGGCACATTCGTGCTGTAAGCACATCCCTTTGAAACGCGTTCAAACAGTGCCATCGAGACAAATGTACGCGCATCTCGATTTCATGCGCGCACTGACGCGAATGTGCCTCGTCCAATGCACATAAAAACGCATGTGTAAATGCGGCATCAATGCAGAATGTTAATAAATACGGATTTCAATAAATAGATGCAAGAATATTGAATGGCATTAAAGTCGCATTGATAGAAGTGAAAGAATAAAAGAAATAAGAGAGTTCGAAATTTTAGCTGTCACGTTTCTAAACTTTTTGCGCGGCCTACACCCTACACTTTCAGTGTAAATTGTATAACACTTAAAGTGTAGGATACACTAAAGTGTAAACTTAACCTGGCAAAATGAACAAACCTATTGTGTTCGGGGCTTAACGTGTAGCATTCACAAGCCCAGTGTACCTTTGGTCTGTTTTTCTTGCATAAAATTTCTGCACTTT
The DNA here is from genome assembly GCA_949128065.1 of Beris chalybata. Lineage (NCBI taxonomy): Eukaryota > Metazoa > Arthropoda > Insecta > Diptera > Stratiomyidae > Beris > Beris chalybata. Next base: position 92,663,608 of record OX421897.1, read on the forward strand.
CTTGCACTAGATTTTCTAAACACCATTTGACGTCAAATCAATGACAGAAATTCAGACTCAAACAGTATGCTTGTTCCCCCCGCCACTCCCTTTTACACTTTTCTGTACTGGCTCTCGAGCCAGTGCAGAAAAGTGTACTTAGTGTACACTAAACCTGTCAAAAAGAACAGACCTCATGTCACCTAGAAAGTTCATTTATAAAAAGAAGACTGTATACGTAATACACATGCATTTTATGCTTAAAAAACAATACATCCATTATATAAGCGGAACAAAGAAATGCAACTGAAAAATTCTAATTCAAATTCTTATGAAAATTAACATCAGATAATATGCAAAAATGAATGATTGCACATTCGCACTGTGTATTTCAATATAAAGTTAACTCGATTGGTTTCGGTTAACTAATACAGTGGAATCCTAATACACCGATACACCAAGGGGTCGAAGAATAAGTATGATATATCGGCATGTACACTATATCGAGATTAGGATATATCGGGGGTAAAAACATTAAAATACGCTACATCGAAAGTTTTTTTTTTATATACCTATATATTACAATTTAGACATATATTTGATACGGATTTTCATGTATTGGCATAATTATATATATTTATGTAAATTTTATTGACATTATATTTTTGAAAAATATTGGTTTATTTTTGATTGAACTAAAGTACTAAGTATTTAAACGGATGTTGTCTGTGACTGATTCAATAGTATGCATTGCCCCGAACACGCTATCGTCCACGTTGGATTCTGCTAAGAACTGACGTATGGCGTTCGTCAATTTCTTAGCTTCTTTAGGATTGATACTCGGAGGCATGTCTTTGTCCAGTTCGTCCCCTTCTTCACCATCCACGTCGTCTGTTTGGGCTAATATTTCATCGTCGTTCAGCATTCCAGTAACTGCTACATCATCGTCAAAATTAACGAATTCTTGGAAAGTGCCGGGATTTTGTTCATTTTGGGACAACAAAATCCATCCGATGGGGGCTTGGATTTCATCTTCCGGTTCCATGTCCGATATACTCGTATCCTCCTTGAGGAAACCACAAGTTCTGAAACAATTTTTTATGGTAGTTACCGTTACCATTTCGACTGATTCGAATCGTATTTGGCAGTGTTCGTCTCTAGCCAATAACAACTGATGCAAATAAACAAAATCATGGAAAACCTTCTTAGAAACACGACTCTTTCTACAGTAAATTACGAATTATAAGACGTTTTGTTGAATGTGAAGGCGAAAAAAAATACGTTATACCGAGGGGACCGAAATGCATTGGTTTTATACGAATTAAAGCGATTTTTTTGAGGGACCAGCACTTTCTTACGATATATCGGGATATACGTTATATGGGGATATGAAATATCGGAATTCCACTGTAGTTAAAAAGAAATTCCGTATTTTAATAGGTTTGTTTCTTTTACCCGGTGTAAGTTGCGTGGTCGGGAGCTGGTGCAAGTTCTTCTTCTTTACAATCTGTCAAATTTGAAAACTGTATGCAGATAACATTGACTTTTTGAATTTAAGAAATCGCTGCTTTGACTGAAAACATGCAAGAATATTGAATGGCAATAAATTTTCATTGATAAAAGTGAAAAAATAGAGCAAATAAAAAAGTTCTGAATTTTAGCTGTCACTTTCACACACTAACCTGTTCTTTTTGCGCGACCTGCACTCTACACTTTGAGTGTATTTTGACGTGCAATTAAGGTGCAAGGTACACTAAAGTGTAACTTACACCGGACAAAAGAAACAAACCTATTGTGAGCAGCACTGATATTTTACTTAACGGAACGGATTGGATCGTGACGGAACGGATGCACTGTGATAAGGGCTTTACGATCTCTCGATCTTTGGATTCTCCATGTAAACACGGTAGCAGAGCCGTCACAATTTCTGCAATTTTGAAACTGGCCTTAATAATTTCAATCTAGTACCACACTCATCCGTTGCCATTCATGTCAAAAATCTCACCCACCCACTCATAATAGAAATGTGTGCGTGCGCGCGCATTACTTGAAAACGTGAGTCGTCGTCGTTTTTCGCGGTTGGTTCGCGACGAAAACTTGCTTTTCGTGTTTTTTTTCTTTTTAAGTTTTTGTCATTATTTGTATTTACTCGAAAATAACAACACGGGCGCCGCACAGCGCACAGTACCTCATTCTTTTGGCCGACACTCAGTAAATTCGATGTTTAAAGGCGCGAGCGTTTGCATTTGAATCGGTTGTTCGTTTCTTCAAAAACAAACTGATAGCAATAAATAAAAAGCTCCGCGCGAAATCTTATCAACACCGCAAAAAAAGTGCATACGATAAATCGGGGGGAATTCTTTCCTAAGCAAAATAATAAAAAAAGAGAAACGAGAAAAAAGACAAGAAATTTTCGCCTGAGCGGTGCCAGTGGCTGGCTGCTAGCTAAGTAACAAAAGCAAAAGATCGACGGCCGCGTTTGATAGTGGGTGCTTCGCTCAAGGTGCGCTTCCGCGAGTTCAAGAAATTAATCCTCCGAAAAATTTAAAAATAACACAATCCGTGTGTGAAGTGTAGTGTCGGTGCAAAGAAGACATTGAAATTATGGCAATGCAGCAAGAGGTCGGCGTGCAGGACTTTGTCCTTCTGGACAAGGTTACGCTCGAGAATTTCATGGATAATCTGAAAAAGAGGTAAAACTGTCGTTCCCTGACTTTTTAAAGATGTTAATTTAATTCAAAATTGTTGTATTTAGCGTACCGATAAAGTCGGCAAAAGAGCAACGTAAAACAATGCGCATGGGGCGTGGTTTGAGTTTCGTTTGTTGCACCACAGCGCCTCATTCACATCGTCGGAACCGTGTCATGGTTTAACCAATTACTAGGCATAGAAAAGCCCGGTGATTGATTTATTAAGCACCTGCAATTAGCTACACTTCGTGCAAATTAAAATTTGACCGATCCCGATTCGTGCCCATGTCATAAACTGGAATAATTTACGAAATTGCAAACTCGTTTATTGAGTGAAGACGGCAAAATAATTGTTCAGATGAGTCAGTCCGACCATCGAAAATTTCACAGAATACGCTAAGCGGTGACGACCTCGAAGCATAGCTTATAGCTCGTCGATGCGGCTGCTTTCGGCTTCGTCCACCAGACAATAGTTCGACACGTCGTGTGTACGTATTGTGTACTCGTTTTTTTCCATTTGATTTTGGAGGCAATTGCATGAAGTTAACGTTGGATTAGATCGCGGGCATATTGGGCTACCTGTTGAATGCCTTTGCGCTAGAGTCACAAGTCTACCTAGGTACTCGGTTTGTGATGAGAACGAGAAGTGGCTGGGTAAATGGCCTCGTGCCAAAAATGCTCTCCTTGTTTGGGGTCGCTGCGATGACTTCATTTCGATACACTTGTCTCTGGACGTATTTCGTATTATTGTCGTTTTTCTATTATTAAATGCATTACTCGTTCTGTTATCGCACTCTAAATGGTCTAAAGACTAATTGTGCTCGATAAAAATATTCGACGGGACGGGAAATGATAACGAAAAAATTCGTAATCGGTAAGTGAACAGCCTAAGTAAAGTAGTTATTTGAGCGATTACACACGACTGAGTCAGACTCTTCCGTCTTGCCGCCAAGACAAACGTTCTGTTAGAAGGTTGTCTTGCTTCTCGCACAATTGCACAGGACACTAATACAGCATACTCCTGATAAGTTCTCATAAAACAGGAAACGATTCGATTGATATCGTCAATAGTCCCAACGGGAGTTCTTCAAGTCAATTTGCGATAAGGATAAAAGGTGGGACGTTGAGTCATTTGAAATTTCTTATAGCAAAAATCGCAGTATTCGTGCTATCAGCAACCAATCTCCAATTATTTTCGTTATTTTCAGGCACAGTTTTGTCGAACCGTCCTGTATGCCACTTGTAATTGATTTATCTCACAAAACGGAGCAGTAAAGTTCCGATAAGAAACTAATCTGCCACCATATCGGGGTAATAAAATTAATTAAAAAGAATTTTAAGTGTTTTGGATGGGGAGTGGAAAAGGCAAATCGATTATGTAAAATCGTTATCCGTAAGGCAGCACGGATCAAATTAAAGTCAAGTCATTGAAACGAATTTTCGTGTTGTACAAACTAAAGTAAATTTTTACTGATAATTTGTCCAAGTCACGGTCGTATTCGGTTCGATTTAGAGTCGGATAATAAATCCATTTACTTCTCGCAATTTTTTAAATTAAATAACTGTTAGGTATCGGTCGAAAAAAGAGAAAACTCGAACGGGTATCGGACAATTCATTGAAGAGAGGAGGTTAAGACGACGAAATTTAAGTAGTCAAATCTTTGCATTTCTTTCGGAAAAGTCGATATATTTTGTTTGTTTTTTTAGATTGCATTTTAAGGCAGGTTTACATGACGAATGCAAACATTTTTTACTGAGATTGTGAGGGAGCTAGCTTATCGAATTTTCAATTGAGCAGAAAGCAACAACCGCAAAAAACAAAATTGACAGAATTATCGTCAATATTTTTTGCTGAAAATAATATCTGGTTGTTTCACTCTTGATCAGTTTATCGTTAGAAATTTTCCTTCTCCCTCATAATTTCAGTAAAAAATGATTGCATTCGTCATGTAAACCAGCCTTTAAGGGTTGTTCGATGATTCTAGTCTGATTACGACGACTAAGTATTTGAAACGTTAGTGTTGGGAGCTGAACGGTTTTCCAACTTTAAACCTTCTACAAAATGGAATTTTTACAGCTCCCAAAATTTGAGTGTGATTCAACGATGGCCTCGAGTTTTTTCGGTACTAACTTGACCAAGATCGTCGAAATAATTTAAGGGTTTCTGTAATGGTTAATGTAGGTTGATAATAATGTAGACTAGACGATTTTGAGCAACGTTGGGCAAACGTTTTAAGTTGCACAGTTTTTAAAATTTTCTTATTATTAAAGACAAATTTCTCTAGTTAACCTCGGCTCTACATACGTATTTGGCAATCTGGTCAATTCCGAATCTTTCAGTAAATCCAAGTAAAACTTGAAACAGTGCTGTTCATCAAGACGAGAATACTGTCATCGCATTCCGGAAGTTACGGTCGCCCCTTATTCCGATCTGAGTTTTCTCACGAAGCTCCACAAGCATTTTTTTTTTTCAAGGAAACTTTATTAGTCTAGCGCCAATCAGTGAAACAATATATTTTATATATTAGCTTAAGCCATCAATTTCGCGAGCTTAAGCTCCGTAATAAAATAAGCCTACGAACTGTCAAACTTGTAATTTTTTCTGTGTAGCTACTCCACTACATAAGAAATATCGAATGTACGCAAATCCATTACAAAAGCTTACAGTAGGCTGCCAAATGAAACGCTACTACGCATTGTGCTTGGTTTAGCTAAGCCGCACGATACAAAAAACTGTGAAATCAGTCGAAACGAATCCATAGGTTAAGCTACCTATTCTAGCTTTACTAAGCCTTAGGTTAAGCTACCACTATGAAATCGGGCATAAAAGATTTTTTAAAAATGTGACTAGTTTTGGAAAGTCAGAAAAAGCATTTGAGTTCCAGTTCGATTTCCTTTAAAGGGTTAGGTGGGTTTCAACGGCCTAAAAAACTGGTATTTTCACTAATTATTTCTTAATATATGTAATGAAATATTTAATTTTAAAAATTTACACATTTTTGTCGTGGCAAATTTCTGTCACAGAAAATTGTCGCATATAGAAACCCGCCTTGACACTTATAATCTTATAAGTATAAAGAAGAGAATGCTTCAACATCTGAAGCGAATCTTTCATTCACAATACAATCGAACCAGGAGTACATAATTACAGATAACAAATCAACTGCCTTAGCGTAATCATAAGAAATCTCATTTGCATGGATCTTAAGGGGGGTCATCTGAAAAGAAAAATTTGGTTAGCTAAAAAAAATTGTTTGCTCATCTTAAAGTTAATAGTCTTAAGAATGTTGTCTGTAAATTTCATATTGAAATTCCAATAATTGTGGAAGTTATGGGCAATTAGCTGGAATGGGCCCTTTTCGTGAATTCCCTGGTATAGCGCACGTCATTCAAATGCGATTATCTCAAAACATACTTTTCAAAGACCGTTCCCAAAATCTTTGAAAAACGGCTGAACCGATTTCTTCCAAAATTTCACACATTATTTTTGGATAGGTATTTTCCTTCGCTACGTAGGATTCTTTTTTAACTTATTTACTTTTTTTTATATCAAGCCAGAAAGGTCGATAATTGAGACAAAATTATTAACACCAACTAGTACACTGCCATACCCGAGCCGATTTCTGACCTCCCATTCCTAAGCTGACTGGATTGTACACTACAGTGTATTAAAGGCTAACCACCTAAGTCCAATTCAGTATCCTTAAAAAAAGGTACTTAAAAGATGCAAATTTTGCCTGGCTTCATACATGGCGGTCACTTGCAACAATTGCATCAATAATGTATATTTTCCTTCAAGTTAGAAAACGGTCAGACAACTTCTAATACCAAAGAAAGGCTCCTCTTAAAGCTTCTTTCTTTCTGTTCTTGGTTCATCCCGTGATTCGGCAAAACTACTCTTTAAATGTAAGTCATGACTTCTGCAATTATCAGTCTGCAAAATGAAAAACCTTTTCCATAACGTAAACATAGAATCAAATCGATAAACGAACACTTTGTACATAACTCGTTTTCCTTACCCTTTTATGCTGTTTGCTATTGTAAACAACTACTTACTGCGTAGAAAAGGGCAACAAAACCTGATGTCATGTAATGTAAATGAAAACGACAACAGAAATATGGGCAAGTCATTTGTTTTGTTATTTTCTTTCATTTGAACTATTTGAGAATCCTTGCAAACCATTCAGACTTCTAGCAAATTTTTTGTTGCTTACTTTAATTTTCCTTTATTCGAACTTTCTCAATATCACGAAGGAAATTGCTTTTTTTCAATTAGGCTTACTCGTCATTCGATACTACCTCCGGAGGGCTGTTTAGATTTAGGCAGTTATTTGGTAGTATTCTGTATATTCTGATACTCCTAGTATTTATTTTTTGGAATGTCTTTAGTATTCTCCATAAATTTTCGCAGATAATAGAAGAATAGAGAGAAAATCTTCCAGTATGATGTATACTATGCGCAAAGAAAAATGTTCTCCAATGTGTCCAAACGACAGGTTTTAATGAATACTCACGTTCACGTTCGTAAGAACGGCTAGAAAACATAACGTTCCATTCTATTCAGCTGTCAAAGTAGACCTGGCTAGAGTTAGAGTCACTTCATACGAACTAACACAAACATCCATTATCTTGAGTACGGACAATGTGTGTTTCATTTGAAACCAGTACATTTGAAATTTTTTTGCAGTTGTCTCGATTTATCATTTTAAGGATCTCCACTAAAGTGGATAAACGCTGTATTTAGTTGACATTTCATGAGACATATCTCGATTCCGTGAAACGTCAATCAAAATCCATCTGCTACACGTATACACACTAAAACTATGCCATTTAAGAAACCCACGATTTTTTAAATTCGCGGGTTTTTAGTACTAAATATGTACCAAAAGTGGTCATTGTCCGTACTCATGATAATGGATGTTTGTGTTAGTTCTTATACAGTGACTCTAGACCTGGCCATGTACATAAATGCACAAAACGGTTGTAATGGAACAAACTAGTTGACCAAAATTCAACACTTCATTTTTTTATGAAATACATACGTGACTATGGCCAACAGTATCTTTGGCAAGCAAATGGCAGCCAGTGCAGCCATTCGGCTAAAGGCCTCCACACTGTGGACTGACATATGTGCAGGCCACTCAACAATTTTGAGTCACTTCAACATTCCTGAAAACACCGACTACACCCCTCCCAGTTATGACTTCGATAAAAATTTCTCAACAGCCATCCCAACCCGCCTAGAGTGGGAAAGAGACTTGGTACGAACGAAGGAAGAGTCCGCCCACATATATACGGACGGCTCCAAAACTGAAGACGGGGTAGGTGGAGGTGTTTTCTCTGAAATGCTTAATATTAGCAGCTCTTTCCGCCTTCCGGACCACTGTAGTGTCTATCAAGCGGAGCTTATGGCGATCAAGGAGGCCCTGTCCTGGCTGAGGTGTAATGTAATATCTACTAGGGATATTAGCATTTTCACAGACAGCCAAGCGGTGATAAAATCCCTGGAATCGACCTCGACAACATCAAAGGTCGCCGTAGAATGTAGATCATCTCTTAAGGAGATGGCCGAACAGTTCAATATTCTTCTGTGCTGGGTGCCAGGACACATGGATATTCCAGGGAACTGTATGGCTGACGAACTCGCTCGGCGCGGTACCACCCTTCATACTTCGCCGGTATATCAGAACCTGGGTGTGCCTCTCTCCACATGTAAAGTGCTACTGAGACTGGACTCAATTGAGAAAACCAACTCAAGATGGGCGGAGGGTACAACATGTCACACTGCGAGACAGATCTGGCCAAAGCTGGATCTTAATCGTTCTAAAAGGCTGACTCTGCTCAAAAGGGCGGACATCAGCAAAACAGTCGGTGTCCTAACCGGACACTGTCTTATAGGTCGGCATGCAGAAAGGCTTGGACTTTTCTCAAACGACTTCTGTAGAAGCTGCCAGGACGATGAGGAGGAGGAGACAGTCCATCACCTTCTCTGTACTTGTCCAGCTCTGTCCGTCAGAAGGAAAGCTCATCTCGGAGCGTACTTCTTCAACTGTCTTGGTGAACTTGCCACAATGGAGGTCGCGAGAATCCAACGCTTTATTATAAGCTCTAAATGGTTCGACGAGTAGGACCGGAGTCGAAGATCCTGTGGTATCACAACGGACCTTTTAGGTCTAAGTGTGTCCGTGTTCTCACGGACAGCCACGTGTACCTACCTACCTACCTATGGCAAACAGTGATATTTGACGTAACGGAACAGATTGGATCGTGACGGAACGGGAGCATTGTGTTCGGATTTTTATCGTATCCCGGAACAGTTTTTTAGTTGCGCCGCATATTAATTTTTTGCAGCAGAAATTATAAATCGTAATACAGTGCAACCCGCTTATAAAGTGCACTTTTATAACGTACTTTCGGTTATAAAGTCCTTTTACTTTATTAGTAATAATACAGTATTGTTATTGATTTTCAAAAAAAAAAATTTGCTGCCCTCAAAATTTTTTTGTCCACGTTTCATGACTAGTAGATACAAAAAAAGCAATAAAAATTGTCACTCCGTCTGTCCGCCGTACGTCGACCGACAAAATCCTTTGAAGGCTCGTAGCTCTCAAACCAGTAGAGCTATTAAATTAAAATTTTTTCTAGGAATAGACTGGGTAGACCCCTTGAATTGACATTATTTTCAGGGGTGGGGCTGTGAGGGGGAAGGTGGGGGAAGCGTTTTAGACGAAAAATTTTGGTTTCTAGATCTCAGCAACCACTCATGTTAGGAAACTGAAACTTGGAATTTCTATAAAGCTTTGATAGTGGACCCATTTGCAAAAAAATTGATGATGAAGCAATGCGTCCGAAACGCAAAAAAGTCGAGATCGACACATTCTAAAATCTATATCTCCTAAACCGTTAATAGCAAGCAATTAAAACTTAACAAATATCTGTAGCTATACTAGGAGAGTAGATTGAAACAAAATTTTTGGGTAGGGGTAGTGACGTACGGGAGTGGGGGTTGAAATACTTAACATTACGATATCTCCCAAACCAGTGGCACCAGAAAAACAAAATTCGGGTTGGATATAAAGCTTGATAAATAAAGATTGCTCAAAGTAAAATCTTTGAAGGGGCGGGGGAGTACGTAAGTGGAGAGGATAAGAATTTTTCAAAAATAAAACGTTTCATATCTCAATAACAGTGTAAGATGGATGCTTCAAATTTTTACCAGAAGTAGGCCTAATAGAACCCTAGTAGGAAAAAAAAAGTTTGGGGATGTGGGTGTAGAGGGTGAGGGTGGGGAAGGGTGAGAAAGAAAAAGTTCCTATGCTTATATCTTAAGAATCTATAGTGATAGGAAGCTGAAATTTGGTATTTAGATAGAGCTATAGGAGTGGCATTTTGGAAAAATTAATTTTTTTTAGGGGTAGTATGGTACGGTGGTGGGGGGTGTTTTTCCTAACTTTAGAACGGCTTATGCTAAGAAGTTGAAACTCGGTACGTAAAGGATTTTCCAATAAGGACTTGACAACTTTTTTTTTAAAATAGTATAATTTAATTTGCAGACGTTGTTCCTTCGTGTACTTTACCATGATAAAAATGTTAAGTTTACTAAATAAATTGACAGTGACAGTTCGATGATTAGTGAAAGGGTGCGTTCACAAATTGAATTCAAAGTTGTCAAGTCCTTATTGGAAAACCCTTTATATGTAGATTAACTAGAAAAGTAATTCTGATAAAAAAAAAATCGAATATTCATTGGCGTTCAGAAGGGGGGGGGGGCAAAAAAAATATCAGTTAATATAAAATGCATATATTTTCACGATTTTCGTCATATCTACTAGGTCTTTCGAAATATTGAATTCATTTTTATTCTACGGATTCTTCATATGAATACCTAGAATGTGTTTTCAAGATTTTTTGAAATTCGACCCCTAAGAGGGTGTAAACTGGTTGTATACTTTTTCATGAATTTTCAGGTCTGATCAGATATCGAATATCTTTTCACTTCCCCAGGCTTGTTTAATAATCACCTATTTTTAATTTTTGTTTTTTTCAACCTCTAGACCGCATCCCGGAATATGACCCAATTATTTAATTCATATGTTACACCCTTTTCTAACCGCTTCCCGAACTTTTTGTTAGGTTTTCAGTCACATAGTAACATACACCGCATCCCCGAATTGAACGCGTTCTGAACTTCTGCCGGAAAAATAATAAAGTTGCGCCCAGACTGTTGGCAGATTTTTTTTCAATCCCCCTGCACAAATGTGAATTTTTTTTGTATATTTATGCGGATATAACGTACCCTTTTATAACGTACATATTGGTTATAACGTACCTTTCTCATAGAACTTGAGTTCTTTATAACGTACAAAATATAAATTCGATCTGTTTACGGTCGATTTGAAAAAAATTTCAATGATAATTTTTTTCTATATTGCGACAGCCTTCTACTTTAAAATAAGCTCCACTTCATTATTCTAGGATAAAAATTACAAGAGATATGAATTTTCAAAGAGGACTCGGACGAAAACTTTGCGAAAACTTACTAACATAAAAACTAACTAACTAACAAAAAAAATTAGATAGGAAAAAAAACGAAATCATAATATTTTTTTTTACTAATTCTTCAAGTACCTATACGAAATTTTTCAAAAGAATAGACGAGGTAATGTACAAAATTTGGCGGAAATGTGTTGGCGATTTTTGATGGAATGAGTTGGTAAATAAACGGGAGAATCCTTTTTAATTGTGTTGAATGTTTTCATCCTAGAGATGGGCAAAGCAGTTCTTTTAAGTGATTGACTGAACTCCGACTCACTCACTGAAAGGAACTAGTTCAGTGAACTAGTTCGAGTTCCTTTTGAAGATCACTTCTCCGGCGAAGGAAAAAAAAGTCCTCACTCACGAGAAGAAACTAGTTCTTTTCAAGTTCGGAGTGAATGTGAAGACCTAAAAAAAAGGTCCTAACTTCCCACGAAAGGCACTCATTCCTTTTCAAGCTTCACATCGCAAAGGAACTACTTCCTTTCCAAGGTGTATCACGTGGCGAAACGAACTACAGTCGCCAAAAGGAGTGAGTTAGTTCACTCATTCACTTCAATGAACTGCTCTCTTCGAACAGTTCGTTTGGAGTTAGAAGTCCAAAATTTTGTATTATGAATTTATAGACTCTATTCTTTAATGAAGAAATTATTCTTATATATAGAAACCATTTTTGTTCATATGTAGGTTATAACGTACTATCGGTTATAACGTTCTACTTGTTGTGGTCCCCACGAGGTACGTTATAACCGGGTTGCACTGTATAGTTCCATTTCAGAGTCGATTTTACTGTATTATTTATAATACAGTATTGTTATCGATTTTTAAAAAAAAAAAATTTGCTGCCCTCAAAATTTTTTTGTCCACGTTTCATGACTAGTAGACGCGAAAAAAGCAATAAAAATTTTCACTCCGTCTGTACGCCGTACCCCGTACGCCGTACGTCGACCGCCCCAAAATCTTTGAAGGCTCGTAGCTCTCAAACTAGTGAAGCTATTAAATTAAAATTTTTTCTAGGAATAGACTTGGTGGACCCCTTGAATTGACATTATTTTCAGGGGTGGGGATGTGAGGGGGAAGGTGGGGTAAGCGTTTTAGACGAAAAATTTAGGTTTCTAGATCTCAGGAACCGCTTGTGTTAGGAGGCTGAAACTTAGAATTTCTATAGAGCTTTGATAATGGACCCATTTGCAAAAAAAAACAGATATGGGTGAAGGGGTGTGGGAGTGGAGGGGGAAGCAATGCGTCCGAAACGCAAAAAAGTCGAGATCGACACATTCTAAAATCCATATCTCCTAAACCGTTAATAGCAAGCAATTAAAACTTAACAAATATCTGTAGTTATACTAGGAGAGTAGATTGAAACAAAATTTTTGGGTGGGGGTAGTGACGTACGGGGGTGGGGGTTGAAATACTTAACATTACGATATCTCCCAAACCAGTGGCACCAGAAAAACAAAATTCGGTTTGGATACAAAGCTTGATAAATAAAGATTGCTCAAAGTAAAATCTTTGAAGGGGGCGGGGGAGTACGTAAGTGGAGGGGATAAGAATTTTTCAAAAATAACACGTTTCATATCTCAATAACAGCGTAAGATGGATGCTTCAAATTTTTACCAGAAGTAGGCCTAATAGAACCCTAGTAGGAAAAAAAAGTTTGGGGGTGTGGGTGTAGAGGGTGAGGGTGGGGAAGGGTGAGAAAGAAAAAGTTTCGATGCTTATATCTTGAGAATCTATAACGATAGGAAGCTGAAACTTGGTATTTAGATAGAGCTATAGTAGTGGCATGGTGGAAAAATTAATTTTTTTTAGGGGTAGTATGGTACGGTGGTGGGGGGTGTTTTTCCTAACTTTAGAACGGCTTATGCTAAGAAGTTGAAACTCGGTACGTATATGTAAATTAACTAGAAAAGTAATTCTGATAAAAAAAAATTTAAAAATTCATTGGCGTTCAGAAGGGGGGGCAAAAAAATTATCGGTTAATATAAAATGCATATATTTTCACGATTTTCGTCATATCTACTAGGTCTTTCGAAATATAGAATTCATTTTTATTCTACGGATTCTTCATGTGAATACCTAGAATGTGTTTTCAAGATTTTTTGAAATTCGACCCCTAAGAGGGTGTAAACTGGTTGTATACTTTTTCATGAATTCCACCATGTTTCTCAGGTCTGATCAGATATCGAATATCTTTTTACTTCCCAGGTTTGTTTAATAATCACCTATTTTTAAGTTTTGTTTTTTTCAACCTCTAGACCGCATCCCGGAATATGACCCAATTATATAATTCATATGTCACACCCTTTTCTAACCGCTTCCCGAACTTTTTGTTAGGTTTTCAGTCACATAGTAACATACACCGCATCCCCGAATTGAACGCGTTCTGAACTTCTGCCGGAAAAATAATACAGTTGCGCCCAGACTGTTGGCAGATTTTTTAGTATCTGTATAGGTATGTAAAAATCAAACTATGAGCGAGCCCGAATGGTATTTATTCAGTAAAACTGGGCAGACAAAATGTAAAGGTGATTCAGACAAATTGTTAAATTTAGTGTCAAAATGTTTTTCATCCTTTTTTCGCTTGTGCTCGATTCTAAAAATTTACCTGAGCCTTGCTGGACTGCACGAAAGGTAGTTGAAGCGTAGCGCGCGTCAGCCAAACCTGGCGGCTCGAATTGTGGCTGGATGAAATCAAACATTTTAAAACTTTTTTATTCAATGTTTTACTTCCCAAATGTCAAAAATGTTTATTATGCACATCCTAAAACATACCAAAGTTTCATTTAGAAAGTAAATGGAAAATATGAAAAATCTCTTACATTACTTTTTTGCGATACAACAAAAAAATAAATTGGTCCTTAACCAATCGTGATTTAAGATGAAAGTTATAAAATAGGAAAAACCTTGTACAGCAAAACTGCATACAAATTTGAAGTAGAGTTGGTGCGCCAATTGGCCGAAAATAAATACGAACAATTCTAACATAATCTTGTTAATTGCAAAAACCCGCTTATATCGGCCATTCAAACCAAGTTCTTAGTATTAAACCCTGAACACAATGCTTCCTTCCGTTCCATTTACTTCCGACACGACAAGTGAGGTTATGTGATTCTTAAAAGTTGAATTTTGGCCAACTCGTCCGTTCCGTTAAAGCTCCGAACACAATGCTCCCGTTCCGTTCCGTCCAGTTTGCAAAGTAGGCCTTATATGGGTTGGCCATGGAAATGCACACAACGGTCGTAACGGATCGGTCGAGTTGACCAAAACTCAACTTTTTTTTCAGGATACCTGAATGGTTTTATGTTTTGTCTTTCTAGAAACCCTAGTCTAGTCTAGAAGTCCTAATCTTAGATTTAATTAGTTCGCTTACCTTCCACTCAGTGGAAACATGTTCTAATTATCACAGTAATAGTTGCCCATAATACTTTATTTACATAGAAAATTTTAACTTAGTAATTTCAGCCGAGATAATAAAATCAGAACTTAAACTCTGTACTGGTATCAACACAGCCGCTTTAAGGGCGGGGTAAGGTTAATTCGGAAAATAAGGCATATTTTCAAACAAAATTTTAGACGATACCGGCAATGCTGGATTGTTTAATTTCATTTTTATATAATAATAAAACATCTGAACTATATTTCCCAAAATTTTCATTTCAAAAAATTTATAAATAAGGCGTTGGCAGCAAATCTCCGCAGACGTATCGAAAAAAGGTTGTTTGCGGTGTTCGCTACAACTCGTGACTAGATCATGCAAGACAAAAAAATTTAATTGCGTTTATTAGGTGCGATGTTTCTCGAGGTAATGACGTCTAGTTTTTTTTTAAACGATTTTTCCATTTTTGGTAGCGCTTGGAAGTCAAAAATACGATTTTTGCTAAAAAAAATCGTTAAGTTTTTTATTGTAAAATAAAAAATAATTGTAAAATTAAAAAAAATCTACGTCACTACCTGGTGATTTATGTGTAGAAAAAATAAAAATAAAATTCAAAAGAATCGGTGCAATACATTTTGAGTTACAACGAACACCGACTTCAAAAATGACAAGTTTCAGAAAAACGCTTTAATCCTTTGCACACTAAGGGCCGTTATTACGACCTTCAGTTAAAATTTAACCAGAACTTTGACTGTAAGTTTCGTATGAGCATCTGTCAGTTAAAGTCTCAGTAAGAACGTTATTGACGATCGTAGGAACGGGCCTAAGCGTCACATACGACTGCGTACACCTCTAAACTGCTCATAACTCCGTTAATTTTGCTGCGATCGACTTGAAATTTTAACACAACATTCTTGCAATATTACACATTCATTTAATAAAATTAAAAAAACACAAAAAAAAAAAGTTTAAAAACCTTACCCCGCCCTTAATGTATTCACAAGGGTGCATTGTGGTTGTTTTACATTCGTTACCTTGCTCTGTACTTTATGAGGACCCAAAAGGAAGCATATTCAAGCTTGTATTACACTGTTTGACCAAGTGGTCAAATTGCATTAAAATGCAATGCGAAGTAGGCGAATTCTAATAAATCTCACAGTATTCATTCGGTAAAATTCACTATTTTGCATTGCTTACTACTGCAATTTGACAGCGTGGTCATACAGTGTATACTAGCTTCACTGATAGTATAGTGTCTTTCTTTAACTACATATTTACATGGCTATTGAATCCGTGTTAACTTAAGTACATATATCCACCTACTTGCTACACAATCAAGTAGTGTATAAGCTTGATAGTGGAGGTTTCCACTGATAATAATTCCACGAGTAGTTTGTGGACATAAGGAAATGGGTTAAAAAATTTAGAGGAGTATAATTGATTGGTACCTAAGTCAAGTGATAGTACTTATTCAACCTTTAAACTCGAATCATATTGAACCATGCTATTTAATCTAATCTCAAGTTTATATAATGATGCAAACATCTACAAACTACTCAACATTTTGCCTTTTTCGTAATATCTTGCTCACTTTTATTGAACTTTTACAGTCAGTAAAATATTTTTTCTTATCGAGTATTTGTTGAGTTATAGCCATTAAACTTTATCGGAGCCGACAAACAGTCAAATAAAATTGTAGACAAATAGTTAAAAAAATTTATTGAAACACGGAAATTGAGTATTTAGTAAGAGCTTCCGGTATCTTTCTACAGATCGGTAAAATCGTTGTTTTCAAAACCACAAGATCTACCTTAAAACAAGTAAGTTTTAGGTTCGACTTGCTTGATGTTGTTAACATTATTTTCACGTTAGTCATACTTCAAAGTATCAATTACATCATTTCTATCCAAGGCGAGCAGTTTTAATGCATTTGAATACATACACGCGTAAATGGTATATGATAAGAAAATTTAATAAATCCAAACCGGGTTAGAACTGAATGAGTCTCTTTTCTAACTACTTACTTGCACATCTTGTAGTCATCATTTACAAAGTGGGCACGGTTGATTATGATCTCATTCACGTAATAGATCAGATCACAAGATGACTAAATTGATTGTAGGAGGTGTAATTTTTGTAGAAACTGAGTTATAGTCTCATGTCAATTTTTATTTATTAAATAAAACTTCTTTTGTTTTGATATAATCTGCTAAAAACAAAACAACTTTAAAGTCAGGCTCTTATTTTATTCAACAATTGGTAAAGAGCGGAATTCATTGGAATAAGGCCCGTTCCTACGATCATTAGTAACGTTCTAACTGGAACTTTAACTGACAGATGTTCATACGAAACTTACAGTCAAAGTTCTGGTTAAATTTTAACTGAAGGTCGTAATAACGGCCCTAAGATGTAAATGTTTCGGTAATATGCTTTGTTGTTCATCGCGTTGACCTCTTAATTGTATTGATGACACTAACTATTTACCTGGTCGTACCAAAAGTTATATCACCAATAAGAATTAATTGAGTAAGTTTTATAACAATTTAATTATCCTTCAGGTAAAATGTGAGCAAACTTAAGTTATAAATAGGGTCTTAACTATTGTAAAAAAGACATGTCGGTTGGTAAAAATCTGATGGGCATACATTGCTATGTAAGTGAAAACACATCACGTTCCGGAATAGCCCTGGCTCCCTAGCAGTGAAATGCGATGGTGAAGTTCAGTGGTATTGTACTAGGCCAGACCAAAATGTCAGGTCTGAAATTTCATACTGGCATATCGTGAATAAAATCATGGAACGGTCAAGTATAAGTTATAGCTGTAATGGCATTGCAAAATAATAACTAATTCAAATCTGAATCATGCCTACTTTTTCCTGCAGGGATATACAAAATAAATTTAAATTAGTTAAGAAGTATAAGTGTCATGTTTATTATAGTAATTGTGACTATTTCAAATAAATCATTTATGAGTTTAGTTTTGATTTCATAAGTGAGACCGAAATTTGTATTCGTGAACATACAATTTGTATACTCTAGATGAAATCATAGTATTATAAGTTTAATCCAGCCCGAAAAGTTTGTAACGCATAGAACCGAGCCTGGGGCGAAGAAAAGTTATATGTATATTATTTTGTGTTTATTTTGGGGCCAAAACCCCCAAATCCGTTTGTTGTCTGTCCGTTTGCACGATAACTCAAGAACGCGTTGACCTAGGAAGTTGAAATTTTTCACCACCTGTAAAATGGAAAGAGTAAGGCTAAGTTCGTTAATAAGTGATAATGGGCGTTATAGGGGTGAAGCTTTGGGTACCTCCCGTACAAGAGTCCTTAAAACACGTATTCACAATTTTCGCTCGAATGCTTCAAGTTAGGAACTTGAAATTTAGCATACTTAGAGTTTACAATGTTTGAAGCGAAAGTTCCGAATATGATGCAAATCAAATGAGTCCTTCGCGTCGCTGCCTACAAAAGTCCGTCGACTCCTTCAGGTAGCTGTCATACAAAAGTCCTTAAACAAGTGTTCACCAATATTGAACGATAACTTTAGAACGCTTTAAGTTACGTCTTTAAAATTTTGTACACGTTGATTTTCCAATATAATACATAGTTGCAATGCAACTGAAACTTTTAATATGAAAAATATCATATGATTCCTTCATGTACTAACTATATAACTCAAGAAGTTGAGTAGCCACTATACAATGGTTTCTACCTATAAGTGTGCACTGCTTATTCTTTCGATATATTCCCAATTAAAATATAAATCGGAGTTCAGTATTTCATTTAGAGTATCATACGATTGGCTTGCAGCCGATCGTGACTGCGTTATGTTTGATTTTAGATTTGCGCAAGCCTTTTTGACTTTTTCAAGTAAAAAATAAAAAACATACTGCAGTCACGATCGGCTGCAAGCCAATCGTATAATACTCTAGATGATACTGAACTCCGATTTATATTGTAGTTGGGGCTAAAGTAGAATTACGTATGTGCATGTTGTATGTCCTTTATTAAGGACCTCTGTTCAGTTGCTGCTTGAAACTTAAAAACAATGTCATCAATGTTTAAAATCATTTCTTGAACTGGGTGTGCTATCGGGAATAAAATGTCATTTTTGTAAAACATTTACATGTGAGATGCAGGAAGGACTCACTCGATTTCTTATATATTTATCCCTTTCTTTGGAACCATCCACAACTTAATGTGTACAAAATTTCAAATTCGTAGTTTGACGCGTTCAAAAGTTATGGGAAAATATTGTTGAATACGTATCTTAAGGATCTATTGTATGGAAGGTACCAAAAGGAGTGAAAGGGTTTCGCTGACTAGTAAACTCGAAATTCGATTTCACTCAAAACTAATTTGTACAAAATTCTAAATTTACAGCTAAACGATTACTTGAGTTATAGTGAGTTCCATAAATTAAGTGAAGACATTTTGAAAGGATATTTGTATGGCTGTTACGCGAAGGACTAATAGGATTTTTTTCAAATATACATTTAACTTCAACTATTGGAAAACAAACGTATACAAAATTTAAAAAAAAAAACAGCTAAAATGGTTGTGAAGCCATCGACAAATTTTCTAGAACACTGTCTCTTCAAGGATTTTTTGTATGGAAGCTACTCGAAGGAGTCAAGAAATTTCACTGACAAACGCAGTCTAACTTCCTTTTTACTTAAATCTTATTTGTACAAAATTTAAACTTCGTGGCTAAACGATTTCTTGAGTTAAAGTGAGTTTCGTGAATTAAATGAAGATATTTTAACAAGATATTTTAACAAGATATTTGCATGGCAGCCACCCGAAGGACTAATAGGATTTTCTTCATAATCATACATTTAATAATAATCATATATTTAACTATTGCAAAATTAGCACATACAAAATTTTAAAACCGTAGCTTAAACCCGGCCTGAAGTTATCGGCCAATATTCTTGAACACATGTTTTAAGGACATTTTATATGGCAGGTACCAGAAGGAGCAAAAGGGTTTATCTGCCTAGTAAACTCAAACTTTGTTTTCACTCAAAACTAATTTGTGCACAATTTCGAATTCGTATCTAAGAGATAACTAGAGTTATAGTGAGTTTCGTAAAATATGTGAAGACATTTTGGTAGGATATTTGTATGGCGGCTACACGAAAGGCTAAAAGGACTTTTTTCATAATCATAGACTTAGCTTCAACTATTGAAAAACTAACGTATACTAGATTTCAAAGTCGTAGCTTTAGGCATTCTGAAGTTATTGGTCAATATTCTTAAACACATGTTTTGAGGACATTTTACATGGAAGGTACCAGAAGGAGTAAAATGATTTCGCTGATTAGTAAACTCGAACTTTGTATTCACTCAAAACTAATTTGTACAAAATTCTGAATTGATAGCTAAACGATTACTTGAGTTATAGTGAGTTTCGTGAATTGAATGAAGATATTTTAATAGGATTTTTGTATGGCAGCCACTCGAAAGACTAATAGGATTTTCTTCATAATCATACATTTAGCTCCAAATATTCAAAAATTAACACATACAAAATTTCCAAGTCGTAGCTTAAACCCTTATGAAGTTATCGGCCAATATTCTTGAACACGTGTTTTAGGGACATTTTGTATGGCAGCTACCCGAAGGAGTAGAACGATTTTGCCCGTTAACGAACTTAGCCTTACAAATTCAACCAAACACTCAGATTCAAAATTTCAAGATCCTAAGGCGTTCTTGAGTTATCGTGTTCACGGACAGACAGACGGACGGACGGACGTGAAGCGGATTTGAGGTTTTTGGCCACAAATAAACAAAAAATAATATATAACTTTTTTTCGTCCGAGGCTTGGTTCTATGCGTTACATAATTTTCGGCTGGATCAAACTTATAATACTCTATATGATTTCATCTAGAGTATAATTAAACATTAGACTTTCTTCACAACATATAATTCAAAACCATACGGTTTTTTTTTCCAGAAATAATACAGGAAGTAATCAAATAGTTCTGTGAAATTTTTGATTCTGGCTAAGAGCCTGAGTTGACAGAGGAGATGTAAATTATTTATTCATTCTTAAGGGGATAATAGGAATTCAATTAAAGCCTAAAAACAAATAAAGTCTGCCAGATAATAATGAAGAGTTTTAGAGCTGAATTAATGAACGGAAAAGTTATTATGTCCTTCAATATTGTCCTAGTAAGAGACATAACTGCTAATGTACACAATCGTAAGCATTTTATATTTTCCGACGTTTAATGTTCCCATTCCCAACTGAAAATAAATAAATATTTTCCTTGTGCAAACCTACAAACAATGACCAGAATAAACTTTGCCCAAGTTGTGCAGCAAAACATACAGCACTCTATTTACGTATTTGTTTGTTTAATTTTACAGATTTCAAGCTGGAAAAATTTACACTTACATCGGTGAGGTATGCGTTTCGGTGAATCCCTACCGGCAAATGAACATTTACGGACCGGAATATGTCAGCAAGTACAAAGGTAGGATATGAAACAGTTACAATAAATTATAGTATTGTGAAATGACTATGCTTTTATCAATTCCAGGACGAGAACTGTTCGAAAACCCGCCACATATATTCGCCATTGCTGATGCTGCTTATCGTGTGCTGAAGCAACGATACAGCGATACATGTATTTTAATTTCTGGTGAATCGGGCGCCGGAAAGACAGAGGCTTCAAAAATTATTATGAAATACATTGCAGCAGTTACGAATTTGCACGGACAGAGTGATATTGAGAAGTAAAACGCTCATGACTTTCGAGACTTATGTCGGAAAATATTGATATGTCTGTCTTTTTAGAGTTAAGAACGTTCTGATACAGAGCAACTCCATTTTAGAATCATTCGGTAATGCAAAAACAAACCGCAACGACAATTCTAGTCGATTCGGAAAATATATGGACATTCAGTTTGATTACAAAGCGGATCCAGTCGGGGGAGTTATTACAAACTATTTGCTGGAAAAGTCAAGGGTCATTCAGCAGCAACCTGGCGAAAGGAATTTCCATTGCTTTTATCAGGTGAAAGAAATTTCTGACCGGATTTCTAACGTGATTGCTAATTTAAATTGTTGTTTCTTTTTCAGCTACTTCGCGGTACCAGTGACGCCGAACTACGGCAATACGATATTTCACGCGACCCATCTAAATATCACTACACGAATCAAGGCAGCCTGGACACGCTTTCGGAAAAAGCCGACTACAAACTGACGAGTAATGCCTTTAAGATTCTGGGTTTCGCTGATAGCGAAATTTCCACCGTGTGGAAAGTGATTGCAGCAATTCTTCACTTGGGAAATATCGAATTCAAAAGTAAATGTTTGAAATTTCGCTCTAGCTCGTTATACTAATCGTCACAAAATTTTCAGTGGAAGAAGAATCGATTGGGATATCAAACAAATCCGCACTGTCTTCAGCAGCGAAGCTGTTGGACGTCACCGAAGCCGAAATGATAGAATCACTCACCCAGCGAGTGATTGCTGCTCGTGGCGATGTAATGAAAAAAACACATAGCGTTTCGCAGGCTGAGTTTGCTCGAGATGCTCTTGCTAAGGCTATTTATGATCGATTGTTTACGTGGATTATAAATCGTATCAATCAGGCTATATTGCCATCGAGTAAATATCGGAATACGGTTATTGGTGTTTTGGATATTTACGGCTTTGAAATTTTCGATGTGAACAGTTTCGAACAGTTTTGCATCAATTATTGCAATGAGAAGCTTCAGCAATTGTTTATTGGTAAGTTGTTAGCTTTATGGTTATTTTAAGAGTCGGGACCAATAAATATTTCATCGCTAACAGAACTGGTTCTGAAACAGGAACAAGAAGAATATAATCGCGAGGGAATCGAATGGACCAATATTGACTATTTTAACAATCAGGTTAGATGGTGAAAAAACGCTTTACTTTATCAAGATAGTTTTGACTGATTTGTTTTGTAGATCATTTGTGACTTGGTTGAACAACAGCACAAAGGTATTATATCAATAATGGACGAAGCCTGCCTCACGGTTGGCAAGGTTACAGACGAGACCCTGTTAGATGCGATGGACAAAAAACTTGCTCACCATCCGCACTATACCAGTCGCCAGCTGAAGCCAATGGACAAGGCTTTAAAACATCGCGAGGATTTCCGCATCACTCATTATGCCGGGGATGTTATCTACAATATCAGCGGTTTTTTGGAGAAAAACAAAGACACCCTATTCCAAGACTTCAAGCGACTTTTATTCCACTCGAAAAACAAAAATTTAAGTTTAATGTGGCCTGAGGGTTCGCAGGATATTACAAAAACAACAAAGAGACCGTTGACTGCAGGCACATTGTTCCATCGATCGATGGTCGAACTTGTTGCAACGTTGGTAAAAAAAGAACCGTTTTACGTGCGATGTATTAAGCCCAATGATATTAAAAGTTCGTCCGTTTTTGATGATAATCGAATCGAGCATCAAGTCCGATATTTGGGATTATTGGAGAACGTCCGGGTAAGGAGAGCGGGTTTCGTGCACCGGCAAAGATATGATAAATTCTTGCTGCGGTATAAGATGACGTCGCATTATACGTGGCCGAATTTCCGCGCCGGATCGGACAAGGACGGTGTTAAAGTGCTGATAAATGAAAAAGGTTTTTCAAATGATGTTAAGTTTGGACATACCAAAATTTTTATTAGGTTAGTAACTTGAAACACAGTTTCTTTTCGTCCACGTATTTGTTAACAATATTTTCAGATCTCCTCAAACTCTCTTCACCCTTGAAGCACAGCGTAACGAAATGATTCCTAATATTGTTATACTACTGCAGAAACAAGTTCGCGGTTGGATTTGTCGACAACAATACAAGAAAATGAAAGCATCTCTGACAATCATGCGATATTACCGTAGCTATAAACTTCGCGCATATGTAGCGGACTTGGCTCAACGCTTTAAGAATGCGAAAAATCTTCGCGACTACGGAAAATCGATTAAATGGCCGAAAGCACCGTTGGTCGGAAAGCAAGCCGAGCCAGAATTACGCCGACTTTACAATAACTGGCGAGCTTATATGATTCTGCGAAAATATCCGCGTGCGGAATGGCCACAGATGCGTCTTCAAATAATCGCCGCCAGTGCTATCAAAGGCAAACGAAAATACTGGGGACAAGATCGGAAATGGTTGGGCGATTATCTAGCGAATGCGCATGAAAATGCAAACTATTCGACTTACAATGCTAGCGTCAAGAATGTGAAAAATGCCGACGGTTTTCGATTTGTTATGTTTTCCGGTTTCGTTCGGAAGTTCAATAAATGTAATAAAAGTGCGGAACGAGCCATTATTGTAACCGATACGGGAATTTATAAGTTGGATGGCGCAAAAAATAAATTCAAAAATATGAAACGGACGATTTTAATTAAAGACGTAAGTACAATGACAAACTCTAATTCTCTGGCTAGATTTAAAAACATTTGCCGTTTAGCTAACTTCAGTCAGTATAAGTCCAGGAAGGGATCAATTAATTGTCTTCCATTCGCCGCAACACAACGATTTAGTTGTAGCTTTAACCGGCGAACACACAACACTTAAGGAGGATCGAATAGGCGAGTTGGTGGGACTCGTATGTAAAAAATATTACGAGTAAGTATTCAATTCATTGAAAATACCGTCAGTTTGCCTTTAATCGCATTTATTTCAGTCTATGCCAAAGAGATTTACGCGTGGATGTAAACTCGACTATAGCATGCTATCTCGGTAATAAGTCGCGAACAATAATTATTGAGGGCGTGACTGGTGTAGAAAATCCAAATTTCAGGCACAGTGGTGCTGAAATCGTTTTCGAAGTTCCACCTTCCTATTGCGTTTAGATTGTGATGTTAATCGCTCTACCTCTTTCGTGATCAAAACAAATTGATTCCAATAATATCTATGAGATCTGGATCGTAAACAGCAAAGACCTTGACTTTTTTTTAACTAGCTAGTAATTTGATTAGAAGTACACACAAGGAAAAATAATTAGACAAGATTAAGACAAGTTTCATGGAAAGAGAAAAAAAGTATTAACATGCAGTTTATTGTTAAGTTTTAATTTTGTATTTGAACTAACCCTTCGTTCAGTTCAGTTCAGATTATTTTAATCTATTTCTGCTGCTACTTAAGAAGTATTTTACAAGCCAGCTAATTTCTATGCTAAGATTTAAGACTACATTCAATTTTTACATGATTTTATTGTATTATTTATATTTAATTTTTTTAAGTGTTTTTTTATTGCAGTTCTGATTCGTTTTTTTAAATATTAGAACTGAATTTGTGCATTAAAAATGTTTTTAAAATATCGTTCATGCTTGTACTTAAAAACCCATAAATTATAAACAAATGAAAAAATCAAATAATGTTACTGTGTAGTGCCATTAAAATATGACATTTATGCATTTTTTATATTATACAAAAAAATATACAGACGTAGTTAATAGACGTAAATGTTGTACTGTTGTGATAAATGCATTTTGTGCCTTTCTTTATACGATAATAGTATTTCATTAAATTTATTTGTTTGATGAAAACAGAAAATAAAAGAAAGCTAAGAAATAATGGACGTGTCTTATGTCCATCCCAATTTTAGAAAACATACTAAAAGCAAAGAAAGAATACAAACCGTTTGCTGATGAATCTGCGCCAGCTTCAGACTAGACGATCTTGTATTCTAAACTAGGCAAAAGCTAGCAATTTTAAATTGAAATGGTAATCATGAAAACAGCAACGAACAATAAAGTTATAATAATACTTCAACTTCGCTCTCATTTTAATTCGAAATCTTCAATTGATCGAATGACGATTGTCAAAATTTTAAAAGGGAAATGAACTTACGAAGTAGTCCGGCACCCAATCACATTCTCGAAAATTACTTGTCGCCAAGCAGATTCAAACCAGGGGTGGAATCACGAATCTCGAAACGAGACTCTCGTTTCGAGTCTAGTTAAACTCGTTTCGAGTTCATTTTGGTAGCACCAATCGCGGTGCGAGTTTAAAAGTCGTATGGCCAAGATTATTAAACAGGAAAGTAGTAGAATGTTTCTGTAGGATGACATCTGACAGAAAGTTGACTATTTAATTTCAATTTCGTTCGGTTATTTTCAAAATAAGTTCGGTATATGTAAAATGTACAGTTATTTAGTGAAAATAATTTATTAATACTATTAATTAAAAGTTGAATTCGAAAATTAGTAATACATTTTAAAATTGTTAATGTTTAAAATTTATTGATCTTAAAGTTAAAAGTACGAAAGTTAATCGAAAGTTAAAATGTGTGCACCGTGTTGCATATCATGCTCTATGCCCAACGAAGGTAACGATCCTTGTGTTCCGCTCGATTGTTGTCCGCCTTGCGATCCCTGCAATCCATGCGGTGATCCTTGTGTATCAAATTGCTCGAGTACTTCAACAATGGTAAAACGATGCCGAAGCTCTGAAATTCGGGGTGGAATCCTTTATCTTAGATGCGATTGCATTAAACGAAATGGACTTCAACATGATTGTCCTCGACGATTGTGTTAAGGAAAAAGTTTCTGCCTAACGAAACCGGAACCAATGTGCTGTCCTGCGGAACATGGTCGACTTCTTACGTCGTTTCCTGCGAAGAAAGCGAATAGCATGTTACCGGGCAGTAGTAACAACATGCTGTATGAACAGTCTTCCATTACATGTTCTATTTTAGTCTTTTCTGAAGCAGTTTGTTTTTGCAAAATACATTATAAACATTGAATATTAAACAAAAATCACATTCCAGTGATCATGTTTTATTTCTTTTCACTACATTACAAACCGTTAAAATAGTAAAGTAAAAATAATAACAAAATATAAATCAAATTCAAAAATTTCTTCTCAATTTAAGTCTTTTCTCGTGAATTTAAGTCTTACATCATCTTCTCATGTCCAATTCCAACTGCTTCAATCGATTCTCAGCCTCAATTAAAATAATTTGTGTAACTCGAATGCTATACACTTGACGACTAAAATTTAACTGTTTCGAGTTTTGAAACAAACCAAATTCGAGATTGGTAGTACCGAATTCAACTCGAAACTGGTACGATTTTTTTTTACTTCGAGCACATTTACAGGTCGAAACGAGATTGGTAAGTACCAAATCAGCTCGAAACTCGAAAACAAGGCTCGTTTCGAGATTCATGATTCCACCCCTGGTATGTACCAGGTGCATCGAAGGCAAGTAATCGAGCCACTAAGCCACCCAGACGAAAAGGAGATGGCGCCTAGGAAAGGGGAAAAGTTCTCCGAGACTTCAATATGGAGTGACTGAGAACTTGGCATGGACTGCCCCCGCAAAATAGCCTTCTCTTCCAACGATGTTCTTGTTTTTTTTTAGCCTAGTGGACGTTTACCTTTATTGTTTCTTTGATGAAACAAAGGAACAAGTGATCGATTACAAAAAATAGTAAAAAATTATAGTAGTTATTACACTTTCTCATAAGAAAAGTGAACTGTGTAAGTAATTGACGCTTCAAGCAGAAATTTGTCACGACATAAATGTGTCACTCTTCAGTGTGGAGTTATCATTTGTAATATTACTTGTGTCACACCTTTTCGTAAATTGGTTATGTATTTTATTTGGATTAAATTATGGCCATCTTATAAATATTGGCAGTTTGCTGAAATGGTCTTGCGCGTGAAATGAACTGAAATTTTCGAGAAACCTTTGAACTGAAATTGTTGTCACACATGAAAAGTCGGTGAATCTCAGACTAGCGACATGCTACAAAATTTGTCAGAGATTTGTAATCTGATTGGATAACTGATCTGCCACACTAAGGCCCGTTTCTACGATCGTCAGTAACGTTCTAACTGAAACTTTAACTGACAGATAAAATTCTCGCATATGGAAACCCAGCTTAAATTACTGTAAAAATAGTCAATTTAGGTGAATTTTTTTGCGATTTATAGCCTACTATCTACAGGAAAAAGCAACAAAAAAATAAAAAAAAACAACAGTATTCTTGGTGTTTTTAATACGAATTTGAATCACTACTCTTGATCTGGATAAATCGCAAAAAAAAACACACCTAATATGTACTATAAACACCCATTTTTGTGATCTCGATTTCTATTAGAGTCTGTTTAGAAAAAAAAAAATATCCAAAAAGAGAATTATTTATGACCGAACGACAGTCGATTACGATTCCTTATGCATTTATTGAAAATTGTATGTATCACCAAACCTAAAAACGATATTTAAATAAACAACGAGACAAAAGCTGTAATTGCGATTTTTGTAACCGACAAATGTTCCGAAGATGGCAGATAAATTTAAAAATCGATGATAATTAAGAAATTACAAATCAACTTCAGAGACTTTTCCTTCACATATTTAAGAAGATAGCGCGTCAATGAGTCAAATAAACATGGAATTTAATATGATTTAAAACAAATTGTCCCACCTACACAAATAACGATTTTTCGCTTCAACCAGTCAACATTGAAAATTAAGCTAGCTAATTAAAAAAAGTTGTTAACTCGACGCTGAACAAGGTTTATTATTTTTCTCAAAAACTAATATCTGACAAACTTTAAATTTGACCGGCAAAGATTTGGGACAAAAAAAAACATTTAAAATTCAAAATTCCGGCTCCATAACGACGGAGGTACCAATCTGATAACAAAAACTGGCTCCGAGCAATAAACTCTTTATATATAACAGTGCCACCTAGTGGCTCGAAATGAGTTTATAAGACGCTCGTTTGGCGCCAAACGCAAGTAAAGCAACCGTAATATTGACATTTGGCCACATTTGGATTTGTAAGTCGAATTTGAAAAGATCGATATTGTATCAAACTATTTTGTAAGTGTTCCATATTAACTTTTCGTTTAACTTTGAAGAAGTAGTGCTCGTTCAATCTCGCATAATACAAAATGGTAAACGAAACGCCAGTTCTCCGGTTCGTTCGCATGACCGAAAATGCCCACGCTCCGATGAAGGGCTCCGTTAAGGCGGCCGGCTTCGATTTAAAAAGTGCCTACGACTACGTGGTACCGGCTCGTGGTAAAGAAATCGTCAAAACCGATCTACAGATTCAATTGCCGGAAGGATGTTACGGGCGTGTCGCTCCACGTTCTGGTCTGGCTGCCAAAAATTTCATTGATGTTGGAGCGGGCGTCATCGACGAAGATTATCGCGGGAATGTCGGCGTCGTGCTTTTTAATCATTCTGATACGGACTTTGGGGTGAAGAACGGCGATCGGGTTGCACAATTGATTTGCGAAAGAATCTCGTATCCGGATCTTAAGGAGGAAAAGTCACTGGACGAAACGGATCGTGGCGACGGAGGATTCGGATCGACTGGAAATTAAAGTCTTTTGGTCCGCACGCATGTAAGAAGTTAAGGTGTTGTTTTCCTATAATTACTTAAGTCTTAAGAAAGAATTCCAAGAGAAATAAAATGTTATCTAATTAATGTAGTAGTTTTGTATTTGCTATAACCTACAACTGTAGCTAATGCAGTTTGCGAGGTTGGTGTGTATCATTAGGGATACGCTCCGTTCTTATTGCTGCAAGCTGCAGTACTCAATATTTACTTAACTGTTTCCCCATTTCTTCGTCCAAGCAACACAATGCTTTTCCCTACAACAACTTGAGAACACAAGATCTCAGTACG
The DNA here is from genome assembly GCA_949128065.1 of Beris chalybata. Lineage (NCBI taxonomy): Eukaryota > Metazoa > Arthropoda > Insecta > Diptera > Stratiomyidae > Beris > Beris chalybata. The sequence goes on from OX421897.1 coordinate 92,692,834, forward strand.
TCCTTCGTTGGCGTACTACGAAGGGATTGTAAGATGGATTTGGGTCGTGAATGTTTGTCCCAAGAAAAATTCGAACATATACTAGAAGATCCACTATTTCTCCTAGGTCCAATTTCGAGTTGAAGCAACAAGCTTGCCCATATGCAGGAAAGGATTAAGCAGCCTGCGAGCTTGAGCTCTAGCGTCCACTACTACGCGTGTCTGCCGTGAGAAAACTTAGACCTAAAACATCCGTTACCACAGGATTATCGAATCTGGTCCTACTCGTCAAACCATTAAGAGGTTGTAATAAAGGATTCTCGCGACCTCCATTTCGGCAAATTTACCAAAACGGTTGAGAAGTAAGATCCAAGATGAGCTTTCCTTCTAGCTGGACACAGATACAGAGAAGGTGGATGACGGTGTCCTCCTCCTCATCATCCAGGCAGCTTCTACAGAAGTCGTTTGAGAAGAGGACGAGTCTTTTAGCATGTCGAACTATAAGCCAATGTACGGTTAGGACACCGACTGTGGTGCTGATATTCGTCCTTTTGAGCAAAATCAGCGTTTTAGATCCAACTTTGGACAGATCTGTCTCGCAGTGTGGCATGCCTTCCACCTTGCCACCTTCTGCCCATCTTGAGTTGGTTTTCTCAATTGAGTCCAATCCCTGTAGCAGTTTTTGATACATGTAGAGATAGGCACTTCCAGATTCCGATGTTCCGGCATAATCTGAATACCGCGCCGATCGAGTTCCTCGCCCAACAGTTCCCTGGAATATCTCTGTATCCTGGCACCCAGCACAGAAGAATATTGAACTGTTCAGCCATATCCTTGAGAGACCGATTCCAATTAATTGTATAATACATCAACAATTCTTTTGGGTTGTGCTTACTATCCTTTATGTTAACTATGGCCGCGGTCCTAATTTCACTTTCTGTACTTTTAGCGCTCTCACACTCAGTTAACCATTAAATTGCTATGAAGAGGAGTGAGCACGTCACGCCAGATGACTTTGGTTTTTGTAATGTCATGGTTCGCTTACACTTACCCTTGAGGCTCGCCTCGAGGCGAGAAGCTACCCCCATCAGGCCATTGCAAACCGGTTCTCAATGTAAGACTCTTGCGACTGCACGAGCTATTTCATTGATTGTTTTTTTGGTGGGGATAGAGGCTCGTCGCAAACGCTGAGTTTAAATGCACCATCAAGTGTTTTCTTATCATGAGTCAGCCCACTACAGTGGCGGATACAGGGGGGCGACCGCCCCCCCCCCCCCAGAGCGTTTCCTAATTTTTGAAACATACATACATACTTGAACCGTTCTCCGATTTTTTTTCTACACTGCAATGTGGACTGTAATTGGCATTTACTGTAGTAAATAGAACCGTGATAAAAATTATACAAAATAACATATTGCGTAGGTTATAGGGTCATTTCATCAAGAATCGCCAAAAATTACGAAATTTGTGACCTTGCCATATCCGATACTTTTTAAAAGTTTTATAATTTAAGAACTAGTGAAAAAAATAATTGATATTCAATTTTTTGGTTCTATCTGATTTGTATAGATACTCTAGAATCTAGATGAAATGAAATAAAGTATTATAAGTTTTATCCAGCCTAAAACTTTGTAACGCATAGAAAGGAGCCTCGGACGAAAAAGTTATATATTATGTTTTCCGCCTGACGTCTGTCCGTTATCATGATAACTCAAGGACCTAAACCTATTATTTTAAAATTTTGAATCTGGATGTTTGGTTAAATTTGTAAGGCTAAGGTCGTTCGGGTAGCTGCCATACGAAATGTCCTTAAATAACGTGTTCGAGAATATTTATCAATAACTTCGGAACGCTTAAAGCTACGACTTTGAAACTTTGTGAAAGTTGGTTCTTCATTAGTTGGATCTACATGTATGATTCACCCGTATTGCGAATGTCGCGGTCACGTCACTTCGATGCCGATTCAAAGTGTCACTCTATGACATTGCCATATTGATACCCATGTCTCGAAGACATATCGGTTTGTCTCCGAGATTCTGCGAGACGTCTTATGGGAAAAATACACGGTATCGAGACAAATGCACCCCGAAATTTCGAAGACATGTCTCGCAAATGTCTCGGTAGCAAATTTTTGTTTACCGCAGCGCCATCTGTTTTATGATAGCGTGTTGTAATAAAAGCTCGTACTCGTATGAATATTTCGCGGAGATTGTCATCGGCTGGAAAAGAGAAAGGGGGTTATAAAATGAAACGTGCAGGCAGGGGCGAACTGCTATGTAATAAATATACAAAACTAATAACGTAGCGACACATTTTATCACTTCACATCGCACTTGTGTCGTTTTATTGTAACCGCACTTGAACTGTAACTTTTCGCGTATTTAATTTTTATCGTGTAAGGCGCGGATGACATTTGCTGCGCTCGGAATGATGCGGCTGTTTTTTGCATTAGAAATAGATCGAGGTGGGAGCACATGTTTATATTGCTATTTCTTTCTATCTAGTGATGAAGAAAGATAAGCAATATGATTCCTAGGCTCAAACCATCGAGATTATGTCTCTTAAGAGACAAGCGACCAACTGGGTATGTATGTATCAGCTGTAAATTGTGAATTTAATGGTGATTTATTTTCTGCAAAAAATGTGACCCGTTTCTGCCCTCAATTTTTGTTCTAGCAGTTTCGCTGTTCTATTCTCAAATTTTTTTTGACCTGCTAGAAAAAGGGGTTTGAGTCCGTGGCTAAAATTGACCTGAAAACTCGCATTTCTTGCCCCGAAAATTTCGGTGGTGCAACTGCTTTAACCTCAAATGTGCGTAAGAAACGATGAAAATAAGAAAAAAATATCCTACGACAACAGCGGCAAACGATTTAAAAGCATAAATTAAACTGTCCAACGGGTCATACGGTAATTAAAAATCATACGGAGTGTAGTGAAAATTTATTTAAATTTTAATAATAGCTTTTTGACCTGAAAGCGTTCTATTGTAAATTGACCTGTCGGACGGAACTGTCAAAAAAGAGGGCAGAACTGCAATAATTTTGCATCTTTACAGGTCACATTTTTTTTCAGAAAAGAAATCACCATAAGTTCTTGTATGCCTTCGTTTACAACTATGGCGTTATTTTTCAGCAATATCAAATGCTACATTCAAATTTAAGATGCGGATAATGCTTTTTTCTAAAGTGGAAAAGCTAAACATCTTGTTAGGCCCATTTTTGGCTCTCACTTCTGCTTGCAGCTCGTGACGGTAGTCCCAAAGAATTTTACAGTGCCGAAAATTGGAGCCATATTTCTTTAATGTGTGTCGATCTACACCGCTTTTAATGACGATTACTTGTTGCGAATCCATCAAAATAAGGAAAAAAACATCTTTTTGTCAAATATATAAAGGGTTTTCCAATAAGGACTTGACAACTTTGAGTTCAATTTGTGAACGCACCCTTTCACTAATCATCGAACTGTCGCTGTCAATTTATTCAGTAAACTTAACATTTTTATCATGGTAAAGTATACGAAGGAACAACGTCTGCAAATTAAATTATATTATTTTGAAAAAAAGTTGTCAAGTCCTTATTGGAAAACAGTTTCCAATAGAAACTTGACAACTTTGAATTCAATTTGTGAACGCACCCTTTCACTAATCATCGAACTGTCACTGTCAATTTATTCAGTAAACTTAACATTTTTATCATGGTAAAGTACACGAAGGAACAACGTCTGCAAATTAAATTATATTATTTTGAAAAAAAGTTGTCAAGTCCTTATTGGAAAACCCTTTACTTGCATTTTTGCATCGACGTTAATTTTCTTCAGGCGTCACGGACTCGGAATGTCATCGACGAAAAATGACGATCAAAGTGACAACGGTCGATGACAATCGACATTCACAATCGCCTTTTCATGCGTCGATATCGAATCGGCATCGAAGTGACGCGACGTGACAATCACAATACGGTCGAATGTGTGTCGATCTACACCGCTTTTAATGACGATTACTTGTTGCAAATCCATTAAAATAAGGAAAGAAACATCTTTTTGTCAAATCTATACTTGCATTTTTCCATCGACGTTAATTTTCTTCAGGCGTCACGGACTCGGAATGTCATTGACGAAAACTGACGATCAAAGTGACAACTGTCGATTGCAATCGACATTCAAAATCGCTTTTTCATGCGTCGATATCAAATCGGCATCGAAGTGACGCGCCTTGACAATCACAATACGGTCGATTATGAAAATAACCATATTAGTCCTTCGTGTAACTGCTATACAAATATCATGTGAATATGACTACACTCAATTTACGGAACTCACTATAACTCAAGCAATCCTTTAGCTATTAATTCGGAATTTTTTACAAATTAGTTTTGAGTGAAAACAAAGATCGAGGAGTGAACTAGTCAGCGAAATTCTTTTGCAACTTTTGGTACCTTCCATACAAACATCCTTAAGACACGTGTTCAACAATATTTTCCGATAAATTTTGAACGCGTCAAGCTACGAATTTGAAATTTTGTACACATTAATTTTTAAATGGTTCCAAAGAAATGGATAAATTTATAAGAAATCGAGTGAGTACTTCCTACACCTTCCATGTGAAAGTCTTTCAAAACGAATTTGTTTTTTTTGATGACTTACCCAGTTCAGGATATGAAATTAAAGACTGATTATTGTCTTTTTTAAAATATGGCTTATTTTAAAGGGGAGGCTTGTCGCAATGAAATTTATTATTTTATTTTATTTTAACACTGCACAATGCGTACTTTTCAGTCTGAATAAAATTTTTATTATTTTTGCGATAGAAATATACACGGGTAATATAAACATCCCTTTGGATCAATATTTTTATATTTCCCCTATTAGCCTGCCCAAAATCGGACCACTTTCATTAGGTGATGGGATCGATTTCCATAGCGCAAAGACTGCCTCCACAACCGTGGATAAATCAGTGTATAGCCTAACCGTTTAGTCATATGTATTTTGTAAAAGCCTTCATTGTAGCATCTCGTTGTATTATAGAGTAGAGTCACTTCATACGAACTAACACAAACATCCATTATCTTGAGTACGGATAATGTGTGTTTCATTTGAAACCAGTCATTTGAAATTTTTTTTGCAGTTGTCTCGATTTTTCATTTTAAGGATCTCCACTAAAGTGGATAAACGCTGTATTTAGTTGACATTTCATGAGACATATTTCGATTCCGTGAAACGTCCATCAAAATCCATCTGCTACACGTATACACACTAAAACTATGCCATTTAAGAAACCTGCGATTTTTTAAATTCGCAGGTTTTTAGTACTAAATATGTACCAAAAGTGGTGATTGTCCGTACTCATGATAGTGGATGTTTGTGTTAGTTCTTATACAGTGACTCTATTATAGAGCAGTTCAAAATTGGGGACTCAACCACTAAAAAGTAAGTTTTTTTTATGTAAATATATATTATATTTAATTTCAAAATTATTTTTAATAATAATAATTTGTTTATATTAATAAGTAATTTGTGATGTTCAATTTTATTATAGTATTGATAAAAAAAATTTGTAAGAACTTCAACCTTTATTAATAAGTTTAAGAAATATGTTTGTACATAGGGGGAGTCCGGGAGATTTGACCATATGGGAGAGATGAACCACTTCAATTATCTCATTCAATTTTCCCTTCAGGATCGGGGATTAAGCTTCACGCGATACGGAGCATCGGTTACTTGCATGTCACAGAAAAAGATGATAATCGGCAATTTGTTTCGGCCGTCAGTAAAGTGAATGTGAATTATTGTTCCAGAAGCAAAAAAGAAAATTGTTGTTTATACATTCGCCATTCTTTTATCTGTCAAGGTTTGCACAGACATTAGATCTTAATTGCACCATAAATTATCGCAGTTTGAGGCAATCAAAGTTTTATTATTCTATTATTTATATTTTTTTAGGTAAACCGCATCAAAGTCGGAAAAGTCCTTGGCGGGAGATTTCACCCGCTCGGGGGAAAAGATAAAGAAGATCAGAGCTTAAAGCGTAAAGAAAATTTTGAAATATTAGTTTAATTTTGCATTGCTTCTTTACAACGAAAGCACAACTTTATTATTGTTTTTTTTTTTTTTTGGTATTTTATAATTAATTGAAAAGAGCATATAATATCAAAATTATGTATGATTTTTTTTAATCTGTGGTATCTTAGTATAAAATGAAAATATACTTGTGTGAATTGTTATAATATTTATTTAAGTTATCTGTTCACGAATCGTCCCCGAATGGTCAAATCTCTCCGTCTGATAACTTATTGTAAAGGTAAAGAATTAAAATAGTAGTCAGGTAATATGGCTATTTGTAAGACAAAAGTTGAATCATAAATCGCATACACCATGATCTTATGGGCCTTCAAATGAAACTTGGTTCAACTCTCCCGGACTCCCCCTATGTACAGTATTGTGCGAATTATTGTGAACATGACCAAAAAGTGAGGATTTTGGTCATGGCAACACTGTTATGTCCGTTCTAACATTTTTTTTTGTGGAAAATCATTTAACAATATGATCGCCATTACTCACTGCAGAAACGTATGCAATTATTAATAATTTTTAGGTTGTGTTTGAGAGTTTTTGCAATTTTGCAATATTCGATAATTTTGTTTTTTTTTTTAGATTGTTTTTACAATTGTTAGGATCATGGACATTACTCTAAGGAAAAGAGAACATACTCCAATGACACAGAGAAGCATTGCAATGGAATGTGGTGTGAGTTTGGGTCCTGTAAACATATTATTAAACCAGGAGAGAGAGAAACGGGATCTGTTTAGTGCAGCGAAGAGGGAAATAAGGAAGAAAAGGGAAGACCACTTCTTGGGATGAAGGCAGCCTTCTGCAAAACAGCAAATTGCATCCAAGAAAAACAAGCCACGACCTTCAGCAAGATTTAGAAAGGGTTGGGGTGAAAATCCTTGACTACTGTACACGGAAGACTCTTGGTAGGTGGAAGAAAAGCTATGAGGCCGCAGAAAAAACAACTCTTGACTGCTCCTATGATGAAAAATAGACTGACTTGCGCCATAAATACGCCCATTGGACCGTAAATGACTGGAGGAAGGATCTGTTCTCAGACGAGACACACTTCCTGGTGCAGGGCCAGCGATCAAAATTCGTTCGAAGGAGTGTGGGTGAAAAGCTTACTGCAGCCCATATTGTTCAATCAGTCAAACATCATGTTTAGGATGTTCTGGGGCTGTTTTTCGTACTCGGGACGTTGCAAACTTATTCCAGTAGAAAGAATGTTGAAAAGCGAAAAATATAAAGCAATGCTTGATCAATGTCTGACTCAGGAGCTGGAGAAAGTTCAAGCCAACGGTAATGATGTTTGATGTAGAAAAACATCGGCCGACGTGTCAAATTTAGTTGTGTTTGTATGTTCCCCTTTCCCATAAATGTCCGAGTGACCGAGTAATTTCCAAAAATTAACACCATCCTCTATGTACCATAGTGCCCCTATAGAATGCATATAGGTATTTTCACGATTTTCGTCATATCCATTTGGTCTTCCCAAATATTGAATTCATTTTTATTAATAATAATAATAATTTATTTAATTAATAATAATAATAATTTATTTAATTTAACCCATGAGCTTTTTCATAAAAATATGTAGAGAGTGTTTTCAGGATTTTTTCTACCTCTAAGGAGGTACAAGGAGTATACTTTTTCTGAACTCTGCCATATCCCCAGCCCTGATAATATATCGAATATCTCTTCACTTTCATGGGCTTGCGTAATAATCGCCTAAAACTATAATAGTTTTCAAGTTTTTGCCTTTTTCAACACTAAGAGGGTATAAAAGGGTTGAACACGTTTTCACGAATTCCGTAATTTCTTTTAGAAGTGGCAAGAAATTGAATTGGTTTTTACTTTCTCGCGCTGTTTTTGTATTTATCTATTAACTCTTTTTAGATTTTTTGGATATTGCACCCCCAAATGCATATGTTGCATATGTTTTCACAGATTCTTACATATTGCTTAAATCTGATGATATATTGAATTCCTTTTTAATTTCTATTATTTTCTATATAAGCGCCAAAAAGTCAATTTCAGTATGTTTAGATATTCAATCCTAAGGGGTGTAAGGAGGCTGTATGCTTTTTAAAGCTTCGACATACTTCTTAGGATTGATGTGATATTTGATCGCTTTTCACTTCCACAGACTTTTTATATAATCGATAACATTACTTTATTGTTAAAATAATAAAGTAAAATATATTTGATAACAGTGGAAGATCCAGACCTTACTGTTGGGGGTGTCAGCAATTTTTTTAATTTGGCTATTTCGTTTGATAAAGTTCTGTGTGAATTTAGCTACATAGACTGCACTTAGCAAAAAAGGGTCATCTAAAGAAGGGATCATATTGTTTTCACCTTATTATGGGTCATTCCATCAAGAATCGCAAAAGTTGTGACCTTACCATTTCTGATTCTTTTGAAAATGTTTGTACTTGAAGAACAAGTGAAAAAAATAATTGAAATTCAAGGTTTGGTTTCTATCTCATTTTTTAATTAACAAAAACAATAACAATGTTTAAAATAAGCCTTACTTTATTATTCAAAAAATAACAAAGATATGAATTTTCAAAGAGGATTCGGAAATCGTTTTTGAGAAATTTTTAACATACTATAGAAAAGAAATGAGATAGAAACTAAAAATTTAAATCATATTTTTTTTCATTAATTCTTAGAGTACACAAAATTTCAAAAGAATCGGCGTATATAAGGTCACACTTTTGGCGATTCCTGATTAAATTACCCTTTTCTATCAAATTAATTGAGAATCACAATAGTGCTCTTCGATTTTTTTGACCATTGAGATTCCAAGTTAATTTTTTGATATGTTTTGAAAAAGAGTATAACCCATAAACTATAAAAAAACGTATTGTAATATAGGTATTTAAGGATAAATGACAAAATCGTTATCATTGAAAAAGAAATTCAAGGATAGTTTTGAGACAACCTCACCCTTTATAATAAGCTCTATTCTATTATTCCAGGATAGAAATTACCATTTTCGCAAAAACTATTAAAAAAAACAGCGTGTACAGCACCGTGCACATGATAGAAGTGAAACTTCTTAAAAAAAAATAAAGAAAAAGAATAAGAGAAATTTAATGTGAGAGACAGAGAGAGAGAGAGCATTTCAAAATAAATTCAATAATACAAAATTTGCATTTTCTGATTTTTTCAATGTTATGTAGGAGAGGGTAGGGGGTAGAGAGGAGGGTGGGGGTGGGGGATTGAGAAAGAAAATGAGGGTGAACAATATGTAGGGTGAGGGGTAGAATGATAAGGGTACACAGAGGGGGGGGGGGGGTATACAGTGGGAGGAGGAAGGGTTGAAGTTAGGAGAAAGGGGTTAAGAAGAAAAGTAAGGGGTGAAGAAAAGTAAGGGGTGAGGGAAATCAGTTGTTTAAAAAGGGATAGGTGAAGAAGGGGAAGAGATAGGAGTAGTATTTCAAATTCTATGGGTGTAGTCAGAAGGGAATACCACTCTCTCGAAGTGTCGCTTTTTCGTTTCTAGTCCAGTAAATCTAGGAATTCTTAAAGAAAACGTAGTTAGGTTCCAATGATGAAGTAGAATAGGGAATCACAGTTTTAGACCAAAATTTGATATGGCGTGTGCATAATACGGCTTAAAGTCGACAAAACAGAAAATTCAAAATTTCGGGCACAAGCCACATCAAATTTTGGTCTAAAACTGTGATTCCCTATTCTATTTCATCATTGGAACCTAACTACGTCAAAACATTTCGCCTTCTATTTATTTCCAATATTTACTGAAATTTTATCTCTGATTACTGGACTATGCCTGTGTGTTTACCGTGCTCTCGCTCGTGATTCGTTCGTCGTACGAAAAACTAATTTATGCGAAACTTGTAGGGAGTTTAGTCCTCTGCAACTTTGCCATGTAAATATGTCACCTATTTTTAATAAAAATGGTCGAAAAGATTAAAAAACTGGGACAATCTCATAATTTTTACATTTTACGTTTATTATTTGCAATAAATAATGATTTTACAAAAAAGTTGTTCAGGTATAAAAGATTGAGAATTTAATTCTCTACACATTTGGTTCTTGCAATTTTTAGCAAGAAATGCAAAATACGGCTAAAAATCGACAAAACAGAAAACTCAAAATTTCGGGGACACGCCATATCAAATTTTGGTGTAAAACTGTGATTCCCTATTCCACTCCATCATTGGAACCTAACTACGTCAAAACATTTCGACTTATATTTTTTTCCGTTACTTACTAAAATTTTGTCTCTGATTACTGGACCATTCATCGTTTCATCGAGTTTCGTTTCATCGTTTTTTTTTTTAAATGCCAACAACACGCGGTGTTCCCAAGCGGTCCTCCATCTAAGTACTAACCGCGCCCAATGCTGCTTGACTTCTGTGAATGGACGAGAACCGGTAGGTCCCCAGCATGGTATGGTAGTTTTGTCTCTACAAAATATCTTTCTTCTCTATCGTGTAACGAAATGTGCTAAAACGTGATGCGTCCTTGAAATTTCACCGCCGCTAAAGAAGTTTCACTTCAAAAATTAGATAGAAACAAAAAATTGAATTTCAACTCTTTTTTTTATTAGTTCTTAAAGTACAAAAACGTTACAAAAAAGTAACGAAATATGTTATAACTGGTACCAGGTGCACCGAAGGCAAGTGCTCTAGCCACTAAGCCACCCAGACTACAAAGGGTTAATTATCTAATTCTATAGCTTGTTTTGATATTGATTTTAGTGTCATCACTGAAAACTAAAGTCGAGGCATGAAAGATTTGTACAAAATTATTGTACAGTGAATGGCAAAAATAGATGCAACAACGTTTGGTACATAAAATATAATTTTTCTCACTTTTTAACGATGGTCAAATTCAGAGGGGGGGGGGGGCAGTGCTCCTTCTTGCCCTCCCCTGTATACGCCCATGTGTAGGGGCAACCCGTATCCGTGGACACTTTCGACTTTTTTCCATAGAAACTGCTCTATCTTTAATTCTTCCATTTTTTTTAATTCAGTGGCGTAGTTACAAAACACACTTCATTTCAACACTACACTTTACTTTACATAAAAGCACCTAACACTTATACATAAACAAAGTCAACACAAATATAAATTAAAATAAATGTAATGTATGTAATGTAATGTAGCATCAAGTTGTTATTAAAAAATATTTTAATATTTTAAATGTTTCTAAAATAATTATAAATTTTTATTTAATAAAATCTTAAAAACATTTATGTGAAGCTAAGAATTAAGATTAGCTTTAATTCTTTAATTTTTTTTTAGTATCTAGAAAGAAAGTAGGTTTTCTAGAAATTGTTAGTTACTATTTTCTGATTCAAGACTTTTAGTTATAGAATGTTTTAAAAATTGGAGCTTTCGTCCACTGGTACACGCTGTGTATGGACATAGGTAAATGTACCAATGGAGGCGCTTGTAATTGAAAACAGTTTGAAAGAAACACATTTTTTACAGAAATTAAAAAAAAATATTTTTAACAAAAAGAAAAGTAAAATTTTTTTTAAAATAAATAATAACATGTACATACAGTTTACGACACTTTGAACAAAACCCTTCCTAGCATTTTATCTATTTCACAAAAAGGTCTCCTGATACAGTTAGAATGTATTTAATATTTAATAAACTTCACACAGCATGAAGATTAGTAGCGCAATCGGGTTTTGGAACTTAAAATACATTGAGTAAAGAACTCAATTTTTTACTTACTTTTACTTACTTCTATTGAGAATTTTTTTTTATCAGCCTAGATAAACAGCCTAGATAAACAGACTTGGTTAATATTTTAGTTCATAGTCATAGTTCATAGTTTTTATTCCAATAATGGAAACATTGCTGGCATTGCTGTCTCACAGTCCTCATTAATTTCAACTTAATTCTTTGAAATTAGCATTGAAAATTAACCCTTATCTGAAAGTTCAAAGGCAATGGTTAGGAACATGTCTTCGTGCATAAAAAACTACACGCGATATCAGAATAAAAATAACTCATCGTTTGTGCGATTTTAATGCCGAAACGGTCAAGCTTGACCTGTTCGCATAAAACGATGAATCTAGGTCCCTATTTGCTTAGATTCATATTTCAAAGAGAAAAAAACATCTTCATACCTGGAACTGAGATCGATATCTTGAACACGAAGAAGCTTCTTCTTCTGCTTCAAATGCGTCGTTCGATGCAGTTGAAGGATTTTTTTAAATTCACGTATGCGCGAGCACCGATTTTTTTATTTGTAATAATCGTGTTACGAAGAATTACTTAAAATTGCATTTAAAATCGCATATTGCACTGGAAATCCAGAAGAGGAGGAACGGTTGAAGTCATCTGGCGATAGTATGAACATTCCCGGTGCATTGATATGGTTTATAAAGTGGTTCCGCATGCATGTCTTTGGAAGGTAGTTACTATGCGCAGTGTACTGAATTGTTAAATTATATACGTATTTAATGGAAAGCATAAACATGAAAACATGATTAGAAATGCCATCCAAGTGTCCATGTGTGAGGGAAACACCACGAATCAGAGCCGTGAACTGTGGCAGTCTGTATTTTTTCTAAAGCTATAATTTATTAAATATGCGAAAGAACCCATTACTTGATCTCTTTCATGGCTTTTCCTCAGTCGTTTCCGTTACGGAACAGGAAACCATTCTCCAAAGTGGTATATAGGCGAGATCTGTAGTTTAAACAGAGGTTCGTGACTAAGACCCGGTATTTTAATGAAAAGTTAACTTCTAGTTTCGTAATTCATACCAAAAAGTTAACTAACAGTTAACTGACAGTTAACTTGCTAAGCGTATTTCCAAAAACGTTTGGTTTCAAGTTTGCAAATTGTAAGTAAGTAAGTAAACTTAACAGTTTAAGTAAGTAAGTAAGTATACTTAACAGTTTATCGATAATAAATGAGTTTAATAACCAGTCAATTTAGAAATTACTTAAAATTGTTTAAGGTTATCAACTGATAACTGTTAATAAAATATGAGCAGAAGTTAACTGATACCCGAAGTATGAGTAATAGGGTGGGCCGAAAAAACAAAATTTTCGGTTTTCGTGTCGCTATACTGCGGAAAATATGGGGTTTGTACATACAAAAAACGTCGCGAAATCCCAGCGAAATCAAACAATTTCTTCCGGCCGAGCAAAGGGTCCAAAGTTTGAAAAAATTTGAAAAAAAAACATTATTTTTCATAATCCCGATGCTCCTGTTACTCCCGTTGCTCCCATTTGTCCTGTTGCTCCATCCTCTATCCACAATCCCCCATCCACTGCCCCCCCATCCTTCATCCTCCATCTCCCATTCTCAATCCACCATACACCAATATCCATCCACCATCCTCCATCTTCCATCCTCTATCCACCATCCACTATCCTCCATCCACCATCCCTCATCCACCTCCTCTATCCACCATCCTTCATCTTCCATCTTCATCCACCATCCTCCATCTAAAATCCTCCATCCTCTATCCATCATCCTGCATCCTCTATCCATCATCCTCCATCTAACCATCGTCCATCCATCATCCTCTATCCATCTTCTACCATCCTATATCTATCATCCCCCATCCTCTATCCACCATCCTCTATCAACCATCCACCATCCTCCATCCACCATCCTCAATCTTCTATCCTCAATCTTCTATCCTTCAACCTCTATCTACCATCCTCCATCCACCATCCCCCATCCTCTATCCACCATCCTCTATCAACCATTTACCATCCTCCATCCACCATCCTCAATCTTCTATCCTCCATCCACCATCCTCAATCTTCTATCCTTCAACCTCTATCTACCATCCTCCATCCACCATCCCCCATCCACTATCCACCATCCTCCATCTAATATTCACCAACCTCCGCCATCTATCCTCCATCCTCTATCTAGCTTGCTCCATCTTCCATCTTCCATCCACTATCCTCTATGCACCATCCACTATCCTCTATGCACCATCCATATTCTCATTTTAATACTTATAGGAACGCATAACTAATACACCGAACACTAACAAACTGCCGTTAAATCACATGAAAAAGACTCAAATGTTGAAATAACTCGCGAACCACCTACTGTTAAATCAAACCATCGCGGGCGTACCCTCAACAAACCACCAAAATTTCATCACAATCATATGACTGGCCTAGGAGGCTATACAAACAAGCTAAACAAGCAGATAAACAAACATTCATTTTTATATATAGAGATAAATCCATCAGAATGCAAAAAACCGTTGGAATTTTCAGTGAACCAAATTATACAGGGTTCTCCCATTCAGGTTTAAAAAGGTCTACGTCGGTGAATTTCATAAAAAAAATGTTACGGGAGTAGATATTCTAACTTCTACAGCCACTGAGATGAGGGTTGTTTGGAAAAATGACTTAAGAGGTTGACTTACCAACAAACAATAAGTGTATTATAACTTCTGTACTATCGTTGTTGAACTTGATAGCTTATTATGAAACCCCTCCCTTCATACAATCTTGCGCACGGGCCTGTCCAAGATAGACAGAAACTAGTAGTTGCATGTTATTTTCATACAAAATTAAGATTGAACTCGAATAAAAGTGTTACTCCAAAATATTGCTTGAAGTGAATTTAAATGAACCTCATAATTAGATAAGAAGGACAAACGTATCATAATATATCGATAAAATTATTCCATATTCCTTTTCCCCGGAATATTAAACATTTATGAAGTTGTTTCGAAGGTTATAGAGAAAAATTGTTCATATTCTGACTTAGAAGTGCAGGTTTGGGCTTTGAGCATAATATTTTCGGAATGTAGAATCGGAAATGAATACCTTATTATTAAACGCGTCGATCGTCATCAATCCTACCGACAAACGGACTTTTTTGTTTAATATTATCAATCAAAATTCAAATTCCTAAGAATTTTCTCTTATGATATTCTTAAAAATGTTATAATTAACGATTTCAACCAATTTTCTAATAACTAAAGATTTAAAAATATGCAGAAAACCGAAAATTCGTTCAGTCGTGTGCAATATGTACAACGCCTTACAGACTATTGGGAGACTATATTCGCGGCCTTTTACCAGCTCCGCAACCGGTAAACTTATGTTTTAAACACGTTTTCTCAAAATCGCTTTTTTCAGTCTGTGACCGCGATATCTCAAAAATTATATTATATAATTAATAGTAGTGGGAAAACGAAGAGAAATATTTCTTCTTGCTGTACATACACCTTCCAGTAGGTATATCAATTTTATTGGGGGACAATCACTTTCTTCTTCAACTATTTATACGAGTACGTAAAGGCAAAAATAAAAATGGCGCTTTGAACTCTTCTGCAGTCCTACTTCAATCACAACTCGAATTTTCCACTAAAATAACAAATTGCTTTCAGACTTGTTGATATATATTTTATATCTTTTCTTAGTTGAGAAGTCTCGATAATTAGTAAAACCACTGAATGAATTACGTGATTATCAAATCGAAATACTTACCTTGATACGAAAGTGTTATTCAGAACTAAGGCCATGAGTAACTGTGGAATCAATTCGGACGAAATAAAACCAAGCAGTTTCAGTAATAACAAATATATATATATATGTTTTTTATTTCATTTCATATTCTTCATTATTATTTTTCATTCTATAAATACTGTTTGCTTTACAAAGTCAGAAGCTTCCTCAATATTATTTTCTCTAATTTATTCATTTTCATTTCTTACTTAAAATTTTAATGACGTAAAAAATATTCAAATATTAATAAAATATTAGTAAAGAAGAAGAAAGAAAGAGTAAGAAATAAAAATTGTCTTCACTTCTAGTATATTCTATAACATATTTTTTTTCACTTAAAATTAGATTCCGTCTTTGAAAGAACAAAAAATTAAGTTGTTTCAACTAAATATAGTTTTATTTCAATATAATTAATTTCGGTTCTCATTTAACATTAACATTTAACATCCGATTAACTTTATATATATATATATATATTAACTACAAGATATTTCGTTTTTAGTAATTTTATCACTATCTAGAACTCATTAAGTTTTTATGATTGTTTTTCGTTTTATTTTGTGTCTGCTGATTAGACAAAGTCTTTTTCTCTAAGGACATCCAACAAACAGGAGTGTTGTGTTTTTAGTTTACAAGAAATAATATACTCTTCAGTTGAGAGTCTAGCTAATTAAGAGCACATTTCTGAATGTAGTGCGGGAGAATCAACACGGAATCTCATCTCACAAACACAACTTATTTCCGGTTGTAAGTTAGCGGTTTAAATCAATCTTGTAAAAATCTAAACATCGATAGTAGAGTTGAGCAAATGACTAGGTTTTTTTCATGAAAACAAACTACAAATTAAAAATCTTAAATGTTAGTTTAAATTTGGAGGAAAAAAGGGAACAAAATAAAAACTGGAGGGATCACGATAGCTAGAATAAATGTAAATTAAAAACAAAACAAATATTAATCTAAGTGTTATATTATGTTATAGTAAAACAAGTGACTTAAGTACTTGCGTGCTAAATCGTGCCGGGCTTCCACACCTTGGGTGTAGTTTCCCGGCCTTTAAAGAAACTTTAAGTTTTTAATCTTTTCTTTTTTTTATTGTACAATCCCGGCGTTCGAAATATTTTAAAACTAAACAGTAATTCAAATTCCAATTTTTCTGTTGAACGACTGACTCTACAAAAATATGTAGACTTTATTCAGATTAATGAATTTTTAGAATTTAAAAAATTAATATAAATTATCAATTGTAAATTTTGTTTTGTTTAAATTTCCAATTTAATGGAAATTAGTTGTGGCAACACTGGGTTGTCACCATGTTGTTTTTGGTGCCGTCATGTTTAAAACCGCGGCCGTTATTCTATTAGAATTAGTGATTCATTGTACCAATCATTAGGTGATGACGACAGGACAAGAGTCCAATTGTAATGGGATTACTGTCATAACGAAGCCTCTATTCGAAATCGAAAAACGAATTCAGTGAGTTGATTTGATCGAATTATCCGTTAAGAGTAGGGCTAAACGGTTCGAGCTATTCGATTAAACGGTTTCATTTCCGGTTGAGGTAACCGGTTGAAATAATTACACTGCCATTGAAAACCGATAGTCAATTAAACTTTTGTAAGGCATTAACTAAACGAAAGCTATAAGATTATAATAAATTATGCATAAGGCGCGTCACAATAAGAACAATTCACCACTACTAACTTCCGGAATCAGCACTCGCTGGCCGAGGATTATTAATAATACTAGAAGCGGTCGACACGGTCATCGCGGTCGTGGCAGTGTTATTAATTGCATTTGAAGTTGCTGATCCCGATAGTGACGAAGTCGATGAGATCGATGATGAAGCAGTCGATGCAGCTAAATGAGTTTGTTGTTGTTGTTGCTGCTGCAACATTGTCGTACATGAAACACATGGACATGGCCCGCCAAGTTTCTTTGCTAATATCGATCGTAGTTTTAAGGCCGGACCTAATTTCATGCCTAACGAATTTGTTAGGTGATCTTCGGTTAATAGTGGAAGTCCGGATCCATCGATGCACTGATCACGGAAATTCTGTAAAAAAAAACAACAGCAATTAAATAATATTCAAACTCCATAAAATATCTACGAGAAGAAAAAAAGCAACAAATGGTTGAACCTTAAGAGAGGGCTAAGAAACAAGGCTAATAAATATAAAATGGTCAGGGAATTATCGATAATAACACTGCCTGCATTCTACTACACTGTGAAGATCTTTGCGGAAAAATCGAACACGAAGAATGAAGAAAAGTGTAGGGTTTATGTTGGCGGCACGCGCCTCCGGGTAGCAATATGCCGACCCACCGCGCAAATATGAAAAACATATGCACTTTTTTTCGCTGCCTATAATCAACTCGGACTTGATAGCCGTACCTTTACCTTTACTTCAGCTCGTTCTTCTCCTGATTCTGTCGATGAATTTTATTTTCGTTTTCATTTCTTTCACGCGCTGTCTTCTTCAAGCTTCCAAATGGCACAGAGAAGATATATGACGATGAATTCGCAACCAATGAAATATACTAAGATAGTAGATTTTGATGGAAATTTAATTTACTCTATGCAATTATAGAGGTTAGGAAAAACTGCACAAAGCTCACATAGATAAGGATGGGCTTAAATTTTTTCGAACGCTATAAGTTCCTAGGGATTAAAGGAGTTTCGTGCCGAATTCATATAGACGTCAAAAATGGGTATTTACTTTATCTAATTATACTTCAAACCAAATCTGTTGCCCATGGATTATCCAGCAAACCAGTTCCCTATAGAAGAAAGCTGTCAACAGTCTGTACTTTGTTATTCTATGGGTAAGCGAAAGAGTCAGTGTGAACACAAGTGCTACAATGGTAGCAAAATGCTACAATTTTTTGCTACTATAGGTGCGTTTTTTTCAACTGGAGCAATATCATAAATGAAAAAAACGCTGTGGATGATCCCAAAAAATCAATTTAAACGGTTGGCATTCCTGCTATGAAATGTGATGTATTTGTGTCAGCTGTGGTCTGTCAAATATTTATTAATATTTTCTTGGTAGATACAATAGTGAACATAATAGATATTAACGAAATAGAAGCAGTGAGTACTTAAAATAACTATGTATTGAAATATGTGTCTTTGCGAATATTCTTTAAAAAATACGGAAAATATTTATTGACGTTTGACAAATGTCAATTATCAGCTGGCATTGCAGTTGAGTTGCAGGGCGACAACTGTGCAGCTTTAATTATCCAACTATGATCCCATTTTGATCAATTGTTGCTGTTTTCAATGTAAAACGAATGATCTTGATCGTGATACAGTTGAAAAAGACACCTTATGTTACTACATGACTAAATTTGCTATCCTGGTAAAATTAGCAGTCATGAAACTTGTGTCCGCCAAAAATATGATACTTTGACTATCAAATGAGTCGCCCAGTTGGAAAACCAGCAATATTTGTTTCAACAAACTTGTGGCAAAATGGTTAAAACTGATTATGCAGCTTCTATGTAAGATACTCTTATGCTTAAAAAAAAAATCGCAAATATATTCTTTTTTGGAATGGAAGAGCTTTGATATTAAGCTTATTAAATGAATAAGATATTAAAGTTTTAAATCTAAATATGGCTGGTTTTGCAAACGAAATGAAATTATGACTGATTTTGCAACTCTAACAGTGTTGCTTTTCATTGCCTCTATTCCGTTCTTTCAGTTGACGTTTTCTTTTCTGTGGACTTTGTGGTTTCTTGAATTCCTTGTTATTCCTCGACCTGATGTTGTATTTCTTGTTGTTCCTTGACCTGCTTATCACTAAAAACTATTAATCAGCCTTAAAATACAAACGAAACACGGAAAAAACTCAAATAAATGATTGTGCAAGGTCAGCTGTTCGATTATTAAGATTCAGGGATACTATTATACCGTTACCAAACTATAACAAAAAGTCTCTTAAAATAGTTGAAAATAGTCTAAAACAGTTTTGTATCAAGAAAATATATGTATGTCTGGTTTTGCACCCTGGTTTCGTCATTATGTTTAGTAAAAATATGACTGGTTTTGCATTTGATAATATTGGTCAGCTTTTGAATCGAAACTTTAAGAAAATAGCTTGTTTTGCCCCTAACTGGGGGTTTCAAACCTATTTTTTAAAGGTTTAGGACTGCATTTTAGTAAGTATATGTATCTGTGTAAGCCCAATTTAGTTTAATTGTAGTCTGAGCCGAGACGTATCCAGGGCTGCCGAAACCTTAAAATCAAAAAAATAGTCGAAGGGGCAAAATGTGCATTTTGTGTGAATTTTGATACCTATTCCTAAATAAACGTACACACGCACTTTAAAATAATATTTTTCCCTTAAACATTTTAAATTTGTAGTTGATATACAGTGTTATAAGCAACAGATAAGCATGCAATGACGAAACTTGTTCCATTTAATCAAAAGTAGTATTAGAAAATATTTTTGCTACCCAAGTTAAGAATTGCTACCCTGAGAAATATCAAAACGGTCACACTGATAAGAGTCCGGAACGTTTAATGTTGAAATGCCAACCTAAAAATAACATTTCAAATAGCCATATATTTGCTCATAACCTATGATACCTAGGAGTTGCGATGACTACTTGCTGCCCCTAGGGAATATGGTGTGGTTGGTGCTGTGTCTGAAGAGCTTAGATGTTGAAATCCATATTGAAAACGGTACGAACGGAGCATATTATAATATTATATGTAACTCTGCAACAGCAGAACTTGATCGGTATCGCATGAGCACCTGGGAACTGAGTACGTTGAAATACATAAGGGCGTTGCCAAATTCGATAGTTTTCCCCATTTACTAAATGTTTCCATGTGCACCATTCTGGTGGAAGAGTCTGTAAGGTTCTCAAAAGCTCTCATGACTACTAGAACAAACATCGGTGAATTGGCGATTAAGAGGCAGCGATCACTTTCGAAAGTTGTTGGTGAAAAAGTTGGGAATAACTTCAGCTATGAAGGTACTTATTATCTGCAAATATTTCTTTCTCGCTCATACTGAAATGCATCAGACCATACCATACGCGCTCATCAATATGAGAGATCCCCTATCGCGCATTGTATTTCAAATTCGAATGAGCAAGAACGAGATGGCAATAAAGGAAGAGTACTCAGTCAAGAGTATGTATGAAGGGAGTATGAAGTAGACCTTACCGATCATCGATGACATCGACACTTGTCCCAGTGAATGGCACTTTGCAATTTTTGCCACATTCGGATGTTCATTCTAGCTGTACTTAATGGTATCCCACAAAATGAGTATGGTCCCATTAAGTCAGCTTCTGAACCTTTCCTAGCCATTAAGTCGGCCATTTCATTACCTTCATAGCCGCTGTGTCCCGGAATCTAAATGAGGTCAACTCTGTTCTTATTTCCGAGGTCAATTAGGCATTGGAGTCAATTCCAAACAAGTTTGGACTGGTTTTGATCAGACTGAAGTGCCATTATTAATTACAGCCGTGCTGTCTGAGAGAATATATATTTGTTGGTTTTTGTAGCCCCGTCTGATATTTTCTCTAATACATAGTTCGAGAGCATGAGTCTCCGCCTGAAAAACAGTGGATGTTGTGTGCATGCTATAGTAGAATTTAACATTTAAGCTGATAGAACGATACGACTTAGGATTATTGCTCGGACGGCGCCCTGTTTCTGGTATGTGGTATATCTTAACGTTACGCCAGGATTTGCGTGTGCTCTGAATATGAATAATAGTGTTGGTAGAAGATGGTCCATTCCTGTAAAGCGAGAAATATCCTGTCTTCTCCAGGAGATTTAAATGGTTTAAAACTACGTAGAGACCATTTAGCCTAATTAGCAGTGAAGATCTTGGCTGAGTTTTTCCAGTTGGTTGGTCGACTCGGCCTTGGGACGGTGTACCTTTCTTCATTGCTTGGTTCTATGATTGACGAACCTGGGAAATGAGTTTGACCTAAAATTTCTAACCTCTGTTTCCCATTTTCGGTAATCGTGCCGTCAGGTTTCTCAGTTATAAAACAGTTGTTAATTTCCACTACGAGATGCCGTTGTGTTCCGTTGGTCTAGTAATAATGTATCTCTTGCATTACTTCAAGGCCTAGGCCCGATTTGGGTTGCTGCGCCATTGATTATTATTATTATTTTATTATTATTATTATAACAGCACAAAGTAATAATAAGTGCAATGTTGATTCCAGTGCTTTTATTTAGTTTATTCAGAGTTTTTGGGAAATAGATCTGGTTGAAAAGAAAGGAAAAACTGGGTATAGAGCAAAGCGCAGAATCCTGTCATTAGTGGGTTTCAAACTCACAAGCTCTGGGATGATAGACTTGACTAGGATGTTTGCACAAGGTTACCAAGGCTGACAAAGTGTATGCAGCGGTATTGCATAAACACAGAGCAGATATAGTACTTCACACTATTTAAATATCTAAAGCATCACTGATACCTTCAAGTCTAGTAACAAATGCTTTTTGAAAGGGTTTATGTCCACGTACTTCTCACTCTAAAATCACATTCCACTACCATATGGCTAGAATATTAATTAAATTAAGTAATCGCTAATATGATCACAAATCTATGAACTTTACTAATAAATAATAACATCCAATGGGTACTCTCGACTATCGGCACGGATACCGCATGACATTATCGTCGTTCATCTACTTAGCTAACAAACCGAACAATCGATTTGTATGCGCGCACAAACAGTTTTTTGCATATGGTCTCTGCTTATTTCAAAAGAGGTCCCAGACGCGAAATCGTTGAATTTGCGTGTGTAGGCTTTAAGGGGAGCCCTGGATTTCAACGATATAACGAACGAGTCGGTCATGGATCTATGCATATATGCATAGAAGAAAAATATTAAAAGTAAAAAAAGATCGGTTAGCCTTAGATAGTTTCACGCCGCCGCCAGATCTCATGAGACGCTCGTCTCATAACAATGCCCTTCGGCCGGGCTATAGCTTGCTGTTTTGCCATACCAGAAAATAAAAATGTGCAAGAAGACTTACCGTCGAAACATGAAGAATATTTGCAATAATGATGCACACGCAGCAGTTAGAAGGCAGCGTGGACGCGGACTAACCCGACAACAAAAACAACTACGAAATATTGTTTATATGGCGCGGGATGCCCATAGGTGTTTTGTAGACTTTAAAAAGTGAGCGCTCCGGTGAAAAGAGCCCCATTGGTGGTTCACAATAGAAAACGACAGCTAAAAGAGATTACAATACACGGGGCAAAAATAAATGGGTGGAAGGGTCTTAAAAGGGGTCTTGATGATGATAAAGGTGGTCAAAGCAGTGAACCCCACACTCTCTACTGCATAATATTCGGACATCGACACACCGTACTATAGGAAGTTCCAGGCGAAGGCATTACAAGGCAAGATCACCGATCTTGGGTTGATCATCATCTTGATGATGATGATGGCCAGTGATGAAGTTAGTTCTTGATCTCTCTGTTTCTCCGGTCTTGAGGTCTGGATCTCGGACTTCTGCCTACAACCTACATATAAGCCATAGTGATTACATCTTAAAGTCTCCTAACCGAACTTGAAATTTGATGTCGATCTTGTGGCTGGGCTGATGTTCGATGTGTATGACCGGGGGCAGTTTGAAGCTTTGTTAGCGCGCTGCCTTTTTTGCACGTTTGTGCTTCTCGTCCGGTTAAATATACGCTTCGGACTATACTACAAAGGTTAACCAGGTCAAAACTGAACAACTAAATTGACCGTCGGACAAGCAATAGAGAGGTGTATGGGCGAAATATAGTGAAGCTAGTATGGCTACGTCAGGTAGGTATGTACGGAAAATCGAACAATTTTATTTGGTTATTTCGCCGCCAGATAGAAAAAAATAAACGCTATAGATATACTCGTATTTTAGATGCCTTTAGTCAGAGATGATTTTCTCTGCAATGCGCTTTGAACTATAGATGGTCATATTATAATTGGCATGATGATGATACGTCTTTCGTATTGTTGCCGTATTTTCGTATTTTTTGCGATCAACTGGAAGGCTAGAGCTAGACAATGTAGAGAGAAATTGTTTTTAAAAGATACCGCGATTTTTATTGATGTTGGAATAGAGTAGTTGATACAATGATTCATTTCAATGCCACGGCGAAGAGGAGTTAATATATTTGAGGAAAGCACTGAATTAAGACCTTGTTAATAGA
This sequence comes from Beris chalybata, assembly GCA_949128065.1. Lineage (NCBI taxonomy): Eukaryota > Metazoa > Arthropoda > Insecta > Diptera > Stratiomyidae > Beris > Beris chalybata. Next base: position 92,716,531 of record OX421897.1, read on the forward strand.
AAAGATCAACTGCGGGATTTAAAGCGATCGTAAGCTACAGTTAACAGTTAAGACTCCTTCAAAGAAATAAGAGTCAACAGCACTCTTAAAACTCAGGTAGTAGATAGACGTGCAGTAATTTTGCTATCTTGGAGGTGTTATCACTATCATCATGTTTAGTGGCGGGCTAACAAAGTTGCTGAGTGGCGGGCTGAAAATATGGCTCGCTATCAAGCAATAAAGCTTGCTCATCCTTCGATATTATTTCAACGAATATTGGCCGATAAATTTAGAAGGGTATGAGGTACGACTTTGAAATTTTGTCTGTGTTCATTTTCCAATAGTTAGAGTTAAATGGTTGATTATATAGAAAATCCTATTAGTCCTTCCTTTAGCTGTCATACAAATATCCTGTTAAAATGTCTTCACTTAATGTACGAAACTCATTAGATATAACTCAAGTAATTGTTTAGCAACGAATTCCGAGTTTTGTTTCCTAGTCAGCGAAATCCTTTTACTCAGTTTGGTAGCTTCTATACAAAACATCCTTAAGATACGTGTTCAACAATATTTTCCGATAACGTTGGAACGCTTTAAGCTAGGAATTTTAAATTTTGTACACATTAATTTTCTAACGGTTCCAAGGAAAACGATAAATATGTAAGAAATCGGTTGAGTCCTTCCTGCCCTCTTCAAAAAGAAAAAAAATCAGAAACTCACACAGTATAACATATGAAATTAAACACGGCGATATTGGTTTTTAGTTTCGAGTAGCAACCAATATAACCACTACAATACTAATCGCACACATCTTATTTTACTTTAATCCCATATAAAATATAAATCGAAGTTCAGTATTTCAGCTAGAGTATTATCATACGATTGGTTTGTAGTCAATCGTGACTGCAGTATGCTTTTATTTTCAATATGAAGAGAAAAGTTAGAATGTAACTCACTAATCAAACAATATTCTATTAAAGAAACTAGAATTTATTATATTAAATCAATAATCGTGGTTAAAATGATTATCGATCAACTAAACAGTGCTAGTTGAGATTTCCAAGCAAAGATGATCAAATTTTTGAACTGATCATCATATCAAGAAGAAACCTAAACTTCCGGTCACAACCAGAAACTATGTCGATCACTGCTCCGAAGATTGATGGTCTTTAATCATGGCAGCAGTTCAGGTTGGATCGACAAAGTACTGATCTTAATACCGCTGAAAGAAACAATGCTTCAGGAACATAGACAATTTGGAGTATCTTAGCATCTATCTACCGAGAGCAAATATGCCCAGCATCTATCTATATCTAGTACAAGCGGTCTTATTTCGTACAACGATCTGAGCGTTGCGTTTAACAACATCTAGACTACGGGTACATGTTTCATGGGTACACGGTAAAAGCGCGCTCTAAATTCTTCAGTAATTGACAGAATAATAACAAAGTAAAGAATCATCCGTAAAAGAGGATCGCGCAAATATAAAAGGTCTAAACATAACTATGAAAAGTGCTGTAGCGAGAAATGCAAATCTGAACAAAAATAAAGTTCCATGGAGGTTGCATTTTGCGATAGCGTTTCGTTGTAATGCCGGCGAGATCGCATTTTACATGGGCGATGATCTTCTTTATTTTCTATGCTAGGCATATTATTTTTCATATTTTATATTTTTTTTCTAAGATTCTCTGAACTACAACAGATAATACTTATAAGGAATACGGTCTTCGTTTGTATCTAACGGATTTCAATGCTTTTGATTTGCTTTATTAGGCCGTTTTTACAATAAGACTACGTACATTTTTGTTGTTGTGTTCTCCTATAGGTTTATAAACTAGTAAAATGTGGAAACAAAAATGATTGGGATGAAATTATTGTGTATTAGATCATCTTAAAAGTATGAACAATATTTTTTTTGTTTATTTTACAGTAGGTATTTCCGACTTGACTTAAAAATGGGATTATTGCGATTTTAAAGAAAATGTTATAATATAATTTTACAAATTCTAGTTGCGTTTGACATACATAGGTATATATTTATTTTTGAACAACTTCAAACCAACCCGATATAACTTCATCGCGTAGACAGAAAAGAATTCTATCCATAAAACATTTCGAATGACGAATTACACAATATCTTGAGGAAAGTCGAAGGAAAAGAAAAAAAAAGGAAAGGAAAAACTTTTCTAATTACTTACGAATGGCACTAGAGGAATTGAAATTCTGGTATAAATATTTAGTAAAAGTTAACTTGAAACAGAAACCATCATATGCATCATCTGTTAACTGGGACTGTCTATTTTGTGCCTCCATCTAAAAAAAAGATTCTTCTTAACTGTGGCTTCCGATAACCGATTGTCAAAAGAAAGACGCTGATTGGTTCAGTGGAAATATGTCGCAAGCGGAAATAACGAGAGTACAGATGACGATGAGTCTATTCCATCGACATCAACATATCCTGAATTTCCACCGAGTCGTCAAAAACGTCAATTGTAAGGCATGAAGATTTGAAAAATAAGGTTTTGTTTCTCTTTCCTTATAAGCTGTTCAAAATATTTAAATTATGATTAATAATAGCTTGAAGCTACATATAGATAACTACGGATAATCAACGAATTTATTAGCAATGTCTAGTTTTAAGAACCTATATTGTTGAAGTAAATTTATTTGAATTTGATTTGAGATTTAAACAATCTATTAGGTCACCTATAGCTATACTGGAGAATCATGCTGGACTTACACCGAACACGGTGAGGGCCGACTTTACCCGCACCATAAAAATCAACCAATCAGACGACGAAAAAGTTCAATAATGCCCGACTTTTCGGATGAATGTTATCACATTCATTCTTGTAGGGTGTAAAGACTGAACGCATCGAAGTCGGATTTGAATATCAAAATGTCGCGGCGAGATGCAATCACACGGTTTAAGCCGCAAGTAAAAGCAGCATGTACTCAATGACGGGATTAGATTCGCAGTTCTATCAGTATCAATAATCAAAGCGATATCGATATTGTCGCGAAAATTGGTGAAGTTTTTTAATGTTCGTCAAAATATCTTTCATATTTTATTGTTTCCTTCTTAAAACACACCCAGTTTTAGGTTATGGTAATGTCAAATTTGATATTTCGATGCGTTCACTTGCGACCATTTCAAATTTCACCCACTTACTTGCGACCCATTGCATTCATTCTGTGTAGAGTCACTGTATAAGAACTAACACAAACATCCATTATCATGAGTACGAACAATGACCACTTTTGGTACATATTTCGTAGTCTAAAAACCTGCGAATTTAAAAAATCGCAGGTTTCTTAAATTGCATAGTTTAGTGTGTATACGTGTAGCAGATGGATTTTGATTGACGTTTCACGGAATCGAGATATGTCTCATGAAATGTTAACTAAATACAGCGTTTATCCACTTTAGTGGAGATCCTTAAAATGAAAAATCGAGACAACTGCAAAAAAATTTCAAATGTACTGGTTTCCGTACTCAAGATAATGGATGTTTGTGTTAGTTCGTATGAAGTGACTCTAATTCTGTGCAGCTGCCAACAATCACATGCATTTCAAACTGTTTTTCCTTCTCCGATATTTTGACACTCCAATCCAACTGCGATGCGTTCATTCTGTATGGTTCTTAAGTCTACCATAAAATAGAACTTTTTGGATCGAGGTTGCAGCAATGGAACCGTTTGGAAGATCATGCTCCTATAGCTACTTCCGTACACGCCACAAAAGTCTACTACCATTCTATGAAAGAGCAGTAGTTTGATATTCTATTTAATGGCTGCTCACAATATAAATCGTAAACCAGGTGAATGCTGAGTTTGCAGGTTGATTACACGCAATTGTTCTTCTCCTTGTGTGAATGGGACAGCCATGCCAAAATGGAGCACTAAAAAAAGTAGTACTGGTGCCGGAGTTGCCAGTAGGTACTGGCTAATGTTTTGGGTCCACTATGTGCCGTAGACCAAAGCATTGCCGAGCCTATGCCGATTTGATCACACCAGTCCTACTCTTGGTGAAACTCTGGCCCAATACGGCGTCAGTAATTTTGTTTTTTCTTAATAATTTTTTTTTACAACGAATTTCCTGTGAATTATATTATTATTATTTTTTTAAATGCGAATTGAATTTAATTACACCTTGCACACTCTCGGATTCGAACCATGGTTCCGTCACATCCCGCTTCCGCTACGATACGCACTAGGCTAATCTGTAACATTCTCGCGATAGGGTTCTAGCCGAATCAAAATTGATTTTGAGAAACAAAAAATATTTTTGCCAAGATGTGCCCAGTACAGAGCCGACAGTCGAGCCAATGCCGGAAGAGCTTAGACACCAATAATTTAAGTCAATTCTTGGCCAACACTGGTCTGTTGGTTTGTCAGTACCAAAAAAAAATACAGATCGTTAAGTCTTGGCGGACAATGCCATGCTAATTCTGGGCAGTGTACGCAACTCTGGTTGGACTCCAGCATTTCACACATGGGCAGGGCTTTTTCCTACTAGTAGTACCTAACTTGTGTATTTTGAGCTTGCTTCGCAAAAATACAAATCCCCCTTCTTTTTTGCATTTGTCCACAACTCGACTTATTGCCCATCTCATAGAGCGGTCGCCATTGTAGTAAGGAATTTGCTGTAATACGTTATACTCTTGTCAAAAATAATTAATTTTTAACCGGAAAGATCCTTGTGTTGATCATCGACACATTAATTACACTCACAATATAGAAACACCTCCTCGTTTAATTTTCCACAAGATGCTTCTTGTTTGTACTTTTCAACAGTACGCCCAGCCATTGCGCATTTATCCAATAAATTGCTTTTACGTTATTGCCACAACATATTCTTAAATTTTCCACAGTCATCGGTTCAACGAAAATAAGAAAATCTACTACGCTTGCACTATCGTTTCCATCAAGCTAGGGCTCGATACCTCCTCCCCATTTAACGCAACCGCGACTCCATCATAAAATTAAATCTTTTTAAAAACAACGTTCTTCAATTCCACTCAATCTAAATTAACATCAGTGTTTAGAATAACTTCATTCAAGTTCTCAATTAAATAGCATTATACAATGTGATCGCGAGCGTTCCACTGTCGACTCAATTCGATTCCGTAATATCGGAGGCAGACTACACTACTGAGTCTATGGCCAATGACGAAATATTTGTAGTATAGGGAAAACAACAAAGGGGACTGACATGAACCTGTTGGTACATCAAGTGGATGGATTTTCTTAATAAATTGTATGACCTTCTGATATGGCGTATGGCTGAAACTTCAGGCGAAGAGCTCGTTTTAATGAGCAGCATCTTCATTCCATTTTATATTTTAATTAATTCAACAAAATGTTGTCTAATGATTAACTGTAGATGTAGATAAGTAGAAGCGAAGTACATGTTAATCACTATAGTACCTTGATTTGCTGACTTATTTCAGTACTGAGGCATAAACTCGCTTCATCGCTTGATTTATCCCAGATCATCACATCATATATGTATTAATGTACGAGTATACTCTTAGTATATTATAGAGACATGCGAAACAGGTACATAAATTAATGATGAATATATTTTAATCTCGACTCTAGCTATAAAATAAAAATGTACGATAAGTACAGCAAACATGTTACATGTTTGAAAGGTATATCTTGTACGAAAAACCGGAACATGTATCCGATATTGGTCCTATAAAAGATAAAATAAAGGAAGATTAGCAACACACTATACGGACATGTTAAATTCCGTGCAACCAAACTCTACAATTCATAGTGTGTTAGGTCATTAATTATATGATCGTTAACCTCTATCTTTCTGTGGAAGGTGATCTATATTACTCGATCGGTATGATCATTGCCTCTATAGTGTACCTACATGATCTAGAGAATTTACATGCAAGTACCTTATAACCCACAAGATCAATCGATCGTATCGTTTAGGTATGAAAAGATCGATGATGCTAGGTTTTATAAACATATATACTTGTAGCTGCGCATTGGTTGGCTATAATGTAGCGCGGATTGAATTTATTGGTGTATGTCCTTGGAATATCTTGGAAAGATCACCTTCACACATTTCATTAAGCTGCGATCGAACCGTTTGAAAACGTCTCTAAAAGTAAGGCTTGTGTAGCGTATTACTATAAAATAGAATCCAATATGCGCCATCTATGCGTTTTTGAATTTTTATGACGATCGCTTTAAAGGTGATCGCGATGCCTTGTTATAGGGACGCCTACATTTATCCAAACGCTACATACCTCTAACTTCCATGTCACACCAGCACACGACATTTAGCTTATAAACTTGCTCGGCAAGAAATTCTATATTTAAGGCATGTGCGGTCTTTTAGCCTCTGACTAAAAATAAATAAATAGTTCTATACATCGAGTACCTGCCTACCTAGCATAGACGTAGTTTCAGTTAACCCCCGCTATACATAATAATAATATAATAATGTCAAGCCCGCACAAAAGTTGACTCTTTTTTTTCCGTGGCCTTTTAGTGTGTACTCTATTGCGGTCGCGACTTTGCATTCTTTTTTTTTTAAGATTAAAATAAGTTCGACTCAAGATTGTCGTCTACTATAATAGTCTGCCAACCGGCCAAACCACGTGTGTGGGTGGTGGTTGCGCTGGCTAAGGCCAGTTCACGGAAATCAGTAAATAAAAATAAATTTTACTGAGTTGCCTATACGAAATTGTTTGATTACGGACGATGGACAAGCAGATTGGAGCGGAGCTAGAGCTATTGACAGAAAAGTTCATAGCCGCAGAATTATGCGAGGCGATCGCACAAGGTCATACTGACCCCATGAAATGTTAAGGCCACATTTTTGCCAAATATCAACATAATCGTCATCACGGTTTAAGATTGAGACGGATTTATCTGTTAAAAAAAACTAAAATGAAATATATATCAATTTAATTTCCTACTGCGACAAAAGTATACTAATGAGTACCAAGGTTAACATATTCGAAAATATTATCGGACTTTCATTTTGAATTATTTTAGTGCAGAGATCAAAAAGGCTATGTAAATATAAAGGGTCATTCTATATTACAATTTTAATACATACAGTCAAAACCGGATATAACGACACTGAAGGGACCCTCTAAACTCGTCGCTATATCCAATAGTCGTTATAAGCAATATGCAATTTAGATACATTCCTTTGTATAAAGATTCGACCAGGACCATGCCATTTAGTCGTAATAACCGATCCGTCGTTAAAAGCGATGTCGTTATATCCGGTTTTGACTGTATGTAGGTACATACCATATAAGGTGTTTTCCATTGCAGTCGCTCAAGTGGCGAGGTATGGTATTATGGAAGACACTTGAACTGTTGATTGTGAATGGAAATGCCTAAACGAGGCGCTCAGTTTTGTGTGACAACAGAGGGAACACATTGATTCTGGGACCGAGCTCACAAAGGAAGAAGAACTTTAACCAACCAGTATCTACACGTGGCGAAACAGCTCTTTCGGACCTAGTCCAACACAGTTGAGCCGGGTGTAGTCCAGTGGTAGTGTACTAGGTCTTGAACACATTCTACCGGGTTCAATTCTCACTCAATGCATAATTTATTTTTACATCAATTTTACTTTATTAGTAATAATACAGTATTACTTTGTTAGTAATAATACAGTATTGTTATTGATTTTCAAAAAAAAAAAAAATTTGCTGCCCCCACAATTTTTTTTGTCCACGTTTCATGACTAGTAGACACGAAAAAAGCAATAAAAATTTTCACTCCGTCTGTCCGCCGTACGCCGACCGCCCCAAAATCCTTTGAAGGCTCGTAGCTCTCAAACCAGTGGAGCTATTAAATTAAAATTTTTTCTAGGAATAGACTGGTTAGACCCCTTGAATTGACATTATTTTCAGGGGTGGGGGTGTGAGGGGGAAGGTGGGGGTGTGAGGGGGAAGGTGGGGGTGTGAGGGGGAAGGTGGGGGTGTGAGGGGGAAGGTGGGGGTGTGAGGGGGAAGGTGGGGGTGTGAGGGGGAAGGTGGGGGAAGCGTTTTAGACGAAAAATTTTGGTTTCTAGATCTCAGCAACCACTCATGTTAGGAGACTGAAACTTGGAATTTCTATAAAGCTTTGATAGTGGACCCATTTGCAAAAAAATTGATGATATGGGTGAAGGGGTGTGGGAGTGGAGGGGGAATCAATGCGTCCGAAACGCAAAAAAGTCGAGATCGACACATTCTAAAATCTTTATCTCCTAAACCGTTAATAGCAAGCAATTAAAACTTAACAAATATCTGTAGTTATACTAGGAGAGTAGATTGAAACAAAATTTTTGGGTGGGGTAGTGACGTACGGGGGTGGGGGTTGAAATACTTAACATTACGATATCTCCCAAACCAGTGGCACCAGAAAAACAAAATTCGGTTTGGATATAAAGCTTGATAAATCAAGATTGCTCAAAGTAAAATCTTTGAAGGGGGCGGGGAAGTACGTACGGGGAGGGGATAAGAATTTTTCAAAAATAACACGTTTCATATCTCAATAACAGTGTAAGATGGATGCTTTAAATTTTTACCAGAAGTAGGCCTAATAGAACTCTAGTAGGGAAAAAAAGTTTGGAGGTGTGGGTGTAGAGGGTGAGGGTGGGAAAGGGTGAGAAAGAAAAAGTTCCGATGCTTATATCTTAAGAATCTATAGTGATAGGAAGCAAGTGGCATAATGGAAAAATATAATTTTTTTTAGGAGTAGTATGGTACGGTGGTGGGGGGTGTTTTTCCTAACTTTAGAACGGCTTATGCTAAGAAGTTGAAACTGCGAAATGTTTAATAGGGTCACTTGTAAAGGATTTAAGCAAATGAGTTCTGTTGACATTCTAATCAGCTTCGCAAATACCATCAGAGCTGCCAGACAGTAGGTGATTTGCTATGGGCAACTTTGCTGTTCTGGTAGATCGTATCACAGCCAATAGTACTGAAAAATTATTATCAGTAACACCTTCTAGTACACTGTCATTCCCGGCTCGATTCCTGATCTTCCTTCCCATTCCTAAAAACTGATTAAGTTCGGTATCCCCTTTCTTCTCCACAATTCCCTCCAACATCCAACTCTCCTTCGCACCAATAACATATGGAAAAATATTTGATAGAACGAAACCGCGGCCAAATGGGCTCAGTTTGTTCTTTAAAATTAGCCAAAAAACAGCTATCAACTGTAGGCGCCGTGTTATGGTGCAGTGGGATCACAACGGACCCATCTAGCGGTCTATGTGCTAGCTATCTCAGCCAATAGCTACCCACCTTACCTAACCTAACCTAACCTAGTCCAACACAGTCTTATAGAAAACTGGCCTCTCCAGTGAAGGTTTTCCAATTGTCATGTCCTCTAGGACAGCGAATTATCAACAGTTGGGAATTTCGTGTTGGGGTTTCACTCCACTGACACCGGAAAGCAACAAACATTTAATCTATCATATTTCTCGAGCTGTGTAATACATAAATTATTAAACTTTAGTATCGAATTCAAAGTTCGATTTTTCAGGAAAATAGTCTTTCGCAACGATGCCCAAAAAGTTGGCTAATTTGGCCTTTTCGGATAGTTTGAAGGGATTCATGTTGGACGGCTAACCTACAATGGGGACATTGAGGCGGGAAACATTTTCCCTGAATGCTAACATTCTTCACTGGCTTAGTGGATGGAATGAGTTCTAATTATTGAGTTCACTAGTTCACACTAAATGTGGATTTTGTTTGAGGGTTACAGGTTATTCTGTCAATTCGTGGCTAAATTTTGGATTGAAGTCCGTACCACCCATATAGATATATTTGTGTACTGGCGATTACAAGCAGCGACTGAGTTGTAGATGGACGTCATCACATTCACTTTCACACAAAACAACAACATTCGACAATAGGCCACTATTTTTAGTCACACACATATTTATATAATGTTCCGCTCTTGAAACACGCAAAACAGAACAATTTGACACCTTAACCTTAAGGATTACTATAATGCAATGATGAACGTCAGATGGAAATAAAGCTGATTTTGGGAGAGTGAGGGTCAATGTCCATGCGCACATTTCAGTTAATTAGCACTCGGATCAACCTATTATGACCGGTGGTAGAGTTTTTATGCCGTAAATTTATTGATATAACCGTCCCGCTTGAGTTATGATAAGGAGGACAATCAGAATAGGAGCACTGAATCCGTCCTCCACCATCTAAAATCTACCGTTTTGGGCAGTAGTTCCAACCGACTTAGGTTCCGGGAGCGCTTTTACTATCTCAGCACCCTTGTACCTGTTCTTAGTTCTTTTATGTTGGAAGGTCACAGTAAGTAAGTAAATAAATTCGGAAACTATGGTCGTTATTAAAATTGCAACCGAAACGCGATCTTAATTTGAACCATCAATCCAAAAAGGCTTCACTTAATCGTTTTCCATATCAATTACAAAATAATTTACGATCAGCAGAATGCCAATCGATAGATTTTCTGTCGACCATGTTGATAACTTATTCATGAACCATCCGCGTTCATTCCATCGTCACCACACCGCCAGCATACAGAAAACGTATCAATATCAATCACGACGGACCCTACTATGGCGAACATTCGTCACACTCGCAAGTTTATCACTACGCTTTGCATAATGAGTTTTTATCTTGAAACAACATTTTCATGTTTATTAAAACGAGTTCAATAAATTATGCCGACCTCAAGGAATTGGATCGTTCGATAGCTGGGGAGCTGGAATCTGGTTGGTACGCACATGGGTCGTCCGATCAACAACAACTCAAGAACCACCGATGTCAGGAGTTAGTCCTACCTTTTTTTCTTTATTATTTCTTTCTGTTTCACTTAATTGCCAGAAGAGCTTTGCTTATACAGAGCAGGTTTAAGGCTAAACTGTATTTTATCTACCAGGTATGGTATTTTATATAGTGCGCACGAAAGCAGCAGAAATGTAAAGAAAATAAAAATTACTAAGTATAGCGGTCGGGGAGCGCGCACTCATTGCACGTGAATGAGATGTAAATGACACCCAGTCGACATTATTGTAAAGAAACTGTTGCTTCTACGGCTCCACCACTATTCTTGACTCTAATGTGACAACTTGCTGGGCACTTACTTGTCGCCATGTTTAATATTTATATGCTAGACTATATCCAAGACTCTAGCCGCAACCATAGTATTACAACTTGCCACAGGTATGGCCTTAAGTTCAGCCTTAAGCTGATCGTATGAATGTCGACGCTCGACGGTGTCTCAGAAAAGAGATGCGGTGTACTGAACTGGGAATGCATATAACGGCCGACAGGCCTTATAATGGTTCGGACCTCATAAAACCGTAATTCCGTTCATGACTTGAATAAGAATCTTTACTATTACTTTGGTTATATGGCAAAATCGCTTCATGTGCGAGGACTGTTTGTTAATAGTTGCTAGTTCTGTCGTTAAAAATCTACCAGATCGGCTTCCCGGCATCCCTATAGCCGCTGGAGATAATGTTATTATTCGGTTGCACAAAAAGCATTCAAAAAAAGGAGTTTATTTTTATTATTTAATAACTTGATAGTTGTAAGTATCGCATAATACCGAGAGTTTATGACGAGCTATCAGCAGATTATTCGAATGGAATTCGATGACTTTGCATAATTTTCAAATATGCACACTCCCGAGTTTGTGGGAATAGAATACAAAACGGTAGCTTTTCCGTACTATCAATGTCTAGCGTAAAGATTCTGTCGAGGATCAACAGATCACTGGATGTGTTACATCGTTAAATCGAACTGCTTCAAATAACTCTTCAGTTTGATTCGGTTGATCCCTACGAGATATTTATAGCGCAGTGCGAGCTTACGTGGATGTCTGAAAACTTAATTTCTTCGCATACTAAAAAATAATTCACCTTTCCTGGAATTAGGTCCAAGCAGCTTCGTTTTCACGAAAAGTTCATTTGCGGCATGTAGCTAGTACTTCAATGTGAACAACAAAGTGGACACCGAATCCAATCTATGATTGGGACTTAGCTATCACTGAGAAAACCGATATCCAGGCGTTAAATTCTGCTTTAATGATGAAATATTGACTTAGGGCCGTTCCTACGATCGTCAGTGACATTGCTGCGCTTGCTCACAATATATGAACACGTATGCAGTTCATACATGCGGTTTTCTCTGCTTGTTGGATGGATCATGTCGATATTAAAGGGCAAACTTTGATGAACCTGGAGGCGAAACTATCACTGCAAAGGCAGCTAGAATTTTTGCACAGGATGGAATATCTATCTTTTTTTAATAAAACAGAATATCCACCCATCAGGAAATATTATAATTTACAGATCCCTACAAAATGTGGTGAAGTATACGTTGTGTGGAAAGCTAAATGGTCAGAATCTTTCAGTGAATAGCAAGGCTGACATTATTCTGTTCACCAGAAAGAGAAAAGTCCATTAGTGAGCTGGCCAACCTTCTATGATATGAATCTACATCCCTCAATAGAAGTGAAATATCTGATATTCAACACTAAGCTTTCATCTAGACTTTAGGAGCACTAGGAAAACATTTGAATCAGGTAATGCCGGTCTGCAGTTGCAGAATCAAAATGGTGAATAGTTCACGCGAGTTCTGTCTGCAGCGTTTCTGTCGCGTTTGGGGATTCTTCTATTTTCCATTCACGTGAATGTCCACTTCTCGCTGCCATAACAGAGCACAAGTTAAAAGTTTTATATATTCAATCAATCAACAATTTCTTCATTAGTTTCAGGAGAAAAGCAAGTCAAAAACAAAATTGTGAGGATTATAAGTGGATATTTACACTTACTTGAACATACTCGGCACAAATATCAATACTGCTCACGAAATTGCACGTTTCATCAACATTCCACGAATTGATTTCATCGCTTTGCGCTCGGCAATGTCGTGGAAATTCAACCCGCAAAGCTGCTGGGCCCTCTGATGTGTTGGAACTATAGTTCATATTTGATTCAGATTCGACTTTGACAGTAGTATGCTGGATCGGTGTCCTGGATGGACTAATTGAAGGACTTGTTGTTGTTGAATTGCGTTTGAGACGTTTTAGATGAGGTGCCGAACTCAAGTCGAGTGGTGCTGCTGTAATTGCTGGAATACCGCTTAGTGCAGCTGATAGTGATGCGGAAGATGACGGCTCGTTTCGATGATGTTGTTGAGGACTTTGCGAGTTGTGTGATGATCCGGACGGATTTTGATGCGGCGGATGATACTGTGATGGAAGTATAAATGGCTGCGAGGCAAACTGTGCTGATTGTTGTTGGGGCGTTGGAGTCAGAGTAGATCGCAACGATGGTGATCGATTTTGGTCATTTAATGGTTGACGTTTTTGTTGTGCCGTGCGAAGTATATTTTGTATTTCTGCTTCTTTTGCGGCACGAGCCTGAGTGGTAATTAGAAAATATTGATAATTAGACCGGGACAATATAGATCGGGAGAGTTTCAATGATTTACCAGCGTGACAAGCGCTTGAGTGCTGCTCATATCAATTAGTGGTGGAAACACAGCTGACGAGAATGGAAGTCCTGAGAACAGGGATGATACAAAAGGTACATTGGGTACTTGCGGTGGAGTTGGCAGGGATTGCCGCTTGATTTCGGGCGACAAAGGCGGTTCTTTGGTTCCCGTTTTACTCACTCCACTGGCATATTTTTGATTATCGAAGAAAATACTTCGAGGCGTCGAAGCACTGCAAAGATAAATATATATTTTTTTGAATTGTTTCAATTGGGTGGCATTGAAAAATTATTGGTTTTTAAGTAAAATAGGGGTCGCGATACTTACTCGTTTGGATGACTATTATTGTATTTCGCTGCTAAACTCCTCATAAAATCCGAATAATTTCTAGTTTGGAAATCGTTGCTTCGCGAATGAACTGTTGTTAAAATATTTTGACTAAGATCGCTGGGATGAAGCGATTGTGGAGGAGTACCCGGAAATGATGATGGTGTAGCACTACGCGATCTAGAGAAACAATGAATGAATATTATTAATGATTTTACTTGCAGTTTTAAATAAAAACATAACGCAGTCACGATCGGCTGCAAGCCAATCGTATGATACTCTAGATGAAATACTGAACTCCGATTTATATTTTAGTTGGAAATATATCAAAAGAATGAGGAATGCACAAGCAATTATTACATGACCTTTTACTTACAGGTAGAAACTTTTGTATAGTGGTCGATTTTTTCATTTATAGTGAGTTCCATAAAGTAAGTTAGGACATTTTACAGAATTTTTGTATGGCAACTATATGAAGGACTCATGGGATATTTTTCATATTAATAGTTTCAGCTGCGATTATTATAAAATTAATGTGTATAAAATTTCAAAGTCGTAAATTAAAGCGTTCTAAACTTATCGTGCAATATTGGTGAACATGTTTATTAAGGACTTTTGTATGACAGCTACCCGAAGGAGTCGACGGATGGCGCTAATTAATGAACTCCGTCTTGGTTTTGGCATAAAAATAATTCCTGTAAAATTTGAAATTCCTGCTTTAACTCGTTCTGGAGTTATAGTGAATTCAGTAAAAAGCATACATTTTTGAAGAACTTTTCTAGGCTGCTACACGAAGGACTCATTCGATTTGCATCATATTCGGAACATTTGATTCAAACATTTTAAGCCTTATGTATGCAAAATTTCAAGTTCCTAACTTGAAGCATTCGAGCAATAACTGGGAAAACGTGTTTCAAGGACTCTTGTATGGGAGGTACCCGAAGGATTGGACGGATATCGCCCATTAACGAACTTAGCCTTACTTTTTCCGTTTTACAAGTTGTGACCAAATTTCAACTTCCTAGGTCAACGCGTTCTTGAGTTATCGTGTTAACGGACGGACGGACGGACGGACGGACAGCAAACGGATTTGGGGGTTTTGGCCAAAAATAAACACAAAATAATATAAAACTTTTTTTCGTCCGAGGCTCGGTTCTATGCGTTACAAACTTTTCGGGCTGGATTAAACTTATAATACTCTATATGTTCATCTAGAGTATAAACATAATTTTTTGGGTAGTAACGCTTAGTAGAGGAGGGTTGTGCCGGAATAGTCACACCAATAGACGTAAACTTAAAAATCCCACAATTACAATTGGTTCTTCTTGAAAGGTTTAGTATATACACTACACTTTGAGTGTATTACATTTAAGCCCGTTCCTACGATCGTCAGTTAAATTTTAACCAGAACTATAACTGGAAGTTTTGTATGAAAATCTGTCAGTTAAAGTTAAAGTTAGAACGTAACTTACGATCGTAAAAACGGGCCTTAGTTTTAGCCAGGCAAAGAAACGCGTTTGTGTAGAATCAGTTAAAATTGCAAATTGTGTTATTTGCTTATTTCATAAAAATCTGTCAATGCAAATGTATTGCTATACAATACCCTTGCAAATGTACCCTCCAAAGAAATTCCTTGAATGCTAAGAGTCGATTTTGGGGGTTAGTTAAGCAGAACTATTAGTACTGAATTGGCAGAAACGGCATACTCACTGTATAAGTCGATCGCAGTTTGTTAACTTGTATCCCGTTTTTCGGCTCGCAAATCTAGTCTGGCAACCATGGAGGAGTCAGTAGTATAGCTGGAGTGGCTGAAGTGTGTAAGACTAATTCGTTAAGAGCAGGACAAAACATCGGGTACGAAACAGAGACAATGACAATTTTGTGCTAGACTGTACAATTTTTTTTGCTCTAGAATTGTTTTCATAACAGTGTCGGTGTTGAAAAATAAAATGCCTTTCATATTACACCCCGCACATTCGGCTTTATTAGCACCTGCACTGAAAACATACAAAAGCAATTCGAAACTAACACAATTAGACTTCATTTTATTTATCTCTGAACTAGTTATACTACTACTACATCCATGATGGCAACTTTAGTTAATATGGAATAGGAATTTTTCCCGAAGGATCATATTAACAGTGGCTGGAGCACTTACCTTCGGTGCACTTGGTACCAGGTTCGAATCTGCTTGGCGAAAAGTAATTTTCGAGAATGGGATTGGGTGTCGGACTACCAGTTCACTCAGCTGTAAATGAGTGCCTGAGTTAAAATCGATGTAATAATCACGGACGAGCGTGTAACCTCCTAATGTTCCGTTGGTCTCGTAATGAAGTAACTCTAGCATTACTTCAAGGCTTAGACCCGATGGGGGTGTTGCGCAATTAATTATTATTAATATTATCATACTAACACATGACTAAGGTGGACGAATAAAATCATTTATATTTATTCGGACAGTTAATAAGTAACTTAGCTTGAGCACTTGTTGAGGGAGGTTTTGAGAGTTTGAATAAATTTAGGAGAAGTAGTAAATGACGGTAGCTCGGGTTCCGTGACACTCCGGTATTCCACGAAACAAAGATGGCAACTTACTTGCCCTAGTAAGCTGTTGGAGCTCATCGAATGGCATCATCGGAGGTACCAGACAGTATTTGATTTGTTATAGGCAACTTTGATGTTCTAGTAGATCGTACCACAGCCAACAGCACTAACAATTACTAAAACCTTCTAATACACCGCCATACTCGACCTGAATTCTGGCCTCTCCATCCCTAGGCTGACTGGACTATGCACTACTATGTATTAAGGACTAACCTCCAAAGTTCAGTTCGGTACTCTTAAAGGATTGCTATAGTTCTAAACTAGTTGTTCATTTAAGGTGCTAGTTCAGTGAACCACTTCGATTGAACTGCGCACGTATGCCATAGCTCTGCTATGTTCACTGTATGGAAATATTTAATGAAATGTATTTCAGTTTCGCACTACTATCGGCTGTGGTCCAGGCGCGTGGCGTAAATCTGCGTAGGGCTCACGCAACGATACGATCGCTAAATTTCGCGGAGTTTTTTGATTATTTCATGGAATTTAGCAATCGGAATTAGAGATGGGTCGTTTACGAGGGAACTGTTCCAAAAGAATACTTCATTAAAGTGAGTGAGTGAATTAACTCATTCCTTTTGGTAAACTGCATTTCTATTGGATACGTGACAAAAAACTTTACCGACCGTTATTGCGCTAGCCCTACGAAGTTTCAAGATATAAGAGCGTTTCTCAAAACTTGAGCTGTGTCGAAAAACGAAACATATGGTTAGTCATTCTTCTCTAGTCTTCGTTCTATTCACTCTGTCAATTCGCCCTTCATTATATTTCTCCTTTTCAAACTGGATGACAGTTCAACAAAATGAGTGAGTTCATTCAGTCACTTACTTCAAAGAAGTGTTCTTTTTGATTACTTCATTCGTGAACGATCCATCTACGGTTAATAATCGGTCGGCATAGTTCTTGCATTACTGTAATGGTGAAGTTGCACAGCGTAGGTATATTGCCTTTCAAATGAAGGTCAGGTCGCCGCATCTACCATACACCCTGGTCATCAGTCTTGACGAATATTCAAGTTGGGTCTTTTTAAAGAGGATGACAATTTATTTGTGGTTATTTACTACTATATACATAGTACCTACTACAAGTATGAGTATGAACATATTTTTACTGAATTAAAGGTCAAAAATTGAAATCATCATTTCCTGACATGACAACCCCATCAAAATAATCCGAGCCAAGAAGTCAATCTTTATCAAAAATCGGGCCGTCCGATTTTTATCTTCTTCCTACTAACAACAATCAATTAATGTTGATACGCATAAATAAAACATCATCATATCTTAAACATTTCCCTTACGTATAACTCTTTTCGCGATTTATGAATAAACTGGAAACATTCATTCAGAAAAACCGGACCGTGGCAGTTTCGTTCGTAGCGGCCAGTCGAGTTAACCAACCCGCCGCGTGCGCAGTTCAACTCTCTTTGGTTTACCTTGCGCAAATAACATAATCGTACAGAAAATGTGGTTCGGTCGGGAATAGTGGAAGACAGGTAGAAAAGGTAGGCAGGCACTGAATGATATTCTACTATTTTTACTCTTCGACTGGGCAGAATTCATTGAATACCTATAATGAAATGTCCGAAACGTGCAGGCCGAGGCCAGTGGCTGCTCTATTGTAAGAAAATTAAAAAAATTAAAATAAATGATTTCGAGTAATGGTCAAGCGTATCAAAAATAAAACTTGAAAACCTCTCATTGGACTCTTGGAAACCTACATAATAGCCTATATACCACCTGTACCGCACGCTGTACTGGGTAACCGGAATTAGGAAATTACTCTTTCGTACTAAAGTGGAGCGAGCCCATATACATATGTATAAAAAAAAGCCTTGTGGTTCGCCACTAACTTGTTGATGGCACTTTAGAAGCAGCAGTAAAAAAACCCCCTATAAATAAATTAATGCAAAGATTTCATTTCGAGTAAAGGTCAACAGTATGGACCTCATATAAGGTAGGAATGTGACCGTAAAGGCCATAATGTTGTCATACGATTTAAGTTTTTGGATTTTATTTTAAATACCAGTTTTATCGCCGACTATATTGATCTTGGCTGTAGGTTTTTTTTTCATTGCAAAAGTAATGTAGAACTGGAACTCTTCCCATTCCCACCTTACGTCTACACTATTAATTTTTATTGTTATTGTTTTAAGTTTAAAATATCAGTTGTCTTACAAAAGATATTTCCTGAAGTGCTTAAATTTAAATAATTGTACATCTTAAAAACAATAATAAATAAGGAAAGATTAGGATCTGCGTGCGATTGTTTTGTATGGTGAACGAGCTAATATAACGGTCAATTCCAGCCTCTGATCTTTATTACAGTGGTGGCCGCTTATAGTAATGGCGGATAATGTTATAAGTCACATTTTGTTATCAAAACAAGTTCGTTCCATTATCTACAAACGAAATGCATCGCTTATTGGAATAAGAATTCGCTTTATGTTATCATTCGGACCAGTTTTCCGTGCATCTCAAAATTAAAGATGATTGCTCATGGTTTTACATGTATGTAAAAACAAGACGATACATACTATATCATAGATTACATTATGAGAAATTTTAGTTGTTCCGTAGCTTCTGAAACCAATTAATGTAGGTCTCGTTCAACAGAATGGGATCAGCCTCGAATAAGTTTTCGAAACAGTTTTATAGATGTCGGGGCTTGGCGCGCTGAGTTGACAGATATGGACGAAGCTGGATATAAAACGCTGTACAAAATTTGCTCAAAGGGAGAGAATCAGCTCCACAGTAAGTGTCCTGACCGAACATTGTCTTATAATCCGGCATGATAAAAGACGGCGATTCTTCTCAAACGACTTTCTTTAGATCAATGAGTATGAATATCTTGGACCTTACTTCTTTTTTTTTATGGACCCTGAACTGGACTTTGGTGGTTAGTCTTTAATACACTGTAGTGTACAATCCAGTCAGCTTAGGGATGGGAGATCAGAAATCGGGCCGGGTATGGTAGTGTACTAGTTGGTGGTAAAAGCCTCGTTGCAAAATATATAAAAAAATAATCGATTTTTTTTTTATTTCATATTTTTTTCTACACTCATTTCTGCACGTCACACAAAAGACCGCACCTTTGTGGGATAACGGGAAGTGCCTCAAATTTTGCTCTGAAGTGTGAGAAGTCAAATAAGTTACTGCGAGATATGTTTTCTTTTCTGGCTCTCCTGAAAAGTAGTGCTTTTTCAACTTTCGGTACGCGTTTCTCAGTAACACATCGTAGCGTCTTAATTTTTTTTTTTCATTTTCATTTCATTTGTTCGTGGAAATATTGACTTGCTTCATACGTGAGCAAATTAAAATATCTCACCAAAAACTATAATTTTTTCAAATACGAATGAAGAAAAACGTTAAAAAAAAAAATTCGCTTTTTCTTAAATATCTCCACCTTCAGTGAACGTTTTTAATTTTCTCACGTACTAGGCTTTTAAATATAGTTATGAGTTAAGTAAAGGATGAGATTCAGGTACCGAAAGATAACGTGTTTCGCCATACAAAATGTATGGGAGCTCGAAATTTGCAACGAGCCCCTTAATAATTTTGAACAGTCTTATTGACCTTGAAGCAACGGAGATTTCGTGAAGTGCTTTATTACAAGATCTAAATGGTCCAGTGAGTAGAACCAAATTCAAAGATACTGTGGTAAAATAACGGATCTTTTTGGGTCAGAGCGTGTCCGTGTTTTCACGGGCAGCCACGCGTATCTACCTACCTACCATACCTTTGTAAAACATTGAGAGTTCTAAATAACACTTAAGTAATGAATAAAAAAATAATATTAGAGGCTTCGAGTAATCTATATTCAAGAGTAGAAATATAAAAGAGAGAAATTTTCACCTTCGTCTATTGTTTCATCCGGTTAATGTTATTGTTTTTGGTTGGTCCCAAAGTGATTACAATAAGCGGCAGCCACTATAGTACGTATGTGCATCAGACTTTCGAAAATCGATTATCAGAGAATCACCTAAATATTATGTGATTTTTCTAAAATTGTCATAATTTTCGAATGGAGAGGCCACTTTTCGGTGCTCTCTGTACTAGGAATGGTAGATCAGGAATTATTTGAGATAGGACCTGATAATTTACAAAATCGGCAGACCCCGTAAATTGTAAAAGGGGCGACTAAGGGTTGTAAAAAATAAAAACCTAATTTTTATTTCTGTAGAGTGCAGTCTGAGCTATTTCGGTTCACACCGCGGAAGCGGTTGAAAAACTACCATCGATGTTCGATGGTTTTCCAAACCCTGAGCTAACTTCTGATGATTAGGGTAGCGCTGGTGTAGTGCAATGCACTTCGACGATTTACGTCCAGTCTTCTTCCCGATGTTTCGTTTGGCGTTGTTTCCTCCTCGTTGAGTTGAGGAATTCAACAGGTCGTTGTTCATTTTCTTTTCGTTCTTGGTCAAATCGTCACCAACTCGACACTTAAGGGGGGATTATCTGAGTAGAAATTTTTGTTCTTAAAATTTTTTTTTTTCGCTAATCTTGAAGTTTACAGTCTTAAGAATGTTGTCTGTAAATTTCATATTGAAATTCCAATAATTGTGGAAGTTACGGGCAATTAGCCGGAATGGGCCCTTTGTGAATTCTCTATATACAGTTGCTCACATAATTATTGGTTTGAGACCAAAAACAATGTTTGGGGCAAAATTATGACTGAAACGAGGAGAAAATAAAAAAAAAAAAATTTCATTTGTTATTGTCTTTACTATATACTCATGGAAATAAGTGTTTTTTCAACTTGAATTATTAGATTAACCTCTTTTCTAATGAAAGGTTGCTCGAGATCTCCATTAGATACCTACAATCTGGACGTAAACACTCTCTCTACAGCACAACATGCGTATACGTAAAGGGCAACATAAACTATCATTCTTCCATGTCAATGGCAATGATAGTGTATGTTGGCCTTAAGGGCCCATAGACGCTCATGCATGAGTGTCATTCATGCTTGTCGCGATACGTTTTGGCTCCGCCTACAAAAATCAAAAGTTCCCGTTAGGGCCATTCTTCTTTATGGTGACCTAGTATGGTGGACAACCCTGGATAGAAGCGTGCACAACAATAGTCTAACGAAAGCGCAGAGAGCGGCTTCCTTAGACATCACGGGCGCTTTGTAATCAACGCCAACAGCTGCAAAGGAGATTGTTCTGCTTCTGCTGCCAATAAATATTCAAATCATGAATGCTGTTGCCAAAAGCGCCTTGAGACTGCAGCTGGGTTTCCATATATGCGAAAATTTTGTGTGACAAATATTTTTCACGATAAAAATGTGTCACACTCTTCAGTCTAGAGTTTACATTTGTGACATTACTAGTCACACCTTTGCGTAAATTGGTTATGTCAGTTGTCAAAAAAAGTGTAATGGCTGGAAAAATAACGAAAAAGCAAAAAAATTCTAAAAAAAATTGTTAAAATTGCTTCTATTATTGAAAATAAAAGAAAATTCGAAGCGACAGTAATGGGTATCGAAGATATTTCACACTAATGACAGAAAGTGAAAGACGTTGAACTGAAATTTTCGAGAAACCTTTGAACTGAAATTTTTGTCACAAGAAAAGTCGGAGTATCTCCGACGAGTGACATGCGACAAAATTTGTCACAGATTTGTAATCTGATTGGATAACTGATCTGTCACACATATTGTCACAGAAAATTGTCGCATATGGAAACCCAGCTTAAAAGAGTCTGGTGGTTGCTGTAAATCTACGGGTTATGGGCACAGCAGAATTCTTTCATTATTTCCAGGTTGTGCGCTCAGTGAACTCACCCACAAAATAACTTTGTTTTTAAGCTTCGATACAAGATTCCATACCCTTTTCCCTACTAGGGGTGACTGATTATCCCAATGATAATGGAATCTGAAGTTGCTATATTCACGGATGGGTCAAAAATGGATACTGGAACGGGGGCAGGGATTTTCTCAGCCGACATGATCATTCAAGTATCTTTTTGCCTGCCGGACTACTGTACAATACAATATTTTCAAAGCCGAGGTATTTGCCGTAAGCAGTGCAGTGGACATACTAAATTCCGCGACAAATCTTCCTGAAGGAATGAAAGCTCTAAGCTCCAACCTAGTGAAGTCAACGCTTTTGAGAGTGTAGGGAGCGTCTAAAAAAATGTGCTGAGTTCCGGGACACAAGAAATGAGGCAGCCGATGAGCTGCCCAAAACTGAATCTGAAATGGCTGTTATACATACATGCAACCCAGGCGGTAAAAGTACCGCTTAATTTCATCAACAGTAATTTTGATAGGAAGGCAATGATGCTGACCACTGCCATGTGGTTCAACCTTACTACGTTTGAAATACATACTAGAAGGACTGCCAATCTTCTGAAAAGAAGTCGTTTACCCATAATGTTACGGCAGTTATAACGGGCACTGTCTCTTTGGCAGACATGCACAACGCTTAGGCGTTCAATACAATGACTATTGCAGAAGCTGCAGAAGCGAGGAAGAAGAAGAGAGTGTCTTTGTGAGTGTCTCCAACTAGCCAGCTGTGGTTTCAGAGCCGTGGACAGCTACTTATTCTCTAGACTCGGGGACATGGCTGGAGCACGAATTGATGAACAAGCCAAGTTCATTTGCACCTGTAACTGGTTCGACGAGCCTTTCCCCTGCAGCAATACTACGACAACTACCTATATTGGACTTCATTAAGTTGTCACTAGTGTGGTATCACAATAGACCAACCGAACGGTCCAAGTGAGTCGATCCATAGTTGCCACTATAAAACAACTTAACCCTTAAATGCCCACATGTCTATTTTGGGCACGCACTCTTTGAACAGAAGGTTTGTCCAACGGAAATATTTCAGACTGCGTGCGAATATTTTTAGTACGTTCTACGATACAAGCGACACAGTTTGCACCGGTTGCCGCTTGAAACCAACTACATTTGAAAGCTTGAAATTCAGTTGAGTTTGCGCCGCACGACGATACGCATTTTTTGTGAATTTGCGATTTTCAAACATACATACATATTTGTGGTAAATCGGTCGAATCCGAATTATTTACGTGTTTATTATTGTGTCTAGAAAGTGATGTGAGTATTCAAAATAAAAAATTTCAAAAATTTCATCCTTTTTTTGTGAGTTATGACAAGCGTGTACGCACTACCTGAAATTACCTGTCACATACCCAGGTGAGTTGTATGAAAAGTCGTAAAACAAAAGTTGTTCAGAATTGTCTCCTCTACAACATATAAATCTTTGCCCGAAAAAAAAAAAAAATTGGGCATTAAAGGGTTAACTTAACAGGCATAAGTTTTCTGGGATGCGCGTGGGATAATTTTAATTGATTATCTAGATAAGGGAAAAACAAATAAAATCAAATGAAATCAATGAGTTAAAGTTCAATTTAAAACCTCACGGTGCGTGAATATCCGAAAATGTTTTCTTAAGGGCAACATACACTATAATTCTTGCATGTCATTCTTGCATGAATGTTTGAAGTAATGCTAGAGTTCATGCCATCATGCAGCCCCATACACGAGAGATTTTCGAGAAAAATTCAAATATTCATGCAAGAATGATAGTGCCTTTAAATTTGCTCTGAATTATCGTATTACGAAGCATTTAACAATAAAAAGGCAAAGGATAGGAAATTACAATAGACGAAATTTATTTACTTATGTAATACTGTTTATCTGGAACGCTTATAAAATTTGCTATGACTATTATAACTATCTCAATCCTGCCTGATTGCTCCCTTTATTTGTTAAGATGACTAGTTGAACCGGAAAATACTTCTACGTGACGTCGAAAATGATCTTTTGCAATGAAAACAGAATACTGGTAAAAATATTTCTCAGGTTTGATCACTCGGTAGATATTAAATAGATAGGTAAGGACGTAAGGTAGATGATCAAAATATAACATATGTAGGTTTTAACCAATTCCATTTAAGTGTTTTTAAAACTATAAAGATACAGATGTACATAATTCAAACAACAGGAAGAGCAATTACACACGCTTCAGAAATATTTATACTAATATCAGTAATAAATTAATGGTGTTTAAGAGGATTGAACTGGCTGGATTTCGTCAATCCTTCCTATGTACGAAGATAAAATAGTAAAACAGATGAAGCTTATATTATATCATCTCTTTTTACTATCGAGCAGATGTTCCGAAATCGTACAAACTGAACAAAACTCTCGATTTAAAATGCCCACACACGTGAGCATCCGACGATCATGTTCTTCATGTTCTTGCTAAGCTCACGAACTACACATATGAACTATAGAAAGGATTGCATAAGACCTCTAGCTTAAATGAATTCGGGCAATAAGTCACCTGGAAAGTGTACACCTAGCATATACGAGGCATAGCAATTTTGACAGTACCAGGAGGTAAGAAATCAAATAGTATGTCACGTCCTACACTTACTTCACTAAGTTATGGATAAGTTACCTTACTGTTTGCACTGTACTAGCTGGGGGTGCATATACTATATAGTAAAAAAAATAAAAAAAAATAAACAAGGCGATATGAAATCGTGACGCATGCAATTTGTTGCAATCTTCAGTGAACAAACAATCGCCTGTGACATTAAGACCAAACACTTCGTATTACAGTCGACCTGGTGTAGATGGATCTTTAAGCTCAAGCTTACCTGGATATCGAGGAGTGAATATCGCCGTTCGCTGTCGGGCTGAGTCTTTCTCTCTTAATGTTGTTACGGCTACTCGTACTGCTATTTGTCACATTATTATTATTATTCGTACTTAAGTCGCCATTTTTCAATATAGACGCCGATGATGACGTATCCATTATTTGGCTTTCATTATGAATTTTATCGTAAAGTAACGAATTTGAGTTATCACAGTTTTTATTCTTATTATTGTTGTTGTTACTACTATTGTTGTCGGTCGCGCCACCGAATCCCAATAGCATCCGTTCGCTGAGCATTTTTTCAACAGACGTCACTGCCGATTTCTTAATTAAAAACGATGACAGTTGCAATTGTTGTTGCAACTTATCGTTATTTGACGCCGCAGCAGCAGCTGCAGCCGCTGCAACAACCGAAGCTTGAACGGCTTCGATTGAGGCGGTCGAAAATGTTGCCAAATTCGGGGTGGATGTCGTGCAAGGGTTTTTCCTTTTTGCACGAATTTTATTTGATGTGCTAACACCAGTTTGGATTGTTGCTTGTGCTGGGAGGATTGTCGTGCTGCTTGTTTGGATGAATGATGACGGCGATGTTGCAGTTTGTGGTAATAGTTCGGATGCCAGATCACCTGAAAAAAAAGAAAAAGTCGGGTTAGGTCGAGCATATTTCAAGATATTCGGTTTATGTAATGGTATCAAGAAAGAAATCATGAAAATACATTTTCTTACATCATACGCACACAATTTACAATACAAATTTTAGAAACTGTTCACGGTAAGAGCAGCAGTAGGAGTAATTACAAATAATAATAGGTACACTGAACAGCAGTCAAAAAGGATCTGAAATGAAATCAACCTTTTCTAATTATTAGAACCACAAAAGTAGAACGGTATAATCGATAGTACGCTATAACGAAAATAGGAAACTTTCCCATTTGTGAATAGGGATTGAAAAAGGGTACGTTATAACCGAAAGTACGTTGTAATAGTGCACTTTATAAGCGGGTTGTACTATATATAGTATGTATTTGTATAACGAATATGACAGTGAAAATGATATTACTTTATGACCTTAATTAAAGATTTGGCGATTTGTGATGTGTCTCGCAAATGTTTGAATAATCTAGATCAATTTTGTTATTTTTGTGAGGGGATTACGTCTGTACTTCAGGAATGTTACATCATTACATCGATGTAAATAAGCTTGTTTGTAATCAGATGGAAAATCAAGTCAAACATGCAGCACATTTGTTTCGGGGTTTTGAAGATGGCTAAAAAGTCAATGCCGATCTATTTATTATGTTTATATTCCAACTGTTTGAGGAAAACCGTCAATTCATGTAACCGGTTGCTATTTCCGAGGACTAGGAAAAGGCTTTTGAAAAGGAAGAAACCAGTTGTTCAGTATAAAGCCACAGTTCCGTTGTTGCATTTCTGCGTATCGTATCGGAATGTTTAATAGATTTAACACAGAGATGAGTTCTATTTACATTCTTAGCATATTCACTAACACCATCAGAGATACCAGACAGTAATTGTTATAGGCAACATTGCTGTCTGGTGGATCATATTCCAACCACGAATAGCACTAAAAAATATTAACACCTACTAGTACACTGCCATGCCCGGCCCGATTTCTGACCTCCCATCCCTAAGCTATCTGGACTGTACACTACAGTGTATTAAAAACTAACCACCTAAGTCCTTAAAAAAAATATAAGAAACAAGAGAACATCAAATCAGGTTAACATAGTATCGGTTTTTTTTCTTAATATTCCTTAAAAGATTCACTTTCTTTACACACATTCTTCGTTATAGTGAGCAGTGACTCCGTAAGTGACAAAAATGGTAAGCGTGCTCATTAGAACAACTCTACTACGAGTGAGCAGATTGAAATTGATATTTTAAGGGTGTCACTAATGTCAGCAATTCGGTCGCACTACACTGATATCCGAAAAAAATAAAATTGCTCCTTGATTGTAAACTTTTTCAGTTGTTATGGGCTTCGAAATACTCAAGTTGATGCAAGTGTTTCTTGACAGCCCGCACGACTTATTTCTGAATTACATCAGTTTCCAACAACAAATTTCCACCACCCAAAATAGCCTAGAATCTAGCCTAGAAATATACCTCTTGTGAGTTTTACACACACCACTGGATGCGCAGGAAACCTCTCTCTATCTTAGCGCCGTGGAGATTATACTCGGAACATGTTCTTCTACTATGAAAGCAAAATGAAGGTCAGTTCTACATGAATGTATTTGTAAAGCGATTTTAATTGGTAGCAGCGATTGACTAGTGAATTATATCAGCAGCATTTCCAATAGTATGATTATTGAATGTTGATTGATAAAGAGTTGTTTTACTTTATTATTTTAATAATTAAGTATTGTGATTGATTTTAAAAAAAAAAAAATTTGCTACCCTCAAAATTTTTATTTTCACGTTTCATAACTAGTAGACGCGAAAAAAGCAATAAAAATTTTCAGTCCGTCTGTCCGCCGTACGCCGTACGCAAGATCGTTTGGAGGCTCGTAGCTGCCAAACGATTTGAGATATTAAATTTAAATTTTTTTAACGAATAGACGGGGTAGGCTCCTTGAAGTGACCAAATTTTTAGGGGTGGGGGTGTGAGGGGGAAGGAGGAGGAAGTGTTTTAGACCGAAAATTTTGGTTTCTAGATCTCAGTAACCCCTTATGATAGGGAGCTGAAACTTGGAATTTTTATAGAACTCTGATAGTAGACCCATTTGCAGAAAAACTTTTTAAGTGGGAGGTGGAGCATAGAAGTGGAGGGGATGAGAATTTTCAAACACATTTCATATCTCAAGAACAGTGTAAGATAGATGCTTAGAATTTTTACCAGAAGCAGCGCTAATTAAACTCTAGTAGGGAAAAAAGTTTTGGGGTTGAGGGTGTAGAGGGGGAGGGTGGGGGAGGGTGAAAAGGAAAAAGTTCCGATGCTTATATCTTGAGAACCTGTAATGATATAAGCCTTAAACTTGGTATTTAGATAAAGCTATAGTAGCGGAATGTTGGAAAAATATAATTTTTTTTAGGGGTAGTATGCTACGGGGGTAGGGAGTGTTATTCCTTACTATTAAACGGTTCATGCTAGAAAGTTGAAACTCGGTGAGTATATGTAAATAAACTAGAAAAGTAATTGTGATAAAAAAAATTTGAATATTCATTGGCGTTCAGAAAGGGGGGCAAAAAAAATTATTTGTAAGTATAATAAATATAAAATGCATATATTTTCACGATTTTCGTCATATCTACTAGGTCTTTCCAAATATTGAATTCATTTTTATTCTACGGATTCTTCGTATGAATACCTAGAAAGTGTTTTCAAGGTTTTTTGAAATTCGACCTCTAAGGGTAGTGTGGTACAAGTGGGGGTGTTTTTCCTATATATAGAACGGCTTAAGCTAATTGTAATTGTGATAAAAAAAATTTGAATATTCATTGGCGTTCAGAAAGGGGGGCAAAAAAAATTATTTGTAAGTATAATAAATATAAAATGCATATATTTTCACGATTTTCGTCATATCTACTAGCTCGTCCCAAATATTGAATTTAATTTTATTCTACGGATTCTTCGAATAAATACCTAGAAAGTGTTTTCAACGTTTTTTGAAATTCGACCCCTAAGGGTAGTGTGGTACAAGTGGTGGGTGTTTTTCCTATATATAGAACGGCTTAAGCTACAATGTTGAAACTCGGTGTGTATATCTAAATCAACTAGAAAAATAGTTTTGAATAAAAAAAAAACGAATATCTATTGGCGTTCAGAAGGGGGGCAAAAAAATATCTGTGAAAATAGAATGCATATTTTCCCACGATTTTCGACATATCTACTACCTCGTCCCAAATATTGAATTTAATTTTATTCTATGTATTCTCCATAATTGACCCCTAAGAGGGTGTAAAGTGATTGTGTACTTTTTCATAAATTATTCCATATCTCTCAGATCCAATCAGATTTTCACTTCCACGATCTTGTTCTTTTTGATAGGTTTTCAGTCACATAGTAGCCTCCACCGCATTTCAGAATTGAACGCGTTCCTAACTTGTACCGGAAAAATAATAAAGTTACGCCCAGATTGTTGGCAGATTTTTTTCTATTGATTTTAGTCCTGGCGATCCCCCTGCTCAAATGAATATAAATATGTAGTGGACAGTGCAGAGAGTTTGACTGGGTCACTACACTAGTGAAGGATCTTATTCGTTTTATCTTTAACGTTTCGGTAGACTCAGTGGCCCTAAAACTTATAAACATTTAATCTCAAGTTAGTCCCATACAGATGTCCTCAAGAATTAAACTCAATCTAAAATTCCTCACTGTTATTTGTTAAGTATGTCACCCAAAAGAGCGAGCGGATAATAGCGAATGTTCAAATTATACACTCGTTGTGTAGAAAAGAAAGCTGGTAACAATGTTTGAAGGTTTGGATTTTTCCAGTGAATGCAAGGTGCAAAACGCGATTGATGAAATCTAATACTTTTTAATTAGATTTAATTGTAGCATTATGAAGTTTCCGTGTTCTCACAAGTCGAAATAAATGACCGTTAGGCATCTTGAAAGACACTTTTCCTTTACATTCCTCAAGACTTAACGTGGAACAAAAATAAATCTCAACTGAAAAGATATTTCTCTTGTGCATAACTATCCCTCTAATGAATCCTCCTTATTTTGTAGCATGCTCCGATAACACGGCAAATAACTCTTTTTCGTACGGAATAAAAACGAACTATCGGTTAAGAAGTGTGCTGTCATGCGAGTAGCTAGCTTAAAGATGTACACTACACACTATACCTGTATCTACGAGCAGAACACGTATCTATAGGTAATCGTATGTAGAAAATGAGTGCAAGGTAAGTCGAGGCATGGATATGCACAGTATGCACTCGGTTCCAATGATATGAGGTATACATATTACTGAATCAGTAAATAACCGTCGCTAATTACACTAATGAATATCTTACACAAAACGTTAGCCACGGAAGATAATGACCTAACTAATTGCACTGTTACAGCACATCTAGCAAAACTATTGGTCATAGTGCAAGGAAGAGGCTAGCTCTGCTGATACATCTCCGCCGTTGTCTTATAAGAAGTCTACCATCTACTATTACTTCTTAAAGTCCATTCCTTAGTACGAGTAAGCCCATAGCGCATTAGTTCGGAACTCTTTCGCGCGGTAATCTGCAAAAACTTATTTTTTTCCCTAGTATGCACAGCATGAGGTCTTTAGATGAGACGAAACTTGTAAATTGATTAGAAATATGGTATACCTAGGTACCTACCTGTTGTATAGTTGTGGCATACAGATATGAAGTACTGGACTACAGATAGAAGGGAGGAAAAAAACAAAGTGTGAAGAGAGTTATAACAAGTGCACACGCTATGATTGATCAGAAAAATTTTGAGTTCAGCTACCTTTCGGAAAAATTTCAGAAATTGTTTTGGTTTACTTTACTTCGGTAGGAAAAATATTGGGAATCTTGGGTGGCCATATAGTACTATTTGATTTTTTTACAACGCATTCCATACTCTTTAATTCTGTGCTTGATCCTTCTATGCGTATTCGAAACATCTCGCTAAGCTCAAAATTTTATTTTCGGATAGGCAACCAAACCTATAGGTATAAGAGTAGTTGAAATTGACTGGAAAGAATTTCTTTATAAACAAGGAGAGCCTGGGTAACTGGAAAACGCTTACCGTATCATGTGTTTTGCGACATCTTGGATAAAACCAAAAACATGTCGATATATTGAGAAGTATGGCTCCTGCGAGCCTACAAGATAATAATTCTTTCCACAAGACGCGAATATCTTTTGATTTAGCGTAATCTAAAAATAACTAGTAGGTATATATCTCAAAATAAAGCAACAGCCAGCTTCTAAAAAAACCTAGCACTATGAAGGTGCAAGGATACAGTAAGTACATCTTAGTATCCTAGTAACAAGCATACACACACTAGCAAGGGCGCCCTTAGAGGGGACAAGAAGGAGCCCTTGCTCTCATCTGTATTCTAACAATCATTTAAATAGTATATATGAACCAAAATTTTTTTTCACTCTTCTGTTATCCAAAGCTTATTCTAATCCGGCTCGACAGACTAAAAATGTTCGATTCTTTCACAAAGACAGATTTTATTAAATATTCTTCGAGAATTTAATTATCGTCAGTGCAAGATATTTATACAAACAATCCAAAAGGGAAGTTTTAGTAACTGGATAGTGACGTGCGGTACCAACTTTATCTTATGATGGCAACAATTTAATTTAATACTAAGGTCCGTTCCTACGATCGTCATTTAAATTCTAACCGCAACTTTAACAGCAAGTTTTGTATGAAAATATGTCAGGTAAAATTCGAGTTAGAACGTAACTGACGATCGTAGGAACGGGCATTAAAGTTATTATAGCGTTTTGGTATCACCAAAGTTTTCAAATGAAGTGCAAAAATTATAAAAAACACTTCAATTGTTTGCTTTGCGATATTGCCGCGATCTCCACACACTACTACTCTATGAGACTTTAATTACAATTTTTTTTTTTAATTTGTTGTGAGTACGCATTTTGAATTGAAAAAAATAAATATTGAAATAAAGATACATATCACTACCTCAGAAGACACTCACAACTCAAAAAATATAAAATTGTCACTTAACTCATTGGAAGAATGGTAGAATGATATGTTCTTTATGGAAGTGTAACTTTTAATTCTGCAAAAATCTGGTCGCAACTTTAATGTTGTTTGAGTATAAGTTCGGAACGCGTGGGATGTGGTGTTGGTTGTTATGAAACTGACAACCTAAGAAATATGTTCTAAATAGCCTCATTATAGATTTTAAAAAAACTGAAAACAGTTTTGAAGAACCTTGGGAATTGAAATTAATTCATAACATTTCAAAAGATCTAAGGGATATGATTAAATTCGTGCAAATATATGCACCTTATTCTCACTGACCAGCTCCCTAGCCCTAGGTCTGCACGACAACGGAATTTGGAAGCTTTGGTTATAGTTCCACGGACCTTCTAATCAATTGCCTTTTCAACTTCTTCAATTTTCAACTTCTAAATGTGATGTACAGGTTTTTACGAATTTCGACATGTCTCTTAGGTCTGATGAGATAATGGTTTTTACTTCCACGGACATTCTCGAGACTACCGGACAGGTAGTGAACATAATTATATATTCCCGAAATTGGTGGTTCGCGAGTTATTTCAACATTTGAGCTTTTTAGTAAGTTGAATCAGATGAACTTGACATAAAAATAAAAGTTTACAACTGGCAGTCGTAGCCGAGCGGGTAAGGTGTCTGACAAGAAATCTGGGAGCGTAGGTTCGAATCCTGCCGACCGCGATCATGTGTGATTTTTTTTTTAATTCATGTGTTTTGATTTTACTACCGGCTGCGAACACGTGACGTCAGTAACAGGGGCGATGAAACATAATTATATATTACAGAAATTGGTGGTTCGCGATAGAGAATGGAGGATGAATGTAGGATGGTGGGTGAGGATAGTGGACATAATTATGAATGCCCGAAATTGGTGGTTCGCGAGCTATTTTAACATTTGAGTGGATGAAGTATGGAGGATGGTGGATAGAGATTGGAGGATGAATGGAGGATGGTGGATGGGGGATGGAAATAAAAAATTAAAAATTAGAAATTAAATTTCAATGCGGATGAGCTGTCGTTGCGGACTTTTTTACAAAGTAAAATCGCTTTCATCGTCCGCAAACATATTTTTTGATCATATTTTTGGTGTGTCTCAAGAATCCACGGAGGAAAGTATTTACGATAGGTGAACAAAGATGAAGGACAGGTGTGTGATTGGAGAGTTTTAGATCTAGTTAAGATGAAAGATTTTGGTGTCTACTTCTCCGGAACAGCTTATGCTACAAACTTGAAACTTATAATGTATATACAGGTTTAAAAAAGGCGTTCTGAAGAATTCTCCCGAATTCTATAAGAAATGTTATCAGTTGTTACCTGGACTGCATCTCAGAATTTTTATTATGTTGGTAAAACGAGTTCAGGCTGGATACACATCTTTTCTTGGATTCGATAGATCTTAACAGACATCTGATTGTAAGATATCTCAGACACTCTTAGATCATGGATCAGTCAAAAAAATAGAATATCCAAAAAGAAATTATTTTCAAGAAAAAATGAAAAATATTGCAGCCATCAAGAGCTGGCCTTAAAAAAATTAAACTGACTGGAAAATTGCGCGATGACTTTCAGCCTTTATTTTAACTGTATGTAGAAATTAACGATCCAGGTACATATACATATCAGGTAATTAGCATAATATACCTTTAGTGACTGGCCCGCAGAAATTGTTCTGCCTTTATGCATACATATATAGCCGCTGGCTTCGACCGTGGAATGACAATTGATCTCTGAGTGTCGTAACCTTTAGCCGCGGGTATCGTTTACCTGTAGATTATTTTGTATTCGTCACAACATCACATACGATATCAGGAGAGTCGGCATATCACTGTTTTGTTGACTTGCATACGTTATAGGTAACGCTTGAAAGATATGGCGCGTCTGTAGATTACTTTATCTGTATTTAAGCGGATTTTACTTTGCGAACAAATACGAATACGGTCCTTATACATCTGACAGTATTACATTGTTTTTGACCGTTTCCGCTGGTAAGTTTGGTCTAGAAAGTTGATGGTTTCTAGTTTAATGGAAGTCTCAATTGAAGAGACCTTGAGCTGAAACATGAGTTTCTTTTATGGCGAACCTCGAACCACGCCCAAAACCTAACATTCGAATATGACGCCTTATTTCCTTGATAACAACACTTTATTTATAAATGTCGTCAATATCTGTGGTTAGCTGAGCTACAGATTTCTTCAGGTTAGTTAGATAGGTAAAGTTGTAGTACGAGAGGCGCGACGCGGACGATGATAAAATCGCGTCGCGCACGCCATATTACCAGTTATAGTCAGCACATTGAATTGCTTGCTACAGATTTCAAATAATATTTCGGATAAGTCCAAATCAGGGAACTGGCTTTTTCAGTGAAGGATTTCAGTTCTTGTGCTTAATTCGCGTAGTATCTTCACCAGTTTGAAGATACGTACATGTTGTTCTCAATAGTTACTTTTTTTTTAAGGATACTGAACTGGACATAGGTAGTTAGGTAATGAGCCTTTAATACACTGTAGTACACAATCCAGTCAGCTTAGGGATGGGAAGTCAGAAATCGGGCCGGGTACGTTTGAAATATAGCCTTAATAGTTCCATTCGCAGGGGCGTAGGCGTTGAGATTTAGATGCACCGAAGCACTCAACTACAATATTAATCGGAGTTCAGTATTTCAACTAGAGTATCATACGATTGCATTGCAGCCGATCGTGACTACAGTATGTGTTTTGTATAACGTGTTCATTAAAATCGTTTTCAGTGTTTGGCATCGACTAAAGTCGGGGCTAATTTAAACCTAACTAATACCATGGATATACAGCTTGTATACAAACCATGGTATTCAAATCATAGTATTGAAACTAGCTGCACATGATACACTGCACATATGGTATGATTTGACAGTATCTGGTATAAGCAAACAAAGACATTTAGTTGTGATACTCACCACACAATTGGGGAATGGCCATGGAAACAAGTCAACGTCGTTTTACTAAATCAATTTTTCGTAAACTTGTTGTTTTTGTTTTCAGTTCGAACCTCAAGGATACGCTCAGACTGCGAAATATTAACTACAATACTAGATGTCACGACATTTTTACAGTACCTCAATGTATTGTATTGCTTCTATTTGATTACCTCGCTCCTTTAATTTGCATTGCCTTCGGGGACGTTATTTCAGAGGGGGCAGGGGGGCATTTGGCGCCCCCCCCCCCCTGAATTTGAAACCTCAGGAATATTTTAATTGATTATAGTATCAGCGAAAAAATTTTAAGGGTATAAATCTGAGAAAACTATTAATCCTATCGACTTGGATCACCCTGCATAAAACTATAATGACAACCAAGTAAATAAATGAATTGGACTAGAAACGAAAAATTCGATGTTATTTCGCGGCTGTGTTGGTGGTGTTCTTCGATCGGTTGATCGTAGGTTCTGGAAAACTCGGAAAAGCAAAAAATAAGCGCAATCATAAAGAATATTTGCTTTGATTTCGTGGCTGTATTGGTGGTCTTGTTCGTTTGGTTTATTGTACATAGGTTCAGCAAAACAAAAAAAGCATAAAGCAATCGTAAAGAAGATCACAAGCTCGTGTAAGGTGTACTTAGCCCTAACGCATGTTCTGATCGAAGATCTGAGATTTGGTTTTCATCGGTTTGTAATTTAATAAAAAAGAGGTCCAATTTTTCTTGCTGGCAATTTTGTCATACATTATACGTAGGCTGCCTTTTATGTTTCGGGATTTGGCAGCCCTGGTGGTGCAATCTGGTAACTGACAGCTCTATCGTAAAGTTGGACATTTTTGAGGTTATACGTACTCAGAACGTTTTGACATACGAGCGCTATTTGTGTTGTTTGCAGTAAGTTAAAAGATTTATCTCAGCTCAAAAATGGAATTAAATTGTGAACATTTTCGTGCGATTATTTTTTACAACTTTCGACGTGGATTAACTCAGCAACAGTGTATAGATGAACTTAATTCAATTTTGGGCGATGAAGCTCCATCAAGGACCAGTGTTTATCGATGAAATGGTGAATTCAATCGTGGTCGTAGTTCACTTCAAGACGAATTTTGTGAAGGTCGTCCAAAATCAGTTGTTGTTCCGGAAACCATTGATGCTGTGCGCAAACTGATATTGGAAGATCGTCATTTGACCTATCGTGAGTTGAGACAACCTTAGGCATTAGTGGGACCAGCATACATTCAATATTGCATGATCATTTGATTGTCAAAAAAATTTGTTCGCGTTGGATCCCGCATAATTTGACAAAAGCTCAAAAAGATGCTCGTGTCAATTGGTCCAAAGAAATGCTTAAAAACATCGATTTGATGAGTCATCCACCGTATAGTCCTGACTTGGCACCGAATGACTTCTTTTTATTCCCGTACGTAAAAAACAAACTGAGAGGTCAACGTTTTTCGACACCTGAAGAAGCGTTTGCCGCATTCAGAATGCATGTTTTGGAGATACCTCAATCAGAGTGGCAAAAGTGCTTCGACAATTGGTTCAAACGCATGCAAAAGTGTATAGATTTTCATGGGGAATATTTTGAAAAACAATAAAGTGGTTTTCGATGATTAATATTTGTTTTTCTTCTCTAATCCCGAAATATAAAAGGCAACCTACGTATTTCGTGTATTGCCATATCCCTCACCCTCACGTCATTTTCCCTAATTACTAATCCATACATACCAAATCGTGCAAAAGAAACAGAAATAAGTGTCAGAGTAATCGCTCATGACTGAAAGAGAAGCAGCTTCTGAATAGGTAAGTTGTAGATTGTAGATTGTACGCACATTGGTGTGTTTACATCGAGAATTCGAGCTGAGTTTGGATACTATGTAAGTATTTATACTATGATCCTGATCTCGCAAACTCGTCCGCTCTTTCGTTCCCCAGTACGTTACATACGTATGCCCTGGCACAGAGCAAATCTGTACTCTGTTCTGCCTACAAAGTACCTTTAGCATTTCTCGATAGCGCTTTACCAACTGGGATTTAATGGTAACCGATTCCAATGCCCTTATGGCTGCCAGGGCCCAGGCTGTCAATGTAAAGCGAAATATTCTCACGTAGTACTCTGTATCAGCATGGCTTCCAATGAATTCGCTTAGAATGAAACTATTTAACGAAGATGCCATAGTCAGTGCGAAAACAACTACTATGTAGTTCATGATAAGAGTTATCACGATGACATCAATTATCCGAAAAACTATCCATCTACACGGGGATAAATATCTTATGATCTATTCAAAAAATAATTTTTTTGTTTTCATGTAGTAGACAATATTAAAAATATCGAATCCATTGCGAATAATCTCTGGCGCTCATAGTTCACATAGAAAAGCAACATTTCAGTACATTTTGTGTACTTTTTACGAAAGAAGGATTATAATAAATGTGCAGTCTATCTAGAGAACATTAACATGAAATGTTTCGGGCTCAAAGATATTGTACTCGTATATTTGACCCAGGTGACACTGTAAGCTTGTTATACGTGAAATCGAATATCTTTGGTTCATGGCAAAACTCTTGGGCGACTATAGGACAGAACACAGAATAGAGACTAGAGCCAAGTATGAAAATAACCGAAAGCCTAACATCTCGGATTAAAAAGTATTTAAATTTTTTGTTCGTTGTATTATGAAGTTTTTTTTTCGGTTTTTTATTATTTTTTTTTGATTTACAACTTTAAACTTTTGTTGTGTTTGAGTTGTATGGGATTTGGTGTCGATTGCATTTAACATGTTCATGGAAGCAAAAGGATAGTTCAAACCTATTAGGGTCTTCCGAACTAAGATGATTATCCTAACTGAACAAGCTGCTTTCTTTTGAGCTGGAAATTGAATGCGTTGTTAGCTGGAAGGTATTTTCCGTTGTTTTTGATATCTGTTTACTTATCATAGAGATTTCATATCAGCAATTGATGTTTGATCTTATTATTTCTCAGTAAAATTATAAAACTAACGGAAAAGAGTTTCCTCATCTCGATATACTTTGAGTATTTGTTCATTCTGACCTCAGTTTGGAGTTCGTGCAGTTGAATTTCAGAGCAGTGAAGGACTAGAGATGGGTCGTTCCGAAGTGAACTGTTCCAAAGGAACGGTCCATTGAAGTGAGTGAGTGAGTGAACTACCTCACTTCTTTTGGTGAACTGCAGTTCCATTTGCCATATGACACCGGCTCCCGATTATTATTTTTTTTTAATTGCTCGGAGAAATATCACCCCCAAATGTTCCAGATTAAAAGCAACCGAAGACTAAGCCTTGCACATCATCTTTTTGCCATACAACGAGTGATTGTCGAGTTTCCTGGGAAAATGAATATCAAAAATGTGTATACAAGCGTAAGTGGTAATATTTAATAGAAAGAAAACCGACTCTGTGAATATCATCCCTTTTTGTTGGACCCTACACTTTTTTTTACATTTTTTAAACTGTTTTACAAAATTACAACATCTACATGACGACTGCAAACAATTTTTATTAAGATTGTGAGGGAGCTAGCTTATCGAATTTTCAATGGAGTAGAAAGGAACCACTGCAAAAAATGACATTCACATAAATATCGTAAATACTTTTTGCTGGATATAATATCTGTTCGTTTCACTCCTAATCAGTTTCTCATTAGAGATTTTCCTTCTCCCTCACAATCTTTGTGAAAATTGTTTGCAGTTAGCATGTAAACCGGCCTTAAAACGTTAACTGTCAAACCGCTTTTTCATTTTTCTTTGTTGGTAAATTTCAACCTCAAGTTGTGACATATCTTGCAGTGCTCGGGCTCCGCTGCATGAATAAGCGTGTGTTTCGTCGCACTTAAACTCAAGCGTTCTAAATCAGTTTTGCCGTGCTGCATCCAGATATATGCACATGTATTTCCGGCTTTAGGTGCGTTTACATTGTATACGACCGAACGAATTTTTCAGATACAATTTTTCGTTTTTCGATCTATTGTGAAATCTTTAGTTATTGAAAAATTTGTTATGATCGTAAATTATAACATTTAAAAATATCATGAAAGGAAATCTCCAGGAATTTGTAGTTTTAATTGATAATAAAAAGAAAAATGAATCGTCCATCCGACTAAAATATTCGTACCGAAAGACGGCTTTTTTTAATATTATCAATCAAAATTAAAATCGCTATAAATTTTCTCTTCTGGTATTCTTAAAAATGTAATAATCAACCTATTTTCTAATAACTGAAAATTTTACAACATGCTGAAAAACAAAAATACGTTCGGTCGTGTGTAATGTGTACAGCGTCTTATTCTGGAACCCGCCGGCGTGAATAAAAAATCCGCCGTTTTCTTGAATAAGCGTGAATATGTAATTTTCTCCGACTAAGGCCTTACAAATTTTGGCGGTACCTAGTATTAAACTTATAATAAATACTCTATTGATTTCATTAGCACTTTTGTCTTTAATACATCAGTTATTCATTGTTTTGAGATGTTTATTCCGATCGAAACTAAATATTAGTTGGAGTGTCATATTCTGCATTCCTTGTCAATTACAACATCCCTAAAGGTTCGATCTTGTCTACCACTGTATTCCCAAGCTTTATTAACGACTCTCGTTGTCGTTTAACCCAATCGCAAGCTATTGGAAAAACCATACAAAATCGGTGTAGAGAGTTGATATATAAACAAGGTGCATAGAGGAAATGATAATTCAATCTGATTAACTACTTAAATATTCGTCGAGTCCTTTGACTTCCATCAACAGACAATGCAACATTTTCTATTTAATTTTATTGAAATAAATTTTGTCAAAATCCTTCTGTGTCTTCAATCGTTCACAAGTTGCGTTTTATATTCGATAAATCTTACCAATCCTATACACTCAACGACTTTCTTGGCGTCTTCCTTTTTGAAATTTGTTGTTTATCGAAAATATCAATCTCCTCTCTCTACGCCAAGAAGTATAAAATGTCTTCGTTGTGCGGTCGCCTATAAGAAGTATTTCCTTCAAAGACACATCCGCTGTATATGAGATTCCGCTCTTTCTTCAGATCATGCTTCAATCGGACGATTTCTTCTGTAGTGAGGTTCCCGTCCAAGGCCGAGATTGAAACGCTGCCTATATATGAATGGTATGGTAGTAGTATGGCCACGGTCTTGGGCGCACGCTCTTCGCCACGAAGAAGAACGTCTTATTTATTATGACAGGGAAAATACGTTTTTGCATATTATGCAGTGATTCCAGTGACAAATGATTCCTTTTCAAATGCTTTACATGGGACATGAGGTTAGGTTAACCTTCTTGGCGGTCCATTCGGATACTATAAGCGAATTGTACAAATTTATATGTCATGTCGATCTTGGCGGTGAAGAGATGATTGCGCGACGGTCTTATACAGCTTTGCCATTCGGTTCCATCGAGCTTGGAGTATTTTTCGATTTATTGGTCTTTTAATATTAATGAATTGACCAATAATATGTAATTTTATTGTGGTCGAGGCATTCGACGCATTTTGTTGGCGAGTTTACTGCACTGCGTACAGAAAGCATAAAATTTGTACGCAACGTAATGTTGGGTATCTTTATCTATTTGAAGAATTATAGGAAGGAAATTCATGCTGATATTGAACCTGTCCGTCAATATGTCGATCAGTGATCCTCTGTGGTCGTTCTGATGTTATCGAAGAAAGTGTGAAGAGGCACAAATAAATGATGTTACAATAACTCCTTCCGAAGTTATATAAAAATTAAAAAACATACTTCAGTCACGATCGGCTTCAAGCCAATCGCTGAGTATCATAGCGTTTCCCAAACTTTCAAAAATTATTATGCCCCCGTGTAACATATATGTACATAATTTTTAATATTCAAAAATTAAACTCTTCAATGTAGAAACTTAAATTAATGGTTTTAGGAAGAAATTGCAAGAAAGTTATTAAGAAAACAACAAAAAACTTCTATCACTGCTTTTATTTATATTAAATAATGTTTTAACTGACTTATCATTTTGAATTTCTGCAACTGAGCTACCAAAATGTTAGGACAGATGTTAAAAAGTAGCACCCTTGACAAAATACGATAAAATATGAAAATTAGTGTCACCATTGTTTTGACAATTATGATGCGGTACGGTGCGAAATATGCAACGATAAATAAAACATACTGCAGTCACGGTCAGTCTGGGCGCAACTTTCTTATTTTATGAATTGAAGTCCGAAGCGCGAGTGCGTGCGTGCTGAGCGCGGTGTGGGTGACTATGGAACTGACAACCTAAAAAATAACGTTTCAAACATCCTCCTGGTTATATAAATAAATAAATTAATAACGTTGCACCCAGACTGTTGGCCGATTTTTTTTTTAATGACTCTAGAAGCACATCTACATATAGATACTAAGTTTCAAATTTTTAAGCCGGTTCAGAGATATGGAAAACCACCCTCACCCCAAGCCAAGCCGTTTGTTATTGTTATAGCGCAGTATTTCAAGAAGAAACACTGCACCATTTTGCGGTATCGTATTATCTTCTAAGTTCGTATAAGTTGAAAATACCTACCTTGCGAAAAACCCATATTTGTAATGATTTTGAACATGGCAATGTAATTACAGTTTATAACATTTGTAGAAAATATATAGCCGAACAGAACTAAATACCATATGTTCGATAAAAAAATTAAAATATAACAACTAGCTTCCAAAAATAAATTTAAGTAAAGTTATTTTGAAAAGACTGATCTCTTAAATATAATCTACCTATTAGCGTTAAGTCAAAACTGAATTCAAGGCAAATAAAGATAATAATAATAATAATAGTTTTAATTTTGCAAAAAACTTTTCATCCAAGAATTTGATTTGATTTTTTACGTTGATTGTGATTGATCGTTTTTTGATGCCGTTTTAAATATGTATAATGCTATTCGAATCCGTTTAATCAAAATTTCATTATTTCTGAAATATATCACTTTTATTTAAACCGCGACTACTCGCGAAACATGGACTTCGGTACTAAACCCCCATTTCATTTTGTTTGGTAGTTTCACAAGAAAATTAACATAATGGGGATGTGTTTTCTTTCGTGTTGATTCTTGACCTACGTGGTTAAAAATGTTAAAATAAAAATATGTTTATTTATTTATTTATTTGGAAAGCGAAAATATGTACAGAATATAAACTCCAATAAAACAATGCACCAAAAATAAAAAAGAAATAAAAATAAAATGAAAATAAGAATAATAAAAAAATTAAAATAAATACCTAGTTAAAATTAAATTAAAAATTAAAAAAAAATTAAAAATTAAATGTAACTAAGTGAGTAATTAGAAATAATGTATTAAATATCATATATGGATTTCAAGTGAATTTTTATTGTGCGCAAACTGTGGCCCTGAAAACTAAGACAATTTTCATGATAAGATCGAGGTAAACGGAGGAGCGGCGAATTAAAATAGGCATTTATAGATGCAAATGGAATGACAAAAGTGTCTTGTGATCTGGAACGGTGATTAGTTGCCCTGAATGTAAGTTCAACATAGAGAGTACAATTAAAGATAAATAAAAGTTTGTATAGGAACAAAATATCTAAGTAAGATCTTCTGTCCTTCAGAAAAGAGAGTCCAAGGTGTGTAATCTAGCATCATACGAAACTTCCTCGAAATTGAGTCTGCGAAAGAGTGATCGTGTGAAACGTCTCTGCACTGATTCCAATGCTGCTATAAGATAAGAATAGTATGGGTTCCACACAACTGAGCAGTATTCAAGGTGACATTTGACAAGACTGTTGTACAGGTTAATATAGAAATCTAAGTTACAGAACGGATAAGCAGCTCTCAAAATAAAACCACATAAACTATAGGCCCGTTTGCCTATTTCCATAATATGTACATCAAATTTTAATCGAGTGTCAAATATAACACCTAAATCCTTGAAGTTGAAGACTTCAAGGAGAAAGTAGTCACCAATGTGGTAATTAAACGAAAGATTAGAGGATTTATTAGTGTAGCACATCTTGAAACATTTTTGTTTATTAAGGGATAGCTTATTTGTGGAGCACCAGGACGATAGTTTGTTTAGGTCATTTTGAAGAATTAGACAGTCAGCCAAAGATTTAACTGGTCTAAATAACTTCAGATCATCTGCATACATTAAGTAATCAGAATGAAATTCTGAGAGAAGATCATTAACGAATAAAATGAAAAGCAGTGGACCCAAGGTTGAACCTTGTGGAACACCGCTTGTCGCAAGATAAGGAGCAGATAAGCATCCTTGGAATGTAACCATTTGCTTGCGATTAACAAGATAGGATGAAAGCCAGCGCAGTAGAGCAGTACTTAGATGAAATGACTTCAATTTCTGAATAAGTGTATGGTGGTCAACTCTATCAAACGCTTTCGAAAAGTCAGTATACACCGTGTGAAGATCAAGTCGGTTTTCAAGGGTCCTTGATACTGAATTAGTAAAAGAAACTAAATTCGTCTCAGTGGAACGACCCTTGAAAAACCCATGCTGATTAGGAGAAACAGAGCTCCAGACTTGAAGAAAGATGACTTCATGCAGTAGTTTTTCGAATATTTTAGAGAAACAAGACAGAATACAAATAGGGCGGAAGTTTTCAACGTTGTGCTTGTCACCCTTCTTAAATATCGGTAAAACATGGGAGATTTTCCATAGGGTTGGAAATATTCGTTGATTCAGTGACATGTTAAATAACGTTGCAAGA
This sequence comes from Beris chalybata, assembly GCA_949128065.1. Classification (NCBI taxonomy): domain Eukaryota; kingdom Metazoa; phylum Arthropoda; class Insecta; order Diptera; family Stratiomyidae; genus Beris; species Beris chalybata. Next base: position 92,759,893 of record OX421897.1, read on the forward strand.
GGTTCCGCCAGAATGTGGCCCAACCTCTTAACAAATATGTTTGGAATTTTATCAGGACCAGCGCCACCATGGCAATCAAGGGAATTAATAACAGTGAGAACCTCCATAGGAGTAAAAACAGGTATTGAGTTATTGTCAAGATCATCGAAATCCTGCATTGACTGAGAGGCAGAAGAAGAGTACACGGAGCTAAAATATAAGGAAAAAAGATTTGCTATAGAACCGGGAGTAGAGGCAGTATCACTTCGGTAGGTTATGAATGATGGAATGATGGTAGTCTTACGTGAAGAATTGACATAATTCCAAAAAGGCTTGTCGTTGCCTGAGGCAAGCGATGCATTCAGGCTACATACGTACAATCTAAAGGCTTTCTTAATTTCTCTCTTAACAACTTTACGAAGATCAGTGTACTGAGCTTCATTAATCTATGTAGGGAATTTCTTATAGAGACGTCTTGCCTGATCTATATCTTTCAACAGTTTAATGTTTATATACAATGTATAATTTTCTACCTGTCCATTTCTTTCTTAATTTATTTCTGTCCTTTAATATTGCCATATTTTTCACTCGTCGTTACCGATATCAGACAGTTGACTACTAAATTACCTTATTTAACCCCCAACACTCCCCCGGCATTGTATACAAAAAGGCCTGTTAGTTTGGTTTTTAGGCGATTGCAAATATTTTCCGAAGAAAAACAAAATTAGATACATTATCAGACTTAAGCGTATGACGGAATTCATAAAAATGTGTACAACCCTTTTACTCCCTCCCTAGTGGTTGGAAAGTAAAAAACACTGAACATAGTTTGTATGCGCTATATACATAGTGCGAGAAATAAGTTCCGAGACTCGAACTATATCTGCGTAACTGGAAGGACAGACCGGCGTTTCAAAGTTGTGTATACAGACCGGCGTTTGAAAGTTTTGACACTCCTCTTCCCGGTAGTACCAAATTTATTTAAACCGTTCGATAGATAGCAACGTTATGACCTTAGGGATGTGACAGAACTCGTAAAAATGTATTATAGCTCCTTAGCAACCTTCAGGGGATGAATTTAAAAAAACGGAAAACTTCTGATACAGTAAAACCTCCGAAAGCCGGAACCTGTATAAGGCAAAATCCTTCCAAGAGCAAAAATGTTCCCGGCAGAACCATTTTTCAGCTTATTAAATACTCTGTGAAAGCCGAAAACCTCCCTGCCCCCCATATATGACGACCCTGCTTATAGTACGTACATACGTATATGTATGTAGGTATATGGATAATACAAAGATTGAAAGATCGAAATATAAATCGCGTATATGACAGCACTGGATCGAAACATGAAAAAAAATCTGCCAACAGTCTGGGCGCAACTTTATTATTTTTCCGGCAGAAGTTCGGTACGTGTTTAATTCGGGGATGCGGAGTATTTTACTATGTAACTGAAAATCTAACAAAAAGTTCGGAAAAGGGTTAGAATATGGTGTAATATGTGAATTATATAATTGGGTCATATTCCGGTATGCGGTCTAGATGTTGAAAAAGAAAAAAACTTAAAAATAGGTGATTATTAAACAAGCCCTTGGAAGTGAAAAGATATTCGATATCTGATTAGACCTGAGAGATATGATGGAATTTATGAAAAAGTATACAGCCACTTTACACCCCCTTAGGGGTCGAATTTCAAAAAAACTTGAAATACTTTCTAGGTATTCATATGAAGAATCCGTAGAATAAAAATGAATTCAATATTTGGAAAGACCTAGTAAATATGACGAAAACCGTGAAAATATATGCATTTTATTTTTACTAATCATTTTTTTTGCCCCTCCCTCCGAACGGCAATGTATATTCCCTTTTTTTTTATCAGAATTACTTTTCCAGTTGATTTATATATACGTACCGAGTTTCAACTTTCTAGCATAAGCCGTTCAAAAGTTAAGGAATACACCCCCACCCCCATACCATACTACCCCTAAAAAAAATTGCCACTACTATAGCTCCATCTAAATACCAAGTTTCAGCTTTATACCATTAAAGGTTCTTAAGATATAAACATCGGAACTTTTCCTTCTCACCCTTCCCACCCTCACACTCTACACCCCACCTTCAAATTTCCCTACAAGGATTCTATTAGGCCTACTTCTGGTAAAAATTTGAAGCGTCTATCTTACACTGTTATTGAGATATAAAACGTATTATATTTGAAAAATTCTTATCCCCTCAACCAAATTTCGTTTTTCTGATGCAATTGGTTTGTGAGATATCGTAATCTAAAGTTTTTCACCCCCCCGTACGCCTCTACCCCCACCCAAATTTTTTATTTCAATCTACTCTCCTAGTATAACTACAGATATCTGTTAAATTTTAATTACTTGCCTTTAACGGTTTAGGAGATATGGATTTTAGAAAGTGTCAATCTCCACTTTTTTGCGTTTCGGACGCATTATTTCCCCCTCCACTCCCACACCCCTTCACCCATATCATCAAAATTGGTCCACTATCAAAGCTGCTGTCCACTATCAAAGTTGCTGAGATCTAGAAACCAAAATTTTTCGTCTAAAACGATTCCCCACCTTCCCCCTCACCTCTCAAAAAATTCTAAGTTCAAGGAGTTTACCATGTCTATTCATAAAAAAAATCAATTTCATAGCTCATAGGGTTTGGGAACTATAATTCCTCAAATGAGTTTGCGTACGGCGTACGGCGCACAGACGGACTGAAATTTTTTTTGCTTTTTTAGTGTTTAACAGTAATAAAACGTGTAAAAAAAAAATTTCAGGGTAGCAAATTTTTTTTTAAAAAAAATCGATAACAATACTTTATTATTAAAATAATAAAGTAAAAGAGAAATGATGAACTACATAATCAGTTTTGATTCCATCCACGTCGAGAAGTTGGAACGGATTGAGTCGATCTCATTCCAATCCGATCTGTACTGCGTCTACATAAGATTCCCCTAAGGTTCCGTCTTTCCGAGGTTTTACTGTAATTTGTTTATTAATTTAATATTTCTGAAGACTTAAGGGAGGGGTACAGTATTAACATTTTTTTTGGCATATTTTTTTTCAATTTTTAAATGAATGTATAACATTGCAAGAATGTTGTGTCCAAACTTCAAGTCGATCGGAGCAAAATTAACGAAGATCTGAGCAGTTTAGATGTGTACGCGGTCGTATATGACGCTCAGTGTGCAAAACATTAAAGCGTTTTTCTGAAACATGTCATTTTTGAAGTTGGTGTGCACTGTAACTCAAAATCTAATGCACCGATTCTTTTGAAATTTTTTACACTATTTCTACACATAAATCAGCACGTAAAAGAAACTCGACCGCGTTACCTCGAGAAACATCTTATTTAATAAACGCATTTTGATTTTTTTGTTTTGGATGATCCAGTCTCGAGTTGTAGTGCACACCGCAAAATAACTTTGTTTTGAGGCGCCTACGGGGATTTGCTGCCAACGGCTTATTTATAAATATTTTGAAATTAATTTTTTTTTTGATTATAGTTCAGATGTTGTATTAAAATATAAAAATTAAATGAAATAAATCAGCATTACGTTTGTATTGAAAAAAAATACTGGAAAATATGCCTTGTTTTGACCGAATTAACCAGACCCCTTCCTTAAGGGATATGAAGAGATTCATGAAAGTATATGCTCTCTATTTTCGCTGCCTCTTTATGTACCCATCACTGTACGCAAAATCTTCCAACTCACACACACCAACAAAAATTTAAGCCAGAGAGATTTTGATGTTTTGTTTGCCCGAGTATTGAAAAAGATTAAATTCAAATTTTCCTAGCTATTAAATACGGTTGATGACTATGGAAATGTTCTGTTATTAGAATTTAAAAAAAAGTATTCACTACTATCATCAATTTTTCCATCTTTCACAGAAGGAAATAAGAGCAATTGCGCAAACGTTCATCTTACTTTCCATCAATAATTGTAGAACTAAACCAGATCTTGCCGTATACTCGTAGCAAATGCTAATTCCGTTAACTCTGATTTTCAAATAAATCGATAAGCCATTGATAATCACTTCCTTACGGCAAAACTATATACGATTATCAATGTCCAGTTAATCCACAGTTTGCAGTCCAATAAACTTGCCATTTTAATTAAGCGTTAAGTCAGGACATTGGACTATTATGCAGTCAAAACGATGCAGTTGCTGGGAAGCATAGTGCCGGAAGCTAAGCTAAGGTGCACCAACCAACCAACCACGATCACCATCACGATCATCACCATCATCATCATCAACATAGCCCATTTCCAGTTCAATTGAGTAGGCACTGAAATTTCTTCATCACATTGATCTGGCGAGATGTCCACCTTTAGATGTGTGTAAAATTCTGTTGAAAAGCAGTTTCGCGACGGCGGCTAAATGCAAATGAACCTGCGCTGCTGAAGGATTTATGCGTGGGAATGCAAGATTTGAACTGAGGATTGTGGCCACGTTGCACAAAAAATCCAACAAAAACGAACGCAACAAAACTGAAAAACCTGGACTTGTATGCCATCATTGCGATCACAAATCTTCAGGTAGAGAATGTGGTAGCTCGCAATAAATTCAATATAAGAAAAAAAACCAAGAAGAAGCCAGGGATCTTCATACCATTGCTGTGGTAGCTGGAGTGCAAAAGATGCCTCCATCCCGTAATGAAAAAGACACAAACTGTCTGTCCGGTTGGCTGATCAACGGTTGGTTAGTTCATCTTGAAATTACCACACACTCAACTCACAACGTACAAGATCAATGTAAAACAACAAATACGATCGATCCGGAGCAATCGACAAGAAGTAGAAGTGGTCCCAATCAAGTTTGCCAAAGGTCAAGCCATATCTGATCATGACAAGTTTTTTTTCTTTTGCTACAAGGGACAGGTAGAAAACTTCCTTCCATAATTCATCTTTAGATTGACACGGTAAGATCGTAAGCTGGATGGATCGCGGCAACAACTTCCAACTTGGCCTAGGAAATACGAATGGGTGTATTGGGCACGATCGAAGGTTGGAACTAGGCGTATTTGGCCCACGCTTTGTTGAAACCATGGACAGTTGAAGAGAAAAGATACTGCACCCAAGTAACCAAAACTGAAAGATTGTCAACCGTACGCACCGATTTTTCTTGTACGTTCAATACGCGCAACTGGTGATTTTTCAAGCGCATCATAGCGCAAATTGCACCCAGCATGCAGTGGAATAAGCGTAAGCGGTGTTGGTTTTTGCTCACCTTATTGTTTTTAATGAGTTTCTTTCTCGGATGCGCACGCACGATTTTCTAGTATACACTTTAGGATTAGAGCTTAGGTTTTATTTACCGCGACTGGTGATATCAAGCGTAAGCGCATTGATTTTACACGGTCATGGAATTCGAACCAGTGCACTGGTTGGTTTGATTTTTTTAGGCGTAAAACTCAACTAAGCGAGAATTTGTGCGTTTTTTTCGCCCAACAGTTAGGTAAGTCAGCATTATGTTGTACATATCTATCCTCGAAGAAAATTGTTTTCTTTATGTCATACGCGGTAATTTTTCCAACATTGGTTTCCATGGTCTGAATGTGGTTAGACGGTCTGAAAAAGGCAATTGTTGTTTTTCCCATTCTGCTATGCTTTTCATTTTTAGACAAACGAAGTAATCCCATGAATGTGGAATGCCTTTTTATCAAATAATCCTTGTCGTTCTTGGAATAGGAATTTGAAGAGAGGAATATGTGTAGTTGATTTTCGCCGATCTTATCTGTTATGTGATATAAAAATAAGTCACTTCTAACACAATTAGATCCTTGCCAGCTATCAACTGCAACTTTGTACACTATTCCTAAATTGAACTTAAGAGTATGGTACACTGTTAATATTCCAGCAAAGGAGTAGAGACGTATCTTTGATCCATTGAGTGATTACAATACAATTGAATAAAATTGGTGTGAACGTGATACTGCTACAATTTCATATCCGAGCACTCAACTTGTCAGGATTATCGAACGGGTACAGTAAAAACACTATAGGTACTGCGTCTATATTTCTGTGGAGGGAGCTTCGAATAAGGTTTGACACAACGGTCTCGTGTAAATTTGACGAATATAATATAGGGTTATCCAATAAGAGGTGTTATTTTGAATAGCCCGCTATTTCGGTAGATGTCACTTTTGAAACTGTCATTTTTTGACATTTGACAAATAGAAACTACGCTATTAATAAAAATGGAACGATACACGCTTCAACAACGCATTAAAATTATTAAAATTCACTATAAATCGAAAAATCATCTTGACCCTTCCACCTCGGTGGCTACGTCAACAAGCAAAACTGTCGCATCTGGGGCTCGGAAAACCCAAGAGTTATTGTTGAAAAGCCTCTCCATCCTCAACGTGTGACTGTTTGGTGCGGTTTATGGTCCGGCGGGGTCATTGGACCTTACTTTTTCGAAAATGAGGCTGGAGCAACAGTTACGGTGAATAGATTGCGCTATCGAGAGATGATTGATTGATGATTTTTTATGGCCGGAATTGGATGATATTGATCTGGACAACGCTTACTTTCAACAAGACGGCGCTACGTGCCACACAAGCACCGAAACCATTGATCTTTTACGGGAAAAGTTTCCGGACCGCGTTATCTCTCGAAGAGGTGATCGCAATTGGCCACCGAGATCTTGTGATTTAACACCTTGCGACTTCTTCCTTTGGGGCTACGTCAAAGATAAGGTCTACTCCAACAGCCCAGTGTCGATTCAAGACCTCAAAGATGGAATTCGTGAGACTATCGAGGACATTTGCGATTTGGTTATGAAAAATTTCATGGAAAGGATATGGTGCTGTAAGCGTGGTCGTGGTGGCCATTTGGCTGATGTTGTTTTCCATTATTAACGGCATACCTTCCTCTTTACAATGAAATAAAAATCCGAGCATTTATCTCAAAAAGTTGTTATTTTTCTTTGAATATCAAAATAACACCTCTTATTGGATAACCCTACACAATAACACAAACCCTACACAAACCAACATTACCCAGCAATCTCAGGTCCAGGGGTTACCCATACTAAACCAACATTTTTCTTATGGTATGCGTGCATACATCAATCATGCATATATACTTAAGCTGCATCTGTATTTTGTTCACTGTATTGTAGCAACCTACACAATACACTCGCGTTAAGGAATATGACATGCCATTTATTTTATTGTTTTGGGTGTCAAGTGAAGCTTAAAAGAGTTTTAGTATAAGTAGTTTCTTAAAACGGTATTAAAAACAATCAATGTTATCTGTAACTGGTAACCAATATTCCAACTAATTTATGCTATTAAAAATTTTGTAACATTATAGATGAAAATTCTAATTCTATATTAAATTAAAATAATAACATCAATATTCGTCTCTCACTAATTTATTTTGTTGTATAGATACGAAAATGTCCTGAGTCTGTTACTTCCGAAGTACAGAGCGTTCATCACGATGAAAGAGAACGGTATAGATATCATTCTCTTTCATCGTTATGAATGCTCTGTACTTCGGAAGTAACAGACTCAGGCCATTTTCACATGTGAAAAAGCTAGCTAGAATTTCGTACACGTATTCTTATATACAAAAAGTACATAAATGAAATTTTTCATATTACAAGTAAATTTCAGTGAACGACTCATGAAGAGTGCTCTGTACTTCGGAAGTAACTGATTCATGACATTCGTGTTTGCTGGGTAGCGCCAGCTAGGTCAAACTCATACCAACTACGTATTTCACTTTTATAGTGGATGATGGATGATGGATGGTGAATAGAATAGAGTGAATAGAGAATGAAGTAACGGGAACAGGGGAAGTAACGGGAGAAATGGGAGCAGTGGGAGTAACGGCAGCAGCGGGAGAAACAGGAGCAATATATCAACGGGAGCATCGGGTGGAGGATGCTGGATAGAGGATGGAGTAACGGGGTTAACGGGAGAAATGCGAGAACGGGAGCAATGGAACATACGAGATCAATGGATGGTGAATGCGATCAATGGGAGAGACGGGAGCAACTGGAGTGATAGGAGCGACGGAGCAACGAGAGGCAAGACTAGAAAACATTGGCTTTGCAGTTTCAATAGTCTAATACCATAGAAACGTGAATTGATCAATAGAAATAATCGCCTGCAGAACAAGATTACACATCCCAATATTCAGAGCTTAGTTAAGTAGCACTCTAAGTCCCGTTCCTACGATCGTCAGTAACGTTTTAACTGGAACTTTAACTGACAGATGTTCATACGAAACTTACAGTTAAAGTTTCGGTTAAATTTTAACTAAAGGTCGTAGTAACGACCCTAAGTTGTTTCCGTGGCTGTTAAACAAATTCTTATCCCTAAGGAAATTCTTTCTACGTTACTGCTATCTACGATGTGAATTTATCTACTATTCTCGAACTAAACTACATATAGCTTTGCTAATGCAGCTATATTTCTGTTACTCCAACACTGAATGAAAAAAATATGGTTGGAGTGACCATACTGAGCTTATTATAACTATGTACAATCAAATAGTTATGGTTTGAATAGTCATAGTTTATAATTTACACAAACATATAATACCTTGATTGCATTCAATTAATAATGGTTGCAATAAATTCATAAGGCTGTTCTAATCATATTTGTTACATGATGTAAAAGTATTTTATGATAACTCAATGATCAGTGCACCAACAGAAATAAAACTGAATAAAATAGGTATATGAAAATATATATTATTAAGCTTATTAAAAATTTTTACCATAATTTACTCTTAAGAATTTGCAAAATAAAAATATTCATAAGAAAGTACGCAGTTTTTCCAATTAATTTAATTTGTTATTACAAAGTTCTCTAGCTATATAGAAATATCAATTTCGTAAATTTTCAGCGATCCTGAATTTGATGTGACTTCTTAACACACAGAGACAAGAAAAAAGAGAGTACCTACCTAAGTTTGTAATGTGAAATGAATCCAATTTTAAAGTGAGTAAGGGTCTTCAGTGCCATTTTTTATTAGTTCCAAGATACATATATGTAAATGTTCCTTAATATCGTAGTTATAGTTCTCATAACCATGTTATGTAATTCTTACAACCATTTATATGATTAACCTGAACAGAATATGTCGCATGTTATCACCAACATAACTGAATTTGGCAGAACCAAAACTATGGTTTGTTTGATTCAACCATAATACATTTCTTACATATTTTCGTGTTGTTTCAATCGAATTGCAAATATTTTCTTGATTGATGATATAAAACTATGGTCATAGCAACAAAGTATGTACAAGTACAACCATACATCAGTTGCCAGAACTTTCTTATATCTTGTAACGTGGTTCACGTAACTAGAAATTCGAGCATATTCAGGAGGTTCTTTTAAAATACGATTACCACAACCATATTTATACTCTAGTCTGGATGTAATCAAGTTATTATATTAATTTTTGTTTATTTGTGACCTTTTGGCCAAATCTGTTTGACGTCCGTCCATCCGTCCGTTAGCACGATAACTCAAGGACGCATTGACCTGGGATGATATTATGAATCTGGATGTTTGATTGAATTTGTACGGCTAAGTTGGTTAGCGGCCAAAATCGTCCAACTCCTTCGGGTAGCTGCCATACAAAACGTTTTTAAATCACGTGTTCAAGAATGTTGACCAATAACTTCGGAACGCCTAAAGCTCCGTCTTTGAAATTTTGTATACGTTGGTTTTTCAATAGTTGGAGCTAAATGTATGGTTATGAAGAAAGTAAGTAAGTAAGTAAGTAAGTAAGTAGCTGCCATACAAATATCCTGTTAAAATGTTTTTACTTAATTTACGAAACTCACTATAACTCAAGTAATCGTTTAGCTATGAATTCAGAATTTTCTACAAATTAGTTTTGAGTGAAAACAAAGTTTAAGTTTACTAGTCAGCGAAATCCTTTTACTCCTTCTGGTACCTTCCATACAACAAATCCTTCAGATACGCGCCCAAAAATATTTTTCGATAATTTTTGAACGCGTCAAGCTACGAATTTGAAGTTTGTACACATTAATTTTTGAATGGTTCCAAGGAAAAGGATAAATATGTAAGAAACCGTGTGAGTCTTGCGTGTACCTCCCATGTGAAAGTCCTTCAAAAAGCAAATTGTTTTTGGATGATTTACCCAGTTCAGGGTTTGAAATTAAACACTGAATATTGTCTTTTAGTTTTGAGTAGCAATCTAATTCTGTTTTATTTTGATCTACAATATAAATCGTATTCATCTAGAGTATCATACGATTGGCTTGCAGCCGATCGTGGCTTCAGTATGTTTTTCCTTTGAGTTTAGGGATCTATTTCACACCCAATAGGCTAATCTCGTAATATTGTACATATTAATATAGGTAATAGCAACTACATTTTCTGTTTAAAACCTATTAAAAATGCCGGTAATACAAAAGCCAATTAAAATAAATAATGAATGAAAGGTTTGTTCCACATAAATATATATTGTAAATTTGGTCAACCTCCACTCCGTCAATTAGTCTTCTTATCGGGGCAATAAATCGTATTTACAATTTTCACTGTATCTTGCTGAAATATCAACGCACACAAACATCTACGTTAATGGGGTTAAATTTCTGTTATCTGGAAAGTTGCAATTATAAGAAATACATAGTTCCAACTTGGTATATTTACCTTTACGAGAAATAACGTCGATCGCTGATTCTTGTGTATTTGCTGAAACGAAATAATAACAAATAATGAATTAAAAACAATAAAATCACGTTTACAAGGTTAAAGTATGGTTTAAAAAAAATTTGACTTGTGTTGATTGAAAATTTCAAATCAATTTCAAAGATAGGTAGGTTGATTTTGTCGGGGTCAAAAGATACCTTTCAAAATTAAATGCACGGAAAGAGAACGACACACAGCTCTCATATCAAACGAATCAAATCGTTTGGTAAATACTAACAATGACAAAAAAAAGACTAAATAAAGATAAAAATTAATTTAGTGATAATACCTTGAGACAGATAACGCCTCAGAAAAACTTTTCCTGGTTTATATTTGAGTGAAACTGAAAGCATTTATAGCCTTGAAGATAAGCGCCAAATTGTTTTTTTCTGGGCGGAAGACTTGTGTGACTATTAAGTTAAAAGTGTTACTGTTTTTTATTGCAGGTATACCTACATAGTATGTACAAATGTAGTATGTACTTGTAAGTAGGATTGTCCAAAATGATATCTTAACTTTTTTGTCGTCTACTTAACTTTAAGACGGTGCGATCGCGATCACTAAACCTTCCAATCGATTCTGTAAGACGATCGAGCTAATGACTTTGATGTGCCTTCTATAATATGATTGTTTAATTATGGTGATCGCGATCGCTATAACGTGACACCATAGCATTGAGTTCAGACAAAGACACAAAACTTAAACAATCGCGCCGTTCCACACCTTTCATTTGTTTTTATCTTTTGATTAATATCAGACCTCGAAAGGGTTATTAAAGATGGAGACAAGTGTGACCGCTGTAGAACTATAAGACATACATAGCTGGAATGTTATATGACAACTTGATCCAAAGTACAAACATTTCACGTTCCGGTTAGCAGGCGCAATTCGATCGGCCTAAATACGATCTCTACATCCAACTCCCCAACGAATTTCTGGTTGAAAACCGAAGCCCAAGATCGGAGAGTAACCAGGTAACCACCATATTTCCATGGTGGATGATATATTCATCAAGTTATAGTGCACCACTATGTACAGATTACCGCCTCACCGCACTGTCTCGGTCGCGGTACAGCAGCAAAACGCTACAAATGTAGATCGAGACCGTGACAAAAATCCGCAATAAAATGTGTGACATTCAGGTCAAGATCGGCCGCGAATGATCGTATATATTGCGGCTTCAGATCGCACATATCAGCCTGGACAAAAGTAACTTGAACTGCGACGAGAACGCCATCATAACGTTGATAAGTGCAGGTCGAACTGCTGGACACGTCGGGAAGGAGGCGGGCGAAGTGAGTTGTGGTCAGCCATGAGCAATATTTTTGCTTTTCTTTGGGATTTGCTTTGTAAAGCTGCCAGTTAACCTCGACCAAAAAGAGATGGCATCTTCCTTCCAGAAGAAAAACAGGTCGTCGAAAGAACTTAAAAAAAAAGGCCAAAAGTTTCGACCTTTTATAGTTTTTTCCTCTTAGTTGAAGAAGCTTCAAGATTTCGGTATTTTTGTTATGATCTTAAGTAAGATTTTGTTCAAGGTCTCGAATAAGGCCTGATACAAAATCGTTTTCCAACTGCTTGACAGTATCGACCAAAACTGATAGGAAACAGCCAAATGATCGGTTATATTTCAAAATGGATTAGAGCGTCAACGATCGTTTCATTTTTTCCAATCGCCTTTACGATCTTGCCAACGCTGATCAAGTAAACATTGGCACCACGAAGTAAGATCTTAGTGTTGTGCCGTCTGAAAGCATAACTTTTAGTCGGCACTGTATACAGTGTGCACAGGAAACTCGACTACTTGAGTTTTATCTAAAGTCGACACTTTGACAGAACAAATAGAGGCCGAGGAGCTCTGGGTCGAACGATAAAGAGTTCGTTTTAGAAGGCTATGTACAATGCGCGCTGATGATTACGAAATTATCGCTGTTTTTTCCACCAAGATTTTATTTCGTTGATAAAAAAAATATGGGCGGAATTTGTTCACAACTAAAAGTATTACTTAAAATTTGACATGAAAAATTGTAGGAGCTCTAGTTTTTCTTTACCATTTTAATCAAGATACAATCTGGAGTAGGTAGGTATTATAAGTTTAATCAAGACGCAAAAGTTTGTCACATATACATAGAACGAACGAGAAAAACCAGAAACCTCAAATCCGCTTGTTATGAGTTTGATAACGGAATATGTAATGAGTGGACCTAACAAGCTGGTCGGAAAATTAAGATCGTTAAACGGGCGAAAATGATCTACTTCACCCAGCGAAAAATTTACCAGGTTAGGTCCGCCGGAGCCATAGAGATATATATATATACTGGAGATGACAAGCAGCGGTTGAGTTAAAGGCGAACGTCATTTACTCTCTAAACAACAACAATTGAAATAACGACCCTGCTTTGTATAACTTCTCTGGCTTCAAAGCGCTTTATACAAAACTGGTGGCATATTGTCTCAAGCATATCTATGGTCGGAGCTCTGCCATAGCATTAACCGTCTTTCAGTTAAAACGTACCCTATTCGGGACAAAATTAACTTACACCTATACTTCGTACATATATGCGTTCATGCGTGTGATTCTCTACGCATTTTTTCAATAATCCATCTTTATTACTCCTTGTTAACGATAACTGGTAGTTGACTAGTAAAATACGGAAACCGATACCACCGAAATTCTTGCTATGGTAAATAATAACTAAATGTTTTCGGAAATTCATTGGCGTGTGCTGCTAGTGTTTTTTGCATACCATATGTACATATGCTATAACTAGCAAAATAACCTCCACAAGGCCCTTATCGAAGCAGTTTCCGTATTTCTATAGAGCTTCGATAAGGCCTAAGGACTAATCTCAGCTAATCTATATCAAAGGATGGAAGCGAACCCATTGAAATTAAAAGACGAATAATGATGGCAAATAAGACGTATTATTCGGTCCTATTAATAATTAAAAACAAAAATGTGCACAAAAAAACAAAGCTTACACTATTCAGGAAAAATAAATATTCACGTTTTTATACTCTAGTTGAAATCAAATAGAGTATTATAAGTTTAATCTAGCAGAAAAATATGTAACGAATAGAACCGAAGCCTCGGACGAAAAAAAGTTTTACATTATTTTTTGTTTATTTGTGGCCAAAAACCTCAAATCTGCTTGACGTCCGCCTGTCTGTCCATTAGCACGATAACTTAAGAACGCCTTGACCTAGGATCTTGAATCTGGGTGTTTGGTTGAATTTTGAAGGCTAAGTTCGTTAACGGGAAAAAATCGTCCCACTCCTTCGGCTAGCTGCCATACAAAATGTCCTTATAACACGTGTTCAAGAATATTGACCGATAACTTCCTAAGGGCTTAAGCTACGAATTGGAAATTTTGTTTGTGTTAATTTTCTTTAAATGCTAAATGTATGATTATGAAGAAAATCCTATTAGTCCTTCGAGAGGCTGCCATACAAATATCCTGTTCAAATATCTTCATTAAATTTACGAAACTCACTATAACTCAAGTAATCGTTTAGCTATGAATTCAGATTTTTGTACAAATTAGATCGTGACTGCGTTATGATACTACTCTAGATGAAATCATATAGAGTATTATAAGTTTAATCCAGCCCGAAAAGTTTGTAACGCATAGAACCGAGCCTCGGACGAAGAAAAATTATATATTATTTTATGTTTATTTTGGGCCAAAGCACCCATATCTGTTTGTCCGTCCGTCTGTCCGTCCGTCTGCCCGTCCGTTCATTTGTACTCCCCAAATCCGTCTGCTGTCCGTCCGTCCGTTTATTCGCAATCATTGCTCGAATGCTTCAAGTTAGGAACTTCAAATTTTGCATACTAAAAGTTTACAATGTTTGAAGCGAATATGATGCAAATCGAATGAGTCCTTCGTGTAACAGCCTAGAAAAGTCCTTCAAAAATGTATGCAGGTTACAGAATTCACTATAAATCCAGTACGAGTTAAAGCAGGTATTCAAAAGTTTACAGGAATTAATTTTATATTAAAACCAAGACTGAGTTTATTAATTGGCGCCATCCGTCGACTCCTTTGGACTACCGACCCATTAAAACGGGGTGGAAAAGGATACCAACAAGGACAAAAGCAAGATTAATAAAATTGAAGCATTGAAGATGTGCGGCAGTTACTAAAAATAAGAGGTACAATACGAAGTACTAACCAAAACTCAACCAAATGAACCATAATTTCAATGTAATCTTGTATGGAGTTGCAAATGTTAATCCAATGTAATGTGTAATGTCTCAAATCCATAAAGTCTATGAAACTAGATTAAATTTGCGGGGCCCCAACCTTTTCCGATATTGAAAAACACTAAAAGACTAAAATGGCAGCTATTTGAAAAAAACAACACTTTTTCACTCTTCTTTGGCTTAAAAACTCAAATAAAAAAAAAAAAAAAATCGATGTTGGGGCCCCCCAAATTTAATTTGCTTTCTTTTAAGCTTTTATTCATTAAAATCGGTTCATTCGTTGAAGCTGTAGAACGTACCGCGCTCCGGAAAAAGTTGGTTTCGAGAAAAACGCGTTTAAAGTTTGACGTTACAAAAAAATCGGATAGAATATCGGCCGACCGTTCTACAAATCTGTAACTCGTTAAATACATTCGATATCTAAATATGAAAATTAAAATAAAAATAGAATAAGTTTTTTTCTTCGAGAACTGATACCTTGCCTTCATTCAAACGAAGTTTTTTTGAAATTTTGTCCTCTTACTATAAGCACTGTAATAAATCAGCATATAAAAACCAGCTTACAATAACAACAACGCTTACAATAACAACTAAGATGAAAAGGCAATTATGTCTGACCACTGTATCTGGTATATTTGAAATTGTAACTAACCAATGTATCTGAATAATTGTAATAATATCTATCTAGCTATCTATCTTTTGTTTGTAAAATCCGAATTGACCTTGACCCCTCTTGGATTCGAACTATGGTTCCGTCACAGGTTAGTCCGCTACGCTACACACTAGGCCAATCTGAAACATTGTCGTAATAAGGTTGAAGCCGAATCACTTGGTATTAGACATGTCGAGCAAAGCTCGCTTTCAAATCTCCGCTCGCAAGTCTTACGGAAGCTTTATCGAAGTTCTCCTCCTGAAAATCAAAATGCGAAGTTTTTTTGTTAGTTGGGCTACTTTTACCTTCCAACTATACAGGCTACAGGCTGGCCCGATGTAATAATGGAATAATTAAAAAAAAAAATATTAAAACATATCCCAAGTTTGAAGGCTCGTCGCAGGTCGCAGTAGTTGGTCTTTTTAAACATGTTCTGACAGAGTTAATATAAAGGAGAGTAACATCCCCTAGAAGAACACCAAAAAAATGTTGTTGGTCACAGTACTGAATTTTTTGTATTTTATGCGTACTTCCGATATTGCTTTCCTGCAGGCCATGTTTTTAAAAAATTAAACTGTAAGAAAAGTATACACGATAATTGGCCGACGACGCATACATTAATACTTCAATTAAGTGAAAATGTTTATGATAATGAAATGAGTCTTTCAAGAAGCCACCATACAAAAGTTATTTAAAAATTTTTTCATTTAGCTTCCGGAATGCACTATACCAGTAACTAATGAAACATAGTTAAAAGTGACGTCGAGTCCGTTCCCTTCATCTCCTCCCTTGCACAGCTCCTACGCGCTATTATAATTACTTTACGTTTAATAGAAATTCAAAATTTTGCACATTACAAGTTCAAAACACTTACAAATACTTATATTAGAATACGTTAAATAGTACAAAAATAATGACAAATTAATCAATGTTCAAGAGTTCACAACATTTAATTTTTTATTTATTCATGTATAAATCCTTTAAGATTTGTATTTTAAAAATAAGATTGTTGATTACAGGTTAAAAGGTTCGCAAATTAATTAAAGATTTAATGGACGCTATGTTGGTTTCAAATAAATCAATAGAGTTGCAAAAGGTTTTTTTTCCCAACTCCCTACGCTGTCCTGGCTACTATCGTTGAGGACATGACAGTTAAAAAACCTTCACTGGACAAGCAAGTTTCTTAAAACTGAGTTGGATCAGAAGGCGCCTACTATCAGAAACACCATTATAGTTGATGGTATTGGTATTGCTGAGGATTTTTATCTATATGCAATATGGAACCGAAATTCATTGTCACGAATAATAAACTTTACTAAATTTTAGCAATTTTTATGCTTAAGGTAGGTGGCTCTGAAGGCCATCTAATATTTCAATCAAATTTGGTTGGGTATATTAATCACGCAATAAACTTTTCAACTGTCATGTTCTCAATGGCAGTGTAGAAACTGTTTTGAAGCCGAAAAACATCCAGAAATTCTTAAAAATTAGCTTCTATGGTAGCTTCATCATCACCAAAAAATTTAATGGGGATTTTGCCAAAATAAATTTTAACTAATATTGTTCGCGTGAGAAACAGTGTTTTGCAATATCCACTAAGTAACTTTCATTTATAGTAACTACCTACTCGCAAGTCATAATTTCGCAACTCTTCTCTCGAATAGAGGAACTAAGTCATTGACTGATAAGAAAGAATACTAAATGTAAATAAATGATTACAACTTAGTTTGCTTCGATGAGTTACTCACAAGTTTCGAATTTCAATTCGATATCAATGTTTCTTGAACAATCGAAAGGATGTAGTACTTTGTTAAGAACTTCATAATATCAACTCTGTTTTGTAGGATTACTGTCAAAACACGTACATACTACTGAATACATAATATCTGCGAGTTGCGGCAATCTTTGATCAGAACGGCTTAACGGCCCAAACGGAATACTATGTTAATTTCAAGAACCTCTCCACATATTTTCTTATGATACCTTCATTTTGCAACTATAAAAATAAATACCGTATCCAGTCACCTTGTTTATAATGTTCGACAAATTATCTGTACTGTGTTAACGCGCCTAATAAGAAAACCTGGTTGCGACCAGTCAACCTGTTTCTCCTCCCCATATCATTTCATATAATTTTGCATTAACCAGTGACATCAATGCTGATTTGTATCGCGGTGGATAGTTCATAAAATCCCTGCAAAGCGTATCCTGAGAAAATAAAATGGCCGATCGATTATTTCGATTGGTGTGAGTACAACTTAATTATTCGAAAATGGAATTTTAGAGCTATTTGATCGTATCGTGAACGTTTATGATGTGACCGGTCAGTTTAGCTCATATTTCTGGAGTTTTTATTAACTCTATGGTAATTTTGGTTGAGTAGCTTCATTCCATTAGTTAAATGATGAAGCAGTCATCTTGGATTACAGTCATCCACTATAATTTATTTTGATCTAGTATTATTAAAGAATGTAATCGGGAATATGTAAACTGTTTGATCACCTTTTCTATGTATAGGACAGAATGGTTAATTATGGTAAGTTTTGCGGTATAGTTAACGGACCAAATTTCGACATTATGGCAGCATTAGAGTAAACCCTAGAAAAATTAGAGTAGTGGTTCCCTCATCGCGATTTTCGCAAAGGAAGTTCCATAATGACATTTGTATCTGGACGACAATACAAAACAAAACGCAAGACCCATACGCTATAGTAAAAGACCCCGGCCCGTGCGCAGGATTGGATGAAGGGGGGTTTTATCAAGTTCCCACCATACTGAATGTGATAACCTACAAAAAAAGTCCTCACTTTACAATGAAAGTAGGCCAATGGGGGGGGGGGGGATTTGAACCACCACCCCTCACCCCAAGTGCACAGGCCTGAAAAGACCCAACTAAAAAAGAGATATAAGCCAGAAGTTTCTGCAAAGTTACAGATGGCAACATCACAAGAAATTAAAAGAGAATCACGACAGACCACATCTCAATTGAGGTTTCAACTGACGAAAGAGAACCATTATCAACACTTGTAGTGTCATCTGTATGGGAGTTGGTGTGGATCGCCAAATGCAGTTGGCATTACTGTGGATTCACACCAAATTCTACCAAAAAGTGGATGATGGGTTTTAGATCAAACAACTGAGGCTGACAGCTGGCAGGGCCACGATGCGAATATTCATTTAAGAAATGTCATGGCTGAGGTAGAGTGGGCAGAAAGGCTGCTACACCACCATGCGCCCTGACAACCGCTTCTTAGTCTTTCGCGACCTGTTCGGGAAAGATATCCCAATTTTAAAATACTCTGGGTAAGTCGGCTAATTTTGGTTATTTTTACAGGCCTAGGGTTTATGGTCTGATGTTTCGAGCAACGTACCCCCCACAACTGCGTAGCTATATCAAAGCAGCCAGCAAGCGCGTCACTGCGAACACAAAATACCATATGAAAATGCAAACCGATAACACAATCGAATGTGAACTGCGGAGTCCGATTTGGAGAGTGTGGACATCATATATCGTGGGGCGAATCTAGCAAAAGGCAGCAACGAAACGGACGAAATCAAACGATGGCTCATGCTAGCAAATAAAACGTATTATTCGGTACTTCCAATAAGAATTCTAAGAAAGTGCACAGAAAAAATAAACTGCAAATATATACTATACAACTTATTTAAGACCTGTGCTCTGATCTCAAAATTTTACAGAAGTTAGTTAGTACAGGTCTCTACACTGAAAGAAAAACTATGTTTATTCCAAGGTTGCATTGACCATATTAAGGTTCTTCTAACTATTGTAAAACTGACATGTTTCCAGTGATCATGGCTATG
The DNA here is from genome assembly GCA_949128065.1 of Beris chalybata. Lineage (NCBI taxonomy): Eukaryota > Metazoa > Arthropoda > Insecta > Diptera > Stratiomyidae > Beris > Beris chalybata. The sequence continues at coordinate 92,779,257 of OX421897.1, forward strand.
ATGGTGCGAGCCATAGCATATAATTCCTAAAAACATAATATGGTTGCATTAAACATATATCCCTACTGAAATTTAATATGGTTGTACCAATCATTCTCGTTACATGATGTAATTGTGTATTATAATCACGACAACAATATTCTATGATCAGTGGAACCATATAATTTGATAAAATAATTCCCACAACCATACCTCTCACAGTACAAAAAGGATCGTTCGCGGTGTAAGTTCGCTTCTTCCAATTTCATGTGTGCTTTGTTCAAAAGTGTGTAATTGTTGTTCAAGTCATTTATTTATGATCGAAAGTGTTTTCTTTATGAATTATTTCAGCGTCACATGTATCTTATGATTGACTTAACCATCATATTATAAAAGAAGGTTGCGTGAATCATACACCAAGGTTCTGAAATCAGAACTATGATTCAAGCAACTATGTCACATAAATTTTATGATTGACCCAACTATTATATTATTAAAGAAGGTTGCGTGAATCATACACCAAGGTTCTGAAATCAGAACTACGATTCAAGCAACCATGTCACATAAATTTTATGATTGACCCAACCATTATATTATTAAAGAAGGTTGCGTGAATCATACACCAAGGTTCTGAATTCAGAACTATGATTCAAGCAACCATGTCACATAAATTTTATGATTGACCCAACCATTATATTATTAAAGAAGGTTGCGTGAATCATACACCAAGGTTCTGAATTCAGAACTATGATTCAATCAACCATGTCACATAAATTTTATGATTGACCCAACCATTATATTATTAAAGAAGGTTGCGTGAATCATACACCAAGATTCTGAAATCAGAACTATGATTCAAGCAACCATGTCACATAAATTTTATGATTGACCCAACCATTATACAGTATAACCTGTCTAAGACGGAATGCTGTGTTACCCAACTTTTTGTTCCGTTTTGCCAGGTTTCCGTTTTATGCAGTTTTGTTCTGCAAAATTCTTGATTTGAAGTACAGTATATATGTAATATGTTTTTTTGGGTATTTTAATATACATATATTAATATTAATAATGAACAAATAAAAAATAAAAATATATATACAGTTCAAATAAAGGGTGCGTACCGAAGTTTAATGAAAATTGAAAACAAGAGGATGATGGAGTTAATGAAAATTTTATTAAAAAACATTACTTGGGAATTTCGTATGAGAAAAAATATTACTCAAATGCACACCTCGACCCATTTGTTCAGTTTTTGATAACATCACGGCATAACTTCTCCTTAATTAGACCAATAGATCGTTCAGTTGTTGAATGGTGTTGAGTTTATTTGGGTAAACCATGCTTTTGAGGTAACCCCAAAGAAAGAAGTGCCAATCGAATTCGCAGTTTCTGGAAATTATTGGCCCGGTGAACTTCAGCTCTGTGGCATATCACAACTTCTTGCTGGAACCACATCGATGTCACAATCATACAATATTGGCCACAAGAAGTCGGTGATCATGGCACGATACCTTTCCCCGTTCACTCTTAAAGAGTTGCTAGGTGCATTTTCGAAGAAAAATTTACCAATCACTCCACCAGCGCAAAATGCACACCACCAAGTGAGATTTTCTGGATGCATTCTGCAACTCTGTTGGTTGACGTATCCACTAAGATGGAAATTAACATCATAACTTTTGATCGCAAGTCCATTGAAAACTTGGTTTTGCTTTTTCTTTTTGCACCTTAGCATCAATTTACCAAAGACTGAACTTCCAAAATTTCAAAACAGATGTCCAAATTTTTTGTTAACACTCTAGTTCCATAATAAATTAAAAGTATTTTTTCGTCTTTCACTTGCAGTCAGTCATACTGAAATCCACTCATGTCACATTTCAACTGTCTTCCGTTTTACGAAAAATTTTGTTCCACGAATCACGTTCCGTTTCCGCGTTAGACAGGTTTCCGGTTTATACAGGGTGTTTTCCATTGGAAAATGTTCCGTTCCCAGGTTTTTTTGTCCGTTATGGCAGGTTTCCGTCTTATACAGGGTCTGCCTTAGACAGGTTTCACTGTATTATTAAAGAAGGTTGCGTGAATCATACACCAAGGTTTCCACAATCATAATTTTGTTTGAGCTAAACATGTTACATGTTGTAACATAGTTGTGGCAACTATAACCTCAATCATAGTAAAGTTCTCCCAAAATATGGTTGCCACAATCATATTTTTTCTTTGAATGTAGAAGGGAAAGAAATGTTTTGGGTGCAGATGTATATGCAGGGGGTGTAAAGGAAAATATTCCAAAAATGTTGTCTCAAAAACCGTAAAAGATAGAAAACTAAAAATTTACGACTATAATGAGCAACTATAGAGATAGATTTTAGCAGGAGTAGCAAGGTAAGGGACCGTTCACATACTACGTCACACGAAAAGGAGTAGGGGGGTGGTTGCAAAAATGTGACAAAGTGTGACATAGGGGAAGGGGGGCATCTGAAAGATGTGACGTAACAAAATCGGAACGGAACTTTTCAAATTAATATCATAATGATTTACTGGCGACCCTGCAATATACCATACATTTATATGTAACAAAATCTCAATCATGAGTCACGACAAACCAATATTCTATTGTTTTATCCTTTTGCAGTTAACTGAACCCTGAAGTAGCTATTTGCGTTAAAGTCTGTAATCTAGTCTACTTTCTACGGACAAAAGTTACAAAAAAAGGCATAAAAACTGCAATGTTGTTGTTATTTTGTATGTAAATTTTCTAACCTGCTCTGATCTAGATAAGTTCGCAAAAATCTCACCTATTATTTATGAATTTTTTTTTTTCATTTATTTTAAATAAAACATGAATATTAGCTCTACTTCGTGTGTTTATTTTTGAAACATACTAAACCTTGTGACGTCACAGCGGAGGGGGGGAGGATGACATTTTGCGACAAAGTGTGACAACGGGGGAGGAGGGCTCCAAAGTAGTCAAAATTTGCGTGACGTAGGGGATGGGGTGTTGGCTATATCGATATTTTAACCCTTAAGTTTTTACTGAAATTGAATAAGATTAGTAAACTTGATTATCTTTTAGAATTAATAAATATAAGGTTATAAAGTTGGCAGATTTTTATTTAAGTGGGTTCTCAATATACTCGTATGTAAAACATCAATTTCGGGATCTTCTTATATTAAACCCGTAATTGGTTACAAAGGTCTTCATTAAGTTTAGATATCTCAGATTTTATATACTGCAGAAGATATTTAAGTATTAAGAGTTATTTGTTATATATCTTGGGCGTCTTTACTATTTTTCCATTATACTTACAGAAAATTAAGATCACTGTATTTAAATCACGTAAAGTAAACGGCTGTCGTACTTGCCCATTTGAGTGACAGGCCTGCGGAATTGCGAAAAAAAAACTTCTAGACGACAGCTTGAAAAGTGACGTACAAGATATCGTGTGAAACTTACTTGTGACATTTTTGATAATATGTACCTTGGGAAATAAAATAAAAATCCGTTAGAGGTGCAGTGATGCTGGTGACAGAATATTGAAGCATATTGGTAATTATGATCTGAAAAGCAATAATGTGGAACCGAAAAACATTTAAAAAGTTGTTTTTTTATTCAGGATGCTACTGAAAATGCGAGCCGGTTAAATTTTCGGCCAAACCTCATTTAAAAAGTTGAGTTAACGAAATTGTTCAGGCAACCGATAATAAACCGAAATATTATTGACGAAAAATATCAACTAAATTTTTTATTTCCTACGTTCGTTATTACGTCCGTAAATGAAAAGAAAACAATTTTTAGTCATAGTTCATAGTTCATAGTTTTTATGCTAATGATGGATACAATGCTGGCATATAAATACTTTATTAGAGATTAGGCTGATCTAAAGCCTTTACAACTATGGTTTATTTTGCTTGGTGCACTTGGCAGTTAATTGTTGATAAGACTGATTATTTGTAAATTCAGGAAAAATGAATGAAAAAACCTTATGAATTTAATTAACCTAACTTAACCTAACCTATAACTAACTAAATAATAAGAAAAAAGTAAAATAATACAAACAGAAACTATGTGAGGCATGCAACCAGTGGGTTTTGAATATGGTGGCATTTGCTGATAAATCTAGATTTAGCTCTTTGGGCCATTACTTCAATCATTGCAACTTCTGCGATTTGGTGTAGATTTTTAAATGTTCAGCAAAAAATGGGTAATAGAATCAATGAACAGTTTCAATTACACTTGATTAAAAAAAAGGATTTCTCAAGTGATGCAATTGTTTAATTCAACGAACATAACTACTGAAATACTTGCGCTATAAACTTTCATTGAAATTAAAGGTGACAAAATACTGTTTAATAATACCATAAAATTACATGTCAATATTTTTCGAGTCAAAGTTCGGGAAGCGATTAAAATGGGGTCGCGTTAGAACGCTTACGCCACTGTCGCACATAGCACAATCCACATGACTTACGTTATTGAGTTATACACATACTTCGGCACGCGGTCAAAATCAGTTGTTTCGAGATTGGGATTTGTTTTCAAAAGTTAATTTTGTCCTAAGAGTAATTGTATAAATATGTAAAACAAAGACTCGACTCGAATCTATGTATATTTTTTAAACTATAAGCATATAAAAGAAAGAACCAAGTTGCTGCCTCATCATTACTGAGATATATACATATGTACATATAACGAATTGAGAATCGATGACTTAAGAGATATAACGAAATATACCCCAAGTGGATGTTGAATTCCGAAAACTAGTGAAATTCGCTTTTACGCCATTACAGGAAATGGCTGTATTTTAGTAGTTTTTTACTTCTAATGGTGAACAAATAATTTACGAATCAGGGTAGTTCGAAACTTATTGATATAAAGACCAGAAACGGAAAAATAAAAACAGGGTTGACCCCTTGAAGTGGCCAGGGAGGGAAGGGGAAGGTTGGCGTAGCGATTTAGACGACAAATCTTGGTTTCTTCATCTCAGCAACCGCTCATATTAGGAGACTGAAACTTGGAATTTCTATAGAGCTTCGATAAAGGACCCATTTGCAAAATAATTGCTGATATTGGTGAAGGGGTGTGGAACTGGAGAGGGAAATAATGCGTCCGAAACGCAGAAAAGCCGAGATCGACACATTCTAAAATTCAAATACCCTAAACCGTTAATGGCAAGCAATTAAAACTTAACAAATATCTGCAGTTATACTAGTAGAATTCTTGGGCAGGGCCAGTGGCGTACGGGGTGGGGGCGAAAAACTTTAGATTACGATACCTCACAAACCTATTGCTCTAGAAAAACAAAATTCGGTTTTATAAAGGTTGATAAATAAGGATTGGTCAAAGTAAAATCTTTGACGGGGGCAGGTGAGCATTGAAGTGGAGGGGATAAGAATTTTTCAAAAATATCCCAATAAAACTCTAGTAGGGAAAAAAATTTGGGAGTGGGGGTGTAGAGAGTGAGGGTGGGGAAGAGTGAGAAGGAAAAAGTTCCGATGTTTATCTTAAGAACCAATAATAATATAAAGTTGAAACTTGGCATTTAGATAGAGCTATAGTAGTGACATGGTGGAAAAATAAAAGTTTTTTAGGGGTGGTATGATATGGCGTATTTTTAAAATTTTTCCTTTTTCAACTTCTAGCCTGAATCCCGGAATATGACCCAATTGTGTAATTCATATGTTACACCCTATTCTAACCGCTTCCCGAACTTTTTGATAGATTTTCAGTCACATAGTAACATACACCGCATCCCAGAATTAAACGCGTTCCGATATACAAGCCATCTACAATGTTAGGAGGTTTTTGGCAAGCCCTAAATTGTTTGATAATTTATCGTTTGCCTTACGTGCGAACAACATTTAGCCTTAAGCCAAAATAAATTTTTGATGTATGTATAAGAGTCAAACACACATGAAGTTTTGTGCGATTTGCGCTAAACGGTATTATCCAAAAGGGTAACGAATATAAAATTATGCGATGGGAAAAACTCCGGCAAAATATGGTCATTTTTAATTAAGCACAATCTAGACTTTGCCATGGCCACTAGGCACATCCGATTGGCCGCAAAAGTGTCATGCATTGCAAGTGATGTTTCTTGTGATTGGTCGATTCTTCACCGGGTAACCTTATCCAAGAAACGACAACATTTTCCATTTTCTTATACATATGCACGAGTATTATCTTATGTATGTCGAATATGTCAATCCATAACGAATCGAAATTCAATTTATATCCACAAAAGATACGTTGCTGGGATTGAAATTACTCGTTGTGTATATGGTGGAATGTGCTTGCTCACAAGAAAACTTTGTATACATATCTTGTAGAGACTTGAGGCTGAGAGCGACAGCGGCGCGCGCGTACTTTTCAAAAACTTAATATGCAAGACAGGGCTTTGTTTGCGTCTGGAAATTCTAGCCATTTTACCTTCTTGTCGTCGTTGTTTTTTCGTTGCTCCTTCCCGTTTTGACGGTTTTTATATAGTACTCTGGCAGCCTGTATTGCGGTCGCTGGATCGATCTTTAACGAACTTCTGGAGGAGGATGACAATCATGGGCGCATGGTGAATATGAAAAGTCAACTTCGTAGATATTTGATAGGGCTATATCCAGAGTGGCAATAATCTTAACCATAATGCTTCAAGTACGCTGTTATTCCACACGCATCCGGGGACAATACCCTGTCATCATTATGAAGGAATTTCAGATATTTTTGGCTTATTTTCGTGATCGGAATAAAAACGAGTGATCGATCTTTTGAGGTGACCACGAATAAGTGGGCTTTGTTGTTGTTTGCCTTATATAGCGCATACAGTTGGAGACCTAGTTGCTTTATTTGACCGAAATTAATTCAAAACTCGCTACTAACGCTTATATTATGCTAAAGCTTTGACAAGAATGTAACTGACAATAGTCGCAAAATCAAGCCCTAAACTAAACAAGAAACAAACGTCACTAATTATAAATCTATGAAAATTGTATAAAACAGAAAAGGAAACTGTCGAAAAACCCCAAATCGATTGAAGCAAAATGATAGTACGCCCTTATGATGATTAGTTAGATTCGTTAGATTTTGCGGTTGGAAATCTGCTATATAAGAGTCCTGAAAAGAAGTATAGCCATATTTAAGTAAAAAATACTAATGCCCGATTTCACAGAGGAGCTTAAGCTTGGGCTTAGGAACATTTTCGATTTCACAGTAATGGCTTGAGTCTTAAGCTAAGTCAAGCGCTAGGTTAGCTTAAGCCATAAATTTTGCGAGCTTAAGCTCCGTTTATAGAATAAGCCTACGAACTGTCAAACTTGTGATTTTTTCTGTATTCAAGACTGTGTAATTAAAAAAGTACAGCCGCGAAGCAACTCCACTACATAAGAAATATCGAATGTACGCAAATCCATTACCAAAGCTTACAGTTGGTTGCAAAATGAAACGCTACTTCGCATTATGCTTAGTTTAGCTAAGCCGCACGATATAAAAAACTGTGAAATCAGTCGGAACGAATCCACAGTTTAAGCTACCTATTCTAGCTTAACTAAACCTTAGCTTAAGCTACCACTGTGAAATCGGGCATTACTGTTGACGGCATTACCATACTAATCTAATCTACACTAATAATAAACGAGTAAGAGGCACTTTTCGCTCTTTTCTCAATATTATTATAATACATCATACTACATACATACTATGATTATTGATGGTTATTGGAAATTTCACTTGCTTGTCTTCTTGTTGCACCACCTGTCCAAGTAGAGTTTCCATAAAAGCTCACGTTTTAGATCAAAAAAATTAGTTCTTCTTGAAACACTATTTGAGTCGATCATTTTGAAAATGGAATAAGTCACTTTAAAAAAAATTTGTTGTGATATTCTAACACGAAGCAGCTTTCTGAAAATTTATTGATGCCAGTGTTTCATCACACTTTAAGCCAAAACAAATAAACTGTCCCGAAGGTTGGAATGAATACTTTTAAACATGTTAAAACGCAAACCCTTAAACATGTCGATTTAAAAAAGAAAGTGACTTATTCCACTTTCAAAATAAACGGCTCATATATTCATCATTATTTCGCAAAATATCAAACATTTATTTCCTTTTTCGGGGCGTTGTGTTACCACAGGATCATCGTAGCCGGTCGTATTCTTCAAACTATTTAGTGCTTGCAATGAAGCTTTGGGTTCTCGCTCACCTCCGTTGCTGCAAGGTTACTAACACTGTTGAAGGAGTAAACTCCAAGATGAGTTTTCCTTCTAGCGGATAGATTGGAGGTCATCGCTATCTCGCGCGACAGCAACGTTATCTGCCCACCGTGATCAAACCAATTTGACGCATTTAGAGTTATGCCCTTGGGGCTATCTAGATCGCAGATCGATGCGTATAATCTGCAAACAATTGATAACCGAACGCCATCCGGTAAATGCAGCTAGATTCATGTGACAAAGTGAGTCGAAAATTGGACCTCTCGAAAACGTGTCATCAAGCAAAGCCGGGGTTAATATAAGAACGACTCACTTCGTACTTAATGCCTAAAATATTCTTTCAAATGAAAAAAAAAATTGGGTAACGCACAACTTGCTTTATTTATATTCAAAGACTAGCTACGCTCACGTTGTTCTATCGCCCCTGTTACTCCCGTCTTTCCTGTTGATCCTGTTTCTCCGTTTGATCCATTGGTCCTGTTTCCATTAGTCCTGATTCTCCCATTGCTCCTATTTCTCCCGATGCTCCTGTTATTCTCGTTGCTCTCATTTCTCCCGTTACTCTATCCTCTATCTACAATTCTCTATCCACCATCCTTAATCCTCCATTTCCCGTCCTCTATCCGCCATCCTCCATCCACCATCCTCCTTCCACCATCCTCTGTCCGCCATCCTCCACTCTTTATCCACCATCCTTCATCTTCCATCCTCTATCCACCATCCTTAATCCATTCCCCATACACCATCCTCGATCTACCATCCTCCATCCTCTATCCACCATCTTCCATCCTTCATCCATCCATACTCCATCCATTATCATCTATCTATCATCTACCATCCTATATCTACCATCCACCATCCCCTTTCTACCATGCTCTATCAACCATCCTCCATCCACCATTCATCACACTTCATCCTTCATCTTCCATTCTCCATCCACCATTCACCATCCACTATCCAACATCCACCATCGTCCATCTAAGATCATCCATCTAAAATCGTCCATCTTCTATTCACCATCCTCCATCCACCATTCGCCCTCAACTATCCAAAATCCACCATCCTCCATCTTAAATCGTCTATTCATTTTCTATCATCCTATATACATATACATATATACCATCCCCATTCCCTATGCACCATCCTCTATCAACCATCCACCATCCTCCATCCATCCATCCTCTATCCATCATCCTATATCCATCATCTACCATCCTAGGTATATCTACCGTTCCCCATCCTCTATCCACCATCCTTCATCCACCATCCTCAATCTTCTATCCTCTATCCTCTATTACTATATAATAAATCTTGTTATAATTCGCAGTAATGAATTTCGGTTCAGGAGCCTACATATGGAAGAAGCCTCGGTAATACCACCACGTGAATTAAAGTGCGAACCGATTATGGAATAGCTCTAGAATGTAGTCCAAAATATTTAAGTTTTAAACAGGCCTTTTCTGTGGCGATTTTCTCAACAGTCATATCATGCCAGGATATATCGTGAGGTTGTCCACATAAGAAAAGTTACCTTTTTCGGTAGCTTTACCATGTTTAACCTTCATTCTTGTTATTATAAATTGAAAAAAGCGCTAACTCTCTTGACCGAATTTGAGAAATGTATCTACATATAAGAAAAATTTTCAAAATTAATAATAAAATTTATTACAGTAAGATTTCGATTTCTGTTAGTCCAGCTATCGTAGAGATATTGTATATCCGTGAGTTTGAAGGAGAAGGTACAAAACTTCGTTGGGTGTGTTACATTGACTAGCGTAATGTCAGAGTAAGATAACGTGTAAAATATGAACACAAGAGGTTACCTAACCCTATTTTATTTTAATCTTAAAAAAAAAACTGATTCCAAAAAAGTGATATGTTCCAATTCCACACGCACACCTTTCTAGCTTTTAGCCAGATATTCCGCGATAAAGTTCATAGATGGGTTAAATGAGTACACAGCGAATGACATGTGTGACTCTTTTCAATCCCGTCAGCAACGTAATGTCTCCATCAAAATAATCTACCGACTAAGCGGCTTGATAAGCAAACGTGCTTGCGATAAAGTTTATCTGCTCTTTGAATCTTGTATGTGAGTAGATTCGACCTATACTATAGACGAATATGTGTATTTCGTAAGACCATATAAATCCTGACATACATCGAACTTATCACATTTTCGTTAAGAATGCGAAAGAATATATGACATAGGGGGATAGGGTTAATGTTTTGGCAGCCATTTTATACAAACTACTTAAGTTTCGGAGGTAAAATATTCATAATACATATTTTTAAAGTACTCTGGTTGTAATCGAATAAGTTGGTAAGTATTTAGAGGCGAAGCTTCCATACAAATGTCATTAAAACATTTGTTTTTTACAATTGCCTGATAACTGATAAAATTTTCCGGTACAACAATGAATAAAAGTTAAATGAAGCAAGTGTTTCGTGTCGTTTCCATACAAAAGATTTCCAAAAATTAGATATTTCAAACACCGGAACGCATGGTACCCATTGGCCTATTTTCAGTGGGAAGTGAGGACCTTGTTTTTTTTTAGTTCATCATATTTAGTATGGTGGAAGCTTGATAGTTTGTTATGAAACCCCCCCCCCCCCCTCTCCCCCTTCATACAATCCTGCGCACGAGCCTGGTGTAGATACATTACAGTGTTTCGCTTACGAGTATTAAAGTCCTTTTTTTTAAATTCAAAACACCACAACAACACACCACATTTTGATTTATATCCTCCCTTTTATTATGACCTATGCAGGTGTTAGAGGTTAATAGAGAGCTGAATGTCACTTGCATCCGTATCTTCTTTCATGCATGGCTATACCCTACTTCCCGCTGGGATGAGGCATAATATACATTCATTACAAATTAGTTTTGATTTAAAGTAATTAAATAGCAATAAAGAGATAAGCCCTTGAAGTCCAGCTTTCACCTATGACTTTTTTTCGTAAATCTGTTACATAAAATTGTTCGCATAAATGCATTATGTAAATAATATTAAATTAATTTCACCGTTCATTAATTAATTAATGAGGACATTTTAGACCTATTCCTTGACACTATAATGTTAATAATTAATTTAAAAAAAGAACTTAAATTTATTTAATGGAGGTATCAGCAATTCCGCCATTCTCTTTTCATTAGGCCCCATTCACACTACACTTCCGTACTGTGGAAGTAGCAATTGATATGTGAATCAGAAAACATAAAGAAACAGTTGCAGCATTTTAAACACTAGAAGGCAAATGCTGTATTTTCTGCAGATCTTCATCTGCCGTACGTATTACTAAAAATCTCGTTACTTTTCCTTTCGACCATTCTTTGGCATCTTTCCTACTTCTACCTGTTCAGGTGGTGTTTTTCTTATATTAAAAAATGTTTTCTTCTTATTCTTATTCAGTTCCATTAAATCTACTTTTTTGGTGAATGGCTTCATCACATCATGTATAGGTACGTGGCGTAGGTAATAAATAAATTGTTCACTTTATTTCAGTTGATCTTGAAAGGTAAAAAGCTGATAATATGAAGGGAATAATATGATAATGATAATGACGCTGATAGAGGGCTCTTAAAGAGTTGTTTCTCTTCCGTAGAAATTTTATTCAGATATGGATATGACAGATCATTAATAGGCATAATCCGTCGAGGCGGTACGTTTTAACAGTCGTTAATTATTACTTTAGTTGATACGCCATATATAAGTTTAAGGTCAGAGTTAGATATTTTCGAAAACTCCAAAAACGGTTTTTTCACCGGTTTAAAGCGAAGAAACTGATGTGTATACCTTTTACATTCTAGTCTAAAAATCGGTGTAGTTGGACTCGCGGCATAGCTGTGAGAACTCCAGCACACCATACCCGAAAGTTGTTCACACGTCTATGTACTATAGACCTGGTCCTCCAGGTTGGGGGTTGGGCGATGGGTTAACAACCCATCCCTGGAAAAATCCTATTGTTCCGAAAGCAGGACTACAGCCTCGGTAAAGATTGGATCAACGGCAACGACTCTGGCCCACCAATGACAATGGACAACGTCTAATCGACTTCGCTACCAGCAAAAACTTAGTTGTAAGCTCAACATGCTTCCCCCATCGCAACATTCATAAAAGAACGTGGTCATCTCCGGATGGTCGCACTTTCAATCAAATTGACCACGTTCTGATCGAGAGAAGGGCTGCGACCAGCATTCTAGACGTAAGATCTTTTCGCGGAGCAAACTGCGACTCCGACCTCTATCTCGTAAAAGTGAAATATCGATGTCGAGTGGCATTATGCGGGTACTCCAAAAAGGGCAGGACACCCAAATTTGACATCGATAAACTAAAGGACGAGACTGTCGCGTCAGCCTATAAGTCAGCGCTACAAAATCACTTTGAAGCAACATGAACTGACGAAGTGACAACCATCGACCAAGAGTGGACACAGTTGAGAGATGGAATCAGAACGACAGCAGAAAAGATCGTTGGATTAAAGTCCCAGCAGAAACATAATGACCGGTTCGATGATGAGTGTAGTGACGCAATAACGAAAAAGAATGAAGCTTACAAGGCGTACATTGAAAGACCGACGAGAGCCAAAAAGGAAGGATACGACGAGCTTAGGCGATTATCAAACAAAATCTGCAGACGAAAGAAACGAAAACACAACAATGACATAATTATAAACCTAAATACTGACATGAAGTCACATAATCTACGATCCGCATATACTGCCGTCAAACAAATAAGACAAGGCTATAAGCCACGAACAAACCTCTGTAAAGACAAGGAAGGAAATATCCTTAGTGACGCAGAACAAATTAAACAAAGATGGGTTGAATACTTTAAAAAGCTGCTGAACCCTAACAGAGTGACGACCACCGACCCAATTATACCATCAAGTGCACCATCGGATGAACAGACATCAACTACGGTACCCACTATCGGAGAAGTGAAAGCAGCCCTGCGCGACCAAAAAATACATAAATCACCCGGAGTTGATGCAATACCAGCAGAGCTCCTAAAGGGAGGCGGTCCATACCTCGCCAATCTCCTACACAAAATCGTGACAAAAATTTGGATGGAAGAAAAAATACCCGACGACTGGCGCCAGAGCATTATATGTCCAATCTACAAGAAAGGAGATAAACTGCCATGTGAAAATTACAGAGGCATATCATTGTTGTGTACGTCCTACAAAATACTGACGAAAGTAATTCATAATCGATTAAAGCCTTATACAGAAAGTATTATCGGCGAATACCAAGGTGGTTTCAGAACCGGACGATCTACTATTGACCAGATATTCTCAGTCAAACAAGTGCTAGAAAAATGCTGGGAGTATAACATTGACGTGCACCAGATCTTCGTGGACTTCAAACAGGCATACGATAGTATAGATCGTAATGTACTATATAAAATTATACTCGACTTTGGAATCCCATCAAAACTCGTCCGATTAACAAAAATGACCATGACTGACACTGAATCCCAAGTAAGGATACAAAACGAGCTAACCCAAAGCTTCCGAACAGAATCCGGCCTGAAGCAGGGAGATGGACTCGCTCCCATGCTCTTTAACCTTGCCCTGGAATATGTCATCAGAAAGGTACCCGTTGATACCAGAAGTACCCTACTAATCAAGTCCACTCAACTAGTGGTGTACGCGGATGACGTAAACATCATGGCCAGATCTGTTCCAGACGCAAAGGAAGTCTTCCACTGTCTAGACTCAGCAGTAAAGGATGTCGGGCTAAGGGTCAATGAGAATAAGACCAAGTTCATGACCCAAACAAGAAGAAACGCGCCAACTGGACAAAATATGACCTTGGGGGACTACAACCTGGAGAATGTGGATCATTTCTCATACTTGGGATCACACCTTGTAAGAGACGGCAACGAACGGGACGAAGTAAATCAACGGATCACACTAGCAAATAAGGCATATTTCTTGGTTCTCCCGATTTTAAAATCGAAAAAAGTGCACAGGCTGAGCAAACTTCACATATACAAGACCATAATAAGACCTGTGCAAGTGAAACGTGAACTCTCACCCAAGCGTCTGAAAAATCAATAGACGCTTTTGAACGACGAATTCTTCGAAGAATTTTGGGACCAGTAAGAGAAGGCACTGAATGGCGTATTCGGTACAACAACGAGTTGTATAACATCTATGACGACCCAGCCGCATCGACTCTTATAAAATTCCGTAAGCTGCAATGGGCAGGTCATGTGGAGCGAATGGATGACGGAAAAATTCCCAAGCGCACATTGAAAGGTAGAGCCCATGGCAAGCGACCGGTGGGAAAACCGCGAAAAAGATACGAGGATTCAGTTGACGCAGATTGCAAATCGCTTCTTAGATGCACAAACTGGAGGACGCGGGCGCTGAACCGAGATGACTTCAGACAATGTATCCTGCAGACCCTGGCCAGATTTGGGCTGTCCCGCCATTGATGATGAATAGAGCTTCACATATTTCTCGCATGTTTTAGACACATCTCGCATGTAAGAGGTACTTCTTCTACGTTCCACACAAACAACCGAATATGCTGGAAATTTCTCGATAAATACGAATTCATGTAGGTATTTACACAATATTTATTATACTTTACAGTATTTCTTAAGAATTTTGAAATCGCATCTGTATTAAACACTTTTAAGTAGGCCTTTAAAACTGCGAAGTTGAGCGACTCAATGGTTTTTTTTTTATATTTATACCCCCTTAGCTGCAACTATTATGAAATCAACAAATTTTAAAAGTCGTAGCTTAAATTGTTCTTAAGTTTTCGTTCAATATTGGTTAACTAATAACTAAAAGGTTTTAGGGACTTTTGTATGGCAGATACCCGAAGGAGTTGCCGGATGTTCTTAATAAATGATATCAGTCTTGCTTACCCTGCGTCTACACTGACAATTTATCTGGCAATGGCATTATTGCCATACACAAATTGACAGCGTGGACGCAACAAACGCATATGGCAATATTACTCTGTGTCTGCTCTTTATTGTTGACGTTTTTTATGAATGGAGTTTGGGCTGCGATCTATAATGATGTCATTTTATTCGTGAACGCGACTCGTTATCTGTTTTTGTCTCTTTTTTCATCATGCATCATGCTATTACCATCTACTTCCCTCATCTAATTAAATAAAGAAACCAACGTCAAATTTTTATACTGCGTGGTGTCCAGTCTTATTATGGATTGCCATGGCAATATTTAGGATAAAATTGACAGAAAACGAATCGTTTGATAGAAGTTACCGTCGCATGTCAACAGGTAGACTTACGTATTTTTGGTTTGATCGCAAAATGAGTAAAAATAAGTGAACTAAAGAAAAAACTTTTGAAATAATCAATAGTTTTCGAAGTTATGATAGCTTTGCTTTACAACTTAACCCTTCGAATTCACTCGCTCAAATGAAAATTCCAATCAAAGGCTCACACTCCTTGCGATTTGACATTTAAATCAAGGGCAATATTGCCAGATAATTTGTTAGTGTAAACCCTGGGTTTATGACCTGAAAACTGGTTCCAAAATTTTTACTTTAAGCTTTAGTTCATTGTTCATTTATTTCAATAATACTTAATTTATATATACACAGTTGGTAAATATTTTAGAGAGTAGGCTGGAGCCTTTGCAACTATAATATTGTGTTTAGTATGCTAGACAGGAAAATAATGTGAAACTTTTTAAAGTTTCCGTAACTTATATATATTTGAATAAGGAAAAAAAAATTTTTTTTAACTAAAAAACCTTACATACAACTTAACCTACTTAACCTAACTAATAGTACCTTAAACTAAATAAAAACAAATAAAATGCATTCGCAGTTGTTTTAGAAGGAACTTAATGGACCAGTGGATTAGTGACAAATCTACACCTGCTCAAAAATAAGGATTAGGCTTTAAGAGCCATAACGTTGATCAATGAAACTTCAGCCTCGTGGTGAAGACGGTTAGTCGAGTAAAAGAATGGCTTATCCATTATAATTTTAAGACATTTGTTTTGGATTATCTGCAACTTTTTCTTATGGACGTTTGCACAGTTGTTCCATACGGGAGATCCATATAAGATGATAGGCTGCATTACCATTTTATAAACTAAAATTTTATTGTCTAGTGATAGCTCTAGTGAAGCTTTAATATGTTCTTGAGTTATAGTGAATTCTCTGACTTGCATACATTATTGAAGGACTCTTGAAGGCTAACACACGAAGGACTTATTCCATTTGTTATACGTTATGTTCTGAACTTTGGCTTCAAACATTATAGAGCTTATGTGTACAAAATTTCAAGATCGTAACGTGAAGCATTTGATCAATAATCGAGAATACGTGTGTTAAGAACTTTTGTATGTGAGGTACCCGAAGGATTGAAAGGATATCGCCCATTACCTAACGTATCATTACTTTTTCCATTTGTACAGGTTATAATCGATTTGCGATTTCTTAGGTCAACATGTTCTTTTTGGTTTTTGGCCACACCTGATCACAATCTAATACATATGGATCTGTGCGCTACAAACAAGAACACTACATTTTTGCCTGAACAGATTTCTACAAATTATATTCGTAGACTTTGCTTTTTTTTTGCTGTTTTTGTTTTGATGCTTATAAACAGCCAAATATTATAGTTGGAATGATTCAACGGTGACAACGTACTATCAGGTGTAAAAGTTTGTGTTCACAGTTGAACGAGTCCTGAACTGTTATGTACATACATACTTTCATGTACAATATGAACATATTTAACAAAAATTCTTGGATAGAAACTGTACAAAGAACTAGCTCAATTTTCATCATATTGGTTTTCACTTCCATTTGTACCACTGCTATGACTAAGAATTGATATGAGACTGCCGGGTATATTAACAGCTTCTGTACATGTGATACCAGAAAAATATTATACCTAGTAACGTTTTTCATTTAATACTCCGCTGTTCACTCTAGGTGTTAAACAATTTTGGGAGCTGCATTGAACTAAGATACTCTATACTACAGATTTCATTTAAAGTACAACCCCTACATATTCGTGGATTTACATCTTTAAACGGAAATATGGAAATGCCATAACTATCAGTGGGTCCTACGAAAGCTTGTCCAAAGTAAATCCAAATAAAAACGAAAAACTGGTATACCCGCTGCATTATTATTTAAGAGTAGAAAAAATATGTTAAGATTACCGCTGTATTTAAATTTTAAACACATAAGGCATAATGTCTCCCGATTCATCTTAGAAGAAGAATGGGGAAAATACGTTAATCCCTCAGCTTCAGAGATAAATGACCATGGATTAAGCTACTCGTTGGAGTGAAGATCAAGGTGAAGTTGCTCACCTTTTAATTTGAAGCATTATCTTCCCCTGATGGTTCGTCTTCAGTCCATCAAAGGATCGATTTATTACGAAGATTGGAAAAAGATCATTGTCTCTTTTTGAAATTTGTAGTCTGTGTCCGATAATATTGAAGCAAAGTATGTTAACCTACTGGTAAAGGGTAGAGCTAACAATCATTCCGGTACTTAGCCGAGACACAAAAGCAGCTAATAGCAGCTATAGCTTGCACATTGGACCAACCCCAGATAGAGTAAAAGGAAATTAAAGATTTTAAGTATTTAATAATGTAATATGAGAAATTAGCAATTTATACAAACTATGAAAAAAAAAAAAATTTTACTTGACTCCATTTGTTCGTTTTCAATAATTGTTCAAAATTTCATTCGATTGGTTTCAGAGAAAAAGGATCATGCAACTTACACTCAAAAGCCTTTGTAACATGCTCCCCATAAGAAAGAAATATTCGATATATCGATACATCATCAGCTGTTATTGATATTTTTTTCGATATCTCTCTCGACTCTCAGCTTAATTTTGAGGGAATGCTAGCTCATATAACGATATATCGAAATTTAAAAAAAAAAACGTTTTTTACGTTTAATAATTTTATTTTTAATCCAGATAAAACAAAAAATATTTCTTCATCTATACAAAAGCAAAAATTAAAAAATTGAAATTTTGAATAAAACTACGTCACAGCTTTAATGCATCATAAGAAAAAAGTAGAATATTTAATGAATTTAATATTTTCTTTGATTTCTAATATTTCCAATTATTCAAATTATGATCCAATACTTTCTGAAGCCGTTTTGGCATAGATTATACTAATGTCCTCGTATAGCTTGGGGATATTTTATTCCACTCTTCCAACAGAGGGTTTTTTTTAAAAAGTTTTTATTAGTAATGGGGTACGTTTTAATTTCTAGTTTAAGTTTTGCCCTTATATGCTCAATCACACTTATATCGGGAGATTGTGGTGCCATTTCAATGATATGAAGGCAGTTGCATAGCATTCATTCCCTAACAAGATAGGATGAATGCTTTGGGTCGTTATCATGAAAGAAGCTAAAATTGTCCTTTATTCTCAGATTTTCGGCACAGGTTTTAAAATTCTGCTTAAGGATGTCCATGTACATCTGTTTGTTCTATTGCCTTCTATAAAGTGGAGTTTTCCGACGCCTGCAGAGGACATGCAGCCCCAAACCATCACATGATCTCCACTATGCTTAACAGTTGGTCACAAGTTCTTAAGCTTTAGCTCCTTATTTGGCTTTCTTCAAACGGGACCTTCTCATCTGATGCAAAAATATTGAATTTACTGTCATCTGCAAAAATTACCGTTTTTCAAAAGTCCTGTGAGCTGTTTTGATATGTACAGACAAACTCCATTCGAAGACGCACTTTCTTAGAAATAATCGGGGTCTTGTTTCTTGCTACTCGTCTATGTTAATTTTTTTTACGACGAATATTGTCGCACTGTTTCAGGATGACACTAATTTTCCAACCATTTCTCCACTTCAGACGTGAGCTTTTCAGCACTGAGCAGCGTTTCTTTCCGGGATTCCCTGGTAATCCATAGTTTATCGTGATCTGTGAAAATTTTGTTCGGGGCTTTCCTCCCTTTATTTTGAATTCGATTTTCTCGTGAATATTGTTCAATAATATGTTGTACAGTAATAATTTTCGCGATGTACCTTTGATTTTTTCCCGAAATAAAATGCTGTATTATTAATTCGCATTCATCAATGGTTGTACGAGGACCCATTTTCGATAAGCGATCCGATCAGGAGGAAACTAAACTAATGAACTTCACTTTGCGACTAGAAATCCCTATTGTAATAGTAAACTATCATCGTCTGTGAACATGGAGTGGAGACTAGTTATATATATTTTCAAAAATTTTCTGCCTGCATCATTTAAGCTGTGACGCTACTTTAAGGAGTGTTCACCGAATTGTTTATGTTTCATCTATGTACATTCAACTGCAAAATTGTTTTCATATCAGTGGAATTAAAAGGAATGTGACTATTTGAAGACGTTAATCGAAACTTTATTCCTATCTTTTTTTTATAGGAAACTTATAAAAATTCTTGACTCCATCATTTAAGCTGTGAGCGTTTAACAAGTCACCAAATCGGGAGTTGATTATCAAACTTTTGGAAATGCATAAAGAAGAGACTGTACTACGTAACTACGTGTTTATCGCACATATTTTATTCATGGCCGAAAGCCGAGTTTCCAGCATCAGTTTGAATCTTCGCGAAAACCATAGAAGTTTCATTTTCCTGTTTAGTTCAAAGGAATGCAGCTATAGAAGTGTGCCTGGTCTAAGCTATCCCAACTATGAGAGCGTGTTATCTCCAGTAGATTTCTTATACCAACATATACAGTGCAACCCGCTTATAAAGTGCACTTTTATAACGAACTTTCGGCTATAACGTACCTTTTTGCAATCCCCATTCACAAATAAGAAAGGTTCTTATTTTGGTTATAACGTACTATCGGTTATAACGTTCTACTTTTGTAGTCCCCTCAAGGTACGTTATAACCGGGTTGCAGTGTATATTGATTAATTTCAGCGAACTAAGTGATGAAGGATAAACCAGCTAATTTCGTAACAATATAAAATATCAGTAACATACAGAATCCGAAAATCGTAGCACGGAAATGCCGCCCCTGTATGGTTCAAGATAAAAGTATGATGAATGCCACATCTAGCCGATAAATCTTCAAGAACTCTTGATCCTTTTCGATCCTTCTGACGTTGTACAAAGTCGAGAAGTAATTATCAACATTAGCTGAACTCCTTATTTTATGATTAAGAGTTAGTTATTCTTTCCGGTGTCAGTGGAGTGAAACTCCAACACGGAGTCCCCGACTGTGGACTAACCGCCATCCCTGAGGATATGACAAAATTGGAAAGAAACTTCACTGGAGAAGCCAGTTCATTATAAGATTGTGTTGGACTAGGTCCGAAGGAGCTGTTTCGTCATCGGAGGGCATAGACTCTTCAGAAGGTGTATTCTTGCCTACTAACCGAAACACCTTGACAGCTGGTGGGATTGCTGAGGTAAATTCTATATAGCCACATCCCATTCCAAATTTATTACCGAGAAGAATTTAATGGTCAAGAAAGGCGTCCTCTACCTTAGACTAAAGGCGTGTACTTTGAGAAGCTTTACTCTTGATTTCGGCTATTCTCTGGTTGTAACCCTGGATATGGTCAGCGTTTTCATGGCTGTGAAATTTACAAATGGTTGTAACCTTGGATCTGATCTACGAAGAACAAATCCCGTCCGTCGCAACTTATTTTTTTAACCAATATTTGTTGTTATTAGATTTTTCGTGGTAAGCTACCAAAGAAGCTATTATGATTAAGAGTTAGTTATTCTTTCCGGTGTCAGTGGAGTGAAACTCCAACACGGAGTCCCCGACTGTGGACTAACCGCCATCCCTGAGGATATGACAAAATTGGAAAGAAACTTCACTGGAGAAGCCAGTTCATTATAAGATTGTGTTGGACTAGGTCCGAAGGAGCTGTTTCGTCATCGGAGGGCATAGACTCTTCAGAAGGTGTATTCTTGCCTACTAACCGAAACACCTTGACAGCTGGTGGGATTGCTGAGGTAAATTCTATATAGCCACATCCCATTCCAAATTTATTACCGAGAAGAATTTAATGGTCAAGAAAGGCGTCCTCTACCTTAGACTAAAGGCGTGTACTTTGAGAAGCTTTACTCTTGATTTCGGCTATTCTCTGGTTGTAACCCTGGATATGGTCAGCGTTTTCATGGCTGTGAAATTTACAAATGGTTGTAACCTTGGATCTGATCTACGAAGAACAAATCCCGTCCGTCGCAACTTATTTTTTTAACCAATATTTGTTGTTATTAGATTTTTCGTGGTAAGCTACCAAAGAAGCTATTATGATTAAGAGTTAGTTATTCTTTCCGGTGTCAGTGGAGTGAAACTCCAACACGGAGTCCCCGACTGTGGACTAACCGCCATCCCTGAGGATATGACAAAATTGGAAAGAAACTTCACTGGAGAAGCCAGTTCATTATAAGATTGTGTTGGACTAGGTCCGAAGGAGCTGTTTCGTCATCGGAGGGCATAGACTCTTCAGAAGGTGTATTCTTGCCTACTAACCGAAACACCTTGACAGCTGGTGGGATTGCTGAGGTAAATTCTATATAGCCACATCCCATTCCAAATTTATTACCGAGAAGAATTTAATGGTCAAGAAAGGCGTCCTCTACCTTAGACTAAAGGCGTGTACTTCCTCCTCCTTATTTTATGTCAACCAGTTGCTGCAATTCTCTATTACGGACTATCTCCCAATAGGCAGTGTTATGTTAGGGTTTTTTAATTCGCCAAATTGTTTGTTAAATAGATACATATTTTTTTAATGCATAATGAAATTTACCTGAATAACACCAAGCAGGCCATACAACTGGTGCTTCCGTATCAATTTCCCTCATTGTCAAGAGAGCAATAATTAGGCAATATCAAATCCGAAAGCCGTCTTTTTGCTAGTCTTCAAAAGCGAACATAGCGATCACAACCTTATCACAAAACACCCATACAAAAATTAACACTGGTGATTTTCACCGACGAACTTTTTATTTCTCGAACGAAAAACACTTCTCTTCTGACTTCACTGCTTGGCAATTTTTCTCTGAATAATTCAAACAGGTCGACGCTACTGCGCCACGTGACCTCCGTAGTGACCTCGATGCCAGCAAGCCAACTCACGTATTCCCATGTGGAACAAAATTCAAATATACACTGCACTGCCGACGGAGGGGTTCACTTGGGGTCGTCGATGTCAGAGTTCAAGAATTTTTGTTCTAGCTCTCGGTAACCGAGCGAACGACCACAAAACACGATGACGAACAACACTGTCACTGACCGTTTTTCTAGTCGTCTTCTTCTTCGTCTTCACTTAGCGCGTAACGACTGTTGGGCGCAAGGGGAACAAACTTATGCTGTCAAAAAACAAATAATATAAAATTAAGTCACAGTACGGAACCGAAGTGATGAAACATCACGATTTTAGAGTCATAAAAGAGCGCGTACTAAAACTCCGGCAGGTCCGCTGTTCTGTTGTGGAGCACAAGGGACTGCGTGAGAATTTTGTTTTTATTTACCAACGATCACTGATCTTCTGAGCGGAGGCAGAAAAAAGTATCGCGTCGCGGGATCTCGATCGGCGACTCAATGGGTGCACGGGCACGGTCAAATTGGAATAACGACAAAACCGCGGGCGCATGGGCACCACTTACACACTCCGACCTATGAGACAACACAACGCTGACAGTCAACAGTTGAGCAGATATTGCTGCTGGCTGCCCCGGGTATTTTTAGATGTTCTACGCCGACTCTGGCGATCTCGGCTCCACGGAAAATACAAGGAGCAGAGGTCATAAGGTCTACTGTGTATGGTGTGTGCGATGCGATCGTGTTAGTGCCGTGTGGGTTCAAGTTTCTTGCTCTCTAGCCCGGGATCGGGGCAGTGACGCTCTCGCTTCTGCTGTTGCCCTGCGACCGCGCGATCGACTAGCTTCTTTATTTATAACTTTCGAGCTCGATCAATTAGAGACCAAAGAAGACGACGACTTCTGGCCCCAACGATCACTTCTTTACCGTTTTATTTTTTATTCGTTCCTCCTTCTGGGGAGCGATAAATCACCAACACTCTAGAACTCTTTCAGTGCGTCGATCTGTTTAAAGAAAAGACGCTGGAATAAAAATCTCCACCGAAATCCCAGACGTTCTAGATCACAAAAGGTCAAACTCGCGAGATTACAGTTGCGAGATCAACCGCGATCTTTGATCTTACCCACTGTCACAGATCAAAACGTCAAGATCACGTTAGTGGCAAAGTATCGCGTTCGAAAAACAAACCGAAATCAGAGCAACAAAATTTAACAAAAATAAAAAAAATAATTGAAATAAAAAAGTTTAATAAAGTCGAATGGACGCAAAGATAAACGTACAACTAGCGCGATCGAAGCAACGTCGGCGACACCTCAGACCTCACCTCTCTATGAACCCGAAAGCGGGGGTTGGTCGGGCAAGAGTACAGCACACGGTACACACTACACACCTTTAATAAACAAACCGCGGACCGCGCATGTCACTCGAGTTCAGCTTGACATTAACAGAGGCCCCGCACTATTTATGAATGATAAATGAAATGGGGGAATGGGGCATACCGTCCGAGCCCCGATGCGAACAGTGTAGAGACGACGACAGCGACAGCGACGATGTTGTACTTGGGCTTCCCATATGCCATATGTGTGATATGTGTGGGTCGGCAACTTTAGCGCGATTCGTATTCTGTTTGGTTAGGCATTAGCGGCTCGGCCTAGCGGTCTTATCAGCAGACCCCAGCTCCGGATATGTCATACGTTGGGACCATGAGTATGAGCACTACTCCGTTGTCCTGGTCGCATCCGACAAGCCCCGTCCAAGTCAATCGGGGCGCGTTCTGGAATCTAGAGTGCGACGAACGCCAATTTTTGGCGACGACTTTAAACCGCGAGGTCAATCTCTAATAAATTTTCAGTTAAGACTGGTATACTGTAATCGCACTTCACACATGTAGGCATATAGGCAAGGGGAGGAGAGGCTTTAAAATATACCGGAAGTGTGTCGCTTTTTCCGAAATATACAAAACTATCGTTGAACTGTTCAATTAAACAGACACGGTCGAGACGGTTGGCGGACGCGCGGAAAACAGTTTAAGGTACGTACACACTATAGATAAGTTTATCATCGGATCGAACGCTATAAGTACTGCATATCACTGGCTAGCCACATGTATGTCACATTTAAGCCGTAAACGTTGTTAATCCAATAACACAACTGAACTGACTGATTCGAACAATACGAGTCGCAAGTCCAAGTCTTTTTTACCTTCGCCTTCTCACACGCGGGGCTCGCTCACCTTTCACGAACACACTATACGGACTGCTTATACACCGTCGTCAGCGTGCCCGCACCAGCCAACGGAATCACCGAGACCGACAAGTCATAGTATCAAGTCAATGGTGTTGTGTCTGCAATACGCTCGGCAACTGTACGCTACAGGTAATAAGTTTGGTATCACCTACAATCCCGTAGGTAAGTTACGAAAAAGTAAAGTTTTTTATTTGTGATGTGTCCGACAGTTGCAGGTTTGTTTTCGTCTTAACCGAAATGTCATCATCAAGGATACTCCATTTCACTGCATCACTAATGCAAAACGGGAAGTTGTACTGAGTAGCAGTATGCAATTGGACTACCTTCCAAGACCAAAATCGCTCAGCCTGAGATAGGGGTTGTAGTGACCCTAAATACACTTTAGCCTTTATGTTAATGGAATCGCGTTTTAGTCTAATAAGAATGCACCCGGAAATGTTTTAAGGCCTAAAAAAACAGAAAAAAATCTGCAACACGATAGACCGGGACACGTTCACAGTGTGGATGCATTGTTTATTTTACTTTATTATTTTTTAATAATAAAGTATTGTTTATTTCAAAAAAAAACTGTTACCCTGAAATTTTGTATTTTCACGTTTTAGGACTAGTAAACCTCAACAAGCAAATTAGTTTAAAAGCACGTAGCTCCCAATCTCATGAAATTTTTATAGTGGGTAGATTGGTTGAACCTCTACGACTGGAATCTTTTACAGGGGTGTGGGAATGAAGGGGAGGGAAGCGTTTTAGACGAAAAATTTTGGTTTCTCGATCTCACCAACCGCTTATGTTAGGGGGCTCAGACTTGGAATTTCCATAAACCTTCGATAGTGAACCCATTTGCAAAAAAAATTGCTGATATAGGTGAAGGGGTGTGGAAGTGGGGGAAGAAATATTGCGTCCGAAACGCAAAAATGCTGAGATCGACCCAATCTAAAATCCATATCTCCTAATCCGTTGATGGCACGAAATTAAAACTTAACAAATATATGAGCCGTTGATTTTGAAAGTGGAATAAGTCCATTTCGTTCTTAAATCGACATGCTTAACGGTTTACGTTTTAACATGTTTAAAAATATTTATGCCATCTTTCAGAAAATTTTACTTGTATTTGTTAAAAGTGTGATGCAACAATTGCATCAATAGACTCTCAGAAAATTTCTTCGTGTTGTATAGAATAATGTTACAATGTCTCAAAAAATATTTTTTCAAAATGGACTTATTCCACTTTCAAATACAACGGCTCATATGTAGCAATATTAGGAGAAAAGATTGAAAATATATTTTTGGGTCAAGGTAGTGGCGTAAGGGAGTGGGGGGTGAAAAACTTTCGATTACGATTTCTCACAAACCAATTGCTCTAGAAAAATAAAATTCGGTTTGGGTATAAAGGTCGACAAATAAAGATTGCTCAAAGTAAAATTTTTTTAAGGGGTAGTGGGGATAAGAATTTAAAAAAAAAAAAAACACTTTTCGTATCTCTAGAACAGTGTAAATTTTTTACCACAAGAACCCTAGCAGCTACTTCGCATTCGAATAGTTTGCTGTATAATCATAGCAACTTTACCTCAAACGTAAAAAAATTCAAATTTTTCTATACATTTTAATTTAATTTTAGATTTATGAAGTGTCAAATAAGAATCAGCTCCGCAATTTTGACGGTTTAGCCAAGGTTTCTCTAAGCTGTTAAAATAGAAATGATGTGACGTCAAAATAGACGTAGACGTAGACGAAGCAAAGTATTTGGAAACGACCATAGATAGAAGTATAATTATCAATGGCGCAACAGCCCAAATCGGGCCTAGGCCTTGAAGTAATGCTATAGTTACTTCATTACGAGACCAACGGAACACTAGGAGGTGAAGGGGTCAGCTACACGCCCGTTCGTGGTTATTACCCCGATTTTAGCTTAGGTACACATTTACAGTTGAGTGAACTGGTAGTCCGGCACCCAATCCCATTCTCGAAAATTACTTGTCGCCAAGCGGATTCGAACCTGGTACCAGGTGCACTAATGGCAAGTGCTCTAGCCACTAAGCCACCCAGACTTCTAGATAGAGCTATAGTAGTGGCATATTGAAAAAATATATTTTTTTAGAGGTAGTACGGGGGTAGGGGGTGTTTTTCCTAGCCATAGAAGGGCTTATGCTAGAACGTTGAAACTCGGTGTGTAAATGTATATCAACTAGAAAAGTAATTTTGATTAAAAAAAAATCGAATATCCATTGGCGTTCGGTAGGAGGGCCAAAAATTTTTATTAGTGAAAGTAGAATGCATATATTTTCACGATTTTCGTCATATTTACTAGGTCTTTGCAAATAATGAATTCGTTTTAAAGGTGCTTCAAGATTTTTTGAAAGTCGACCCCTAAGGTGTTGTATACTCTATCATGAATTCTGCCATATCTCTCAGACCTGATCAAATATCGAATATCTTTTCACTTCAGTTTTTTCCTTTTTCAACCCCTAGACCACATCCCGGGATATGACCCAATTATGTAATTCATTTGTTATTCTAACCGCTTCCTAAACTTTTTGTTAGATTTTCAGTCACTTGGTAACCTACACTGCATCTCAGAATAGAACACGTTTCGAACTTCTGTCGGAAAAATAATAAAGTTGCGCCCAGACCATTGGCAGATTTTTGTTTATACTGTCTTTCTTTTTTTATTAATTTAACTTTAACTTAAATGTTGCCACCTTAATAGCTTTACTACTCACAAACGTATTGCTTGTGCGTGAGAGTGGTTAAGCTCAGACACAATTCAATAGTAAAAGTGAGAACAAGTATAAATGAAGTTTAAAATTGAATTGGTACGTACTAATCTGCGAAAAAATAAAATAATATAATATAATATATCTAATATTATTATAATAATATAATATAATAATATGCGAAGAAAAATATTTAAAATAAATAAAATTATGCTTAAGGGGCCATGGGTTCGGTGCGACCATTTTTTGTCCCTGTTTGATTTTTCTTTCTTGAGAATCGTTTGAAATCGTTTTTCGTTCGTGTAATTTGGCGTGGACAATATGCCTGCATCTTTCGCTGTCTATCAGCGAACTAATTTTGATTTTACAGAAAAAATAGTGTTATCTGTTTTCAAATTATTTCAAAGGCATAACTATTAAAAATCAATAATATTTTCATTGATTTATTTTCTAGAAATACCAATTAATTATACTATCTATGATACTTTTCAATGAAATGCGGTCTTCTTATGTAATTCTTGCCATGAAAATGGTTAAAAATTGCTTCAGTTTGACATCAAATATTATTAACAGAAATGAAAATATCTTAAATTTTTTTTATACAAGTCCTTCTTTAAGGTTTTTTCTAACATTATATTAAAGAAAATGACATGTTATTTATTCAAGAAATAGGAAATATCAGTTCAAAAAATTCGAATTTACGCATTTTAAAAAATGTTCAAGGGTTGTTGCTCTAAAAGCATTTTTTTCAAATGCAGTTTTGAATTTTTTTTTATACATGTACTAGTTTACATACCAGCTAATAAAGTGGTGTAATTTTATTTTGTTTTTTGTTGCCATTAACGTGAAATATTCGTAAGAAAACAGCCATAAATCATCAAAATTGGTCGTACCGGACTCCTGGTGCCTTAAAAGCAAATAAATTCACGGGACGAAAGAAGATCATAAGGATTAAAAGTCAGTGAAGTGAAGATAGATTCGTGTTAGATTATTCAAAATCAAAAGCATGATATGAGTCATTAATGAAGTGAAAATTAGATAACAACTGAAATATTTCTTATATATTGTACAAAAATTACAAAATTAAAATTAAAATCAAAATAAAAAATGAGAGAAAATAAATAAATTAAAAATCAAAATAATAAAATCATTAAGCCAGAACGAGTAGTTCTATACGTTACAAACCTTTTGGGCTGGATTAAACTTATAATACTCTCATATTTTCTCTAGAGTATAGAAAACACTTTACTATTAAGAAATAAAAAATGTGAATTCAAAATAAACAGTAAAATACAGGAAACATGATTAAAATTTTAAATGCTACAGTGAAAGATGAAATTCCGGAATTTAAGGATAAGTAAAATTAAATTTTAGGACGTGTTCGAACAACATGCTTCGTCTACGGTTAGTTATAACAGTTTATGACGGCAGACTTAGGTCGTTTCCGAATACCTTGCTTCTTCTACGTCTATGTTGATGTCACGTCATACAATTGCTATAAAAGTTTAGAAAAGCTTGGCTAAACCGTTAAACTCAGCTGCGTCAAATAAGTCACTTCATAATTCAAAAATTAAATTAAATTCTATAGAATTTTTTTTTTTTTTTTTACGTTTGCTAAGATTGACTGATAGGTCAGCTGTCGTAAAAATAGCCAAGACACGAACCGAAAAGGAATTGTAGCACAGCTTTTCTTCGTCTGACGGCATTAACTGTTAAAACCTGACGTATGTAGACGCTGAGCTGAGAGCTGACTGTCTCAATTCGTTTTCGGTTCGTGTCTTAACTACTTTAATGACAACTGTGCTTTCAGCTGCTATTTAGCTGCTTTTATGTCTCGGTTAACAATCATTCCTGTACTTAGACGAGATAGAAAAGCAGCTAATACAGTTTGCACATTGGACAGACCCCAGGCAATCATTGCAACCTTCGTAAAAACGAGACTAATAAGTTTTTGACTAAATCTGTCGGCTGGACGCACACTGAAAGAGCAAAAACATTTTTAGTCAAAAACATATTTGTTTTTGCTCTTTCAGTGTGCGTCCAGCCAACAGTTTCAGTCCAAAACTGAGTAGTCTCGTGCCTTGGAGGCACGCGACTAATCAGTGTGATCTGATTATTGAATTGCTATTGAAACAACGACATAATCATGTTTAGTCAGAAATGTTTTTGACTAATACTGTTTTTACTCTTTCAGTGTGCGCCCAGCCTGAAGCGTTTAGACAGATAGAGGGGTCCTGGGTGAATCTCCCGGGATGCTGGCCTAGGCCTTGAAGTAATGCTAGTTAGTTACTTCATTACGAGACTAACGGAACACTAGGAGGTGAAGTGGTCAGCTACACGCTCGTCCGTGATTATTAACCCGATTTTTAACTCTACTCATTTAGAGCTGAGTGAACTGGTAGTCCGGCACCCAATCCCATTTTCGAATATTACTTGTTGCCAAGCAGATTAGAACCTGGTACCAGGTGCTTCGAAGGCAAGTGCTCTGGTCACTAAGCCACCCAGACTACTTGGACATTTGCAGACAACTTGTACGGGCCTAACGGGACACTGTGCCTTTGGAAGGCATGGAGAAAGACTGGAAATACCCATGGCAGATCTGTGTCGGTGTGGTGATGAGAATGTTGAACCGACACTGGAGTATCTAGTATTTTTCGCAATAGTACAAATACTCACGAAGCACTGTCGGACATCCAACATAGTTTGATGAACTCCTGCGGACTTCATAATCATATAAACGATAATTATACATTAAGATTGTAATGAAATAAAGAGAGTGTGATCACCCAAAACATCCCCTGATAACATTTATATCTTAGAATACCCATTGAGGCCATTAAGAACGGTAGCAACCTTGATTTAGATTAATTTTAGCTTTAGGATTAAGATAGAAAACAGTTAGTGTTAAGTATACTCGTATAAGGCAAATAAAGCACATTTAAAACCTAAAAAAACCTGGAGTATCTAGTGTGTGAATGTGAAAGTCTGGTCCATACCATGTATCGGTACTTGGCGGAAATCTATCTATCAGAATTTGCGATGAAACCTTTATGGAGAATTATTCTTTTCATAAGGGAAGAGCAATATTTGGATCAGTAGTCTACAGCCCGGTTAATACAAGGGGACAACAATGGATCCGCGGTGATCTCTCGTAATGGACTTCAGTCCACGCTTCTCAACCTAACCTAACCTAACCTACAATGCGGTCAGTGTTCACGGATGTCAAAAGAGGTAATATCTTGTAGTAGATAATGGAGGTAGACCGAATATTTTTTCAGCACGCATTAATAGTTACCGGTTTGAATTCATTTTATCGATATTTAGGTCGTATACCTTACTTCGTCTACATACGTCTAGTTAAAGCAGTTAATGACGTCAGCCATAGTAAAGTTGTGTCTTAATTCCTTTTCGGTTCGTGTCTTGACTACTTTTACGGCATCTAAGCTGTCAGTCAATCTTAGAAAATTAAAAAAAAAATTCTATAGAATTTAATTTAATTTGTGATACATGAAATGTCAAATAAGCAGCAACTGAGTCATTTTGACGGGTTAGCTAAGCTTTTTCTAAACTGTTAAAATAGCAACATAGACGTAGACGACGCAAGGTATTCGAATACGGTCTTAAAATTGGGGATAGGCATTTTTCAAAAATTTAATCTTTCATATATCAAGAAAAGGACGAAAAAAAAAAATGATTTTTATTTTTTAAAAACCACACAGAACAGAAATTCTAAAATTTACGATAAATTTCCACTACAGAGGCATCCTGGAACAATAAAATGTTTGATAGGGGTAGCAACGTAGGGAACTGGTGTTGTTTTTTATTTCTCAGAAATGGATTACATATATGTATTATACTTGAAACTAATTGTGGTTCTGTAGATATACTGCTGATGTAATTAGAGCAAAAAAAAATTCAGATTTTCAGTAGTGTACAAACTTGAGTAAAACAAATGACCGTGAAAAAGCCACCACAATTTCACGAAATTCGTTACATATTTTAGAATCGAATTCATTTCACCTCTTCGGGCTCCATATACAAGAAATAATTTTTTAAATTTATTGATAGACGTAGCAAGGTATTCGGAAACGACCTTAGATCGAATTGTTTTTTACTTTAACGGGCAGACAATCGGTTTCAGAATTTTGGTGATATAGAAATTAACCAGAAGGGTTACTGGAACGGTTTTTATTAGGTTATTAGTCGCATAGCAACCTACACCGAATCTGATCATTAAACGCGTTCCGGACTTCTACCCTTCTACTTGCTGCCGCTTCAAATTTTTCAATAATCACGCCAATGCGGTTGACATTTAACTACCATTACCGGCGCTTGTGAATAGACCTGTGCGCACGGTGGGGGGGGGGGGGGGGGTTTCAACCCCCCTCTCCCTAAATAGGGTTGTGTAATTCGCAAGTTTTTTTTTAGCTCGTCATGTTGTCATATTCAGTCTATGACCCCCCCCCCCCCCTTCATTCAATCCTGCTCATGAGCCTGCTCGCGAATGTTGGAAGCGTCTGAATACCTCATTGAAACATTCTTCCCGAGTATTTTTTCCTAGAACAATGTCCATAAATTTTAGCACAAGATTTTCTTTATTTATTTAGCCAATCACCTATTAAAAAAAAACTTTAAAAACGCGATTATTTCATTGTCAGTTGTCAAATTTCCGTAAAAGTAAATCGTTCACGTGTTTCAATAATTTAAAATTGGAGAAATCGGAGTTTATGTTCCACATGGTCAATTTCAGAATGAAGGTTCATAAAATATGGTGCAGACTGAAATTTAAAAAAAATGTACACAAATTAATTTTTTATTACATGATAATCTTAGTACTACTCCGCAATGGTATGATTGCTTAAATCGGAAAGAATGCCCGATAATTCTTTCATCACTTTCCGAACCATCGGGTCTGCTATTTACACTATGGTTCCTGAAAATAATGCTAGGATGAGGAAGAGGAAACCTAGTTTAGGGTAGGCGTTCTTCACTGCCAAGAGCACCTTGGCAGTGGATATTTCAACAATTAGTTAGCAAGAGTCGAGACGCCACAGCCCGCTCAAAAGTAGGTGCCATACTTCTATCTAGTAGTGTAATGCGGTCCATCTCACTTATAGTGGCACTTACCATCGAACACAATCCAACACAAGGTGGAAACAAACACAACAACAAATGACCGTAGTCAGGTCGGTCAAACCTACTCTCGGTGTCCACGCGATACCTGGCCACTATCACACATATCTGAGATCGGAAGCATAAGAAGAAGTCGAGAGATGGAAGTCACGCGAGTGTACGGTACAGAGCATAGAGTGCTTGCCTACTCGAACCCGGTGATTGGGTTCGGTCCGTGACTTTTGTAAGCAGTTGCTCTCTTTATGGGAGATGATGGACGTAACTGCGCTGGTAGCTCGGGGTCAAGCGCCAATTGGAGCAGGTCAATCAGCCGCGAAGCCCACCTCAGACCATGAAATGTTTGGAGTAGGATGTGAATGGTAGGACGGCGGAGAAGAAAGGTGAAGGGCGAGAGATTTTTACATTTCAATTTGTTGCTTTTGAGACTTGAGAGTTCTTTTAAAGGCTTGTTGTTGCTGTAATTCGCCTTGATTTTAATCTTCTTTTTTCCTTTCGTTTCAAGGTTCGCTCTTGGACCCGTGAAGGGTCGTTGAGATTGTCGCTCTTCGGTTTGATGTCCACTTGCTATATGTTGTTTTTGTAAATTTAATCACCTTGTGATCTCAATAAGACCCGAGAAAAATAAAGAAAAAATTCCAATTCAAGCAAAGGGGAGTACAAAATGAGTTGATAAGAATTCTGATCTTGTTGCAGGTGGATAGAATTTTAGATCTTAGGAAAAATTGGAGTGAATCGATAATGTCTGTGTAACCTCTATTATTCAGTTAAGAAGCGATCGATAATAATATCGACACCTCTTCGTTTTGAATAGACAACTTTGTTAGTCATTCAAAAACGGAAATAAAAATATATAAAAGAGTAGTGGTAATGAAATTGAACTGACCACGTTTGCTGCCTTGCACGGCAACGATGACTTCGAAAAAATTGCAAATATCAGACATTCCACATGTACTGCGATCGTTGGGAACATGACCCTATCGCCATAGCCGGTGGTCACTCCCTAACTGATTATTACCAATCCCGAAACAACTTTAGCTCCGCTCTATATGCCACCAGATGAAGAAAAAAAAACCCGGCATAAATAAAGGAAAACACGTTTCATTCATAGCTGGTCATAGAATAAATGCATTTGACTCTTCAGTTCAAAATATAAACGGTGGTAATAACCAGCCATCTTAGAAAAAAGAAATAAAGTAGAGTCAGTGTGATGACTGTAACCCCACACAGTGACGATCACCACTATGAAAATCATTGGGTCTGGGATTGAAGATCACTTTAGTTCCCACCGAAACTAAAGCCTGAACAACTATCTCCGATATCTCTGCTGAATCTTCGAAATACAATTTTTCTCAAAAGGTCAGTTCGAAGAAAAAAATATCGCCGAGAATAATATACAGGTGATATTTATAACAAATCTATACACTACTACTACAAATACAATAGAAAAAAAGGTGCTTAAAGATCGGACCATCATAGTTCCAAAGATCAAGCCCAGGCAATTGTTATAAGACCCCGCAGAATCATGCCGCGCTTCTTCACATCGAATTCGGTACGGGCGATGAGGTGGTGATTGCTAAGATCAGCAAAAATCTTAATACCAGCTATGCGGTATTTTTTTTCTTTTATTTTGATTTTTAATCACCTAGTCCCGATGAGAAATGTATCAATCAATCAATCGCGTCAGGTAGTCGCGGTAGCTCCTATAATACATGAGAGCGTGTATAATACACGCGCGTAGTAGCAGCAGCCACGATCAATTCAACACGCCGATGATTGATCTTTCTGCGTTTCTATTTGTAGTCAAAATATGGTCAAGTCGAGTACTGGACTGGAGTTGCGATTCGGCAAATTGAATTGGAGTAATCGAAAGGCGCCCCCAACTGATTGGGCTTTAATTGATCGCAATTATTATGTGTTATGAGAGTTTTGCTAATGTATTAAGAGGACATTCAGTTTGGTCTGTGCTGACTAGAACGGTAGTAAGTGCAATTATCTTTTCAATGCAGGGGTCGTGGGTTCGAATCCCACCCATGACATAGACTTAATAATAAAGATGAATATAGGGGCATCTGGCAAGATTTAAGCCAGAAACACAATGCACACGTTCCGTTCCGTCACGAAAAGTGAGGTTATGTGATCCGTAAAAATTGAATTTAGGTGAACTTTTCCGATCCGTTTCGTTACGACCATTGTGCATTTACATGGCCAGCCCATAGGGTCTACTTTGACAGCTGAACGTGACGGAACGGAACGTGAGCATTGTGTTTGAGGCTTTATGCTGTTGTTGTCATTACTGCAGGCCCGTGCGCAGAAAAGTATGATGGGGGGGTTTTATCAAGTTCCCCCATACTAAATGTGATGACCTAAAAAAAAAAAAAAAATAGGTCTCACTTCCCTATGAAAATAGGCCAATGGGGGGGGGGGGGGTTTGAATCTCCCCCCCCCATGCGCACGGGCCTGCATTACTGCATAGAGATATATGTACTGCAGATGACAAGCAGCGGTTGGATTAAAGGCAGACGCCGTCGCATTCACTCCCACACAAAGCAACACCAATTGATATAACGTCCATGATTTCCCACTCTTGATAGAACGACCCTGTCTTGTCTCACTTCTCTGGCTTCAAATCGGTGAATTGTCGTCTCCAGTATCTCTATGACTGCAAAGAGGGTTATCTTAAAGGAAAACTTGACACTTTTGTTTCAACGATTTTTTTGATCGGTCGCATTTCATGTAAAACAAGAAATATAATCCATTATATAAAATTTGCTATGTTACATAGCTTTCACTTATCGATATCATCTAGTTCATCGAGGAAACAAGAGCCGAGGTTCCGTCTTCTCGTTCCCGCATAGGACGTGGAACATTGACTCTTCGTTATCTCGGCCACCGCAGCTACGACGACAGAGATCATTTGCGTCGGCCCCCAATCGTCTAGCGTGTCTACCATTCAGGTAGTGCCCTGTGAGTACTCCGATTAGAGTGCGACCATTCTTTCTGCTCAGGCTCAGGATATATGTACTTGCTTTTCCCGTAATCGCATATTCAGGCCGAAGTGTTCTTAATATTGAACATGTAGTTAGGTTTGACTATAGTCACTGGATGAAGAAGAAGGCAAGTCCAGTCGTCCCTCTGTGAAGATGAAGAAGAAGGCAAGTGCCTTCTTCTTCATCCAGTGACTATAGGTTTGACCATCAATTGGCTGCCCACAGCAAGCATAGTGAGTCGATAGACTGTTTTATGCATCCGATTGTCTAGGTAGCGTTCTTTATTCCAGTCGTCCCTCTGTGAAGAAAATTTCGAACCGAAACCTATTTCAGGCATAGAGAAGTCCGTTTCCCTATCTATATTACAGTCCAAGAAGTCGCTGAGTATGGTACTGTGACCAGAGCAGCCATGCTTTTGTTGTATATGCCCGCCCATTGGTAGCAGATGGAGGATAGTTTCTAGTGCCGCCGTGGAGTGGTTATGATTGCGCTAGTGACCCCAATGCATGCTAAAGGTACAGTCTGGTTGGTACTGGCGACCGTCGTGGTCAGCAGTAACTGCCGGAAGTAAACTACTGCTTCATGAAAAATAAGCTGTCATGTCTGTTTGTGACTGATCCGCAGTTCGTATGTGTAAAATGCGTTATACGTTTTTTTCGGGTTCTTCCAGATTCAGTTTCCAGCTGAGTTTCTTGTCTAGAAAAACCCGAAGATATTTAGCGCTGTCGGGCAGATGAAGCTCATCGCTTCCCCTCTATGTTAACGTAAAATTTGGAATTTTATACATCTACGTGATGAGGAACAGCACACTTTAGATAGATTAGACTCCTAAACAGCAGTTGTCGGCCTATTGTTGTAGTTTATTAAGTGCTTTCTCGATCAAACTACTAATTGTCGGCAAACGTTTCCCTGAGACATGGATGACTACGTCATCGGCGTATGCACCTTGATACCGAGGTTCTCAAATTCCACAGGCATTTTGTTAACTACAAGGAGCCAAAGTAAGGGTAAGATCACACCTCCTGAATGTGATAAAGTACTCTCCTAGTTTGGATTCAATAATCCTTCATTACTGATATTTTTTCTTCATACTAACAAACAATGATGTTACAAAATTTTGATGAATATGAACGTTATTTGATGAATTTGTCTATCTAATAGCTATAACTAAATATCTATAAATACTTTCATCGTTTGATGGATTTTTCGTCATAATAATGAACATTGATGCATCATTTCTTGAACGTTTCTTCATACTGACGAAGAACTACAGCAAAGTATCGATAAAAAATTTCATTAGTTATAACATGATTTTTTTCTTCACATTAACGACTTTACATCAATTAACGCGTGCATTTCTCTTGTGTCGTTCACTGTTCGAAATTTGTACTTTTTTGCACCTTTATAATAGCCTAATGACGATATGTCGGGAAAGCGTTAGTAAAGGATAGTACTACGGCAAGTGTTTACTGGCAAGAAAAGAACAGAAATAGAAAATCATCGGCCGACGTGTCAAATTTAGTTGTGTTTTTTTTGTGATCCC
The DNA here is from genome assembly GCA_949128065.1 of Beris chalybata. Lineage (NCBI taxonomy): Eukaryota > Metazoa > Arthropoda > Insecta > Diptera > Stratiomyidae > Beris > Beris chalybata. The sequence continues at coordinate 92,816,095 of OX421897.1, forward strand.
TTTCCCATAAAATTTGGCTGAACATGACCGACTTTATAGCAAATATACTCGTAGATAGTATTTTTATGGCTGATTCTCCAACTTTTTTACTCACACGTTTGCAAACGCAGAATATAAATATAAGTATACACATGTTTCTAGCGGGGAATATCTCATTAAATTGTTTGTTGTTATTTGGCAGTGGCAGTTATGTAGAGCGTGCTTCAGTGTAAAGAAGTGATTGCAGTAAGCACGTATTTAATTTGAAATGAATGAGAATTGTAAAATTTTTTATATATTTATTTGAAAAAGAAAACAGCCAAAGTCGGCTGATCAATCTCCCCTTACTGACTATAGTAAAATTATAGCCACTGTGCTATCATGCCTACTCGTTCTACACCATTTTGCATTTTATGTGGAAACACTATATGGCTCTTGCATATATCGGGTGATTTTTTCAAAAGTCGTCGCAGTGTAAATGCGGCATTAATGAGTCAAAAGTCACAAGGGAAATAGCATGGATATATTAGTATAACTGGATCGGCTGTATTGCATAAAATTCCTATATGTGAGACTAATTCATTGCGGACAGTTGTTTCCATCTTTCAAAAAACTTTTTTACGGGTTAATGACAATCATTTCTGACAATTGTTTTCACCACAGCGTCGGACCATAAAAAATTCCGGGGTACAGTACGTATTTTTTATTTTGTAGCCCCCCCCCCCCAATACACTTACACTAACGCAAATAGACAACTCACACAACCAGAACCTATTAGGCAAAATTTCGCTTACTGCCGATCCAGTTATACTATTACATCCATGGGAAATAGTTCTGATTCTGACAAATTATTTTCTAAAACACCAGTGACGGCGTTTATTTACTTCAATTGATGAATATTTTCCTAAATTTTATTGTGTTCTAAATGGAACACAAACAATATGGTAGAATACAAACAATGGAACAGCAAAATAAAATCTTTTATGTATTGTTCATCAGATGATGAATCGTTCACCAATTAGAAAATCTTTTAGAAATTTCTTCACGAACAATTGTATGATTTTAATTTCGTCATTTTGACGAATAGTTTTATCAAAGTGTTTTGCATCAAATTAATGAAATAAATGTGAAGAAAGAAGTTCATCAATATGAAGTATAACTTTGCTTTCAGTGTGATAAGAGTGTAAACAGAACTCATCTGCTCAGTGTTAAATCCTTTAGTAATGACCCTATTAAATTGTTTACTATTTACATTAATATTTCGTAGCCAATAGCATCTGAATAATTCTTTTAAATAATTTATGCGTTGAGTGGGAATTGGAGACCGAGTGCACTAGGAACGACTGAACTAGAACCTTAGTTACAATATGAAATATTAATTTACTAAGGATAGGTAGATCAAATTTATATCGAATTTTATTATTTTTCTTCATATACTTTTATACTAATTTGTGGTTTTAAACTAAATTTGTGGATATCAGATCCGTACTGTCAAATAAATTTTATATCTATTATTTTCCGGTATGTTCAATTCTTAATTTAGGTCTCTTCAGTAGGGATGTTCGACTTCGATTCGATTAATCGATTAATTTTTTCCAAAAAATCTATTTTATCAATCGATATGGGTGATGTAGATTAATCGACATAATCGATTAGTAAACGTTAATTAATCGAACAAATTTCAACAGTAAAAACATTCAATGTTCAACCGCTTTGGCAACATTTTACTGTAACGAAATTTGCTGCAACAGAAAAAAATTATACATTCAAGAAGAGATAAGTAGATCGAGCAACACACGTGTAGTATTAAAAACCCAGGTAGAACATTTTGTTGTGAAAATCGCTTCCTTTGTCAAATTATTATTTTACTTCTGCTGTTGTTTCGGTCTCAAATTCGGAACTGAATCGCCAACTCTAGCTAAAAGTAAGTAACATACATCTACATCTACACACATATAAATTATACGTTTCATCTTGCAAGCATAAACAGTTTCTAGGATATAAAAAACCATCCTATATTAAAAAATTCAAATGACGGCTGAGGATAAAAAATTCAAATGGCGGCTGAGGATAAAAATTTCAAATGACGGCTGAGGATAAAAAATTCAAATGACGGCTGAGGATAAAAAATTCAAAAGACGGCTGAGGTTAAAAAATTCAAATGACGGCTGAGGATAAAAAATTCAAATGACGGCTGAGGTTAAGAAATTCAAATGACGGCTGAGGATAAAAAATTCAAATGACGGCTGAGTATTAAAAATGCAATTGACGGCTGAGGTTAAAAAATTCAAATGACGGCTGAGGATAAAAAATTCAAATGACGGCTGAGGTTAAAAAATTCAAATGACGGCTGAGGATAAAAAATTCAAATGAAAGCTGAGTAATATTGAAATAATTATTAGTTTGTTGTTATATTTAGGATATATGAATTTTGGAATGATTCAATCTTGGCTTTCAAGTGTTTCGGACTCATTGCTTAACACCCTTTTCCACATTTATCCACCGCTACCAAAAATTTTGTTGGAAATGGGTCTACTATCATAGGTCTACATAAGTTCTAAGCTTCCTAGTGTAAGTGGTTCCTAGTTTAAGTGGTTCCTAGTGTAAGTGGTTCCTCAGATCTAGAAACGAACGTTTTTCGTCTAAAACGCTCCCTCCACCCCCATCCCTCCAAACTATACCACTCGTAGGAGTTCACCCAATCTACCTACCATAAGACTTTTAACTTAATTCATTAACGGTTTTTTGAGCAGATGGACATTTTTTTTGCTTTTTTGGTGTTTACTAGTTCTAATACGTGTAAATGCAAAATTTTAGGGTGGCAAATTTTTTTTAAATTTCAGGTCGATCACAATACTTTATTATTAAAAAAATAATAAAGTGAAATTAGCAAGAAAAGCATTTTAGGGAGAACTATACAAAAGGACATTGAAAGGACATTATTGTTGAAGATCATAAATTACAAAAATTCGATGATGACTGCTGTTATTTTATAAATAATTATTTGCAAACAATAATTCCAGTGTAGAAAAAGACAGAAGTGTTTTGGCAATGATCTTTTCTCTTTCTTTTCTTCTTTTTCAGAAGGCTTTTGTAACCTCATGAAATTTTGTATTTTACTATACAAAAAGACATTCATCCGCAAATATCGAAAATGGTTTTTTATAACCTTATAAAAACCAAAGCCAGGAACTTAATTGGATATTTAACGGACATTTAGCTCCAAGTGTAAGGTAGTGGGAGGAATATAGAGAAATTCTTCAATCAACTTATAAAGTCTACAATTCTGGGACGTAAGAATTACCCGATTAATCGATTAATTGAATAAAAGACATCAATTAATCGATTGATCTTAATCGAACATTTTAATATAATCGATTAATCTTAATCGAACATTTTAAAATAATCGATCTTGAAACAATCGATTATTGAGCAATCGACTCCCACCTCTATTCTTCAGTTCCATATTTTTCTTACCACGTATAATTGACTTTGATCTGATTTTAAGCTATGACCTTATGATTGGCTACCTTGGTTTCTACTAGCCAATTATAGCTCTAATGCTATCATAATATTCTGATTTTATACATTATCTGTTTAAGATGCAACTCTTGAAGAAGAAGCTGCCGATGAACATCGCCTAACTTGTTCCAGCAGGCGGACCTGTACTAGTTTTATGTAAACTGCTTTAGTCTTATTACATAAATACCGGCTACGCTGAATGTTATTCAGAGAGAGCCTAGTATTCTGAGAAAAGTATGTAGCCTAAGATATACTAGATCAACTCTTGTGGTTTTGCCTTTTGGTTCAAGTGGAAACTGGAGTTGTGCACCTATCGTGTTCTGGTCAACGGGAAAAAGTTCATACTTTTTTTTTTACTGCAATCATCGTATATATGTATTAGCAAACCAGATTCCAATTTTTATATGTAGGTACCTTAAGGTTTACAGCAAATTCTATAATCAAGTCAAGTTATGTGGTAAGTATAGTGCCCTTTAAACTTTAATTTAAACATTTAAAAAAAAAACTAGGGTAAAGAATGTCGTCTGTAGGTAATACTGCATTTAATCATTATGTTATTGATAAATACCGACTGTTGCTCACCCCGGCCATGTTACTCTTAATGACAATCAAAGTCATGTGCTTTTGTTAATTCCAAGGCAATTGGTAGAAACATAAATCTCTCTGGATGCATTATACTCACCATTTATTCATAAAAACAGGTCCACCACCGACATTTTGGATCCAACAGGTGCGATAAAGCTTTTAACTTGAATAAAATTACGTTTGATATTAAAGCTTACTTCCAATTGTGTGGCAGCTCTTAACGGGAATTAAAATGATCTTTTCTCAACTTGAGTTCGGTTAATCAAATATTAAAGATTGTACACTCTAATTTTTAAATAAATTTTGGTGAAGTAATGGACTGTAATGTAGTGTATGGTCAGTTTACATAGCCGGTACCGCGAAAACTTCATATAAGTTTATTTCAAGAACGATGCGAAAATGATTTAAGTCGCAGCGGGATTAATAATGCTGAAGAATGTATTTCATAAGAATTCCAGTTCGACTCGCAGCATAGTTGTGTGAACTTGAATTGGTTTGTTAAGTTTTCTTAACTAGATTAAACGGCAGCTACACAGTAAAAAAATTCTACTGCTAGGTATTTAAAATTTTTTTTGTTGTTTTCCGGCGTCAGAGGAGTTTACTGGTGTGAAGCCCCCGCACGAAATACCCGACTGAGGATTAGCCGCTATCCCGGCTACTACCTTTGAGGACATGACAGAGTTAAATTTTTGAGTATGGCATTGTCGTACGGGGGGGGGGGGGAGGGGGCTGAACAATTTAGGTTATGATATTTCACGAACCAATATCATTAGAAAAATAAAATTCGGTTTGTGAATAAAGGTTGGCAAATGAGTTTTAAAGGGGTGGTGGAGCATGAAAGTCGAGGGGATAAGAACTTTTCTAAAAATTCACAATTACAATTTTTACCAACCCCCTAACTGTGTAAATCAACTGGGGAAGTAATTCCGATTTAAAAAAGGTCTTCCCAAATATTGAATTCGTTTTTATTTCACGGATTCTTCATATAAATACATAGAAAGTGTATTCAAGATTTTTTGAAATTCAACCCCTAAGGGGGGTTGTATACTTTTCAATGAATTCTGCCATATGTCTCAGGTTCGATCAGATATCGAATATCTTGTCAGTTCCACGGGGTTGTTTAATAATCACCCAATTTAATTTTTTTTTCCTTTTTCAACTCATATACCGCGTTCCGGAATATGAACAAATTATGCATATGTTATTTGTGGCAGCGGTTCAGTATTCTACCTTCTAGCTTTCCGAACTTTATGTTAGGTTTTTAGTCACATAGTAACCTACACCGCATCTCAAAATTGAATTCGTTTGAGCTTCTACCGAAAAAAAAAATAAAGTTGCGCCAGGTTCTTAGCTTTCTCAAAAACAACTTACTGTCAGATAGAATAGAATGAAATTTAACATTTTTAACCCAACGGGCATTTAAGTGAACATTCATGACTCTGATATCACAATGAATTCAGTCGATGAAGCAAAGGACTTCAGAATATGAAGCTCATGTGAATGAGAATGTGATTATGAACTGAATCAAAAGTCAAACAGTAGAATAGTCCCTTATTTTGATTAGTGCCACTAACCGGTTCAGTTGTATTCGTGTTTTAAATTAATAAGTAAAAAAAAGTGAAAAAAGGAAAAAAAGGAAGAAGGTAAGTGCAATTTTTTTTATATTAAAGTACATATTAAAGTAAAATATTTGTGATTGGGATCGGTCAGGCCCGTGGTTTGCTCTAGACCGAAAACGGGCGGTCGCATGCGAAAGGTCGTATGTACATATATTGTATAGTGTATTATCATGAATACAACTGTAGTAGCGATTTCATTCGTACACTTTTAGTGCTTTTGCGTTATCAAATACTGTATTGGGAATAACAATGAAATCTTGTTGGAAGAAAATTGTAAGAAAATCGCATCGTGTGTGCCGTGCATACAACCGTTGGACAGATATCGCAACAACACACGTCAGTACAACCGTTGTATCGTGTATTCCCTGCTTTACGCAATTGTAGAGCTCTGCACAATAAAGAAACGACACGTATTTCTCAGAATTTAGCATACTTTGCGCATACTTTTCTGGCTACTTTTCTATAAAAATACATGGGTAATTATTAAAGTTATAAAGTAAAAGTTATCGTATATCTTTTTTTCAACTTAAAAATTATCTTCAATTTAACTTGAAAATAATTTTTGAGATATTTTTTAATGTTAAACGCTTAAAATAACGCAATTAGCAATATAAAATATTTAATTTTTCTGATCATTAATGTTCGAACATAATCCTTCCAACTTGGTATTTCTGCTCTGTTTCATGGTTTAAAGCAGGGTTTTTATAAAATTATAAATTTTGTCGTATAACCTCGTTGCACGTAATTTTCGTTCACTATACTTTAGTATGATACAAATATTTTTTTCGATTTCGATCTATCAAAGAGGCAACACATTTTAAAGTAGGTATAGAGAAACGAATAAAATTTGTATTTTTTACAACATAACGGAAGAAAACAAAAAAACAAGCATAAGAAATTTTACAATTGTTCAGGCTTTAAAAAGTAAGAAACTGTTTGTTATATAATAATTTAACTGATTTTGTTCTTTTATTTTTATTTCATTAAAGGTGCTTCCTTGTAAAAGATGCCCATGACAACCGAGGGAGCCATTCAAAGAATAATTATTCGCCATTTTCAATATGAACGAATAAAATCAAAAAATAAAATAGTGCAATAATTTTTTTCAATTTGTTTTTATACTAATTTTTTTTTAACGAATAATATTTATTTTTTTGAATATAATAAAATTATGTTTATTTATAATACATGTGTGGTGTTTAATGAAATTTTTGTGCTCCCCTCATCCTTATATTTTTACTTAGAACCATACTAACAAATTTGAAGTTTTTTTTAGCCCAGAATTGTTCCATATTTATAGAGCACTAAGAGTTGGGAAGAGTCTGATGTTTCAATGTATATTTTATACGAACATTGCTTGATGAATATTTGTTGCTTTAGCATTGGAATAATATATTGTACTATAAAAGCACATTTTTTATGGCCTCGAGTGTAACTTTTTTGACCAGAGCATAATTATGTATTATGTTCACATTTGTCTCATTAGTGAATCCGAACTGAAGTTAGAAACTGAATTCAAAGTGATTGCTGTTACTGGGCGTGATTTGAGTTCATTAACTGACTTCAGAAACCGGCCAAAGGTTGCTTACGTAAGCGGACCATGGATCATATTTGAAGTCAATCTGAATGTTCAGTTCACTAAATAAATTAAATTTGAATTCACTATGAATTCAGTTTGCCCGCTGGGAATGTAATATGAGACTGACTTGAAGCTTTATGTTCGTTAAAATTTATTTTTAAATTTTTTTTAGGTATACAATCTTCACAAAAATAATAAAATTTTATTCCACCTTATTTGCTGGGTTTGCAGCCTTACTAGGAGTAATTTTTCGAGTAGTTTTTGAGAAAATCAGGTATAAAATTTACCCTGAAAAGCCTTTGCGATACGCTCCCCTAAAAGGGTCCATAGACGGTCACGCATGTTGTCTTTCTTCCATGACTGTATGGATCTGAAACTTGCATGTGTGAGTCTGTAATCATAAAAATCAAAAAGTTTTGATTTTTGTAGGTGCAGCCAAAACATATCGCGACATGCATGAATGACACTCATGCGTGCGCGTCTATGGGTCCCTTTAAGAATAAATTTGATACAGGAAGGTAGGGCGATATGAATTTATTTTTCATTGTAAATAATATTCGATATACATACCTATCCATAGTTTTCCTCGAAATATCGGCCAATATTGATATTTTTTTAATGTTACTGTATCGATAATTTTTTTCGATATCAACATCCTTAGTTCTAATGAGATATCGAATTTATTTTTACTTCTTTTTACTTCAAAAAGTTGATTTCATTTCAATGTGCTACCTTGAAATTTTGTTTTTTCACGTTTTAGAACTAGTAGACCCCAAAAAGGCAAAAAAAAAATAATGTTCGTCTGTCCGCAAAACCATTTGAAGGTGCGCAGCTCCAAAACCCGTAAAGATATTACGTTAAAATTTTTATGGTGTGTAGATAGTTCAGTAATCAGAGACAGACATTTCAGTAAATAAAAGAAAATAATAAAAGTTGAAATGTTTTGACGTGGTTAGGTTCCAATGATGGAGTAGAATAGGGAATCACTGTTTTACACCAAAATTTGATATGGCGTGTGCCCGAAATTTTGAGTTTTCTGTTTTGTCGATTTGTAGCCGTATTTTGCATTTCTCGCTAAAAATTGAGAGAACCAAATTTATAGAGAATTAAACTCTCTATCTTTTATACCTGAACAACTTTCTTGGAAAATCATTATTTATTGCAAATAATAAGCGTAAAATGTAAAAATTAGGAGATCGTCCCAGTTTTTTAAACTTTCCGACCATTTTTATTAAAAATAGGTGACATATTTACATTGCAAAGTTGTAGAGGATTAAATTTCCTACAAGTTTTGCATAAACTAGTTTTTCGTACGACGAACGAATCACGAGCGGCAGCACGGTAAACACACAGGCATAGTCCAGTAATCAGAGATAAAATTTCAATAAGTAGTTATCGGAAATAAATAAAAGGTGAAATGTTTTGACGTAGCTAGGTTCCAATGATGAAATAGAATAGGGAATCACAGTTTTAGACCAAAATTTGATATGGCGTGTGCCCGAAATATTGTATTTTCTGTTTTGTCGATTTTTGGCCGTATTATGCACACGCCATATCAAATTTTGGTCTAAAACTGTGATTTCCTATTTTATTACATCGTTGGAACCTAACTACATCAAAAAATGTCGCCTTTCTTATTATTATTATTTGGAAGGTAACTCTACGAGCATGGCTTACAGAGTTAACTGGGTAGCACTGGCTGCTAAGGCCTTCGGCTTTTATTTTGTTTTTGTGTTTTTTTTTCATAGGGGACAGGATTATATTCTTAAATTGATTTCATTAGTTTGTTTGTTTTTAAGAAGGACAGGATTTTTTTAAGATCGTCGGTGTTAGTGGGATTTTTTAAATATTGTGAAAGGTGACGGTTAGTTGTCGTTCTAGATGTAGAAGGTTGGTATTGGGTGCATTCATCTAGTATGTGGATAGTAGTTAGGGGGGAGTGGCAGGTTGTGCATATGGGAGAGGGTTTCCCGTTGAGCAGGTGTTCATGTCTCAACTTAGTATGTCCTAATCTTAATCTGGTGATAACTTTGTGTTCAAGCCTAGTTAGTTCAGGGGAAAGTTTGGTTCGTTGTGATTCGGGATTTATAATTTGGAAGTAGTAATTTTATGTTGCCATATGTTTGTTGCGATAAAATTCAAAAATTTGGCGGTTATAGTCTGTTTGTAGTGCGATTGGGTTTTTTAGTGATGGTAGTTCTAATGTTTCGCGAGCTCTCTCATCGGCCAGAGTATTTTCTGGTATACCGCAGTGTCCAGGGGTCCAAATGACTATTATTTTGTTTGTATTTGAGATCAAAATATTTCTTATTTCGCTAATTATGGGGGTTGAGTTCCATGGAGAGGTTAGAGCCTTTATGACACTTAGGCTGTCTGAACAAATGTAGAAGTTTATTTTCTATAACGGTGTTATCAGGAAGGATGCATGCGTAAGCTGTTCCATTTTGTGTTTTGGAGGCGTCGGTATATAAAAAATGTGGAACGCTTCACGATTTTGCGTGTCATCCTTGCATCCTTTATTATATGTATGTATGTTATATTATTCATGCTTCTTTTATAGTAATTAATTCAATACTTTCCTTATACCAGCTGTGTATTAAAGCTTCGAAATACTAGATACTGAATTGATGATGTACATTGATGTAAAAAATACTGTAATTTTATACTAATAAATGATAATAACTTTTAATTAATGTACAAATTTATACTGGTTTTTTAATTGAATCATGTTTTCTCACAAACCGGTGGATACCGAACACACAGAACCCTGTAAGTAGATACTCACGTGACATGACACCTCCACACGTTAAGATCTGATAAGTAGGTACCTCAAGACGGAAGTGAAATTTAAGTTGTAAAGTGATAAAGTTCTTCTCCAATTTCTCGTAAATCCTTTTGAATTTCTATCCGAATAGCTACCAGCATGGAAGAGCAAACGCCATAAGACATCATCTCGCAGAATTTATTTCCAGCAATATATCGTAATTTTTTGCAATCATTTTAATCGAATTTCAATTAAAGGCCATAATCGAAAAGTTAGCATCCGTTTCAATAAATTGCATCGCGAAGCGGTTTCATTCATACAAACGATCGTGATGACGATCGCAGTGATGAAGAGGGCCTGTGCTATGAAGTAGTAGACTGGCGCGTACTAGCACTAGGCATATGAGTAGTGTGGCCGCGTAATTGCGTTCTGCGTACGCTCGCTACTATGCACCTATGAACGTTTAGCGGTGCCTTGTTCAGCTCCTACGTTCTGTGGAGCTTCCTTAAGATCGTTCGAGTTCATATCGCTCAGCGCGATCACGTACCAACGAAAAAGCCAATCCATGTAATTACCATCCATTTAAACTTTGCCATGGTGGTGGACTACAGTCGGCAGCATGGATGCACTGGACCCTAGCTCGAGCACAAGCTGGAGTATGAGCTTGTGGTATGGCGGACGCCAAATGTGGATGCGATATGCCTCCAGTCTCAGTATAACTGGCGTATCGTACTATTTGCACTTCATGTAACGAAGTAATTTGAATCTCACGTTAGTACATACACGTAGCACCTAGTGCCCAACGTCTGGGTACGAACTTGCGGTATGTCTTGGAACAAGTGCCGGACAGACCTCAAGTTGATTCGAGATAACGTACGAAATTGCTACCAGTGTAAGAAAATTGAACACTGCCGATTGGGGGATAGGTCAGCGCGCATCTCTGGCAGAAGATGCGCACATCGTAGATGGACTCGCTATGGACAGTTGGGTGGTCCCCCGTCATACATCTCGACACAAGATTAATTTTCATTGGTAACTAATAACCAATTACCGACGTTCGTATTATAAGCGAGTGATTTATTAGTAAGAATTCAGATTTGGGAATTCGGTCTGGCTGAGGTCGAGTGGGCAGCAGGTACAGCAGTCCATTCCCGTTTCGAAATCTTATCACGGGAAAGACATGCTAAATAGAAAGTCAGCTTGTTAGCAAAGCCATTCTGGAATCATAGGAAAAAGTGGGATGTTTTTAATGGACTATGAGTTATGTACTTAGACTTTTTTGAGTTTTTTTTTGGAAAATACATAATTATGTGATTGTTTGTAAAGCAGAAACAACTAGCGAGAAGCGTAAAGCAACGCAAGATAGGAGTATTTTTTATGAAGGGGTATACGACGGTTATGTAAGGTTATGCACGGCTGTATCATCCTGACACTTTGTAACAGGTACTTAACATAACAGTGCGACACACTTAAAACTGATACAACTATGTTTAGAGTAGGTATCTGTTATACCATAAAAACTGTATGGAGCAGTCCGTCCGTTTCAATGCAAAACCTTATATAAATCTGTCTATTAATCTGTCTATCGTGGAAACGGAACATGAAATTTTTCGCACAAAACGGAAAACAGTTGAAATGTGAAATGAAAATTTGATACACTACAAAATTGATACAATTTTTTTATTAAGTGATTTAAATCAACCTCTTTTTGGGAACACGATGGACATTATTTGGAATATTATAGCTGAGGAAGGGTATGCATGTAATGCGCTAAACATCCTAATGCTGGATTTGTACCAAACACATTGATGGTGCATTTACACTCAGCGTTTGCGACGAGCCTCTACCCCCACCAAAAAATCAATCAATAAAACAGCTCGTGCAGTGCCAGTGCTGCCATATTTGCAAACCTAAAAAATCGTACCAAAAGATCGTACCGAGGGATATTTCATCGTACAATTCACTTAAATGTTAAATTTTATCGGTCAAATATAGAAGTGTTCTATACACACTACATATTTAAGGGGAGCAAACCTTTAGACGCCCGAAAATGGGTAATTTTTTATGATTTTTTTTATGGTAATAAAATAATGGTATCATTTTAAAACGTTGACATGATATTATTACAACTTTCAAGTGTTTTTTTTTTTAAAAAACAAAATGACGGCGTTATAGGATATTCCTTTAGGCGTCTTTAGCGTGACATCGAAAACTGACAGATGAATGGAAAGGATACACCTAAACAATTATAAAAAATATATAAGACAAAAAAGATACGAGGCTTTTTAATCAAATGTTTTTTTTCGACTATTTTTTGACAGTTTTTACCCCAAAAAAGTGGTATCGCATAAATATCCTCAAAACTTTAGGTAGATATATCCTTCCAATAGTTTTATAGACAGAAAGAGCCCATACAGCCAAATCGATCCATAACTTTTTGGGCTACAATAGGAGCAGTTTTTGAAGATCCAGTTTTGAAATAATCGAATTTAAAGTTTCCATACGAGAAAACTATTAGTTTTAGTGACTTTCCGAACCCTTGATAATATCCTTTCTTAGAGCATTTTCGAGCTATGTTAGCTTGCGTTCCTTTAGGATAGTTTGGCAAAAATGTTTCACTATAATTTTTTATTTCGACATAAGGTTGAAAAATCGTACATTTTGCGTACGATGAAGGGTTCTCATCGTACATCGTACATAAGGCTGAAAAATCGTACATGTTCGATGAAAATCGTACGGATGGTAGCACTGGTGCAGTCGCAAGAGTCTTACATTGAGAACCAGTTTGCAATGGCCTGATGGGGTAGCTTCCCACCTCGAGGCGAGCCTCATGGGGGAGTGTAAGCGCACCATTACATTCAGAACCGGTTTGCAATGGCCTGATGGGGGTAGCTTCTCGCCTCGAGGCGAGCCTCACGGGTGAGTGTAAGCGCACCATGAGACGCGCCTTCAACCATGAGAGGCTTATCTTTACGGGGTTACACCACTGTAATATTTTGGAAAAATATTTTTTTTTTCTTTGCTTAAAAAATTGTTTGAACCTAGGAGAATATGGGGAAAAAATTTTAAAACATGAAAATGAATTTTATCCTGGAATTTCGAGCTCTTTACTGAGCGAGCCGGGCTGCATCGAAACGACTACCTGTGTCGCATCAGGCATCCATCTGAGAAGATACTGCCTAATGATTTAACTGTTGGTTTCCACCTTCTGGGTAACACTAATAGATATCGCTAGAAAGTTTTTGATTTCCATTGGATGTATTTTCGCACAGAATTTCGTTAGAATGGCGTCAGTTCATGTAAAAAAAGGTAAAAATTTTATATATAGCAACGAATATCGCTGTATGCAATTTTAATGATGGACTCACTAACATACTACGGATTACGAAGTTTCTGGATGTGGATATTGGCGTCTAATGCTTTAATTTGTGTGTCGAATCTGATGTTAAGCGAATCCAGCAAGCTGAGAGTGCATTGGCAGATGCGGCAAAATATGCGCGCTCCACCATTAAATCGTCGAGGAAAAAGATTGAACCGGAATATTCCAACTTAGAAGTACAGCTTTATGGTCCTGTAGTTGCAGATTAATGGTGAAAAATTTTAAAAGTAGAATTATTTATTTGTTCATGTCTGTAACACTTTTCAAAACTTTGAACACGTTTTTCTCGAAACGCGATTTTCGAAATCGGCACGCAGCATAACTCGAACAATTTTCATTCTTTTCATTCCAATTTTTTACCATATCTTCAAAATAATATTTCAAAAAGAAACACGTACGGGATTTTCGATACGTTGATTTAAAAAATAGTTATTAGTAAATAACTGTCCTCTTTTTGGTCGAAAATTGAAGAAAATTTTTAAAATACTCGCCAATCACACAAAACTCAATATTTCTAAATTCCCGTACGTGTTTCTCTAGCTATACGCATGAAGATGCGGTGGGTTTTTTTTCTTTTTGCTAGGTTCAAATTTACGTAAGTTAAACTGCGTGCCGCAAAGCCCCTAAAATTTAACTTGCCTCGGGAGAATGGCTGTAGTGCCGCCATAGGATTACGCGGCCAAATATAATATTGCGCGTTTACTGATAAAGCAGAACCGATCGGGAATTCGTTAAAGTGTTTTTGAAAGAATTGAAATGGGTCTCTGTGAGGTAAACAGGAAAAGGTCGGTTTTCTCCGGATTGATGTTGAGACTTCAGTTACTAGCCCACCTGCTCAACTTCTAGTAGATGATCGCTCAAAGTTTCCGCGAACTTACTTCCAGGGCCGTAATTTCAGTGTTTTCTGGGGGGGGGGGGGGGGGACAAGATGCTATGAATATATATATATTTTTACATATAAATATACATATGTTGTATATAATATATGAAAATACGAAATTCAGGGTGGGGCAAATACCCTCCCTGCCTCCCCACAAATGACGTCAATGCTTACCTCTCATCATCAGAACGATATCATCTGCGTAGGCAACCACCTTGACTCGATCAAGTATAAAGCCTGTACAACCACTAAGACCCACAGCAGTGGACAAAGCACCCCACCCTGTGGGGTTCCCCGGATTGCTTTCATTCTCCTAAATCCATCCCCCCGAGAGGTTCATGATTCTATCCCGAAACGAATGAATCAGCACCCAATCATTTCAATGCCCTTCCGATCGCACTCGTCTCCACAATATTGAAGGCACCCTCAATATCCAGAAACACTGCTAGAGTATACTCTTTAACATTTTTCTACCGTGGAGACGACCACATGCAAGGCCATTAATCTCTACATTGTTTTCAGCAAAAACGATGAGAGACTAATGGGTCTAAAGTCCTTAGCCAGGGTGTGGTTTGGCTTGCCAGCCTTAGGAATGAAAATCACCCAGACTTCACGCTACATCTTCGGGACATACCCGAGGAGCTAGACAACTTCTAAAGATCCTCACCAAGGAAGGAGCAATAAATGGCATGGTATTCTACAGCAAAATGGACATCAGACCGTCCACTCACGGAGACTTAAAGGGAGAGAAGAACATAATCGTACACTTTACCCTTTCAAAAGAAATTGTCCGCTTTACAATAGAAGCATCCGCATTGCTTAAGCTGATGATGTCCTGCCTAAGGTTGCTACTAACTACGCTTACAAAATCCTCCTAGTTCGTTTTTTTGATGCCACGGAAGGAGTTACCTTACACCACATCGCAAGATACCGTGAACATAATTATGGGTGCTCTATCATCATCTTCATCAATGGCGCGACAGTATAAATCGGTCCCTGCCCTCCGGAAGTAGTCGCCTCCAATCTTCTCCATCCGTGGATCACATCCTCCAACTGCTAATTTTTAAGATGGCTTTCCTATCTTCATCAACCGAGTCTTCCAATCGCTTGCGTGGTTTGCCAAGTGGCATATTACCACTCTCTTCGCCTTTAAACGCAAGTTTGGGGATTATTCTATCTCCCATTTGCTCTACATGGCCATTAATGTCTGATTGTTTAATGTGAACACCTGGCTGGGGGCTTAATTCCACGGTTCTCCCTAGACATGGATTAGATAAGGCATACATAGTAATCAAACAGTTTCCCAGTCTTTGATACACCCTCTATTATATATATATATATATATATATATATATACACATATATATATATATACCTATATATAGTGCCAGCACGTTGACTCAGGACCGTGGAATCGTCATGTCACAGCACATATAGCTAGGAATTGACCGCAGTCTTGGCTCTACTCTCTCGTTGATGCTTCAGGCTCTTCGAAGAGCTGATAGAACATATGGTTGTATCTTATTCTCCAGTTTGATTCTTCCTTCACATGTTCCAACATTTGTCTTTAGAATGTGTTAACTGCTTTTTCGGAAGTTCGTGTTAGACACGGATCCTGCTCAGTTTTAAACAAGGCGATACAAAACTACAACCAACTTCCCGGAGATCTTCAATCTCAATCAAACAAGTTTAAGCAAAATTTAAAAAAATATATTCAACAATAAAACACCATTATGTATTATTTTATTCTTCATAGCTTCATCATTATCATTATATTCTTGTATTTTCTTTCACACGGTAGTAATATTTTTCTTTGTTGTTTGACATTTGGTTAGCTTTATTTTTTTCACTTTATTTTCCTTTATCATTCAGTTCCACTTTCACGTCATTCTCTTTCTTAATGAATTTTTCTTTGTTGTATTACTCGTATTTACTCGATATTAAAAACACATGTAGATATTGTATAATTTAATATTATCCGCTCAAATAAATTCAATCTTAAATCTTAATGTTTTCGTCTCGCAGCCATAACAGAGAACAGGTCCTTTATTTATTAGTTGAATATGTTTGCAACTAGTTCTTCCTTCCATATACATATTTGCAACTTGTTCTTCCTGCGCGATATTAGTTTTGAATTGAAAGTAAAATTTAGTTTGCTATAGAGTGATGGTGCGTTTACACTAACCCTTGAGGCGAGCCTCTTTCTCCATCAGGCCATTGCAAACCGGCTCTCGTCAGCTGTGTTGAAAGCCATTTACACTCAAGCTGGGTTTCCATATGCGACAATTTTCTGTGACATTATGTGTGACAAATCAGTTATATTCAGATTACAAATCTCTGACATTTCCAATATTTTTCTGATGGCCATAATTAATTCCAAATAAAATACATCAGGCGTGAACGCGGGTTTGAACCCCCCCCCAAATGATGTAATTACAAGCGAATAACTAAATGTAACTTATACTCGACCCGTAAATTTGTCGGAAAAACCTCCCCCCCACCCCGAAATTTTTTTTTCTCTGTATTCAACATCCCACCCCCCCCCCCCCCCTTCCCAAATTATTTTCTGCGTTCGCGCCTGGTTATAATACAAATGTAAACTCCAGACTGAAGAGTGTGACACATTTTTGTCGTGACAAATTTCTGTAATAGAAAACTGTCGCATATGGAAACCCAGCTTCAACATGCATCTGCGGCGCAGCTTGCCTGGTTATAATTCAAATGTAAACTCCAGACTGAAGAGTGTGACACATTTTTGTCGTGACAAATTTCTGTAATAGAAAACTGTCGCATATGGAAACCCAGCTTCAACATGCATCTGCGGCGCAGCTTGCCTATAAAGCCTAGTACTGTGCTCCGAGCGAAACGAAATGAACTGTCAAAGTTCATATAAGAAAAATGAAATTTTCGTTGACATTTCACCGACGAAATATTTCGTTCGTTTTGCAGTACTGTGGACGGAATGGACATTTGCCGTAGTCACTAATAGATGGCGCTCGCGGCAATTTCGTTTCGTTTTTAATAGTACGGGAGGCTTTTTGACAAGCGAAATATTTGACAACTGAAAATTTTCAATAGTTCGCTGTCAATTCAGTGAGTTTGTGCTCGGGAAATTTTGTGTGAGCAATATTTTGTTGTGTTATGTGCCGGAATAGTAATTACTTGACAAAATTTTATATTTTTCAAATTTTGCCCGCTTTTTTATCAATGACATCTACTAGCGAACTGTGTAGAATATTTCACTCCACTTCGAAGGTGACTTTTTCGTTCGTGTTCGTTTCGCTGAACACAGAACTAAGCTTAAGTGCGAAAGGTGCGAAACGACAGAAATACGATGAGCTGCGAATTGTGTTGGTACTACAGCTCATTGGATTTGTGTTCCAATATGAAAGCATGCGCCAGAGAAATAGTTGAAGAGAAGAATTGGTTGATTTTTTGGTGAAGATAGAGGGTCACCCCAAACGTTGAGTATAAATTCATCACGAAATTCCATCACATTTCATTAAAATACATGCAAAAAACTAGGAAAAACTCGATGATATTTATGAAAATTTAGTTCTTCCGACTCTAAGCTTACCTCAAAATCGCAATAGTCGAGACTTATGCAGAACATACGTCAACGTCAATTGAAAAGCTATTCATAAAATATTTTAAAATGTCCACAATTTTCAAAGTAGCAATATTATTGTTAAGTGTTATTCGAAATCTCCAAGGATATCAATTTGTTTTAATTCGAAAAGAATTAAGCGATCTTTGATTAAATAATATACGTGCGAAAATGGTGGTCTACATTTGATGGTGGTTTACATTTGATGGTGGTCTACATTTGATGGTGGTCTACATTTGATTTGTTACTATGTAAGTTGAAATGTTTGTTTCTCTATGTAGCAATTGATGTAATTTGGTTTTGAAAATCTATTTCCTCGATAGCTAAATCCAGGAACAAAAAATTGTCTCATGAGAATGAATAATCGAAGAAAATCGATGCTGATCAATGGACACAACGGAATTCGAAACAAGTTTGCTGTTCGTTACAAGATTGCAAATATGTTACTCTTGGTATCTGTGGAATAGTGTTTTGAAAATAATTCCTGTTGTTTATTTTTCCTCAAATTCAGCACTAGGATAGGAATTTAGAGCATATGGCACGAGGGTATCTAATGCTATGTTTCCACTGCCCCGTAATCGCGCGATTAAGAGTACTGGATTAAAAACTATTTCCATTGCATTCCTAGATTAAATTTGACAGTTGAAACGAAAAATCTGTTGTGTACTGTCAATATTTTTATTAGTCGACGACAGTTCGAAATGTGCAAAAATGTTTCCGTTCAACAATTAAATACTGTAAATGACAAAAGTTAAGTAAAAACATACTTATGCTTAACAATTTTCTTTTTTTATAACTGAAATTTCGCATTTGACATCTCCAAGTATGACATTTGTCAACATATTGTTTGCTGAATTTCTCTGTCTTTGGCTGAATTGCAATTTACTGGGTTGACACTAAAAAATTACGAGATTAGAAACTAGATTATTTTTTAATCTCGCGGTTTGGTAATCTCAATCTCGTATGGGTAATCTACTAGATTAGCGTGTAGATTGGCTTAATCGCGTGTTTACCGGGCAGTGGAAACATGGCATAAGGCATTGTTCGACTGCCAAGGACAAATGTAATTTTATATGTAAATTACTTTAAATTTGGTTTTAGTCATAGAGCTATAACTAACGGAGACCGCAAAGCGCCGTTTCTGTATAAAGCACTTTGAAGCGTTTTGATGCAAAATTGAACACTTTTCTATGGAGCGTTTCATGCCCGGTGGCAGTGAAATGCAAATAGTAGCGTAGTATTTAAAGGTTGGGCTTTTTTTCTTTTCAATACCGGAGTATAACATACATGTGAGTAAGATGCTTATAGTAGCATAGTGAATATCGCCGGTCCTTTGCGAAAAAACCTCCGGCTTCAAAAAAGTCGCTGCACGCTATATCCGTTATACATATAGCTCTATGGTTTTAGTTAGTTCATTTCAAAGCGGTTCCTTTTCGATGCAGACAATGAAACAATTACAGTCGCAATGACTTATTCCTTCAGTCCAAAGGGTTTGTTATATCTATTATGAGATCATGGCTTTTAACGAAATCAGCAAGCACATTTGGGCAATTCCAAAAGTTAAAATAATTTTGTTTAATTTTGAAATTTTCTGAATTTCACTTTTTGTTGGACCCGACACCTTTTTTTTACATTTTTTAAAATGTTTTTTTTTAGATCATTTCTTTTTGTTGCCCTCTTAACTACTGTGATTAAAAAGTTCAAATATACATATTTACTGGCAGAAGCACACCCTATGAATTGCGCAGCGGAATATTTTAAGACAGTCCTATTTGTCGGTCTAAATATACAGATTGCATATATGAAATTCAAAAAATTTCAAAATTACTTTAACTTTTGGAATTGCCCAAATGTGCTTGCTGATTTCGTTAATTTCTAAAAGCCATAATTTTTGTACACATTAGTTTTGTAATGGTTCAGGTAAACTGATAGATTTGCTGAAAATAGTGTCAGTTCTTCCTGTAGCTTATTCATAATTTCTATCACATTCTTTATTCTGCTCTGTTCCTAGCTTTAAAATAAATTGAAGTTCAGAATTTCTTTATCTTGTCTTCGGTTATTCATATCGCGATCGTATCATTATTTCAATAGGTCATATGGAATCTTAAGACCTGTTTACAATAAATTTTAGGCATTCTAGATGACGCTGGTTATTTCGAATGGGTGTAGACTGTAGTGTAATTTTTAAGTGCATCCTAGGTCACTAGGAACTAACTAAACACTCTTCTAGCTAAACAAGTTCATATTTTACATCCACACATGTAATAACCACCTTAAAGAAAAGTAACCTTGTCACTTTTCCTCTACGGTTCCAATAGGCACCAATAGTTAACTATAATGGTCTGTCCAGTAACACCGATAAAATCGCATATTTGTCGTTTCTATTTGCAATCGGACTGTAAGAAAAAGTCAAGAAGAAATGAAGAAAATAGAGCAAGGTAGCCACCAAAGATCAGCAAACGCGGCAGCAGCATCATCGCGTGACTCGCATACCAACAGGTAGCAATTGCCTTTTGCCAGCTATCTCGCATCGTGGCTGTTACTCCTCGCATGTATGGCAAAGGTAGTCAAAGTCGAAGTCAAAGTATCCGATCATTGAACGAGAAGGGAAGAAAGGTGGAAACGGCCAGGTAAGAGGTTGTTCTTATGGTCAGGCCAGGTAAAGTCAGAAGTCAAAAAGTCGTTCGAGGCTAAGCAACACGGAGAGCAACAGCAGAGAGGAATGTGGTAGCCGGCATGTTCAGATCACTTTGCTTTCCTTTTTACCTCGACATTTACACATTTTTTATTTAATACTCGACTTTGTCTGATTTTATTTGTACTTTTTATTGCGTGCTTTTCCATCTTAGAAATTTATACCATATAGGTAGGTATAAATGTGGACTGGAATAAAATAGCAAGCAGGAGACAGTAACTAGTCGTTATAGGAAGTCGCGATGTAGCTGATACTTGGCATGGGTGGCTGATTCAACACAGGTATCTCTACGACTACCCTAAAAAAATCTATCTAAAGCAAAAATGAAATAGAGACCTCCGGTAGTAGAGTACCTAAACCTGGATAAACCTGGGCGTCGCTTCCTTGAGTAAAATACATTTCATACTCGTACAGTGGCCGTATTTGGTTCCCTTGGCGTACATAAATAGGTTCCCCATAGTCATTCCAACTAAGTTCAAAGTAAGGTAGGTAGCCTTGCCTTCTTACCTGTTCGCTATCATCTTCAATTTCTTTATTTTTTGTATACCTACGAGTATTTCTTCGATTAATATTCAGTCGAAGAGTTGAGGGTTCAAAAAAGCGATCGAGTTTCAGAGTACGCGAGATCCGCACAGGCTGGCTCAGGTATGTCGGTACGCGGATCGGTTTGATTAGATACGTGAATGGCACCATAAGAAGCAAAGAGTTAATCTAAAATGGAGATAGATTAGTTGGGGTCTCGTGCACTATTTGCCCTCTGGCTTGTTTTGTTGTTTGCTATTATCGTAGAGTGAAGATCAATCGTTTCTGCAGATACGACTATATGCACTATTTTTGGTCATGAGCTTGCCACTGGTGTAGTTTCGCTTAAACATGGATAATTGAAGCTGCGTGGTTTTTAAGATTATATCGGTTTGGATCACAGATGAACAACTGTTGAACAAATTCATTAAATAATTGATTTTATTTTATATATTAGGATTTCACTACCATTAAATAAAACAGTAAGATGGAACAGTGACTGAAATTAACCGTAGCAAATTGCCTAAGAACAACCAACTTTTAAAACTTTCAAATACGGTCATCTATTCTATTGAAGCTTGAAAGGAAGTGTTATACATTGCAACTATTCCCTTTCTTTCGATAAACCATTCTATCTCTCCATTGACTTGTATTCAGTGCAGTGTTTCCCAAAGTGTGGTGCGCGTACCCCCAGGAGGACTGGAAGAGTTTGATGGTGGTACGCGCTGCACGGGGGCTTCGGATGCGCCTGGTGCAAGAAGCTTATTTTTCTCCGATTACAAACATAGAAAAATAATAAAAAACTTGATTGCTTGTTAGTATTGCATATGTTCAAATTTAAAGGAAAACTTGTAAATACGTTACAGAATATCTTAAATTTGGATTCTCATTGACTGGACATGAAAAGAGCCTATTCGAATGTACTTCATGAGTTTACAATAAAGTATAAAACAGAACACGGACCAAGACTGCGACTACGATTGGCCTGGCCTATCTTTCGGCGTGAGGTTGGACTGCGCAGTTGGTGTTGAACGGAACAACGACGACGACCTCGATTCTATACAAGCAAGAAGAACGAGTGTCAAGTGCCACTTCTGTCGAACATCCTAGCGAACAATCAAAGATTCCTCCAAATTGGTTGAAATATTGGGTGATTTTCCGTTGCGATAGCGCGAAATTTAACTTTCATATAATTCGTGGAAATGAAATTTATTTCAACATCGTCTATATAGAATATTTCTAAGCAATATAACCAGGTGTCAGGGTGTTTCGGATAGTAGGCGGAATACACCCTCTAAAGATTCTATGCCTTCCGATGACAAAACAGCTCCTTTGGACCTAGTCCAACACAATCCTATAAAAACTCACCTACACAGTGAAGATTTGCTAATTGTCATGTCCTCAGGGGCAGCGATTAATCAACAGTCGGGGATATTATGTTGGGGTTTCACTCCACTGACACCGGAAAGCAATTAACATGTTATGCAATTGGCAATGCCTTACTGTCGCGGATATTTGTATGCAAAGGTAATTAGCAGTATAATGAAATTGGTAACGCCTGGGTCATTACATTTCGTTGCTTACAACATCGATGTGGTAATCAATGCTAGTCCTACTGGGTATGTATCCTGATGTAGGGGAGCGTGCTGTACCTCGGTCCAGATTTAATATTAACCTTTAGATCTATTAAACTAATAACAAATGAAAATTAGGAAATAGTCACTATGAATGCTTATTTGTTTAGCCACAAAATTAATTAAAGGTGTAACTGTTGTGAGTAAATTTGATGGATACTGAAACGGTTTTTGGAGTGAATCTCAAACGGACCAAGGTACAACTCTATGTGGTACCTTGCAATCTTTGCTCAGCTCCATCTGTGTGATAAACTTCAAACACAGGCAATTTCTCTTGAGCTGCATACTAGCTAGCGAAGTGAAAGCGAAAAAATTGTTCACTGGTATTTCGGTCGGTTTTTTTGTATGTGTTTTTAAATTTCACTCGATCTGAATACTACGCTTTAGCGAAAAATTCGCAAGGGAAGTTTGCGATTTTTCGTTAGAATCGTGGCCCTGGTCGTTGAGGGCTGATGAAGTAGATACAGAGTGTACAGAGACCTGGGGCTAGAAATCGTATCCATCCGGACTGTTTAAAAAAATCTGGGGTTGAACTCCTATTTACAACCCTATACTATTTGAGACATACATCGCGTTCACCTCGAGTGCAGTGTAGTGTAGTGGATTTCATAATCTGCCACGTGAACGCTTCAACGTAGCGTATCGTAGTGCATTTTGAATTACGGCAGAAAAATTTAAGTTTGAGGAATCCTGGTATACACTTCAGTTTCCACAAAATCACAATTTGCAAATGTCATCGCAGATATTTATTTGTTACTACTTTTGGCTTCGTGTACACTTTTCCGTAATCTACTTTTAATGTTTTTATAAATTCGGCTGACCGTTTCGTTAGGTGATCAAACGAATTTTTGATGAATATTATCGAAACTCTATTTTGCTGCATTTTCCTTTCCTTTATCCGAGTTTTCTGTTTCGCAAATCTCACCTGAAACATTTTTTGTGATTCAATGATAGCTAACCTTAACGAATCCATTCTTAATTCCGGAAATATCAAAAAACTCAAATTGCAATAAGCTGTCAGTTAGACATTCTTCGATAAAACGAAGTTTGAGTAGCTGTGTTGCATACTCTCACAATACTAATTTTTTTTTCGTTTTTAGGATCCGTAAAGTAAGAAAAACAATGTCTGTGATTTTCTTGCGACCAATTTAAATGATCACGTCTCTTTTGAGCACTTTGTATTGCAAGATTTAATTCTCAAATATTGTCAGTCATCCTTCAACTGTAAATTTCAGTTCCACTACGCTACACTACGCCACCAGGAGAACGTTCATACAACAAGCGGATTTTGAAATCCACTACACTACACTACGCTCGAGGTGAACGCGATAATAGACATGACTGTCGTCTGACTTCTAATGGAAATTGGAAGTTGTTTCATATGAGGAACTATTATAATAACTTACTAACTTTATTTACTTTCCAAAAAAATTTCTACGATAATAACTGATGTTATATTTCGACATGATTGCGTCCTATTGACCGCTCTTTTATCCTTCACTTTAACCATTTCCAGTACGTTGACAGCAGGCAGATTTAAATTTTTTCTTTTCTTTACTCTTTGTTCCGGAAATCAAATCTTTAAGAGTTATTTTTTTTTTTTTTGCGTCGATCGTAATACTTAGGTCGTTTCCCAACACCCTTGCTTCGTCTACGTATACGTCTAGTTATAACAGTTATGCCGTCAGACGTAGCAAAGCAGTGTCTAAATTCATTTTCGGTCGTGTCTTGACTATCAGTCAATCTAAGCAAACGTAAAAAAATAAAACATTTTTCTATGGAATTTAATTAATTTTTGATTTTTGAAGTGTCAAAAAGGCACCAGCTGATCCATTTTGACGGTTTACCCGAGCTTTTTCTAAACTGTTATAAAAGTAATGCTATGCTGTGACGTCAACATAGACGTAGACGTAGATGAAGCAAGAAATTGAGAGAAAACGACCTTAATACGTAATACTTATTATTATTATAAAAAAAGGTAAAATAGAAAAGACTGTACCGAATCTATGCAGAGACACTATTTTATGTACTTATATGTATTTGGAATTTTTTATTAAACTTTCTTTTCAATGATTTTTGAATGCTTCATGTTTTGTTTGCTGAAGAATGTTTTTTTTACAGATTTTCTTATTTTGATAGTATTTAGTTTTAAACTCTACTGAATTTCTTACATATTTATGTAAATAATTGATATAAATTTGTTGGTATACATACATTATGTAGAATGCTCATAAATATGTTTTATTATTATAATCTTTGTTTTATAATGGAGCCGAAATAATTACCAATTTACATTATAACAAATATTTTTTTCAATTTAAGTTACAAAAATTACAATGGCTAAATTATACTATAAATTGAAAAAATAAATATGGATGTGATTTTTAGTAGCTGTAGGTTTGACATTGACTTGAGCTGGTTGGTTTTTTACTTTTTGAAGCAGGAAATAGGGTTAAAGTAGCATTGTCGATATCGGATTTGTCGTTTCGTTTCGGGTGCACGGTAGAGCGACTCCCAACTTCCAGCCCTGGATGGTGTCGGAGATAAAAAGAATTTTAGTTGTGAACGAAAAGTTTTTTAAAATCTACTAAATATGATACATACGATGGCTTCATTTGCCCTATGAAGTAATTTAATCGATCCAAAGGTGCACTGTCCAGCATCGACTGTGAAGGATATGAGTAGTAACTCCGTATGTCGCCCAGATTTGGTTGATATTCTGATCCATCCTGAAACATAAATGCAATTTTTACAATCAAATACACTATTTGTGTTGCTATTGTTTTTAAGAGTCTTGATAAAGTTTAAACATTGTTTCACTAAATAGCTTGAAGCATAATTTTGTTATACGTAATTTTCTTGAATTGGGGAATTTAATTTAGCTAGCAAACTTTAAAAAGGTGTAAAATCTTAATAAAGAAATTATCTGAAAGTTCTTTTGTGCAATTTTCGCGGAATGATGCCTCCGGCAGTGGGAGAGAACTTTTTATTTTGTAAAGAGGATAAATGAACTTACTAGGAGCTTTAGTGTATTATTTTTAAATAATAGGTTCCTGTAGATAATTAAGTTTATGGCTATGCTTTCAAAGCCCTTAGGTCATGGCGAACTGGTGTTCGGTTTTAGAGCTTCCGATACATATTGTGGATGACTAAAATAACAAGTAAAGGGTTGTTATTGTTTTCGCTGACCAATAAATTGTCTTATAGTTAAAATAGGTATAAGATTATGTAAAATAAGAGGTAAAACTGAAGCGCATAGCGATATTTCGCTAGTTGATCAAACAAAAACACATTGGTTTTATGCTGTAGACGTTCATACTGTATATTGTTGTCTTCAATAAAATCCTGATGTTTTTGGTAAATGAGAAATAAAAAAAAATATAAAAACCATATCATTGAAAGTATTGTCCAACGTAACTACTACTTTCCCCCATTTTACTTTATTATTTTTTAATAATAAAGTATTGTAATCGACTTGAAATTTCAAAAAAATTTGCTACCCTGAAATTTTGTAGTTTCACGTTTTAGGACTAGTAAGCCCCAAAAATTTCTGTCTGTACGCCATACGCAAAATAGTTTGAAGGCACGTAGCTCCCAAATCAATTGAGGTATTAGGTGCGTTTTTTTTTCCAACTGGATCAAGACCACGAACATTCGTTTTACATTGAAAACAACAAGAAAGAGATGATTTAAAATCAAAATGGGATCATTAATAGATCATTTGTGTGCTTTTAAAGCTTATTTAAATGACAACTATTTTAGTAATTTCACAGATGGCGCCATGCGATTTAGCACTAAATTCAATTTGTAGCAAGTATTTGCACCCAACAAGCGGAATATGCTCGTCGAAAAGTCGTTGTAACTCAATATATTTTGTACGGAAATGCAAGTCCATGTGTAAGATAGAGACAAAATGTAAAAAAATCTGCCAACAGTCTGGACGCAACTTTATTATTTTTCCGGCAGAAGTTCGGAACGTGTTCAATTCGGGGTTGCGGTGTATGTTACTTTGTGACTGAAAAGCTAACAAAAAGTTCGGGAAGCGGTTAGAATAGGGTGTAACATATGAATTATATAATTGGGTCATATTCCGGGATGCGGTCTAGAGGTTGAAAAAGAAAAAACTTAGAAATATGTAATTTTTAAACAAGCCCGTGGAAGTGAAAAGATGTGCGATATGTGATCAGACCTGAGAGATATGGTGGAATTCATGAAAAAATATGCAATCACTTTACACCCTCTTAGGAGTCGAATTTGAAAAAATTTTGAAAACACTTTCTAAGGTTGTTTCCCAATTCCTTGCTTCGTCTACGTTTGCGTCTATGTTGACGTCACAGCATAGCATTGCTATTATAACAGTTTAGGGAAAGCTCGGCTAAGCCGTCAAAATGAATCCGCTGATGCTTATTTGACACTTCAAAAATCAAACATTGTTTAAATTCCACAGAAAAATTTGAATTTTTTTACGTTTGTTTAGATTGACTGGTAGAACCGAAAATGAATTTAGACACAGCTTTGCTACGTCTGACATCATTAACTGTTATAACTAGACGTAGACGTAGCCGAAGCAAGGAATTGAGAAACGACCGAAGTATTCATATGAAGAATCCGTAGAATAAAATTGAGTTTAATAGTCCAGGCAACGAATGATTATAGAGGGAAATTTTAGGGACAGAAAAATTGACTTCGGAACTTTGTTTGGATTGGTCTGGAGATGAACATATCAAAAGTCCCCACTCCTAGGAGGTGAGCGGGGGGAGGGGGCACTTGAAAGGTCCCTTTTTTTGGTTTTTCGCTTTAATCTCGGAAACTATGCGTCTTAGCGGCTTGATCACTATGTACAAACTTGAAGCTGACAAAGCTACAAGAATCACTACTTACATTTCTTGATATGTTGTTCTGTTCTCGAGTTATCCGCCCTTGAAAATCGTTAATTTTGGAGAAAAATTTTTTTTCCCGTTTTTTGCTCTATTTGTTAAGATATGTCTTCAAACATTGTTTCCACGAAAAAGTCGTGAGAGAAAAAGTTGTAGACCATTAAATTTTCCTCAAAAATATATATTACATACTTTGATTTTTTAATCAAACCGTTCAAAATTTATAGCTATTTTAGTATATTTCCGAAATCATATATGTATATGTATAAGGGGGAGGAGAGGAGAGCGTTTTTGGTTTCGAGATTTCAGCAACCGCTTATGTTAGAAAGCTGAAACTGTTGCAAATAAAATGTAGATATGGGTGAAGGGGTGTGGGAGTGGGGGGATGGAAATAATGCTTTCGAAACGCGAAAAGCCAAGATTGATTCATTCTAAGATCCATATCTCCTAAACCGTTAATGGCAAGAAATTAAAACTTAACAAATATGTACATATATGTAGTTATACCAGGAGAGCAGATTGAAATTGAATTTTTGAGTGGGGGAAGTGGCGTACAGGGGAGGGGGTGAAAAACTTTAGATTACGATATCCTCACAAGCCAATTGCACTAGAAAAATTAAATTCGGTTTATGAGTAAAGGCTGATAAATGTAGTCTGCTGAAAGTAAAATTTTTTAAGGGGTGGTGGAGCATGAAAGTGAAGGCGATAATAATTTTTAAAAAAAATCCTTTTTCAGTGTAAGATAGATGTTCAAATTTTTTACCACAAGTAGGCCAAATAGAACCCTAGCAGATAAAAATTTGGAGGTGTGGGTGTAGTGGGTATGGGTGGGGGAGGGTGAAAAGAAAAAGTTTTAATGTGTATATGTTTAGAACCTATAATGATATAAAGCTGAAACTTGGCATGTAGAACTATAATAGTGGCATATTGGAAATTTATACTTTTTTTAAGGGTAGTATGGTACGGGGGTGGGAGGGTTTTTCCTAACTATAGAACGGCTTATGCTAGAACGTTGAAATTTGGTATGTATATGTAAATAAACTAGAAAAGAAATTTTGATAAACAAAAATTTGAATATCCATTGGCGCTCGGTAGGAGGGGTAAAAAAAATTTTTTGTGAAGATTCTACCTTCACAAAATTTTATACTATTTTATATATATATTATATTTTTACGATTTTCGTCATATCTACTAGGATTCTTCATATAAATACCTAGAAATTGTTTTCAAAATTTTTTGAAATTCGACCCCTAAGGGGTGTAAAGTGGTTGTATACTTTTTCAAGAATTCTGCCATTTCTCTCAGATTTGATCAGAAATCAAATATCTTTTGGCTTTCACGGGCTTTTTTAATAATCACCTATATTTAAGGTTTTGTCTTTTTCAACCATATTTCGCCATGCCTGTGTGTTTACCGTGCTCCCGCTCGTGATCCGTTCGTCGTACGAAAAACTGGAGTAAACGAAACTTGTAGGGAATTTAGTCCTCTACAGCTTCGTCATGTAAATATGTCACGTATTTTTCATAAAACATTCATCAAAAAAAAAAAAAAAAAAAAAAAAAAAAAAAAAAAAAAAAAAAAAAAAAAAAAAAAAAAAAAAAAAAAAAATGGTTCGAAAGTTTAAAAAACTGGGACGATTTAATTTTTTACACTTTACTCTTAGTAGAAGCAATAAATAATGATTTCACAAAAAAGTTGTTCAGATAAAAAGGATAGAAAATTAATTCTCTATAAATTTGGTTCTTACAATTTTAGCAAGAAATGCAAGATATGGCTACAAATCGACAAAACAAAAAATTTAAAATTTCGGTTACACTCCATATCAAATTTTGGTCCTAAACTGTGGTTCCCTATTCTACTCCATCATTGGAACCTAACTACATACGTCAAATTATTTCACGTTCCATTTTTTTCTTTAAGAATTCCTAGATTTACTGGACTAAATGTCCGCTGAATACTGCTGGTGACGAAGGAGCTCCCATTTCAGTATGTTTGTTATTTTCCAGCATTTATACGATTGAGGACCAATAGACATCATCATAGGGAAAATTTCTAGTCCCTCGGTACGCTGTCCTGTTTCCCACGAAATGGCCGATTTAGATGGGGATGTTTGGTACATAGATGCAAGCGATCGAAAACTCAAATCGAGAAGATCTAAAATCGATATCAGCTCAACAGTTCATTCCAGACGATTGAAACTTGGTACATGCTTATATAATACATCTTGACTAAATTATAAATTACAGTTTTTGATATAAAACACTTTAGAGCGGAAATATGGATTTTGAGTTTTGTATTAACACGTTCTGTGTCAGCGATGCGGTTCATCGGAAATATTGAGCATTTTAAACAGCATTGTCGAAATTTTTGACAAAAAGTTTTACAGTCAAAGTGTCAAGTGTGTAGGTTTACTTAAAATTTGAGAAGAAAATCGAGTCATAATTCTCCAAAACTATTTGTGACACGGTCTTGGAATGGAAAAAACTGGAAAAATATATTTATTTTAATATCTTGTTAGCTACTAATGATAGAAAACTAACAACACTATAATAGTGACAGAGTATCTATAAAATAATTTTTGAGGACAGCATGTGTTGATTGATTTTACTGTCTCAGAAAGGTCTTATGCAAAAAAGTTGAAACTTAGTGTGTAAATTTACTGGAAAGGTAAATGAAAAACAAAAATAATTTGGACTGGCGTACGATGGTGGGGCTAAAAAAAAATCAGATAAAAGCATAGAATATTTTTCCGGATTATAGGTACAAGGAGGCACTATATGACTTCTTCTTAAAAAAACCCAAAAACTTATGTAGAGAACATTCATCTAGGTTCGATGTGCATTGTGCGTTGCTCCAGGTAATGTATTTCCGGAAGTACAAGGCAATCGTAATGAGGACAAAACTATCCTTTATTTTCTCATACATAGTAGAAAATGGAAGAACTTAGGTATATTCAAGAGCATTAGTGAGGGACTGGTAGCTAGGCGCCCAGCGATCAAACACCGGAACAGTACTGCCAATACCTAATGGTGGATAGAAGGTTTGCAGTGGGGGAACAAATTTTACGTTCTTATAATAACATCACACATTTTGGGGGGAGTACTAATAAAATTTATGAGATTAAAATCAAACTTTACGTCATTGTCAACTGCAACCCCAGGATCGAGAACTGTAGATACTTTGCATGTGCGCGCGAAATTGTGTTTTTCAATGTACAATTTCCGTATTTCTTTCAGTTCTTTTATAGAAAAAGTCATTTCGAATATGTATAATATTTGCAAAGCAAAACTCCATAAACATGAAAAAAAAATTAACTTACTGGTTTAACACCTTGGACCGCATCTTTCAAACCCCTCTTAGAGCCTTTTTTGGTTTGAGTGCGTATACAATGACACTAGACTAGCCTTAAGGGGTTAGGTGGGTTTCAAAGGCTCAAAAAATGGTATTTTTCCTAATTTTTTTTTTTAATATAGGTAGGTACCTATCTAATAATTTTATTTAAACAATTTAGGTCGTTTCTCAATTCCTTGCTTCGTCTAGCATAGCATTGCTATTATAACAGTTTAGAAAAAGCTCGGATAAACTGTCAAAATTGATCAGCTGATGTTTATTTCACACTTCAAAAATCAAAAATTAATTAATTTCCATAGAAAAATTTAAATTTTTTTACGTTTGCTTAGATAGACTGATAGTCAAGACACGAACCGAAAATGAATTTAGACACAGCTTTGCTACGTCTGACGTCTTAACTGTTATAACTAGACGTAGACGTAACGAAGCAAGGGAATTGGGAAACGACCTTAGTACATCAAAGATATTTCAAAAGAATTTTGTGAAATTTTTGATTTAAACTTTTGAAAATTCACCCGTTGGGACCTCATTTCCCTTGACCTCTCAAACAAAAAGTGCTCTCAGCGTGGAGAGGATGACTTATGACTGGTTCATCCAAAACTATACAACCAAAAATTTTCCGTTAGTTGGTACATGCATAGAGCTCGTGCTTGAACGAAGGAAAGAAGAAAAATTTCAAATTTGAATTTTTTGAGAAGCTGTGAACGAAAAATCCCATTTATTGGTAAAATTTTCACTATGTATTGCCTCGTAAAATAAGTTGTAGTAAAAATTAGAAAAATCCTTTGTTTAAGTTCTAGATAATGTTATTTTGAAGAAGTGTGCAAAATTTGAACAAGGTCAGTTCATAATTTTACGATAAATAGTGTCCACCGACTTCAAAAATAGAGTTTCGAGAAAAACGTGATTAAAATTTTAAGTTGAGGCTGACGTGGCCCGATGGGTGGAACTTCCGAAGGCTCTATCTCTTATAATTTTACTCGAATCGACTTAAAATTTTGGGAGAAAATTTAAGACATATTGTATTATATAAAAAAAAAAAATCATTTTTTGAAATTTTCAAACCCACCAAACCTCTTAATACATGTTCATTAAGACATTGAGTTGGATGTTAACTAAATTATTATGGGGTTCGCAAAAAAGCTCAAATTATTATACCTAAAATAAATATATATGATACCTAAGATAAATATGGAGTAGTGGTTAGAGCACTTGCCTCCAGTGCACCTGATACCAGGTTCGAATCTACTTGGCGACAAGTAACCGGACTACCAGTCACTCAGCTGTAAGTGAGAACCTGAGTTAAAATCGGGGTAATAATCACGGATGAGCGTGTGGCTGACCACTTCACCTCCTAGTGTTTCATTGGTCTCGTAGTGAAGTAACTCTAGCATTACTTCAAGGCTTCAAGGCCGATTTGGGCTGTAGCGCCATTGATTATTATTATTGAGATAAATATGGAGGGTTTTAATTACGAATTGAATACGCCAATGCTGGCATGATTATTTCATCAATTAAATCCTCTCTCGCGCTAGTTCGTCTATCTCGTAACACCCCCCTCCACCGAAAAAAAATAGCTCTGCATACGCCCCTGACTTTATCAAACCACAGGTCTATATTAGAGTCACTGTATAAGAACTAACACAAACATCCATTATCTTGAGTACGGACAATATGTGTTTCATTTGAAACCAGTACATTTGAAATTTTTTTGCAGTTGTTCGATTTTTCATTTTTATCTCCACTAAAGTGGATAAACGCTGTATTTAGTTGACATTTCATGAGGCATATGTATCTCGATTCCGTGAAACGTTAATCAGAATCCATCTACGACACGTATACACACTAAAACTATGCCATTTAAGAAACCTGCGAACTTTGGAGTTCGCAGGGTTCAAGAGTACTAAAAAGGTACCAAAAGCGGTCATTGTCCGTACTCAAGATAGTGGATGTTTGTGTTAGTTCTTATACAGTGACTCTAGTCTATATGAATTGTTACTTTACCAAAATTAGTAGAGTAGAGTTACTTAAAGTAAAATTATGCTAGTTTACAATACCAATGTAAATGCTCTTTTAATTACTTGTGAGGAGGCTAAATCCCTACTTCCCCCGATGAACACTGTTACACATCTCGTTTTTTTCTCGTTTGTCCAAAAATGTGGAAATATCAAATTTAGGTACATATGTATATCTAATTTTTGTTTCTAATTTCAGGTCGACCACATCATTATTGTAATGTAATTATAATAATAATATACATAACCTATAATTATCGAATTCTTCGGCGTTGTTGAAACTCCATCCTTTGCTTTGGGTTCACTGAGTCAACAATTTATTCAGGGAAAAAATCCTGGAGACGATTTCGCAGGTACATACCGCAGAAAGAGAATATGATTATCTCTCCGGGATTATTGCATGTGGAGTGATATGTAATTAAAAATAATATAAGGGACCGAGTTAAGCAAAAGTGGTAATTACTTCTAACGAATATATTCGTATACACATCTACAAAATTTGTATGAAATGTCAGGGTTATTCCTTCACCTGCATAATATATATGCACTTGAGTACAACTTTTAGGTTTAGATTCATGTGTTTACCTCGCACTGAACACATAAAGATAGGTACCTTAAAAATAACATGCCCAATATGATATATTGAATAATTGAGCAAATTAAAAAACATTGAAAAATATCTGTGCAAACTTACGAGTATTCTACTTCGCAACGAATTTCGTAAAGGCTTAAGGCATCACTTCTCGACGGGAAAAAAAATGCATTTTTTTTTTATTTTATTTTTTATCCTTAACATGTTGAGAATACGGGGGCGAAAGGATATTTCGATATCGAATGTATTTCACGAGCTACAGACCGATTTGTGGAACGGTTGCCCCGATATTCAATACGATTTTTTTTATAACGTCAAACTTTAAACGCGTTTTTCTCGAAACCACTTTTTCCGGAGCGCGGTACGTTCTACAGCTCGAACGAATGAACCGATTTTAATAAAATAAAGCTGAAAAAAAAGTAAACTAAATTGGGGGGCCCCAACGTCGATTTTTTTTTTTTTTTATTTCACTTTTTTTTATTTGAGTTTTTAAGCCAAAAAAAGTGTGAAAAAAGTGATTTTTTTTTTAAATAGCTACCATTTTAGTCTCAAGGCGTTTTTCGAAAATCGGAAAACGTTGGGGCCCCACAAATTTAATTTAGTTTCATAAACTTTTTGAATTTTTGGTTTCGGATCACTTGGCGAGGCTGTAGAAGGTACCGCGTGAATCAACTCACGCCGATCGCGGTCTTACGTCATAGGGGCTGGAGCCGCCATTTTGAAATATATTTTTCTAAAAAAATTCACAATTATTCTTCACTTATACCTCTATATAACCCATTAAATGTTTTTTCCATATATATTTATTTTATATCCTAAAAAAAATCGTAAAATTGAGGCATTTTTCGGGTGTTTTAAGTGATATCTTGCCTCAAATAAATTTTTAGGCGACTAATTAATCTCATCTAATTGATATTTCACAATATTTGAAGATGTACACTTTAGATTCTCCTGGAGGGTTAAGTACTAGTATTAAAAGTTATGATATTAAATTTTAGGCGATTACATAAAAAAAAATCTGCCAACATCATCGCACATCGCGCATCTTTATTAAGCGTTGTATGAGACTGAAAACCTAACAAAAGCTCGGCAAGCTTTTCGAATATAGTCGCGCTAGAATACTTACGCCGCTGCCACAATTAACATATGCTTTACATAACTGGGTCATATTCCTGTGTGGCGAGTGTGGTACTATGTACTATAATGTTTCGTCACTGTCATTTTTAGTTTTAGTTCTATTTCATTAAAGTAACCGAAAAATAATAGAAAAATTTTTGAGAGGTGAAAATAATTAGTTTAACGATATATTTGAATTGGTCAACATTAAAATTATATATCTAATAAATAATTGAATTACTAATGTTTTATAAAAATACGTTATTGTCCGATGAATATAAAATAAATATTTACAACGAAATCTTATTCGGATTAATAAGTTTTTCACCCCCACTCCCGTACGACTCTGGCCGAACACAAAAACTTAATTCCCATCTATTCTCCTAGTGTATCTATAGATACTTAAGGGATACACCACTGTAACAGTCTAAAAAAGGCTCTGTTTCGACAATTTTTTTTTAATGGAAGGAAAGGAAGTATACTAATAATATTTTGGGAAGTTAATAACCATTATGTGTACAATAAAAAAATGTTGTGAAAAATTTTACAAAATGGCGGCTCTACAGCCATTCTCTCGAGGCATGTTAAATTTTAGGGGCTTTGCGAAACGCAGTTAAGCTGACGTAAATTTGAACCTAACACAAAGAAAAAAAAAATTCAGTACGTGTTTCTCTTCGGAATATTATTTTGAAGATATGGTAAAAAATTTACGGTGGTGTAACCCCTTAAGTTTCAATTTTGTGACATTAACTGTTTAGGAGATATGGATTTTAGAATGTATCGACCTCTCCTTTTTTGAGTTTCGGACGTATTATTTTCCCCTCACTCGCGAACCCCTTCATCCATATCGAAAATTTGTTTGCATATGGTCCACTATCAAAGCCGTTAGTATTTTACCTGCTCTATTCACAAATGAGTTTTTATCAAAATGCGTTGAAAACAGGGTAAGGAACGCATTTTGATCAAATTTGAAATCATTTCTGAATAGAGCAGGCAAAATACTATCGAGAGAAAATCATAACTTATATTTTTTAGAAAATGGAAGGAGCGAGTTTGGCTGCTCACCACCTCAAATATAAAGACAACACGAGAAAGTAAAAACCAATTTAATTTCTAATCTCATCTAAATGACGTAATCCGTGAGAATGTGATCAACCCTTTCATACTCTCTTGGGGTCTGAAAAAGGAAAAAAACTTAAAAACAACTTTTAGGCTATTATTACGCAAACCTGTGAAAATTAAAAGATATTCGATATTTGATCAGACCTGGGAGACATGGCAAAATTCGTGAAAAATTATGAAACCCCCTTCCACCTCCTTAGGCGTTGAATTTCCTGAAAATGCTACCCTAAATACTACCTTAATAAAAAGTTATATTTCTCCAACATTCTACTACTATTGTTCTGTTCTGTCTAAATACCAAGTTTCAGCTTTATATTATTATAGGCTCTCGAGATATAAAAATTTGAACATTTTGTTTTCCACCCCTCCACCCTTACCCTCTACACCACACCACCAACATTTTTTACTGCTAGAGGTCTATTAGAGCTACATTATGTACAATTTTTAAGTATATACCTTACACTCCTTGAGATATGAGACGTGATTTTAATACCATCTAATTGTCGTAATGAGAAAGTGGAGTTTTTATACTCTAGATGAAATCATATAGAGTATTATAAGTTTGATCCAGCCGAAAATTATGTAACGCATAGAACCAAGCCTCGGACGAAAAAAAGTTGTATATTATTTTTTGTTTACTTGTGGCCAAAAACCTCAAATCCGCTTGACGTCCGTCCGTCCGTCCGTCTGTCTGTCCGTGAACACGATAACTCAAGAACGCCTTGACCTAGGATCTTGAAATTTTGAATCTGAGTGTTTGACTGAATTTGTAAGGCTTAGTTCATTAACGGGCAAAATCGTCCCACTCCTTCGGGCAGTCCTATTAAAATATCTTCATTCAATTCACGAAACTTACTATAACTCAAGTAATCGTTTAACTATGAATTCAGAATTTTGTACAAATTAGTTTTGAGTGAATACAAAGTTCGAGTTTACTAATCAGCGAAATCATTTTACTCCTTCTGGTACCTTCCATATAAAGTGTCCTCAAAACATGTGTTCAAGAGTATTGACCAATACTTCGGAATGCCTAAAGCTACGACCTTGAAATCTTGTATACGTTGGTTTTTCAATAGTTGGAGCTAAGTCTATGAAAAGTCCTTTTAGCCTTTCGTGTAGCCGGCATACAAATATCCTACCAAAATGTCTTCACATAATTTACGAAACTCACTATAACTCTAGTTATCGTTTAAATACGAATTCGAAATTGTGCACAAATTAGTTTTGAGTGAAAACAAAGTTTCAGTTTACTAGGCAGATAAATCCTTTTGCTCCTTCTAGTACCTGCCATATAAAATGTTCTTAAAACATGTGTTCAAGAATATAGGCCGATAACTTCAGACAGGTTTTAAAATTTTGTATGTGCTTATTTTGCAATAGTTGGAGCTAAATGTATGATTATGAAGAAAATCCTATTAGTCCTTCGAGTAGCTGCCATGCAAATATCTTGTTAAAATATCTTCATTTAATTCAAGAAACTCACTTTAACTCAAGAAATCGTTTAGCGACAAAGTTTCAATTTTGTACAAATAAGATTTAAGCAAAAAGGAAGTTAGGCTACAAAAAAATCCTTGAAAAGACAGTGTTCTAGAAAATTTGTCGATGGCTTCACAACCATTTTAGCTGTTTGTTTAAAATTTTGTATACGTTTGTTTTCCAATAGTTGAAGTTAAATGCATATCTTTGAAAAAAAATCCTACTAGTCCTTCGCGAAACAGCCATACAAATATTCTTTCAAAATGTCTTCACTTAATTTATGGAACTCACTATAACTCAAGTAATCGTTTAGCTGTAAATTTAGAATTTTGTACAAATTAGTTTTGAGTGAAAACGAATTTCGAGTTTACTAGTCAGCGAAACCCTTTCACTCCTTCTGGTACCTTCCATACAAAAAATCCTTAAGACACGTATTCAACAATATTTTCCCATAACTTTTGAACGCGTCAAACTACGAATTTGAAATTTTGTTCACATTAATTTGGTGATGGTTCCAAGGAAAGGGATAAATATATAAGAAATCGAGTGAGTCCTTCCTGACCTCACATGTGAATGTCCTTCAAAAATGACATTTTATTCCCGATGGCACACCCACAATGATTTTAAACATTGATGATATTGTTTTTAACTTTCAAGTAGCAACTGAATGGAGGTCCTTAATAAAGGACATAAAACGTGTACATACGTAATTCTACTTTAGCCCCAACTACAATATAAATCGGAGTTCAGTATCATCTAGAGTATTATACGATTGGCTTGCAGCCGATCGTGACTGCAGTATGTTTCATATTCAATTGGCTTCGACTGTATTTTGATAATGGTTAATAATACGAATATTGTGGACAAAAATATCTGTTTTCAAATGCGCAATATTATGTTATAGAAAGAGAAAACGGTTCAGAAAGTCCTTTACTAAGTACGACATAAAAGCTATTATGGATTAGTGATTAAATGTTAAAAATCATCATTTTCGACTTTGCTGAAGGACTTTTTTCTTTTTCTCATAACATTGAGCATCTACTGATGTCACTAGCTTCGTATCGTTTACCGTTACAAAGTTACGCTCAAAAATTATTTTTTTTAGAAAACCTTCAATTTCTGACTATAAGCATAGATGGTGTTTTCGATAAAACACCAACCACCTATATATTTAGAGTTATTTCAGCCACAGAATGATACTATATAGGTCCTATATCGATTACTTGGGAGTTTACGGAATCTTACACATATACAATTTTGGTTTCTTTAAGGTTCTTGAGGCACGTATTATTCATATATTATCGAGATGAAACTTAAAACTTGTTTTTTACTTTATTATTTATAATACAGTATTGTTATCGATTTTTAAAAAAAAAAATTTGCTGCCCTCAAAATTTTTTTTCCACGTTTCATGACTAGTAGACAAGAAAAAAGCAATAACAATTTTCACTCCGTCTGTCTGCCGTACGCCGTACGTCGACCGCCCCAAAATCCTTTGAAGGCTCGTAGCTCTCAAACCAGTGGAGCTATTAAATTAAATTCTTTTCTAAGAATAGACTGGGTAGACCCCTTGAATTGACATTATTTTCAGGGAGGAGGTGTGAGGGGGAAGGTGTGAGGGGGAAGGTGTGAGGGGGAAGGTGGGAGAAGCGTTTTAGACGAAAAATTTTGGTTTCTAGATCTCAGCAACCGCTTATGTTAGGAGGCTGAAACTTAGAATTTCTATAGAGCTTTGATAGTGGACCCATTTCCTAAAAAATTTATGATATGGGTGAAGGGGTGTGCGAGTGGAGGTGGAAATAATGCGTCAGAAACGCAAAAAAGTCGAGATCGACACATTCTAAAATCTATATCTCTTAAACCATTAGTGGCAAGCAATAAAAACTTTACAAATATCTGTAGTTATACGAGAAGAGTAAATTGAAACAAAATTTTTGGGTGGGGGTAGTGGCGTACGGGAGTGGGGGGTGAAAAACTTTAGATTACAAT
This sequence comes from Beris chalybata, assembly GCA_949128065.1. Taxonomy (NCBI): domain Eukaryota; kingdom Metazoa; phylum Arthropoda; class Insecta; order Diptera; family Stratiomyidae; genus Beris; species Beris chalybata. The sequence goes on from OX421897.1 coordinate 92,855,398, forward strand.
TTCTCACAAGCCAATTGGACCAGAAAAACAAAATTCGGTTTGAGTATAAAGCTTGATAAATAGAGATTGCTCAAAGTAAAATCTTTGAAAAGGGTGGAGGAGCACGGAAGTGGAGGGGATTAGAATTTTTCAAAAACAACACGTTTCATATATCATGCTTCAAATTTTTACCAGACGTAGACCTAATAGAATCCTATCAGAAATCCTGGGGGTGTGGGTGTAGAGGGTGAGGGTGGGGAAGGGTGAGAAGGAAAAAGTTCCGATGTTTATATATTAAGAACCTGTAATGATATAAACTTCAAACTTCGTATTTAAATAGAACTATAGTAGTGGCATGGTAAAAAAAATTAATTTTTTTAGGGGTAGCATGAAACGAGAAATTTAAATTTTTTAAATTGAGTGACTAGCCTTAATTAGGATTTGAACTACCCTTTTTACCTGAGTAGATTTCAAATTCATCCAAATATAGGAAAACTATTAGAACACATAATGAAAATTGTCCAAGCATAATCCAAATCCAAATTTTTCAAAATTAGTTTCAAGCAGTACCTACCTAAAAACTAAACCCAAATATTGATTATATATATGTATATTTATTTTACAAATTTTATTACTTTCCGATTAAAATATTTTTAATAAGTACAGTCTTCTTTTCAATTAGGAGACAAGAGAAGATTTAAGAAAAACATAAGAAAAAATCAGATTTAATTGAATTATAGTTATGTACTATATTAAGCGCATTTTACTTTATTAAGTGTTTCTATTAATCTAATAGTCTCATATAATTTTTATTTCAAGCAGAAGTGATAAAGAAATCATTGGTGATGAAAAAAAACAGTCAAATCGACGCAGAAGGCCAGTTAGGTGGTGCTGGGATAGCAGAGTAAAGGTAAAAAAATCAACAAGCCTGCATCTCTAAAATTTCATGTAGTAAACACATTGTGAAACTTTAAACGCGTTTTTCTCGAAACCATGTTTTCAAAAACGGCTAGCATTAGAACTCAAGTAATTTTTATCCGATCGATATGAAATTTTGGCTATACCTTCTTAGATAGATTATCTAGTGAAGTACACACGATTTTTGAGTTTCATAAACAATTACGATTTTTATAAACGAATTGAGGCCGATTTATTAGTTAAAAAATCGAAATTTTTTTCGAAGTGCGCGCAAATTTTCAAAAATTAAAGTTTTTGAATATCCATGTGTACTTCAACAGTAAAACTCATAATAATAATAATAATCAATGGCGCAACAGCCCAAATCAGGCCTAGGCCTTGAAGTAATGCTAGAGTTACTTCATTGCGAGACCAACGGAACACTAGGAGGTGAAGTGGTCAACTACACGCTCGTCCGTGATTACTACCCCGATTTTTAACTCAGGTACTCATTTACAGCTGAGTGAACTGGTAGTCCGGCACCCAATCCCATTTTCGAAAATTACTTGTCGCCAAGCAGATTCGAACCTGGTACTAGGTGCACCGAAGGCAAGTGCTCTAGCCACTAAGCCAGCCAGACTACAAGTAAAACTCATGCATATCATGAAAATTTTTTTTTCATTTTTCCAGATACGCTCTTTAAAGACTTGTGCTGCTAGCCGCGGGACGCCTACAAAAATCGACCTTCGTTCCATGCACAGCTCAACCGCCATTTTTTCATAAAAGTTAAAATAAAAATTATTTTTTTGTAGTTCAAGATAATATATATTTTGCATAAATCGATTTTTTAATAAGGACACAAAAAATTCACAAAAAACCGTCTCATTTTTTGTTTCCGACTAGGTATTACCCCTTAAAGCCTTATATAAATTCCCAGCCTCCAATCATAAGCGGTTCCTAAGATCTAGAAACCAAAACTTTTCGTCTAAAACGCATCCTCCTCTTCATACCTGCACCCAGTGGCGTGGCGTCCATGGAAGCAAGGGAAGCATTGCTTCCCTTACACTTTGCTGAAAAATAGTACAGTACAATCTCGATAATTCGTATCCCGTTAATTCGTAAATCCCGCTAATTCGAAATAAACTGCTGGTCCCTTGGAAAAATCGCGGTTATTCTTAAAAAACCAATGCATTTTGGTCCCCTCGGTAATTCGTAATTATTTTCCTACTCGAGGTCCAATTAAACGTCTAATAATTCGTAAGTCGCTTGTAATAATCCCGTTTATTTGGAAAAAAATTTCCCTTGCACACTCTTCAATTCTCTAAATCATGTTTGCTTGCGTCATTTTTTGACGATAAATAGTTTAAGTGACGATGTTTTTTTTTTTTGTTATTGTGACCCTGGACAGTGCAATAATCCCTCCATCAGAAAAAACTAACTAATTTCTTTTCCATGCCAGGGCTTTTTGTTTAACAAGGATAACAGAGTACATTCATATGTACCTATGTACATATTTTACTTTATTTTTTTATTAAACGTGTGTATTTTGAATTTTAATTAAAACCGATAAGTTCCGTTAATCTCAATTTTTCCCGTCTTTAATAATCAATAATTCGCAATCCCGCTAATTCGAAAATCTCGTTAATTCGTAGTAAACCTTAGGTCCCTTGACACTACGAATTATCGGGATTATACTGTATATCTAAAATACGTTTTTCTTAACCATTTTTCCTTCAAGCCAATCTAATTTTATTTCAATACAGCCATTGTTAGCTTTAAGTTTCCAACCATTGTTGTAGAGACACAAGCCTAATCACAAACTATTACTACTAATGTACATGTAATCAAATGGTTCACGCGCAGAAAAATCGTAAAAAAAAAATTTTATTTCATACATTTTCACAGTCTAAATAAAAGTTCGTAAGAAACTACACGCGAAAATCGCACACAGCCAATTTGGCAGAACCACGGCAAGGGAACAGAAACTCAGAAAAATACCCCGCGGAAAAGCAATGCATGTATGAGCGTTGAAGTCATTTCGCAGTAAACTCACTGCAAAGTCTCACACACGCTGCATGGTAGTATGGCTCGGTGGAAGCAATGCAGATTGTGCATCTCTTCGTACAACACATTCTTGGCTGCAGCGGAAAAGCTTGCAGCGAGCAGAGATCTGATCAGAAATTGATGCTACCAGAGTAGAATAGGAATTGAATTCTGATTGAAGTTTTGAATTGAATTGTGGTAAATAGTTTAACTGTATATATTTAATTTAGTTTTTAGATCACAGGAACCACTTATGGTATGTTAGGATGCTGAAACTCGGAACTTATTTAAAAGTATGATAGTGGACCTGTCTGCAAAATTTACGATAAGGTTTGTGGCGTGTGGGAGTGGAGGGAAAGCAATGTCTTCGGAGTGCTTGAAAGCTGAGGTTGAAACATTCTGAAACTCGTATCTTCTGAATGGTTGATGTCAGAAGATTGAAACTTGTAGTTGTTTTAAGAAATAATAGGTAGCAGATTAATCAAGAGCTAAAATTTTTGAATGAGAAGGTGGTGAGTAGGGGTTGGGGTAAAAAACTTTGGATAAGAATATCTTTCGAATCAATCAGGAAGGTATAATTTAGTTATATATATATATATATATATATATTTATATGTATATAGGATATGCGGAGAAGCTCATTGAATATAAAACTGAGAGGTAGACCACAAAAGTGGGGCCATTTTTAAAATATTTCATTTTTCTATTTCAAGAACCGTACCATATATGATCTTAGAAACTTTACAGGAGTTAGGTCCACAATTCTAACTGAGAAAACAAATTCTGGAGGTACTAGTGAAGGGGCTGATGGTGGGAGGGCGTGGAAAGGAAATAACATCAATTTTTATTTTTGAAAAACTACAAACCAAAGAAAGGTAAGAAATTACTACATAGAGCTAATCAAGAGGTATCATAGAAAAAATTAATGGGTGGTGATTTTTTATATCTCAAAAACGGCTTATGAAGAAGAAAGTTGGAGCTTAGTACGTACATATGTATAGGAAGTAATCAAACAAAAAAAACTGATTTTTATTAGCATAGAGGTTGAGTAAAACAATTGTCCGTGAAAAGGGATTTTTCCACATTTCCACGATTTCGTTATATATTTATATTGGACATGCCGAAATAAATTTTACTTTTGCGAGCCCCTAGAAATATTTTTTTCTAATTTTTCGATATCCAACCCTTCAGGGTGTGTAAAAAGGTTGTGTACATTTTCAAGAATTTTTATATATTGGGTCTAATGAGATATTTAATTCACTTTTATTTCTACTATTATATTGAATCGAAGAAAACTCTGATTCAAGCATTTTTAACGAATTCTGAAAAACTTTTAGTGTTAATGAGATCAATTTTTATTATTTTATTGTTATTATTTATTTCTATTGACTCTTCTATTCCAAAAAATACGTAAAAAATAAAAAAAAATCTGCCAATATGTAGGTACTATGATCGAAACTTTATAATTTTTTTGATAGAAGTCCGGAAAGCGTTTAATGATGAGCTAGGTGTAGGTGCCTGCGACTGACAACCTAAACACCAACGTTCTAAATAGCCTCCTAGATCCCTGCTGGGTGCTAATGGAGGAGGTTCAATCAATATTGATAGGTAGAATAATAAAAAAAAATAGTGGATATTAACCAATTGCTTCCCCTTGTTGAATTATCACGCCACGCCACTGCCTGCACCCCTCAGAATTTGGCCACTTTAAGGGGCTTATCCAGTCTATTATCGAAACAATTCTATTATAATACAAAATTCAATTTAATATCTCAAAACGTTTGGGAGCTTCGAGCATTCAAACGATTTTGCGACGGACAGACGGACTGAAATTTTTTTGTTGCTTTTTTAGTATCTACTAGAAACGTGAGACACGTGAAAACGATTTTCAGAGTATTGCGTTTTTTTAAAAATCGATAACAATGTTGTAGTATTTAAAAATAATAAAGTAAAAACAGTAATTTTAGTCTAAAAGCCAGTATAGAACACGTATTTGGTACTACTATATATCAGATCTAAGAAATATGGCCAAATATAAAGTAACGAAACGTAGACAACTCTTGTACAATTTTCAGGAAACTCTGTAAAAAGTCAGTGGAAGAAAAATTCGATTCGATATCGTACTTCAGTGAATTTCATTAGAAAAAAAATGGGGCTTAAGATGTTATACAAAAAGCTTCTGGAAGTAAAACCTATTCGATATATAATCCTGCCTAAAAGATTTAACGGGGTTTGGTGAAAATGTACGCAGTCCCTTTACACTTTCTTATGGGTTCAATTAATAAAAAATCTTTGTAGGCATTTATCTCAAAAACTCGTTCCAGTAAAATTTATTCAATAGGCAATTGTCTCAAAAAAATTCAAGTAAAATTAATTCAATATTTCAAAAGACTATTAAGAAATATTACGAAATTTGAATGATTTTCATTTCATTAGGGAAATTCTAGTTCCAAACCATTTCAGACTTCATTAGGGAAATTCTAGTTCCCAGCCATTTCATATATGTACTTCCATGCACCCAACTGGTCTTCAACAGCACTTCTTGTAGAAAATTAGCAAAGAAATCTATTAATACTGGTATTCATCAGGGCTCTTATCTGGGACTGCTACTATTCTTGCTATTCATAAGTGATCTTTGTGAAGTATTTCGTGATACATATAAACTATAAAAATTTATTTAAATGTATTAAATCTATAAAAGTATACCTGGTATTTCAAGACAATTTAGACAAATTATTAACTTGGTGCTAATTTTTTATATTATAACTCAATTTGTCGAAGTGCATAACTCATATCTTTAAAACTTTGTATTAATGATGTAAATATCAGTTATAACAATCTATTATCCATCTTTCAACCTTTGCGCCGCGCCGTAGAAGACAAAGTGAACTAATTTTACTGTATTATTTATAATACAGTATTGTTATCGATTTTTAAAAAAAAAAATTTGCTGCCCTCAAAATTTTTTTGTCCACGTTTCATGACTAGTAGACGCGAAAAAAGCAATAAAAATTTTCACTCCGTCTGTACGCCGTACCCCGTACGCCGTACGCCGTACGTCGACCGCCCCAAAATCTTTGAAGGCTCGTAGAAATCTTTGAAGGCTCGTAGCTCTCAAACCAGTGGAGCTATTAAACTAAAATTTTTTCTAAGAATAGACTTGGTGGACCCCTTGAATTGACATTATTTTCAGGGGAGGAGGTGTAAGGGGGAAGGCGGGGTAAGCGTTTTAGACGAAAAATTTAGGTTTCAAGATCTCAGGAACCGCTTGTGTTAGGAGGCTGAAACTTAGAATTTCTATAGAGCTTTGATAATGGACCCATTTGCAAAAAAAAAAAACAGATATGGGTGAAGGGGTGTGGGAGTGGAGGGGGAAGCAATGCGTCCGAAACGCAAAAAAGTCGAGATCGACACATTCTAAAATCCATATCTCCTAAACCGTTAATAGCAAGCAATTAAAACTTAACAAATATCTGTAGTTATACTAGGAGAATAGATTGATACAAAATTTTTGGGTGGGGGTAGTGACGTACGGGGGTGGGGGTTGAAATACTTAACATTACAATATCTCCCAAACCAGTGGCACCAGAAAAACAAAATTCGGTTTTATTATAAAGATTAATAAATAAAGATTGCTCAAAATAAAATCTTTGAAGGGGGCGGGGGAGTACGTAAGTGGAGGGGATAAGAATTTTTCAAAAATAACACGTTTCATATCTCAATAACAGTGTAAGATGGATGATTCAAATTTTTACCAGAAGTAGGCCTAATAAAACCCTAGTAGGGAAAAAAAGTTTGGGGGTGTGGGTGTAGAGGGTGAGGGTGGGGAAGGGTGAGAAAGAAAAAGTTCCGATGCGTATATCTTAAGAATCTATAATGATAGGAAGCTGGAACTTGGTATTTAGATAGAGCTATAGTAGTGGCATGGTGGAAAAATAAAATTTTTTTTAGGGGTAGTATGGTACGGTGGTGGGGGGTGTTTTTCCTAACTTTAGAACGGCTTATGCTAGAAAGTTGAAACTCGGTACGTATATGTAAATTAACTAGAAAAGTAATTGTGATAAAAAAAAATTCGAATATTCATTGGCGTTCAGAAGGGGGGGGGGCAAAAAAAAATATCGGTTAGTATAAAATGCACATATTTTCACGATTTTCGTCATATCTACTAGGTCTTTCGAAATATTGAATTCATTTTTTTTCTACGGATTCTTCATGTGAATACCTAGAAAGTTTTTTGAAGATTTTTTGAAATTCGACCCCTAAGAGGGTGTAAACTGGTTGTATACTTTTTCATGAATTCCACCATGTTTCTCAGGTCTGATCAGAGATCGAATATCTTTTCACTTCCCCAGGTTTTTTTAATAATCACCTATTTTTAAGTTTTGTTTTTTTCAACCTCTAGACCGCATCCCGGAATATGACCCAATAATTTAATTCATATGTTACACCCTTTTCTAACCGCTTCCCGAAATTTTTGTTAGGTTTTCAGTCACATAGTAACATACACCGCATCCCCGAATTAAACGCGTTCTGAACTTCTGCCGGAAAAATAATACAGTTGCGCCCAGACTGTTGGCAGATTTTTTTTTAATGTTCTTGAAAATAACATCTTCAAATTGTAAACCTGATAAATTTTTGAGCTCCAATATTTAGAGTTCGTTCACATGATGTATTTATTATTGAAGTCCACCGTACTGTATATGGGCTGTATGGAATCATAGAATGATTGATGAGAGTTAGTAACAAATTTAGCCAACTCCTTTGATCTGTTTAATACTAACATTGCTTCCCTTGAAGTATTAATTGAATCATAAGTATTGAATAATATTAAAGTGTATTGTATTTTCTATGTATATTTAAAAAAAAGTATCTGTACCTGAATAAGGATTGCCACACGTATTCATTGATAACCATACCAAATCACACACTTAACACTACAAAGTCATAAGTATGCTAAAAACTAATTGAGTAATTTTCTTATTATATACGGAATGAGAACGGGTGTTACCCAAAATGGGTATGCTACATACCCTTTTCTTATTCTGTTTTACCCCCAACCAAAATATAAATCAGACTTCAGTATTTCCTCTACAGTTTCATATAATTTGTCTTGTTCTCTATCGCAGCTGGAGTATGCAATCCTCCCTTTTCGGACCTAAGTAATTGATGCATACCTCCATAAGTTCGCCCTGTTGACTCTAAGATTATTGGATATTCAGTTTCACACAGGACCATTTAACAATTTAATTACACTTTGTCCTGAAGAAGAAACGATGACGACTTGTACATTTCTTAGGTAAAAGGATACTTGCAACGAGTAATTACTGTTGAAGTATATCATCACGTGGTATCTTTTGCATTGCTATTATCCAGCAAGTTTCTGAATTAAGATGGTGAGCCGCACCTCTATTTTCCATACATTGTTTGAACACGTGATTTGTTAGAGCTAATGTTTACAGAAAGTTTAATGTAATATGTACAGGTATACCATAATATAATATTACTTTCTGGAGCTAAGAATAATGTCACAATATTTTTCATAACTTGTATGGACACAAAAGAAATAATTTTCTATTGTCATGTCCTCAAGGACAGCGATTAATCAACAGTCGGGGATTTCGTGTTGGAGTTTCATTCCACTGACGCCAGAAAACAACAACAAGATATGTTACTTCAAAAAATAATTTGTTTACCTAAAACACTGCAAATATTTTTAATTCATATACAGCAAACCATTATTATTTGTTCCTTCTTAAAAAAAATGTTTACGGATTCATAACATGCTACCGATACTTAAAAAAATCAATTTTGGTGTGATATATTTATATATTGATATAAAATATGATTTAGAAAAATGAATTTCATAATGATGGTAATCTTCCTATAATATATAATAATCCTGGACTCGATTGATCTTTATGCGAGAAGACGGACTAAATAGTTACTCCATCGTTTTAATTGATTCCACATTACGGAATACAAAATTTCAGACACTTAGCTTAAAGCCGGGTTGACACGTTACGAGTGTAATCCGAACTAGTGAACTCCGACAAGGGCGCTCATAGAACTTCTTCCAGGGGTGGGGGGGGGGGGGGGCAAGGCAAAAAGTTTATAAAATAACCTTCCACTCCATTTAGAATCTGAACTTATGGTTGAAATTTGAACGTAAGTTCGTTAACGGACACAATCGTTCTACTCTTTCGGGCCTTTGTATGGGCCTTAAAACATGCGTTCAAGAATACTAGCCGATAACTTCGGAACGCTTAAATCGCTCAAATCCCAGTCGTAGACACAGTACATGAGCAATTTTTCAAACAATTAATTGTCCGACGACTTTTGTCAAAATTAGTGGAGCGATTAATGAATGGCATCAATATTTCGACAATGTGGATATGTTTTCATAGATTGCTGATATTTCTCGCCCTATACTCGTAGTTTCTGTATTCGCAAGAAAAATTTATCTCTTCCACTTCATTGCTTCATCACCTCCTTAAACAAATTTACTTTATTTGTCAAACTTTATACAAACACCGAATTTTATTTTTAAATTGCAATTGGTTCGTGAGATATTGTAATCAAAAGTTGTTCACCCCAACCTCTGGAGGTTTTTTTCTAACCATATACATAAAACGGCTTCTGCTAAAAAGTTGAAACTCGGTATGTACCATATATGTAAATCAACCAGAAAAGTAGATAATTTAGATAGCAAAATTCTTAAATATCCATTAGTGTTTGGAATAAGGTCGGAAAAAATTATCAGGGAAAATGAAATGCACAATTTTTCAGGTTTTTCGTCATATCTATTAGGTCTTCCCAAATATTGAATTCATTTTTATTCTACGGCTTTTTCATATACATACTCGTAAATATGTAGAAAGTGTTTGCATGATTTTCTTAAATTACTTTTTCATGAATTCTGCCATATCCCCCAGCCCTGATATGATATCGACTATATCTCCACTTTCATGGGGTTGCGTAATAATCGCTTAAAACTATCATAGTTTTTAAGTTTTTGCCTTTTTTAACCCTAGGAGGGTATAAAAGGGTTGAACACGTTTTCACGAATTCCGTAACTTTTTTTAGAAGTCATAAGAAATTGGATTGGTTTTTACTTTCTCGTGCTGTCTTTATATTTATCTATTAACTATTTTGAGGATTTTTGGATATTCCACCCCTATGGTGGGTGTAAGTAGGTTGCATATATTTTTACAGATTCTTACAGATTGCTTAAATCTGATGATATATCGAATTCCTATTTAATTCCTATGGTTTCCTATACCATATAAGCGCCAAAAAGTCAATTTCATGTATGCTTTTTAAAGCTTTGACTTCGACTTCATAGGATTGATGAGATATTTGATCACTTTTCACTTCCACAGACTTTTTATATAATCGTCTACAAACTCATTTCACAATTTTTCGATATTCAACTTCCTAGGGTTTCACAATTTTCGTCATCCTTCAGTTCTGATGAGATATGAAATTGGTTGTTTCTATTTTAACTACTTTTATTTTTAGAACAAAATTAATTTTCCAAGAAAAGTCATAATCTCGAAACAACTGATGATATACTATACATACTCCGATTTTGATCGCTCCCGAAATTTGACCCGAAAAATAATAAAGTTTCGCCCAGACTATTGGCAGATTTTTAAATCGATAACATTACTTTATTGTTAAAATAATAAAGTAAAATATACTTGAAAACAGTGGCAGATCCAGAGCTTACTGTTGGGGGTGTCAGATTTTTTTTTTAATTTGGCTATTTGATGAAGTTCTGTGTAAATTTAGCTACATCGACAACACTTAGCAAAAAAAAGGGTCATCTGAAGAAGGGATCATATTGTTTTCACCTTATTATGGGTCATTCCATCAAGAATCGCCAAAGTTGTGACCTTATCATTTCTGATTCTTTTGAAAAATTTTGTAATTGAAGAACAAGTGAAAAAAAAATTGAAATTCAAGGATTTGTTTCTATTTCATTTTTTAACTAACAAAAACAATAACAACCTTTGAAATAAGCCCTACTTTATTATTCAAGGATAAAAATTACCAGAAATGTGAATTTTCAAAGAGGATTCGAATATCGTATTGGGGAAATTTTTAACATACTTTAACTAACAAAAAATAATGAGATAGAAACCAAAAATTGAAATCATATTTTTTTTCACTAATTTTTCGAGTACACAAAATTTCAAAAGGTCAAACTTTTGTCGATTCTTGATTAAATTACCTTTTTTCTATAAAATTAATTGAGAATTCTCTTCGATTTTTTTAACCATTGAGATTCCAAGTTAATTTTTTGATATGTTTTGAAAAACAGTATAACCCATAAAATATAAAAAAATTAAAAAAAAACCTATTGTGAGATAGGGATTTAAGGATAAATGACAAAATCGTTATCATTGAAAAAAAAATGTCAAGGATAGTTTTGCGACAACCTCACCCTTTAAAATAATCCCTATTTTATTATTCCAGGATAGAAATTCCCAGAGATATGAATTTTCAAAGAGGACTCGGATACCATTTTCGCAAAAACTAACAAAAAAATTAGATAGAAACAACAAATTGAATTTCAATATTTTTACTTTATTAGTAATAATACAGTATTGTTATTGATTTTCAAAAAAAAAAAATTAGCTACCCTCAAAATTTTTTTGTGTACATTTCATGACTAGTAGACACGAAAAAAGCAATAAAAATTTTCACTCCGTCTGTCCGCCGTACGCCGTACGCCGTACGTCGACCGCCAAAATCCTTTGAAGGCTCGTAGCTCGCAAGCCAGTGGAGCTATTAAATTAAAATTTTTTCTAGGAATAGACTGGGTAGTCCCCTTGAGTTGACATTATTTTCAGGGGTGGGGGTGTGAGGGGGAAGGTGGGGGAAGCGTTTTAGACGAAAAACTTTGGTTTCTAGATCTCAGCAACCGCTTATGTTAAGAGACTGAAACTTGGAATTTCTATAAAACTTTGATAGTGGACCCATTTGCAAAAAAAAATGATGATATGGGTGAAGGGGTGTGGGAGTGGAGGGGGAAGCAATGCGTCCGAAACGCAAAAAAGTAGAGATCTATACATTCTAAAATTTATATCTCCTAAACCGTTAATAGCAAGCAATTTAAACTTAACAAATATCTGTAGTTATACTAGGAGAGTAGATTGAACAAAGATTTTTAAGCGGGGGTGGTGGCGTGCGAAAGTGGGGGTTGAAATAGTAAAGATTACGATATCTCACAAACCAATTGCACCAGAAAAACCAAATTCGGTTTGGGTATACAGCTTGATGAAAAAAGATTGCTCAAGGTAAAATCTTTGAAGGGGGCGGGGGAGCATAGAAGTGGGGGGAATAAGAATTTTTCAAAAATATCACTTTTCATATCTCAATAACAGTGTCAGATAGATGGTTCAAATTTTAACTAGAACTAGGCCCAATAGAACCCTAGTAGGGAAAAATAAATTTAAAGGTTGGGGTGTAGAGGGTGAGGGTGGGGAAGGGTGAGAAGGAAAAAGTTCCGATGCTTATATCTTAAGAACTTGTAATGATATAAACCTTAAACTTAGTATTTAGATAGAACTATGTTAGTAGCATAGTGAAAAAATAAATTTTTTTTAGGGGTAGCATGTTGCGAGGGTGGGGGGTGTTTTTCCTAACTTTTGAACGGCTTATGCTAGAAAGTTGAAACTCGGTACGTATATGTAAATAAACTAGAAAAGTAATTCTGATAAAAAAAAATTTCAATATTCATTGGGTTCAGAAGGGGGGGGGCAGAAAAAAATTTCAGTTAATATAAAATGCATATGTTTTCACGATTTTCGTCATATCTACTAGGTCCTTCCAAATATTGAATTCATTTTTATTCTACGGATTCTTCATATAAACACCTAGAAAGTGTTTTCAAGATTTTTTGAAATTCGACCCCTAAGGAGGTGTAAAGTGGTTGTATACTTTTTCATAAATTTCACCATATCTCTCAGGTCTGATCAGATATCGAATATCTTTTCACTTCCACAAGCTTGTTTAATAATCACCGATTTTTAAGTTATTTTTTTTTCCAACCTCTAGACCGCATCCCGGAGTATAACCCAATTATATAATTCATATATTACACTCTATTCTAACCGTTTCCCGAACTTTTTGTTAGGTTTTAACATACACCGCGTCCCCGAATTAAACACGTTCCAAACTTCTGCCGGAAAAATAATAAAGTTGCGCCCAGACTGTTGGCAGATTTTTTTCATTAGTTCTTAAAGGACAAAAACGTTACAAAAAAGTAACGAAAAATCTTGTAAAACACACGCTTGGTCGTTCGATTTGGAAATAAACTGCAGTCTGCTGTGTTGTGGTGCCTGATCTGATTCTTCTTCAGTACGTGGCCTTGGTCAATTCCGGCAAAGGGCTTATTATCTCTTCTCCCTTCTCCCCCCCCCCCCCTTTGGGCGCCAATGAACTCCGATAGCCGAGTTAACTCACTCTGATATTTACTCGGACAATTTGAGCACTGTCCGACTTTACTCGTATGGGATTTTAACAACGTTCGGAGTTCACTCGTTCCGATTCAACTCGTAACGTGTCAACCCGGCTTAACCCCCAAGTCACAACGGCAATGCAAGACGTCGCAGCCTAGCTGTCAAAAAGTTGAGCACAGTGTATTTCTATTATGATAGTCACAATGAAAGCAGCTTAACGCAGCCATCAAAAAATGTTCGCCAACTCTTAACTTTTCCGTAGCCCGTAGTTAACCTCAAAATTAGTGTGTTACTTTGTTATGTTTAGCACATTGAATCTGTACTTTATAAGCCCTGGATTAAATTAAAATTAGCTCAAAAGTTGTTTCTAGTTAGTTCGCTGCTTCGTATGTACGAATCTGAACAATTTTGTGAGAATTTCAAATTAATTTAAAACTCAAACTGACGTACACAGCGAATTGTTATCTGACTTGATGCTGCGCCGTGCTGCCTTGTTCTACTTTGTATCTGACTCAAGCATAATGCTTTCAAAAGCTATCGCGCAATTCGGTTTACTAAAGTGCAAGTTCTTGCACTATGTTTCCATCGAAACTCAATCATTCTCCCAAGTTCCTATCTCAAGTCATTTTCGAATGGTCACTCGCCTTAAAGACATGCCATTGAATTGATCTAATACTCTAGACTCTAGAGTATTATACCACGTTTCCACTACACCTTAATCTCGCGATTAAGGGAACCAGATTAAGCACGCAGGGACGTTATTTGTCGGGTGAGGGGGGCGATAGACAGGGCATTTGCCACATTTGTTAGTAATCGCTCAAGTTACGTCTCCCTCGTTATACGTTTTTTTCGACTTACGTCGTTCATTACTTTGAGACCAAACCCTCGAAATTACGCCGTCCGTCCCTTGACTTACGTCGTCGTTTTCATGAAACAGCTTTTTGTTTATATGAAAACTTTGTAAGCGCGATTTTCGTAGGAAAGTTTTCGTGTTTGACGTTCTTACAATATAGACCGAGGTTGTGTTGAGGTGTTTTTGATTCGTATATTTCGAACGAATTTCGTGTTTGGTTGGTGTTTGAATAATTGATCGAGTTTTGTGCTCTTTCGTATGATGTTGAATTCGACGAAGAAACTCCTGACGGACGTAAGACAAAAAGTGTATTTGTATTTGAAGAAAGCCGTCTATTTTCTTTTTCGTAAGTTTTATAAATACGTATTCCGGTTGCTTAATTTGTAATTTAACGTGTCGTCGTGTACAGGCACTCGATGAAGGCTGCAAGTTACAGCCAACATATGCAATTGTATACGAAAATAAAACTTATGTAGACGAAAATCCACGACTTTAAATTTTAATAATTTATGTACAAACTAAAAAAATAAATACATTCATATTCAAAAAATGAAAGCTTATGCATTTATCACCTCAGGTTGTTTCTACCCTCGAGTTACGTCGTTTTCGACTTACGTCGCAAATTCTCGGAACCTAACTCCGACGTAACTCGAGGGATTACTGTATATAATATATGAAAATACCAAATTCCCCCCTCCCCCCACAAATGACGTCCCTGACTGCTTAATCTCGTTCTCTTAATCGAGAGATTACGAGGCAGTGGAAACATGACATTAGATCAATTCAAGTCCAAAATACGTATAGAGATTTTACTAGAGTCTAGAGATTTTACTTCTAACAAATGCGAAACGAGTATTCCAAGATAATCCTTTTGATATCAGACTACCTTGGAAGCGGTACAGGTTAAGTACCGAGTCCAATTAACACCAGGAAATATTCTCTATAGTTTTTCATAAACCGTTGTCTGTAAACTTCGAAAGACGTACTCCACACGGTTCCTGTTGGTTTCGGAGAAAATTGTCGTAATGACTTTCGAGATCATTCGTAATATAGAATGCGATTAGATGCAATAAATCTCCTAATATCTCGTATCTTACGGGTACTCGTACATATTATACATACCTGACTGTCGATTGAATTTTGCGGTCGAGCTGTAGATAGTGCAAATACGAAAGCCAAAATTAGTAGGTGATAAAGGATGTTGCTCGTAGTTCCTGCCATGGTTCTATCGGTTATGTGGAGGTTATCTGTAAATTAAAATAAATTATGGTCAGATGTATTTATAATTCAATTTTATAGCTAAGTCGACATAAGACGGTGATAAGATAGTGAAGTAGGAGAAACTTACGAAAAAGAAGCATCTGTAGTAGGCTTGTGTAGTTTGCGAACCAACTATTATATATAGTATTGTCCAGAAGAGAGTTCCCATAACTGAAATGGACGTACTAGTTCGCCGTCAGTCCTGCTCCTAGTCCGTTTTTCATTGCTGTTTTGCTCCTCATGTTCTACTAGATCCGCTGGCTTTTTTTTTGTTCATTAACTTGTACTAGATCTACTGCATACGAACTACGATTATTCATCACTGAACTACTGAAGACGGCCGGTATAACACGATATCAGAAATTATTCTGTTTCTATTGTTCTTTTTTATCGTTGAAACAATAATCCCGATTTCATAATATAATAAAGTGCATATTATACGAGTAGATACATTTCTCATTTTGGATAAAAAATGCATCGAAAACTGAATTTTTATCCTTATTATATCGCCTATATCCTTTAAATAAACCATCAAAGTTCGAAAAGTCTCCAATAAAAATACGCACCATTGAATTAAGTAAGTAGGTACTGTACAGAGTCGCCTTAATAAAAATAATATTGTCCAACTGAGAGTAGAGTAGTATACATAAGCGGATTATGACATCCTTAATGCTCGATGTGGTATGTACAACTTTTTAACGTTAAGTCCTTAATACTGTTTAGTACACTGTCCTTAAGGATAAAGTATGTTTTGTTACTTTTCCGTAGTAAATAAATTGTTAATAGCTATTTGCCAATAAAACAGATACAAAAAAATGTCTTAGGAATATGGCAAAATATTTTACATGAGCCATTGCGGAATCATTTTTGTGTATGAATGTGGATGGGGATTGACTGCGAGATCAATAACAGTTTTGGGTGAGTCCTCGCTTTCTATACTGATACTCAGATAATAGCCTTATTGGTTCACGCCTTTTTCTGGATATTTAATTAAGTCTGGATTTTCATTATTATGGTATGTTAGGAGTCTAGAAGTCAAGCCAAATTAGTACTGTAAAGACAAATTCATTTGTTTAATAGTCCCCAGTAGTTAAAGGAGCGATGAGTCTAACATGCTCTTGATAAGCAAGTTTTGAACTGCAAGACCTAATTAATTTAAAAAAATGTCCACATTCTAGGGCGTGAAACTATTATTTTCGATACAAGGTTTAAAGCTACTTCATTAAACCCTTTAAAATTTACCAGTAAGGTACTCGTATTTGATCAGTTTTTGCTTAGGATGCTTTCATCGACTCAACCAGTAATATATTTCAACTAGACTACGTCCTCTACATTATTTTTCCTTTTATTTAAAGACATCTGTCCATATGCGTAAAGAATTTTAAGTACTTTTCAATTGTGAGTGATCTCGAAAATATAGTTTTCAAAATGTAAGACCTCGTTCTTTTGGCTTATTTTGTGAATATCCCTACTCCCATACGTAACTTGAACATACAAATTTTTGGTCTGTAGATTTTTAGCTCTAGTAGTTCCTCAGGTGTAGAGTTCTCAAATTTCAGCCGTATATACTTCTCCGCACAGGCAAAAAGGTTAAACCCTGTACAGAACCACTAACTAATTTATAGCACTGTTCAAAGTTTTGAACTAATGTGGGGTCGTTGAGTTAAAAGCTTTGTTTTAGACTCGCAACATAAAAAACATGTCTTTTAAATTTCAGGTCGGTCACAATAATTTTATCGATTATTGATACAAGAATAACTTATTTTTCACGTTTCATAACTAGTATCTAGACACCAAAAAAAGAAAAATAATAGTTCAGTCCATCCGCCATATGCAAAATTTGAAGGATCTCGTAATGATTGTCAGACATTTCTTCGGTTGTCAGTTACGTAGTCACCTTCATCGCCTCTCAGCATTAAACGTGTTCCTAACCTCTACCCAAAATTAATAACGACTGTTGGCAGTTTTTTTTTAATTACGTATTTTTCTATGAATTTCATAGAAGTAAAAGCGAATTCGATCACATTAAACCTAAAACATTTTCGGAATCAGTAAAATCTAGAAAAATATCGAAAAATACTTAAAAATTAATAATTTTTCAATAGATTTATCGAAATTCGTGAATATCTACACAACTACTTAGGACCCAACTAGTTAATAAGCTTCGCATTTTGATTTTCCGGATACTGTAACTTCGATATGACTGGTGAGCGCATGTTATGAACTTTTAATTTTAAGAAAACTTTCGTAAGATTTGCAAGCGAAGACTGAACTTTCAGAATACATAGCGTCCTTGTTGAAAGACCTTTTTTTTCGAAAAAAAAGTCCATTAGTTCTACATTAAATTAAACAGCATGCATGCCAAATCAAATCAGGATACATCTATTTCTGAAAGGGATAGGTTTCTGTGAATGGTTTACTTTAACCAGTACCTTTTAACCCTTTCAACCTTTTCTTTTAAAATAATATTTGCATTGCACTGTGGCTAATATCTTGATTCATGAAAATATTAAGAAAGCTGAAGTACTCGTTGAACACTTTTCGAAGAAGTAAAGCCGAACCAAGTGGCGTTAATACAAATACAATACAAATACAAATACCTTCCCCAGCTTCGTCTTTTATGAAATTCAAAGGAGGTTTTTTCTTTCTTGTTTTTATGTATAAAAGGTATCCTCAATTGCCCACTACTGCCTGTAACTTGTTGAAGTTAATTTAATAAATGAACAATTACTCTGCCCAATAACGTAATTATATAGCGTACTCACCTTTAATTTGTGTGTTTTATGGTGATCATTATGGGCAATGTGGGATAACACGTTAACTTATTTATTGAACGAAACATTGGAAATTCCTTAAGGTTTTCCACCCTTCTTAGGTCATACTTTATGTGAGCACATATATCTTTCGGTAAAAGGTTGAAGTTGTTAAATTAGAAGTATTCTTTTATTATTATTGCGATTTTCAGCCATTTAAAATATGACGAATTGTGCGTTTGAATAACTTGAGCTTGAATTATGCGAAATGGTTTTTTACAAAAAATTAAGAGACTTATTGCTTTTTTGGTATCTAGGCCAAAGCGTTAAAAATAATTCAGGGTGGCAATTTTTTTTTAAATCGATCACAATACTGTTTTAATAAAATAATAATTTGAAATGAAAAGAAGGCGATATTAAGTGAATGCAGTCTTTGAAAATTAATACCTTGAATAACACAGCTCGTATAGGTACAAGTCATAATATGAGCCGTTGATTTTGAAAGTGGAATAAGTCCATTTCGTTTTTAATCGACATGCTTAAGGGTTTGCGTTTCAACATGCTTAAAAATATTCATGACAAGTTTCGGGAAAATTTACTTGTGTTTGTTGAAAGTGTGATGATACAATTGCATCAATAGATTCTCAGCAAGATGCTTCGTGTTGTATAAAACATCGTTACAATGCCACAACATTTTTTTTTTATTCCACTTTGATAGCTGAGAATGTCAAACTATGTTGACATTTCTATTCAGTAAGGTTTACCAAGTCATCATGAATCGTTTACCGCCAGAACAACGCTTCCAAATTGTGGAAATTTACTTAAAAAAAAAAAAAAAATCTGTTTGCGAAGTTCATTGAGCACTTTGTCCATTTTACGGTCGACCTAATCGGCCTAGTGATCAAGCAATTCGTGCATTATTGATCGTTTTCGCACTAATTTTACTCTTCTCGATTCAAAACCATCAACAAGACAAAGAATTACATCCATTAAAATTGACTATTTGGTGCGGTTTATCGCCGACATTTGGTTCTAACAAGACGGCGTGTACATAAATTCGATGATATATCCTTCTTTTAACAGCCATCAGCGCTGTCAGAAGTCGAAGATTTTCTTGTTGCGTTGAATTCATATTAATGTCAAAATATCACGATATAAGCACAGTACATACTCGTACTACGCATATCATGATTTGAATAAAGTAATTTGTAAACAAGCAGTTGGACTTAAACAAAAACACTTTTTTGACTAAATAAGATTATGTCGCTATTCCAATGAGTAGATGCGCGTGTCTTGAAGCATGTTGTGTAGTCACAATTGGGTTGCTCGACCTTAATACGTAGCTTAATCGTTGTTTTTGTTTTGAAAAATTAAAGGGTTCATGCCATTTCGAACGCTCGAAAATGGTTCATTTTTAGGAAATTTGTTAAAAGTTGCTAGAATAAATATTGATATTGATTTAATTCTCTTCGGGCTTAATAATTGTTCTCTAAAAGTAACTGAATTTTTACTTTATTATTTTAATAATACAGTATTTTGATCTGAAAAATTTTTTTTTCACGTTTCATAACCAGTTTGTCTGTCCGCCGCACCGAACACGCTTTGAGATATTTAGTTGAAATTTTGTTTACGAATAGACGGGGTAGGCTCCATGAAGTGAAGAAATTTTTGGGGTGGGGTGTGAGGGGGAAGGAGGGGGTAGCGTTTTAGGCGGAAAATTTTGGTTTCTAGATCTCAGCAACCGCTTATGATAGGAAACTGAAACTTGGAATTCCTATAGAGCTCTGATAGTAGACCCATTTGCATAAAAATTGTCAATATAGATGAAGGGCTGTGGGAGTGGAGGGAGAAAGAATGCGTCCGAAATGCAAGAAAGGCGAGATAGACACACTCTAAAATCCATATCTCCTAAACCGTTAAAGGCACACTATTCAAACTTAAGAAATATTTGTAGTTATACTAGGAGGAAAGACTCAAAACAGTTATGAGTGGGACAGTGGTACACAGGGGTGGGGAGTGAAAAACTATAGAGTACGATATCTTTTAAACCAATTGCTCTAGAAAAATAAAATTCAGTTTGGGTCGACAAATAAAGATTGATCAAAGTAAAAAATTTTATGTAGGCGGTGGGGCATAGAAGTGGAGGGGATAAGAATTTTTAAGATAGATGCTTAGAATTTTAGATTAGATTTAGGAGATGTGTGTGAAGAGGATGAGGGTGGGGGAGGGCGAAAAGGAAAAAGTTCCGATGTTTATATCTTAAGAACTTGTAATGATATAAGCCTTAAACTTTGTATTTAGATAGAGCTATAGTAGCAGCATGTTGCAAAATATAATTTTTTTGGGAGTAGTATGGTACGGGAGTGGGGGTGTTTTTCATAACTATAGAACGACTTATGCTAGAAAATTGAAACTTGGTGTGTATATGTAAATCAACTAGAAAATCAACTTATATAAAAAAAAACGAATATCCGTTGACGAAGAAGGAGGCAAAAATTATGATTAGAGAAAATAGAATGCATATTTTCCCATGATTTTCATCATATCTACTAGGTCTTCCAAAATATTGAATTCATTTTTATTCCACGGATTCTTCATATGACCACCTTCATATGACTACACCCCTAAGGGGGTGTAAAGTTATTACATATGAACTCATTAACTTTCTTTCTTTTTCTTTCATATCTCTCAGGTCTGATCCGATATCGGATATCTTTTAACTTCTACGGGCTTGTTTAACAAACACCTATTTACAAGTTTTTCTCCTTTTTCAAACCCCTGGATGCATCCCGGAATATGACCCAATTATGTAATTCATATGTTACGCCCTATTCTAACCGCTTCCCGAACTTTTTGTTAGGTTTTCAGTCACATAGTAACCTACGCCGCATCTCACAATTCAGCGCGTTCCGAACTTCTACCGGCAAAATAATAAAGTTGCGCCCAGACTGTTGGCAGATTTTTTCAGTTATTTTTTACAATTTAGTTGTTACATACTTACATATATTTATTGATCAGATAAAAATTACATAGCTTTGATGCTGTTAAGATAGTTTTAAGTGATTAGACTACTATTGTCTTTACAACTTCAATTTGGTTGTTAAAAATCGCCGTTAAAAGTATATGCCTGCAAATAGGCAAAAGTATATACGTGCAAATAGGCAAAAGTATAGATATGCCTGCAAATAGGTACATCTTCAACCAATATTAAATTTTTTTGGATTCAGTACAACTGTAACTATGTCTCGTAGTACTTTTCCGCTGCGTCATGATAAAAATAAAAACGATTTAGTCAACAAGGAGGTAGAAGACCTCAAATTCTTCACATAACTGTTCAACCATTAGGTTATAGAACCATTTCCAAATCATAAACTATAATTTGTTGCTCACATTAATTACCGTAGGCTATTAAAAATTTATTAAATCAAGTCACAGTCCTTTCGAATTTTGTTCATTTCCCCAAACATCTAGAGGATGAACTCAATTGAGCACTTAAGGAATCGCCTTCCGAGGACTACATAGTTACAGACATACTATACATCTCAATTGTAGCGTACCCATATATCCTACAGCTTAGTAGCCTGTAAGCATTTAAAATTAATGGACCATTTCGGAACTGATACTTGTACACGGCGTTGAGAAACTAAGTAAGTCACAAAGTGCATATAATAGCAACAAGTTGAATTATTTTGTATGCATTTCAACTGTCCCAGACATTATCGAAGGACATAATTTACAACTTAGTAATGAATGTAGTTGAAAAAGCAGCAGGAAATTAAAGATGAAGTGAACAATGAAATAATAAGGGGGGCAACAAATGAATTAAGAAAAATGTCCTTCCTCGAGTTTTCAAGAAATACATTTCAAAAAGGACTTCATTTTTATTTTAATTGGAATAATTAATTAGATGTCCAGATTTTTAGACCATTAACAAAACTGGTGCCAGGATTAAATTTCACAGGAGAAGGGGGGAGGGTGAAATAGGCTGGCTGGAGCATACATATCTAGAATATGATGATTTTTTTAGTTGAAGTGTCTCGGAGGATGGCTGTATCTCAAATTCTAGAGCTTTAATAATTTAATGTGAGTTTAAAAAAATAAATACAATTTATAGGTACGAGTACACTCAGAAAAATACTTCCCTATCTGTAAGAAAAATAGCCATGTTATCAAAGAAAATTGATAATGATTTGGCGCCAAAGAAATGTTTACTCTATGAGTAGAAAGGAATTACTTCAATTCAAAGAAATTAAATTTTACTGCATTTGCGTAAAATTTTCGTCATTGTAGGAAAATGATTACTTATTACAAATAAATTATTTTCAAAGATCAAAGACAAGGACGTATTTCATCTCTACAAATAAAGGAAATTCATTTCAATATTCCAATGACCATTAATTTGAGTGGAGTATGATTTCTACTGAATGAAGAAATTGGTTCGTTGGATTATAGAGAGACCTTCTAAGATAAAAATAATATTTTCCGTCATAATAAAGAATGCATTTTTATTTAAATGTTTCATTTCAAATAAATTAAATACAAATGTAATGTTCTTACTAAATTGTAATTAAGAAAATAAAGATTTTCACAAAATGATAAATAAAAAAATACTTTTTCTAGGTTACAATTTGATTTAAGTTCATTTTTAGTACATATTGGGTGTACTTGTTTTCAAAAAAAAACTTTCGGCCTTAAAAATGTTTCATTATTTACTTTATACAAATGTACTGGAGGAAATTTAATGTCATTTGCATTCAATAAAACCAAATCGCCTAGCGTTATGAAAATATTTGAAATGGCAAAAAAATGTTCACATTCTGTGAATTTTCGAAAACAAACAGAACAACATTTTGAAAAGAAATTATATATAATATTCTCAAAAAAATATTAAATTCTTTTAAAATACAGGTTTACACATTAGTTGTAGTATACATATGTAATAATTACTTTTCATAAACTTTATAAGTTTTTAATATCTGTCAACAGTGTTTTTGATTTTAGCTCACAGTGTGTGGAACTGCATATAATGAAAGCATTCCTCGAGTCAGAAATTGAGAATTTCTTAAGCTTCCTCGTCTGAGTCTCAAATTTTCTTTTTGTTGGTGGAAGCAGTGAACGTAGTAATATTAAAATTACATTATCTCTAACACCTGTTAATAAAAAAGTAAGAAACTACGGAGTATTAAGAAATACATATACCATATAAATGATATACTTGATCCAAATTTTCCATTCTCATATTTTTTCCAAATTTCCAATCCATTTGAATCTTTTATTTGTTTTATTAGTGGTAAAACAGCTGCGCAGAAACTTTCCCAATTTTCAAATAGGGTATTTTCTTTCCCCGGGTAGAGTTTACCGAAGTCAAATTCTAGCTATGTATTTAAAAGAAAATAATTAATTTAAAGCGATACACATATACCTGTATGCGAGTACATACCAAAGAATGGCCAAATGATTGTTTGTATAATGGCCAGTCCTCCAAAATTTCAATTAAATTGGACGACTTTTTTAAACACTGTTTTCTTATATTAAATGTTGTTTCCCACTTTTTGTGAACTTCTTCGATTGGTTGAATATTATATTTCAACCAATTTTTGTCACTAACCTCGTAATATTCTGAAATTAATTAATTCATTCTAGGTTATTTTATATTTCATTTATTTAATAGTAACCTGGTGTATAGTTTTCTCACCACCCATGATTAAAAAATCAAAGATTTGCACTGTTTATCAAATAATGACGCGCGATGCACTATTATTTGAAATAAACTAGCAACTCGATTAAAGACGGAAATCTTTTCGAACCGGCCGGCAACTTAAATAAATTTTTCTTAAAACGAAGGAAATTTTTCGTTAAGTCCGGCATACCTAACCTTGAGAAATAAATAGTTGAACAGCGCTCATTTTTTTAGACTCGGGAACGAAGACAGTTGTAATTGAAATAAAGAAAATTATAACATCAACAAACCCATTTCTTACTCAAAATTAAGAAAAATTTGTATTTGAATTGAAACCAGTCATATTTCTGATTTCTTTGAAATTAAATATTTTTTCGTTATTTAGATGAAAAATACTTGAACTGAGTAAAATTTTGTTTGATGAGTGGAAAATAATATGTTCTTAAAACAAAGAAAGAAATAATTTGTTTTAATGACAACTATTTTTCTGAGTGTATAGTTTGTGGACACAGTCTAAATAGATTCAAAGCTGAAGTACTACTAAACACTAGTTAAAATAAGGTATTATCTAGTATTTACCATACTTAGCGAACTCCTTGTCACAAATATGTATTATATACTGAATTGTGATAATAAAATAAAATTTTAAGGATCTACATTGCACGAATTACTAAAGTAATTTACAATAAATATTTTTAAATTATGTTTAATTCCTAATATGAACAAAAAAAAGCCCTCGCTATTAATCGAAGTACACCTATAATATCCTGTACAGACTATGCGTTTTAAACGTGTTTAAGTAGGAAAAATGAACGAGCTAGGAAAGTAGTGTTGAGAGTAGGCAACTCGTTTTATATTTAGATACATGACAGCTTGACATGATTTCTTTTGACAAGTAGATATTCACCTGGGTTTTATTAGCAAATTTGTGGTGTCTAAATTATTTGAAACAAAGGTGTATGTATGGTAGTAATGAAAAGTGGATTAATCGTTGCATAGCACACAATTCAGTTCAGTCTGCAGCATTAAATAGTTTCCTTTGAAGTTAACTTCTATTTCGCAGTACATGTTTTCGATTAAACGCGTTGTAGCTACGTGTTTTCAAAACGTCTTCGACAATTGTTTTCAACCCGTTTAACTCGATTTAAACGTGGTTATCTCGTAGTCTGGACATAGTATAAGTTAGTGATATTGAAGGGTAATGCAATTATAGGTTTATATATTAATATTAATTAATGTTTTGCTGCACCAAATGATGATTAAAATTATAGTAACCAGTGTCAGTAATTTAACCTTTCCAAGGGAAGTTCTCTGAATTTATAATTAATAATTATAAAAATAAAGAAATATAATCAAATTTTGTAATCTATTGGAAAGGTGGTATTTGGTGAGAGATTTCTAAAGCGGTAGAAGTTCCGTGTACAGGCTATAATCCGTACAGTAAAACATGCTGATCGGGACACTATAATCGAACAACCAACCAACTGGTCCGCATGCTCTTTTCTTCAAGTTGTTCATATACATAGTTTACAATATTTGGACCACCCCCACATAGGACCATAGGTTTGTGGGGTGTGGGCTACATATGTGGAACGCATGCGGCAAACACTTCACATATTGCTAAGTCAAAGAATTCAACTTAATTTTTTATTCATCACTTCATAAATAAAAAAACCATCAATCAAAGTATTGGAAAACGACCTAAATAAGTTCGGCTGAAGGACAGACGAAGTCGTGTACTTAAAATAATTTATTAGCATGTGTAGGAATTAAAAGCTGTTTAATCAACCACAAAAAAGATTACATTCATCAAATTCCGGAATATAATTTAGGTCATGATTTCAACACAGAGCATTTTTTCATAACCTTTCTTCATTTTATTAACTTCTTCAACCTTTCGCCACCTTCTAAAACAAAATCACATTCCTCCATCATTTCAAAACTCCCCGAAACACTGCGTCAAATTTTATCGACCTTTTTTACATCACACAAAGCTACGTCATAGTCATCACTCTAATCTATCATTAAAAAAAGATACTCGTATCTTCAAGTGATTTTCATTTAATTTGCATATGAAGGGTATCCATGGGATAAAATTGACATCATGTTAAGATAATACATATATAAGAAAAAAGGTGCCGTCCTCGTTTTTCCTTTAGATTTTGATATTTTTTAATTACTCGCCTTATAATCTAGGATTTGAAAATGTTGTCTTTTAACGAAGAAGTTGATTAACAATTAGTTTTTGCATTGTAACCTTTTCGCATCAAATTTTATCCCTTCGCAACAAAAGGTGTTCTGAAACCTGTAGCTTACGTTGGAGGAATTATAATGTCAGGTAAATAATAAAAGGCTTTTGAAAAGTTGTCATTGAAAGCCGTTTTTTAGTTTAATGGAATCGGTGTGTGCGAATTTTTTATGATGGTGATAGGTTTGATAAGTAAGGTTAAGCTGGGGTAGAAGCCTCACAATGACTGAATTGGTCTACAATCAAGTCTATTTTCGTTCCCGTTGAGGAAACTCAAAGAACCTGATGCTATCATTCATAGAACCTAAAGTGTCCGTTGTTCTGGTGTGCCACATAATTTAGTTTTTTCAGTATGAGTACATACTGAGAACCTATTATAGCAAGTTTGAGTTCTGGTTTGAAAATAAGCAGAATGAATGCCGTAAATTATTTTAAGGAGTTATGTTTTTCAGCCAAGAACAAAAATACGAATTTCAGCGCTCGTGCCTATATGTTTGCACGAGCGCTGAAATTCGTATTTTCGGTAGTAACGCGAACGATTCTCTACCATTAATTATTCTGATTTCCAGTACAAAATCAGAGCTGTTGATAATTATTTTAACAGAAAATAAGGCCTCCGGTATTGTGTCAGTACTGAAAACCATTTGTACAAAATTAATATCCAATAATCGGTTTATATTAGTTCTTCTTGTTTGATGGAACTATTCTTTTCAGGAAGTCATATAAAGAACTGTTCTGATAGTCTGTTTGTACTGTAAACCATTCGTTTAGTATATAAATTTGTAATATGAAACCTTATTTTGAATTAGGAATTAAAACGATTTTTATTTTGCATTTTTGGGGTTCTGAAACATGATAATAATTTTTGCC
The DNA here is from genome assembly GCA_949128065.1 of Beris chalybata. Taxonomy (NCBI): domain Eukaryota; kingdom Metazoa; phylum Arthropoda; class Insecta; order Diptera; family Stratiomyidae; genus Beris; species Beris chalybata. The sequence continues at coordinate 92,882,447 of OX421897.1, forward strand.
CACCTTCTGAACGCCAATGGATATTCGAATTTTTTTTTCATCAAAGTTGCGTTTCTAGTTGATTTACATATACAAACAAAGTTTCAACTTTCTAGCATAAGCCGTTCTATAGTTATGAAAAACACTCCCTACCCTCGTACCATACTACCCCTGAAAAAATTATAGTTTTGCAACATGCCGCTAGTATTGCTCTATCTAAATACCAAGTTTAAGGTTTATATCATAACAGGTTCTTTTGATATAAGCATCGGAACTTTTTCCTTTTCACCCTCCCCCACCCTCACCCTCTACACCTACATCCTCAATTTTTTTTCCTTTATTAATATTCAATTAGCGCTAATTCAGGTAAAAATTTTAAGCATCTATCTTACACTATTCTAGAGATATAAACCGTGATTTTTTTGAAAAATTCTTATCCCCTCCACGTCAATGCTCCACCGCCCACTTAAATAGTTTTACTTTGATCAATCTTTATTTGTCGATCTTAATACCCAAACCGAATTCTATTTCTCTAGAGCAATTGGTTCATGAGATATCGTAATCTAAAGTCCCCCCCCACCAACGTACGCCACTGACCACACTCAAACATTTGATTTCAATCTTTTCTCCTGGTATAACTACAAATATTTCTTAAGTTTGAATAGTGTGCCAATAACGGTTTAGGAGATATGGATCTTAGAATGTGTCTATCTCAACTTTTTTGCATTTCGGACGCATTATTTTTTCCCCCACTCCCACACCACTTGATCTATATTGAAAATTCTTATGCAAATGTGTCTACAATCAGAGCTCTATAGAAATTCCAAGTTTCAGCTTCCTATCATAAACGGTTGCTGAGATCTAGAAACCAAAACTTTCCGTCTAAAACATCCCTAAAAATGGTGCTGGTCACTTCAAGGACACAATCGAGAATTTAAAAAAAAGGCAAATCATTCCACCCAGAATCACCAAACCTCCGATTCTTTTGGAAATGTTTGTAGATACTTGAAGAACTAGTGAGAAAATTAATTGAAACTCAATTTTTTTTTTCAAGGATATCGATTTTGCACTGTATCCTTGAATATCTCAAAATGCGTTTATACTGTTTTTCAAAACAACCCAAAAAATTAACTTGGATCTTAAGGGGATCGGAGTCCAACAAATTTAACATTATTAGTAAGAACTAAGCTAGCCTTAATTGAGAATCACTGATTTTCTTACATTTATTTGACCCCGATCCCCTTGAGATCCCAAGCTTGTTTGAGATTCAGATATTCAAGTATAAAAGACAAACCCGTTATTTTTAAAAAAATTTGCAGGTAAAATTTTTTTCGTATTTCTTATATTGCGGCAACCTTGAACTTTAAAATAACCTCTATTTTATTATTTTACGATCTACGATAAAGACTAAGAGCTCGGAAATCATTTTTGTAAAATCTTTAACACACTACTCGAGTATAACTAACAAAAAAAAAATAAAATAAAAAAAATTTAAATCATATTTTTCCCTTCACTAATTTTTCGAGTACCTACATACATTTTCAAAAGAATATGTCACAAATTTTGTCTTTTTTGGCGATTCTTGTAATGACCCAAATAGATTTCCCTCCCCCCCCCCCCCCCCATTACTACGCCACTGGTAATTTTCAATAGTTCGCTGACAATTCAGTTAGTTTGTGCTCGGTAAATTTTGTGTGAACTATATTTTGTTGTCTTGTGTTTCGGAATTGTAATTTCTTGACAATATTTTAATTTTTTTAAATTTAGCGCGCTTTTATTTCACTGACATTAGAGTCACTTCATACGAACTAACACAAACATCCGTTGTCTTGAGTACGGAATATGTGTGTTTCATTTGAAACCAGCACATTTGAAATTTTTTTTGCAGTTGTCTCGATTTTTCATTTTAACGATCTCCACTAAAGTATATAAACGCTGTATTTAGTTCACATTTCATGAGACATATCTCGATTCCGTGAAACGTCAATCAAAATCCATCTGCTACACGTATACACACTAAAACTATGCCATTTAAGAAACCTGCGATTTTTTAAATTCGCAGGTTTTTAGACTACTAAATATGTACCAAAAGTGGTCATTGTCAGTACTCATGATAATGGATGTTTGTGTTAGTTCTTATACAGTGACTCTAACTGACATCTAGTAGCCAACAGCAGGCCCGTGCTCACGGGGATTTTAAGTCTGTCAACTAAGAGCGTAGCGGCGATTATTCGCGGCCGGTAAGTCAGAGGCATTTACTTTTTTTTTTCTCATGTAGAGGGAGCTCTTGCTGTTTTCGCAATGCAATTAGTAAGATGTCCAGTCTCCTCTAGCATCGAGAATCGCTTGACACCTCCGAAGCATACTTTTGACAAGATTTTCGGCGCATTCCTGTGAAAAAGACCTCAAAATTTTCCGAATGCGTCGGCTGAGCTGGTCCAAATTACAGGGTCGATTCTTGCGAAGCTTCAGCTTGATGAGAGCCCAAACATGTTCGATGGGATTCGCATCGGAAGACTATGATGGCCAATCCAAAGTGACAACGTTTTTTTGCTCTTTCAACAACTCCTCTTGGAGTATTCAATCTTTATTTTTTTTGTCATACCAGCGTGCAGCAGACGGTAATAAAGCTTTCTGGTAAATTTTGTTCATTTTCTCGGCATTCAAATTGTCGGTGAACAGATACAAAGTTCCGAAACCCTTTTCTGAAAGGCACCCCCAAACATGGACCTTGATTTTGAAAGTCATCAACATTCCCGAGTTCCGAATACTGATTCCACTTGGTTACAAACAGCCGCGACATTTTCATGTATTTCGCGGCATTTCAATGAGACATGTTTGGTCCTCGGGGGTGAGAACACAAAAATACAGCCTCGTAGCGTTTCGCGTAAATAGCACTCATTCTTTTTGACCTGCCAAAATCAGACTGAATCAAAAAAACATGTGTTCTTTTTTATACTGCGAAAACAGCAAGAGCTCCCTCTACATGAGAAAAAAAAAGTAAATGCCCCTGATTTACCGGCTGCGAATAATCGCCGCTACGCTATTAGTTGACAGACTGTACTAATCGGAGTGGTATGAAGATAAAAGCCCTTGCTTAATAAATAAGTACTACTTCGCCAAAGCGTTGAAAAATGAAAAGCATCCCAAAATGAATGATATTTTAATTTATTATTTCAATAATTAAGTATTGTGATCGATTTTTAAAAAAAAAAAATTTGCTACCCTCAACATTTTTATTTTCACGTTTCATAACTAGTAGACGCGAAAAAAGCTATAAAAATGTTCAGTCCGTCTGTCCGCCGTACGCAAAATCGTTTGGAGGCTCGTAGCTCCCAAACGCTTCGAGATATTAAATTGAAATTTTTTTTACGAATAGACGGGGTAGGCTCCTTGAAGTGACAAAGGGGGAAGCGTTTTAGACGGAAAATTTTGGTTTCTATATCTCAGTAACCACTTATGATAGGAAGCTGGAACTTGGAATTTCTATAGAGCTTTGATAGTAAACCCATTTGCATAAAAATACAAGTGGGGGGTGTTTTTCCTATATATAGAACGGCTTAAGCTACAATGTTGAAACTCGGTGTGTATATGTAAATCAACTAGAAAAGCAATTTTGATTAAAAAAAATTCAATTATGTGTTGGCATTCAGAAAGGGGGCAAAAAAAATTATCTGTGAAAATAGAATGCATATTTTCCCACGATTTTCGACATATCTACTAGCTCGTCCCAAATATTGAATTTAATTTTATTCTATGATTCTCCATATGAATATCTAGAAAGTGTTTTCAAGATTTTCTGAAAATTGACCCTTAAGGGCGTGTAAAGTGATTGTGTACTTTTTCATGAATTATTCCATATCTCTCAGATCCAATCAGATTTTCACTTCCACGATCTTGTTCTTTTTGATAGGTTTTCAGTCACATAGTAGCCTACACCGCATCTCAGAATTGAAAGCGTTTCTAACTTCTGCCGGAAAAATAATAAAGTTACGCCTAGATTGTTGGCAGATTTTTTACTTTAAACATGAAAAGTAAAAAGGAAAAGACATGAAAGCTTTAATTTAATCAAAGACTTCGATTTTACATTTTCGAACCTTCTTCCGTCTTGTTAAAGGAATTTTCTATTTCTAATTCTCCATACGTTTTTCTGTTACGTCTTAATTTTCCTGAAACAACACAACTCCTACAAATCGTACGTTTCCTCATGCTTCGATAGTTCCTAATAAAACCCCCTTTAAAGGGATTCCAATTTCAATATTTGATCTAGGAAAGTTGAATATTTTTTCACAATTCTTGTATTTCGTTATTTCGTCATTTATTTGCCATTTGTCCGATGTGGGTCCGGTTTTAAAATTTGTTTTAAATCGATTCCGGTTTTCTTATAAAATAATAAAGAAAATTGATTTTTCTGTTATTTCTTTGGGATTATTGGCTGCTGGCTATATTTCTGTTGCCGTTTATAAAGAACTTAACAAGTAAATAGAGCAAATATAAATATCGAGCAAAATTGTGTAATTTTTACGCAATGAATTTCAGTGAATTGAATAGTTATATCGTATTCGAAAAAATCAAAAACATTTTACCGCGTTTACAAGGAGGATTGAATCCGGATTCAATTCATGTAAACGGTAGATCGGATCGAAACGAGATCGACTCGATCCAAACCAGCTTCTCGGCCTGGATCGAATCGAAACCGGTTATGCTGTTCATTTGAATGCCATTTCATGGTTCGATCTTTGGATCCGGTGTTGTCGCGAACGCGATCCAAATTTCGATCTTTGGATTCTCCATGTAAACGCGGTAATTGTTGAATTGTGAATTGTTCGAAAGGTGATAGACGGAGAAACTTTTAGTCAATGATACTTTCAGCTGTTCCTTGCATTTTGTAATTTTAACGACAAAGCCCATTTCTTGATGAACAGAAGATGTGTGAACAACCAAAGTTGACTCGAGATATACCAGCATCAAATGCATCCCGAGAAAGTTATTGTTTAGTGCAGATTTTGGTCTGGCGAAGTCATCGGTCCGAACTTCTTCTAAAATGAATCTGGCATTGCCATAACCTTCAAACGATTGTTCATTGTCCAATTTTTACTTGAAATTTCCAGTATATTTCGTTTTTTTTCAAGTTAAAGCACTCATTTCAAGCACTTTTACTTGAAATTACTTGTATTAGTAAATTATTCATGTACTTTTCAACTGAACCATACAATTTACTTGAAAAGCCAATCAAAATTACATTCTTTTTCAAGTAAACCACGATTTGGTCACTTTGATCGATTTGGTTGTCTACTGAGATGAAAATGTAATGCGTTCGGTGGCGCAGTGGCTACGTGCGCCAAACCTTCGCTCCAATACCAGAATTGATCGCGGGTCCGGGATCGATTCCTGTCTATATCCAAGTGTTCTATTTCAGAGTAGGATGTAAGTAAGTAAGAAATAAAATTAGAAGTAACTCAATTTAAAGAGTTGCTAATAATTTTTGTTTTTTTTTTTTTTTTTTTGAGAAAATGGAGTGCTAATTATATACTATCTTTCAGAGAATATATGTAGTGAATTCACTGCTTTCAAAATTGTAATTTGCTGATTACAAGTTAAAATTTTTTGATCGCAAATTGAAATTTACTACCCACAAAATTGACTACTACTTTCCAATGTAATTTTACTTGTAAAGATGTAAAAGTCAATGGATTTTTTTTACTGTGTAGTAGTTTGAAAAATTGTCCTCTTGGATACGTGTTACCAGCAAAGCTGGAGCAGATATTTGAAAGACGTTATATTCCATACTTACAACCTATTGAGATCTATCGTCCTATATACGGTTCTTTAAAGTGAGCTAATAAGAAATAGTATAAATTGTATGTCTTATTTCCTATCCCTCTCCATTTGGATTTACTAGCCGCTTTAAAGCCCGCAAAAATAGCCAGTGTCATAACTGCATCATGCTGTTATGACACTGGCTATTTTTGTGGCTTTAAAGCGGGTAGTAAATCCAAATTGAGAGGGATAGAACATGTTACATACAATTTAGACTTTGCTGTGAGAGAGACAGTCCGAGTAGTATAAAGTGAGTACTGTCAAAAACTAGCCGCAACATAGCCGCAACATAGCCGCAGAATAGCCGCAACATAGCGCATTCGAGCAGTGTTTCGCAACATTCTAGCACTTAATCCAAGAAAAATCCTTCTACCAATGGATTTTTGAACTGCTACAGACTTGTTTTTAACCGTTCGGTACGTATAAATTGTGGAAAGTGCCATGTTATGTTATGAAACGCGGTGAAATCAGTATTTTTCTTAACAATGCAGTTGTTAATGTTGTTTACTATATGCGCTAACGTCGGAAAGAGTGGTATCTCTTTCTTTTAATGTTGTTCGCCTTTTCGCACGATGGGGCCTTTGTTACACTTTTATTGCACTTAAGAAATAGCCACTAAATAGCCAGTGTCATGCAGTTATGACACTGGCTATTTTTGCGGCTTTAAAGCGGCTAGTAAATCCAAATGGAGAGGGATAGAAGATGTAACATACAATTTAGACTTTGGTGTGAGAGAGACAGTCCGAGTAGTATAAAGTGAGTACTGTCAAAAACTAGCCGCAGCATAGCCGCAAAATAGCTGCAACATAGCGCATTCGAGCAGTGTTTCGCAACATTCTAGCACTTAATCCATGAAAAATCCTTCTACCAATGGATTTTTGAACTGTTACAGACTTGTTTTTAACAGTTCGGTACGTATAAATTGTAGAAAGTGCCATGTTATGTTATGAAACGAGCTAAAATCGGTATTTTTCTTAACAATGCAGTTGTTAATTTCGGTTAGTAGATGCCGCTAGCGTCGGAAAGAGTGGTATCTCTTTCTTTTAATGTTGTTCGCCTTGTCGCACGATGCGGCAGTTATTGTACTTTTATTGCACTTAAGAAATAGCCGCTAAATAGCCAGTGTCATAACACCATTATAACAGCATGAAGCTCCCAGTGGTTGTTTCTAGGCTTAACTGCTAGAATGTTGCGAATTACTACTATACTTGCAGGCGCTTTGTTGCTGCTTTTGTTTTGACAGTTACTCACTTTTTTGCTGTTCTCTGTCAGTCTCTCTCTCACCAATCTCTAAATTGTGTGTCAAATTTTCTATCTCTCTCCATTTGGTTATTCTAGCCGCTTTAAAGCGCGAAAAATAACCGGTGTCATAACAGTACATACAATATATCAGATTATAACGCGGCGGGTATCACATGAACATGAGCTTGAGGCCGACTTTAAGTGGAGACAGAACAAAGTTTGTCCTACTAGGAGATAGGAATACTCTACATATTTCATTGGTGTACTCACTGCAAAACTTTAGAGTTGAGCTGCAAGTGCAAGTGATTGTGCTCTTATTTAAATCCTTGTCTGAAAGTCGTACTAATATTGTTTAATTACTATTAAACTGCCAAGTTGATATTTATGTTCCTCTGTTTATCAATTACACACATACTATATCCATATATAGTGGAGCAGAAGTTTTCATAGTGGACATTTAAAAACAAAATTTAATTTAAAGGATTGGCAAAAATTCGATAATCAAATTTAAGGGGTAATTTTACGATAACAAAAGACACTGATCACAAATGACCAGCATCTCATGAGATTACATCAACATACATCTAAAAGTTTTCCTTCACATCAATGTCGAGCTCTCAATAGGGTAAAAAGTTTTATCGTTCCTTTACTTCGGAAATAAAGTTGAATTAATTTCATAAAAGATTTCATTGGGAGTTCCTGTGGGTGATAAAATCAAATACCCTAATTTCAATGACAAGTTAGTTTGGCACTATGAATATTGAACGGTATTAGATTATTATATGATTAGATTAAAGAATTTGTTTTCAGGTATTGAGATATGAATATGAAATAAGGAAAATTTGAAAGCCTATATCAGCTACTTGTGAGCTTCTGGTATACGCGCTCAACAGTAGAAATTCGCAGATCATTATTTCAGTGTAAACTGTGTTCTACATTTTAAACGCGCTTTTCTCGAAACAGCATTTTCAAAATCGGCACGAGAAATAGAAAGGTCACGTTTTCAATCGGAGAGTGTGCAAGGTATAAGTAAAATCAATTCACAATAAAAAAAGAAGAATAACAATTTACAGAAAAATAAATTAGTACAGTGCAATCCACTTATAAAGTGCTCTTTTATAACGTAGGTAATTTTGGTTATAACGTTCCTTTTCTAAATCTCCATTCGCAAATGTGAAATGTTCTTATGTTGGTTATAACGTACTATCGGTCATATCTTTCTACTTTTGTGGTCCCTTCGAGGTACGTTATATCCGGGTTGACTGTAGTTGATTTTGTCTATGACATATACTGGACCCGAAACATTTGTCAGTACTGGCAACTCTTGCATTAGTACTAAGGTTCTGCTGTGCCGTTCTGCTTTTCGTAATTGATAGATAGATAGATTTTATTCAATATAATATACAATTTTTACTTTATTATTATTATTTTACAGTATTGTTATCGATTTTTAAAAAAAAATTTGATACCCGTACGCCGTACGCCGTACGTCAACCGCCCTAAATCGTTTGAAGGCTCGTAGCTCTCAAACCAGTCGAGCTATTAAATTAAATTTTTTTTTATGAACAAACGTGTTAGACCCCTTGAAGTGAAATTTTTTTTTTAGGGGTAAGTGTGTGAGGGGGAAGATGGGAGAAGCGTTTTAGACGAAAAATTTTGGTTTCTAGATCTCAGCAACCGCTTATGTTAGGAGGCTGAAACTTGGAATTTCTATAGAGCTTTGATAGTGGGCCAATTTGCAAAAAAAATTAATGATATGGGTGAAGGAGTGTGGGAGTGGAGGGGGAAATAATGTGTCCGAAACGCAAAAAAGTGGAGATCGACACATTCTAAAATCCATGTATCCTAAACCGTTAATGACAAGTAATTAAGACTTAACGAATTTTTTCTTAATTTTCCTGAAACAACACAACTCCTACAAATCGTACGTTTCCTCATGCTTCGATAGTTCCTAATAAAACCCCCTTTAAAGGGATTCCAATTTCAATATTTGATCTAGGAAAGTTGAATATTTTTTCACAATTCTTGTATTTCGTTATTTCGTCATTTATTTGCCATTTGTCCGATGTGGGTCCGGTTTTAAAATTTGTTTTAAATCGATTCCGGTTTTCTTATAAAATAATAAAGAAAATTGATTTTTCTGTTATTTCTTTGGGATTATTGGCTGCTGGCTATATTTCTGTTGCCGTTTATAAAGAACTTAACAAGTAAATAGAGCAAATATAAATATCGAGCAAAATTGTGTAATTTTTACGCAATGAATTTCAGTGAATTGAATAGTTATATCGTATTCGAAAAAATCAAAAACATTTTACCGCGTTTACAAGGAGGATTGAATCCGGATTCAATTCATGTAAACGGTAGATCGGATCGAAACGAGATCGACTCGATCCAAACCAGCTTCTCGGCCTGGATCGAATCGAAACCGGTTATGCTGTTCATTTGAATGCCATTTCATGGTTCGATCTTTGGATCCGGTGTTGTCGCGAACGCGATCCAAATTTCGATCTTTGGATTCTCCATGTAAACGCGGTAATTGTTGAATTGTGAATTGTTCGAAAGGTGATAGACGGAGAAACTTTTAGTCAATGATACTTTCAGCTGTTCCTTGCATTTTGTAATTTTAACGACAAAGCCCATTTCTTGATGAACAGAAGATGTGTGAACAACCAAAGTTGACTCGAGATATACCAGCATCAAATGCATCCCGAGAAAGTTATTGTTTAGTGCAGATTTTGGTCTGGCGAAGTCATCGGTCCGAACTTCTTCTAAAATGAATCTGGCATTGCCATAACCTTCAAACGATTGTTCATTGTCCAATTTTTACTTGAAATTTCCAGTATATTTCGTTTTTTTTCAAGTTAAAGCACTCATTTCAAGCACTTTTACTTGAAATTACTTGTATTAGTAAATTATTCATGTACTTTTCAACTGAACCATACAATTTACTTGAAAAGCCAATCAAAATTACATTCTTTTTCAAGTAAACCACGATTTGGTCACTTTGATCGATTTGGTTGTCTACTGAGATGAAAATGTAATGCGTTCGGTGGCGCAGTGGCTACGTGCGCCAAACCTTCGCTCCAATACCAGAATTGATCGCGGGTCCGGGATCGATTCCTGTCTATATCCAAGTGTTCTATTTCAGAGTAGGATGTAAGTAAGTAAGAAATAAAATTAGAAGTAACTCAATTTAAAGAGTTGCTAATAATTTTTGTTTTTTTTTTTTTTTTTTTGAGAAAATGGAGTGCTAATTATATACTATCTTTCAGAGAATATATGTAGTGAATTCACTGCTTTCAAAATTGTAATTTGCTGATTACAAGTTAAAATTTTTTGATCGCAAATTGAAATTTACTACCCACAAAATTGACTACTACTTTCCAATGTAATTTTACTTGTAAAGATGTAAAAGTCAATGGATTTTTTTTACTGTGTAGTAGTTTGAAAAATTGTCCTCTTGGATACGTGTTACCAGCAAAGCTGGAGCAGATATTTGAAAGACGTTATATTCCATACTTACAACCTATTGAGATCTATCGTCCTATATACGGTTCTTTAAAGTGAGCTAATAAGAAATAGTATAAATTGTATGTCTTATTTCCTATCCCTCTCCATTTGGATTTACTAGCCGCTTTAAAGCCCGCAAAAATAGCCAGTGTCATAACTGCATCATGCTGTTATGACACTGGCTATTTTTGTGGCTTTAAAGCGGGTAGTAAATCCAAATTGAGAGGGATAGAACATGTTACATACAATTTAGACTTTGCTGTGAGAGAGACAGTCCGAGTAGTATAAAGTGAGTACTGTCAAAAACTAGCCGCAACATAGCCGCAACATAGCCGCAGAATAGCCGCAACATAGCGCATTCGAGCAGTGTTTCGCAACATTCTAGCACTTAATCCAAGAAAAATCCTTCTACCAATGGATTTTTGAACTGCTACAGACTTGTTTTTAACCGTTCGGTACGTATAAATTGTGGAAAGTGCCATGTTATGTTATGAAACGCGGTGAAATCAGTATTTTTCTTAACAATGCAGTTGTTAATGTTGTTTACTATATGCGCTAACGTCGGAAAGAGTGGTATCTCTTTCTTTTAATGTTGTTCGCCTTTTCGCACGATGGGGCCTTTGTTACACTTTTATTGCACTTAAGAAATAGCCACTAAATAGCCAGTGTCATGCAGTTATGACACTGGCTATTTTTGCGGCTTTAAAGCGGCTAGTAAATCCAAATGGAGAGGGATAGAAGATGTAACATACAATTTAGACTTTGGTGTGAGAGAGACAGTCCGAGTAGTATAAAGTGAGTACTGTCAAAAACTAGCCGCAGCATAGCCGCAAAATAGCTGCAACATAGCGCATTCGAGCAGTGTTTCGCAACATTCTAGCACTTAATCCATGAAAAATCCTTCTACCAATGGATTTTTGAACTGTTACAGACTTGTTTTTAACAGTTCGGTACGTATAAATTGTAGAAAGTGCCATGTTATGTTATGAAACGAGCTAAAATCGGTATTTTTCTTAACAATGCAGTTGTTAATTTCGGTTAGTAGATGCCGCTAGCGTCGGAAAGAGTGGTATCTCTTTCTTTTAATGTTGTTCGCCTTGTCGCACGATGCGGCAGTTATTGTACTTTTATTGCACTTAAGAAATAGCCGCTAAATAGCCAGTGTCATAACACCATTATAACAGCATGAAGCTCCCAGTGGTTGTTTCTAGGCTTAACTGCTAGAATGTTGCGAATTACTACTATACTTGCAGGCGCTTTGTTGCTGCTTTTGTTTTGACAGTTACTCACTTTTTTGCTGTTCTCTGTCAGTCTCTCTCTCACCAATCTCTAAATTGTGTGTCAAATTTTCTATCTCTCTCCATTTGGTTATTCTAGCCGCTTTAAAGCGCGAAAAATAACCGGTGTCATAACAGTACATACAATATATCAGATTATAACGCGGCGGGTATCACATGAACATGAGCTTGAGGCCGACTTTAAGTGGAGACAGAACAAAGTTTGTCCTACTAGGAGATAGGAATACTCTACATATTTCATTGGTGTACTCACTGCAAAACTTTAGAGTTGAGCTGCAAGTGCAAGTGATTGTGCTCTTATTTAAATCCTTGTCTGAAAGTCGTACTAATATTGTTTAATTACTATTAAACTGCCAAGTTGATATTTATGTTCCTCTGTTTATCAATTACACACATACTATATCCATATATAGTGGAGCAGAAGTTTTCATAGTGGACATTTAAAAACAAAATTTAATTTAAAGGATTGGCAAAAATTCGATAATCAAATTTAAGGGGTAATTTTACGATAACAAAAGACACTGATCACAAATGACCAGCATCTCATGAGATTACATCAACATACATCTAAAAGTTTTCCTTCACATCAATGTCGAGCTCTCAATAGGGTAAAAAGTTTTATCGTTCCTTTACTTCGGAAATAAAGTTGAATTAATTTCATAAAAGATTTCATTGGGAGTTCCTGTGGGTGATAAAATCAAATACCCTAATTTCAATGACAAGTTAGTTTGGCACTATGAATATTGAACGGTATTAGATTATTATATGATTAGATTAAAGAATTTGTTTTCAGGTATTGAGATATGAATATGAAATAAGGAAAATTTGAAAGCCTATATCAGCTACTTGTGAGCTTCTGGTATACGCGCTCAACAGTAGAAATTCGCAGATCATTATTTCAGTGTAAACTGTGTTCTACATTTTAAACGCGCTTTTCTCGAAACAGCATTTTCAAAATCGGCACGAGAAATAGAAAGGTCACGTTTTCAATCGGAGAGTGTGCAAGGTATAAGTAAAATCAATTCACAATAAAAAAAGAAGAATAACAATTTACAGAAAAATAAATTAGTACAGTGCAATCCACTTATAAAGTGCTCTTTTATAACGTAGGTAATTTTGGTTATAACGTTCCTTTTCTAAATCTCCATTCGCAAATGTGAAATGTTCTTATGTTGGTTATAACGTACTATCGGTCATATCTTTCTACTTTTGTGGTCCCTTCGAGGTACGTTATATCCGGGTTGACTGTAGTTGATTTTGTCTATGACATATACTGGACCCGAAACATTTGTCAGTACTGGCAACTCTTGCATTAGTACTAAGGTTCTGCTGTGCCGTTCTGCTTTTCGTAATTGATAGATAGATAGATTTTATTCAATATAATATACAATTTTTACTTTATTATTATTATTTTACAGTATTGTTATCGATTTTTAAAAAAAAATTTGATACCCGTACGCCGTACGCCGTACGTCAACCGCCCTAAATCGTTTGAAGGCTCGTAGCTCTCAAACCAGTCGAGCTATTAAATTAAATTTTTTTTTATGAACAAACGTGTTAGACCCCTTGAAGTGAAATTTTTTTTTTAGGGGTAAGTGTGTGAGGGGGAAGATGGGAGAAGCGTTTTAGACGAAAAATTTTGGTTTCTAGATCTCAGCAACCGCTTATGTTAGGAGGCTGAAACTTGGAATTTCTATAGAGCTTTGATAGTGGGCCAATTTGCAAAAAAAATTAATGATATGGGTGAAGGAGTGTGGGAGTGGAGGGGGAAATAATGTGTCCGAAACGCAAAAAAGTGGAGATCGACACATTCTAAAATCCATGTATCCTAAACCGTTAATGACAAGTAATTAAGACTTAACGAATATCTGTAGCTATAATAGGAGAGTAGACTGAAATAAAATTTTTGGGTTGGGGTAGTGGCGTACGGGAGTGGCGGGTTAAAAACTTCAGATTACGATATCTCACAAACCAATTGCATCAGAGAAATAAACATTGGTTTGAGTATAAAGCTTGATAAATAAAGATTGCTCGAAGTAAAATTTTCGAAGGGGGTAGGGGAGCATACAAGTGGAGGGGATAAGAATTTTTCAAAAACAAGACGTTTCATATCTCAATAAAAGTGTCAGATAGATGATTCAAATTTTTAACAATAGTAGGCCCAAAAGAACCCTAACAGGAAAAAAAAATTGGAGGGGTGGGTGGAGAGGGTGAGGGTGGGGAAGGGTGAGAAGAAAAAAGTTCAGATGCTTATATCTTAAGAACCTATAATGATATAAAGCTGAGACTTGGTTTATAGATAGAGCTATAGTTGTTACATGGTGGAAAAATATAATTTTTTATGGTACGTGGTGGGGGGTGTTTTTCCTAACTTTAGAACGGCTTATGCTAGAAAGTTGAAACTGAGTATTCATTGGCGTTCGGAAGGGGGGGCAAAGAAATTATAAGTTAAAATAAAATGCACATATATTCATGATTTTCGTAATATTTACTAGATCTTTCCATATATTGAGTTCCTTTTTATTCTACGGATTTTCATATGAATACCTAGAAAGCGTTTTCAAGATATTTTGAAATTCGACCCCTAAGAGGGTGTAAACTGGTTGTATACTTTTTCATGAATTCCACCATGTTTCTCAGGTCTGATCAGATATCGAATATCTTTTCACTTCCCTAGGCTTGTTTAATAATCACCTATTTTTAAGTTTTGTTTTTTTTCAACTTCTAGACCGTATTCCGGAATAAGACCCAATTATATAATTCATATGTTACACTCTATTCTAACCGCTTTCTGAACCTTTTGTTAGGTTTTCATACACCGCATCCCCGAATTAAACACGTTCTGAACTTCTGCCGGAAAAATAATAAAGTTGCGCCCAGACTGTTGGCAATTTTTTACAATATGTGAGATTTTGTGTTAAGACATCAAGCTACCACTTTCACAACTTTAATATGCTATTTAGAATTCGATACGTGTTTCTTATTTGTTTTTATCAGATTAATTTCTTATTGTTTGAGGAAAAATTTGAGTAAAAGAGAAAATAACCTCTTTTTCGTAATTGAAAACTAAGTTATAATTGTTAATCATAACATTTTCAAGAATATCGTTAAAGCAAATCTCTAGTGAATTATAGTTATAATTGATATTAATTTCAAAAATCAATCTGCCGTACGACTAAAAATATTCGTACGATAGGTGGACATTTTTCTTATTATTATCAATTAAAACTATACATTTTTAGAGATTTTCTCTTATGACATTCTTGAAAATTTTACATATAATGAATGATTGTAACTGTTTTTTTAATAATTAAAGATTTCACAATAAGCTAACGAACGAAAATTCGTATCGTTCGGTCGTGTGCTATGTGCACTAGGGATGTTCCGAATACGTAAATTGTGTATTTGCGAATACAAATACGAATAATCATTTCTTGTATTCGCAAAAACGAATACGAATACGAATGGTATACACTTGACTCTTGGCAGTGTGGAGTTACACGGTTAAGTAAGAAAAAAATTTGTATCAGTCGAGCGACTTGTATCCATTAAACACATGCATTTGATTCATTTCGTCATCCCACATACAGCAGAAACGTTTTGTTTTTTGTAATAGTTAGTTATTTTAAATAATTTCACATATAGAGTTGTATTCATAGTTTGTGTATTGTGTCTAAAATGACCAAAAGATTGCCAAGAACCCAGCAAATATCTATCAGCTCTACCTCGCACTTATCTACGATCCCTTATACTATGTACAGACTACGAGATTAATGCGTTTAAATCGAGTTAAACTCGTTGAAAACACGTCCCGAACTCGTTTACGAAAACACGTAGCTACAATGCGTTTAACCGAAAACATGTACTGCGACCCTCGTGGAAATAAAAGTAAACATTGAATGAAACTATTTAATCATGTATCAAAATAAAACGCATTGCCTAGCTTTTAAACACGTGTATTTTTCCTACATGCGTTTGAAACGCATAGTCTGTACTGGGTATAATAAGATTGCATGGCGAAAAAGCAACAAAATTGCTATTTATTAAATTCAAATTTGTTAAATTTTAATTAGGAGTAGGTGTTCAATTCCTTTTTAAAATGATTATCTCGTGATTTGATTTCACCGAAGAAAAATTTGTAATTTGAAGAAAAAAAAGATAAGAGAAGAAACAACAATTATTACGACCTGCGGTCGTATGTTAGGTCCGAAGAAGCACAAGAAAGAGCCTCGGATTCGTAGTAAATTTGGAGGACCTTGACTCGATGATCTTAATCCCAGTTCCGAGGAGTGGATGCTGCCAATAGTCCTCACTTCGTCCTGTCGGTTTGGTTTGCTATTTGAATAAATCGGGGAGCTGTGGAAGAGGAGACCAGGGGCAACCCTACAAGGGATGTTATATTATAATAAGCAATAATTATAATAATAATTAAGTGCAAACTGAATAACAATGAAATATAATGACGCTAACACGCCGCGCGAAAATCAAAATATAAAATAAAATATAAAATAAAATATAACATAACATAACATAACATAAACTATAATAAAGTAAATATTTGAACCACAGTGAACAAACGTATAACGCCCACGAAAAAGGTATTGCATTACGAAAACATAGAACATGAATCGAACTTGAACTTGACGGTGCGGGATTCAGTTCCGGAAGGACCATTAGTTTTTTTTGGGCTGATAGAGTGCAACAAGAAAAGAATTGAGAACCATGAGTTCGAGGTAGTCGAGTAGACGGTGCTAACAAAATTGAAAAGTAAAGTAAATTAAGTACCACGAGTTAGTGGTTTTGGCTAATTGTTAAACGTGAATCGCTGCAAATTATAAAACGAACGCTCGAGGACACCTAAAATAAAAGACTTGAATTGATCGGCGAAAATTCGACGGCGGAATTGATTGGCGAGAATCAACGGCAGAGTGGAAGGCGACAACGGGGCCCATAGGATAAGATATACTAACCTTAATTTTTTGCATTTGAATTTGTTTAGAAAATATTACTTTTTTTTTTCTCCTATTAAATTTTAAGTCAAATCAAGAAATGGTGTATGATTAGTGTATGCTTGGTGTTCGTTTCGACAGCTCCCAATTGCTAATTGTTTTTGCGTATCGTGTTTCCTGGAATTCCCAGTTTCGGCTGGGAAATACCGTGAAGAGTGGTTCTGAAATTGATACTGGGTGGCGCCCACGACTCCTCTCTGGGTCTACGCCGGCCAGGACTACTCGCCCCCGTTCGAAAATCGTATTCCGACGGGGTTTTTAGGACCATAACCTAACACAATAAGCAAAAAATGCATTTCATTTTTTACCACCAACAACCAGTTTTTATTTATTTTTTACCTTGTTTAGTATTCGAATAGTATTCGAGTATTTGGGTTAAATTTGTCGAATACGGTTCCGAATACGAATACCTAAAATTTGGCGAATATTCGCTTAAACGAATACGAATGCGGTTATGCGGAGCATCCCTACAGTGCACCGTACCTAAACTGCATCTCAGCATTAAACACGTTTCAGACTTCTATATCTATAAAATAATAAAGTTGCGCCCATTTTAAGTTGGTCGCATGGCCTTAAGTTTCAACTAGTCGTGAGCTTTATATGGCTCACGACTAGTTGTTGTTCAACTAATTTATCAAACGGGATCCATTGATATATTTACTTACTTTGGGTGAATCCGGATTGGTTAAAGCCGGCTTGACACGTTACGAGTGGAATCGGAACGAGTTAACTCCGATAGTCAGTCTGACATTAACTCGGACGTTACTCGGACAAGTTGAGCACAGTCCGACTTAGCTCGTAAGTGATTTTAACACGAGCACACGATACGAGTAACGTTCGGAGTTCACTCGTTCCGATTCAACTCGTAACGTGTCAACCCGGCTTAAGGCCCAAACAGAACACGGCCTTCGACTTCAGTCCCTCTCTTTTAGAATAAAGAGGATTATATGGTGGTGCCAAAACCACCGTAAACTACAAGCCTGCAACTAGGGAATCTCGCACGCACACTTCGAAAGCAAAGGGGGCCGACGTTCGAGTTGTGAAATAGTGTATTTCGATGTGATTGCTGGCCATTTCAAAGAATTTCTTTACAGTTTTCGTATTTATTGAACGAAATATATAAAAAATAGGTTCTGATTTTGAAATAAGCGGATAATAAATATTGTCATTTATGTAGCTTCTCGGACATAAAATTCGGGCAAAATCACAGATTTCAGATTAGTTAAAAGCGTTCATCGAAACAAGAAACGAAAACAATATTAATAAGAAACTATAACATAAAATAATTGATAACAAATAACATCAATAAATAAATGAAGTAAAGTTCACTTCGCAATATAAATAATACTATAAATAAAAAAAAAAGATTTCATCGCAGATATTTATAGTTATAATAATTTTGTGTCGAATTTGACATAGTTATTTAATAATATATTGGCTTGGCAAGGGGACTACAAATTTGTTCATAGAAATGCTAGGTATTCCACAGTAACAGTCATAGATATTTACTAGCTGAAACCAAAGAGAAAAGATACTATTATCTATTGTCAAAAGATAATAATAATAATAATCTATTGTCTTTGCTGAATCGTATTAGATTTAAGGCTTTCAATAGTTAGATGACAAATAGTTTTGTGTGATCTTTTCGCAAATCATGTAAATATTTTTCTTTCTTTACTCTATTTTTCATTAAATCGCAATGATTCTCTGCACTAAACTTCTAAAATTTATCATGATCAATTAGCAAAATCATTTCTGTGAAAGACATTTCCGTTTATTTTTTAAAAAAATACAATTTTTAATAGTTTAAGTACGTTTAAAACGTTCGTGGAACCTTAACCGCCATAGTATTTCACTTGTTGTGCAGCCAACTGATGGCACCCTACGCACACTTGCACACAGCCTAGTTGCAGCAAAGACAATCTATAACAAGACTGGACACTACGCAGTATCTTTCGGAAAAAATTTTGACCTTGGATTTTTTATTTAACTAGATGAGGGAAGTAGATAGCAACAGATGTTGCATGATAAAACAGAGAGAAAACATGACGAGGAACGGACATTCACCAATTCATTGACATCAAGTCAGAACGCCTATAAAAAAAACTCCATCAAATCATGTGCAGACATAGTTCAGCTGTGTTTGTGTTATTTCATTTCTCATATTGTTCCTATAGATAACTATGCAGCGACAAATGGGGAACAGAACAGCGTTCTGAGACGTGCTTTTAGCAAAAAGATGCACACAGATGCGAATGAGTAGTCATTCATTTTTGCATCTTTGCGTACTCTTTCCTTCGGATGTGAATTTCATAGGAATAATGGAATTGAAACTGTTCAATCGGATTTCTCTGTTCCGCTTATGCAATGATTTTTTGTGTTTTTTACACAAAAAATGCATATGTAGTAAGTGTCCAGTCTTCTTCTGGATAGTCTTTGGTTGCAGGCTTGTAGTTTACGGTGGTTTTGGTGGTGCACACAACACCGACTGTGTCAAGGTAGGCAAATCGCCTGCGACTGCGCAAGGTAGGAAAATCAAAGGCAAATAGGCAAATCGAAGTCGAAGTCGAAGTCCGTGTTCTGTTTAGTACTTAAGTTTGCGCTTGACTCTACAAAACTATGGACTAATTAAAAGTTTATTATCTGAGGAGTCTTAAGAAAACGCAGTCATTTACGATGATAAACATAATTGCGACTTCGGGCGGAACGTGAGTTTGACGGAGATGTTGTGTTCCTACTCTAGTCGATCGACTCGGTTACGTACATGCAATTTGAAAAAATTTAAATGAATAACCGTCATAGTCGGAGGTCTAGGTGTAAGTTTTACCTGTTCTTCACAAAACGAGCGGAGAACTTTCAATCAACGCGTTACTTTGATTGATGATTGACAGATGCCGGCCGCGATACGAACGACATATCGAGTCAGCTGATTCCAGCTAACGCCTCTGGCGACAATATTTGGAGTGTCAACTTTTTTTAATCAGCTGTGACGGAATTGAAAAATTCACCCGAGCTTTTCACGCACACACATCTGAACGCACTGAAAATCGTATGGGAAACTCTCATGTACACATGCAGACAGATAAAGACGCCGTGTCCATGTGAGTTACGCCCAGTAAAATAACATAGCAAGTGCTTGTGGGTGAACCCGACAATCACTTTCTATCGAAAATTCTGATTAAAACTTTATAATTTTGATTGTCCTTTTGACTTTCAGTTCCATACCAAAATTAGGTTGGAACCTCTGGCATGGGGTATGATTCTCTTATTGATGTCTTTGGTGTACGTCAAAGAGCTAATGGAGACGACAAGCCACCGGTTTTGCATAAAGCGCTTTGAAGCCAAAAACACGATGAGAATTGAGGCAAAACATGGTCGTTGCATGAAATTGTTGTTGTCTTAGCGTGTGAGTGAGTGGGACGGAACGGGTACGTTATGTCAATTTGTTATTGTTTTGCGTGTAAGTGAATGTGACGACGTCCGCCTTCAACTCAACCGCTGCTTGTGATCTCCAGTATCTCTTTGGTGTACGTAGACTGTGAAGTGAAGTAAGTTGATAAAAATCAATAGTTCAGTGTTTAAACATCTTAATGTTACTTTGTACTGATATTTCATACTCATGCCACACTTTTCGTCCTAGATACATTCCGAAAAAGTTGGCCGTAAAGCGAAATGCAGTATAACGAATCAAATAATTTAAGGAATAAGTAAACTGAATGTCTGGTAGCATTATCCGAAATCAGGACTCATAACGAAAAATTTTAGGTCTAAAACGACTAAGGGCCATAATTGAAAGGGCCGTTAAAGCGAGAAGATTTAGGGGGCCGTTAAAGCGAGAAGATTTAGGGAGCCGTATAGCGAAGTATGAGTGTACTTTCTTAAAAAGACAAAGTTCTAAGATTAAGATAAGTATTGTTCAATTAACTTAATCTATTATCTAATCGAACTATAATATTTCTGTGGTTGATCACCACATCAGTATTTATTTATCACCATAGTTTTCTTAAAGTACACATAACACCATCTCACACGATTCTCCATCTCTGTTTGGCCAAAAGTACGATTTGAAAAGTGTAAGTCTACTACGTCCTTACAAAACGATCAATACATGTCCGAGAATTGAGACAAAACATGGTCGTTATACCAAATTGTTATTGGCTTAGCGTGTGAGTAAGTGAGACAAAACAGGTACGTTATGTCAACTTAAAATACAGTTGGTACTAGTTGTTTCGGGGCAAGGATTTTATTTAAAAAATAATTTTATCAATAGAGAAGCTCTTTAATGAAATACTTTATTTTATTAAAATAATAAAGAAAAAATCGGCCAATAGTCTGGGTGCAACTTTATTATTTTATTGGTTGAAACGTGCTTAGTGCTGAGATGCGGTGTAGGTTACTATGCGACTGATAGCCTACAAAATAAGGTTCGAGATAGCCTTCTGGTTATTCCCTAGGCTGTCAGTGCCATAGTCACCTACACCGCATCTCAATGTGTACTTAACAGAAGCAATAATAATCAATGGCGCAACAGCCCAAATCTGGCCTAGGCCTTGAAGTAATGCTAGAGTTACTTCATTACGAAACCAACGGAACACTAGAAGCCGAAGTGGTCAGTTATACGCTGAGTTATACAACTGAGTGGACTGGTAGTCCAGCACCCAATCCCATTCTCAAAAATTACTTGTCGCCAAGCAGATTCGAACCTGGTACCAGGTGCACCGAATGCAAGTGCTCTAGTCACTAAGCCACCCAGACTAACAGAAAGAATACAGTAGTAAAAAAGCCTTTGCTCGGAGAGTGAACAAAATGTCAAATCGATCGTTAGATTCAGAAATAACGGAAGTCTTTCCAACTTACTACCCTTACCCGAATGACTTTTAAATATTCAATTATATATTATCCGATGGCAACGTATGACACCGAAAAAACATAAGTTCTGCAAGGTTATAGAATCCAATAAAATTTCTAATTTCTAATAGCAGTGTGAATCTTGATACATATTGCCAAAAATTCACAAAATACGAAATTTGTGCTTTACTGACATCTGCGTCTACTTCTTTTGCAGAGGGCTTGCACGCGAGATAAGTTTTTCTACTGCAAAAGTGAATGGTATGGTATGGTATAAGGGGTGGTGATGCTATCATCCTCCTTCACTTAGACGTTATTGTTCGTCAATTGTACTCCCCGTTTGAGTTTGAAGAACTCCTGGAACCTAAAACCATTTAGTAGATTTTATAAAGTTTGGTATGTTACATAGCTTTCCTTTATCGATATCACCGAGGTCATCGAGGAAATAAGCGCCGAGGTTCCGTCTTCTCGTTTTCGATAGGCCCGGACACTCACATAGGACGTGAAAGATTGACTCCTCCACTTCTGGGTCACCGCAGCTACGACAAAGATCATTTTCTTCGGCTCCCAGTCGTGATACTGAGCATGTAGTTAGGTTTGACCATCTATTGCCTGCCCACTGCAAGCATAGTGAGTCGATAGACTGATTTATGGATCCGATGGGAATAGCAATGTCCTGGTCCATCACTGGTGAGCTTAGGCTGGAGCCTGCTCGAGCGAGTTCATCAGCTTGCTCATTCCCCTGGATTCCACAGTGGCCTGGCACCCAGCAGAGGTAATATTGTGCCGTGTGCCGATGGTGTTAAGAAAACCACGACATCGTCTAACTAGTTTAGATCGTGTTGTGTTCGAGCTAAGGGCCTTAACTGCAAAAGTGAAAATACAATCAGTTTTACTGGAAAGTTAAAGTGTCAAGCACCTTGCACTTTATACTCAACAGCAATCGTGTAGTAAATTACATTAGAGCTACCGCTAGTGAGATAAGTGTATGTGATTTTAATTAATCGTTCTTATTTTAATAATTTAATGGAATTGTTTCTTACTTGAAATCCCGGTGAACCCCTAGCTTGCAACAGTGTGTAACATTTTTCCGAATTAGTAAAATGCAGGTTGCGTCAAGTGCAACCTCCAGTGCTACCAGGCGTACGATTTTCATCGTACATGTACGATTTTTCAGCCTTATGTACGATGAGAACCCTTCATCGTACGCAATATGTACGATTTTTCAACCATATGTCGAAATAAAAAATATAATGAAACATTTTTGTCATTTTTGTCCTAAAGGAACGTGAGGTAATAAATATAGCTCGAAAATGTTCTAAGGAAGAATATTATCAAGGAAATGAATTCACAGATATATGCGAGGGGAATACAAGTGACGGTGTGAGTGAGTTAGAAGTTGAAGGTTTTTTATATGCGTCTGGAATCGATGATTCGATAAGTCACTAAAACTAATAGTTTTCTCGTACTGAAACTTTAAACGCGATTATCTCAAAACTAGATCTTTAAAAACTGCTCCTATTGTAGCTCAAAAAGTTATGGATCGATTTGGTTAATTGGGAGCTTTCTGTTTATACAAATATCGGAAGGATATACCTAAAATTTTGAGGATATCGCGTAAATAAACCACTTTCTTGGGGTAAAAACTGTAACGAAAATATTCAAAAAGTTAACATTTGAGAGAAAAGCCTCATACCTTTTTTGTTTTATTTTTTTTATAATTGTTTAGGTATATCCTTTCCATCATCTGTTAGTATTCCAAAAATATTTTAGTTTTCAGTTTTAGATCAATACAATAAATATGACAAATGGAGCAGTTTTCGATGTCACACAAAAGTCACCTAAAAGAATATCCTATAAAAACATCATTTTGTTTTGTAAAAAAAACAACACTTGAAAGTTGTAATAATATCAAGTTAAAATCCTAAAATGATGCGATTATTTTATCACCATTAAAAAAATGCATGAAAAATGACTCATTTCTGGGCGTCTAAAGGGCTTACTCCCCTTAAATATGTAGTGTGTACCGAACACTTCCATGTTTGACTGATAAAATTTAACATTAAAGTGAATTGTACGATGAAATCTCCCTCGGTACTATTTTTTTTGTGGTATGGTACGATTTTTTAGGTTTGCAAATCTGGCAGCACTGGCAGCACTGGCAACCTCTAAGAATGCCTCTCTTACTTAATCTGATACCTCTACTCAGAAATTCTTCGATTGGAATGAAATTAATTTTCATTACACTCACCACAAGAGTCATCGAAAAAAATATTCCAATCTTGATGGTGACCCATGTACGAAAAGCAAACGGCACAGAACAGGCTTAGTACTGGTGTCAGAGTTGCCAGTTCTGGCAAATATTTCGGGTCCAGTATGTGTCCTAGCCTTGGTGAAACTCTGGCCCAATACTGGAGCGTCAGTAAAAAAAAAAAAAAAAAATTTTTAAAAAACTTTTTTTTTTTTTAACTACGATTTTATTTCCCTGTAAATATTTATTATTACTTTTTTTTTAAATGAAAATGTTTTTTTACACCTTGCACACTCTTGGATTCGAACCGTGGTTCCGTCGCACAAAACTCCGCTACGCTACCCACTAGGCTAATCTATAACCTGCTCGTTGTAGTGTTAAAGCCGAATCAAAATTGATTTTGAGAAACGAAAAATGTTTTTGCCAATATGTGCCCAATACAGAGCCGACAGTCCAGCAAATGCCGAAAGGCCATAGACTAGACATCAATAATACGCCAATTCTTGGCCCGCCACTGGTCTGGTAGTTTGTCAGTACCAAAAGAATACCGATCCACCAGTCTTGGCGGACAATTCGATGCAAATTCTGGGCAGTGTGCACGACTCCGTCGGACTCCGAAATTTCGCACATGTTTGTAACATACATAGTTTGATTGCTAAAAAACGTTAGATCTTCCGCAATAAATAAAAGTAGTATTAGTTAGTAGCTGTTAAATTTTTAAAAGTCTAAAAAATCTTTTCAGGGTGATGTAAAATAAATACTTTAAGGGCCGTATTATTCACTTCGGATTATGTATAGCTGCTGGTTAATTTCGGTTTTTCCTGAGGAAAACCCGGTTTTTAATCAGAAGTTATAAATAACTCGAGGTGAATAATACGGCCCTAAGTGATTTCAAAATTCACCTGTTAGAATCCAGTGATGTAAATCAGCAACTACTGCCGGATCAACTTGACAATAGTTTTGATTGAGCTAACAAAATTTTTTTTACCGTGTCCTACCCTCAATGACTTTAGCTAAAGATGAGTTTTCAACCAGTTGAGATGAGTATGAGGTGGTATTCACAAACAGAAAAAAAAAAAAAACCCTTAAATTATATCATCGTTCCAATATTTGATTAAATGAACCTTACAATTGGTACTAGGTCACAAAGGATTGCTTCCCAAGTAGCAAACTTAAAATTTCACTAAAACACTCTCAATCCGATGGAATGCCAATCAGTTTCTATTTCAAACATCATCTGTAATTAATTTTAAAACAAGTACTTATTTAGGGGAAATCAAGATCCCAACTTTCTAAATTCGTATCTCAAAACCTGCTAAGCATTTTATGCACTTGCGGCCCCTTAAAATAATCCACACCAAACAAAATGGTACAGCAAATATTCGAAAACTTTTCGAATTTTCCTCTGAATCCCGGTGAAACTTTTCCAGAGGATATGCCATATAATAAATTTACTTGTTAGACTCCCCCAGTCCATTGTAAGAAAATTAAGCGGAAATATCATTCCGGTCTACTGGAGTTTTCCTTTCTTGATGAACTTCCTTTTAGGAAGTAGGCGTTATAATATGATAGTTTCCTTTGTATAACACGCATATGAAATTAAATAAATTTTTGTTGGCTTTTTAGATATTTCGGAAGTTTCATTGGTTTGTAGTCTAATTAATCAGCTCTGGTTGATTAATCGGTTCTAACGGCAGTATGGTAATCTAAATCAGAACTAATTCTGCTGCTCGTATTAGTTTGAATCCATCACTTAGAACTTTTAATCCTAGCGCATATAAATTTCAAATGTGCATTATCGGTGTTATAGAATGTAGAACTAACGCGATAACAGCGATAAAGGTGGTTAATATGGTGCTTATTTGCACTAATGGAGAAGAGCTTCTGTAAGTCGGAGCTAAGATATTAAAAGCTTTTCTCGCTGGCTTTGATTTGATTTGCTTATATTATTTTTCGATTAACTGATTGTTACTCAATCATAATGTATTGAGTGATCAAATGCCCTTATTAGTGGCATACATAATATCTATATATTCAAGTACCGTGTTCAGCTAGGACACCTTTTAATTTCATAAAGTACTTAATTCCAAGTGAAGTCATTTATAAAGTAGATTTTTTTTAGTACCAACATTTTGTTCTTCACTTGTTGGCAAGTTTTATTAAGCGGGAACCATTTCGAAATTGCACACCATTCTTAATGTTTTTAGAAGAGCTCTTCTTAACAATCTCAAATTTAATTTGAATTGTTTCACTTTATGATACATTTTTGTAATTAAATAATTTTTTAACTGATGGTTATATAATTATAGTAAAATAATACAGCAGACAACGCATTGTATTGAACGCATTGGAAAGAAACAAATGTCATTACGGGAGGATGCAAAAAGGACTTTAAGGCCTCATATCACCCTGAAAATCGATTTTTTTTATTTTTACAAATTTTCATGTCAAGAATTATAAAAAAAAAAATTGAATTTAGAAAATTCCACTCCGTTACAACGTTATAGCACTAAATGTGACCATACATCGGTTTAAAGCGGCTTCCTGGCTATTTGCCGCGCCACTCTCAACAGCAGCGTTTAGCATATATTTTTTCACAAAAGCCGAGTATCATAGAAAACAAGGTCATTCATAGGACCATCTGTGAATAACCCGAAGATAAAAGAGGAAGAAAGCGTACAGTACGAAGCTAGAATCGGAGACTAGCCGTAAGTTAACGTTTTACCTATCAAAAACTTTAAACGCATTTTTCTTAAAACTATGTTTTAAGACATGGTAGGCACGGCACGATAACTCAGTCAGTTTTCAATATTTTTCAACTTTTTTTTTTAAATTTTGATAACTGTTTTTTCTATAGTCTATTGCTTTTTTAATTTTTTGATTGGAACTTTTTTTTGTAAATTATTAAACGCAAGTTTTTCATAACAAAACTTATAACTAAAGTTTGAAATACTGTAACTTATTAATTTTTGAAAAAAATAAAAATTCCCTCCGATAGACTATAACTACTACATTCTTTTACAAGATTCTTTTTCATTTTTGCAAATTGAATAATTTTTAGTGAAGTTATGATGCCGACCAGCAGGCGCCATGGTTTTCATAAGTAGTCCATTTATACCAGGAAAAAACAATGTTAATATTAAAAAACAACAAAAAAAAAAAATGTTTCTATAGTTGAATATGTAATAAGAAATGTGAACTCAACAATTAAATTTTTTTATCACCATAAAACCTTCATAATCATTTTTCAAATTTACTCAGGGTTATATGAGCCCTTAAGGGGGTTAGTGACCTGGATACGAAAATTTTTTTGGATTTTTTGTTTATATTTTATTATTTTTCTGCAAACAAACTGCAGATTTTTTAGATTGGTAAAAGTCATTTTGACTGTTTTATCTGTATCTTTTGTCCGGACCCATGTGAATGTGTCGAGTGATTTAGACCATACATCCAAATATAGTGTAGGATGCCAGAAGAGGAGGGGCCAGCTGATGAACTCACTCGATCAGGCTCCAGCCTTAGCTTTCTAGTGGAAGAACAACATGGTGCTGTTCCATAAAATAGTCTATCGACTCACAGGTAATAGATAGTCAAAACTAACTACATTAGCAAGTTTATCGTGAACCTGAGCAGGAAAGGTGTCAGCACACTAATCGAAGTGCTCACAGGGAAATGCTTGATCGGAAAACACGCTAAACGACAGGGTGTCTTTATCGTAGCTGCGGTGACCCAGAAGTGGAAGAGTTAATCTTCCACGTTATACTCTGTCCGAGTGGTCGGCTCTATCGGGAACGAGAGAACTGAGCAGCGATGCATATTTCCTGTATGACCTCGGTTATATCAATAAGGGGAATCTATGTAACATATTGTAAATTTCATAACATCCATAAAATAGTTTTAGGTTTAACGAGTTATCGAATGGGGAGTATAACGGATGAATATTTACGTTTATGTGAAGGAGGATGAAGATGATAACATCACCACCCCACATACAAAACCATACCATTCTTACACCGTGGATTGGTAGACTGTTAAATTCGCTACTAGACTTGCATAGCACAGTTCACATAATATGCCGGTATTTTAATAGGACGCATAGCTACAAAGTTTCCACCGAACAATCGATTTATTTGAATAATTAGTTTTGCAATTATTTACTTTCAGGAAAAAATAGTACAGAACCAATCCTCTACCAACGGTATTCTCTTCTATTGGTAGCCAAGGCAAAAACTGCCCTGACCAGGAACTCTCATCCGCGTCCAGATAATCGGAGTTATGTACTCAGTGCAATATCATGATAGCAGCATCCCCTAAAGATAAATGTGATTAAGACAGTGACAAAATCGACTTGAAAACCATGAGTTTAATTAAAAGTAAACACCTTTCAGGTAGGGTGATTAAACGATTTCAGGCATTTCATGTACAGACTAATTGAAACAAGGAATTACTGCTCTACGTGGCACTGTTGAGACTTCTGAGCATAATAAAAACACCAGGGAATAGTTACTGTTCTGGAATCGCATCAAGTTGTACTTTTAGAGGTAAGAAAGGTACGAAATTTTGGGAATTGGAAACTTGGACGTAGTTACATTTCACTGATTGTTGTTGGTCGTTAATTAATCAATGTCTTGGACAATATTTAAAACATAACGCAGTCACAATCGGCTGCAAGCCAATCGTATGATACTCTAGATGAAATACTGAACTCCGATTTATATTTTAGTTGGAAATATATCAAAAGAATGAGGAGTGCACAAGCAATTATTACATGACCTATTACTTACAGGTAGAAACTATTGTATAGTGGCTACATGATTTATAGTGAGTTCCACAAAGTAAGTTCGGACATTTTACAGAATTTTTGTATGGCAACTACATGAAGGACTTACGGGATATTGTTTATATTAATAGTTTCAGCTGCGACTAATATAAAATTAAAGTGTACAAAATTTCAAAGTCGTAACTTAAAGCGTTCTAAAGTTATCGTTCAATATTGGTGAACACGTGTTTTAAGGACTTTTGTATGACAGCTACCCGAAGGAGTCGACGGATGGCACTAATTAATGAACTCCGTCTTGGTTTTGGTATAAAACTAATTCCTGTAAAATTTTAAATCCCTGCTTTAACTCGTTCTGGAGTTATAGTGGATTCAGTAACAAGCATACATTTTTGAAGAACTTTTCGAGGCTGTTACACGAAGGACTCATTCGATTTGCATCATATTCGGAACTTTCGCTTCAAACATTGTAAAATTTAAGTGTACAAAATTTCGAGTTCCTAACTTGAAGCATTCGAGCAATAAATGTGAAAACGTATTTCAAGGACCCTGGTATGGGAGGTACCCGAAGGAGTGGGAGGTTAGGAAAATAATATAT
Organism: Beris chalybata; assembly: GCA_949128065.1. Lineage (NCBI taxonomy): Eukaryota > Metazoa > Arthropoda > Insecta > Diptera > Stratiomyidae > Beris > Beris chalybata. The sequence continues at coordinate 92,911,779 of OX421897.1, forward strand.
AACTTTTTTTCGTCCGAGGCTCGGTTCTATGCGTTACAAACTTTTCGGGCTGGATTGAACTTATAATACTCTATATGATTTCATCTAGAGTATAAAAATAGTGACATGCATGAGTTAATTAAAATAAAAATTCTGCCAAAAGTCAGGGCGCAACTCTATTATTTTTTGAGTAAAAGTCCGGAATACGTTTATATGTATTTTACTATGCGACTAACAACATTAAAAATAACGTTCCCTCCTGTTTATGCCCTATTCACCTCATACCATCACCCCCTGCAGAAGTACGGGAAGGTGGGGCAAAGTGAGCCCTCTAAGGTTTGTACCGAGATTCTATGAAATGGGTAATAGTTATAAAATCCTTTTCATGCAAAATCAATAGCTTAGGATGTTAGCTTAGTCATGTATTCGTTAAATGAAATTATTGATGCTGATAAAAAAGTTATCTACTTCTTTCTATACATACTTCAAAGTGCCCACTTTGCCCCACTACTGGGGTAAAGTGAGCCCTTCCAAGGGGTATAGTATAATTTCATCTAAAACTGGAAAAAAAGAATATGGCAATGGATCAATTAAGACAAACAATATGATTTTAGTAAATTGAAATGAAATTAAGTGTGTTGAGAGCAGGCTCTGCTTTAAGGAGTAGCCGTGAGAACACCGAAATATTTACTGGCCTTCTTTAGGTCAATTTTTTTCAGCAACAGAAGCTATTGCATTTTTCATCGCGACTTGAGTCCACTGTTGTTGCATTTGCATTTGTTGTATGTTTTAGCCATGTTAAAATTGTTATTTTTAATTATCAAATAAAATTGTATTGGTATGCGGTGAAATTCGCCCGGGGCTCACTTTACCCCGAATGAATACTAAACGGTAAGCATCTGCTAAAATTTATATAGTTTTTAAATAATCTTCAAATCTTACTTTGGAAGTTTCACAATCCGTACCCCAATCTCAAGGATACTGTTCCAAACAATTCTCAGTCGCTAACAAGTTTTTTTAATCAAATTATTAAACACTGATATTTACATCAAATAGTACCAAAATCTTAATATGATAAAATTCGCGAAACTGAAATTAAAGTGACCTTCTTTTATAGTGCATTGTGGTCAATGCTTGATGCTTTACCGTATAATTTATTTTGCAAAGAGATTGCGCTATTGCAAACTAGAAATTTTAAGGGGACTCACTTTACCTTGCTAGCCCACTTTACCCCACCTTCCACTACCCTTAAAATGTTATTCTCTCTTTAAGATCATACATGGTACAGAGACTATTCCACACTTTCGCACTCCATCTCTCCCCTCAAAAATTTTACATTTAATGAATCGCTCTTGTAATCTGATTTACTAAAACCAAATTTTTAATTTTTTCATTCAGAAGATATTCTAATCCAAAGTTTTTTACCTCCTCTTAAAAATTTTGTTCTCATCTAGGCTGCTGATATCCTTTCAGATATCCACCAAGTTTTAATCCTCTGGGATCAACTTTTTTTTTACGATTATTATTTGGTCAGTTTTTTGATTGGAGTTATACCGACCCATTAAATGTGAGTGGAAGAATACCAACAAGGGCAATAGCAAGATTAATAGAATCAAAGTCTTGAATATGTACGGAAGTTACTAAAAATAAGAGGTACAGTACGAAGTACTGACCAAAACTCAACCAAACGAACCATAATTTCAATATAATCTTGTATGTACACAGTAAAAAATTTTGGAGTAAAAGATAGAAAAACTTATAATTTTCCATTTATAAAGCTACTTATGCCATTTTAGGTATAAACTCTATAAAATTTCATTAGATAGAACTGTCTAATTCTATTCACTTATTAAATTTATTAAAAATACGAATAAAACTAGAGACTTACACCAACCACGTTCAAAGTAATAGGATTCCGTATAAAAATTACACAGTTATTAGTATAAATTCTATAATATTTGAATAGGTAAAACTATAAAAAAATAGGGATAGAATTTGAAATTTACTTCAAAGGCGATCAAAGTAATAGGACTCCGCATAGAAATTTCACGATAAGTGTTTTTCTGAGTATTTATTGCACCAGCTCCATGAAAAATATTTTGTATGTATTTATGGTGAAATTCATTTTCAACGTTACGATCATTGGACCCGACACGCGAATAATATCTTTTTGTGAATTTCAAAAGTGAAAAAAATAGTGAAAGTAGTATGTTCTTCTGGTCCCGAAATTACGTTTGCAGATTTTAAGGAAGAGAAGGTAAGATTCGATTTTATCGAAATATTTGTTGTGTGTTTCATTTGTGCTTTTATCGATTCAAGGACGTCAACATTTGCAATGGACGAAGATAATTTTATCGAGTTTAAATGAAGTGCCGATTTCGCGATAGAAGAAGGGATTTTCCTAAATTTCGTGCAGCAGTTCTTTTTGCACCCATTATTGTTTTTAAAGATCATCGGAATTAGAATAATTCTTCAGGTTTGTTAATAGTTATGGTAGTGATATATGTGATACATATTTAAGTGATAAATATTTATAGAAATTGCAACATGTGAGAAGATTCCGCTTGCGGACACGGACATTGGATGTAGTGTATATATTACACCTGCAGCTTCAAGAAAAGACAATAAGATATACCTACATATTTAATAAGACAAATTTAATTAATTTTTTTAGTTTGAAATCGATTTTTTAATAAAATTGTTAAGCTTCTGAAATAAAGTTTATATGTATATCCAAATACACATTCGGACATGTTTTTAATTATAGGTATTTTGATAAGCAATTTTTATAATTTTCAGATACCAAATAGTTGAGGAATATTACGTACAGGTATACAATATAAATATAGTAATTCCGTTCTTTTTGATTTTATTATGTACATACGAGTATATACCCATATCTAAACCTATGTAGGTTTAAATATGGGTATATACTCGTATGTATATAATAAAATCAAAAAGAACGGAATTAAAATATTTATTCCAATCTAGTTATAAAGCTTATTCAAAATTGGCATATACTAATGTATAGTGATTCTTATAAGTTTAATAGTCTTTAAGATACATTGGTGCATACTTGTTTCTGATAAAAAGTATACTAAAATAAGTAGACTCTTTCTATATGATGCCAACATATAGATTTTATCTATAAAATTTATTGAAATTACACCAAAATTTTTTACCGTGTAGTTGCAAATGTTTTGTTATCACAGAATTAGAGTATCATCATGAATTTCTTTCAGTTTTTTGTTTGTATTTGAGCGAATGAATTTTTGTTGTTAATCTTTTTACTAAATACACTGAAGATAATAATATAAATTAAGATCAAGACTTTTGAACTATTATTTCCATAGAAAATTGAACATTAAATAACTACTAGTATCTGTTTCAAATGTTTTGTTCGCAACTGTATATGTTTTAAAGATTTACAACATCTTAGGTCTGATGAGATATCAATTGTTTTTTTTAAAGGAGCTTCTATATAATTGCCCTAAATATCGGTCTCAGAATTTATTTTTATTTAACCCTTTAAGGTAAGCAAGAAATTTACTAACATTATTATTTTTCGGGATAAAGTCTAGGAGATGGTTGAAGTCGGAGTGCGTCAGAACTGCTTACGCCACTCCCAACAATAAAACATCCCTAAATTTATAACTACCTATTATGTAAACTTTTTCTTTTTATTTACTGAATCTTGAGTATTACACAGTTTGCTGCTTTTTACGTGACTATGGTCGCGTTTATGTGCAGACCAGACCAATCTAAAATGATCAAAAAAAACCAGTTCGGTCGCACGCATAAATGTAAACCGGACCAGTCCATTTGGACTTATTTTGGTTCTGATTTTGGTACGATCCAACCGAAACCGAACCACATAAATGGTCTTAGACCAAAACATAACCTACAATAGTGCTGGCCAAACAAAATTAAAACGTCAAAGCATACATCTGTGAAAATAAAAATGACTGAACGGTGGACATTTGACGAAGTGTCCACTTTGCGCAAACTTAGCGATGTGCAGTTACAAATTTGCATCCATGATTGAAAATGATATTTAAAATGACAGCTTCAAAATTGGTTATGTTGAAAAGCACACATAAATGCAAGACCGAAAAAGACCAAACCGGTCTTTTTAGACTGGTCCGGTCTGCACGTAAACGCGACCAATGTTATGTTCCTTCAGGAATAATCTTCTTTTGGGATTCTCAATTATTACACAATTGGAATAAATTTCATATTTAAAACAATTTAAATGATTAAAAAACGATTTCCCAAGTTCTTTTTCTCACTATTTTCAATCAAAGTTTTCATATTCTTCAATCTGAAATCGCTGGCAGTGATTGAAACGTCACCTTTCAACTTAAAACTCTCCTTTGCGGTCTTTCAAATAAGGTGAAATATGATTGATTGGCTCCAGCCTAAATATGTGTGTTATATTCAAATCGGAGGAGAATTTATTCTTCGTGAAAAGAAGCTGATTATATGGGGACGAACACCTTCGTTTTGCACCAGCTACAAATGAGTACCCACTGTCTGAAATGTTGAAAATATGCTAACTATGATGAAAGGATGCAATAAAGAAAGGTTACGCATTTTAAGGCTATCAAAATTGATTACATCTACTTAATACATCTTACTTACTTACAGGAGATAGATGGAACGTCTCCTTGGAACGTAACGAGACAGGTTGGGTATTTTGATGCATTGAAATTGATTCTATTCTTTCTCACAAATTCAACAATTTCAGTAATTCGTATAAGAGTTCTGTGAGAGTACGATATTTGGTATGGTTAGGAGCTTAGGTGCACTTGATTACGTAAAATTGGTAAACAAAGCTTGGTAAGCAAAGCTCGACTGAAAAAACCAATTTAGGTATAGGTATTAGGATCCACAGACGAGTGTGAATGGTTTGATAATACCTTGAGGAATCCAAACGAAGGCGTGAAGTGTGTCCTCAACGAAAAATGGAAATGATCAAATGGAAAATTCGAAGAAGGAGTAGGTCCTAATTACAAATAAAATCGGATGGCCAGGATCTTGTCTTTTGGAGAAGCACTGTTGTAGCCATTTATGTACTAATAGGGGTCACCTAGGAACTGAAAAGGAAGCGTCTAAACGTTTCAATAGAAATCGCATTTTACTGATTTATTGGTGCTGTACAAGGGCTGTTCTAGAAGTACTCGAACTAGCCAAAAGAAGATAAAAAAAATCACATTTTTAGTGAAGTGTCACAATTTTGAACAAACTGTGCCTTTTCAGATTTTAGCATACGTCACAATTTCTACGTTTTAAAAAACATCACAGAATTGCAGCTAAAATTATCGAATTTATATACATCTAAATAAGTTGGATATTACGTTGATATCAGCTCGTTGACTATATACGTACTACATATATTCACATTATTGGGTGATACACTGGTGATATTGACCCACAGCTCCTTTGGCTGATGGCTATTTTAGGCTAATTATATAGGTCCAAACGAAATCTTAGATAAAATCTATATGTTGGCATTATATAGAAAGAGTCTACTTATTTTAGTATACTTTTTATCAGAAACAAGTATGCACCAATATAGGTATCTTAGGTATTCGGAATCCTATTACTTTAAACGTGGTTGGTGTAAGTCTCTAGTTTTATTCGTATTTTTTATACATTTAACAAGTTAATGGAATTAGACAGTTCTATCTATAGAAATTTTATAGAGTTTATACCTAAAATGGCATAAATAGCTTTATAAATGGAAAAGCAAAACTTTTTCTATCTTTTACTCCAAAATTTTTTACCTTGTAGAGTCAATACACAAAATGAGCAAGAACACGCATTTGAATCACCGTTTAATCGCTGTAACAAGTATATTAAAACTTGGGCGAATATTTTAAATAAAAAAAATGAAAAATATTCATATATTTTTTTTAATGAGGTTTTCCATAGCCATTCTCGAAACTAATTTGTAGTACTGTGTATACTGGCCTTAAAGATTCATACATATATAATTTTAGGATATACAACCCCAAGGGTTGTAAGATGGTTGACTCTTAGATTGGATGAGATATGGAATTGTTTTTTACTTTCTTAATCGTAAATAAATGCCTAAAAATATATATACAGTCAAAACCGGATATAACGACATCGCTTTTAACGACGGATTGGGTTATAACGACTAATGGCATGGTCCCGGTCGAATCTCTATTCAAAGGAATGTATCTAAATTGCATATTGCTTATAACGCCTATTGGATATAGCGACGGTCCCTTCAATGTCGTTATATCCGGTTTTGACTGTATATATATATGTAATTATTATATATTATGTATATACATATATAAATGTATAATTAATATAGGATTTTGAATATTCAACCGCGAAAAGGATTGCAAATGTTTTAAGAATTATCGCCATACTGTAGATCTGATGAGATACCTATGTACATATATGGTAAAAGCGGTTCTTACCTCTACGGGTATTTCATGTAATCGACTAAGAAATTATTTCTCGATTTTTCTAAATCGAGCTTACTTTTACGTTAATTTCATGTTATCTCCTATTATTGTTATTCTCCTCTTCAAACCTAAGTGAAGAGGCAGAAAATTGGTTTTTAATTCTATGGTCTTTTAGTGAAATCGCTTAAATACTAATTTCAGAATTTGTATGGTATTCAAACCAAAAGGAAGTGTTAAGGTGTTTTTAACTTTTGACGAAGTTGGAACAAAATTCCAGACGCCTACTCGCGTTTTCGATATGTATGTTCTAAAAATCGATATTGTCAATATTTTTATTTCTATTAAGAAAATGAACTTTCCTAAAAAAACTTTTTTTCTTTTAACTGTTTACGGAATATTTCGATTTTGAGTGCGCTATGTTCATAGTTCGGATCTGAAAACATTTACGTCATTACTTTGACGTTTAAACTTATAACAGTTAAACGCTTCATTACACTTCTCATCACTTAAATTGCACTTGTAAAACTTTCAATCTTCATTCCGATTTGAAAATTAAAAATGACATTTTAATTCCACCATTGCGTGGAATATCATGTTGTAAACAATACACTTACATACAGTAGACTCGCGAAAAATTGAACTAATTTAAACCAGGCAAGTTCAAGTTATCGAGAGGTTCAAGCTATTGGATAGATTTTTTTTCAGTTTAGTTAGTGTTTATTTTTTTATTTTATTTACATAATATTTAAAATGATGTTGAAGTCCGATGTTCGGCTTTTAAGATTTTTTGTGTTCCTACTGCTTAGTACCGATTATCCAAATAAAATATTAAATATAATATAATAAATAATTAACCGGATCTAGAAAAAAAACTCTTTATCGGAAGGCCACAAAGATATAAGGAAAGTCTTGAGTTGTGCTTAGGACAAGCCCCGCCAATTCTTGTCTTGACTACACTTTCTATTGTTTATTCTTTATGTAACTATTTTTATTACTTTTCCGTTTTCTCCCCTTTTTATACTGAAACTCATCGTCCAAAACACGGTCGACTAGGAGAGCACAAGCCACGACGTCAACCATTTCACTTTTTTTGAAGCGAAAAGTATTGGCATGAATGAGCGTCTATGGGAAACAAAAATTTATGCATAGTACGCATGAATGACATGGAAGAATTTCCGTCTATGGGGCCCTTAAGGTAGAATAATGTTCAGGGTTAGGCAAGTTAGCTTTTGTCCTTTATGAGGTGCCATATCAAACAATATCAGACAATTTACAAAATATTGAAATAATAAACTTTACGAATTGAGTATCGCGAGGACTAATTCGGATTCTTCAACGAAAAACAAAAGAAAACACCCCTTATGTTCCTCAACTACTAATTAAATAAATACTTAATATGTTTTGAACATACATTCGTACGTACCAATCGCAAAAACGCACTATGTACATGCATTGTTCAAGTTTTAGAGCGTTAATTTTCTGTATGTTCAAGTTTTAGAGTTAGTAATGTAAAAAATCTATTGTTCAAGTTACTGGATGATTTAAGTTTTCGATGTTCAAGTTTTCGCGAGTCTACTGTATTTGAAAATGAAGCAATTTATCATTCCGACAAGAGAAATTGTCATTGTTAAGCTTAAAAGACTGTCTAAAAGAATTCACGATACACCATGTACCTATCATTTGCTTAAGAGGTTTCTAGTCTCACGTTTTCCTTTCAATTTGATTATAGGTCACTACTGGATTTAGTTATTCAGAACAAAAGCGTCACAGAAACCCGATTTTAATTTAGTGAGAAATTGCTTAGTCAAGTCCTTGATACACAAGAACCGTAGGATAGACGCGATTTCGTTGTAAAATATATTTGTATAATTTGTACCTTACTTGGTTGTATAATAGTAACAGAAAGAAAGTTTCTGTGGGTTTAAGGCACCATGAGTCCAGTACGACCATTTTTTGTCCCTGTTTAATTTTTTTTCTTGAGAGGATTTTAATCGTTTGAAATCGTTTTTCGTTCGTGTAATTTGGCGTAGACAATACGCCTGCATCTTTCGCTGTCTATCAGCGAACTAATTTTGATTTTAGAGAAAAAAATAGTGTTATATGTTTTCAAATTATTTCAAAGGCATAGCTATTAAAAATCAATAATTTTTCATTGATTTATCTTCTACCAATTATACCAATTAATTATACTATCTATGATACTTTTCAATGAAATGTGGTCTTCTTATGTAATTCTTAACATGAAAATCGTGAAAAATTGCTTGAGTTTGACTTCATATATTATTAACAAAAATGAAAATTTTTTAAAATTTTCTTTATGGAGGGCCTTCTTCAAGATTTTTTCTAGCATTATATTAATGAAAATGACATGTGAATTATTCATGAAATAGGAAATATGCGTTAAAAAAATTCGAATTTACGCATTTTAAAAAAAGTTTAAGGGTTGTTGTTCTAATAGCTTTTTTTTCCAAATACAATTTTGAATTTTTTTGTTATGGATGTCATAGTTTACATACCAGCTAATAAAATGGTGTAATTTTATTTATTTTTTTGTTGCCATTAACGTGAAATATCGGTAAGAAAAACGTCATAAATCATCAAAATTTCATTTAACGTGCACGTAGAGCCTTAATTCCGAAAGAAATTTTTTTTATTGCCGAGTCACAAACGTGGCATTTTTGAATCTAGAGACGTAGTCCATGACCAGAAATCTCCCGAAATGTAAAAAATATATTAGAAGCATTCGCTGGGCTTGAAAAGAAAAGCTGTTGCATTGCAAGTATTATAAGAAGTCGGTCAAGGAACTAACAGAATTACTTAATTATATAATTGCGTCAAAATAAATAAAATACAAATGAAAAATTGCAGGACTTAAAACGAAAAAATTGAAAGTAATATGTCTAAAGTGCAGTGTGCAAATTTTCAAGCCGATCGGTATATTAGATTCTTGGAAATTTTTACTACCGACTTCAAAAAAGTAGTTTTGAGAAAAATGCGTTTAATGTTTTTAAGAGAAATAAAACAAAGAAAATGGAATTGATGGTATCATCGATACCAGGCCCATAATGTGAAGGTCCTGCTGCAGCTGCGAGGTCCAATGAATCCTTTTGTTCCTGTCTGAGTCGAACTCTGGATTCTCGGGTCTGAGCCTTCCCTTGAGATGCTGCCGTGTGGCCGTGATCAGGTTGCCGATAAAGACATGTTTAATACAAGGCGCTTTAAATCTCTCTCACTGCTACAGTTTTGCCCCAATCGACTTGAAATTTTGAGACAATATTCCTGACATGATGAATTATTCCATACAATTTTTTCAAAAAAATTAATTTTTTTAAGTGTCAAGACCCGCATAAGTTCTTAAGATGATAGTACACTCTAACCTCGCTATACTGTTTCGTTATAAGGCCTAATTTCTAATTATGCTCCAAGATATGCGGTTAATTTATTACTTAAAAGAATTCGTTATACAGCGTTTCACTTTGCAGCCAACTTTGCCGGAATGTACATATGTAGGCCGTAAAGCGAGGTATAAGTGTTGTTGCATTTGGATAACTGACTGTGGCGGTGCAACCGCGATGGAGGCAACTGCGAACGGATGAAGGAACTTCGAGTATATGTCGAGGAACCTGTTGCCAAACTGCACTGGCAGTAGGGACGACTGCTAATACGTTAGACGAGACTAGACTGCAAATAGCAGGTGATCTTACTTTGAGGTAGTCCCTGAATTTTATAAAATCAAACAGCTGATAGTTGATATAACCTTGCATAATCATTGATTTGAGTTTTACCATGTTTCGTTTGTGTTTTAAGGCTGTGAAGACGAGGAAAATGTTTAATTTGTTATTTTAGAGACAGATGAACGTATAGATCCTGAATAAAAAAAGAAAGCCCACCAAATATTAATTAAGCAGTTTAAATTTAAAAGAATAAAAAAAAATCGTTTGACCCAATAATTAAGTGACCTTAGATTTCACTTATTTGACTTGTTTTTATTTATTTCATATATTTGCGCAATATAATAATCAATGGCGCAACAGCCCAAATCGGGCCTCTAGGCCTTGAAGTAATGCTAGAGTTACTTCATTACTAGATCCACTAGGAGGTGAAGTAATCAGCCACACGCTCGGCCGTGATTATTAACCCGATCTTAACTCAAGTACTCATTTACAGCTGAGTGAACTGGTAGTCCGGCACCCCATCCAAATCCAAATAGGTACAATTAAAACTTTTGGGAGTAATACTAGAGTTACTTCATTGCAACGGAACACTAGGAGGTGAAGTGGTCAGCTACACGCTCGTTCGTGATTATTACCCTTATTTTAACTCAGGCACTCATTTACAGCTGAGTGAACTGGAAGTCCGGTACCCAACCCCATTCTTGAAAATTACTTGTTACCAAGCAGATTCGAACCTGGTACCAGGTGCATCGCAGGCAAGTGCTCTAACCACTAAGGCACCCAGACTAGAGATGGATAAGCTCGATGTAAATCGCAGGAGTATAGGAGTAGTGTAGAGATTTTGCTCACTAATGAGCTCGAATTTTATTTCAATTCAACACAAATTTCAATAAAATTTCTACTAATCATAAATACCCATCAAAGTCAATTAACAGAAATAGAAATGGAAAATCAAAATAAATACCTCCAAGACAAACGCCATCTTTTTTACCAGGAAACGAGCCGCTAGATATCTCCCTAGCCCCAGTATAAATATTCTTGGTGACTCCATAACTTGGTCACAAAATATCAAATGTTTAGGAATACACCTAGATAAGAAACTTACGTTCAAATACCATTCTATCGAAGCAATATCCAAAACAATGAAGAGCATTCGAAAACTATACCCTCTTTTTAACAGGAAATACCATCTTTCCACCGAAAACAAATTGCTAATTTACAAGCCATTCATGCGTCCCCTGCTTCTGTATGGCGCACCGGTTTGGAACTGCTGTTCTAATACTCACAAAAAACAAATACAAATTACCCAGAACAAGTGCCTCAAGATCATCGTATAAATACTTACATAGTAGGCAAACTCCCTATGTTCACCATAGTCCACAAAATTTGCCGCATAAAAAAATTGTACCTCTCAAATGGACGATTTTGATTGGTTGTACCTCTCAAAATTTCAAACAGCTGATGACTGAGACAAATCTTTCGTCTCTTTTAATTACGTACGTGCAATGTAGCTTTACCGCTTTTTTGTCCGTTTTGGTTGTTTTTATGCTTATTTCGTGTATTGCCATATCCCTATCTCACTCTCACGTCATTTTCCCTAATTACTATTCCATACGTACCAAATTGTGCAAAAGAAACATAATTGTGTGTCAGAGTAATCGCCCTCGACTGAAAGAGAATCAGCTTCTGAATACGTGTAGATTGTACGCCCATTAGTGTGTTTACATCGAGAATTCGAGCGGAGTTTGGCTACTATGTAAGTATTTATACTATGCTCAAGATCATCCTGAATAAGCCCTGGCATTACTCAACTCACCTACTGCACAAATTAGCAAACCTACCGCTAGTTCAAGACGCTATCGCCAAATACGAGTCAATTTTTAAAAATAAATGTGATTCGTTAGACAACCCGCTGATTCTCTCTCTCCTTTCTACATAGGCGCAAATGTAGTAAACTGTAACTGTTGCACCCCCTAGCTCTAGTTCTTACTTCAAGTTCTAGATTAAGTTATACTTTTATTTTTATTTTATTTTTATTTTTTATGTTATTTTTTCAATACAAGGTTTTTGCTAATTCCTTTTCCTTGTGTTAACTTTATTCTAATACATAATGTAAGTATATTTACACTTCAATTTAAATTATACGAGCTCCATGGATGCAAAGGATTTATCCTGATCACAAAATAATTTATAATAAGCGCAACCGTATTGTTATTATTAAGGAATTAAATAAAGAATTTTAATTTGAATTTGAAAAATTTCTACTTCGGGCCTAAACGGTTTCACGAGTTATATAGTGAATTCCGTAAATTGAGAAGAAGTAGAATGATTTTGTTCGACCCAGCATCCATGTTTCAAATTCCCAAATCCTAGATCACGCCATTCTTCAGCTATCATGCGTACGGACAGACAGACGGAGAGACGGATAGCAGGAGTATTGAGGGTTTTTGTCCACAAATGACCGGAAAAAAGTGTATATCTATATTTAGTGGACAGTCAATGCGTTACAAACTTTTTGGCAAAAATGTTTTGTTATTTTGTATTCCATGAAATTGTATATTTCGCAGCTGGAATAAAATAAAGTCTGCCAAAAAGAACAGAATGAGTTTTCGTTTCATTACTTGAGAATGCGTTGCGCTAACTTAGAAACAGAAGAATCGAGAGCAACCCCGTAGAACAATATGGCCCCAAGAATTGTTGTTAGTGAATTAAGGTCACATTTAGTCACTAATAACACTAATTTTCAGCGAACCACAGATCGTTATCTTTCAGTTCCGAATCTCATTAAAACCCATTATATTTTCCTTTCTTTATAGCTGGATTATGATCCGATCAATATGCCCAGTTTATGGTAAGTCTAATAAATGAATAAATAAATTTTGATAACGATATGTTTTTATGAACCTATTATTGCTTAAATTTATTACATTTGGAAAAAATTTACAGGCAGTACTTACTTTATTATTTGAATAATAAAGTATTTTTTGTAACAGATCTCAAGAAAGGATGACCTGATGGAAATTACTGAGCACTAAGTAATGAAACTCCTTACCGTCATAAAATCAATCTATAAGTCCACTATTAGAACTCTTCCATCAAAATTGCAAGCAATTAACCGCTTTCCGAGTGTGGTCATGTTATTCGACCTGCTTTTATTACAAGAAATTGTCAAGGACCCACTACACTGTGTTTGTCTAATAATAAAAGTCGTCTGCCGACAATCATACGTTTTCAATTTTCACACTATTGTACCTACGAATATTTCTGATCATCACTAAACAATTTCTCAATACATCACTTATGAAGAGAAGATTAAAAAAAAAATAATAATAGAAAGGACCGACTAAAGGACCTACCTTTTTATAAATGATGAATTATCAGATGAATATGGGCTTCAAATCACTTTCTTCCACTTCACATTCACTTTTCACTTTTCTTTATCAAAATTAAATATCGGTAACGGAAATGTTCAACTCAGTTTTTAAGAATGATGTTCGAGGTTGAGTGTCCTTTGCTCGTCGGTTATTTTTTCAATTTGGGACCGTTAAAAATCAAAGACACTTGTTCTTGTGATTTTGAAGATATTGACGATACGAGATTCGGATGATAACTTGGAAGCTTAGTTTTGTCCTCAAGCTTTTTATACGTCCGTGGAATCGGTGTACCGCGCGAGTTCCAGGCTTATCTCATCAGCTACGTAACGCAACCTACTACGCAATGGTAAGGGTGGTTCTTCCTTGCAACCCCTCATACGCGACTGTCGCGTCGTCGTAGTTTGTATAGGAGCTTTGGGTGCCCACCCACCTTACTCTATATCTCGACATATTGCTACGTGTTGGATGCTTTGATAAGGTTCACTTCGACATACATAGTTACAAGTTGTTGCGGCTCCTCAAACCAAACATCCAGCCCCAAAAATGAACTTGTTGCATGCGCAACACTATTTATTGGTTTCGTCGTACATCTGCATAAGTTTCGTACTGGGAACAGGAACAGCTCTTGATAACTTAGTGATTTATAGAAAATGTTATTGGCTAATTAATTATTTTTTATTACAAGACTTCCGCTGTTTTAGTTTAAGCCAGCGCGGTTTGCAAATACAAAATGTTGGCTGTCATTCGGACGACATTAGGTTTATTTGTTTCGCTCATTTTTATTGAACGTTCTTATTTAATAAGGTTTTTAATTGTACGAGATGTGCAGTTTTAATTTATGGTCCTCGTTTCAGCGATATAGTACTAATTGAAACGACCTGTTAAGTGTTTAATTTCAAATTAAAGATATCGATACATAATGTCTCAGTGCCGAGACTACTACATTGTTTCGATATATGAGCCGTTGTATTTGAAAGTGGAATAAGTCCATTTTGAAAAAAATATTTTTTGTGACATTGTAACATTATTCTATACAACACGAAGCAACTTTCTGAAAATCTATTGATGCAATTGTTTCATCACACTTTTAACAAATACAAGTAAATTTTTCTGAAAGATGGCATAAATATTTTTAAACATGTTAAAACGTAAAGCATGTCGATATAAAAACGACACTTTCAAAATCAACGGCTCATACTATGTACTTATTAGACTCGCGGTAAAATGTTGACTGTACTCTCGAAGTTATAGTGAGGGTGGTGTGTATTTAAGTCCGGTGTAAAATTGGCATAATTTAAGAAAAAATAAGTGTAGAAACTTGAAAATTTACTTAATCTACGTGAATTTGCAAGCACTGAAAGTAGTAAATCTTAAATTATATAAAACTTAAGCCGAGAAATGCTAAAAACCCCTAATCAACTTTTAAAGTCTTAGGGCCGTTATTACGACCTTCAGTGAAATTTTAACCAGAACTTTGACTGTAAGTTTCGTATGAGCATCTGTCAGTTAAAGTTTCAGTTAGAACGTTACTGACGATCGTAGGAACGGGCCTAAGGAGCATAACTTTTACGAATTGAACAAAATATTTTGATGCATTCATAATAGGTATAAATCTTGCGATAAGTAATAGTAATACAATAACCAAGGATTTCAGATTGGGCTATTTCCCCCGACTTGGGATATTTAAATATTCAAAAGCAACTTATAGCTTTTTGTACTATTCGGCCGCTGCAAATTGTGTTATTTTCTAGTTTGTAAAGAACCGATTTAGAACGAATAAAAATAGAAAAATAAGGAAACTGAATTTCACTCGTCTCTTGGGTTTAATCTTCAGTCGTAATGATTTCACACGCTATATACATATATCGTATTTGCAGTTGGTTCGACCAGTTGTTTGAAGCAGTTTGTTTTTTAAGTCATGGACACCCATAAAAATATAAAATACAAGAGACAATTGATTTACTAATATTAATAACTGTCGTAGAGTTCCTTAATTTTTTGAATGTTTTTTTAATTATTATGTTCAATGGATTGGTAGGTAAGAAACACATCTTGCAAAATTTTCCCCCAAAAAAGATTGTTATATGTGGTGTAATCAAAGTTTCCAGAGAAAATCAAGAACTTCCTAATATTGTAGAGAGCTCGATATACCTACTTCTCATATGTTCAACTTTTCGCATGTTCAACACACTCACATGTTCTACACTTCTCGCTTGGAATAGGTTCTTCTTCTACGTTCCACACACAAAACTGAATATGCCAGAAATATCTCGACTCTATACATGCAGTATATAAGCGCTGCAGAATTTTAATACGGAATAATGTTCTACTGTGGTAGTGAAGGTGGAAGTATATTTTTAAAGTGATATTCATTGATAACAGCGATCAAGTATTACATGAAATCGGGACGAGTTGTTATTCAATATTGATATGTATTTTGTAACATTAATTAATATACGCATTAAAGCTGAAACCAGGACAATTAGCATAAAATTTTTGATTCAATCGAAATAGAAATTGAAAATTACAAATTATTTTTTAAACATAATTTTATTGTTCGACTGAAATCAAAACTGTGCTCAAATAATTTTCACTAAGATTGTGAGGGAGAAGGAAAACCTGTAATGAGAAACGGATATAGAGTGAAACAAACAGATATTCTATTCAACAAAAAATATTAACGATATTTGTATGATTGTAATTTTTTGCAGTGGTTGCTGTCTACTCCTTTAAAAATTCGATAAGCTAGCTCCCTCACAATCTTAATAAAAATTGTTTGCAGTTGTCATGTAAATCAGCTTTAAAATATCAAAGTTGGGAGAGTATTTCGGCTACAAGTTTTCGTTCCGGTTTCGGATAAGATTTTTTAAGAATCATTTATTAGAATTATTGAATTTTTACACATGACTCTCTTCAAAATAATCTTTTTCAACATTACAGAAATTGTTCTTCTTGAATTGCCCAACACCTCTGACGATTTCTCTAATTGGCTCTAAAGTACGGATGTTATGGGCTACGCACCTGATAAATAGATTTATCAACTCAGCCGTATACTTCAGATCAGATTAGTTACCAAATAGCTTTTCCCGTCCGCGGTCTGGTTCCATTATCGGAAAAACACGTTTTCAAAGATTTGGCCTTTCAGCCCCTAAGAGGATATAAAAAGGTTGAACACGTTTTCACGAATTCCGTCATGCTTTTTAGGACTGATAGACATCAAATTAGTTTTAATTCCTTGGGGTTTCTCCATGTATTTATCTTGAAACTAATTTCGATACGTTTTCACAATATTATATACAGTAAAACCTGTCTAAAACGGATAGCTGTGGTACCCAACTTTTTGTTCAGTTTTATCAGATTTCTGTTTTATATCTACAGTTTTGTTCAGCAAAAGTCTTGATTTCAAGTACAGTAGATACTAAAAATAATAAACAAACAAAAAAATTAAAATATGTAACGTTTCGAAGTTAAATTAAAATTGAAAACAAGAGGAAGATGGAGTCAATGAAAATTTTATTAAAAATATTATTTGTTCCATGCCAATTAAGCATGGGAGAGAATATTACTCAAAAGCTCCATCTTGACCCCGTTGTCCAAATTTTTGATGACATCATTGCACAATTTCTCCTTAATTAGATCAATAGTTCCTTCAGTTGTTGAATGGTGTTGAGTTTATTGGGGTAAGCCATGCTTTTGAGGTAGCCCAAAAGAAAAATGTTCAACGGAGTCAATTCGCACGATCTCTGTGGCCAATTGATTTCGCTGTTTCTGGAATTATTGACCCGGGGAACTTCAGCTGTGTGGCACTTCGCACCATCTTGCTGGAACTACATCCATGTCATAATCATACTATATTGGACACAAGAAGTCGGTGATCATGGCACGGTACCTTTCCGCTCACTCTGACAGAGCTGCCAGGTGTATTTTCGACCAATCACTCCACCAGTGCAAAACGCACACAACAAAGTGAGATTTTCTGGATGCGTTTGCTTTTCGAAGAGTGACCCAGGATTCTCATCAGCCCATATTCTGCAACTCTGCTTGTTGACGTATCCACTAAGATGGAAATAAACATAATCAGAAAATATTCTTTTGGATCTTGGAACGTTCGCTCCCTTTACAGAACAGGTGCACTGCGAGAGCTTCTTAATGAAGTTTCAGGATACAATATCAACATTCTGGTGGTCCAAGAAACGAGATGGCTTGGCACTACTGCAGGCCCTGGCCTGATTCAATTGATGATGATGATGATGATGTTTTGCACCTTACCAACAATTTAAACTACTAAAATTTCAAAACAGATGTATAACTAGAAGGTAATTTTTCAAAGTATATTTCTGTATGCGACCCCAGTTTGGCATGATATCTCAAATTGCTATATCAAAGAATTGCAAATTGCCCAAAATAAAGTCCTTAAATTATTGCTAAACTGACCCTGGTATTTCTACACGCGGAAGCTTCATGAAATTACAAATGTTTTAAAAATAAAGGATAAGATGGACATCATTCATCAAAACTTTGCTGATCGAATTTCGATATCGAAAAATCTACTAATCGCAGGACTATTTAGCTAATTAGTTCATATTTAAGTCTTAGGTTAGTTCTAGTTTTAAGAATAGTCTTAAGTTGTATATGTATATACGGTTTTTCACTTTGCTGTATTTCCTTAATCTTATATACTAATTACACTTCTTACGACTAAACACGAAAAATATTAGTTGAAATGGGTACAGATACTCAATACCTCTAAATCAGTGATCTTCAACCCGCGGCCCGCCGCATTAATATCCGTGGCCCGCCAAACGATTTAGTTTCAATAATTCATATTTGATGCCATTTCGATAGCCACAACAGTGTTATGTTGTATCGATGATAAAAAGAACAAAGAGTTCAGAAGATTACATCATTTTGTTGATTTTTAAATGTGATCATATGTACTTCACCCTCAAACAACGGTATAAAAACGTGTTCAGTTGGCCACTTAACGTAGACCGTAATAAGTAGGCTGAAAAGTTCGTAGGCTAACATAGTTAAAAAAATGTTTGATGAAATTCGATTTTATTATTCAACAAGCCGCGTACCGCGGCTACGCGTGCTACGCTCACATTGTTCTATTGCCCCTGTTACTCCCGTTTTTTCCCGTTGATCCCGTTTCTCCGGTAGATCCATTGGTCCCGTTTCTCCCGTTGCTCCCGTTTCTCTCGTTGATCCATTGCTCCTGATTCTCTCGTTGCTTCTGTTTCTGCCGATGCTCCTGTTACTCCCGCTGCTCCGATTTCTCCCGTTGCTTCCGTTACTCCATCCTCTATCCACAATCCTCCATCTTCCATTCTCTATTCGCCATCCAGCATCCTCCATCCACCATCCTCCATCTTCCATTCTCTATCCACTATCCACCATCCGCTATACACAATCCACTATACACCATCTTCCATCTTCTATCCGCCATCCTTAATCCATTTTCCATCCACCATCCTTCATCTGCCATCCTCCATCCTCTATCCATAATCTTCCATCCGTATTCCGTCCATTATCATCTTTCCATCATCTACTATCCTATATCTACCGTCCACCATTCCCTTTCGACCATCCTCTATCAACCATTCTCCATCCACCATTCATCATCCTCCATCCTCCATTCACCATCCACCATCATCCATCTCCATCCATCATCCTCCATCCTAGGTACATCTAAAATCCTCTATCTTCTATCCACCATCCTCCATCCATCCATCCTCCATCCATCATGCTCCATCCCTCACCTACCATTCTATATCTACCATACCCCATCCTCTATCCACCATCCACCATCCACCATACTCAATCTTCTATCCTCCATTCTCTGTCTTCCATCATCAATCCCCCATCCTTCATCCACCATCCTCAATCCACCATCCTTCATCTACCATCCACCAACCTCCATCCTCTATCCAGTATCTTCCACCTTCCATCTTCCATCCACTATCCTCTATCCACCATCCATCGTCAAACTTTAGTAATAGGAATGAATAACGAATGCACCGGAAACGAAAACGAACAAACTGCCGCTAAATCATTTGAAATACTCTCAAATCTTGAAATAACTCTCGTACCAGCAATTGTAAAATGTTTTTGTTAACGCAGAACGGGACGTATGCTCAATATATCAGCGAACTTTCATCGTAATCGGATGAATAGTATAGGAAAGCGCAAACAAACAATTAGAGCACCAGAGTACTAAAATCGCAAAAAAAAATTGAGATATGTCAAAAAAAACAATTGTTTTTCATTCGATCGGGACTAAACTTCACAGGAGCCATCCCGGAACTACTCTACACGTTCCCTGAAAATTTTATCAAAATCGGTTCAGCGGCTTAGCATTTCATAGGGAACATAAATACATACATTGCCTTCGAGGGTGATACAACGATTGTAACGGTCAGGCAATTTTGCGATACCATGTTTGTAGTACGATTTCTCTTTAGTCTCAAAATAGGCCTCAGTCTCAGCGATTACTTCTTCATAAGTCCTGAATTTCTTTCCAGCGAGCATTCTTTTAAGGTCTACAAACAGGAAAAAGTCGCTGGGTCCAGATCTGGAGAATACGGCGGATGGGGAAGCAATTCGTACCCTAACTCATGAAATTTTGCCATCGTTTTCATTGACTTGTGACACGGTACATTGTCTTGCTGAAACAGCACTTTTTTGTTCTTCAAATGGGTTTTTTCGTGATTTCGCCCTTCAAACGCACCATCAACGCTATGTAATAATCGCTGTTTTTAAAGGAGAAATCTAAAAATTATGGACTTTTGGAGTTTTACATATTGTATGTTGAAAAAGATCAATTTCCAGCAATCAGATCTTATGCACTGTTGACAGCATCCCTTTTTGGCAGCACTTACATTTGTGAGCAGCTTTTTTACAAAATGAAGAATGTGAAGTCAAAATTGAGAAATCGTGTTTCTGACACTAATTTAGAGAACTCTCTTCGAATTGCTTCATCCAACATAACAGCCACCGCCGACTTAAACTCAAGCCGTGCACATATGATAATTCGTCGTGAGAAATCCCTCGATTTTGCCTCGTCGCGGATTGGAACGAGAAAATATACCAGTTCAATGGAGAGTCTTTTTGGAACGGTTTCGTAACAATCTTTTATTATCCCTGAGCGCGATGTTTTAATAAAAAACTTTAGAATTTACGAATCCTCTAGACTCGATACTGAAAAACAAATGTTCAGAATCATAACAATAAGCGATTTGTTTCACATAACAAAAACTACCTTTAAAAAATAAGCAAAATAACTGCACATTTTTTAAATGGCGGAATGTCGACATTGCTGTAAATTGCGATATGTTTGTATTCCTAATTTTTTCTATGAAAACTCAATTCCAGATAAGAAAAGAAGTCTAATTCTCAGTTCTGAATATGTTTGTAAACTATTTCACATTGCTGTGCCTAACAAAATCTTGTACTTTAATAGAAAACTTGGATTTTATCATCCAAGTCACGCATCTCCCATACAAAATTGTTGCGAATCGTATGGAGCTGTAATGTTTGTTATGACTCTGATTTTTTAGTTGAATTCAGCTGCGCGGCTATAGTTCAGAGGGCTATTAATGTAACAGCCAATGCTGACAGATTAGTGAAAGAGAAACTGTGTCTGATTTTTCATTGAACTAAAAAATTAATAGGTATTTTGATATTTTTAATTTAGTTTTGCGCAACATATTTCATTTCATTTTCCATAATTGATTTCACTGTAATTTTAAAACTTAATAAAAACTTATTTCAAAAAAACATGTATTTTCCTTCCAAGTTGAAAGACAATATACATAATTACATATAATACGGTGTATATACATAATTAGATTAATGCGGCCTTCTAGTACTTCCATAACAAAAATTTGGCCCTTCATTGAAATAAGGTTGAAGACCACTGCTCTAAATGGTTACTTTAGAAAACAGAAACAGTGAATTTTATACATACTTACATACATGTTAGGCAAAATAAAAAAGAATTAGAATTTTATGTATAAAATTATTTTAAACATTTTTGTAACACTCTAGTTCCATAATAAATTATAAGCATTTTTCCGTCTTTCACTTGCAGTTAGTCATACTCAAATTCACTCATGTCACATGTCAACCGTTTCGCGAAAAATTTCGTTCTGCGAAACACGTTCTGTTTCCGTTTTAGACAGGTTTCCAGTTTATACAGTGTGTTTGCATTGGAAAATGCTCCATTCCCAGTTTTTTCGTCCGTTATGGCAGGATTCCGTTCTATACAGGGTCCGTTTTAGACAGATTTTACTGTCTCTCCTTAGTGAACTATGAAATTTACTACTTAACTGCTGGTGAGTTTTTATGTAATAGCCTACAAATTGATTTCAATATTTTCTGATATCCACCCCTGGAGGTAGTATAAAGGAGTTTCACACTTTTCGCAGATTCCTACATACATATTTCTAAGATCTGATGAAATATCGGAATTATTTCTTTCTGTAAAATTGCCTGTTTTCAGGATTTTTAAATATTCAAACCAAACGGGTTGTTAGGGGGTTCCATAGTAACCCACCCAGCATCTGAGCATTAAACGCGTTCCGGACTTCCACCCAACAAAATAATAAAGTTACGGGCACATTTTACTTTATTACTTTTTAATATACAATAAAGTATTTATATTGTTTTTATTTTATTAATAAAAACGAACACGACTAACTAAAATACTTTTTATTTGAGTTCAAAACTCATTCGATTCCCAGGTAGATGCTCGCATAACCTACCACAGGATGGTCTTTGTGGCTTTAAAGGTTATGCGATGTTCTGATAGTAAAATATATTTTAGTCACTGTTCGACCAGGGGCCTTATTACTGAATACGATACGGTCAAAATCAATCGTAAATTCAAAATTTCAGTATGCAGAATTTAGGAATTTACGATCTATTTTGATCGTATCGTATTCAGTAATAAGGCCCCAGAACTATTTTTTTTAAGTGTATGTTGGTTCCTTTATCCATCTCAACAATATGCCATTATTGTTACAACCAGCATGATACATACATAGGTACATACATAGTACATACTAGGTATATGTCTTTACAAACTAAACGCATTTTGATGAATTCCGCTTTACTAGGTGCGGATGATATGCAGTTTCTTAATCCCTTCACAGTAAGGTAGTTAGAAGTACGCAGCTGTATAGATCAAAGACTACTTTATGCATAGTTCTTGAAAATTTATCTTTCGATTGCCTGAATGATGTTCCAAAACCGTTCAGAAAATTGAATCTAAATAAATCGAAATGTTGGACTTTTCATGAAAGAGACTCTTCATTAACACACCTAAGATTCTAGAATACTCCGGTTAAGAATAAAAGTAAAGAGTACCCCGGTTAAAAATGTTAGTTCTAACAGGACATACAGAGCAACTTCGAAATTACTTCCGACATTCTCAACTTTTCTTTGATATTAAAATGAATCTTATAAAAGTTTTATCAAACATAGTCAATGAATAAATTGCTCGTACATGTAAAATAGTTTGTAAACTTTTGAACTTTTTGCGTATCCATTATTAGTATGTATGTAGTAGAATAATAGCGATGCAAAGGAACCCAACAAACTAAAAAGTCCGACATCGTTACGAATTCGCTACGATTAGTCGGTATAACCCGCCGACATCAGACACGACTTCGTAACGATATGAAGTACCGATATGAAGTATATGTATAAGTTAACACGTTGACGGACAGTAGAAACAAGTGAAATTCGAAAATTGACACTATATGTTTTTGTAATTTTTAGAATATTAGAAGTATAGTTTTACTCTTTCTGCTTAAATACACTTAATTTTGATTAATTCAGCACCTTTAATTAGGTTGCGGCTACAACCGTCATGGCGCCAGCGGACTCTAGACACTATGTAATGGGACGATGGCGGCTATAACAGCAAAAATTTAAAAACGTAAATGACAGGTTTAATGACTGAAATAAGCAATTTTTTGTGAGCAACAAAGTATTTTTGGGAGTTTTACACGAAATGTTAGTTCATGATCAAACAAAAATAAATAAATGACAAATAAATTTATTATAATTTTATAATTATTATACATTATTTTCGGTATGCCATGTTTCAAAGCATGGTGCAGGACACAGTGCAGGTTTTGATATGCAATTCTTGCAGCAATATGATGTTTCCTTCCTTACTCCCTGTTTATAACATTGTTTACAACGCTGAAAATATGTTTTTCGCTGATAATTTTCAGGAGGAGAAATTTTCTCAGGAAAATGCTGTGTTCCATTGTTGTTGATTTCATTGGCTTGGATTCGTGCACGTTTAAATTGAACCAAAGACCTTCCATCCTGTTTATAATCTATGCCAGTTAGAGATCGTATAATTGCTTCCCTGAATTCTATAAACTTCATTTGAGAACCTGTCTTTTCTTTAAAGATGTAGTAAGAATTCCACACTGCTACATCCAGTAGATGAAAGATTATCTTTTTATACCATCTAATTGTTTTTCGTGGACAGGAATAATAGGACATCATCTGATCTGCTCTGTCGACACCTGACATATTCTGATTATAATTCACTATTTCAATTGGTTTTCTCTTTTCCTGTTGTCGACGGTTAGCTGTGTTTATCATACTTGGGTGGTAAGCTGTTGTTAGACATAGCACATCCCGTTTATCTTTCCATTTGGACACGTATGTCTGATTTTGGCGTCGCCATACATGTTCTCCTTTTCTAAGCTTACGACCTGTTATTTCTTGCGGCAGACCCTTCCTATTTACACGAAGAGTTCCTGTCACATGTGTCTTTTTGCTCAGTAATTTGTTAGCCAATGGTACACTGTTGTAATAGTTATCCATGAACAAATGATGCCCTTTGTTTAAATATGACTGCATCAATCGCATCACAAGACTTTCAATAGTTGTCATGTTTTCTTCGTTTTCTCGATGGCCTTTGTATATTTCTATGTTCAAAACATAACCTTGGGCAGAACAAAGTTCGTACAATTTAATTCCGTATTTTGCCTTTTTGCCTTTCATGTACGTGCGAAAAGAAAGCCTTCCTCGAAATAATAACAAAGATTCGTCTAATGATAATGCCTCATTTGGTGCATATGCATTCGCAAACTTTTTTATGAGCAAATCAAGAAATATTTTTATTTTCCTCAAACGGTCGTTTGAATTTTCTTCTTCTACACAAAAGCATCTCAATATTTGCTCAAACCTCCTTCCAGACATTTGTGAAGGAAAAGCTGGGTGGTAATGTAATGCATCAATGGAAAAGAGTTTTCTAATACTGGAGAATTTTAGCTGGGACTGAAGCAAACACAAACCCAAAAACTTTCTCATTTCAATCGTATCAGTATTTTTGAAATTTGCCTTCCTACTATTCCTTGTATGTGGCCGTGTTTGATTGCAAAGTTTTAGGCCGTAATCATTCGTAGATTTTATAATCATTTCCATTACTTGGTCATCCCAAATTTTTTCAAAAACCTGAATTGTATTTTATCATTATGAAATAAGAAGGTTTTCGTTCACCAGTAGTGAAAATCCTTTTAATTAATAAAAAAAAAATTAATCATCCATAACATCTAGATCACCTAGTATAATTAAAATTTTCTTCTAAGGATCTTAATATTTTACTGTAATTGATAAACGAGTTTCCTACTTTCTTTATCATTGTAAAATTACTTCAAATAAGATTTGTTACATGTTTGTTTCTTTATATTCTTGTTTCTATCGTTATGTAGTATTTGAATAACTCCAATTGTTTGTAAATCTATGATGATAAACATATATCATATTATCATCTCCTGGCAATAAGAGTTTTAATCGGAAATAAAGCGCTCGTTTCAAGATAGATATGAAGTTTCGTTCTCTCCATTGTTACGTAACGTCAATGGAGAAGGACGAATATAAATATAAACACATGTTCGACATGTGTGTGAAATTCGATATTTATCAATTCATAGGAGATGCTTTGCCCGCAACTTGATATGAAATAGTAAAGCTCGATTGATTAATTTCGAAAATTTATGTTATATAGAAGAATTGTTTTTGAAAGATGTATGGCTACTAAGGTCGTTTCTCAATTCCTTGCTTCGGCTACGTCTACGTCTAGTTATAACAGTTAATGATGTCAGACGTAGCAAAGCTGTGTCTAAACTCATTTTCGGTTCTACCAGTCAATCTAAGCAAACGTAAAAAAATTCAAATTTTTCTGTGGAATTTAAAGAATTTTTGATTTTTGAAGTGTCAAATAAGCATCAGCGGATCCATTTTGACGGTTTAGCCGAGCTTTTCCTAAACTGTTATAATAGCAATGCTATGCTGTGACGTCAACATAGACGCAAACGTAGACGAAGCAAGGAATTGGGAAACGACCTTAGTGTTTAAAATTTTGTGATACTGGTTTTCATCGCATCACTGATAGCTTTTTATTTACAGGGCGCTGCACCACAAGTAGATGCCGCTTCATTCTATCCGAATGTACTATATTAATGAGTATACATGAAGGGTTGAATTCAGATTGAATTAAGATTTAATCATTTAAAATCGCATGTAGACACAAATCAGATTGAAATAATTTCGACTCAATCCGATCCAACTTTTCGTCCTGGCATTGGCGGATACAGGGGTAGGGGCGCAGGGGGCGATGGCCCCCCTCCCAAGAGCGAACGCCCTCCCTCAAGAGCGATTCCGAATTTTCTAAACATAAAATATATGGTCAGTCCCGTGCAATCGGGGGTTTTGGGGGTTCAAACCCCCCCTCCCACCCATTTTTTGGTTTTTGGTCATCACATTTAGTATGGTGGGAACTTGCTAAACACCCCCCCCCCCCCCCCCCCCCAATTCATACAATCCTGCGCACGGGCCTGTATATGGTACATAAACCGTTCACCGATTTTTTTAACTTCACTGCAATGTGGACCGTAATTAGCATTTACTGTAGTATACAGAACCGTAATAAAAAATCTCCAACAATCTGGGCGCAACTTTTTTATTTTTCCGGCTGAAGTTCGCAACGCATTCAATTCTGAGATGCGGTGTAGGTTACTATGTGATTGAAAACCTAACAAAAAGTTCGGGAAGCGGTTAGAATAACATATGCATTACATAATTGGGTCATATTCCATTAAATAATTCGGTTTTTTGCGGTCTAGGGGTTGCAGAAGGAAAACACTTACAAATAGGTGATCATTAAACAAGCCCGTGGAAGTGAAAACACTATTCGATATTTTTAATATTTTTAATTTCTCACCAAAAAGTCAAAATGAGGACGAACTAATGCAGTTTTCTCTCTGTATTCTCCCCAAATGAGAAAGCACCGTACTTGACTACGCATTTGGCAATCTTTCATTTCTCATTTGGTGAGAATACAGAGAGAAAACTGCATTAATTCGTCCTCATTTTGACTTTTTAGTGAGAAATTTCTCACTCATAAGTTACAGAACTGAACTACAGATCTGAGAGATATGGCAAAATTCATGAAAAAGTATACAACCACTTTACACCCCCTTAGGGTTCGAATTCATTCTAGATATTCATATGAAGAATCCGTAAAATAAAAATGAGTTCGATATTTTTGAAGACCTAGTAGAATTTGACGAAAATCGTGAAAATATATGCATTCTATTTTCCCTGATAATTTTTTTTTGCTCCCCTTCCGAACGCAAATGCATATTCGGATTTTTTTAAATCAGAATTACGTTTGTAGTTAATTTACATATACACACCGAGTTTCAACTTTCTAGAATAAGCCGTTCCATAGTTAGGTAAAACACCCCCCATCCCGTGCCTTACTACCACTAAAAGAAATTATATTTTTCCAACATGCCACTACTATAGCTCTATCTAAATACCAAGTTTCAGCTTTATATCATTATAGGTTCTAAAGATATACACATTAAAACTTTTCCCTTTTCACCCTCCCCCGCCCTTACGCTCTTCATCCACACCTCCAAATTTTTTTCCTGCTCAGGTTCTATTGGGCCTATTTGTGGTAAAAAATTTGAGCATCTATCTTTCGCTGTGCTTGAGATATGAAACGTGATTTTATTGAAAAATTCTTATCCCCTCCACTTCTATGCCCGACTACCCCTTTAAAAAATTTTACTTTGAGCAATCTTTATTTATCGACCTTTAAGGGGGATTTCCATTGTCGTCACAATTCTGCGTTAAGGTACAATCTGGCTTGTACTGCCGACCGGCGCGGTCAGCAGTAACTGTCAACCTTTTCACTCACAACCGTCCACTGCCGAGCAGTTGCAAACAGACAACACAGCTTGTTTTGGCCTGAAGCAGTAGTCTACTGCCGGCAGTTTCTGATAACCGCGACGGTCGGCAGTACCAGCCAGACTGTACCTTCAGAGCGACGGACGCAACAATCAACCAATCAGATTTTAGTTCAAGGCACGGGGTGCGTCTGCGTCACACGTCGAACATTCTTCAGCTTTTTTCAGTGCGCAAAATTAAATTGCTATGAGTTTTCTGTCATTTCGAGTTTCGTGCACTTTTTACTGCTTACTGTGAAAATACTGGCAATATTAGTGTCCCTGAGATTACTGTTTGATTTTTTATTGACCGTATCTAATCCCTCCACACTATTAAACAATTATAACATTCAAAAATTATAAACTTTTTTATCAGTTTATATTTGACAGTACTGTGCGTTAGAGAAATTGCGTTGCAAATGTAAACTAGAAACTGAAAACCGTGGCAGAAAAATGTGCGTCCGTCCGACGCTAACCCGCAGACTGCATTGGACTTATTTTAAGTTAAAGCTTCAGTTATGACATGAAAATGTCCCATGCAGCCTACGTATGGTAAGACTTTTTTCGGGCAAGACTAAAAAGTCGGATATTTAGTCTTGGCACAAAATCCAGACATAAATTTGATATTGCACAACAAAGATGGCGGAATTGAAAATGAATCGCACAATAAATCTTCCAACAAATGTGACTCAAGGCTATGTAGATCCCTTTTCTCCAAAATCGAGGTTTCTTTCTCACGCGACGTAGCTGTCGCGTGTATAAATTATGCAATTCTTTCAATGCGTTCAGTGCAAGAACCCCACGTTGTTGTCCGTTCGAATACATGTTACCAAATTAAAAGTCTTAACAAGATTGGCCTAGCTTCAGAGTTTGACAGATGGCATTCAATCTCTTTGACAATTGGCTTACCATAAAAAAGTCCAATGCAGTCTGCGGGTAAGACGCATAAATGCAACGACAATGGAAATCCACCTTTATACTCAAATCGAATTTTATTTTTCTAGAGCCATTGTTTCGTGAGATATCGTAATCCTTCAAACTATTTTACGTACGGCGGACGGGCGGCGGACGGCGTTTCTTTCTCATTTTTTTGTTGGTTATAGTATGTTAAAGATTTCCCAAAAAAGATGTCCGAGTTCTCTTTGAAAATTCATATCTTAGGTAATTTTTATCTTTCAATAATAAAGTAGAGCTTATTTTAAATATTGATGTTGTTTTTGTTAGTTAAAAAATGAGATAGAAACAAAAACTTGAACTTAAATTATTTGGCCCTAGTTCTTCAAGTACAAACATTTTTGAAAGAATCGGAGATAGTAAGATCCCGTAATCAGATAATACTTTTTTTTTTGCTAAGTGCAGTAGTCTATGTAGCTAAATTCACATTTAACTTGATCAAACAAAATAGCCAAATAAATTTGTACCAATTTTGTACCAATTCTACCACGCTATTAATTTTTTGATCCGACTTCGGTCCGAGTGGCTGGGCGTTACTTTTACGTAATATAAGGAAAAGGTTACGAGAAAAATACATAGAAATTAAAAAAAAAATTGATTCAGTAGCGGCTGTGTTTCTCGTCGATATTGATAACTATCACTGGCCTAGACCTCCCAGTGGACTTCGAAGGTATAGCCATCAGTATATAGTATGATCGACACTCACGTAGATTCAAGAACTGGTGAATGACTTCGGATTCGTCTCAGTACTGAAACTGAGCGCATAGTGGGTTTTCACGATGACGCACCAAAACTGACAGTCAGTTTTGGGCCCGAGTTTGCACCATGAGTAAGTAGGATAGGCTTGATAAAATCGACATTGGCCCTGCAATGATTCGCTCTAGAGCACATATAGGACTCGGAACATTACTAGTACAAAACTCAAAGGATTATTTTTTTAATGAGGAATACGCGCCAAAGGCTAGCTGTACGACAAATTTGGACAACCATGAGATTTGTGCAGTCAAAATAGTGACCTAATTTGTAAGCGCAGTGGAACTAGGACATCTTTACTTTGGGGGCAGACCAAAATATATGTATGTTTGTTTTGTCTATCATCAATTTGAAGTTCTTCATATTGAGGAAGAATCAAAATGTGTGCTGCTTGGCGACAGAAGAAACCCACTACCGCATATGTATTATGTGTATGTGAACGTAATACAGCGGATGTGGATGGCCGTGCAGAAAAATTAAAAGTAATTCTCCCGTCGTCCGCACAGCGATGCCAATAGTTTAGTGTAAATTTTGTACAAAATGTTGATTTTGAAATATTCAAACTTGATCAAAATTTTGTTATGACGACGAATCGCAATGTCGTATAACACGTCAATTTTAAAAATATCTATCGTCCGTTGCCCGTGTTTCCTGCGAAGAACACTCTCACGGCTTCGAATCTTTGTCGATGGCTGCCTCTTTACAATTGGTGGTACGCGTTTCGTTTAGAGTCCATTCGGTTAGTGACACTTCGTGCATGATTTAGCAACGGTGCAACGGGAACAACTAAACACAACGATACTATTTACGAACTTATAAATAGAATTATTGCCAAGACAATTTCAACTAACGACTCAATACAGGTTCAACCAATTCCTATAATATTCAACTTTATGTTTGTTCGAAACAGTAAAAAAACCAGAAGCTAAAAGTTTTATCAAAAAGGAATACAAAATTCACGAGAATCTCGTGGGAGACATCACCTATTACAACTTTATGATAATTTTAAGATCCATAATAGCAAACGATGACGACATTTCCATCGAATTTAAATAATGTAGACAGAAAAGCTATAATGGTGTCGTCCTTATACTAATCAGTGGAGCTTTTTGGTGAAGAGGAATACTGCGGAAGGACACGAAGTAATGAATTGCAGTGACTGTTTTCGAGTATCCTACGAAACTGTTATTTTATGCGGTTATGAAAACATTATGCTTTCAGAATAGAGATAGTGAACATTTTTGTAATAGAAATATTTAATATAATTTTTGCTCATAGTTCAACATCCTTCATTATCCTTTCATTAATAAATCTCGTTTTTTTAAACTTTTAGTGCTGTATCTGGGTGAATATTATTTTAATAAAGTTACCTAACTCACTTTATTTCTTTTAGAAGGTATCTCTAGGTTTTCTAGTAAGGATGGTGGAATCACTCTATCTTTTGGCTCGTCATACTCGTATGTATATGTGTTACATATTTCGTTTAAAATTTCTAATACCTGGTAAAGTGTCTAATATAAATTCAGGATTTTTTTTTGAAGATTACAATTTCAAGTTCGTCAGATTTCCATAATTTTCTCGAGAATGGAAAATCTGTACTGGGTGATACTTAACAATATTCTGCGAGTTACACAAACAAAAATGCAAGATTATACGAATGATGAGCTTGGGTACTGATTTGAATATGTTTTGATTGACATATGCTCTACAAACAAACGTTTATGAAATTTTATAATGTATGAAATCTTATAATTTCTACACGTCAAGTTGACGTTAGGAAATAGTGACTATGCACATTTGGAATTATATTCATCGAATAACTTCAGCCTGACACGAGCTTGTTTTGTGATAAAAAAACACGTTTTCAAAGGTTTTGCCATTTCAACCCTTAAAATAAGGGATTGAACATGTTTTCACGCATTCTGTCATACTTCTTAAGCTAGTATTACACTGTAGGCCAGGCGGCCAAATATTTGACCATAAAAATTTGACCGAATTTCGTGTCAAATATCCATTTGGCACGCTGCCCGATTGCGATATTACACTATCTGACATATTTGACAAAATCGTAAAATTTGCTATTCGT
Organism: Beris chalybata; assembly: GCA_949128065.1. Lineage (NCBI taxonomy): Eukaryota > Metazoa > Arthropoda > Insecta > Diptera > Stratiomyidae > Beris > Beris chalybata. Next base: position 92,943,306 of record OX421897.1, read on the forward strand.
GTCAAACTGTCAAACGCTATCAGGTCGGAACGAAATTCTGACTAGATTGTTCAAATCTAAATCGACGTGTTGGCAGACATCACACAAACAAAAAACCGAACTACAGTACTTAAAATAATTAATTATATAACTATTGCTATTTGTTTAACTGATTGCCACAAAAAATTTTCACGAGTGACATTTCCTATTTGACCCATTTGACACAATCGTTTTTCCAGAAATCTCAAACGGTCAAATGTGGTCAAATGAAACATTTTGTCAAAAAGCAGTTGACCATTACACTATCTGACACCATCTGACAGCATTTGACAGGGAAAATGGTCAAATATTTAACCGCCTGGCATACAGTGTAATACTAGCTTTAGGACTTATAGACATCAAATTGATTTTAACTTCCTCAGGCTTGAAACTAATTTCAGGATTTTTTAATTTTTAATGACTTTGATATGGCGATTACAACTGAACACAAAATGAAGTCAAAATTTCATAACAAGTGTTTTAATGACTTTTGTTTAGAAGCTAGAGAACTTGGAACGTGCGTTCCCTGTACAGAACTGGAGCAGTGAGAGCGCTCCTGGAACAGGCGAACAAATACAAGATAAACATCATCGCACTCCAAGAAACTAAATTGTGAGGTAGCGAGATTACCGACATTAGATCGCACACAATTTTCAAAAGTGGGAAATCTTCGGGAAGCCGCGAGTTTGGAGTTGCGTTCATCGTCGACAACAAATTTAAACATCAAGCTACCTACTTCAAACCCGTTAATGAACGATTGTGTGCAATCCGCATTAAAACAAAATTCTTTAATGTTTGGCTTATTAATGTCCACGCCCCAACGAAAGACAAAGACGACGAAGTTAAAGATGATTTCTACAGCACCTTAGAATCAACATTCGACTCCTTCCCGTCGAACGATATAAAAATAGTATTAGGTGACTTTAACGCGAAAGTGAGCAAAGAGGAAACCTATATAGGGACAATTGGAAGGCACAGTCTTCATGATATAAGTAATGATATAGTAACGGCAACGGCCAACGGCTAACTGATTTCGCCAGCAGCAAAAACCTTATTGTAAGCTCGACATGCTTCCCGCATCGTAACATTCATAAGAGAACGTGGGCGTCTCCCGACGGACGAACATTAAACCAAATAGAACACGTTCTAATAGAAAAAAGGGCGGCCTCCAGCATTCTCGAAGTACGTACCTTTCGAGGTGCTAATTGTGACACAGACCACTACTTAGGCAAGACCAAGTTCCGATGTCGAACAGCAAATTGAGGACACCCAAGAACACAACCAGTCCCTAAATTCGATATTGGAAAGCTCAAAGATGAGACAATAGTTGCGAAATACACTTCAGCCTTGGAGAGGCATTTCGCGACAATGCTAAACATCACCAGCATACCAATCGGTGAAATATCAAAGATGGCATAACATCCGTCTCAGAGGAGGTGATAGGACAACAACCCCGGCGAGTGATCCCACCCTACTCCGATCGGAGTAGATCTACTCCTTTCTGTGTTCTAAATCATCTACTCCGGAGTAAGCAAAATATACTCCCTTTTCTGCCGTTTGAAATTTTGGTACAAAACATATTCGTTTGTCATGGCAAAACAGCCGCCATTCTAATTCTTCACACAGACGGTAGCAGACAGGTTATTTTTCTGCTTGCATTATTTGCCAAAACAATTTGAACTATAGTATAAAATTGTAAAAAGCCGTATTTTCATTCATATGTATATGCCTACTCCCTTGTTACTTAAATCTACTACTATTTTTGATTGATTCTGTTACTCTTTTTTTTCGTCGGGTGGGATCACTGACCCCGGCGCAAAAGAAATGAGTGGTTCGACAACGAATGCCAAGATGCATTAAAGAGAAAAGACGAAGCTTACAAAATATTAACGGAACGGCCGACACAAGCCAAACAGGACAAATATAATGATCTTAGACGATTTGCAAATAAAATCTGCAGACAGAAAAAATGGAAGTACAATAATGACGAAATTAAAAACATGGACGAACAATTTAAATTACACAACACAAGAGCCGCACACTCCCTAGTTAAAAGGATGAAAGAGGGATACAAACCGAAAACGAGCCTCTGCAAGGATGCAGAAGGCAACATTATAAGTAATGCGGAAGAGATAAAACTAAGATGGGCACAATATTTTGAACACCTTCTCAACCCGAGCCCATCATCCGCACGAACAGCAGCAGCAGACGTAACAACAGCCGAGTTAACAGCCGAGGAAGGATCTTCTTCGAGTCCTTCCACACTCGAAGAAGTAAAAACAGCCCTGAGGAACCACCCAAACAGCAAAGCGACGGGCACTGATCAAATTCCAGCTGAACTTATGAAAACAGGCGACACCTGCATACCACATCTCCTACACAGATTGATCTCGGACATATGGATGCAAGAAACACTTCCTGAAGATTGGCGCAGGAGTATCATATACCCAATTTATAAAAAAGGGGACAAACTCTGCTGTGAAAACTTCCGAGGAATATCCCTGTTGTGTACGTCTTATAAGATCTTGACGAAAATCCTAGAAAAGAGAATAAAACCCTTTGCGGACAAAGTAATTGGTGAATACCAGGGCGGATTTAGAGCTAACCGATCGACCACGGACCAAATATTCTCAGTTGGACAAGTGCTTGAAATGTTCTGAGAATTTAACATTGATGTGCACCAAATATTTGTAGACTTCAAGCAGGCATACGACAGTATCGACAGGCGCGTACTGTATAAAATAATGATAGATTTTGGAGTTCCACCGAAACTAGTTCGGCTTACAAAAATGACAATGACCGATTCTCTGTCACAAGTCAGAGTAGAAAATGATCTGACTTCCAACTTTAGAACTGACAACGGGCTTAAACAAGGTGATGGCCTGGCACCAATGCTTTTCAATTTGACACTCGAAAATGTTGTTCGGAAACTGCCCGTTGACACAAACGGAACACTATGCTTCAAATCCACACAACTAGTAGCATATGCCGACGACATAAATATACTTGCAAGATCCCTGGAGAGTGCCAAAGAAATATTTGTAAACCTTGATTCGGTAGCAAGGGAAGTTGGACTACGTATTAACGAAAATAAAACCAAAGTTATGACACAAACTAGGAAAAACATGCCAATCAGACAAAATATTACAATAGGAGACTTCAACCTAGAAAACGTAGACAATTTTGTATATCTCGGGGCAAACATATCGAAGGATGGAAGCGAACCCATCGAAATCAAAAGAAGAATAATGATGGCAAACAAGACGTATTATTCGGTACTTCCAATAATTTAAAACAAAAATGTGCACAGAAAAACAAAGCTTAAACTGTACAAAACAATAATAAGACCTGTGCTATGCTATGGCAGCGAAACGTGGACATTGACTCAGGCGTCCGAAAAATTAGTTAACGCCTTTGAAAGAAAAGTCTTCAGAAGAACCCTCGGACCTGTGAGAATACGATACAATAGAGAATTGTATGCCATCTTCGACAATCTAGAAGTATCGATCCTCATAAAATTTAAAAAGCTACAATGGGCTGGTCATGTGGAGCGTATGGATGACGGAAGAATCCCCAAACGTACATTAAAGGGAAAAGTCTATGGACAAAGACCAGTTGGGAAACCACGAAAGCGCTGGGAGGACTCTATTGACGCAGACAGCAAATCACTTCTAAGATGTAGAAACTGGAGGACGCGGTCACTGAACCGAGAAGGCTGGAGGTGGCACACCCAGGAGGCCAAGGTCCGATTTGGACTGTAGCGCCATCGTAAGTAAGTAGAGAGCAATAGTTTTTTTTCCACTGAAAACTTAATGCTTAAAATTATACAAATGAATAAAATCTTCAAGTAATTTAACTGTAGATAATAGCATTGGTGTAATAATTGCTGTTGAAACTTCAATATTAACTGATACTCGCTCGTATTTAGTATGTACGAGTATATCTAGATATTTAGGATTGGAATTGTTTCATTCAAACGAAAATTCATATACGAGTATCCACCTGCACCTGGTTGTTGTAATTATAGATAAATATAGGAAAAATCGTCTTGCATCCACGTTTCTTCGAACAACTGCAGATGACAATCCTTATTCATATCCAAACGGAAAAATCCAACTTTCGCATCAATTTCCATTCCACAAAACAATAAAACTTTATGATTTATTTCGTAATAACTCATTTAGGGTGCTAAATGGACGCAGGTTAGTGTCTACGCAGGTGTCCAAACTCGTACGACCATAGCAGCAATAAGAAAATAAGAATCTGATTAAATACTTGTTCTTTATTGCTCCTACGGGAAGACAGCTCCAATTTTAATTGCTTTTACTTTCCTGATAAAATTATTGATTGGTTTATGAAACGTAACTATAAGTAATACGTAATACAAAGGAAGCAGCTCATGTATGTTTCTATATGAATTTTCATAACTACTGCACGTCCTACATCCATTTTATTGAAAGTTTAAGCTAGTCACGATGTACTAGGAATGTATGGTTTGACGTAATTCAGCACGTCATTAGCTACATGTAGTAATTCTGCACATCATTATAATGTAAGTACCCTTCTTTCTATAACAATGCTTGAAGTTAAATCTTCAAGGATCGTTTGTATTGTATGTCTTCCAGATTTCTCAGTGCAATTTGTGCATTTGATTGATTATTACGCTATTATTGTTAAAACGCAAACAACTCGATTGTGAAAATGTACGTAAATGGTTCATTCTTTATATACCTTTCCATATTTATGAACTTTATGGTTGAGTGACGTAAGTGGTGTCAGTGTCGATCCTGACAATGGCTTAGTTTGGATACATGGACGCAAAGTGGAATCCCATAACTGCCACGCAAGCGTCCTGAATATTGGTTTAACTGCACATACAACGTCTTTTTGGTGCTCTGTGCACCTTACCTTACATTCCCAGCCAGACTATTCATGTTAATTCATTCCCGTTTCATTATCATCTCAATAGACGATTTACTGCCTGATATTCGATTTACCTCACTTTATTAAATTATTGTTTCCAGTCGTTCTTCTTTTTTGTACGGCACATCCTAAGGAGCAAAGGACAATTTCACATTTTCCATAAGGTGGAAAAAAACCATTGGTTCAGCTCTCCCGAAAGAATCTCATCCTCCCCTACTCTCAGATTTTAGACCCCAGGGGTCAGTATCTCCTTTATGTTTGAACGCACTCTCAAGCTGGGTTTCCATATGCGACAATTTTCTGTGACAATATGAGTGACAGATCAGTTATCCAATCAGATTACAAATCTGTGACAAATTTTGTCGCATGTCGCATGTCGCTAGTCAGAGATACTCCGACTGATACTCCGACTTTCTTCTGTGACAAAAATTTCAGTGCAAGGGTTTCTTGAAAATTTCAGTTCAATGTCTATCATTAGTGCGAAATATCTTCGATACAGCACTATCGCTTCGAATTTTATTTTATTTTCACTAATAGAAGCAATTGGATCTTAAGTTACCTAAGTAAATTAAGCAATTGGATCTTAAGTTACCTAAGTAATCGTAAACAAATTTTGAAAATTAATCATGAATCGAGCCAGGAACGTTCCGTCTGCTACGGTGTGACACAAAGAACAGTGCTCGGACCAGTACTATTCCTAATATATGTTAATGATTTGTATCAACAACAAATCAAAGGAGATTTAATATCTTTTGCCGACGATACGGTTCTATTTGTAGAGGACAATTCCTGGGATGGAGTCAAAATTAAGGCCAACTATAGCCTTTTATTAATTAAAGAATGGTTAGATATTAATTCTATGAACACTTAACATGGAAAAAAGTACATAACTTTTGCGCATAATAATGGATGTATCCCTCCGCCTTTGGGTGTTACAGTCCATTCAAAAGATTGCTCTTCCAATTGCAAATGTAAACCTCTTAAAAATGTGAATCATACGAGGTATCTAGGTGTAATATTTGACCAACATCTTAGGTGGGACGAACATATTGCCAGTATCGTAAAGCGTCTAAGGATGTTACTTCCCGTATGTTTCACCGTAAGGTCATTCTTGACAAAAGCAGCAACAAGAATGTTCTATTTTGCTGTAATACATTCAGTTTTACAATATGGGATAATTTCTTGTGGAGGGGCTACAATAACTGCATTAAAACCATTAAAAGTTGCGCAAAACATGGTACTAAAAATATTACTGAAGAAACCGCGTAGATATAGTACAGACAAAGTATACTCTATAATAAATGTCCTCGATATTGATAAAATATTCAATGTTATCGCTAGTATACAAATTTACAAGGAGCTACAAAGGGGAGATATTAAACGTAACAGTAACCAGACTCGTGGGGGAACATTCCATGAACTCAGCTGCAAGCCAATCGTATAGTACTCTAGATGAGATGAGGCCCGTTAACAAACTTATCCTTACAAATTCACAAGTTCTTACAAACATCCAGATTCAAAGTTTCTAGATCATAGGGCGTGCTTGAGTTATCATGCTAACGGACAGACAGACGGACGGACGTCAAGCGGAGTTAGATATTTCGTCCCGAAAAAGCACAAAATAATATATACATTTTTTTGGTGTTCTTCGTTCTAAGCGTTACAAACTTTTGTTACGGATTAAACTTATAATCATTTCAGATTTCAAATCCGTACTTTTTTGATAAATACCATTTTTCGATATTTCGTCTGAACAATAATTTAATCATTACTAATTTAATGAGAAGGCTATATTGTTGTGAACTCAAGGGAGGCTAGTCATCGGAAAGATTTCTTTCGATGCAGAGCATTTCTACAGAAATGGATATTTTAATAAATAATGTTTGGTAATCTCATTCCTAGATTAAATTTGACAGTTGAAACGAAACATCTGTTGTGTACTGTCATTATTTTTATTAGTCGACGACAGTTCAAAATGGAGTCTATGTGCAAAAATGTTTCCGTTCAACAATTAAATACTGTAAATGACAAAAGTTAAGTAAAAAACATACTTAACAATTTTCTTTTTTTTATAACTGACATTTCACATTTGGCATCTCCAAGTATGACATTTATCAACATATGGTTTGCTGAATTTCTCTGCCTTTGGCTGAATTGCAATTTACTGGGTTGACACTAAAAAATTACGAGATTAGAAACTAGATTATTTTTTAATCTTGCGGTTTGGTAATCTCAATCTCGTATGGGTAATCTACTAGATTAGCGTGTAGATTTGCTTAATCCGTTGTTTTAATCTCCCCTACATAGAAGTACTCTTATTTTGAAATGATTTCTTGAGAAGTTCAATGGAGATCTGAATTGAGGGGACATACTCTTTGCAAAAAGGAGGTCAAATGGAAATTAATTTTTACAATAAGTATTCCACTTACCATATAATTCATCTATAAACCAACAGCAACAGCTCCGAGGATCTTGCCTATTGTATTCCTCCGATACTCGAATTAAATTACTCTTTTAAAAAATTACATAACATACTTTAACGTGAATTACCTACACAGTAAAAAATGTTGCAATCTTTACAATAATTATCACATTAAAATCTGTTACGTAAATCATGTAAATTTAAATCAGAGTGTAAATATAGACGAAAATCTATATTAGATGGAGTATTACGTTTAAGTTAATGTAAATTTACTTAAACTGTATGAAATATACCTCTGAATCGTAATGTTACCATTAAAAAGTATGAAAAATATATTTCAATTTGTAGTACTTTTACAATTTTTAATTGAGACATAAGCAAACTTCTTAGTAAAAACTACTCGAAGGACTTGAGTGCGTGTCATCATCAATGGCGCGACAGCCCAAATCGGGCCAGGGCCTGCAGGATACATTGTCTGAAGTCATCTCGGTTCAGCGCCCGCGTCCTCCAGTTTGTGCATCTAAGAAGCGATTTGCAATCTGCGTCAACTGAATCCTCGTATCTTTTTCGCGGTTTTCCCACCGGTCGCTTGCCATGGGCTCTACCTTTCAATGTGCGCTTGGGAATTCTTCCGTCATCCATTCGCTCCACATGACCTGCCCATTGCAGCTTACGGAATTTTATAAGAGTCGATGCGGCTGGGTCGTCATAGATGTTATACAACTCGTTGTTGTACCGAATACGCCATTCAGTGCCTTCTCTTACTGGTCCCAAAATTCTTCGAAGAATTCGTCGTTCAAAAGCGTCTATTGATTTTTCAGACGCTTGGGTGAGAGTCCACGTTTCACTTGCATATAGTAGCACAGGTCTTATTATGGTCTTGTATATGCGAAGTTTGCTCAGCCTGTGCACTTTTTTCGATTTTAAAATCGGGAGAACCGAGAAATATGCCTTATTTGCTAGTGTGATCCGTTGATTTACTTCGTCCCGTTCGTTGCCGTCTCTTACAAGGTGTGATCCCAAGTATGAGAAATGATCCACATTCTCCAGATTGTAGTCCCCCAAGGTCATATTTTGTCTAGTTGGCGCGTTTCTTCTTGTTTGGGTCATGAACTTGGTCTTATTCTCATTGACCCTTAGCCCGACATCCTTTGCTGCTGAGTCTAGACAGTGGAAGACTTCCTTTGCGTCTGGAACAGATCTGGCCATGATGTTTACGTCATCCGCGTACACCACTAGTTGAGTGGACTTGATTAGTAGGGTACTTCTGGTATCAACGGGTACCTTTCTGATGACATATTCCAGGGCAAGGTTGAAGAGCATGGGAGCGAGTCCATCTCCCTGCTTCAGGCCGGATTCTGTTCGGAAGCTTTGGGTTAGCTCGTTTTGTATCCTTACTTGGGATTCAGTGTCAGTCATGGTCATTTTTGTTAATCGGACGAGTTTTGATGGGATTCCAAAGTCGAGCATTATTTTATATAGTACATTACGATCTATACTATCGTATGCCTGTTTGAAGTCCACGAAGATCTGGTGCACGTCAATGTTATACTCCCAGCATTTTTCTAGCACTTGTTTGACTGAGAATATCTGGTCAATAGTAGATCGTCCGGTTCTGAAACCACCTTGGTATTCGCCGATAATACTTTCTGTATAAGGCTTTAATCGATTATGAATTACTTTCGTCAGTATTTTGTAGGACGTACACAACAATGATATGCCTCTGTAATTTTCACATCGCAATTTATCTCCTTTCTTGTAGATTGGACATATAATGCTTTGGCGCCAGTCGACGGGTATTTTTTCTTCCATCCAAATTTTTGTCACGATTTTGTGTAGGAGGTTGGCGAGGTATGGACCGCCTCCCTTTAGGAGCTCTGCTGGTATTGCATCAACTCCGGGTGATTTATGTATTTTTTGGTCGCGCAGGGCTGCTTCCACTTCTCCGATAGTGGGTACCGTAGTTGATGTCTGCTCATCCGATGGTGCACTTGATGTTATAATTGGGTCGGTGGTCGTCACTCTGTTAGGGTTCAGCAGCTTTTTAAAGTATTCAACCCATCTTTGTTTAATTTGTTCTGCGTCACTAAGGATATTTCCTTCCTTGTCTTTACAGAGGTTTGTTCGTGGCTTATAGCCTTGTCTTATTTGTTTGACGGCAGTATATGCGGATCGTAGATTATGTGACTTCATGTCAGTATTTAGGTTTATAATTATGTCATTGTTGTGTTTTCGTTTCTTTCGTCTGCAGATTTTGTTTGATAATCGCCTAAGCTCGTCGTATCCTTCTTTTTTGGCTCTCGTCGGTCTTTCAATGTACGCCTTGTGAGCTTCATTCTTTTTCGTTATTGCGTCACTACACTCATCATCGAACCAGTCATTATGTTTCTGCTGAGATTTTAATCCAATGATCTTTTCTGCTGTCGTTCTGATTCCATCTCTCAACTGTGTCCACTCTTGGTCGATGGTTGTCACTTCTTCAGTTCGTGATGTTTCAAAGTGATTTTGTAGCGCTGACTTATAGGCTGACGCGACAGTCTCGTCCTTTAGTTTATCGATGTCAAATTTGGGTGTCCTGCCCTTTTTGGAGTACCCGCATAATGCCACTCGACATCGATATTTCACTTTTACGAGATAGTGGTCGGAGTCGCAGTTTGCTCCGCGAAAAGATCTTACGTCTAGAATGCTGGTCGCAGCCCTTCTCTCGATCAGAACGTGGTCAATTTGATTGAAAGTGCGACCATCCGGAGATGACCACGTTCTTTTATGAATGTTGCGATGGGGGAAGCATGTTGAGCTTACAACTAAGTTTTTGCTGGTAGCGAAGTCGATTAGACGTTGTCCATTGTCATTGGTGGTGTTATGGAGACTGTGCCTTCCTGTGGTTCCTCTATGTGTCTCCTCTTGTCCAACTTTAGCATTGAAGTCTCCTAGAAGTATCTTTATGTCGTTAGATGGCAAAGAGTCAAATGTTTGTTCTAGGGTGTTGTAAAAAATGTCCTTCACTGCATCATCCTTTTCCTCTGTTGGAGCGTGACAGTTTACCAGCCATACATTGAAAAATTTTGTTTTTATGCGGATCGCACACAGTCTTTCGTTTACGGGTTTGAAGTCGGTGATTAAGTTCTTAAATTTTATATCTACCACGAAAGCTACTCCAAATTCCCTGCTTCCCGAAGCTTTTCCACTGGTTAGTATTGTGTGTGTCCGCAAGTCATTAACCTCACATCCAAGCCATCTCGTTTCTTGGACCGCCAGAATGTTGATGTTGTATCCTGAAACTTCATGAAGAAGCTCTCGCAGTGCACCTGTTCTGTAAAGGGAGCGAACGTTCCAAGATCCAAAAGAGTAGTCCTTAATGCGTTGCCAGAGTCGTTGCCGTTGATCCAATCTTTTCCGAGGCTGTAGTCCTGCTTTCGGAACAATAGGTTTTTTTTCCGGGGATGGGTTGTTAACCCATCGCCCAACCCCCAACCTGGAGGACCAGGTCTATGGTACATAGACGTGTGAACAACTTTCGGTTATGGTGTGCTGGAGTTCTCACAGCTATGCCGCGAGTCCAACTACACCAATTTTTAGACCTACTTCCTGAGACGCACTGGTGTTCCTGGCCATTCAGGATGTGTTCACTCGCTCCTCCTTATCTCAACCTGGGCTTGCGACCGGCTATGGCGGAGTTGAGTGCGTGTGCGTGGATTATTAATTGAAATGTAAAATTACATTCGGTTTTAATTGTACCCTTTTTTGATTGGCAACTAATCGCCAACGATAAATGTTGTAAAATTTTTTTACTGTGTACGCAATATAAATTTCGTATTAGTGTAATGAGTTATCTAGTTCACGATATACATAGATCACCGACTAGAGTCAACAATCATTGTAATCCCGGTGGCGACAGCGTCTTCCCGTGCCCCCTTTTTGTTGTTTAAACATCACTCGATGACGTTCATAAATTTTCTTCCTACAATCAAAGGGGTTCATAAATCATTCAAATTCATAACTAAAAGTAGCAAATTAATCCGAAAATACGGCGAAATCTATTCCAAACGGTTTCCCAAATAATATTACATTTTTACGATTTAAGTAATAAATTGTTATCTTGGCCACAAGAATAATAATACAGTAGACTTGTACATAATAAAGTGCACTTACATGGATACTGTAGATACTACACGTACGGATAAAGTAGTACGTAATCCACGTTCCAATTTAGGTACATATGTTTTTGGCTGGTAGTACCAATTCCTAACTAAATACATCGTAAATTTTAACGATGTGTTACGCACAAAGTTAATTAACTAAACGTAATTTTTCTTAATCTAATCCGGCGCATTAATAAATTAGTTCGTATGAGCATAATATTGTCTATTAGACTATTGAATTAAGGTTATGTTTCCAGACTGAAAATTGTAAGATAATGGACTTGTAGCCCAGTCTATACTTTGAAACTTAATTTCATGCACAGTGTTCCAAGTTTCGAGATTGACTTGAGTTTTTATAATAAGAAAATGAGCATTCTTGATATAAGGTTTGCTGAGTTGAATATTTGAAGTAACAGATAAGTTAGGTAGTTCTTTTATTTTATTATTCTAAAAATCGATTTATACAAATGTTCACCATGACTTTTTTTCAATTTCAGGAACGGCCAAGGAAGAAGTTTTAAGAGTGAGCATGCAGTACATATAATTTTATTTCTACGTGAGCCCTTCACACAAATGGCTAAGAAATTTTTTTTCAAAATTTGTCCACAGTCAACCCCTAAGACGGTGCACAGAGTTATATAGATATAGGTATACATATGTATTTTTAAATATTCCGCTGTAACTGTCAGGTGAGATAATGTTGAATCCGTTTTAACTTTTTCGAGCTCTTCGTTCAAAAGTCGACTATAAATAAACTTCTCAGCATTCAATCCGTAAGAGTGTGTAAATGAAGTTGCATACGTTTTCATGAATTCCGCTATATCTTTTAGGTCTAATTAGGGGCTCGCACATACAGTAAGTAGAGCTGAGTTGAGTGGAATGAGTCATCGTTTTTGAAAACATACACATTGCTGTACATATTGCTATAAAAGGCGCCAATTTCGTTCCTTCGCCGATGTTTGCTTTTTTCAGTATTGATAAGCATTTGTTGAATTGTTTCCTGTTGAATCTTTAGGAATTGTAATTGGATTGTACATAGTGCCATTATAATTATGCAACATAAAGAACATAATAATTGCCATCAGTTCAAATACATATGTATGTAGGAGTGGGGTACTTTTAGAAATTTATTAATTTTAATTTCTTGAATCAATATCGTTTTAATTGAATTCTTAATATAATCGGCAGTTTCGATCTTCATTCATGAAATTTTGCAGCATCTTTTCTTAAATCAGAATAAAGACCATGCATGCAATTCACCAGCCTGTTCCCTTTTTTATACACCTCTTTCACCGATTTTTTTTTTCTAAAGTTTGGATTTAAAGTACAAGTTTTCAAGCAAAATTGCTCGTATAAAGCCTTGTATCCACTGAAATTATCCGCAAGCAAAGCTCGCGCGCTTTGCACGTAATTGCCGTATCCACCAAAAATTACATTCAACGTTCAGCTCGTCACTAGCGCGCCGGCATCACGCTCAGCTCGCTTGCAGCTCGCGCGCTGTGAATGTCAACTGTACCTACTGAGCGTTTTATTACGAGCTCGTGACTAGAACGGCAAAAAGCTGCTAACGCGCAGCAGTTTAAAAGGAAGAACGCGCCTGTTTTTGAACGGCGCGGCGGCGAACTGCTTGTCTGTTTTCCATTTGAAATAGAAAGCTTCGTAGCGCGTTAAGGGTTTTTCGTTATTTTCATCATAGAATAGAGGTATCTGTACCCAATTTGAAGGATAGATTTAGTTTAGAATTGCTGTTACAACATGTACGGGATCATCATTACATTATTTTCGTAATTATTATACCTGCCCTAAAATGGAAAGGAATGATTTAAAATTCATTTATGACAGAAATAGTTCGAAAAACCATTTGTCCTTGGCTTTTTTTTTCTATTACTAATAAACACTAAAAAAGCAAAAAAAAAATTTCAGTCCGTCTGTGCGCCGTACGCAAACTCATTTGAGGAATTGTAGTTCCCAAACCCTATGAGCTATTATATTGATTTTTTTTTATGAATAGACATGGCAGACCCCTTGAAGTGAGATTTTTTTGTGGGGTGAGGGGAAGGTGGGGGAAGCGTTTTAGACGAAAAATTTTGGTTTCTAGATCTCAGCAACCGCTTATGGTAGGAGGTTGAAACTACTTGGAATTTCTATAGAGCGTTGATAGTGGATCCATTTGCAAAAAATTGATGATATGGATGAAGGGGTGGGGGCGTGGAGGGGGAAATAATGCGTCCGAAACGCAAAAAAGATCGAACCCCGATGGAAATTGAATTTTTTTTTTTAGTTTCAACTTTTTAGAATAAACCGGTCTATAGTTAGGAAAAGCACCCCCCACCCTCGTCCAATATTCCACTACTATAGCTCTATCTAAATTTCAAGTCTTAGCTTTATGTCGTTATGGGTTCTCGAGATAAAAAAATCAGAATTTTTTTCCTATTCACACTCCCCCATTCTCACCCCCTACTCCCACATCCTCAACATTTTTGTTTCTACTATGGCCTACGTTTGGTAAAAATTTTAAGAATTTATCTTACACAGTTCTTGAGATATGAGACGTGCATTTTTTTTAAAATTCTTATCTCCTCCACTTTTATGCCCCCTTAAAAAATTTTACTTTCGGCAGACTCCATTTATCAACCTTTACCCACAAAACAAATTTTATTTTTCTAGTACCTACAATTGGCTCGTGAGATATCTTAATTTAAAAAATTTCACCCCCCCCCCCCCCCCACTCTCGTACGTCACTGTCTCCGCTCAAAAATTTGATTCCGATCTCTTCTCCTAGTGTTCCTACAGATATCCATTAAGTTTAAATTTTGTGGTATTACTTGTTTAGGAGATATTGATTTTAGAATGTTTCGATCCGCCTTTTTTGCGTTTCGGACACATTGTTTTCTCCCCCCCCCCCCCCCTCTTCACCCATATCGGTAATTTGCAAATGAGTCCCCCATCAAAGTTCTGTACAAACTCTAAATTTCAGCTTGCTAGCTTTAGGGGTTGCTGAGATCTAGAAACCAAAATGTACGGTCTAAAACGCTTCCCCCACCTCCCCCCTAACACCCGCACCCAATCTATTCATAAAAAAAAGTTTAATTTAATAGCTTAAAGGGTTTGGGAGCAAGGAGACTTCAAACGATTTTGCGTACACCGCTAGACGTATGGCGTACGGTGCGTACAGCGCAGCACTCAGACGGACTGCAATTTTTTATTGCTTTTTTCGTATCTATTAGTCATGAAACTTGTAAATAAAAATTTTCAGGGTAGACATTTTTTTTTTTAAAAAATCGTTAACAATACTGTATTATTAAAATAATAGAGTAAAACGAGAACGAGAAAAAACGGTAACGAGAGAAAAATCTACAACGAGAAAAAATGCTCTTACAAAAAAGCGGGAATCGCTTCGCTTTCGTTGTGTGAGAAAATCAGCTATTCTAATGATTTCCGCTTTTTCACTCATCTCTAATCTGAACCATTTTACCATATTATTTTAATATTGTAATAAAGCATTTATAATTAACTTACCCTCTCCCTGCAAAAATGGGCAATTCCTTCCTCATTCGGACACACACTTTGTGTTTAAGATAATCCGGAAGGTATAACGGCAATGTTGTTAAAGCTATGTGTGTACATCAATTTAATTTGAATTCGTATAGGAAATTATTTCTTCCGAATCGATGTGGGCCTTTTCCATTGCTCAGTTCTATTTCCCATTCTTTTTCTTAATGCCGTCTGTTTTTAACTCTAAACCTCTCTTAGATCATTAAGCTAAATTATTCAGAATAACGTCTTTGATTTCAAATCTACGTGTGCGAAGGCAACCATTTCGATATCTCATTATACATAATGAGATATAACGTAGTTCAACTTTCACCTAACTAGGAGATGTATTCATCCCCGAAAAATGTTTTCAGATATACCTATTTGGTGAAACTAAAACCAATTAGATATGCGAAAAAAGTGCACAGGCTGAGCAAACTGCGCATATACAAAACCAAAATAAGACCTGTGCCACATATGCAAGTGAAACGAGGACTGTCACTCAAGCGTCTGAAAAATCAATAGACGCTTTTGAACGACGAATTCTTCGAAGAAGTCACTGAATGGCGTATTCGGCACAACAACGAGTTGTATAACATCTATGAGGACCCAGCCGCGAAAAAGATACGAGGACTGAGTTGACGCAGATTGCAAATCGCTTCTTAGATGCACAAATTGGAGGACGCGGCCCTGAACCGAGATGATTTCAGACAATGTATCCTGCAGGCCCTGGCCCGATTTGAGCTGTCGCGCCATTGATGATGATGATGAGATATGCAAATATATAGATATACCATATACTACTGTGCGCAAAAAATAGTAAGACTTTTTAATTTCAATTTCGCGCGGAAACCCATTCGTCGATATTTTCTTTTTCTAGGTTGGTATGACTGTCAGTGACATCTGTGCCAAATATCACATCAAAATAATCATTAGTTTTTAGCAAACGCTTGTCTTTCAGAAGTACAAAAAGTGCATTCGGCGATTTTTACAACCTACCTACCTAAAAAAAAAAGGTTAAAGTCTGCATAGTAAAAAATTTTTACAACAATTAGCGTTAGCGATTTGCTGCCAATCAAAAAGGCTAAATTAAAACCGAGTTTGCTTTTACATTTGAATTGCTTATCTAATTAAATTCGGTTGGTAAAATTACGTACGTATTGCTTCAAATGTAAAATGTAATAACAAATAAAATATTTGAAAATAAATGTGTGTAACGTAATTTTTGTTTAAATTAAAAAATCAACTTTTTCTATTAATTTAAAATACAGGGTCCGGCACTCGAAGTGTAACCAATTTCAGACTGCTCGCGCAGCTGACGCACGGGCATCAGCTGTCTGTAAGTTGGCTAAATGATAGTTTAGAGTATTGTTTACAAGCGCACGAAAGCAATTTGCCGAGAGTGAACGCGAAAAAAAGAAATCAGTACTGGATTTCAAACGTAAAAGTGTGATTGCATTATATTTAGCTGAAAAATCACAACCAGAGATTGTTCGTGAGCTCAAACACCTTAAAGTGAATAAAGTTTTCGTTTATCGCACCATAACTCGTTACAATTATACTGGTAGCATCGCAAAACGTCATGGAGGTGGTCATCAGAAGACTGCAACGTCACGTGAGATGGTTAAAAAAGTGAAGAAGCTACTTGAGCGAAATCCCCGATGAAGTGCCAAACAAATGGCGAAAGAATTGAAAATATCTGACCGTAGCATTCGTCGCATACTGAAAAATGATCTCAAAGTCAAGCCTTACAAGATCTAAAAGGCGCATGATCTCACACCGAAGCAGCAACAAGTCAGACTTGAGAGAGCGAAGGAGTTGCTTCGCTTGGCCGAAAGTGGTCAATTTTCGAACATTGTGTTTTTTGACGAGAAATTTTTTACAATTGAGCAATTCGTAAACAGTCAAAACGATAGGGTTTACTTGACGGACCGTTCATACGAGAATTTGAGTCATCGACTGGCCACCCAGGAGGCAGCACCCGCCACAGATAATGGTTTGGGCCGCTGTAACCGCAGATGGGCGCTCTCCAATCGTTTTCATCGAGCCTGGCGACCAGATAAATGCGCAATATTATCGGGAAAGTATTCTGGAGGTTGCTTTGAAGCCGTGGGCAGACAAACATTTCGGTGGCAGACCATGGACGTTTCAACAGTACTCGGCACCGTCTCATAAAGCTCGAGTGAATCAAGAATGGCTGAAAAACAACGTTCCGAACTTCATAACGTCCACACAATGGCTCTCGAATTCACCAGACGCGAATCCGATGGATTATTCTCTTTGGGCCATTTTGGAGAGCAAGGTCCAAACTAAAAGATACACCAGTCTCGAGGCGCTGAAAAAAGCCGTTGTCCGCGAGTGGTCCAAAATACCTGCAAGTCACATTCGGCAGCTTGCGATTCGTTTTTGGACCGTCTCAAGGCCATAGTCAAGGCAAAAGGTGGTTATATCGAGCAAAAGTGAATTGTTTCTGAATTTTGTATTATTTTTACACATTTTGTACTTTGAATTGAGTAAAAGTAATTTTCCAAACTGAATTTATGGCCTTTTTAATTGGTTACACTTCGAGTGCCGGACCCTGTATGGAACTCAGTTTGTACATAGAGTGGTAAGAATGAAAAGTTCGTAGTGAAGTTTTAAATCAAACATTTATTTATTTGAACTTAATATGTAAGATTTTTTTTACTATTAGTTGTATACATTGAGTAACTTAAAAATGACAACCTGAAAAATAACGTTAACATCCTGGTTATTCCTTAGGTTAATAGTCCCTTGGCCCTTAAGGTATACCGCATCTTAGCACTTAACATGTTTGTAATTTACAATTTTTCAACCCCGCCCCATACCTCAACATCACCCTTAAAAATGTTAACCCTTCTAATCTCCTAGTATCTCTTAAGACACCTACAAAGTTTCAGCCATCTGACATCAACCGTTCAGGAATAATGGATTTTAGAATGTTTCAATCCCAGCTTTCAAAAGTTTTGTATTTGTCCTTTCTTTGCTGCAAAACTTACGGTAATATAACTGTCATCGGATTTTATTTAATTGCAGTTCGGTTGCGTTTCTGTTGTGCTGCCAACCATTAAAATCGAAACAAGTAAAGCGAATTAAAGCGAATTCATCGATCGCTCACACCATATCATTCTCTCCGGGGTAGGATATGTAACCTAGTAAAATTAGTGGGTTTAGGCTTAGGTTTAAGAAGGGGCGCAGCGCTAGGACCGCCGCACTCACTAGGCGCCTTATGGGCCCATTGCGATCCCTTCAGCTCCTCCTGGACTATTTTACTATCTCAGAAACATTCCAATTCCCTGCAGAACTTGACCAATTTGCCATACCCTACTGCCCTCAAATCCTTGATGCTCTCAAAGAAGAGACTACCCATTAATCTAAAGCGCCTTCTAGCGATCCCCGGGCATTCACACAGAATGTGAGTGATGTCCTGCACAGCATACAGGTCGTGGCAAAACCTGCACATATCCGACTCCACTATCACTAGCCGCATAGCGTGTTTCCCCAGCATGCAGTGACCCGTCAGTGCTCCAACGAGCAGGCGCAGTCTCTCTCTATCCCACTTTAAGATATTCTTAGTCTTTTGACTATCCAACTCGGGCCACAGAGATCTAGAAATCCTGCAGCTTGCTAGCCCTGCCCACCTAGAATTGGCGGATATTTTGGAGCGCTCACCAATTTGCGCTTTGATACCGCAAACGGGTGAACGTACATCCTCCTCTACTCTATCAATCGATGTAGATCCTGATCTAGCAAGCCAGGCCCGTGCGTAGGAATATATGATGGGGGGGGGGGGGGGTTATCATGTTCCCCCTACTAAATGTGATGACCTAAAAAAAAAAAAGGTCCTCACTTCCCTATGAAAATAGTCCCGCCGTGCGCACGGGCCTGTAGCAAGCTCATCCACTCTTTCGTTCCCTCGTATATTACTATGCCCTGGCACCCAGCAAATCAGTACTCTGTTTTGACTACAAAGTACCTTTAGCACTTCTCGACAGCGCTTTACCAACTTCAATTTAATGGTTACCGATTCCAGCGCCTTTATGGCCGCTAGGCTGTCAATGTAGAGTGAAATATTCTGATCGCATATCTCCCCCATTAACAGGATGTTTGCTGCCTGTAACACGGTCAAAATTTCCGCCAGGAAGACGCTGCATACATCTGGCAACCTAAACGACTTCTCTACACTCAGCTGCTCCGAGAAGACGCCAGCGCCAGTGCCGCATTCCATTTTTGATCCATCCGTATAAACGGAGATTTCCCCTTCACGTATTACTCTATTGTTCTCCCAGTCCACTCTACTAGGATAAGCAATTTCGTATGGTTTCCCAAAATCCAACCCCAGAATTGAGTGGTCCGTACTAATATCTGCAGCATGGCTTTCCATGAAGCAATTAGTGGGTTTACTATCCTGGATGTTGTTGTTGTTTCACGTATACTTATGCTGTACTATCCTACTCTGGATAATTTCAACTTAATATCTCAATGAGTTTGTTCAAATCGTAAACGGCGGCGGACGGAGTCTACGGAGGACAGACGGACATTTTTTTTAAGCTTACTAGTCCTATTACGTGAAAATACATTTAGGGTAGCATTTTTTTAAATTTCAGAACGATAAGAATACTTTGTTATTAAAAAATAATAAAGTGAGACTATTATTATCTTATACGCCAAATATCTAGTCCGAATTCGCAAAATTTGAGAAAAAAGTTCTTGGGTGCTGGTTATTGTTTTCTTGAACGGGATAGACGACTAAAACGTTCAGTTCCTGCTAAAACCTATCACTTTTGAATCTGTTTTAAATGCTTTTTTGATATGTAAATCCTTTCAACTTCGTCTGTGGAAATAGGATTTTAACAGAATGTAAATTTAAATAAAGATAATGTTGATGGACTTATCCGAGTAGCTAGAATAGAAGGATTAGTAGTATGGATATAAAACGTCTTGCGTTGTCTCGTTCTCAATCGCACTTTATTAAAAAAAAAATAATTATACAATAACAAAAATGACTTACAATAGATTAAGAGTTGAGGACTTCCGAATTGACTCAAGATAAAACAGCGAAGTTACACCCGAATAAAATGGGCTAGAACTTTAGAATTTACAACGTGAAAGAGAACTGCTACTACCGCTACCTTCTATTGAACAGGCGTAATCTGTTTCGGTGGTGCTTTTTAAAAAGAAAATGTTTTCGCCACTGCCTCTGCTTTTAATGTGTCATGACTTCAAATATGCGCATTCTTGAGTTATCGTTTTTCAGGTTCTTGTTTATCGTTGGACCAAAATAACTCACTAATATATTTTTTCAGTCTCAGTCTTCGTGCTAAGCACTACATGATTTTGGGCAGGACTAAATTTATTATTCTCTGTACATTTCATCAGACTTTCAACATATGCAAAACAAAAGATTTAGATTTTCAATTCACATACGGGCATGGATTCAAAAAACTGGTCGAAAATGTACTATTAGTTTTCGATACAAAAGGAATGAGGTCAAGATTAATTTTTCTAAAGGCTGTATCTCAAGAGTACGAAGCCTGTTTAAGATTTATCATAATATTATGAAGAGAAAAATATGTGTTTGAATATTTGCCAAAAAAAGAACACACATTAATACAATCTTTAATTGTTTCAATTAGAAAAACAGCACCGAATTCCATCGGTGTAAACTTGAATAAAAATGTTTATCTTTATTTTCATAAAATTATCTTTTTTTGATTTTTTAAATTTTGATGTTTTATGTAAATATTTACAAGATAAAAAAAAGCTTAATTTTTTTTTTGTTGCTTCAGAGTACTCATAAGTGTCCTGACTATAATCATTTCACCATATATTCCTTTCGATCTTAGTAATTCTCAAAAACACGTTACCGCATTGAAATAACATCGCCAATAGACACGTCCTTTATTCGGTCCAACGTTGTTCTCCGTATCTTGTCCTCTTCTCTGAAATCCCGTGCCGGTTAACTAAAACTCTCGTCATAATATTTTATGATATTTTAAAAATAAAAATTTTTTAAAAAAAAAATTTAGTGAACTTTTCCACTGAATACTTACGCTATTATCGAGTTGTCGATTATCGGATTGCAGCTCTCGAATATCCACATTTTCGGGAATTTCCGAATAGATGTCCAGATGATCTGGTTGAAAGTATGTATGAAAAAGTTAAAAATTGATTTTGTTATTTTGAATTTTTTCGAAGAAATTTACATGTGTATTAAATTGCATTTCCCTTGATTCAAAATTTCAAAATGAGTTAAATAATGAAACTCCATTGGAGCTTTTGACTTTTCTTACTACAGTAGAATCCCGATTAACTGATGCCCGTTTATCCGATGTTTCAATTAGCCGAGGTAGTCTAGGCTTCCGATGTTTTCGGTTAACTGAGCTTATTACCTCGAATAGTATTTCTTTATCCGATTTTCTTATGTTTCACAGAATTTTCGTAGATTTTCATGTGTTTTGTAAAATTTTATTGCCCTGTATAAAATTTCAGCATTACGCACATTTTGATTTTCATAAAAAATTGCGTCCTACTAAGGTTTTGGGAGAAGATTTGATTATCCGAGTTTTTAGGTTATCCGATGTGGGTCTACTCCCGATTACATCGGCTAATAGAGATACTACTGTAATTGTAATTTTGCAATATTAAAAAAAACGTTTAAAAACGACCAACACCACTCAACTTTGTTTATATTATATACCAACTAAACTTTAAAACTTCTTAATTTTCAATTATTAGTACATAACAAGGCGCAACTTTATTATTTTTCCAGTAGAAAAACGCGTTCAATTCTGAGATGCGGCGTAGGTTACTATGTGACTGAAAACCTAACAAAAAGTGGTTAGAATAGGGCGTAACATATGAATTACATAATTGGGTCATATTCCGGGATTCAGTCTAGGTGTTGAAAAAGGAGAAAAACTTGTAAATAGGTGTTTATTAAACAAGCCCGTTGAAGTGAAAAGATATTCGATATCTGATCAGACCTGAGAGATATGAAAGAATTCATGAAAAAGTATATACTAACTTTACAACCCCTTAGGGGTCGAGTTTCAAAAAATTTTGAAAACACTTTCTAGGTATTCATATGGAGAATCCGCAGAATAAAAATGAATTCAATATTTTGGAAGATCTAGTAGATATGTCAAAAATCATGAAAAAATATGCATTCTATTTTCATTGATCATAATTTTTGCGCCCTTCTGAACGCCAATGGATATTCGATTTTTTTTTCATCAAATTTGCTTTTCTAGTTAATTTACATATACAAACCAAGTTTCAACTTTCTAGCATAATCCGTTCTATAGTTAGACAAAACATCCCCACCCCCACACCATACTATCCCTAAAAAATTTATATTTTTCCAACATGCCGCTACTATAGCTCTATCTAAATACCAAGTTTAAGGTTTATATCATTACAGGTTCTCAAGATATAAACATCGGAACTTTTTCCTTTTTACCCTCCCCAACCCTCACACTTTACACCCACATCCCACTACCCTATTAGAGTTCAATTAACGCTACTTCTGGTAAAAATTCTAAGCATCTATCTACCACTGTTCTTGAGATATGAAATTTGCTTTTTTTGAAAAATTCTTATCCCCTCCACTTCTATGCTCCACCGCACTTCAAAAATTTTACTTTGATCAATTTTTATTTGTCGACCTTTATGCCCAAACCGAATTTTATTTTTCTAGAGCAATTGGTTTGTGAGATATCGGAATCTAAAGTTTTACACCCCGCACCTTCGTACACTACTGCCCTACCCAACAATTTTGTATTAGCAGAGTTCATTCCTTACATTATTTGTAGACTGTGAGACTTTCTAACCAGAATGTTTTAAGCAGAACTTTTAGAGCCCATTAAATCTACATATTTAGAAAAATTAATTTTTTTATTCAAATCGACTATTAAAGTATAGTAACCCATATTAGGGTATGTTCCAATTGTTTGGGTTTAACTTCAAACAACTGCTCATGAGTGTTATGCTGCTGACTTACCACTTGTTAATTCATTTGTATAATTTGGGGGATAGCTCGGACTGTCGCTTTTTATTCCTTGAAAATATTTTCCATTTTCGAATTGATTTTTTCGATTTCCGTATACATCACTTATTCGTCGACTTCCGTTCCGTTCATCCTCCAGAGCATGATGTAGAGCTACCATTAAACGGTCCAAGAGTATTGCAGCCCTCTTCGGCACAATTAACTGAAAAACGGGAAAATAAACAATGGGAAAAAATTGCAGGATTTATTGAAATTAATAAAATAATAAAAAAAACGTAATAGCTTCAAACAAGACTAAACTCAGGCTAAAAAAGTATCCACCAGAATTTTAATCGCAGCTTTATTACTCGTATTTACTCATACGAAATTCTTGGTACAATTTTTAACTTTAAACTATAAGCCATTCTTGTAATTTAAAATGTATAAAATGTTTTGAGGTAAACCATATTACTATAGTGTCTTTCCAGTTTACTTTCCATAATAATATACGTTCACTACTCCACTATAAATATAAATACGATTCTCTACGGTAGGCACTTCACTAATATTCATAATAAATAGTCAAATTTACAAATTACATATAATAGAGCCAAAAAATTTATTTATAATTTATTTGCAAAGAATGACGCTTTAGGTGGACGCGGACGGGAGTGGAAGGAAATCTAGGAGTTGGACGTTTTAACAGACTCTTAGAAGATGTTTTTTCAACGTGGCTGACATATCTGTTTGATCTGATAAAGTATCGAATTGTTTTTACTTATACTTTAAATAATCCCACAAAAACAGATTTCAAGTTTTTCTATATTCCCCTTTAAACAAATTTCGTTTTCAGGATTATTTACCATTTAGTTAAGTTAAGTTTATATGTCTAAAGGCCTAAACAGAACACGGACTTCCACTTCGACCGCGCAGTCTCTGTCTTTCGGAATACACAGGATTACATATATGGTGATGTCCACAACACCGACTTCGCCAGCGACTGCGGCAAGGCAGGCAAATCGCCTGCGACTGCCGCAAGGTAGGCAAATCGAAGTCGGAGTCCGCGTTCTGTTTAGTACTTAAGGTCCGGTATTTCAATGTACAGTTAACTTGCAAGCTGTCAGTTAATCAAAGCCACTCGAGTTAACTTTATATTGAAATACCGGACCTACAAGTTAACTCTATACATTGAAATACCGTCATATAAGATAACGACTTAGATTTTACTTCTTTAGACTTTTTTTTTTGTGTACAATGATGTAAAAAAAAATTAGTTCAGCACTTTGCCGTTTTCAACTCCAAGAGGAATGGCGTTTTGAAGCCAAAAACACGGTCGTTATATGAAATTGTTGTTGTTTTAGCGTGTGAGCGAGTGAGATAAAGCAGATACGTTATGTCAATTTGTTGTTGTTTTGCGTGCAAGTGAATGGGACGACGTCCGCCTTCAACGCAATCGCTGCTTGTCATCTCCAGTATATAATATCTCTATGAAAGAACTGAAACCTGAAATAACTTTCTATCTAGGTCAGACAGAGTGAGTTAAAGCCAAGGGCTTCAAGTATTAGGTATGTGTTACTATTAGACATTGCTGCCAAACTCTGTCAAAAGCCTTAAGAGGCCAATACACGGTCACGCATGCGTGTCATTCAGGCATGTTGCGATACGTTTGGGCTCCGACCACAAGAATCAAAATTTTTTGACTTCCGTCATGCCGCATCATGGAAAACACACACATTCAAGTTTCAGACGCACTTACTCATGGAAGAATGAATGTTCATCATGCGTGTCCATCTATGGAGCCCATTTTAGCAACGTCTATGGATCTATGGCAAATACTTTATTAAATTTATGAATATTCCGAGTTTCAGCGTTTCGTTAAGTAAATATAAGGATCAACTGTAGAACGGCTAGAACGGAATCCGTATTGACGATGGTGGTTCGTGTTGCATAAAGAGTTGATAGTTTTGCGATTGAACTCAGCGTTCATTACTTTAAATGTAATAGCTAGGTATAGGGCGTTAATTATTGGTATCCGATTTGCTTTCTTTCATGGGAATTGACTGAATATTCGCAACTTTCCAAATTTGTGTAACATTTTAAAAATAAAGTTATTGAGAGGGTATTGTGGTGGATTTACCATTTTTGAAATAACCGTGAAGACATTTGAAAAGTAGAGTTTTTTTTAACTAGTGTCAAATTCCAAAGTCAGCGCGGAATATAATACAAAAAATGTTGTTAGTATTTAAAGCTTTAAGATTTAGCAACCAGCGGTAGGGCTCTTTGTCTTTTTTCCGATATTAATAATGTGCGCAACTTTGATTTGAAAAATAATAAAGCCCACTTCTAACTAAATGTTCTTATTAAAGTGGAGGTGCCAGAACCCCAGAATTCGTGTGCTTAAATAATCTCACGGTTAGACAGACGGACGTTTTTTTTTTAACTTAACAAAAAAATTAAATACATCTAGCATTTTTTGTGGCTGGCTTTCTTCTATGCGTTACAAACTATGTATAAAACATAAATATTAATTAGAAAAATTATTTCACATTTTCGAAAATTTTTATAAAATATTGTTTATTATTTTTACCGGATATTCGTCGTAGCTAATTTGCATCGGATTATTAGAAACGGCAAGATGCTCGGCATTATTTTGCGGAGCAATTTGTCGTTTGTATGCACTGAACGCTACTACACTTTGGGACACTATCGCTAAACAACTGATCATAAGTAAAACACTGCAACCGGACCTGAGGTATGAAGCCATTGAGATTGTCTTAATTTATGCACTTTTTCGAAATAAAAAAATTATTAATAAAAACTTTTTGTTTTTATGTTTTTTAGCTCTAAAACTATCAAATTTTCGCACTATACGCTGATATGTTGCAGCGATGATTCCTTTCTGGATTTTGTTGTTTTATGTTTAACTTTGCACTGTCCAATATCCGGTCAGTCGACAGTTACTTGGGCTTTTATACGAATAATCTTGGGGGTGTAGCGAAAAAAACGCAAAAAGAACAAGGCCAAGTAAACCAACATACAAACACACCAACATACAAACACACCCACACGTAATTTAACGGACAATTGCAAACGGGTGATATACAGAGAGTGGTCCTAACGTATGGGGATTAGTGGGGTTGTTTTCTGCGAGCACGAGGCAAAGAAAATCGCATACACATCACACTTCATAAAATTTTATCCGAAACATGGTCATACTGTGCAAGTTAACAGGAAGCCAATGGACTTTGTACATTTGCGATAAGAAATTTCCTCTAACCGCCGCCGAACACTTTAATTGCTAGCCTCCAAATCGCTAAGATTAATCCGAAATTTGCAGGCGTACGAGTAGATTGTGCTTAATTAATCCTTGCAGAAGTTAAATTCAACGTTATCCTAGATTAACGTCTGAATAGAATCGTGTCTCCAGTTCCCTAGCGCGCACATTCTCATCTCATCTTAATCAGCGCGGACTTTGAAATTTGAAAAACTTTGAATTTCCCGCTCTTGCACTCGACAAGCTTGTGTCGAGGACATGAGTAAGGAAAGCGACGTAACGCCTGGATTGGCTGTTAATGGCACCAACGATCATCGTCATAGTACATGCCGTACAACGTCATGCGGTATATTACTCAGCGTGTACTTTGTACTATAAGCTTGCAATTAGGTATTTAAGTGTGCTACCTTTTGATAAACGACCAATCAAGAATTATCCTGAATGATTTAAGGTCATTTAATCCATTCTAATTGCAGCTAAGCGAATAGTTTGGACTATGGAGGTTCTATTTTAATATTTGGTGTGGGGTGTGCAAAAGTCATTGTCATGTTATGATGGCTTGATTTTATTTCGGTGTTTTCGTGGATCTTTGAATTCGAGATTTTCAAGACTTAATTACGAATCTGAGAGCTCAACGTTGTAGCGCCGTTGGAAACTTTTATTCGTCTTGTCGTTGGTCAGGTCTTACCCGTTTTCTGGCGATTTTTCGCACTCACCTCCTCGTCTCGCATAACCGGGACGTCCTGTTTATTCCTTTTCGGTCCCGGCGAGGTTCTCGCCACGCGAGATCATGTTGCGAATTATTACTATAACGGGATTGTTGTATACGCTTACGCCGTCTAAAGTGTTTGGTCCTTTTTTTCTTTTGCCTGCTCGCCATTGACTTGTCGAGGATGTTAAATGCGTTCATTAAAGGCATAAAGGACACTTGAGCCGATTGAGATGGGGTTGATGACAGGGATAATGTGGTCGAGACTTGGTCTATTAATTGTTAGATGAGGTAATGGTTACCATGTTTTATGGGATATTTTATTGCAAAAACATGGGGAAGCAATTCTTTCAAGTTATCAAATTTAATTGCAAAAATACGTAGTTCATAGTGGAAAGAATTAAATTTTTTATAATTTTAATGCTTTAAATTTCAGGCTTTTTTGCATACTATACATATTTAAATACATAAGATCTGTATACTGTTTGACATGACAGAGAAGGCTTATATTGTACAATATTTTACCAACAAATCTGTCTAGATTGATGTGAGGGAAGGTGGGGCAAAGTGAGCTCCTTAGATTTGTACCGAGATTCTGTGAGATGGGTAATAGTTATAAAATCCCTTTCGTGCAAATTCGATAGCTTAGGATGTTAACTTAGCCATGTACTCGTGAAATTAAATTATTGATGCTGATAAGAAAGTTATCTACTTCTTGCTATACAAACTTCAAAGGGCCCACTTTGCCCCACTACTGGGGCAAAGTGAGCCCTTCCAAGGGGTATAGTATAATTTCATTCAAAACTAGAGCAAAGGAATATGGCAATGGATCAATTAAGACAAACAATATGATTTTAATAAATTGAAATGAAATTAAGTGTGTTGAGAGCGTGCTCTGCTTTGAGGAGTAGCCCTAACAACACCAAAATATTTACTGGCCTTCTTTAGGTCAATTTTTTTCAGCAACAGAAGCTATTGCATTTTTCATCGTAACTTGAGTCCACTGTTGTTGCATTTGCATTTGTTGTATGTTTTAGCCATGTTAAAATTGTTATTTTTAATTATCAAATAAAATTATATTGGTATGCGGTGAAATTCGTCCGGGGCTCACTTTGCCCCGAATGAACACTAAATAAGAAACATCTGCTAAAAATCTCCGGTGCATTGGCGGACACAGATGGGGGTGGGTGGAGGTGTCGACCGCCCTCCCCGAGAGCAAAACCGATTTTTTTCTAAGCATGCATACGTCAACCGTTCTCCGATTTTTTTACTCGCAATGTGGACTAAATTAGCATATTGCGTAGATTATAGGGACAATCCATCAAGAATCGCCAAAAATAACGAAATTTGTGACCTTACAATCTCCGATTCTTTTGAAAATGTTTGTACTTTAAGAACTAGTGAAAAAATATTAGGTGTGCAAATAAGTTCCCGGCGTTTTCTGTCAAACTTTGAGCGTTAATTGTGGGAAATTGGTTCCATTATATTTTTTTAAAAAAAATTCTTTCTGGCAGCATGTGAATTCTGCGTTGAAGAAACTCCTCGTCCTTTGAGGCGATCCATTCTAAAGAACGGAACCGCTGCTCAGCCAAGCCATGCACCACCGATCGCAAGAGGTAGTAGTCGAAAGGGGCGATGTCTGGTGAATACGGCCGGTGGTGTAGGACGTCCAATTTCAGTGCTTCCATGTAGGTTTTCACAACCTGTGGTCGAGCGTTGTCGTGTAGTGAAATAACTTTGTCGTGTCTCTGCTCAAATTGCGGCCGTTTTTCTTTCAATGCTCTGCTCAAACGCATTAGTTGTATTCGATAAAGAGGTCCTGTGATGGTTTTACTCGGTTGCAGCAGCTCATAATACCCCACGCCGTTTCGTATGAACATTTGTCAGTTAAAGTTCCAGTTAGAACGTAACTGACGATCGTAGAAACGGGCCTTAAAGTTTTTATGTTGACAGTACTGAAGCAGAATTGCATAATTTAAGTTCGTGACACAATAAACGCATAAACAGCGGCAGAAGCAATATTTTTTTAAGAAAGCACAGAAACGCATGTTTAAAGAAAGCAGCGGAAGGAGCAGTGCTGTGTTTTTTATTCTAAATTTTGCTTCTACTACAGTACTGCTAACATAAAGCCCTTGAAAATATTGTGACAATTGCCAGCAATGCAAGTATTAGGGCGGCCGCATACAGCCGATTTCCATTCTGTTTTTTACTGATTACAAATAAGAATGAAGTTGCGCTTTCTCCCTCACTACCATGCGCTCGACATAGGTTTTCTTCTACCGGGCGCATACAACCAATTACTGATTGCAGTAATCGGCTCATTCTCATTCGTAGTCGGTAAGAATAGAATGGAAATCGGTTGTATGAGGCCGCCCTTAAGGTGTCAAAATTCTTTCCATATAATCGTATTTAATGATCATTTTAAACTTCTTCTTATTCAGCAGTTAAATAATTTTGAAGTACTTTTGCTGACATTGACTTTCAAAAATGGTCAATTTCCTGATCCAGTTGCCGAGGCTTCGACTCAATGAAGCAATTTAAAACAATACATTAGTCTACCAAAAACGATTGCTTAACTGCGGTACAGAGAACTCAAAAATCGACGTGCATTAAAATCCAGCTTTACACAAAAATATCCGTTTCGAATATTCTGCAGAAGAATAGAGATAATGGTATAGTACGCCCACGAAATTTTGCACGCTGGAAACATCGGAATGTTGTAGATCTGTTAGCTTTTCATAGTAAAACAAGTTTTTGTCTACAAATGCAGTTCTCTATGTTAATTACCCGAAGTTTCCCAAATTCCCCGCAATTCTACACAATTTTTCCCTAATTACTCATGCAGTTATGACACTGGCTATTTTTGCGGCTTTAAAGCGGCTAAGTCCAAATGGAGAGGGATAAAAGATGTAACATACAATTTTGACTTTGGTGTGAGAGAGACAGTCCGTATAGCTATAAAGTGAGTACTGTCAAAAACTAGCCGCTACATAGCCGCTAAATAGTGCATTCCAGCAGTGGTTCGCAACATTCTAGCACTTAATCCAAGAAAAGTTCTGCTTCCAGTGGATTTTTGTACTGCTACAGACTTTTTTTTAACAATTGTGGAAAGTGCCATGTTATTTTATAAAACGCGCTAAAGTCGGTATTTTTTTTAACAATGCAGTTGTTAATGTTGATTACTAGATGCCGCTAGCGTCGGAAAGAGTGGTAACCTTTCTTTTATGGTGATTTCTTTTCTCAAAAAAAATGTGACCCGTTTCTGCCCTCAATTTTTGTTCTAGCAGTTCCGCTGTTCTATTCTCAATTTTTTTTGACCTGCTAGAAAAAGGGGTTTGAGTCCGTGGTTAAAATTGACCTGAAAAGTTGCATTTCTTGCCCCGAAAATTTCGGCGGTGCAACTCCTCAAATGTGCGTAAGAAACGATGAAAATAAGAAAAAAATATCCTACGACACAGCGGCAAACGATTTAAAAGCATAAATTAAACTGTCCAACGGGTCATACGGTAATTAGAAATCATACGGAGTGTAGTGAAAATTTATTTCAATTTTGATAATAGCTTTTTGACCTGAAAGCGTTCTATTGTAAATTGACCTGTCGGACGGAACTGTCAAAAAAGAGGACAGAACTGCAATAATTTCACAATTCCCCACATTGGTTCATTCACCGCAAGATCGGAATTCTCAGCAAGTTATCTTCGAAAAACACTAAGTTTCATGGAAAGCGCACGGACCGAAAAGGAATCGTATAAAATCCAGAGCGACTTCGCAATAGGCTTAGTTGAGGCTTCAATGACAGAGGTCACCAAACCAACATCAAAACGAAAATTTTTTGTAATAATGTATTTGAGGAATGTCAGAAAAGTTGAACCTAGAAAACTGTTTCTCATGCAGTTATGACACTGGCTATTTTTTCGGCTTTAAAGCGGCTAGTAAATCCAAATGGGGAGGGATAGAAGATGTAACATACAATTTTGACTTTGGTGTGAGAGAGACAGTCCGTACAGCTATAAAGTGAGTACTGTCAAAAACTAGCCGCTACAGAGCGCATTCCAGCAGTGGCTCCCAACATTCTTGCACTTAATCCCAGAAAAATGCTGCTTCCAGTGGATTTTTGAACTGCTAAAGACTTGTTTGTAACAGTTCGGTACGTAGGGGAAACCCGTCCAAAACTGTATACCGGGGTAAAGTCGTATAGTATATGTATTTCAGTCCATATTTCAAAAATGATCTATCATTGGTCGCCTCTGTATGGTCGCCATTCCGATCTATATTTCAGCAAAAATACTTTGCGGTTCGACTGCGTGCAAACAATTTATTGCATATTTTTTGTTTTTCGGTGTTCTGATTCTATATTCGAGTAACTAAAATAGTGATTTGTGAAGATTGGATAAATAAAACGTAACTTAAATGTTTATTAATTAAAAGCATGTGCAAAATGTAAATATATTTACATAAATCTTGTTGGTAAGCTTTATATCCAGCTGCAGTTTGGAATCAAAAAGTTTGTCTCACGTTTCAGGGAAAAACCGTACGGGATAATATCGTACATTGTATATACGGTTTTTAATTATTTTATTTATTTTTTATTTAATTATTATTATATTTTGTAGTATCAAACTTGACGTGTAACTACAAAAGGACAACATCCTGGCAAGACTGGGGCCCAGAAAAAATGAGAAAAGCAATCCTGGATGAAGCAACTATGGGTTACTTAAGGCAGTCATCCCGTGTGACGGTTTCCAAAAATAGTTTTTTTTTTTTGTTGCATAAATTACATCCAAATATAGTGTAGAATATGTGGGCGGAGTGATATTCCGATATTCGAAGCCGTTCGGAAGTTACAGGCCGTTATATTATCTAAGCTCCTTTGTTGCTTCGAATATAATGAAAAGTTTAGTCGCGATTTTCTCAAAACGGTAGTTTTGAAATCGGCAGACACGATATCTCGAAATCCATCGAACGGATTTCTTTAAAATTTGGAAAACTTATTCAATACTAATACATACAGTCTCCAAGCTAGGATAATTGTGATTCATCAAGCGATTTTTTTTGGCGACCTGAAGAAGTCGAAAAACACACTAAAACTGTCGATCAAAAGTTCAACAAGCTGCCAAAAATTAACGGTTCAATATTTTTTGATAATCCTAGTTCCAAGACTAGTTCAAACTTCACAGATTAAAATGCCGTTTGATTTTTTTTATTTGATATAAGCAGAATCGTGTCTACGGAAAACAAGGTTTTTTGAAAATGGCTGGCTAAGTTGGCGTATACCTCAGTAATGACCGACAATTTGGGGCTGAAAAATTTCTAAAGTGTACTCAACATGTTCATAAATATGTGGTAAAAATTTCACAGTTGTATCATTATTAAGTTCACCAAAACAAATCCTCAAAAATGGTGTAAAAAAAGAGCCTGCACACGGGATGACCCCCTTAACACCTTCAGAAACCTATGGAGTACCAAAGTCTGTCTACATTGCAAGATCGCTTCAACAATTGAGCCGTTGTGTTTGAAAGTGGAATAAGTCCCTTTTTTCATACATTAGAATATTTAAGGTTTTACGTTTGAAATAATTTAAAAATATTGGTATACTTTAATATAATTCGAGTGATGTATTAACACTATAAACCTGTTAAATTTTATTAATAATAATCAATGGCGCAACAGCCCAAATCGGGCCTAGGCCTTGAAGTAATGCTAGAGTTACTTCATTTCGAGACCAACGGAACACTAGGAGGTGAAGTGGTCTGCTACACGCTCGTCCGTGATTATTACCCCGATTTTAACTCAGGTTCTCATTTACAGCTGAGTGAACTGGTAGTCCGGCACCCAATACCATTTTCGAAAATGACTTGCCGCCAAGCAGATTCGAACCTGGTACCAGGTGCTCCGAAGGCAAGTGCTCTAGCCACTAAGCCACCCAGACTACAAAATTATATTATGCGATAATAATTATAAAAATTGCTAAAAAAAATAAACTATTTTTCTAGGTCCAAATGGACTTATTCCACTTTCAAAAAACAATTTATAAGAAACAAAAGCAAAAAATCTGCCAACAATCTGGGCGTAACTTTATTATTTTTCCGGTAGAAGCTAGGAACGCGTTCAATTCTGAAATGCGGTGGAGGCTACTATGTGACTGAAAACCTATCAAAAAGAACAAGATCGTGGAAGTGAAAATCTGATTGGATCTGAGAGATATGGAATAATTTATGAAAAAGTACACAATCACTTTACACCCCCTTAGGGGTCAATTATGGAGAATACATAGAATAAAATTAAATTCAATATTTGGGACGAGGTAGTAGATATGTCGAAAATCGTGGGAAAATATGCATTCTATTTTCTCAGATTGTAGCGACACCCCCCGATGGGGTGTGCCACACGGATGCGTCGCGACCGTAAGTGTCGCATTGGGAGTCGGCAATTCGTCGCCAGCGTCCGGGGGCGAGCGAGGCGTGAGACTATCGCGGTATATCGCCGCGTCCGGGGGCGAGTGTGGCGGTAAACTACGACACTAAATCGCCTGAGTCCGGGGGCGAGCTCGGCGGCAAACGGCTTCAGTAAAGCGCCTGCGTCCGGGGACGAGCGTAGAAATAAACGGCGGCACTAAATCGCCGGCGTCCAGGGGCGATAGTGGCTGCAGCTCTGACAAGAGCTATTGTGGCTACTCTTTATGACCTTAGTCCTGATGCCAACTTTCTTTTCCTCTTTACTATGTTTCAGTTCTTATAAGAACTGAAACTTATGCTAAATTCCCTTTTACTCTTTACTAATGTTTCAGTTCTAATAAGAACTGAAACTTATTTGCGCCTGTCGGATCGTCTCCAAATAAAAGATCTGCCCGCTTCGGTTTCAAATTCAATACTCCCATTTATTACTATTTTCCTAGCCTATTTATACTACTAAAAATAATATTTGGTTCAGTCCTACTCTAAAATTAATTTTACATTTCAAACATTGCGAATGTACAAACAATAGGTGACCTAACGGTCCATGCTGTGATGCTAAGTGCATCTCGACAATTATGTACAGAGAAATGACCTAACGGTCAATTTCGAATGCTAAGTGCATTTTATAATTTTATGATTTTAAATATCGCGGGTAATTTAGTTGGACACAGTGGAGTCCGTCTAAATAGCCCACACAGATATTTTTTTTGCCCCCCTTCTGAACGTCAATAGATATTCGTTTTTTTTTATTCAAAATTATTTTTCTAGTTGATTTAGATATACACACCGAGTTTCAACATTGTAGCTTCTTAAGCCGTTCTATATATAGGAAAAACACCCCCCACTTGTACCACACTACCCTCAGGGGTCGAATTTTAAAAAACCTTGAAAACACTTTCTAGGTATTCATACGAAGAATCCGTAGAATAAAATTAAATTCAATATTTGGGACGAGCTAGTATATATGACGAAAATCGTGAAAAAATATGCATTCTATTTTCACAGATAATTTTTTTTGCCCCCCTTCTGAACGTCAATACATATTTGAATTTTTTTTTAATCAAAATTGTTTTTCTAGTTGATTTACATATACACACCGAGTTTCAACATTGTAGCTTAAGCCGTTCTATATATAGGAAAAACACCCCACACTTGTACCACACTACCCTTAGGCGTCGAATTTCAAGAAACCTTGAAAACACTTTCTAGGTATTCATACGAAGAATCAGTAGAATAAAAATGAATTCAATATTTGGAAAGACCTAGTAGATATGACGAAAATCGTGAAAATATATGCATTTTATATCTATTATATTTACAAATAATTTTTTTTTACCCCCCTTTCTGAACGCCAATGAATATTCAAATTTTTTTTATCACAATTACTTTTCTAGTTGATTTACATGTACACACCGAGTTTCAACTTTCTAGCATAACCCGTTTAATAGTTAGGAAAAACACCCCCTACCCCCGTAGCATACTACCCCTAAAAAAACTTATATTTTTCCAACATTGCGCTACAATAGCTCTATCTAAATACCAAGTTTAAGACTTATATCATTACAGTTTCTCAAGATATAAGCATCGGAACTTTTTCCTTTTCACCCTCCCCCACCCTCCCCCTCTACACCCTCAACCCCAAAACTTTTTTCCCTACTAGAGTTTAATTAGCGCTACTTCTGGTAAAAATTCTAAGCATCTATCTTACACTGTTCTTGAGATATGAAATGTGTTTGATTTGAAAAATTCTCATCCCCTCTACTTCTATGCTCCACCTCCCACTTAAAAAATTTTACTTTGATCAATCTTTATTTGTCGGCCCTTATACCCAAACCGAATTTTATTTTTCTAGAGCAATTGGTTCATGAGATATCGTAATCTAAAGTTTTTCACCCCCCACCCCCACAGGTTACACAGGTTAGGTTGAGAAGGGTGGACTGAAGCACATTGCCACAGTCCATCACGAGAGATCACTGCGGATCCATTGTGGTCCCCTCGTATTAAAAACCGGAATTTAGACTACTGATTCCAAATATTACTCTTCCTTATGAAGAGAGAAGTTCTCCATAGGGGAATCATCGCAAGTTCTGATAGATCGGTTAAGGAGAATTTCCCCAAGTACCGATATCTGGTACGTGTCAGACTTTCGCATTCACACACCAGATGCTCCAGGGTCGGTTCAATGTTCTCATCACCACAGCGACATAGGTCCGCCATTGGTATT
This sequence comes from Beris chalybata, assembly GCA_949128065.1. Classification (NCBI taxonomy): domain Eukaryota; kingdom Metazoa; phylum Arthropoda; class Insecta; order Diptera; family Stratiomyidae; genus Beris; species Beris chalybata. The sequence goes on from OX421897.1 coordinate 92,979,012, forward strand.
CCTATTCTTTCTCCGTGTACCCCAAAGGGACAGTGTCCCATCAGGACCCCCACAAGTTGTCTGCACATGTCCCTGCCCAGAGACAAAATGAAGCTAGAGTTCCTCCTATCGAGTTTCGGCCAGCAGATTCTTGCTTGCCGGCATCCCGAGAGATTCACCCATGTAGCCTCCATCTGTCTGAGCGCTTCAGTATCAATCATTCCCTTTACACACTCAATCGGACAAAGAACCGATTCATCGGCAAACTCCATGCTCATCTCCGACCCCCTTCTGGCAAGCTCGTCTGCCTTTTCGTTTCCAGGGAAATCACTGTGACCAGGAATCCAGGAGATCCTCAGGTTGTTATTCATACCCACTATCTGTAATATTCTTTTGCATTCCTCCACAAGCCTAGACTTAGTAATATGCGCCTCAACAGCCTTGATGGCAGCTTGGCTGTCAACATAAATGGTTATTGTACCATTCGCGCACTGTTTTCGCACAATTATTTCCGCTGCTTTTGTCAGCGCATAAATCTCGGCCTGAAACACGCTCGAGCTATCCGGTAGCCTAAACGATTCCATAATGTCGAGATCACAAGAGTACACTCCCGCACCCGTGCCGCTTTCTGTCTTTGAGCCATCAGTGTATATAGCCACCGTGTCTGAGGCGGTGCTCCCAGATCGCCACTCCAGCCTGGTGGGAATATTTACCACATAGGAATGTTCAAAACTACAAGACGGAGTCCTGTAGTCGGTGTGCTCCGGCATGGCGGAGCACAGCGAAATTGTCAAGATCCTGGAGTGACCCACACTGCCGCCCAACCAATAGCCTGCCTCGCGGAGACGCAAAGCCCCCTTTACCGCTATCGATTTTACCGCTATTTCCAACGGGATCACGTGCAGCATTACTTCCAGAGCCTGCGTGGCCGTGGTACGTAAGGCCCCAGTGATACCAATGAGTGCCACTCTTTGAATTCTATTCATGGCGCCCCTGTTGGTTCCAGCTTCCAATGAGTTCCACCACACCAGGGACCCGTAAGTAAGAACAGGTCTAACTACCGTGATGTACAGCCAGTGTACTATCCTCGGATTGAGGCCTCAGGTTTTTCTACCATTTTCTGACAAGCATAGTAAGCATTCGATGCCTTCTTGATCCTGTCGTTAATCGTAAGTTTCCAGTTCAGCCTAGGATGAAGATAGATACCTAAGTACTTCACACAATGTGAGAGCGGGATGGTAACGCCATTCAAGCGTGGGAGCCTGAATTCTCGGTCTTTTTTCCTCGTAAAGAGGATTAGGTCGGTTTTCTCCGGATTGATGTTGAGACCGCAGTTACCAGCCCACCTGCTCAATGATTTGAGCCCAACTTCTAGTAGATCGCTCAATGTGTCCAGGAACTTTCCTCTCACCATCAGAACGATATTATCTGCGTATGCAACCACCTTGACTCCGGTCAAAGATAGATCATGCAAGATTTCGTCAACCACTAGGACCCACAGCAGTGGAGAGAGCACCCCACCCTGTGGGGTTCCCCGTGTTGCTTTCATTCTACCAAAACCATCCCCCAGAGAGGAGTTTATAATTCTATCCCCCAGCATCGACAGAATCCAGCCCGAAACGAATGAGTCAACACCCAATCTATTCAATGCCCTCGCGATCGCGCTTGTCTCCACGTTATTGAAGGCACCCTCAATATCCAGAAACGCTGCTAGAGTATACTCTTTAACATTCAGAGATTCTTCTACCGTGGAGACGACCTCATGCAAGGCCGTTTCGACAGATTTTCCCTTCATATAGGCGTGCTGAGAAGCGGAGAAGCCTCTCGCGTCCAGAACACATCTGAGATAATAATCCATCAATCTCTCCATTGTTTTCAGCAAAAACGATGATAGACTAATGGGTCTAAAGTCCTTAGCCAGGGTGTGGCTTGGCTTACCCCCATACACAGCTTCCCCCACCCAAAATTTTTCTTGATTCTGTTCTCCTAGTATAACTACAAATATTTTTTAAGTTTGAATAGTGTGCTATTAACAGTTTAGGAGATATGGATTTTAGAATGTGTCTATCTCGTCTTTTTTGGGTTTCGGACGCATTACATTTCCCCCCACTCCCACACCCCTTGCTCAATATTGACAATTTTTCTGCAAATGGGTCTACTATCAGAGCTCTATAGAAATTCCAAGTTTCAGCTTCCTATCATTAGGGGTTACTGAGATCTAGAAACCAAAATTTTCAGTCTAAAACACTTCCCCCTCCTTCCCCCTCACACCCCCACCCCTAAAAATTTGGTCACTTCAAGGAGCCTACCCCGTCTTTTCGTTAAAAAAATTTCAATTTAATATTTCAAATCGTTTGGCAGCTACGAGCCTCCAAACGATCTTGCGTACGGCGTACGGCGTACGGCATACGGCGTACGGCGGACAGACGGGCTGAAAATTTTTATTGCTTTTTTCGCGTCTACTAGTTATCAAACGTGAAAATAAAAATTTTGAGGGTGTCAAATTTTTCTTTTTAAAAAATCAATCACAATTTTTAGTTATTATTAATGCTTAATGCTATTCAGGAACAAGGCTTAGTTGACCATGTTTTGAGCATGGAAAGGCGCTTATTTGGTTTAACGCAAAAAAACCTTCGTCGTTTAGAATTTCAATTTGCTGTATCTAATAAAGTTATTCATGATTTTAATAAGACAAAAAAATTAGCGGGCGAACATTGGTTAGCTGGTTTTCTTATTTTGCTGCAGCTGAAACGACGGACATTGAGTTAGGTGAGAGTTACATCAGACTCAAATCGTGGAGATTACTAGACGCTATCAACCTCTGCTGAGAGAGAAACTTCAACGCAGGATCATTTCGATTACCTACCATCGCATGTTGACCCGATACCATCAACCTCCATAGCTACGGTTGAACTTTCTCGACGAATTATATACTTGACTTGAGCACACTCATCTCAATTTTGAATTTGTGTCTCCAGCTAATATTATGCCAATTCATAAAATATGGATAGAAAAAGAAAAACCAATCATCATAGGGGAAAAACAGCAATAATCACTTCATCTGCGTACAATGAAGAACTACAGAAAATTTCTCTAAATAAGTCTAAAAATCGGCCTAGACTTCATTTAGATAAACCACCTGAAAAAATTAAACTCGCAAGTAAAGCAGAACCAAGTAATGGTCATAATATTTGCTTGTAAATAGTTACTATCATGAAGATTATGGTAAAAGTATGTTGGAGGAATGCTGGATGCAATGCACTAAGTGTGGTGAATGGTCTCACGAAGGTTGTACTAGCTGGGAGACCGAGAACCTGGACGATTTTCATTGTTCCTATTACTAGTTAGTTTCCGGGGTAATATCGTACAAGGTATACGATTTTGTCCACCCACCGGGGCAAAATGGGAAAAAACTAGAGGTTTTGTTTTTTTTATAATTAATATTATAATATAATATTATATTTAATGACTAAACTTAAGACACTATCTGCGAGTTAATATTTAAGAAACTTAAGAAAGTGTTTAGGTCTAAGATATTTACTCTTTGTGCTGTTTTCTTTTTGTATTATTGAGTTGTAATAATAGTTTTAAGAGTAGAATTTAAGAATTTTTGTTTATATATGTTGTAAAATAGACTTTAATTGTCTACAAATAAATAAATAAAATAAATAAATAAAATAAATAAGTAAAATAAATAAATAAAATAAATAAATAAAATAAATAAATAAAATAAATAAATAAAATAAATAAATAAAATAAATAAATAAAATAAATAAATAAAATAAATAAATAAAATAAATAAATAAAATAAATAAATAAAATAAATAAAGAAAATAAATAAGTCGAATTTCCCTAAAAGTTCTTATATTGCATTACATGAAATATAAAAGCCTTTAATAAAATGGATGATTATAGCCACTTGTTGCTTTCCATGTCTGAGATATTGATCGTTTTGCTTAGCTATACGGCTTAGGACGGGTTTCCCCTATAAATTGTGGAAAGTGCCATGTTATGTTATAAAACGCGCTAAAATCGGTATTTTTCTTAACAATGCAGTTGTTAATGTTGATTACTAGATGCCGCTAGCGTCGGAAAGAGTTGTATCTCTTTCTTTTAATTTTGTTCGCCTTGTCGCACGATGGGGCCGTTGTTGCACTTTTATCGCAGTTAAGAAATAGCCAGTGTCATAACAGCATCAATCACACAAAGTCTATGTATGTATTTCAGTCGAAACAAAAAAATTCTAGACACGTGTTTTCTGTAGGTGGGGCACCCAGGCAACTATCCTTGGCTCAGCACCTTGTGGTTATTACTTTTTTATTTTCAAGTAGATGAAATTAAAAACCTTGAGGAAAGTAATATGTTTGTATTAAAGATTCACAGCTACTTAAACTATCCCTTGATTTGTTTTTGGTTGGTAAAGTGAAGAACAATTTGAAATTTCGAAATATCATTAATTTATTGGCTTGGGTTAATTTTAAAAGCCGCGCACAGCCGTAATCTAATAGTGATTTTTTTTCTGGAAAAAATGTGACCCGTTTCTGGCCTCAATTTTTTTCTAGCAGTTCCGCCGTTCTATTGTGGAAAAAATTTTGACCTGCTAGAAAAAGGGCTTTGAGTCCATGGTTAAAATTGCCCTGAAAACTCGCATTACTTGCCCCCAAAATTTCGGCGGTGCAACTCCTTTAATCTCAAATGTGCGACAACATAAGGAAAAAATATCCTATGACAACAGCGGCAACCGATTTAAAAGCATAAATTAAACTGTCAAACGGGTCATACGGCAATTAGAAATCATACGGAGTGTAGTGTAAACATATTTAAATTTTAATAATAGCTTTTTGACCTGAAAGCAGTCTATTGTCAATTGACCTGTCGGACGGAACTGTCAAAAAAGAAGGCAGAACTGCAATAATTTTGCATCTAAACGGGTCACTTTTTTTAGAAAAGAAATCACCATTAATTAATTTATCGTTTTAGGGGTAAACTTGTTTTTTAAATTCCTATTTTAAACTCAATTCTGGGTCAAACTATTTGAACCACATGACTCCACGAGATCAAGATTTATGTTTGATCTATTTTCTCAAGAACCACTCAATGCCACCTATGCTGTCAAATAGAGTAGAAGGAAATTCAATAGTTGAATTATTTCGCAATGTAGGTACTATGAGACTGACTTGACGCTTTCTATTCGTCAAAATTAGATGTGCAATATATACAGAATACACAAACTTCGCAAAAATAATGTTGAGAGCGATTTCTGTGGGTACTTCTGTTTGGTGAACAGTTAGAGAACCATTGGGGGGGATTGAGTGGTTCTCAAAGTGTTGCACTGGAACAGTTTGAGAGCCATTCATGGAGTTTCCAATGTATGTACCAACTTTAACATACAATTTAGACTTTGGTGTGAGAAAGACGGTCCGAACAGCTAAAATATGAAAATAACCACTTGGGCTATATTTTTAAGCCGCTACTCGCTTTTTTTGACAGTTCATTATCCATAATGATGTTATGACACTGGTTATTTTTCGAGCTTAAAAAGAGCGCAGGAAAATCATGCGATAAGGAATAACATTAAAAGAAAGTGATACCGCTGTTAAGAAAAAAACCGGTTCTAACGCGTTTTACAACATAACATATCCCTTTCAATAATTTATTCGAACCGAACTGTTAAAAAAACGTGTAGCGGCTGGAAAATTGTTATTTCTTGGCTTGAACTGCGCGAATGTTGCAAAACACTGCGCGAATGTGCTATGTTGCGGCTTTTTTGACAGTTGACGCTATATTGCGGCTTTTTTTGACAGTGTTTCGAACTATCTATGTCACACAATGGAAGTATATGGAATGGCTGATAACTTGACCTTTCGTAATGAAACCTTTTTTGTTGTTTTTGTGACCATTCGTTTTTGTATTAGTGGCAGCAGTGCAGGCCCACATAAAAGTTGTATTTTGAGAGGGGCAACTAAAAAGATTGTCAGTTAATTTCAAAATTATGTGATTGTTGATTTGATGAATTGTAGATTTAAATGTTTGATTACTATCTTCCATGTGATACTATTTTTGAAAAATTATAGTGAAAAAATAGTAATAGGTATTTATTATTTAGGTATTTATATAATTACTTTTCTTTCATACCATGTCAATAACTGTCGGTATTGCTTGCGATTTCAACCGTTTGCATTTACCAAGAACCACTATATCACATTTTATAAAGTGATCCTCACAAACGCCACTTTTCGTATTTGGAGACAAGCCTTGTTTTCCTATTGCTTTAAGCCACTTCTTTTTCAATGTTGATTCCTTAGGAAACCTGAAAATGATAATTTTTGATTTGATTTTTTAGTGATTAATGTCCCAACGAAACGAGTGCATTACAAATACGTTTTAATTGAAGATATAATTAATAACTGATTGTATTTGCTATATGCACTATATGAAGTTGAAAAGCATTTCCTTCAGAGAAGAAATATTTTACACGCCGTCACTGCTTTCATATTCCAAGAAATGCTAAGAAGTAAACAAAGTTTGTATGCAAGGAAACTTTGATCAAACTGTATATTTTATAACTTTAATTGAAATGCATTCTTCATTATATTAACTACAGTAGAACTACAAATAATTAGAATCGGTTTACTTGCCTGAAGAACGATTTATTTTGCCGGAACTCTCTTCGGTTTCGGCAACCATCGAAAGAACACTTCATGTTTCTTTTTAAATAGTTTATCGCACGAATCACTGGCAGCAAAAAATTTTACACAATCAAAATTTTATAATAGTTAATTTTTTTTACTAAAATCTTTACTGAAACTGACTAAAACACACAATTCGGTAAATTTTCTTTGAAACACTGTAACACGGTTGTAAACTAACTTGACATTTGAATCCCAAACACCAAACTTGCGTCATGCTTGCCATCTCATTTCCACTTCAAACTGCTATTTTCCCGTCTTCTTCTTTTGACACTGGAGAGCCGAGAAACCTCTAGTATCTCACTTGCTCTGCAGAACACTTTTCGGCTTTCTCTTTCTTTAAAAAAATTACGTTCACGTACACGAATTTTATACGTATCACCACCACCATTTATGTGGATTATCATTTAAATCTATTGATTATTTTTCTATTTCGGTAAGACAGCAATTCGTTCTTGACTACAGCATCAGCGCTACCATTTTCTAGTGTTTCTTGGCTCTCATCTTCACTTGATGAATCCAGCCAGCATCATGGCAAGATCGTTTTTTAAACATGGATTTCTGACCGCGCCGGACGGCCCTGGTTGTTCCGCATCTTTTTCCGAGGAACTCATTCTCTTAGTCTCTCCAGAATTAAAAGAACTTGAAACATCACCCTCAGTATTTGTCATCTTCAAAATATCTTCTTTGATCTTTTCTTCCGTCATTGGTGTAAAAAACTTGTGTTTGAAGCGAGAGTCTAAGTAGGTGGCAATGATATACAAAAATCTGCTAACAGTCTGGGCGCAACTTTATTATTTTTCCGGCAGAAGTTCGGAACGCGTTCAATTCGAGGTGTATGTAACTATGAGACTGAAAACCTAAGAAAAAGTTCGGGAAGCGGTTAGAATAGAGTGTAACATATGAATTATGTAATTGGGTTATATTCCGGGATGCGGTCTAGAGGTTGAAAAAGGAGAAAACCTTAAAAATAGCTGATTGTTAAAAAAGCCCGTGGAAGTGAAAAGATATTCGATATCTGATCAGACCTGAGAGATATTGCGGAATTCATGAAAAAGTATACAACCTCTTGACACCGCCATAGGGGTCGAATTTTAAAAAATCTTGAAAAGACATTCTAGGTATTCATATGAAGAATCCGTAGAATAAAAATGAATTCAAAATTTGGAAAGACCTAGTAAATATGACGAAAAACGTGAAAATATATGCATTTTATTTTTACTGATCATTTTTTCTACCCCCCCCTTCCTAACGCCAATGGATATTTTTTTTTATCAGAATTACTTTTCTAGTTGATTTATATATACGTACCGAGTTTCAACTTCCTAGCATAAGCCGTACTAAAGTTAGGAAAAACACCCCCTACCCCCGTACCATAAACCTACCCCCAAAAAAAAAAATTCTTGTCTCGACCTGCAGTAGTGGTACATCTGCATCCGCATGCACATCCGCATTGATTTTTGCGAATGCAGATGTCCAAATCCATGCGGAATCTCCGCAATTGCGGATGCGGATGTTAACATGCTTAACGTTACATACATAGAGTGTATAAGTATTTTTCCTTTTTAAATCTTCTGGATATACTAATTAAAACTTGCGAAAACTATTACGAAGTTTACAAAGATGTTGAAAAGTTACCTAGAGAGTATCCTCACGTGTTTAACATCCAGTAGAGTTTGCTGGATACTCAGAATAGCTGGTTCAACTCCAGCGACAAAAGCTTGATGATTGCTAATTGCGTAGGACCAACATGAGGATGATTTTAGAGATGTTTAACTGAAGAGTAGTAATCTGATCATGAATAGGCCTGTTAATTTCTAGTTCTTAACTGCTTTTTCTTTTTTATCTTTCTTTTTTTATTATTATTTTCAATGTTGGAACTCCCTATGCCGGAAGTGAAATAAAACACAAAAATATCGAGCAACACCGCAGACGCAAACCACATCGTTAAAGTCAACAAAGACTTGAGGCATTACCGAAACTCAATCAAAAGTTGAGCAAATTTTCCATCAACATGTCAAAAAATGAGCAAATTTCGTGCTCGGCCATTTTACTTTTCGTAGTTGCAAAGATCTGTGTGCCGTGTTCGCTGTGATTTAAAAGTAAAGTTTTTCTCCGCGTAAAATAAAAGTTTTCCAACTCGAAAGAATTCAGACATCGCGCAATCGATTCGTATATCGAGTGTATCAGCTTCAAGTCGTAAAGAGTCAGACGATGGGCAGGAAAAAGAAGAAGGCGTCGAAGCCATGGTGCTGGTATCCTTTTTAAGCAAAAAAGCTCGACATTTTAACTTTCGAGGTATTGCGTGGTCCGTGGTTTACATAACCGGCCAGTTGCAGAGCACTAGTTTCTATTTACGATATTTTCTTGAAAACATTTCCTTGCGGAATTTTTCCTTAGCTTTTTCGTTGTTGCGTGTTTGCGCGATTTTCTTTTCCCGTATTTGTTTTTAGGTATTGCAATCGTGAATTCGATGACGAAAAAATTTTGGTTCAGCACCAGAAAGCGAAACATTTCAAGTGCCACATTTGTCACAAGAAACTGTATACGGGCCCCGGTTTATCTATCCACTGCATGCAAGTACACAAGGAGACCATCGACAAGGTGCCCAACTCTTTGCCAAATCGATCGAACGTTGAGATCGAAATTTTCGGAATGGACGGAATACCGCCCGGCGAGATTCGGGAACACGAACGCCAAAAGAACGGCGGACGGTCCGAGTCGGAGGACGACGAGCCGGTTGTGAAGAAAGCAAAACCAGAAGGTAAGATCCAAGTCCACTTTTGCTTTGCTTGGAAATGTTTTCGATTAATGATTTCCTTTGGTTTTTTAAGCTCCACCCGCGCAGCCCAACATCATGATGCCGAACATGTTGGCGCAACATATGATGGGACAGTTTGCATCGATGGGTCCCATGATGCCGATGGGCCCGATGCCGCCTTACATGAACGCCGGTGGCATGCAATTGATGCCTCCGCACATGATGGGAGGACCACCTCGTCCTCTATTTCCGGCCGGAGCTGTTCCAACCAGTTCTGTACCTTCACAAGCGAAGCCCACTTTTCCAGCTTATAGGTGAGTTGCCTTTTAAAAAGTAGGGAAATCGTAATACGACAATGATACAACCGATCGGCACTGGTTAAACAACACTCCCGCCAAACAAGGAAAGACCTTGTTAGGTGATGCCCTCGCACATAATTTTTGATTTATATGAAATAATTGCATCAAGCTTCCGCTTGTTGCCATTGTTATCTTGGAATTTGCTTTACTTCCGTCGAAGGATTCTTTGGTTTCACTTTGGACGCTATGTCGTTATGGTGCGAGCGATTAAAATTGCTCAATTTGCAGCAATTCCAGACAATTTAGCAGCAACTTGCAGCAACATCGGCAATTGACGATATGGAGCAATCGTTGGTCAATTCGTTGCTCAGCAGTGACTAGCGATATGGAGCAATACTCAGCAATTTAGCAATGACATCATACACGGACAATTCAGTACAAGCAATAGTCATGAATGAAGATGACATTTTAGCAGCTGCGTCTGCATTAATTATTATTCACAATAAAAGAAATTCCACAAACCATTCCGGCCACGAACACCGTCAATAAAACTTATTGTTTTCTCGTTGCTCCAAGCCACGAAACTTGGAAAGAAAACCGAAAACTCAACATAAGATTTGACACACGATGACAATTGCTCGGAAAGAAAACCGAAAACTCAACATAAGATTTGACACACGATGACAATTGCTCTGAATTTTCCAAATTAGTGGAAATACAGCACCTCTAGTGCGAGGAATTGCAGCAATATGTGAAAGCATTGCTAAATTGCTGCAATATTGTCGCAACTAGCACGATGTTTCCCGGTATTGCTGCATTAATCGCTCAACTAGTTTTGGCAACAGTCTCCGGGCAATTAATTGCTAGAAAAAATGTTCGTGTACGGGCTCCATAAGATTTGACACGATGACAATTGCTTGGAATTTTCCAAATTAGTGGAAATACAGCAACTCTAGGGCGAGGAATTGCAGCAATATGTGAAAGCATTGCTAAATTGCTGCAATATTGTCGCAACTAGCACGATGTTGCCCGGTATTGCTGCATTAATCGCTCAACTAGTTTTGGCAACAGTCGCCGGGCAATAAATTGCTGGAAAAATTGTTCGTGTACGGGCTCCATTATTTTTTCAGTTTTTTAACGAAAGGAGTATAAAAGCATTCGAAATGAATTGCCTATCATGTTAGAATTGAAGCCCTTGTGGTCAACAACATGCGAAATTTAATTTATTAAAATTATTAAGGATAACATTAAATCATAGGGGGCTAACTGCATCAGCTGAATTACGTCCGAAAGCGGTTAGAGGTCAGAAAACTCGAGCCCTTTTATGTTTTTCAAAAACTAGTTTTTCCCTTGTTCCACCAAGGACTACGATCGATAAAAGCGTTTCAAAATGTTCTTTGGCTCCACCAAGTAGCGAATGCCATCATAAGTCCAAGGAAACTTGTTTCCGTTTTCGTTCTCTGATAACATTTTAAAACGTTAAACGTCGAGACGGACTTACGAAAATCAGGTGAAGTAAAAAGTCCAGGCTGTTGAATAGCAGGCACAGGATAGTGACAGTGTTTCTTTTTTTTTTTTTTTTTTTACGGCCGTCGTTATAACTTAGGGGGTCACCCTTTAATGCGATTGCACAGCTATAACGACATAGGGTGGGAATAAAATGGTGTGGTAGGGGATTTAGGTCGGTGGAACAGGAGGGAAACGTCTACACTTTTTCCTCTAAATGTTTATCTTTATTATGGACTATAATCCATATCCTACTTAGAGATTGTTTTCTCTGCGTCGATGAAAATTTGTAATTTTCTGGAAAATCTATAGGTGGTCGCTGCTCAGATTTGACTCAACATTCGAAACACTGAAAATGGGCGAAGGGTGATACGTATTATTAAGGGGTTACATACACCTGGCACCGTTAAAACTACGACTAAGGTACAAGAATGCAATTTTTTATCGAATTTTTTTTTGTCTGGAATTAAATACATAAGTCCCGGACTACATGGTCCGCTTTTTCTTCACTTCAGGGAAAAACCAATTCGGACAGCTTCAGCTACATGTAAAACGTTCCTCTGAACCGGCCATGTCGATCGAGTAGCTACTCGTGTGACAAAATCACATAATTACGGACCCCACGTGTATATATGTTCTTGAAATTTAATTCCGGATAGGTCGACAAGTTCCTGATCAACCGTCCGGAGAAACCTGTGCATGCTCAGGTTTTTTCCCGGATGCAATTTTTTCCGGAGTCATGTAGTCGAAAAGCTAAAATCTCATACATTTCCATGGGACCATGGTTTACATTCTTTCCGGATGTCAGGGCCTATTTTCTCGGAGGCGATAAAAACGGACCATGTACTCCGGGCCTAAGGTTTTTTTTCAACTGGATCAGATCACAATTGAAAAAAAAACGATGTGGATCAAACCAAATGCCAGTTTAGCAATGTTAACAATCAGGTTAGTAAATGCGTCGGATAAACTGTATAGGCAGGGCTACGTTTAGTTTCCCTTTATTGCATGTAGCGATGAAACTCTGTAGAAAATGCACAGAAATACAAAGGTTTTTTTCAATAATTTTGAACATTCTGTCTCTATATTATACATAGACTTAAATTTTCGTACAAAATGTATTGATTTCCTACGATCATTGATAGAACAACAGACACCATGGCCAATTATACTCAATTCTTTAATTTATAAATTAGCCAAACTGAGGCTCGCCAATATGCTCGCCGGTGTATGCGCTAAGACTAATGTTGGCGCAAACCTATGTTTGCGCCAACATGCTCGCCTGTATATGGGCCACTTAATAAATAATACAATTGGTTAATACAATATTTAGTATTTCCTCATTTAGTTTATACATGACTGCACAGTTTCCTAAAGGTCCAGACCATAGTATAAATACTTACATAGTAAGCAAACTCCCTATGTTCACCATAATCCACAAAATTTTTCGCATAAAAAATTGTACCTCTCAAATGGACGATTTTGATTGGTTGTACCTCTCAAAATTTTAAACAGCTGATGACTGAGACAAATCTTTCGTCTCTTTCAATTACGTACGTGCAATGTAGCTTTACCGCTTTTTTGTTGTTTTGGTTGTTTTTATTCTTATTTCGTGTATTGCCATATCCCTCACCCTCACGTCATTTTTCCTAATTTCTATTCCATACATACAAAATTGTGCAAAAGAAACAGAAATGTGTGTCAGAGTAATCACCCATGAAAGAGAAGCAGCTTCTGAATACGTGTAGATTGGACGCATGTAAGTGTGTTTACATCGAGAATTCGAACGGAGTTTGGCTACTATGTAAGTATTTATACTATGGTCCGGACTATGGCTTGAAACATCTATTATTTTTTTTATCAGCGGGGTTTTTGTTGTAATCTCCTCCTTCGCTACCTCTCTTTTGATTAGCGCCCAGACATTCTTAATTGGATTCATGCCTTGCCAATCCGAAAGGGGTACATTTTCTTCACTCAGAAAAGTTTTGACAGACATTGCGGTGTGGCAGGGAGCACCATCATGCATGAAAATAAAATTTTCACCACGTAGCACTTCCTCAACTGAGGAATCAATTTTGTTTGGAGGCCATCTTGGTATTGGTTTTGTTTCATTGTACCCTTTACAATGTACAGACAGCCTGTTCCTTTTGCAGAGATGACTTACGAAATCACCACCTTTGTAGGGTGCTTCACTGTTGGTTTCATGCAGTCTGGATGAAATCTCCCAACTGGACGTCTTCTGACGTTTTGCGCTTTCTTGGCAAGAATTTCGAAAGTGCTTTCATCAATAAATAGTTTAAGAGGTTGCGACAAAAATCGCATAAGTTTTAAGAAAGCTAATATTTTAGCATTTGGTTACATTTAGGGTGTATGTAAATATACTAGAGTCAGACACCCCAAGAGTAGGACCCAACTAGTAAGCACCCCCGTAAAGGGGAGTGCTCGTAAGAGTTTTAAGAAAGCTGAAATTTGGTTTTGTTTAAATATAGGTAGTTTATGAAAATATCGTATGTTAAATAACTATAAAGGTTTCGTTTATTTCATAATACAGTACTACCTCGATAATTTGACCCCCCGCAAATGTGAATTCTTCGATAATGTGAACAACCAAAAATTTATATTATGTCCCTTGTAATGTGAATTTCTTGGCATTATTTTGCCTCTATAATGTGAACTCATAAATTCCAATGATTTGATGCTCATTTGTTTGAAATTTTAACGTCAAAACAATCGAAATATCATTCCTGGGGGAAAGAGATCTACATATGTATAACACATCTATGAATGCGAACTTTAACCCTTTGCCCTCCAGCCTATATCTCATGTAGAGATACCTGCAACTCCACGATTTAAGTAGTTATAAATGAATATGTAATAAAATATACTTATTACTACTACTATTATACTTATTTTATACAAAATCCAGAAAAGGAAATTTGGGATGTTGAAGATGAACTTCCGCTAGCTTGCAGTTAGTCGTCAAAGTGGATCGCTTGCTGCAAATTCAGATGAAAATGCAATTCAGGAAGTGCAAAAGCTTCTTTGCACTCTTATGCAGAAATTTCGCATGGTGAGATCCAATCATGGCTGCATGAGGAGAAAAATAGCTTATGCGATGATAGTTCTTCTGAGGATGAAAGTCTAGAAAATCAGGATGAAGTCAGATCTATCGTATCGCATACTTCCGCTATACAAAGCGCGAATATTTTGATGGATTGGGCACAGGAAAATAATATAAACGCAAACGCTTTATTAACATTGCACGACATACGGAGTATTGCAATAAAATTATCTTGCACTGCTTTGCGTCAGACAAAAATAACATCATTTTTTTCAGAACCATAAATAATGTTAAATTTAAAAAAATAAATAAACAATTAAAATATTTTCTTTTTTACGCTTCGATTAATATGTATATGAATTGAATTCACGATACCCTTGAACAATGTATTTTTAAGTCTGGACTGTAAGCTTAATTTTGGCATTTTTTTTCAAGTAAAATAATTAAATACAAATTATTATCTTTAAAAATATGATTGTAATCATTAATTTACATATTATGCCAATACAATTGTACTATTATATTGCTGTAATATGCTAACAAGTTATGTCTCCGCTAATGTGAATTCCTCGATAAAGTGAACTATCTTCGTTTTAATTAGTTCACATTATCGAGGTAGTACCGTATAATAAAATAGTATTACTTTAAAATCTTGTACATTTTCCATACGGAATTATATTGTCATGAAACAAAAATCCATTTATATTTTTCGAAAACCAAAACTATTTTCAATAATTCTGAAAATGATAAAGAAAAATACTATTCTAGTCTGGAGAGGCAGGTTTGAAAAAATTCGTTATTTTGGATTGTCGGATAGTGTTGAATGCTTTTTCGACGATTATAGACCTAATTTGTACATTTGTTCGTAATATATGAGCCGTTGTATTTGAAAGTCGTATAAGTCCATTTTTTCATACATTGGAATATTTAAGGTTTTACGCTTGAAATAATTTAAAAATATTGGTATACGTTAATATAATTCGAGTGATGTATTGACACTATAAACCTGTTAAATTTTATTCGGCAATTAAAAGTGTTAAAGAAAATTAACGATTTTTTTAGCTCCAAATGGACTTATACCACTTTCAAATATAACAATTTATAAGAAATAAAAGCAGAAGTGAACATAAGTCCATATTACTTTATTATTTTAATAATAAAGTATTGTTATCGATTTTTAAAAAAAAAAAATTTGCTACCCTGAAATTTTTATACTCTAGATGAACATATAGAGTATTATAAGTTTAATCCAGCCCGAAAAGTTTGTAACGCATAGAACCGAGCCTCGGACGAAAAAAAGTTATATATTATTTTGTGTTTATTTTTGGCCAAAACCCCCAAATCCGTTTGCTGTCCGTCCGTCCGTCCGTCCGTCCGTCCGTCCGTCCGTTAGCACGATAACTCAAGAACGCGTTGACCTAGGAAGTTGAAATTTTGTCACAACTTGTAAAATGGAAAAGTAAGGTTAAGTTCGTTAATGGGCGATATCCTTCCACTCCTTCGGGTACCTCCCATACAAGAGTCCTTAAAACACGTTTTCACAATTATTGCTCGAATGCTTCAAGTTAGGAACTTGAAATTTTGCATACTTAAGGTTTACAATGTTTGAATCGAAAGTTTCGAATACGATGCAAATCGAATGAGTCCTTCGTGTAGCAGCCTCGAAAAGTCCTTAAAAAATGTATGCTTGTTACTGAATCTACTATAACTCCAGAACGAGTTAAAGCAGGGACTTAAAATTTCACAGGAATTAGTTTTATACCAATACCAAAACGGAGTTCATTAGTTAGCGCCATCTGTTGACTCCTTCGGGTAGCTGTCATACAAAAGTCCTTAATAAACATGTTCATCAATATTAAACGATAACTTTAGAACACTTTAAGTTACGACTTTGAAATTTTATACACATTCATTTTATAATGGTCGCAGCTGAAACTATTAATATGAAAAATATCCCATAAGTCTTTCATGTAGTTGCCATACAAAAATTCTGTAAAATGTCCTCACTTACTTTATGGAACTCACTAAAAATCAAAAAATCGAGTAGCCACTATACAATAATTTCTATCTGTAAGTAAAAGGTCATGTAATAATTGCTTGTGCTCTCCTCATTCTTTTGATATATTTCCAACTAAAATATAAATCGGAGTTCAGTATTTCATCTAGAGTATCATACGATTGGCTTGCAGCCGATCGTGACTGCGTTATGTTTTTTATACGTTTTATGCCTAATAAACGCCAAAAAAGCAAAAAAAACTTTCACTCCGTCTGTGCGCCGTCCGCCGTACGCAAACTCGTTTGAGGAATTATAGTTGCCAAACCCTATGAGCTATTAAATTGAATTTTTTTTTTCTGAATAGACATGGTGGACCCCTAGAAGTGATATTTATTTGAGTTGTGTGGGTGTTAGGGGGAAGGTGGGAGAAGCGTTTTAGACGAAAAATTTTGGTTTCTAGATCTCAGCAACCACTTATGGTAGGAAGGTGAAACTTGGAATTTCTGTAGAGCTTTGATAGTGGACCCATCTGCAAAAAAATTACTGATATGGGTGAAGGGGTGTGGAAGTGGAGGGGGAAATAATGCGTCCGAAACGCAAAAATGCCGAGATTGACACATTCTAAAATCCATATCTCTTAAACCGCTAATGGCAAGCAATTAAAACTTAACAGATATCTGTAGTTATACTAGGAGAGTAGATTGAAATAAAATTTTTTGGTCGGGGTGGTTGCGTACGGGGGTGGGGGTTGAACTACTTAACATTACTATATCTTAGAAAACAATTGCACCAGAAAAACAAAATTTGGTTTGGGTATAAAGCTTGATAAATAAAGATTGCTCAAAGCAAAATCTTTGACGGGGGCAGGGGAGCATAGAAGTGGAGGGGAGCATAGAAGTGGAGGGGATAAGAATTTTTCAAAAATATCACTTTTCATATCTCAATAACAGTGTAAGGTAGATGCTTAAAATTTTTACCAGAAGTAGGCCCGATATAGCTCTAGTAGAGAAAAAAATATTGAAGGTGGGGGTGTAGAGGGTGAGGGTGGGGAAGGATTAGAAGGAAAAAGTTCCGATGATTATATCTTAAAAACCTGTAAACCTTAAACTTCGTATTTGGATAGAACTATAATAGTGGCATGGTGAAAAAATATTTTTTTTTTAGGGGTAGCATGGTACGAGGGTGGGGGTGTTTTTCCTAACTTTAGAACGGCTTATGCTAGAAAGTTGAAACTCGGTACGTATATGTAAATCAACAGAAAAGTAATTCTGATAAAAAAAAATTCGAATATTCATTGGCGTTCAGAAGGGGGGGGGGGGCAAAAAAAAATATCAGTAAATATAAAATGCATATATTTTCACGATTTTCGTCATATCTACTAGATCTTTCCAAATATTGAATTCATTTTTATTCCACGGATTCTTCATATGAATACCTAGAAAGTGTTTTCAAGATTTTTTGAAATTCGACCCTTAAGGGGGTGTAAAGTGGATGTATACTTTTTCATGAATTCCACTATATCTCTCAGGTCTGATCAGATATCGAATATCTTTTCACTTCCCCAGGTTTGTTTAATAATCACCTATTTTTAAGTTTTGTCTTTTTCAACCTCTAGACCACATCCTGGAATATGACCAAATTATATAATTCATATGTTACACCATATTCTAACCGCTTCCCGAACTTTTTGTTAGGTTTTCAGTCACATAGTAACATACACCGCATCCCCGAATTGAACACGTGCCAAACTTCTGCCGGAAAAATAATAAAGTTGCGCCCAGACTGTTGGCAGATTTTTTTTACTGGTATTATTAAAATTGGCTTTTTAATGTAAAAAACAATAATTAAAAACTTAACTTTTTTTTGTCCGGTGGACTTATTCCACTTTCAAAAAAGACTGCTCATATATCAACGCCCATAACTGTATAAACAGAGAGTTACTTTATAGATAACCATGTTCAAATTATAGAGGCGCTAAAATTACCAAAGACAAATTACAAGATACATTTAAAAAAAAATGCTTGTTCACTTTGCTGGAAAAACCACATTATCGAAGGTTCACATTATCGAGATTATACTGTAGTAGCCTAGTATTTAAAGGTGTGACTTTTTCTTGTTTTCATGACCGGAGTGTAACATAAGTGTGAGTAAGGTGCTGATAGTAGCATAGTGTTTATTGTCGGTAATTTGTGAGAAATCATCCGGCTTCAAAACAGTCGCTGCTCGTCATCTCCACTACATATTATCTCTATGTTCATTCACATCTCTATGTTACGACCAAACGCAGTTAATAAAGTATAAAACTATACAAATAAAATATATTTATATATTATATATTTATAGTTAATCACTCACACGTAAAACTTCTGACGCCTTATGCTTGAAAGTTGGAACTTAGTACATGTATGTAGAAGTGCTACTGGAGTAACTAAACCTAAAAAAATCACCTACCAGTTTCGGCGCAGCTTTATTATTTTGGTGGTAGAAGTCCGTAACGTGTTTAATGCTAAGGTGCGGTGTAGATGACTGTGGACAACCTAAGAGATAACTAGGAGGCTACTTGCAAAGTTATTTTGTAGGTTGTCCGTCGGATAGTAGCCTGCACCGCATATCAGGACTTCGGACTTCTACTCATATAATAATAAAGTTGCGTAAATGCCATCACCTTCTAAATTAGTACCATCACATGTTTGATGAATCGTCACAGAACGGAATATGGTTCTAAAGGCGTTGGAATGCTACGAAAGTGCTAGAAATTCTTTCGGCATCTGAATTATCTGTAATCGTAATGCATATAGCAGACCGCGACTTGGGTTCAACCGTATATCTGCGTTGGCGCCAGAGATTATCATTTAGCTTGCCTCACTCGTATATAGGAATGTGCGTTTCGACGGCCGCTACAGTTTCTATCAATCTATCATTAATATCTTCAACTTCAAAAGTACCTTGTGATACTCGTATCTTCGTATCCAAGTCACTAACCCTCTTAATAAAAGAACTGACTATATTGATTGTTCAAGAAATACTAAGCGCTGTTTACTTAATAACCGTGCAATACAGTCATTTGTGTGTCAAAACGATTGCACAATTTTGGTAGTACAACATGCGCAAAACAAACAGCAACCCTTTCCCATACTAAAAAGCAAACAGACTAAATCACCCGTATTGCTTTAATTGCAAATTGAGTATTATGATGTCACAATACCACGGATCAGGTCGAATATTGAACTAATTGCTTAACACTAAACATACCAACACTTAATACATACCTATTTCTACCATAACCGGTCAAATGACCGGTCTTTATGTTTTCTGATTCAATGTATGAAATATGGATGTTAGGAAGGAAATAAAAAAAAAGTAACTTTATTATAATTAAACAAAAATGTACATATATTGTCGATTTCTATTAAAAAACAAAGAATTGAAATTTTCATTTCATTGCTCATCGCATTTTTTTACATATACATATTTTTACATTTTCCGCAAACATATTTTTCACATTTAGAACAAATTTTGATTGTTTTATTTTCGTTACAATATCCTATTTGACATGTCTTACGTTGATAAGAATCTGTAGTGGATTTGGGCAATGTTCCTTTCCTATTTGTTGTTGTTTTTAGTTGTTCACGGGCTTCTCGATAGTCGGCGGCAAGTTCTACTGCTAACTGGAGTAAAAAGTCTTGTCTCGAGATATTTTATCCTGTCGTTTGCTTGTACAAAGTCCAAGCATTTATGCCATCTAAATCAAGGATATTGAAAAATAGTTGGAGAGGCCATCTGCAAAACTTCGATTTTGTGGTATATATCCTTGCTATTTGATCAGTAAAATTTTAGTTACTTTCTTGAAATTAATTCACAGTTATTTTGATTGAACTCACTAAGCTACAGTCTTTGCAGAAATATGCTACTAACTGCATACAATATATTGAATACGCATCTACATCATAATTTCTGACCCGATAACCTAATAAGGCAGTAAATTGTTCTTCCGGTCATTTGACCGGTTGTGGTAGATATCGGTATACCACAAGTGTTATTCAAAATACACAAACAACAAATAAAAAAAAAAAGAATATTAATTGTATATAAATAGTAGAAAAATTCATGAAGTCAAATGTACAAAATATATAAGATTATGTGCGCATTTTATATGCAAAAGTTCAAAACCGGTCATTTGACCGGCGTGGTATGTTTAGTGTTAAATCACTCAATATAAGAATATTGAATTAAGCGCTAAGCACCTTCGTGTAAGCGCTATGCAAACAAATCGAAAGACTTCGCTCACTAACGCAGTTGATCTCCAATGTACAGCTTACTCAAAAGCAGTTCGTGTAAAATTTCGCCTGGTTGGTTTATTAATGGCTTATGCGGGTCTAGAAGGCCAAAAAGAAGCATGTTTTCTGGAAATTTTTTAAAAGATACTACGAGAATTGTACAAATTTAATTTATTGTATATAAAAGTACTATAGTTAAACAACATTCTGTGAAAATTTCAAACGATCAACAAATCTGCCATTGAGAGTCTCGTGAAGTTGACCATGCCAAAAAAAGTGCCCTCACGGTAGTCACCGTAAATCGAGTAATTTTTATCAGAAATCAAATTTTGACTACCGGCTTTAAAAAAGTGGTTTTGAGAAAAACGCGTTTAAGTTTTAAAGAGAAATAAAACAGAGAAAATGGAATACATGGAATCATCGATTCCAAGCCCATAAAGTGAAGGTTCTGCTGCAGCTGCAAGGACCAATTCATCCTTTTGTTCCTGTCTGAGTCAAATTCTGGAATCTCGGGTCTGAGCTTCCGCTTGTTTGTAGGCATACGGTAAAGAACCTAGTTCCGAGCCCTACGCCAGTTCCGAGCCCCCCTAAGCTAAGGATTCATGACATTTTTTCCTGCACTATAATTTTTAGAAATTACTTTCAACTATTTTTAGTGGTTCAGCAATAGGCATCGTGTGAAATATTTTCAATTGTTGTCAGAATTCGCAAAGAACATACATGTTTCACAAAACGGCAAGTTCCTTATAGATTTCGTTAAGAAAGTTCAGTCACAACATAGTGTTTAAAACGTTAGTTTTACATAATTGATGTTAGTATTGTGACAATATGGAAAGCGTATTTCACAAATATTATGTATTATGACCCAATTGCGAGCCCCCAATTGCGAGTCTCCTTTGAATTTTAAAACAATTTACTTAAAATTGCAATTTTAATTAAAAATATGATTATACCGAAAATCTTTTAATATAATATTGTTACAATGCATTATTCTATATATTTTTGTATACGAAGTGTGTTTACTATACTAAAGTGAAAAAATACTCACTTGTTTTAGAAATAAGGTAAATGAATATGCCAAAACCGAATTATACAGAGAATTGCAGGATGCATAGAGGAAATAAGGAAAGGTTCAACAATTCGTTCTGTAGCTCAGAAATATGGGATTCCGCGTGGTACAATACAAAACCGTTTGCTCAATCGAACGAATAAACCAATAGTGAACTCCGATTTATGTTTCAGTTGGGAATATATCATTCTTCGATTTTTTTGACCCCGATCCCATTAAGATCCCAAGTTGATTTTTTGATATGTTCAGAGAAACAGTATAATACACAAAACGTAAAACAATAAAAGAAAAAAATTTGTGGCTGTTTGAGATATTCAAGGAAATAGGACAAAATCCTTATTCTTGAAAAAAAAAACTTTCAAGGATAATTTTTATTCGTATTATTTTTATATTACAACAATTTTCAAATAAAAATCTTTAAAATACGCCGTACTTTATTATTTTAGGATAAAAATTGCCAGAGATATGAATTTTCAAAGAAGACTTGGCCATCTTCTATGAGAAAGCTTTAACATACTATAACTACTAAAAAAAATGAGATAGAAACAAAAAATTTAAATTATATTTTGTTTTTCACTAATTCTTCGAGTACATAAATTTTCAAAAGAATCCGCGATGGTAAGGTTACACTTTTGGCGATTCTTGATGGAATGACCCTGTTTCTATAAAGTAAATTGAGAAACACTGATGTTCTTCGATTTTTTTACCCCGACCCCATTGAGGTTCCAAGTTGATTTTTTTAATATGTTTTAAAAAACAGTATAATACATAAAGTACAAAAAAATAAAATAAAAAAGAAATTGGCATTTTGAGATATTCATGGATAAAGGACAAAATCGTTATCCTTGGAAAAAAAATTAAGGATAAATTTGATTTGTATTTTTCTTATTTTGCGACAACCTTTGCCTTTAAGTCCTATTTTATTAAACTATGATAAAAGCTAACAGAGATATGAATTTTCAAAGAGGACTTGGACACCATTTTTGCGAAAACTTTAGCATACTATAACTAACAAAAGGAATGAGATAGGAAAATAAATTGAAATTACATATTTCAATTTTTTTTTTCACTAGTTCTTCAAGCAAAAAAATTTTCAAAAGAATCGGCGATGGTAACAAAATTGGCCTTTTTTGCGATTTTTGATGGAATGACCCTATACAAAAATTCTGTAAAATATCCTAACTTAATTTATGGAGCTCACTAGAACTAAGGTTCCTGTATACGCACTCACACTACTCACCCTACCTAAGGTTTGGCCGATGCATGCTCAGGTCGAAAACCAGTAAATTTAAATTTTTTTGATTTTATTGGGGGAATATCACATATCAATTCGAAATAGTCTAATTTTCGGTACAAAATAGGAAATTTCCATAATCGCACAAAAATTCTGTAAAATATCCTAACTTAATTTATGGAGCTCACTAGAACTAAGGTTCCTGTATACGCACTCACACTACTCACCCTACCTAAGGTTTGGCCGATGCATGCTCAGGTCGAAAACCAGTAAATTTAAATTTTTTTGATTTTATTGGGGGAATATCACATATCAATTCGAAATAGTCTAATTTTCGGTACAAAATAGGAAATTTCCATAAAAGAAATAGATAATGTACGTAAATTTACAAAAGAAAACCTTAATTCGCGCACACATACTATGCACACATACTATGCGCACACATACTATGCACCTATGCACCGAAATTTCGTGCAGCCCAACTTAAAAGTTTGGGAAACTCGGAACTGGCACTTGATGGCTCGGAATAGGGAACAGGGAGGCTCGGAACTGGGACAAAGGCCATTTTAAACTTTTTATTGATTTTCTTTAAAATATAATAACAATTTTTTGTTGAGTAGGTGTTTTAACAAACAAGAATAAAATATAAAATCAGAATAGTAAAATATCAGATTGGTAACTGTATATTCTGATTTTTAACGTTAACTCAAAGTCAACATTTGTCTTAAGGGGGCTCGGAACTGGGTACCTTACCCTACTTGAGATGCTCGGTGGCCGGGTTCGGGTTGCCGGTAAAGACATGTTTAATAGGTACAAGGCGCTTTAAAACTCTGTCACTCCTACTGTTTTGCTCCGATCGACTTGAAATTTTGAGACAATATTCCTGACATGATGTACTATTCTACACATTTTTTTTCAAAAAAATCATCTTTTTGAAGTGTCAATACCCGCATAAGCCCTTAAGTTTTGTGGTACGTAAAAAAAATTTTTTTTAAGATGTGCAAAATTTGAAATTAGTTGCTTGGAGCCAATATTAGTGAGTGCATGTGCATGTTAAGGACTTTTAAACCTACCAAGAAAAGTGGGGAGATTTCGGTCAATAACTCATGTTATTTACATAAAAGTAAATTTTCTATTATCTTTTCGTTACAGTAATGCCACGATAAGTGCGCCACCTACAACAAATAATCAGTCAGCAAGCAATACAACCGATGGACAAAAATCATTGATAACCACAACGGGAACAACTTCAAAAATTATGCATCCGCCCGAAGATTTAAGCTTGGAAGAGTTACGATCACGTAAACCTAAGTATCATCGAAAAGTCGTAACAACATCGTCTTCATCGTCTGTCTCGTCAATGTCGACGCATGTACCTACCTCACAACATAACAACAATAATCACCACAGTCATAGTCATCATCAACCGTCTTATACGTCCGCAGCGGCCACAGCCACATCGACAGCTATTTCACAAGCTCAGGAAGTATGTTTGAAAGATTACTATACTAGCGTAAGTTGAAAAGCCCAAAGATCGATTGCATTTGCTCCAGTTCGAATCGGAGCAAAGCAATTTTCATTTCGATTTCCCAATAATGTGATCGGTTGTGTTTTATTGATTTTGTTGTTTGGTGTGAATATTTACAGCAGGCAGCTGCTATGGCTGCAGTAGTTCAGGCTCAGGCACATGCTGCCCATGCACATGCACATGCGCAGGCCGCTGCTCAACATCAGCACCAACAGCAACAGCAAAAACAATTCGATGATCTTAATCGCGCTGTCATGTTGCAGCGACTGCAAGCCGCTAGACCTGCAGGCCCGCCACTTGGAATGGTCAGTATCGGATATGTAAAAAATTCACGTCTTCTCCACATGCACACACACATACACACCATTTCATTTTCAACATCTCAACAAAATTCTCCATTTCTTTGCCAAAATTTGCATGCAAGTTGACTATTAGTTTGCTAAACGGAATCTTAATTTCGTTTCAGGTACCTGTGGTCTCGTCACCCATGCAATTGATGCAACCAATGATGCGGCCCGCGATGGCTCTGGCTCCGCACGGAGCTCTCATTGGCGGAAATATGCTTCGGACCGGTCCGCCAGGCATGGGTGGAATGCCTGCAGGTAGGTTGAAATTTTTGTAATAATCAAATGGGTGCTCATCTTGTATACAACATTGTACACAAGGAACTTTTATTTCCCGAAAAGTTATGATCCCAAATATTTCCATTATTTTTACTATCGTAACCAATAAAAATAAATTTTTTATCAACCATCTCATCAAGTTAATAAGTAAAATGTGTTTTCCTTCCCCCTCGATTTCAAGAAGCCGGAAAAACAAATACAAGAACTATCAATATTAATTTTATTTTATTTTTGTTTTTATCGTTATATTTTCTTTTCTTGTCGAAATGGTGCACGGTTCAAATCGAATGCCAAACCGGATTTAAAAAGGCATTTTGTTTTAGGATTTCACATGGAAAATTTCATTAAATCGTGCGCTCTTAAATCATTTTAGTTTTCCCAAAAACACCAACTTCCCACCGACACAATGATTTGTTGTTGATTTTATTTCGTTTTCTTGCGTTTTTTTTACGTGTTTCAATAATTTTCCTAAAATATGTAATAAAATTATTTTTACTAAATCCAATTTTTAACTTGTGTTTGATAATTTAATTTCCTCCGTTTAAATAATTCCTTTCCCAATATTTGATTTTTTTTTAGAAATCAATTTTCAAACATACCTAGAACTCAACTGCATGATAAAAATCCACGATGTTATTGTAACTCTTTTAAAACTACCTAAAGAAGCCTGACTCAAGAATCGAGAATTTTTTTTAAGATACATTCTCCTTAGACATAAGACGATTGTGTGTTTATTCTATTTTTTGTTGTTTGATAATAATGTGACGCTAAAATGGCATTCTTTTCGTATTTTAATAGTTGTGCTCATTAGATAATTAAATGACGCGGAGGTTGCATAAATCTCGATCATGCACAAGCTTTCTTCAGGCGTATGACAAATGCCTGAAGATAGTTTGCGCATCTACAAATTCCTCCAAATTCTTTGAACTCAAACAATGCTGTTCTTGTTATTATTATATTTTTGAGCACTGATAACACATAAATAATAAGATTTAGTGCCTCCACTATACTTGAAGTGCCGATAATATTTTCTAACAGAAAAAAGCGTCTTGAAACAGATTTTTAAAATTGATATGACAATATTAAAAAAAAATAACTTACCAAAACAGCAACATTAAAAAAAATATGCGAGCAGTTCTATAAAATTTCGAAAGTGACCGAAAACGTGTTCTTAGTGGAATCTCTACACGATAAAAGAAAAGGCTGTAACTTTTCAGAGCGATTGTCCTTCCCTAAGTTTTGTGTTTCATGTTTCATAATAATCGCCATTTAAAATTGTATGGTAACAGTTGATGTTAAGATGAGACGATAAAAAGCACGATAAAGGATAAAAAAAATCCTAACATTTTTAGGAAATTTTTGCAAATGCTGTTAATGTTAATGCTTTTATCCTTTGAATACCAAAAATGTCTTGCCAACAGCCTTCCGTCCATCCGTCCGTCTGTCTGTCCGTTAGCACGCTAACTCAAGAACGCCTTCACCTAGGCTCTTGAAATTTTGAATCTGAGTGTTTGGTTGAATTTGTAAGGCTAAGTTCGTTAAAGGGCAAAATCGTCCTACTCCTTCGGGTAGCTGCCATACAAAGTGTCCTTAAAACACGTGTTCAAGAATATTTGTCGATAACTTCAGAAGGGCTTAACCTAGGTCTTTGAAATTTCGCATGTGTTATATTTCCAAGAATTTGAGCTAACTGTATGATTATGAAGAAAATCCTAATAGTCCTTCGAGGGGCTGCGATACAAATATCCTGTAAAAATGACTTCACTTAATTTACGAAACTCACTATAACTCAAGTAATCGTTTCAGAATTTTGAACAAATTAGTTTTGAGTGAAAACAAAGTTCGAGTTTACTAGTCAGCGAAATCCTTTTACTCCTTCTAATACCTTCTTTACAAAAAATTCTTAAGACACGTGTTCCAGAATATTTTTCGATAGCTTTTGAACGCTTCAAACTACAAATTTGAAATTTTGTACACAGTAATTTTTGAATGGTTTCAAGGAAAAGGATGAATATGTAAGAAATCGAGTGAGTCCTTGCTTCGCCTCACATATGAAAGTCCTTCAAAAAGGATATTTTGTTTCCAGTTCAAGATATGAAATTAAACAGTGAATATTGTCTTTTAGTTTTGAGTAGCAATTTAATGGGATTCCTTAATGAAGGACATACAACATGCACACACGTAATACTTCTTCATCCCCAACTTCAATATCCATCGGAGTTCTGTATCATCTAGAGTATTATACGATTGGCATGCAGCCGATCGTGACTGCAGTATGTTTTTTTACAGATACTGAAATGGACTTAGAAGGTTAGCCTTTAATACAGTGTAGTGTTACGTACTAACAAAACCTAATCGAAGATAGTCACACCACGCTTGATGTCGTTTGTGACTTAAATGGTAAGAGGGTTCGTAAGGTCGCGTGCAGTTCAATTTCGTTCGGAAAGCCTATGCTGTTTCGGTCACTTTTTCTACTCAAATGGTATAGGGTTTTGAAAGCTTTTTAAGCAAACAAAACCTAATCGAAGACAGTCCTGCTCGTGACTGAAATGGTATAGGGTTTGTAAATACGCGACCGGGTATGGCAATGTACTAGCAGGTGTTAAATGTTATAATAGTTCAGTACTATTGACTGTGACAAGGTTCTACCAGAACAGCAAAGTTGCCTACAGCAAATCAACTACTGTCTGGTAGCTCTGATGGTGTTTGTAAATCTGCCTCTTTTCAATCGACTTTTGTAGAACTATAATAACTTGGATTAGGAAATGGAGGAGACAGTCCTTCATCTTCTCTGCACTTGTCCTCCTCTATCCTCTAGGAAGAAAACTCACCGAGGAGCTTACTTCTTCAACAGTCTCAGTGACTGCCGCAACGGAGGTTACGCGAATCCAGCTTATATTGCAGTTCGAAACGGCTTATCGGGTAGGACCGAATTCAATTTTCAATGATCGTGTGTTAACACAATGGACAGTTTTGTCTAAGTGTGTCTGATGTTCTTACAGGCAGCCGTGAGTATCTACCCTACCTTTACCAGTTAGCTGTGGTGTTATCATTCACGGTAAATTTTTCAGTTTAAAAATTCTCCTTGATTCAAAATTCACTATACTTCTTCGAGTGTAATTCTAAACCTCTATATCATAATATTACTGTTGATACCCGGTGATTGACCAATAAATTTATCGCTCCCCGTATAATAAATTGGATCGCTACTAGTGAAAGATACCCACCTGATATTTAAACTATGCTGTACAGTGAATCTTAAGAACGTTGAACATAAACTTAATGATTTCGGATGGCGGATGGTGGTTGCCGGCTTCTGCCTACAATTCTATACATGTGGTCATGTGGCGCCGATTGTTCGAGAAAGTTTTAGTTATTGTTTTGCGTCCAAGATTTGCTTATGGGTTAAGTTACCAGTCAATTAAGTATTGGGTATAATTCAGGCGCGCAGCGTGGAACTTCGTAGGGCTAGCACAATAACATGATCAACAAATTCTATAATCATAAACACCTACGGATTGCGATTGCTAAATTCTAGGAAGTAATCAAAAAATTTAGCGAAATTTAGAGATCACCCACAGAGATATAAATACTGAAGACGATCTGATGCCGTTCTTGTATGAAGCATTTTGAAGCAAAATTGAAAGTTTTTGTATGCAGCGGTTGGTTCCAGGTGGCAGTGAAATGCAAATAGTAGCCTAGTGTGGCGTGTTTGGTTTTTTTTCGTGTTCAAGACTGGAGTATAACATAAATGGGAGTAATATACTATATCCAGTACATATATCTCTATGCACTAGCCCTACCGATATTCACGTTACGCGCCTGGTATAATCACTGAAATGTTGCAGGTAATTTATTAGTTAAGTAGTTAACTATCGGGTATTGTTAACGAAGTTGCAGAAGGCGGCCATTTTCAAGGAATTAGAGAATTACAGGCATATACACCGATATTAAGTTATTAAGTTTATTTTGTCAAAAGGCGTATGTATTACAACTAAAAGATTTACTGTAAATGATTGGAAGGAACTATTCTACAGAGCTAACGGGAAAAGTTGTTGCTGGTACAGTTGTAAACTTTCCCTGGGAAGTTATTGCATAAGCTACAGTGCGTCACAAAACTGTGTCGATAACATAAACACTCTCCGCAAGAACTATACTAGTTAGCTTTGTGGCAAATCCATTGTTGATTTCACTTTGCTTGAAAAATATACGACTACAGACAAAATCTATTTCTTTATATCGTATCGGTGTATATTTGTGTTATTCTCTATCAATATTTCGCCTTCTTCGCTCTTCGTTAACGATAACCGATAATTTACAACTAAATTACTTAGTATACTCCCAATAGTTGGATTCTAAATTAATCAGAACTCTACCAGTTAATATTTATTTCCGATAGCCCGTGGAATAATCGGTTCGGCAGTAACCATTATACGTAACGTTTGCCGTTTTAGCCAATCAGATAGTGTCCCGTTATGACTTCTGTAATGTTACAAGTTTAATTCGACTTTTTTTTTAAAAAAGTGGACTTTTAGCAGGAAGATAGTGTCCCGTTATGACTACCGTACTGTTTCCATACAACTTTTGCTTTAAGGTGCAATCTGGCTGGTACTGCCGACCGTCGCGGACAGCAGTAACGCAAACAGACAACAGAGCTTGTTTTAACCTGAAGCAGTAGTCTACTGCCGGCAGTTTCTGCTAACCGCGACGGTCGGCAGGCAGTACCTTAAGAAAGTCAGCTGTTCTTGTAGGGTGTATTTCGGTCACAGTAGCCTACAGGTTTCACACGTCGTTTGATTAAGGCCGTGATTTTCGAGAACTATAGACAGAATCTGAATACGCAATCAATCCGGTTGGTGGTCTAAGCGAAAATATTACAGTATCTATCTTACATGCTGTGGTTCATCAATCTAGACGTAAAACACTTTTTATATAAGATACTTGATCAAGTGACAATTTAGATAAGAAATTACCGCGCATAAAATTATAATACATGCGCGAGCGTCTTTCGTGCGTAGAAATCCAATGGAATACTAACGAAGCGACCAAGACGAAAACATATTTTATTACTTCTCAAAATAAATACAAACAATTAGTCATACGACTATTGATTGCTGTAGGCACTTCCGTATGTTTTTTTTTTTGTATCAAAACCACTTCAATTATCAACATATCGCTAACACTTTGTGGCACGAAATCATCACTCGTAAATTATTTCGCGAAAAATTACTTAAGTCTACGAAAGAATGCCATATTAGTATGTTAATAACTTCGTATTATTTATTTTTATTTTCTTTAAATTTTTGCTCTACCATTTATAAAAATCTTCTGCATATAAATAAAAATAATATAATACCTAAAAAAGCACAAAAAAACAAATTTATATTGAAAAAAAGAAAGCATTGAACTGACGCTGGCTTTTTTTTTATTTTGGACCGATATTTTTTTTTTTTATGGCGTTGTGATTCCATTCTCGATTGAATTCTTCCTGTGAATCTCATCCAGCAGTGAAGTGACATCTGAAATTCGAGCCTACACTCGAGTTTTGTTCACAATCCTCTTCTGTGTCCGCCAGGTAGATAGCGTGGCACATACTATAATGTTGCTAAAAATTATTATTATTATTATTATTATTCAAATTTTTTTTCCTAATAATAAATACATTTTTTGAGCGAGAAACCAAAAAAATAATTTATTTTTTTATTTATAATTTTCTTTTTTTTTTTCTGTTTTTGAATGTTGAGTGGCTTGGAAATGTGTATAACATTATAAAAGAAATTATTCTTATTTAACAAACAAAAAAATAATACGAGCAAGTATCCAATTATTGTGTTTTTTGTTTCGTTCTGACACCGGTGCAATTTATTCAAAAATATCAATTTATAATTGTTTGTTAAAGTTGTAGCCTACTGTAGAACACAATTATTGGATCCGCTATTGTTTTTCATAATTAACATAATTCTAACTATTAGTAATTAATTAATTCAGTAACTTAATTTGTTTTTGTATTTTTTTTAGATGTTGTTTTTATAATTCGGTTTTCTTTCAGTTTTTCGTTTCGTTTTTTGATTTATCAATGCGACTTGATTTCATTTAGAAAATATGTAGAACCCAAAAACATAAAAGTTGCAGGTTTTAATAAATTTTCATTGTAGGAGTATTAAGAAGAACACATTTTTTTTTAATTTGTGTTGAATCTTACTAACCGGCGTTAAACATTATGCGGCTGAATGCTTTTTATAACTCAAATGTAAACTTGGCAAAAATTTGTGGACCACCACAACTTCAGAATACATGGATCGAACAGGTTCTCTGTCAGACTTACCTTTGTCACATACCATTTGTATATCCATTTTAACTAAAACGGGTTCGCAAACATTGTGCAACCCTTTTCACGTAATATGCCCTAATCATGTATGAAAGCACAAAAGACACTCTTAATCTGATAAACAATGTATTGAACTCAGGCAAAATGAACTTCACCAAGAAACTAGTTTGTCGGTGTCTTTATATGTACATACTCTTCATCATAAAAAGTTTTAGTTACAACATGTCTTATGATTTGAGCTGAGACAAGTAGAGTGTAGGACTTCTTCTGGTCGACAAAAAAAAATGGATTGATGAATCACAATTATTACATGAGTACTGACTAAGTTTAGCAAATTTCGAAGGAATCCGTTCGATAGATTTCATGAGAGTGATGATTGAAAAAAAATCAACGCATTGCAAATAAGCAGTGGATAAGCGTTCTGAAATAAAAAAAAAATTTTTGCTACCCTGAAATTTTGTAATTGTAAGTTTTAGAACTAGTAAACCCCCAACAAAAAAAATAGTTTCGATGACCTGTTTCTTGATGTGAGGTCTTCAAATTACGTCTACTATAAAGCATAGTCTCCACCAAAGTTCGGAGATTCCATTCTCATTTCTGAACTTCGCACCCAATGTCGGAAAACGAGACTAAGAAAGACAAAATATTCCGCGCATGCAAATTTTTTTTAGACAGTTTTGTAGTTAATCCTCTGATCTACCGATAACAGCTAAGTCAACATAGAAAGTGTCAAAAAATGGAGCCAAATTCGATCTGAACTAAAATATGCAATTATAATCACCCGTATTGTGAATGTCTCGGTCACGTCACTTCGATGCCGCGAAGTGTCACGTCGATCGAAAAAAGCGATTGTGTAACTCCATCGACGTGACTCAATGGCATTGCCATATTGATATGTGTGTATCAGCTGTAAATTGCGAATTTAAGGTCTTGTATGCCTTCGTTTACAACTATGACGTTATTTTTCTGCAATATCAAATGCTACATTCAAATTTAAGATGCGGATAATGCTTTTTTCTAAAGTAGAAAAGCTATACATCTTGTTCGGTCCATTTGTGGCTCTCACTTCTGCTTGCATCTCGTGACGTTAGTCCCAAAGAATATTACCGTGCCAAAAATTCGAGCCATATTTCTTTAATGTGTGTCGATCTACATCGCTTTTAATGACGATTACTTGTTGCGAATCCATCAAAATAAGGAAAGAAACATCTTTTTGTCAAATATATACTTACATTTTTGCATCGACGTTAATTTTCTTCAGGCGTCACGGACTCGGAATGTCATCCACGAAAAATGACGATCAAAGTGACAATGGTCGATGACAATCGACATTCACAATCGCCTTTTCATGCGTCGATATCGAATCGCCATCGAAGTGACGCGACGTGACAATCACAATACGGTCGATTACAAATAAACATTCTTCTCGGTTTTTTGTTTTTATAAAAAGGTTCACATCTTAATTTTCCAGTTAGCCTCTCGTTTATTACAATAAAGCTGTTTCTGCGCACTCCTTAGGCAGGAACCACATTTTTAATACCAAGAATCAGAATATACATACTTATTTGGTCCTATTCAATTCCATTCATGTTTTATCATTGAAATATTTCAGTACAGTAAAGATCCATTCTGTCTTCATTAGGTAAAAAAACCTTTTTGTTATTTAATAGTCTCAAACTGTCTTTCACTACACTATTTAGCTCTTAATATTACTTTGCTCTTAACACTATTGAGCTCTCTCTCATTCTCTCCCTTTCTTCAGCTCTCTCTTACTCGCTCCAGCTCTCTCTTTCGCGCTCTCTATCTTCAGTTTCTCTTCATTTCATTGTTTGTCTTTCTCACTCTCAATTTCATTCTTTCGTTTTGCATTTCTTTCTTCTCTCTCTCTCTCTCCCACTGCATTTCATTCTTCTTCTCTCTCTCTCTCCCTCTGCATTTCATTCTTCTTCTCTCTCTCTCTCCCTCTGCAATCTGCATATCATTCTTTCCCTCTCTCTTCATTTCATTCTTTCTCTTTCTGTATTTCATTCTTTCTTTCTCTTCTTTCATTTTATTTTTTCGCGCACTCTTCATTTCATTCTTCCTCTCTCTTCTTGCATTCTTCCTCTCTCTTCTTGCATTCTTCCTCTCTCTTCTTGCATTCTTCCTCTCTCTTCTTGCATTCTTCCTCTCTCTTCTTGCATTCTTCCTCTCTCTTCATTTCATTCTTCTCTCTCTCTCTCTCTTTTCTCTCTCTCTCTCTCTTTTTCTCTCTCTCTCTCTCTCTTCTCTCTCTCTCTCTTTTCTCTTCTCTTTCTCTCTCTCTCTCTTTCTCTCTCTCTCTCTTTCTCTCTCTCTCTCTTTCTCTCTCTCTCTCTCTTTCTCTCTCTCTCTTCTTCTCTCTCTCTCTCTCTTTCTCTCTCTCTCTCTTTCTCTCTCTCTCTCTTTCTCTCTCTCTCTCTTTCTCTCATCTCTCTTTCTCTCCTCTCTCTCTTCTCTCTCTCTCTCTTTCTCTCTCCTCTCTCTTTCTCTCTCTCTCTCTCTTTCTCTCTCTCTCTCTCTTCTCTCTCTCTCTCTCTTTCTCTCTCTCTCTCTCTCTTTCTCTCTCTCTCTCTCTCTTTCTCTCTCTCTCTCTCTCTTTCTCTCTCTCTCTCTCTCTCTCTCTCTTTCTCTCTCTCTCTCTCTCTCTCTCTCTCTTTCTCTCTCTCTCTCTCCTGCTCAATATTTTTCTTCTTCCCTTTTTCTCTTTCTGGTGCTTGATGACTATGTTACTGCGATTGAGTATTCACTTCTCTTGAAAATATTCCTTTTGCCAAGTCGCTCTCAGTTAACTAACTACTTTTTAAAATCAAACGCAATCAAAGTTCAAATCAGCCGCATTTGTTGTAACACCCTACATTACATTCCCTTTAGTATTCTTAGATAACAGTATATAAAATAAACTTCCATATATTTCTTATGTATATTACATGTAAAAAACAAGATAAAATAATAAGAGAATCGGCTATGAACAAAAAATATTAACATTTTCACTTTTATAGTTTCGTTTTTGTTAAAAAAGAATTCCTGATGCGTTGTCGTTCATAAAAAAATTCAAACCAAAAAGCAATTTCGAGCGATAAAAGTATGTTTTGAAACATTTTTTAATGTTAATATATTAAATATATTCTATAAATTTATTTGACGAAAAAAAAATGCATGGTAATAGCTACTTTATTAGTTTTACAGTTTTGTTTATTATTACATAATTATTATTTTCTTCGTTTCACCTTGACATTACTCCAAAAAACTCGTATTAGGCAACTGTTATATTTACTCTCTTTCGTTTATTTTTATATCGATTAAATTTTGTCGACGGTGAGTATCAAAATGAAATTTTTCGTAAAAGCTATTTATATAAATGTAGTGTTATGATTTTAATGCGGTGTTTTAGTTGTCGCATTATTTCACGTAAATTCATTTTACTTACATCTTCGAAACATTACGACCGATTATCGTCCGAATCATGACTACTAAGCCATCGCATCTAAAATAGTAAAACACTGATGTCACAGTTTTTTCATTACATTATTTTATTTATTTATTTTAATCAATGTGTGAACACAATGCTTTTCATATAGTGTTATATAATTATTATTTTTTTCCATTATGATTTTATTTTCTTTGTTTTTTGAAACCACCTGATGTTTATCGGTAATTTGATATTTAGGGTTAAAGGGCTTAACAAGTAAATCATGCATCGCATTTCTCTGTTAGTCAATTCTTCTGTGAGCTACTATACTATTTTTAATTTAGTTTTTTTTTTATATAATTTCATATTTTCCTGATGTCTTTTTACAACTTAATAAAAGAAATCAAAACCGTAAACAAATTACACATATACACACAATTTTCAAGCTCCCACTTACCATTAGTTTCTAAAAAAAAGTATTAAAAAATATATCGTTCATTATTTTTAGTCTAGCAATTTTTTCAAAGGTGATTGGTTTTGTATACAAAAAATAATGCAGAAAAAATTTTATCTTTTTATTTTAATTGTTTTAAAGACTGAGATCAAAATAATTTTATTTTTTCTGTGATTTGGAACAGATTAAATTTGTAATGATAAATTGCTTGTGAAAATATTTTTCTTTTGAACGGGCAGTGTAATTGAATTTGATAGCTATAAATTAAAAAAAAAATAACTTAATGGACGTTGTAATTCATTAAGCGCCGTATTGTTCACTTCGCATATTTTTTGACTCTGGAAATTCCAGTTTACCGGAAGGTTTGATTTTATTTCAATTGTGGATATCGTTTTTATCAGTTGTCATGGTTTTGTGACCATCGAATAAAGTTGCCTGACGACCTACTATGATATCCAGGGATTTGACGTGCGATTTTTCATACGTTGTATTATTCATGTTTTTGACTATGAATTTAGTTTCAGTATTGGTCAGGCTTCAATTTTGGAATAATTTTAATTTTTTATTAGTAATTAATTTGCTGGCGGTAAAGCCGTATTGGACACCTACATATATAGTCCGATTCTGTAATGCTATCATCCCAGACGTCGTAGGTTCAAATCCCACTAATCAAATGGCCCCTGTCTTTTCCTTATACCCAGTTTTGCATACTTTGCAACCATATCTATTCAAACAATTAAATTTTTCCATTCATACCCGTTCCGCGCGGTTTAACCGTGCCGTATTTAATAACTGGAGTAGTTATTATTGCTTACTATGGCTTCTTTGGTTTTTACCAGTAAACTTACATCGATCCGCATAAGCACAGATCAATTGTCAATATTTAATTATGTATTATCAAAAGTAGTGGAAACTCTTCTCAACCCCAAGCTGGTGAAATTGGCCGAGATAAGCAGATTAATTATTTATCGCCTATATGGTGTCCGATCAAGATGACGACAGGAGGTCTGTTAACTGTCTTGACTGAAGAAACTCATCAGAGCATACATAAAAATAGTGAATCAAATTTTGTGGCTGTTGATATTTCACAAGCATTTGAAGATGCTCTCGTATATAGATTTAGTCTTTTCGTTCTTAAAATTTCTTGAGTTGTTTACATAGTCATCAACTACAGGTTGAAAATTGAAAATTTAAATATGCTGGTGCCCCTCAAGGCAATGTAATTTCGAATTTTTTGATTTTCATAAATAATCTATTTAAATTCGCAATTCAATCCATTGCTTTCCAGAATCCATCGTAAACGGAAAACTATCTCTGAAAAAGACGAGACTACCTTTCCATTTATGGGATAGAAAACCATCCTGATAAAATCAAATGAACGAGGTGGATATTTGAGAAAAAATTGATCAGTTACTCTTGTAGGCAGTGCGCATAGAATCGTCGATAATTGTCATTCTGACCAAATTTTGGCCACATGAATTGTGTTCTGTAAGTACACCATCCATAGTTTCTCTTACTCTCCCAATAAATTCTTACGCAGTAATTACTGTACCAGTTCAGGCTCCACCACTTCTGCATTGTTGTACTTTTTGAATTTGTGGGAATTTATTCTTCTCCTTTTCTGCTTATAGCGCCTCGAGAGAGACAGAACAGCTACTCTCTTTTTCTAAATTAATCTTGCTGCAATCCATCACTACGTACGATTGAAACTCACAAATAGATTATTTTTAGACAAAGGCGCTAAGCTACTAATCAAAACTCTAAAGGATACTACAGACCATAAATGATGTTAAATCCAAAGAAGCTTATTCCAATTTTTACAAATATTTCCTAAGTTTCGTGCTACGTTTTACATCGTTTGTGCGCAGTCACACAAATATCTCTATAAATACCGAATTCCTAGTTGAAGACCAACGTAGAGTGCCTGCAATATATATTTTTCTTTCTCAAAAAGTTGTTTTCATATCTGGGCGGCGTTATTTCTATATCTTAGAACAGAGTCATGTTGGCGCCATACTCGTTTTTACATATATTTTCATAACGACGGTTCATCTGATTTCGCTAGTTTAGTTTGTTTATCGTTAAAAGGTCTTTAATTTTTTTTGAGTCATTTTTTCATGAGAAATTATTACATTATGTATATACCTACGCTTATCAAATTCAACCTTGGCAAACGGCTCATTGTCTTTTGTGTTCGCACAGAAGCATACTCACCAAAAACATTAATCCAAAATTCAAAGTAAAAATTAATAAATAAAATAATTTTGATCGAATCATTAGTACAAGAAACCGCCTGCAATGAATGTGTTGTTTTTTTACAAGTTTGTTACAAGATTGTTCTATTAATTTAATTTTGTACATACTATATAAAGAATTGATCATATTGAAAATAAATTTTTTCAAACTTAGAGCCACACAAGTGTATTAGTTTTCCTGCAAATTTTCGTTCTATATTTGTTTCCTTTTTTGAT
Organism: Beris chalybata; assembly: GCA_949128065.1. Classification (NCBI taxonomy): domain Eukaryota; kingdom Metazoa; phylum Arthropoda; class Insecta; order Diptera; family Stratiomyidae; genus Beris; species Beris chalybata. The sequence goes on from OX421897.1 coordinate 93,016,714, forward strand.
TGAATACGAAATGGTAATATTGAAAATATGTTTTTTCGTAAAAATAAAACTGCTTAAATTATTTAAATAAAAAAAATCAATCTTTATTTGATTTTAGTTCGAAAAATTTAAATTTTAAATAATTAAAAAAAAAAAACAGTAAAGGATGTCTGGTTTATTGAACAGGTATAGACCAGATCTATATATATTTCTTTTTAACATATACTTCAACATATATTTGTGTAATTTGGCAAACAATAACCTGAAAAAAACAGTTAATCAGTTTTTAAACTACGGATAAGTGAGGTGGAAAATAAACTGAAATAATTGTTCGCGATTTCAATTGAACGAAAAGTAGTTAATAAAAAAAAAAACGTTTGTGATTCTCTTCCCCTCGACGAAATTGTTTTCTCCGTACTTGAAATGTGTTTAATTGTTTTTCTTTCACGGTTGGAATTGAATTTTCGAAAGACGTTGATTTAGTTGTTAAGGTAAATGAGATCAAGCAATCCGCCACTTTACTTATTTTTAATATTTTAGAGGCCATTTCGAAACAGTAGTAATCAACTTGTGCAATTTTTTTCGTTTCTTTTTCTCGTCTAGGACTACTGGCACCGTTACCAGGAATGGTAGCACCTGGCATGGGTGTCATGATACCAGGACCGCATATGCACATGATGATGCCGCCACGATATCGGTGATCTCCTCCGCAGGGGCCACTTTGTTTGGCTCCCGTGCTCAATTTGCCGATGCCAATAATTTATCCTTGAAAAAAGATATCTCCGCTATCGTCATCATCATTGTCATCTTTAACACCGATAAGAGATCCGAAATAAAGCAAGTGAACTTTTTGTTTTTTTATTTTCCTATGTTAAGTTTACATTTTTTTTAAAAAAAATGATTTTCTTTCGAACAAAAGTTGTCTGTTTTAATATAAGAATTTATTAAATAGAACGAGAACAGAAAATACTCGATAAAATGTGTAAATTTATAAAATAGATGACATAGTTACGAATTGAATATATAAATCGAACCGCTCTTAACAATGCGTTCGAACACTAGAAAGCAATAAAATTTAAGTATAATTTTTGCGGTACTATAGAAAATTTTGTATATTAAAAATAATATTACTTGTCTACATTTAATTTTAGTTTCCTATCGTCATAGTAACTATGATACATATATTTTCAAACATATTATATGCATAGTATAAACCGCATTCTAACATAAATTACCTTTTTTCAATAACATTTTTGACAGGTCACTCGCGCGCTGTGTGTAAATTGAGGGCGTAGTAAAAAAATAAAAAAATGAAAACAAAATAAACATTCTCTACTACACATCTGTTATTAGCTTATCTGGTATGTGAAACAAATGATTATATCTAGACTATTTTTTTTTTTTTATTTTCTAAATCTTAACAGATTCAAAAAACGTGTCTGTATCTCATTTTATTAATTTCAGTTGTTTTTTATTTATTTTATTCAATTAGTTTTGCTTCTTCTTTTCTTCCTTATCCTATTAAATTGAATATCCTAAAACCTAAAAAAAAACTAAAAAAAAGTCGTATTCAAATATTATAGACGAGTAGAAAGTTTATTTTTTATGATGAATTATTGTTTCATTATTAACAATTTGTACAAAAAATCCTAATAAACTATTTGTTAAACATAAAACAATTTACGTCAGGGACACTTGGGCGGAACTTACTCTAGGCACAGTTATTGTGCTGTTTTCAGTTTAGATAAATGTAAATTCAATTTACTTACAGCCAAAACTTCAAAATTTGCTGTACTGATATTTCAAGCATTTTTTAAATGCACACCTCAAAACTTCGAAATAAAATGCGTCACTAATTGTTTTGCCAGTTGGAATGACTTTCATTTGGATAATTCATTTGCTATCAAAGAATGTAATGAGCATTGTTTTGACTTTTGATGGAATTTTCAACATCAGCAAAAAAGTTGTTTTGGGAGGACTGTCATAACTTTGCTATCTATCGAACGATTTAAATAAAATTAGTATTACCGGGAAGAGGAATGTTACAACTTTGTTAGTCATCTCAGGACATTACCTCTGCAAAATCGTGTTAATGATATTCGCCCTTGTTGTTGGATAATGCCACTTAGTTTTTTATACTGGGACCAACTCCTATTTCACTTAAAAAAAATTGTCTCGAAAAGAACCATAACTCGCAACTTTACGTTTTCTTAGTTCACAGAAATCGTGTCGTGTAGTTCCTAAATATAAACATCGTTTGTTCTTGTGAACAGAACAGTATAGTATGCTCCGGTTAAACTATTTATCGTCGAGTACCGGATATGTGTTTATATGCTGGCATCGGTTCATCGATGAATACAATAATCCCCAATCTGGAATACGGTTAATAAGTCGAACTACCAAATATCAAATACCTACCGAAAAAATATCATTACATAACTCTTGATACTTCAACTTCAAGTACAGTGCATGAATCTAGTTTTATTTGCCTTAAAAGACCAAATTTTTCGATTGCCCGTTTTTTTAACAGTTCTTAGAACAGAACCAATCACGTAATTCCTATCGTATGTCTAGAATAATTGTTCTAAATCCGATAGAATATTGCAGAAGTTGCGTGGATGTGATTGGCCTCTACCAAAATTTTACAGTCATAATATTATCTAATTTGCTTTTATACTTATAGCAATGTCAAAAATTTCATTTTTAATAACTTACATATTGCATTGTAATTAGTTAGGACGCATTTTACCGAAAACATATACTGCGACCCTCGCGGAAATCGAAGTAAACTTTGGAAGAAACTTTGAAGTGCCTTAGAAACTCAATTTTGTGCTAATGCAACGACTGCATTAGCTAATAAATAAATTTCATTACTGCTACACAAACTAATTTGTTTCAAACAATTTAGAAGGTATAAATTTACTATTGAAATACAGCTGATTATCTACTTGTCAAAACAAATCACATCAAGCTATCTTGTATAAAAATAAAATGAGTATCCAGTTCAAAAGAAATTTTTTTTGCTTGTAGTTTTCAAACAGATGGCGCTGATTAAAGATTCCGCAGCGAAATGAGTGTGTATCGTAGTTTCACGGTAAAATTTTGACGTTTTGTCTCGCTATGAAATATTATTGCAATAAAATATTATTACATGGCCTAGCATTACGAAATCCCTTATAGATTTTTTTATTTTGATGGACGTTCAGTGTTGATTTTCAATAACGAATTAATTATATACTGCCATTCGAAATTATTTCTCTGCATTCATTCTCGATAACTTTACCCTTGTTATCCAATTCATCAGCATAATTCGGTGAGCAATATTCGATGTAGTTTTCCGACATCAAAAAATTATGGAGAAAACATACACAGTAACAATGTTTTGTGTCCTGTCTGGTCCACAAAACATTGTCCTTTTCACGTATTGCCAATTGGAACACATTATTCCGAAAGAAAATATTGATTATTTCTTATTTGAAATAAATTGATTTTAAATTTAAAATAAATTGTTGGTATTTTTGTGTTTTATCAAACGACATCTTTCGGTAACGTTCACGAACTAAATTCACAGCGGAATGAGCGCAGTGAGAAGTAAGCGAAATTTCACTCGATCTGGATACTAGGCTTTAAATGCGTTTGAAACGCATAGTCTAAACATAGCATAACGGATGTGTATTTTAAACGCTCAAATGTCCCTGTCCTTAATTAGACAAATGATATCGTCGTCTAGTAACGGCTTTCATAATTTACATTTGAATCCAATATTTGAAGAATAGATTTTTTATAGTGCCTACGATTAATTTAGTACCAGTAGGAATAGATTAAATGCCAAGCTGTCAAATATGTAAAAAAAAAATTCTTTAAAAAAGCAGTAAAAAATTTCAGTTAAAACAGAACATGTCAAGGGCAAATAAAACAATTTGACCAATAAAAATATTGACGATTATCAACATTTGCAATATATGTATTATTTTTATCCGGACTAGAATTTAATTTCATTTATGAAAATTAAAATTCCTGCCTCAGTAACTCCACAGAGACTGTTATATACAGGTCCATTCTGCATCAGAGTCACAAAGTAGGTGGAGAGTCACAATTTTTAATTAATTGTGACTTTTCGTATATCATTAGTCTCAATTTTGACGATTCTTGCATTTTCCGCATTCTTGTATCTTGAATATGCTAATCGAAATGTCGCTGTAACAGTACATTTTGTACGGAAATGCAACTCCATGTGTAAGATAGAGAAAGAATGTAGAAAATTATTGAAAAAGTCTTTGTTTGTATGACCTTTGTACAGTGCCGTTTCGTCGTATAGTATGCGAAACTTTGCCGCCAGGGCTGTTGACAGTTTATCCGAGGCATTTACAAACACCCTGCTAAAGTAGCTTTTGATATGATCTACTGCGTTTTTTTCAATTTGATCTGATCCAGTTGACTTTTTCAATAATTTTCGATCCCATCTTGATTTTGGATCATCTCTTTGTTGTTGTTTTCAATGTAAAACGAATGATCTTGATCCAGTTGAAAAAACGCATCTAATACCAACGCTAGAGTCGAGTTCAAAGGTGAGTGAGTTACTCACTCGACTCGAGTTTCGTAATAGGCCCAACTCACTCGATCGGCTCTCATAATACGCAGTTCTCTTTACTCACGGTAGGCCGCCGGCGAGTTTCATAGTCGCTGAATGTGCATTTTTTGGTCGAGTGAGTTCCGTAATAGGCCCGAGTGACATTATCTATTCGCTCTAGGGGAGGAGTTAAGGGTGATCTGGGTGAAAATATCGTCCTGGACTTGTGAACAGCATTATACTAGCCTATAAACAATCTTAAAATAAAATAAATTTTCAAATTTTCTGAAATCATTGTCCATTTTCATTCGTTTAGATTTGAGATGGGTCGTTCATGAGTGAACTGTTTCAAAAGAACACTTCATTGAAGTGAGTGAAAAAAGTAACTTAAGCCTTTCGGTGAACTGCAGTTCCAGTTCCAGTTTTGCTGATCATGTAGTACCACATCTACTGACCCTTTTTTTACTCATCTTCTACCAGATCTTCAAACCTTTTTTTCTCATCTCTGAACGAAGAGTTCCATTCTTTGAGTGAATGAACTGAATGATGGAACGAGTTCCATGGAACTACTTCACTGAACTCGTTCTTTAAAGTGAGTGATTCGGAGTGCAAGGGACTGTTTTGCCCATCTCTAATTTAGATTAGATTTGATCGATAATATACGCATTTCCTTAAAAGTCTATTCTTCAAATCTAGTATACTTCGATACTTCCTGGTGTTAAATATCGGGAACGGCGCCAATTCAATTATATGTAGAAAACTAAATTAAATCTTAAACACTATCCTTCCCTCCTTGCTATTGTTCTAAATTTTCTTTACTAATGTCAGGTAAGATATCTCGCAATAAATTCATCCCGTAGTTAAATTTCTAAAACGATTAAAATTCTGTAAAAAATACATAAAATTCAGATCCGTGACGTTCATTCACAAAGGTTAGTTCGCTACTGTTTCTTTCCTTTTCTTAGTTTAGTTTTCATTTCTATTATTATTTTACGTATGATCATGAATAAAAGTGTTTACTTTATTATTTTTGTTGCAAAATTAAAATTGTAAGTATTGTCCTCCATCATTCTTATCAACTAATAACATAACGAGAAAAAAACACTCACAAAGTACATAAATCTGAATGAAAATATGGTCTATAAAATGTATGTAGTTTATATTATCTGCTAACTATATGGGCAAGAATTTCTTCTTATTTTTATTTATAGCTTATAAGAAACCGTTGAAAGTTTTCAATTACTATACATATACAGTTGCACGACACATAGCTATTCTGCGATTTGCAGGATAATAATATCAAAAAACAAAACTATGAAATATCTAAAATATTAAAAAAAAAAAAAAAAAAAAATATTTAAAGCAAATTTAAATCAAATGTAGAACAACAGAATATTATTCCTGTCTATATACTTGCTGTGTAGTTTAAAGGTGAAACGTTAATTTTTCTACTCTTTTATATTATATATATAATTTTTTTTTTGTTAAATTCAATGAGATTGAGCATTGAGTGGCTTAAAGTTAAAACAAATAAAACTGAAATCTACGATCTTCTACAATCAGGAAAAAATGGCACTAGATTGTAATTTTCACAATAATAAAAATCAGGTTTTCTATTGTTTATTTTCATGTACAAGTAAACATAGTCGTTATTAAGTAGTAAAAAATTGTACTGTTGTGAGTTAAGAAGCTGAACACCTTAAGGGGCTCGTTGCAAATTTCGAGCTCCGATACATTTTGTATGGCGAAACACGTTATTTTTCGGTACCTTCAGGTAAGTGTAAAAAATTTGACTGTCGTGAGAGATGAATCTCAGATTCCAATCACAACAGTCAAATTTTTTACACTTATTGTTTAGTGTATTTACAAGCCTATTACGTGTGTAAATTAAAAAATTTTCTTCATTCATATTTGAAAAATGATAGGTTTTGATGAGATATTTTAATTGCTTACGTATGAAGCAAGTCAATATTACCACGAAAAAATAAAAATTAAGACTCTACGATGTGGTTACTGAGAAACGTGTACCGAAAGTTGAAAAAACTCTACTTTTCAGGAGAGCCAAAAAAGGAAACATATTTCGCAGTGACTTATTCGACTTCCCCCACTTCAGAGCAAAATTTGAGGCACTTCCCGATATCTCACAAAGGTGCGGTCTTATGTGTGATGTGCAGAAATGAGTGTAGAAAAATAATATGAAATAAAAACAAATCGATTTTTTTTTTTTTTTCATATTTTTCATATTTTTATTTGGGCTTCTTGTATGGGAGCTACCGGAAGGAGTAGAAAGATTTCGCTGTCTAGTAAACTCGAATTTTGTTTTCACTCAAATCTAATTTGTTCGAAATTCCAAAATTGTGACTGTAGTATGACTATGTATAGTGTGGACCCCGTAAATTGAGTGAAGACATTTTTTATTTGTATGACAGCTACACGAAAGTCTAATGGGATTTTCTTAATAATAATCAATGGCGCAACAGCCCAAATCGGGCCTAGGCCTTGAAGTAATGCTAGAGTTACTTCATTGCGAGACCAACGGAACACTAGGAGGTGAAGTGGTCAACTACACGCTCGTCCGTGATTATTACCCCGATTTTAATTCAAGTACTCATTTACAGCTGAGTGAACTGGTAGTCCGGCACCCAGTCCCATTTTCGAAAATTACTTGTCGCCAAGCAGATTCGAACCTGGTACCAGGTGCACCGAAGGCAAGTGCTCTAGCCACTAAGCCACCCAGCTACGACTAATGGGATTTTCTTAATAATCATATATTTAGCCTTTATTGTTATAAAATTAAGGCATACTTAATTTCAAAGTCGGTAGCTTCCCTTTATTCACGATATCGGCCACTAATTTTTTAGCATGTATTTTAAGGAGTTTTTGTATGAGAGCTCCCGGAAGAAGTAAAGTAAATTTATCACTTTACTATTATACTAATCGGAATTACGATAAAACATGAAATGATGAAAAAATCACTATACTGTCAAATATTCAATCCATTAATATACGACCACACTATAACTGATGTCGCGCGTCGTTCGTAATATCCGTCGTAAAATTTGTTGCATTTTCGCTTCTAGAGAGGCGCTTATGCAGCTACAGCGGTAATAGGACCTTAAGGTTTGTCGGCTCATGTTTAAATTTATCCTTAGGTATTATTTGGAACTTGGCAATTTTATCAGTTTTATTCGATTTTAACTTTGAGCTCCGCTAGATTAGATTATTCTGTACATATACAAATTGTACAATTTTCCATTGAATAAAATTTCAATAATGATTTTTTATTTTAAACATTATCAACTTAAATGTACTGCGATAAAATGCATAGCAATGTAATGGAAATTAACGTTTTATCTGCAATCTTAAGTTGTGTTGGATTGTTTACTTCTCAGGTTTAAAGGCAGCACGCTAAAGCAATCGTAAAACTCATTAAGAAAAGGCAAGTGATTATTTCGTATTCTATTTATTACAATGGAATGGCAAACAATCGCAAAATTGATTTTGCATCTTGATTTCTTTTTTTCATGTATTTTTCTAATATTCCTTACAGTATAATATTTAAGAAAAATCTTTTGATTTAATGTTAATCTCGTTGATCGGTTGAAGACGCGGCAATCAAAAAATTTACAAATATAAAATTTTCATTAAATAGTACCGTCAATTTTGTTGAGTGGAATGTTCCTTGCGCAAAATTTCTTCACTGAATTTGTGCAGGTGAATTTGATCACAGTCAATTATTTATGTACAGACTGTTGGACATTTCAGTCCTTGCCTTTTTTTTAGAAACGTAATTAATACATAAAATAAAAACCATTTTTTAATTTTTCAATAAAAAATAAAACAACATTAAAAAATTCTTTATACTAATTGTCAATATTTAAATTTAAAACAAAAATAATTAACACACACACGAAATTATTATGTGATCCAATAAGAAATTTATATAAATGTCTGATTGTCCTCCTTAAAAATGTTTTTTCAATTATACCTTGCTACAGTAAGCGGTCAAAGAAAGTGCAACACACAATATTTTGAGATTTTTTGACTATATCTTATAAATCTTTCAATTAATAGTTTTAAAAACTGAATTGTTAAGAGTTTTTAAAAATGAAGCAGTTGGAAGTTAGCAATTGCTTCTTCTTTTTTTTCAATTCTTCAATGTTTTCCGACGATTGTTCTCATAATCTCGCTAACTTGGGTCCTTCACGGTCTCAATTCCATCGTTATGCTACAGTGCTTCACGTGCTCTGAAGCGTCCGCGCACAGTTTTGTGTGCTTAGAACCGTTCCTACGATGTTCAGTTACGTTCTAACTGGAACTTAAACTGACAGATTTTCATACACAACTTCCAGTTAAAGTTCCGGTTAGAGTTCAAAGATGGTAATAATGGTCCCTAGAAACACTCTCCATCGTTAGTTTTTCCTGTACGCAATATTATTCGAAGCCATTCAAGCGAAAGATTCTATACATATGTACGTATGTAGTTTTGGAGTCATCGTCGATAGAAAGTCCTTTTGTCGACCTAAACGTACATATGTTCTTTTCTGCATTTAAGTTGTCGGCCCGTCGCTTAAATTAGGATATCCACGTAGTAAAGAAAAATAATCACTTCGTCTACCGTTTCAACATTTCTTATAAATATTAGTTTCTTTATTTAAATAAATATATAAATAATGTAAAAAAATTAAGAAAAACCATGTTGCATTTTCTATGCTCGCCGCTCTATTGTAAGCTATGAAATTTTAATCGGAATGGGATTTATATCGCTCCCGAGGTACATTTATTATTAGATCATGTAAAGCTAGTTTGTATGTATGTACGTTCTTTTTCCTTAGTAAGTTGAATTCGAAAAGAAAAAAATTCTTTAAAAATATCCTTGTTTCATAATTTTATGTAAAAACAGAAAATATACAATAAATTATTACACAAGCAAAAAAATTAAATAGTGCGTTTGTATTTTGTTATTGACCTTATTTTTCTTGCAGTTTGCCATTGATCCATTCATTAAAAGTTTTGTAGATGGGTGACACCGTAGAGTAAAGTACCACTCTCTCAAAGATGAAACTGCTAGATCAATTTTAATGAAACTTTGTCCATTATTTTCGTTAGAATTTTAGAACGAATAGGCGCTGGCATAAGTGGAGTAGAGTCACTTCATACGAACTAACACAAACATCCATTATCTTGAGTACGAAATATGTGTGTTTCATTTGAAACCAGTACATTTGAAATTTTTTTTGCAGTTGTCTCGATTTTTCATTTTAAGGATCTCCACTAAAGAGGATAAACGCTGTATTTAGTTGACATTTCATGAGACATATCTCGATTCCGTGAAACGTCAATCAAAATCCATCTGCTACACGTATACACACTAAAACTATGCCATTTAAGAAACCTGCGATTTTTTAAATTGGCAGGCTTTTAAACTACTAAATATGTACCAAAAGTGGTCATTGTCCGTACTCATGATAATGGATGTTTGTGTTAGTTCTTATACAGTGACTCTAAAGTGGAGTAATGAAGTAAATGTAAAACAAGATATCTAAGTTTTTTTTTACAAGCGCTGGCGAAGTATTAGGTTGTTGCCGATGAAATGTCTTTTTCGAATTCCAAGTCTAATTTCAAACAACAGTAACTTTTATAAAACTTAAAATTCAAATTAATATTTATTTCCAATAATTTAAATTTCTCTTAAACGTTAACATTACTTTAAGTGGTCAAGCTGTCGCCTATTACATATACAACTTTATTTTATTAATCAAAATAGGCACCAACACATGCAATATGCTTCTCCCAACGACATACAAGTGGATTTATGCCAGTTTGGTAAAAGTCCGACTTTCTAAAGCGAAGAAAGTCCTCGAAGACATTTTTAATTGCTGCTTCATTCATTATCGAATTATTTGTTCGCCAAAAAATGATCCAAAAGTTTAAAAAAGAGGTGGTCGGTTGGCGAAAGGACTGGTGAGTATGGTGGATGAGGAAGAGTCTCATACTGCAACTCGTTTAATTTTTGGACCGTTGTTTGAACTGATAACCTGGTGATTACTAGCCTCATATACACCCCCCCCCCCCCATAGGGAAGTGAGGACCTTTTTTTTTTTTTTTAGGTTCTCACATTTAGTATGGGGGAACAAACGTAATAAACCCCCCCCCCCCCATCATACATTCCTGCGCACGGGTCTGAAGCCGTATTAAGAAGCGGTGTAAATATGTGGTATTAAGTTATTCCAGTTCCGCATGTGGACTAGACTAAATTAAACCGAGCACAGTTGAAATGGCATTATGGCAACACTAAGTTTCCCCTATTTTAGTAGTTTCACAGATGGCGCCATGCGTTTATTTCAATTTGTAGCAGGTATTTGCACCTAATAGTCTAATAGATAAATGAATATTCTAACGTTTTATTTTAAGTTTTAGTTTTGTTTGCCAAGTTTGCTTGCTTTTTGCTTCGTTTCGTATTGCTGAATTGCTAGATTTTTGTCAATAGAACCAACTCGAATTGCACTCTGTCGAAATTTCGCAAACAAATCGTTGCCCTTTTCGCTCTACTGTATACCAAAGTCGAATTTGTTTTTAACTAAAGTTATAATCGGCAAAAACGGTACTACGTATCTCCATAAATATTTTGTTATTCATTTGGCGTGTTCAATTAGCTAATCGATTCTTGTTGTTGCATTCTTGTGTTTTTTCTCCGAAAATTCATTAGCTGCTTTACAGATGTTTAACTAATTAGACTGTCTGGGTCTGTAAAAACTGCAAAAATCGACGGCATCTTAACATTGGAATTCAAACCTTATGATCAGTACTAACTTGTTAGAATTTTATTAGCTATTTAGATCAAGTCCATTGGTTTTTCTACAACAATTTGCATGTGACCCTAGCCAAATTTTAATAGAAATCCCCCTTGGCTTGAGAAGAGAAAGCCTGTTTGAACGAAACAATTTGTTGACCCAATTTATAGACGTTCCTATCGTAGCTGTGGTTCTGAGTGTTACAGCGCCTTGAGGTGGGTATGACCAATCCATTACCATTTCCGTCGCTTAATCGCAATGTCTTTATCAAAGCTGCCTTGTAGTGTCGCTCCCACAATGTCTACTATATAAACCACTTACTACAAACAACAAATTTTATGTCTGAATATAACGCCAAATTAATGTGAAAGGTAATTTTGCTCTCAGGCAAAACAGCACTAACTTCCATTGCGGGGACTTAAATTAATTTTTGGGTAGAGTTGAAACGTTCATTCGTTAGGGAAAATTAGTCAAGACTGAATAAATCAAAGAACAAAAATCGTTTAATTACATTTTTTATAAACCGGTTCGCCAAAAATGCTCAAACGTGGCCGCATAAGCCTATAGAGCGCCTCAGTATCTTGTTTTGCCACTAGCCGTGGTAGTTGTTGACGCAAACCAATATCTAGGTAAATTTTCCACATGAGCCGACCGTTTTTCAAGCGGTTAAGATTTGGTGTGGCTTTTGTTACTGCCTACACCGCTCTACAGGTAACTTCGTGTGGTAGGTTCTGGTTGAATCTGTTGGACTGTCGCAAATCCATCAGCTTACACGCTTCTTGCTTCCAAGTTCCAGGCAGCATTCGAGAAACTTAAGAAAAACACGTATCAGATTTTACTTTCCTCTTTTTTAGGGTGACCAGAATACTGTTTCAACGGCAAATAAAATTATATACCTCACAGAGGAGAAGAGGCAGGTATAGCGACGAAATTTTTGATATTTTCGTTTGAATTTCTCTCTAACACGTAACTCTGTAGTCGATAGTGTAGTCGTTTTTGACATAAAACCCAGAAGGTTTCTCGAAAGTCCTCCCAGCACGCACGACTGCCATCAAAAACCGCTAATCTTTAAGGCTAAAAGGAGTTGAGTCTGAGGACAAAATTTCAATCTGATTTCACCAAACAGGTCTACAGGTATGAAATTTGCCTAGATACATTTCTTCAACTTTCCTGCTCACCCCTATAAACATTGTGTTGCATATACAGCTGTGTTCATGAAAATAGTAGTGCAGCTCAGCTCTTAATAACCGCAGAAAATTTAAATGATACGGCAATATTTTAAACAAAAACTAGACTAATAAATAAATGTACATATTTTAATTAATATCTATGTAATTTTGTATTAAAAATTAAAGTTCAATTGCCTGCACGGCTTAAACAAAACATATAACAAAATTTTGTTGTTCATGAAAATATTATTGGCTACATGAAAGGAAAAACAAAACTGTATAACTTTATTCAAAATTGATTTTACAGGTTCTTAATATTGAAAAAAGTCTAGTATTTAGTTGTATATCCTTTATTTTTAATAACGGCTTCGCACCGGCGGGTATGGAATCGATAAGGTCCTGACAACGCTTCAAGGGAATTTGAGACCATGCTTGCTGAACCACTTGCCAAAGCTGTGATTTGTTTGAAGGATTTGCAGTTGCCACAACCCGTTTTACCATTCCCCATAAGTTTTCTATCGGACTAAGATATGGGGACTGAGGTAGCCATTGCATCACATCGATCTTCTCGGATATAAACCAATCTTTTGCGAGCTTACTAGTATGTTTCGGATCGTTGTCCTGTTGAAATGTCCATTTTATAGGCATTTCCCAACTGGCATATGGTAGCATTGTGTTTTTTAATATGTCAATATAAACATGTTTGTCCATAATACCTTTTATCATATGGATAGAACCTACGCCATTCTATGAAAAGCAAGCCCATATCATTCGACCGTATTGTGATTGTCACGTCGCGTTACTTCGATGCCGATTCGATATCGATGCATGAAAAGGCGATTGTGAATGTCGATTGTCATCGAGCGTTGTCACTTTGATCGTCATTTTTCGTCGATGACATTCCGAGTCCGTGACGCCTGAAGAAAATTAACGTAGATGCAAAAATGTAAGTATAGATTTGACAAAAAGATGTATTTTCCTTATTTTGATGGATTCGCAACAAGTAATCGTCATTAACAGTGGTGTAGATCGACACACATTAGAGAAATATGGCTCCAACTTTCGGCACTGTAAAATTCTTTGGGACTACCGTCACGAGATGCAAGCAGAAGTGAGAGCCACAAATGGGCCGAACAAGATGTATAGCTTTTCTACTTTAGAAAAAAGTATTATCCGCATCTTAAATTTGAATGTAGCATTTGATATTGCAGAAAAATAACCTCATAGTTGTAAACGAAGGCATACAAGAACTTAAATATGCAATTTACAGCTGATACATACATATCAATATGGCAATGCCATTGAGTCACGTCGATGGAGTTACACAATCGCTTTTTTCGATCGACGTGACACTTCGCATCGGCATCGAAGTGACGTGACCACAACATTCGCAATACGGGTGATTATAATTAGGCCACCATGTTTAACTGTCTTCTTGGTGTACCTAGGACTATATTCTGTGTTTGGTGGACGTCGTACATACTGCCAAGAGCCTGTTCCACCAAATAAAACAATTTTGCTTTCATCTGTCCACAATATGTTGCGCCATTTTTCGGCAGGCCAGACAAGATGAGTATTTGCAAATCTAAGTCGTTTTTCCACATGCTTCCGAGTCAAAAGGGGTACCTTTCTAGCATTCTTCTGGCATTTAAATTATGCTCAATTAGACGACGACGGACTGTAACATCACTGACCGACAGATTTAATCATTTTTGATAGCTTTAGAGGATGCTGACCGACAGCGGTTGTTTTGCGTTATTATTAATCGCGTTAAATATCATTGTAGGTGTGCAGCCAAGAATATTTTCAATTTCCTTGTACGTTTTGCCTTTTGCTCTAAGGCTAACTATTATAAATCCCTTTTCTCAGCCGTGCAATGCTTTCCTCTGCACACTAGAATACAAAATAGTTCCAGCGCAATGAATATCAATCATCAAAATATTCATTGCTAAATTACACTTACTATTGACGTCGTAGCTTAAGGCGTTCCAAAGTTATTGACCAATATTCTTGGACGCATGTTTTCAGGTCTTTTGTATGCTACCCGAAAGAGTAGGACGATTTTACCTGTTAACGAAAATCAAACAAATATCCAGATTCAATTTCAAGATCCTAGGTCAAGGCGCTATTGACTTATCGTGCTAACGGAATGGTAAACGGACGTAAGTCAAGCGGACTTTCGCTACAAATTGCAAATTGCACTCCCTTCAATAATGTACTCGAGTCAAGTGGTCGGATCTGAAGCCGTATTAATTACTCATCAGGTAGGTAGCACCTTCATAGAGTTTCGGAGTAACAACTTGCAAGTTCCACTATAAGATCATACCTTCTGGCCACCCCGTTTTACCACCATACACCAACCGACATCCATTCCATTCGGAAAAGGCGCACATTGGAAGCAGCCTGCAAATTCACATAACAGATTTAAGATTATGGAACTCGAATCATAAATTATTACTTGGGAATTTTGAGTTGAAGTTAATGGCTTGTTAGTCATTCACTAAAACAGTTTCGTTCAATAGACGTCGACATCTTACCAGATTTTTGTCTTTTGTGCGGTCATTTTGACGACGCCAGTTAGTAATACCCGCTTACAGCTTAACGCCGCCGACTGTAAGCAAAGAAGCGCCGTGGTTTTTCCATAAATAATTAACTGATTAACTAATCGAAAAGTCAATACAAAAATATATCGGAGAATTACTGGTTTGCGTGTTTCGGATTTCGGCGTTTTTGTAGGAGTGACTCCTCGACTAGACAGAGCTGGGGCGAACAGAAAAGTACATTTTGTACCAACAATAGTCGATGGTCAGTTCACCATTTCAGTGTCAACGAAGCTGTTGTTTTTGATAGTGCGTACATTTTTTGTCGGTGTTTAACTCACGTTCGTAACTCCTAACCACTTCGGTTCGGTGACATTAAACTCTTTGGAGTACAGCCTTGTCTTACGTAACAATCTTGTAAATTTTTGATAAGGTGTCCGATTTTTGATCTGTATCGGTGCGATTTCAAGTAGATGGTGCTTCTGTAAATGATAAAGTAAAATTGGTTCGATGGTAATTTTTTGGTAATTTGTCGTTAATATTTGAATAAACAAGACGCTGTCGGGCGTTCTTGTAAGTGTGTGACTAGAATTCGTCAGTGCCATGAACATCAGTGTTTCGAATTGCAAGTAGTTCGGAGTGAAATTTTCACAAAACAAAACTATAATTAAAAGTTTGTAAGTTTTTCGTACTTTAACAAGCTCCTATTGGCGACATGTCGTTAAAAACGATCGTTTGCGGTTTGGCGCTTTTCATAATTTCGGTTGAATCTAACGACAATTTGCGGGTTGCGTACGAATGGAAACAGATCGATTTTAGCTTTCCCAGCGCGGAACGACGAGCGCAGGCGATCGAGTCGAAGGAATTCGTAGCGGCCAATGTGATACCAGTCGGCCTGGAAGTCTATCGATCAAGGCTATTCGTGACACTGCCAAGATGGAAAGGTGGAGTTCCAGCATCGTTGGCTTACCTTGATCTTAATGGTAATAACATACAGAAGAAAAACAACTTCTCGATTTTAATATTATGATTAAGCATTTTCTTAAGTATTTCAAAGGAATTGAAGTATTAAAAAATGAGACACTAGCGGTGCTGTTAAGACCCTAAACCTTGATAATACGGAAATCGACAGTAAAGGTCGATAAAAAGGAAGGTAAAAGTAGTTATGTCGCAAGTGCTTAATAAAGTTTCTACTTACACCTTGATTATGAAAAAAGAGGTTGACTCCAAATTTTAGGCGTTTCCCAGTTCTTTGTTTTAAAGAATAATTCTTGTGTATTACTTTGAAGAATTCTTTAATTAAACTTGATAAACTATTTCAACTTGTTATATAGCCTTGGTAAGAACTGACCTCCTATGAATTGCTTTATTACCGGTCGAGTGTTTCGAGTAAAATAATGTTGTAATTTATAGATGGGATGTTTCAATCAATCTAACGTACAAGGGTACTGCCTCAGGCACTTTATTGACATATTGCAAAGGAAATGCAAAGTATCGCCCCAAAACTGTTTGTGATTTGGTAATAGCTGGGAAGCGCCATTATCACATGAAATTGAGGTTCTATACGCCATTTGATCGCCATTTGTGTGATCGTTTGCTCTCGTTTCATGAGTTTATATTTCAACGTCTACTAAAATAAAAATGGAGCACCAACTCAGCAAACTGAGTTAAGATTTTTTTAAAGCATCAAAAACCTCGAAGTGCGGGACCTCAACCCACTAAAAGGCACTTAAAGAAGGAGGTCTTATATCTCCTTGTCTTTATCATTTTGCCTATATCGCCTTGTTTATGTCAGTTACTGTAGACACTTCTGTTTCGGATAGTAAAAAGTTCGAGGAGAACTCAATAAGTGTGCAAATATTGAGGTGTCTAGCATTACTATCAAGTGAGCAAAAAAGTAAATTTTTAACAATATTATGGAGAAAACCGTCATTTTTTTTTTGCTCCAAATGGATGAAAATGGGATTACGAAAAACATTTTTAAATTTTAATTTTTTCCAGGAAAGCTCATATATTAGTTTTTGATGAATTTAACGTCACACAAAATAAATTTAACATTCATAAATCAAAAAATTTGCCATCAGTCTGGGCGCAACTTTGTTATTTTTCCGGCAAAAGTTCGGGACGCGGTCTAGAGGTTGAAAAAGGAGAAAAACTTGTAAATAGGTGTTTATTAAACAAGTCCGTGGAAGTTAAAAGATATTCGATATCTGATCAGACCTGAGAGATATGAAAGAATTCATGAAAAAGTATATAATAACTTTACACCCCTTTAGGGGTTAGTTTTCAAAAAATCTTGAAAACACTTTCCAGGTATTCATATGGAGAATCCATAGAACAAAAATGAATTCAATATGTTGGAAGACCTAGTAGATATGACGAAAATCATGGAAAAATATACATTCTATTTTAACTGATCATAATTTTTGCCCCCCTTCTGAACGCCAATGGATATTTGAATTTTTTTTTATCAAATTTGCTTTACTAGTTGATTTACATATACACACCGAGTTTCAACTTTCTAGCATAAGCCGTTCTATAGTTAGGAAAAACACCCCCACCCCCGTACCATGCTACCCCTAAAAAAAAAATATTTTTCCAACATACCGCTACTATAGCTCTACCTAAATACCAAGTTTAAGCTTTATATCATTTCAGGTTCTTAAGATATACTCGGAACTTTTTTCCTTTTCACCCTCCCCTACCCTCACCCACTACACCCTCATCCTCAATTTCCCCTATTAGGGTTCTATTAGCGCTACTTCTGGTAAAAATTCGAAGCATCTATCTTGCACTGTTCTTGAGATATGAAATGTGCTGTTTTTGAAAAATTCGTATCTCCTCCACTTCTATGCTCCACCTTCCACTTTAAAAATTTTACTTTGATCAGTTTTTATTTGTCGACCTTTATACCCAAACTGAGTTTTATTTGTCTAGAGCAATTAGTTCATGAGATATCGTAATCTAAAGTTTTTCATCCCCCTCTTACCCCATACGCAACTGCACCCACCCAAAAATTTTTTTTCAATCTGTTCTCCTAGTATAACTACAAATATTTCTTAAGTTTGAATAGTGTGCCATAAACGGTTTAGGAGATATGGATTTTAGAATGTGTCTATCTCGGCTTTTTTGCGTTTCGGACCCATTATATTTACCCCCACTCCCACACCCCTTGATCAATATTGACAATTTTTATGCGAATGGGCTTACTACCAAAGCTCTATAGAAATTCCAAGTTTTAGCTTCCTAAGCGGTTGCTGAGATCTAGAAACCAAAATTTTCCGTCTAAAACGCTACCCTCTCCTTCCCCCTCACACCCCCAACCACTAAATTTTTTTTTTTTTTTTTAAAATCGATCACAATACTTAATTATTAAAATAATAAAGTAAAATTAAATTAAATACTATAGAAAAATTTGATTTTTTTACGTAAGTAAAGCTTGGTTAGATTATACAGCAAACTATTTGAATGCGAAGTAGTTAATGCACAAACCAACAAAGAATCAAGACACTACTTTGCTAGGTCTGACGTCATAAACTGTTCTAACTAGACTGAAGCTAGACTAGACTGAAGCAAATAATAAACAGAATTTTTAGATACTTACTACAAATTGTTTTTACTAAAAAATCAGTACTAAAAGTACTACTATGGGGGTATCTGTAGTGTTCCGACATATATACCATACAGTCTGTTGAACAGAAAAAGTTACAAAGTATTAGCAATATCGCTAGCTATTCGCTAGTAGTATTGGCAAGAATATACCAAAATTTTAATACCATAATCAATATGGTTTATTTACCACAAATATACTTTCAACACACCGAAGAAGTTATTCACTGATATGTTTAACGACATCCAATAAAATAAAATAGTCAGTATTTCCAACGTTCTCATCTCACCCCTAACTTGTTTACGTTTTTCCACGTTGATTCAGGTTCTATTAATATTACTTGATATGGTGACCTCGTAGGTCGATAACTAAAAGACTCAATTCCAATGTTCGTAGTTTGGTTAGCATAATTTTACCATTTCGTGTTAATTGCATTTGTCGTACCTATTATTTATAGCTTAGTGAATTAAGGTAATGAAATGAATCAATCATGTGGACCACTTTTAGTAATGGTAAATAATTGCTGGCTGCCAAACATCCAGATGGGTACGATTCAGTCTACGCACTAGAATTTTGTGTTTTAGAACTTGAGAAAATTATATCTATGCCAATTATATTCGCATATCAATTCTCCACGAGACTACGAAAAACATACATAGTTCAATCAAATTAAGGCTTTTTAAAGGGATTCTTTCAATAATATCTTATATTGAAAATACAAGGTTTTCCGGTGAATACTGTTCAATTTATTTTGTGTGACGTTTCGGACTCGACCGAGTCCTTTATCAAACTGATTGAAAATATCATTACAACTGTTATTTATACATATGAAAACAGGTCAATTAGAAAACAAAGGGGAAAATTACGTTAATAAGGGAGGTCATAAAAACATTAAACAGAGGCGGGGGTTTATTAGAAAGGAGATAATTATAAAAGTTGAAATTAATTGGTGTTTGGGATGGAAGATTTTTGGTAAACGTTGTTTTTTCCAAAACGTAGACAAGGTAGCCAAAGTGAAGAGAGGTTGTATCCAGCGTCTCGGTTAAAATTTCGTGGATGTTTGGTTATTTCAATTGCTTCTCTAACAATTCTTTGAAGATAGTTGAAATTGTTGTTGAAATCGATTGAATGGTTTTCTACCGCTGCATGTTCCGCAATTGTCGATGAGACCTGTTTTTTTTGTTGTGTCCAGCGTTGATGTTCACGAATCCTTGTTCTGATGGTCCTTCCTGTTTCTCCGAAGTAGACTTTGTTGCAAGACCCCCAGGGAACTTTTTAAATGCCCTCCATTTCCAGTGGGATTTTGTCCTTTTGGTTTCCTAAGAAGCCCCGAATCGTGGTTGCCGTAGAGTACGCTTAGCATGTACATATGTCGGGTTTCCTGAGTACTTTGCCGATTCGACGTGTAGTATGTAGGGGAAGGTGCTGCACCTTGGACCGAATGTACCTCAGTCCAAACGTCAATTGCAACTAAACTTTAGCTGCTGGAAAAAAAGTTTCTTCAATGAAAAATTACGAAATGTGTAGGCTTTTGATTCAGTTTATTAAATCGAGCCTAGAAGATTAATTGATTAAGATAAAACAAAAGAAGTGATTTTCGGGCCTTAAATTATTTATTTGTTAGTTCAGTTATCGTGTTTTCCTAAGTCGTCTGTAATTATTTGTACTATATAGCAGTTTTAGCTGGTAAGACAATTAATTCATTGTAGTCTTGACCGTAACTTAAATCCTTCCTTATCATTAGAATGAATTAAAAAAATCGTTTGTAGTAATGGGTGATCGCATGTACCTTGGACCGTTTTTTTGGTTGTACCTTGGACTATGTAAGCTACATACATTAAAAAAAATTTGTAAACAAAAAGGATTTTGAAGCAGACAGCAGCGAATCCTCTTTTACACTACTGTTTATTTCAGCTAGACAAACCATTTTCTAAAGTTGCTTATTCTTATTATGAATTTTTCTTGTTTTCTTTTTAAATTTATAACTTTACTAGATTTTTCTTTTCAAATAAAAATATAAATTATATTAAATAAAAGAACTTTATATTATTACTCAGGATTTCGACTTTAAAATTGAATTATTTTTTATAAGGTCCAAGGTACAACTAGCAGGTACAACCTATAGTTGTACCTTGGTCAGTTTGAGGTTCACTCCAAAAACCGTTTCAGGATCCATAAAATTTACTAACAGCAGTTTCAGGTATAATTAATTCTGTAGTTAAACAAATAAGCTTTCATATGTACTATTCCCTAATTTTCATTTGTTAATGGTATATACAGGGTGGCTGATGAAAGCTGCTACCAAAGAAAAACGTAATATTTTTTTTTCTGTGCAGGTAATTGGTTCCATTCTTTTTTATTTTACAGATTGGTATTTAGATTTAACGAAAATGGGAGATTGGGATAAAGAAACAAGAATTTGGATTGTGCGCCGCTATCACGCATTAGAGTCTGCAATTTCTGTCCAAAGAGAATTTAGGCGCACGTTTGGCGGCACTCCTCTGAGCAGATGAACTATAATGAGGCTCGTAAACAATTTTGCCGAGCATGGGGCAATCATCAGAAGGCCTTATAATCGATATCCCTCGATTCGGACCCAGGAAACTATCGCTGCTGTAGTTGCGGCCATACAAGCCAATCCTAGTGTTTCGACAAAGAACTTATCTGCTCAAATGGGTATCAGCAGATAGTCACTACAGACAGTTCTGTATAAGGACTTAAACTTGTTTCCTTACAAAAGTCAGCTAACAAGTGAACTGAACGAAGCAGACTTGCCGATTCGCTTGGAATTTTGCCAGAAGATGACGAACACATCTTGAACTGCATTTTCATGTCTGACGAGGCTCATTTTAAACTAAACGGCAATGTAAATAAGCAAAATTGTAGAATATGGAATGACTCTAACCCACAGATACTCCATGAGACGGAATTGCATCCACTTCGAGTCACAGTGTGGTGTGCAGTTTCATCAAAATGCATTGTCGGACCTTACTTTTTTGAAGAAGATGGCCATACAGTTACGTTTAATGGAGATTGTTACTTAAAGATGTTGAAAGAGTTTTTCTATCCAGAACTACGACGGAAGAGAATCCCTTTCAACTCTACCATTGGTTGGTTTCAACTAGATGGTGCAACTCCTCACAAAACCACGCCTGTTATGACAGAATTTAAGCGAAAATTCCCCTATAAGGTGATTTCAAGACACGCCAATTTCGTTGGCCACCAAGGTCTCCTGACCTTACTGCACCTGGTTTATTCCTTTGGGGTTATTGCAAATAGAAAGTCTACCAAACGAAACCTAGAAATTTGAATGATTTGAAGCAATCCATTCGAACAATAATTGAGACGATTCCTGCTGCAACTCTCCGGGCAGTGATGAATACCTTCTTAATAAGATGTCGCACATGTGTCACCAAGCGTAGAGGCCCTTTAAATTCAATTATATTTATAACCCATTAAAAAAACTTAATAAAAATGTATTATTTTTGAAAAGAATAAAGTAAAAATATATTATATGAATTCAACAAAAAGTTATTCGAGTTTCTTAATGTAGCAACATGGATCAGCCACCCTGTATAATAGATTTAAGGGTTAATGTAAAATCTGGACCGAGGTACAGCACCTTCCCCTACCTTCTATGTAAGGTAATGTCACCCACCGTTTGATAGTATGCTCGTTCGTATCTTTTCCTTCCAGGTTCTTCATGGCTTTGGGTTTCTGTTTGCATACTTTGTGGATAGTGCTCATAGTAAATCCATCCGTTGGCTGTAAAGATTTTCTGTAGGTTTTCCATTCCGTTGCGAAGGGCGTGTGGGTTATCGTTGGTGATACAATAAATTGAAAAAAAAGCTGTGGGATGATCCAAAAAAATCAATTTAAACGGTTGGCATTCCTGCTAGAAATGTCATGTATTATGTGTCAGCTGTTTCTGTCAAATATTTATTGATATATTCTTGGTAGATACAATAGTGAACATAATGGATATAAACGAAATAGAAGCAGTAAGTACTTAAAATTACTATGTATTGAACCAATACTGTGCAGATATTTGCGAATATTCTTTAATAAATACGGAAAATATTTATTGACGTTTGACAAATGTCAATTATCAGCTGCCATTGCAGTTGAGTTGCAGGGCGACAACTGTGAAAATGCAAAAATTTTGTTGAATTCAGAAGCAGCTTTAATGATCCAACTATGATCCCATTTTGATTTTGGATCATCTCAATTGTTGTTGTTTTCAATGTAAAACGAATGATCTTGATCGTGATCCAGTTGAAAAAAACACACCTATTGTGTTCTAAGTACTCCTTCATTCTGCTTGGGATGATGGTGGGAAGACGCATGTAGATATCTGTTAGTGTGAGTAGGTTTTCTGTACACGTCGAAATGTAAAGATGGCACAGATTTTTCGACTAGGACATCCAAAAAGGGTAGTTTGCCGTTTTTTTCTAACTCCATTGTGAATTTGATGTTTCAATTCGAAATGTACTGTGAAACATTGATAAATTAAAAATAAAAATATCTTATATACATATTTGGATGTGTATGGATGAATGAAGTAAAACCCATCGTTGAACACATTAAAGATGATGCATATTGTGAAAAACTGAACAAGAAATTAAAATTATGAAAATTCGTCAAATTCTTCAAGGTAAAAGCTATATGCGCCATTGCCGTCATACACAGCTAAGCAATTTAACTTATTCGTGGTTTTCATTACCAAATCGTGTGAACTGAATGCTTAAGGCCCCATGCTCATACGGAATAACTCTTCCGTCCACGTACAGAACCATTGTCTAGTTAGTTTATAATTACAAGGTGTTCCACGAAAAGTGTTTTTTTTTTTTATGTCTAACGCAATTAAGTCGACCATTCTAAGAATGCTTCTAACAATCGGAACACCGGTCATTGAGTTTCGAAAAAATTCACATGCTTTTTCATAGGATATAGCAATTAGTTCATTGTTGCTCTATTTCAGGAGTTATCCAACGAACGAAAAATAAATTATTCTTGAGAAGTCAATATCATGCTGAAATAGTCGTAACAGTCATAAGACCATAAATGAAAGTTTAAGTCGGGTAGAGTAGTGCCACTCACCTTTAATCAACGTCTATAAAGTGTTAACCGAATGAAATCCAATGAGTCACAACTGCGCCGCTGTACACCGCAGAGAGACTCAGGAAGACGGGTGCTAAATAGTAAATTTTCCTACTACCTACCAGTGGAAGGTATGAAACCGATGAATAGTTGAAGCTAAGAGGTGTTACAAGTGCAGGTATGACTAGAGGTAAAAGCGTTATTAACCTTCGGTATACCATATGTAAGTTGAAATAGTAGTTGAGTTTTTGGAAGTGAAAATGTGTTTGATTGAGCAGAAAGTTTTTTTGAATCTGAAGACAAAAATCATTGTTCACATTATTTTAGTTATAGTGAGACTTGCACCGATTTTTTGAGCGTTTTTATGACTTATACAATTCCTTCTAGTATTTTGGATTCATTTGAAGGGGAGGATGATTAAGTGGCTTAGATACCTCGGCAAATCCAATGAGGTTTCTTTTGGTACAATTGATAATTCTTAGGTGGTACATTAAAATTCAGGGCATCATACTGAAGACTGGTATCGGCGAGGAACGAAAGGTTAGAGTTGTTGGTCAAATTACGAGCTCAGTTATTGAAGAAACCAATCTTGCTTCTAAACTTTAAAACTTATCGTATTTAGAGGGTTCCAGGTATCATCTCCTCCTCTTCCTTATGCATTTCAATCTTACACTTAATAACAACATTTTGCTCTTGGAAAAAACGTTAAACCTGATTTTTAATCAATTGCTATGCAAAAATGGTATATAATAATAATAATAATATTTATTCTTTGATACTTCCGATTATAAACTTGTGTTATAGCCAGAGATCAGACAAAAAATAGTGTATAAAAATACCTTCTAAATGATTTGTCCCTACCTACGTTTGGAAACATGAAGTATTCACCAGGATTAGCATAATTGCCTGAGGCAAGATTTGTTTAACGCTAACCTTCTATAATGTCGCAACAAAACACACCTAATATGTGTTTTGAATTTTATGCATAGGTTTTCATTATGACTAATACATACGTTGGATTTACAGCTCATATGAAAATCATAATATCGTCAATACCACCAGTAAATCATCCAATAATCAATTAGCTAATATCTACGTAATATCCAACCTCTTTCCTTGTATATATAAATACAATGATTTTAGCTGATATAACCTTCTTCTAACTGCCATCAGCGCCATCTGTTACTGAAATCAACTGAAAATCCAATGAATGACAGTTATAGATTTTTATATTCTTCCATCAGTTAAAATTGCTTGAGTGGGTTTTAATTTTTGTGTCGGATGTGATGGGCTGCTTTCTATATTTCTTATTAGCAATGGATGTGCATTTCGCCGGAATATCATACTGCGACGTTTGGTACGAAAAGCTAACAGTCGAAGCCTTTTTTTCTTCAGTACTAAAATTTCGGACTGTACTTTTACATCTCTCATATTAACTAAAACTTATTATAAATAATTTCTCTCCAGGTATTTCTTGAACGTGACCCATGCGTTCCTAGAGGATTCCAATCAATGCTCGAGATGTATTTCTGAAGGTATGGCTGATTTCTTGCGGCTACCGGCTCTGAATCTCAATGATTTCCAAAGACCGTAATTGAAGATAACGTAAGATTAGAATATCCCCAAGCTGTATCGATGATATTGATCTTATTCAGCTTGCCTTTTTGTAAAATGGTCATTCTTTTCGCCTTCGAGCGTCGGCAAGCGATCTACACAGTAAATCTATTTTGAAATATCCTGACAACATGTAAACAAATCTGCCAACAGTCTGGGCGCAACTTTATTATTTTGCTGGTGGAAGTTGGAACGCGTTCAATTCTGAGATGTGATGTAGGTTACTACATATGTGACTGAAAAATTAACAAAAAGTTCGGGAAGCGATTAGAATAGGGTCGCGCTAGAAAATTTACGCCGCTGCCACAAATAACATATGGATTACATAATTGGTTCATATTCCGCGATGCGGTCTAGGGGTTGAAAAAGGAAAAAAACTTGAAAGTAGGTGATTATTAAACAAACCCGAGGAAGTAAAAAGTTATTATATGATCAGACCTGAGAGATATGGAAGAATTAAAGAAAATACTAATATAAAAAAATCTTGAAAACACATTTTAGTTATTGATATGAAGACTCCGTAGAATACAAACAAATTTAATATTTGGGAAGACCTAGTATATATGACAAAAATCGTGAAAATATATGTTTACTATATTTACTGATCATTTTTGTTTGCCCTCCTTCCGAACGCCAATAGATATTCGAATTTCTTTTTCATAATAATTAGTTTTCTAGTTGATTTACATACAGGTACACACTGAGTTCTTTCTAGCATAATCCATTCTATAGTTAGAAAACACCATACCACACCATACTACCCCCAAAAAAATTATATTTTTCCAACATGCCACTACTATCTGCATCTACATCTAAATACCATTTCAGCTTTATATCATAGGTTCTTGAGATATAAACATTAAAACTTTTTCCTTTCCGCCCTCCCCCACCCTTACTCTCTACACCCTAAACCCCAACAATTTTCCTGCTAGGGGTCTATGTGATCTACTTCTGGTAAAAATTTGAACCTTTATACAGACACCGAATTTCATTTTGTCAGTGCTATTGGTTTTGTGAGATATCTTAATCTTAAGTTTTTCACCCCCCCCCCCCCCCCCCCGTACGCCACTGCACTCACTGAAAAATTTGTTTTCTATCTATTTTCCTAGTATACCTACCTACAGATGTTCATCAAGTTTTAATTTCGTAATATGTATTAACCGTTTAGGAGATATAGATCTCGGCTTTTGAGCGTTTTGGACGCATTATCCTCCCCCCTCCCAAACCCCGGTACCCATATCAGCATTTTTTTTTTTTTTTGTAAATGTGTCCACTATTGATGCCCTATATAAATTCCCAGTTTCAGCCTCCTAGCCTGAGCGGTTACTGAGATGTAGGAATCAAATGAATCAAAATCGTTCTACTAAAAAAATTGAACTTAATAGCTCAAAGACTTTTAGAGCTACATACCTATAAGCTTTCAAATGTCTTGCGTACGGCGTGCCGCGCACAGACGGACTGATTTTTTTTTTGCCTTTTTGATGACTGTATAGGTAGTATATCATGAAACGTGTTAAAAAAAAATTTTCAGGTAGCCAATTTTTTTTTTAAATCGATAACAATACTATTATTAGGGGGTTCTTCAACTTTATTTGCCTCGGCTACCCTTAGTAGGAGTTAAGCTTGTAAGCTTGTTACGTGATAAACGATAGACACAACACACTGACTTGTTAAACCAGTTAAGAGCATTTAACCATTTTCAAAATTTTGGTTTGTGCATGGTTATTAGTTGGACTGGTGAAAACTTAACGACGGGCGTTACTTTTGATGTTACGATTCCATAATTTGCGCCGATCGCCATTTCCATGGGAAGTCGGTCTCTCCGCCGAGATAATGTTGTTGGCGGAAATGTCTACAGGAAAGTAAAAGTAACGAAGTGTAGCTACAATATTAAATACCGATAACATGAAATAGCAACTGCGAACATAAAATTACGTAACGAAGTAGCCAGACAATCTGTTAATTTGAAAACAAATGTCAATAAGTTTGCAATGAAAACAAGGGTCCGCAGAAAAATTTCATTATTGAATCCCATACTGGAAAATTACAAGTATGGATTTTTTGTTATCGAGTTCTTTAAGCAATAACATCTAGTTCGAATTCATTTGGATCTAGTCTGAATTCTTATCGGGACGTAGTTCATATAATTTATGTTATTTATTTCAAACGGATGCTTGTATGTATATCTGTATCACATATGGCAGGCTGCGATGGAATAAAAAGTTATGATAATTTTTTTGTAATGCTTCCTAACATGTTTTAAAAAAGTATTTTTTTTTATCTAAAATTATGATATCACAGGCGAAACAATTTATTATGTTCCGAAAATTGGACTTGACCTTTTGACACAGTTCTGAGTCATTCATTGAATCTGAATGCTACAATTTTGAGACTTATGACAAGACAATCAAGAGTACCATATACAGTGGCGGACAAAAGTCTACATACAGCACCTTATATTGAGTTTTTGGGTGATTGGAAGCTTTAATCAAAAAATCATTGATGCAGTTTTTTTCGTTATCGAAAATATATTTATACCAAGCAAAAATTCATAAAAACGAAAAAAAATGACATGACAAAAGTCTACGTACAGTCAATGCTTGCTTACTAATAGACAAAATGTTCTGCGAAACATGCAGCATTTTTCAAAGAACATATTTGCTTATTTGTTGTGCATGTGCAGCTGCAACGCTATTTTAGTTTCATCGCTAGTTTTGAACTGTAAGGACGAAAAAATGACATCAGGAAAAGAAATTTGCAGTGATGTGCGAAAATTGGTCGTTCAATACAGAAAAGACAATAAGTCGTATGGTGAAATCGCGAAATTATTTAAATTAAAACGACGTTCAGTGCAAACAATAATAAAAAACTTTGAAAACACCGATTCTATTGAGAACAAGCCACGAACTGGTCGACCGAAAAAACTTTCGCGAAAAGACCTCAGTCTAATTTTAAAGGAAGTGGACAAAAATCCCAAAATAAGTGCTCCAGATTTGGCGGAACATATCGCTACAATGAGTAATAAGATTGTCCATCTAAGGACTATTACGTGGGCATTGAAAACAAATGGTTTTTGAAATAGAACTCCCCGTAAAAAACCATTGATATTAGCTAAAAACCGAATTGTACGCCTTAAATTCGCAAAGCCTCATATTAACAAGGACATGAATTTTTGGAAGCAAGTTCTTTTTACTGATGAGTCCAATTGTCGCGCCAAAATCTGGAGGAAGAACAACACTGCCTTAGATCCCAAAAAATTGGTACATACAATCAAACGTGGTGGAGGCAGTGTCATGGTTTGGGGAGCCAAAGCAGCATCTAGCATCCGAAGATTATCATTTATTGAATGCACCATGGATCGCTCTGTATATAAAAGCCTGTTGGAACAACATTTGCAGCCATCAGTGGAGAAATTGTACCTTGGAAGGAGTTGGATTTTTCAACAAGTCAACGATCCAAGGCACCCAGCTCATATCATCAAAGATTGGTTGATATATT
Source organism: Beris chalybata (assembly GCA_949128065.1). Taxonomy (NCBI): domain Eukaryota; kingdom Metazoa; phylum Arthropoda; class Insecta; order Diptera; family Stratiomyidae; genus Beris; species Beris chalybata. The sequence goes on from OX421897.1 coordinate 93,045,588, forward strand.
ACGCTCCCAGACAGCTTAATCATCCACTCCAAAGCCCGGATTTAAATCCGATAGAGCATGTATGGGAGCTCCTTGAACGAAAAATTAGAAAGTGCTCCGTAAAAAACAAGAATTCGCTGAAGGATGCACTCATAGCTGAATGGGAGAGAATAACGCCAGAAGAAACCGGTAATTTAGTCGCCTCTACGCCCCGAAGACTACAAGCAGTAATTGATGCTCAAGAGGACCCAACAAAGTACTAAAACGAAAAATATTTGGAAAAATTCTGTTAACATTTTGTCTATAAGTAAGCAGACATTGACTGTACGTAGACTTTTGTCACTTAATTTTTTTTCGTTTTTATTAATTCCTTCTTAAGTGTGTTATGAAAAGATTTTGTTTTTGTTTTTTATAAATATATTTTCGATAATGAAAAAAACTGCATGGTTTTTTAATTAAAGCTTCCAATCACCCAGAAACTCAATATAAGGTGCTGTATGTAGACTTTTGTCCGCCACTGTAGGTATCTGTTGGATGTACATACAACTTCGCTGCTTATATCAATGGTAAACTTAAATAAATTTTGTGCTGATTAATTGGAAATTAGCTTCAGGTGAAACCAAAGTAGATGTGATTCATTTATGTGCTGACAAGCGAAAGTGAATAATCAAGTACTTGAATCCCTCGAAACCTCCCAGCACGGAATGTTCTGTTGACGTCATCGATGTTGTCATGGATGATTCAATTTAATATCTGTTACTTTTTCGGGTAATTTAGTCATAAGCAGGGGGTTATCCTGACTATTTTTTATGAATAATCATTGACCTTGATTGAGCATTCATAGACTGATATTCAATATCGAATTCACCGATGAACAATCAGTGACGCATGCATGCATCAATGATAACTCGGGTACGGAAAATAACAAGAAAGCGAACATTACTTTATAAGTCGTAGGTATTTAGTATTTTTTTCAATAAAATCAGTTGTTTTGAAAAGTTCACGTTGGGCCTTAAACACTTTCACTGCACGACTGAAAGGGCAGAACATACAAAAAATCATCGAACGCTTTTGTTTCAAACATTAATGGTGGCATGTGTAAGTCAATGGCTTGAAGCCATTATATCACGCCTTCCCCTGAAGGCTCTTCCGAATTCTCCCAATGGGATCAACACTTGTCAAAATATTCACAGGTATGGCACAGATTATTCTAAATTACCCAATTTAATCTGTTGATAGTTATTTCAGTGGCTTGCACACTGGCGTAGTAACGGGGAAATGTCCCCCCCCCCCCCCCGAAATGATTAGCTCACCTAGTAAGTTAAACAAAATTTGTTGAATCATCAGCACAAAAAAGCAAGAATGTAGTAACGTAGAACGAATGTTTGTGAAGCCATTTTAGTACTGTGTATATGTACATATATGATGGATGATGATCGATAAAAAACAATAATAATGCTTCAATTCGAAACAAATGAATTGAATCAAAATTGAACGTTTTTGTATGAAGCGTTTCCTGCCAGGTGGCAGTAGCCTAGTAGCCTAGTAGCCTAGTACATATTCAAAGGTTTGGCTATTTTTGCTTTAAAATCCAGAATATAATATACCATACATGTGAGTAAGAAGCTGATAGTAGCATATTGTTTATTGCCGGTCCTTTACGATAAATCGCTCAGCTTAAAAACAGTTGCTGATCTTCATCTCCACTACTTACATATGTATATTTCTATGGTTTTAACTATCAAAGCTTATAAATTCAAATGTTTGGGTTATTCCATCAAGAATCGCCAAAAATGACAAAATTTGTGACTTAGTATCGCCGATTCTTTTGAAAATTTATGTACTCGAAGAATTAGTGAAGAAAAAAATATTGTTTAAATTTATTTTTCTATCTCATTTTTTTGATATAGTTATAGTATGCTAAAGATTTCACAAAAATGATGTCCGAGTCCTCTTCGAAAATTCATATCTCTGGTACTTAGTCTTTATCGTAGAATAGTGAAGTAGGAGTTATTTTAAAGTTCATGGTTGTCGCAATATAAAAATAATACGAATAAAACTTATCCTTGCAAGTTTTTTTTAAGGATAACGACTTTGTCTTTCTCTTGAATATCTCAATCTCAACTAGGGGATCAGGGTAACAAAAATTTAAGAAAATCTGTGATTCTCAATTAAGGCTAGTGTAGTTCTTAATAATAAAATTAAAATTTTTTGACCCCGATCCCCTTGAGAATCTAAGTCCTGGTCTCCTGAATTCTTCACCTCAAACCATCTCGAGTTAAAGACCTCATCCTCCAGTAGCTAAGTTTTAAGATAGCTTCGCTATCTCCCTCAACCGAGTATAATACGTTTTATTTGCTATCGATGAATCATCGTCGATTGATTTTGTCCGTTTCGTAGCCACTTTTTTCTGGGTTAGTCTCAAGATACTACTGTGACCAAAAAGTAAGGTGACATTTGAATTTAAACTGCGCGCGCAAATGGATTTGGGGTAATGCTCTTATTTTTAGGTTGCTAGGACTGGCTTTGATATTCGTGCCAAGGGTTACATCAAAATATTCATTAGTGTTGGAGATAGGCTTCGTTTTGTAAGCTGCTAGAAATGAATTTTTCGATTTTTATAATGTCTACATTTGCAAAGAATTTGCATTAAATTTTGTTTGCGGAATGAATTTTCTGCTGCTGATTCGTTGAGGATGGTGCAAAAAGCCTTTGGTGATGAGGATATGTCGAAAAAAAATGTGTACAAGTGGTATAAAGAGTTCCAAGAAGGTCGAGAAAGTGTGGAAGACGAAGAGCGTCCCGGTCGACCATCAACCCCGACCGACGAAGCTCACGTCCAACAAATCAAAGATTTGGTGCTTGAAAATCGTCGATTAACAATTAGAGATCTTGCTGATCATGTTGGCATTTCAAAAGGATCAGTCCATACCATTTTGAAGGACAGGCCCGTGCGCAGGAAAGTATGATGGGGAGGGGGGGGCTTATCAAGTTCCGCCATACTAAATGTGATGACATGACCTAAAAAAAAGGTCCTCACTTCCCTATGAAAATAGGCCAATGGGGGGAGGGTTTGAACCCCCAAAACCCCCCCCCCCCCCCCGTGCGCACGGGGCTGTTGAAGGATGTTTTGGCCCCAGACGCGTGGTTTTTGCACCACGATAATGCACCGCCTCACACTGCATTGATTCTTCGTGACCATTTCGCCAAAAACTCGACCCATATCGTTCCACAACCGCCGTATTCACCTGATTTGGCACCGTGTGACTTCTGGTTATTCAACAAACTCAAAAGACCGCTCCGGGGACACCGTTTTGAGTCAATAGAGGAGATACAAGCCGCATCGAAGAGAGAGCTGACCCGGAAATCGACTTTAACAACTGTTTCGAAGATTGGAAAATTCGTTGGCACAAGTGCATTGTATCTGGAGGGAATACTTTGAAGGCGATGAAATTGATTTGGGAGAATAAATAAAAAATTTTCAAAATAAATGCTGAGTCACCTTACTTTTTAATCACAGGTATATGAAATTATCTATACTCTCCAAATTATACTCTAAAATTGGTATATGGCAGAGTCAAGATTGACAAATCCCTGCTTTAAGGGGGATTATCTGAGTTTATCTTAAAAGTTTATAGTCTTAAGAATGTTCTCTGTAAATTTCATATTGAAATTTCAATATTTGTAGAAGCTATGGGCAATTAATAGGCCCTTCAAATTCTCTCTATAGCACGTCATTCAAACGCGATTATCTCGAAACTAGAGTCACTGTATTAGAACTAACACAAACATCCATTATCTTGAGTACGGACAATATGTGTTTCATTTGAAACCAGTACATTTGAAATTTTTTGCAGTTGTCCGATTTTTCTTTTTTATCTCCACTAAAGTGGATAAACGCTGTATTTAGTTGACATTTCATGAGACATATGTATCTCGATTCCGTGAAACGTTAATCAAAATCCATCTGCTACACGTATACACACTAAAACTATGCCATTTAAGAAACCTGCGAACTTTGGAGTTCGCAGGGTTCAAGAGTACTAAAAAGGTACCAAAAGCGGTCATTGTCCGTACTCAAGATAGTGGATGTTTGTGTTAGTTCTTATACAGTGACTCTACTCGAAACATACTTTTCAAAGACCGTTCCCAAAATTTTTGGAAAACGGCTGAACCGATTTCTTCAAAAATTTCACACATTATTTTTGGATAGATTTTTTAGTTTTTGAGATAATAATTTCTAAAATTCACCTATTTTTTCTACTTTCTACTCAGATGATCCCCCTTAAGTCACACTCAGTTCGAAAACTGGTTGTGGAATCGTTTTGTATTCCTTGTAAGCTGAAATTATTTCAGTGTGTAAACCAGGTGGATTTTCTTTAAGTGACTGTGGTCAATTGTAAGCGGAGATTTTAGATATTCTCAATCGTTTACACTAGTAAGCTGAAACTTGAATTTAATACAATATAAAACTTGAATAGTTCGCAAAAAGTTTTCGATATTGGTGAAGACTGTGGGAGTGAGAAAAAACAGTACCTCCGAATTGCTCGAACGGTGAGATCGAAATATTCTAGAGCCTTTCTCGTAAACGGTTAATGTGAACAGGAAGTGAAGCAAGGAAGTTGGAGAATTTTTCTAAAGAATCACGTCTCATATCTCAGGAGCTGTTTAAGATAGAAGCTTAGAATTTATACGCGAAAAATATTTAGGGCTTCCGAGTTTCATATCTCGAGAATCGCTTCATTAGAGCTTGAAAGAGAGTCCCATTACTTACAAATTTCTCTTTCTTTTATTGTAGTATATAATATCTACTACTACTAATAACTACTTGTAGATAATACCAAACCTTACTGGTCAATTAAAAGTTCAAATTGGTCAATATTAAAAAAAATTTTTTTAACTGATGCCCAGTATTGGGACAGAGTTTTACAAAGACTAGGACCGGTGTGATCAAATCGATATTGGCTCGGCAATGATTTGGTTCTAGGGCACATACTGGACCTGAAACATTTGCCAGTACTGGCAACTCTGGCACCAGTACTAAGCCTGTGCAGTGCCGTTCTGCTTTTCGTACATGGGGATGGCGCAACATCTCAAATCAGGCCTAGCTCTTGGAGTAATGCTAGAGTTACTTCAATACGAGACCAACGGAACACTAGGAAGGGAAGTGGTCAGCTACACGTTCGTCCGTGATTATTACCCCGATTTTAGCTCAGGTACTCTTTTACATCTGAGTGAACTGTTAGTCCGGCACCCAATCGCATTCTCGAAAATTACTTGTCGCCAAACAGATTCGCGCCTGGTACCAATTGCACCCAAAGCAAGTGCTCTAGCCACTAAGCCCAGACTACTAACTGACGGCATATAGAAACTTAAAAAAAAAAATATCAAAAAAAATTTCCTTGTAAGGTAATAGACGTCATACTGTATGACGTCAATTACGGTGCTTTCTCATTTGGTGAGAATACAGAGACAAAACTGCATCAATTCGTCCTCACTATGACGATTTGGTGAGAACATTCTCATCCATAAGTTACAGAACTGAGCTACTGATGAGAAATCGAATGAATAGCCTAAGAATCCGTTTGCTATTTTTTTTTTTTTTTAATTTTTTACACCTAAGAGGTTATATCGATATTTTATGCCCATGTATTTACGTTTTCCGTCTCTTAATACCCTGCTCCACATTTTTCCAATTAACGCGTTCTGAATTAAAAAACTTTACGCCCGAACTGGCAGGTTTGGTAAGTACTGTCAATTGCTATAAAAAAAATTGTACAAAAACACTTGTCATTGTACTCAGCCTACGTTTCAAATATCAACTCTTCATCAAGTTTAGGATAGCTACCTTTCATAATTCACTGAGACAGGATTTGTTCTACGATCTGAATAGAGTAGCTTTAAAACGTTTTTAGTATGTCCTCCGGATGGGCCATATCTGAAACCCAATCCTATGCCTGTATGTCATGAAATGCTAGAAATGTAATGTGGCTTTTTTTTGGCCAATTTTGACAAATTATTGGGGCAAATATTGAAGGTACTACTCCGGAATATTTTCAATTTCTTAAAAAATAATCGTAAGAGTACAGACGAAAATTTCAAATTTAAATATACATACAAAAACCAATTCAACAGAAATTAGTATTCTTTCCAAATCAACAATGCTTACAATCTATCATTAAGGTTAGTATATTTTCTATGTGTTTATCGCCACCACACTTAACAGTTCGAACAAGGCCACCAAGAGCATAGTTGATGAAAGTAAAAATGGGCAAAATGTACAAGTATCAAAAATCACCAATATATTAAACATACACCTGTATAATGTTAATTAAATCGGCCTATAGAGATGTAGTCGATCAGTATAGTTCCTTCGGTGCGTCAATATCCAACCTGTATAAAAAGACGTAAACTTCCAGATGTTGGCCTTCAAGCATTCATAGTCTACCTATATCAAGTTGCTGTACATTTACATTCTGCAGATTATCGCTTAAGATTCTACGCGTACGTTACAGGTGGTGCAGTAATTACAGAGTACTGGACTTAGATTAAATGAAATGAAATTCCTCTTTCAATTTGCATTTACTAGCTGGTATTACGCAATTCTTTAGATAAATGTAGATTGAAAGAAAAATGTGAATACGTCTTACTATTGTACTAAACGATCAGCACGATAAATAGGTTTAAAAAGTGAAACGATCATGCAAATTCGAACTACACAATTACGTTGAGACAATGTTAAAATAATAAGCTATGAATCTATGAATATATGTACCTATCCCATGCTGTAACAAAATCAAATATTTAAAACCTTTGAATCGAATTGAACATGATGTTGGTTTACTAATACCTACATCGTTCTCATATTTTATATTCAATATTCTAATCAAATTGCAATTTTCTGAAGGTGTTTTTCTCTTATATTTTAGATAATGCGACGAAATCGCCCATGCTTACGCCATTTCCCAGTTGGCAGGCGCATCGCCTAACAACGGAAGATACACCTGAGATCGTTTCACCTTTCCGTGTACGAGCTGATCGCTGCGGTCGTCTATGGGTCCTAGATACTGGCGTCGCCGAATTGCTCGAATCAACTCGTGTAGTAACACCCACAACTCTATTAGTTTACGATCTACACAACGACAATCTCTTGCGAAGATTTGCTTTCACCGGAGATCTATCCAAACAGGACTCGTTCTTTGCCAATTTGGCGATTGAAGATGGCGATTGTGACAATACGTTTGCATACAGTGGCGATTTGGGTGCTCCAGGACTAGTAGTTTACTCGTGGAAGCAACAAGAAGCTTGGCGTGTCCAGCACAACTACTTCCATCCCGATCCGTTGGCCGGCAACTATAGTATCGATGGAATTAATTTCCAATGGGACGATGGGCTCTTTGGTCTGTCTATTTCGAAATCACAATCTGATGGATTTGCTACACTCTACTTTCATCCTTTGAGTTCAACAATGGAGTTCTCAGTATCAACTAAGCTGCTTCGCAACAAGACACAAGCAACATCGAAAGATATCTATACCGAATTCAAGATTCTTGGATCGCGAGGACCAAATGCTCAAGCTGGAGCGTCATTCCTGGATCAATTGACCGGCGTTTTATTCTACGCTTTGCCAAATTTAAATGCAGTTGCATGCTGGAAGACTTCAAATCGCGCTTATACTATTAAATCGCAAGGACGCGTCTACATGAGCTCCACGGAAATGGTTTTTCCCAATGATGTGAAAGTCGACGATCAAGATCGACTGTGGGTTCTATCGGATCGTCTTCACCAGTTCATGTATGCCGATTTAGATACGAATGATGTTAACTTCCGGATACTAACGGCTCATGTTAAGGATGCGATTGAGAACACAGCTTGTGATACTAAAACGAAACCGTTACCAGATCTAATAAATCGACTTGGTGATATCCTAAGACCGTCTCAGAGCCCGTCACAAAATTCGGCTAATGCATTCCAAGGAATATCATATTTAATTTTAAGCCTAGTTTTAGCTACTAAACTTATCATGCTTTCCATTTAAGTTATTTCTTTACATAAAAGCCTAAATTGTATTTTGTCGTAAATTATTAGATTTTGTTTAAATTCCGTTGTGAAAAGAGTTACCAGGATATCTTGAAGAAAGTCAGAAGAAGAGAGAAAAAGAGAGGAAGGATGAAGACATTGTGAATAGTCAATAGTTAAGATTTTCGAAAATGTAATATTTTGTTTTAAAATAAAAATAACACTTGATGTATACTGTACACAGATATGCTTAACAATTTATTTATTAAACTAAAACTACACAGTTTCTCGTATACTTGTAACTAAGATTTGCCCCAATTGTTTACTTTTCAGAATTCTCTCGGACTTCTTTCAATAGGTATATTTGTTTTCCAATTTTGGACTTCGTTGTGTGATCGTAGATATCTCGACTGTTATATCGCTCGAACCATCAGCAAAGCTACTTCTTGATGTACTATCCGGCTCGTTGGGTTCCTTACCTTTCTTAACAACTTTCAGTAGTACGAGTGATAGGATCTGAGAAAAATTGTAATTACCTTAAAATAAACTATTTCAAATTGATTTTCTTACATTTTCAAGAATCTCGATTAATCCCAAGACGGACAAGCCAAGCAGGAATCCAATGGAGCCACCCATATCTGCTACAAATTGACTAAGATCATAGCCGGGACGTTCCTCTATAATCTATGAAATAAACACATAACTAGCACGAAAACACAAGTTTTTTCCTTGTATAATATTTACACTAATTAGCTTCGATGTATAGTAGGCCCAAATCTGTGTACTTGGACGAGGTTGAGCCAAAGTTCTTCGATTCATTACAAAAGCTGAATAGATTGTCGATTGGCATGGATCAGGACATACGCAGCGGGGTTCTGCTTCAGCATCATAAAGGCTAGAAAGAAAACCATAGTTAATAGAATATGGATAGGTTGTCGAAGATATGTATGTATGCACTCACTTGCTGTAATCCGTTATCAGGCCTCCCATCTGACTAAAGTTATTACATGCAGGGAGGTTTATTTCCGGCATCCACGGGCCACTACATTGATAGTTTGCGGTGAGATCTTTCCAAATACACTGTTCGCCACACTTAAATAAATTTTATAGATCAAAAAATTTTGTTAGTGGATTAGTTTTCATTACATTTATACAACTATCCAGAAACCCATACATATACATATATGTATGTATATATGTTTACACTAAAGTTGGTCACTATAGCATTTGATTCGCAGTCAGGGTGCACTATACAAGGTACATTCAGGGTGCACTGGATACTAGGTACTAGGGATGTTCCGAATAACCGTATTCGTATTCGTTTAAGCGAATATTCGCCAAATTTTAGGTATTCGTATTCGAAACCGTATTCGACAAATTCAACCCGAATACTCGAATACTTTTCGAATACTAAACAAGGTAAAAATAAGTAAAAAACTGGTTGTTGAGGATAAGAAAATTAAATGCATTCTTTGCTTATTATTGTTGCTAATATGAAATTAATAAAATATTTTTTTCTTTTTTTTTTCTTAAATTAATACATTTTCTTTGATGAAACAAAGTCAGAGATAATCATTTTAAAAAGAAATAATCTACTCATAATCAAATTTTAACAAAGGTAAATTAAATTTAATAAATAGCAATTTTATTGCCTTTTCGCCCTGCAGTTTTGTTCGTAGGGGATCGTAGATAATTCCAGCATTGCTAAAAAATTGTTCTCTATGAATAAATTTCAAATGATTTTTCAATGCAGTGGTACTACTTCCTTTTCTTGAGATACCACTTTTACACATATCGCACGTTGCAAAGTATTTGTTTTTTACAGAAAAATACTTCCAAAGAACACTTGTCAATGTTTTAGACATTTTAGTCACGCAAATAATCAATGCAATATTGCAATCACGCAAATAATGTAAATCTAAACGAGCAATTATCTGAAACTATAAGCCCAAAAAACCAAACGTTTCTACTGCGAAATGAAATAAATGCACGTGTGCATAAGTCGCTCGACTTATACATACAAACTTTATCTTGCGTAACCGTGTAACTCTCGACTGCCGAGATTCAAGTGTATACTATTCGTATTCGTATTCGTATTCGCGAATACAATGAGTGAATATTCGTATTCGTATTTGTATTCGCGAATACAGATTTTTAGGTATTCGGAACATCCCTACTAGGTACTATCCAGAGAAGAGAGATTCAATCTGTATTTTACTCTTTTTAATCAGTCTGAAAGTCAATTGTCTGATTAATTATTATTAATATTTCATGACAAGACCGGCAAGAGTCCTTTATCTGTCTTCTTGGTCCCGTTTTGTCCATTCAATTATCATATAAACACGGACATATTGAAATAATCTTTAACCCTTTATGCCATAGACCATCTCCTTACATGCCCAACTTAAAACAAATTTGTGTTTTTTATGTAAAAAAAAACACCAAACCCATTGTGTTAAAAAAGGTTACGACCCAGCTCCATTTCAGCTTCACAGTCACAGTCTTTATTCATACATAGTATGATACTGAAGATGTTCAACTTTAAGGACCTCAGGGCAGTTTATAGTTCGAGAAGAGGCTTGATTTAATCTATTTCTATTTATGCGTGCATATTTGAGGCTATCAGCGCAATAGTGGCCTAGCCCACCTGCAAAATTATTGGAGATAGATGCAATATTATTTCCATAACATTTGATACAAATGTTCCTCAATAATAAGATTTTCTGTCATCTGTCCGCAGTATATAAAACTTTTTTTTATATTAATCTAATGACAACAGAATGCAAGTATAGATTCTAGAAAAATAATTTTTTCAGTTTTCATGGTTTTGTGGGTTAGGCCACTGTTGCGCTGATAGCCTCTTTTTAAACGTTTGTATTGTTTTTCAGCTGAACCAATTGATATTAACCTATTTTAAATATAAATTTTGAACTTGTAGTATTCAGAAGTCATCATTCAGTAAGCACGTGTCTTAAGGACTTTTACATTGGAACTTCCCGACGAAGTTGAGTATTAACAAATTCTATCCGACGAAAGTATAAATATTCGCTCTAAAACTTATAATTACATTCATATAAAATAGGGTTCTTCTCATTACCATAGACCATAGAGCTACTGGAGACGACAAGCCACCAGTTTTAATCGCTTTGAAGACAGACAAGTGAGACAAAACAGGGTCGTTATATAAAATTGTCGGTGCTTAGCGTGTTTCAAGAGCGGGACATAACATAAAATTGAGTGAGGAAAAACTTGTAAGCGAATTAGATGATGTCTGCCTTCAACTCAATTACTGCTTGTCATCTCCAGTATATTCATCTCTATGCCATAGAGTAACAAAATGTGTGCTTTTTGATTAAAAATAAGTTAACAAAAATTATACATCCCGATTTTTCACAGACTTCTATTGGTTTTAAGAATAATGGTTTTTCATAGTACATTGATAAAGGCCACAGTCGAGTTTGAATATTTACTCAAATAAAAAAAAACCTCAAAACTTTTTTTTAATTTTCTTTCAATTTTGTTCACTTGAATAATTCCTGAAAATGTTTTTTTAAGAAATCTGCGTATCACTTTACAATACTTAAAATACCGATATGCGTATCTAAGTGTAACTACCAAAATCCAAATTTCAAGCGAAACCCATTCCCTTTAAAAACAATGAACTTGCCTTACACCAGTCTCCATACTGACTTTTCTGGTTTTAATTTGTATATCATTACAATTTATTTATTATTATACACTATTTCAATCTTAAGCGTTCACTACTAGGAAAACTGAAAGAAAAATATTATGAACCCCCGATCTTTGTAATTAACTGTTCATAAGTAATCATGGCGGATGTTTGTCACTTTGGGTTTTGTTTACTACCGAATTCGAATTTCGGTAATTTTTCACCTTTTCTAAATGAACCAATCATTGCATTAATGCATTTGGCAGGATTATTTTACCTTATTATAAATATTACATTTACCGGAAAAAGAAACTCCCGCAGATTTTAGTTTTACTTGAGTTTTTAGCCGTCCGTATTTCTGAACTAAGCCTCAGTTATAATGGCTCCGATCAGCGCCAACTTAAGCTCAGGCCGCGCACATATGACAGTTCGTCATGAGAAATGCCTCGATTTTGCCTCGATTGGTGACGTCATGGCTCGATCTCCATACAAAATCGTCACTCATCGAGGGGAAATCGAGGCATTTTCGCTCTTCGAAAATTCAGTTGCGCGGCTTTTATCCAGAGGGCAATGCTCCGATCCGATCCGGCAACGTCGGAGGGGAAAAATGTCTAGTCACAATGATTCATTGCCCTCTGGATAAAAGCCGCGCAACTGAATTTTCGAAGAGCGAAAATGCCTCGATTTCCCTCGATGAGTGACGATTTTGTATGGAGACCGAGCCATGACGTCATTAATCGAGGCAAAATCGAGACATTTCTCACGACGAACTGTCATATGTGCGCGGCTTGAAATTCAGTTGGCGCTGGACATGCATCAAAATGACACTATCGAGGTGTAATTTTGATTTTTAGTGGGGCGAAGGAGGTGGTGAAATTCAACCCCATTCGTTTTGTGTCTCGGCTAATTACCGGAATGATTGTGACTGGGCTTTCCGAAATTCCCTTTAGATGTGTGTTGGATAAAGAAACTCAACACCGTTTTCCGGATCGGAACCATTATAACTGAGGCTTAAGCCTCCAGCCCGAAACACAATGCACACGTTCCGTTCCGTTCCGTCACGAAAAATGAGGTTATGTGATCCGTGAAAGTTGAATTTAGGTGAACTCGTCCAATCCGTTCCGTTACAACCATTGTGTGCATTTACATGGCCAGCCCATAAGGTCTACTTTGACAGCTGAACGTGACGGAACGGAACGTGAGCATTGTGTTTCAGGCTTCAGTTATAATGGTTCCGATCCGATCCGGCAACCTCGGAGGAGAAAATTTTCTAGGCACAATGATTCTGTTCATTCCGTCAACTTTACCCCTCCGTTTTGTGTCTCAGCTAATTACCGGAAAGATTGTGATTGGGCTTTCCGAAATTCCCTTTAGATGTGTGTCGGATGGAGAAACTCAACACTCTCCGTTTTCCGGATCGGATCGGATCGGAACCATTATAAGGCCGCAGTTATATTGGTTCCGATCCGATTCGAAAAAAAATTTGGCGGTTACGTGTATCAAAATTGATAAATAATTTTATTTAATTTAATAATACAACACAATGATAATATAATATTTAGTATGACATAAAAATCTATAAAAGAACGGCAATTTTTTTTAAAAATGCAATTGAAAACTTGAAAAATGATTTTTTCTTATCTCGGCATAAGTTTTTTACCACAGAAATATATGAACTTTTGCACCTCACATGTAACGTTAAAAAAACTGTTTGAGCACTTTTTCGTTCACTTTTTATCAAATTATTTCACGCGACACGAATTTTATTTCGTTGGTGATCTTCGGAAATGGCGGTCGAGTTTTACATTGTGGGATAAATAAAGAAAAAATTTCAATAAGTGCGTGTTTTTGGTAGTTGCTACGGCACAGCGGGAGCTAAGAAGACAGGGGACACCGGTTGAACCGGTTCTGCTCTCTCAAAAATTTGATTTCTTCAGTGTAGAATAGGTGTAAAATGCCCAGTAGGAAATGGGAGCATCCCATGATTAATCCCGGACTACTCCTTAGGGAGGTTTGGAGACCTCGTTTTCTCCTCCATTTGACCTCCTTTTTGCAAGAGCATGTCCGCTAAAATCAGATCTCCAATATACCTCCAAAGAAAGCATTCAAAAATACTTGTAAGGGAGCTTAAAACGAGATCTCTAATGGGACTAGTTCTGCAGTAAAACTCAAAAATGGTCTTCATATAGTCCCATTTTCATCCATTCGGAACAAAAAAAGAGAAGTGACGGTTTTCTGCATAATTTTGTTATTAATCTCCACTTTTGCTCCATTGTGAGGGATAGTAGATACCTCATTATTTGCTCCCTCAAGGAGTTCTCCTCAAATTTCCTAGTGGGTGACGTCTTAAACTTTATGTGTATACATATACCGTATTGCATCCGCCTGGATCTACCACAGAAATGAACAATCGAGAAGAAACTTCAATGAAAAAGTAAGTGTTGGCACACATCGAGGTTTTGGAAAGAAATTATCTACATCACAAACTTTTCCCTAGATACACTGCTTGTATACAAATCATGTTATTGAAATCATGATATGCGATACAAGGTACCCATGATACACAGCCCATACATGTTATACTTTGACATTTAGCAAAGACAAAATTTCAAGTGTCTATCAATCGTAGCTTCGACTGATAGATATTCGTGCCTATGATGTTCCGGCGAAAAACACTTTCATTGCTAATAAATATATGTACCATTACACCACACAAAAAAGTTAGAAACTCTCAAAAAAAATTAATATTGGAAGAATATCCCCAGTTGGTCGCTTGTCTCTTAAGAGACATAATCTCGATGGTTTGAGCCTAGGAATCATATTGCTTATCTTTCTTCATCACTAGATAGAAAGAAATAGCAATATAAATAGCAAACCACGATCTATTTCTAATGCAAAAAACAGCCGCATCATTCCGAGCGCAGCAAATGTCATCCGCGCCTTACACGATAAAAATTAAATACGCGAAAAGTTACAGTTCAAGTGCGGTTACAAGAAAATGACACAAGTGCGATGTGAAGTGATGAAATGTGTCACTACGTTATTAGTTTTGTATATTTATTATATAGCAGTTCGCCCCTGCCTGCACGTTTCATTTTATAGCCCCCTTTCTCTTTTCCAGCCGATGGCAATCTCCGCGAAATATTCATACGAGTTCGAGCTTTTATCACAACACGCTATCATAAAACAGATGGCGCTGCGGTAAACAAAAATTTGCTATCGAGACATTTGCGAGACATGTCTTCGAGATTTCGGGGTGCATTTGTCTCGATACCGTGTATTTTTCCCATAAGATGTCTCGCAGAAATCTCAGAGACAAACCGATATGTCTTCGAGAAATCTGCGAGATTTCTCGCAGACGCGACCAACTGGGTCAAAATCCGCAACTGTCATTCATTCAAATTTCAGTTGATTTTAGTAACAGATGGGGCTGATGGCAGTTAAAAGTAGGCTATATCAGCTTGAATTATCGAATTTGTAAACCAGGGAAGACTTTGGATACTACGTTAATATCAGCTCTTTGACGTACTATATGCGCTTTAATGGGTGATACACTGGTGATATTGACGATATCATGATTTGTATACAAGCAGTGTATCTCGGGTATAAAAATTATAATATAAAAGATTCTGTTTTACCTTAGGTGAACTATAGCCTGGACTGTTAATGCAAACTCTCTCAGTATCAGCCATCATATTGAAATGTTGCGTTTGTAATTTGATTTCAATGTCTTCTTCGACTTCTGCAAACATGTATTCCACTCTTCCGGAAGCCTTCATTCGAATTTCTAAAAAGAAAAAATATTAAGGAAAACTATAAAGATCCAATTTCAAATTTTATCTGGTTCCATTAAACAAACGGAGTTACTTAACATTATTTCAAATGGGGGCAAGGCAAAAAGTTTATAAAATACCTCCCCACTCCATTTGGAATCTGAATGTTTGGTTGAAATGTTAACGCTAAGTTCGTTAACGGGCACAATCGTTCTACTCCTTCGGGTTCATACAAAGTCCTTAAAATATATGTTCAAGAATACTAGCAGACAACTTCAGAACGCTTTAATCCCAGTCGTAAGGATTTTGTAAACGTTCATTTCATAGTAATTGCTGAAAATTTATGCGTCCTTCATGTAGCTGGCATACAAAAATCGAGTAAAACTGGTTTCACTCAATTTGTGGGACTCATTTTAACTAAAAAAAACCTAGAGAAAGGCTAGCTGCACACTGAAAGAGCAAACCTGTTTTAGTCAAAAACATTGGGTTTCGTTTCTGTTTAAATGCAAGTTTAATTTTTAGACGCACACTCATGGAGCTATATATAACGGAGATGGCAACACTCCGTTTCTGTATAAAGCACTGTGAAGCATTTTGAAGTTTAAGCGACTGTTTTTGTATGGAGCGTTTCATGCCCGGTGGCAGTGAAATGTAAATATTAGCCTAGTATTTAAAGGTTGGGCTTTTTTTCTTTTCAATACCGGAGTATAACATACATGTGAGTAAGATGCTGATAGTAGCATAGTGAATATCGCCGGTCCTTTGCGAGAAAACCTCCGGCTTCAAAAAAGTCGCTGCACGCCATCTCCATTATACATATAGCTCTATGCCTAATACCATACATTGAAACAAGCTAATATTTCAATCAGTCTTTTAATAAAATATCACTTCGCCTTTTACTTTATTATTTTAATAATTAAGTATTGTGATTGATTTTTTAAAAAAAAAAATTTGCTACCCTCAAAATTTTTATTTTCACGTTTCATAACTAGTAGACGCGAAAAAAGCAATAAAAATTTTCAGTCCGTCTGTCCGCCGTACGCCGTACGCCGTACGCCGTACGGCGTCCGCCGTACGCAAGATCGTTTGGAGGCTCGTAGCTGCCAAACGCTTTGAGATATTAAATTGAAATTTTTTTAACGAATAGATGGGGTAGGCGCCTTGAAGTGACCAAATTTTTTGCGGTGGGGGTGTGAGGGGGAAGGAGGGGGAAGTGTTTTAGACCGAAAATTTTGGTTTCCAGATCTCAGTAACCCCTTATGTTAGGAAGCTGAAACTTGGAATTTCTATAGAGCTTTGAAAGTAGACCCATTTGCAGAAAAATTGTCAATATTGATCAAGGGGTGTGGGAGTGGGGGGAAATGTAATGCGTCCGAAACCCAAAAAAGGTGAGATAGACACATTCTAAAATCCATATCTCCTAAACCGTTAATGGCACACTATTCAAACTTAAAACATATTTGTAGTTATACCAGGAGAACAGAATGAAGAAAAATTTTGGGTGGGGGAAGTTGTGTATGGGGGTGGGGGGTGAAAATCTTAAGATTACGATATCTCATGAACCAATTGCTCTAGAAAAATAAAATTTGGTTTGGGTGTAAAGGTTGACAAAAAAAGATTGATCAAAGTAAAATTTTTTAAGTGGGAGGTGGAGCATAGAAGTGGAGGGGATGAGAATTTTTCAAATCAAACACATTTCATATCTCAAGAACAGTTTAAGATAGATGCTTAGAATTTTTACCAGAAGTAGCGCTAATTAAACCCTAGTAGGGAAAAAAGTTTTGGGGTTGTGGGTGAAGAGGGGGAGGGTGGGGGAGGGTGAAAAGGAAAAAGTTCCGATGCTTATATCTTGAGAACCTGTAATGATATAAGCCTTAAACTTGGTATATAGATAGAGCTATAGTAGCGGAATGTTGGAAAAATAAAATTTTTTTTAGGGGTAGTATGCTACGGGGGTAGGGGGTGTTTTTCCTAACTATTAAACGGTTTATGCTAGAAAGTTGAAACTCGGTGTGTATATGTAAATCAACTAGAAAAGTAATTGTGATAAAAAAAAATTTAAATATTCATTGGCGTTTAGAAAGGGGGGCAAAAAAAATTATCTGTATATATAATAGATATAAAGTTCATATATTTTCACGATTTTCGTCATATCTACTAGGTCTTTCCAAATATTGAATTCATTTTTATTCTACGGATTCTTCGTAAAGTGAAAGTGTTTTCAAGGTTTTTTGAAATTCGACCCCTAAGGGTAGTGTGGTACAAGTGGGGGTGTTTTTCTTATATATGGAACGGCTTAAGCTACAATGTTGAAACTCGGTGTGTATATGTAAATCAACTAGAAAAGTAATTGTGATAAAAAAAAATTTGAATATTCATTGGCGTTCAGAAGGGGGGGGGGCAAAAAAAAACTTTGTAAAAATAATAAATATAAAATGCAAATATTTTCACGATTTTCGTCATATCTACTAGGTCTTTCCAAATATTGAATTCATTTTTATTCTACGGATTCTTCGTATGAATACCTAGAAAGGGTTTTCAAGGTTTTTTGAAATTCGACCCCTAAGGGTAGTGTGGTACAAGTGGTAGGTGTTTTTCCTATATATAGAACGGCTTAAGCTACAATGTTGAAACTCGGTGTGTATATCTAAATCAACTAAAAAAATAATTTTGAATAAAAAAAACGAATATCTATTGGCGTTCAGAAGGGGGGACAAAAAAAATTATCTGTGAAAATAGAATGCATATTTTCCCACGATTTTCGACATATCTACTACCTCGTCCCAAATAATGAATTTAATTTTATTCTATGTATTCTCCATATGAATACCAAGACAGTGTTTTCAAGATTTTCTGAAAATTGACCCCTAAGGGGGTGTAAAGTGATTGTGTACTTTTTCATAAACTATTCCATATCTCGCAGATCCAATCAGATTTTCACTTCCATGATCTTGTTCTTTTTGATAGGTTTTCAGTCACATAGTAGCCTACACCGCATTTCAGAATTGAACGCGTTCCCTACTTCTGCCGGAAAAATAATAAAGTTACGCCCAGATTGTTGGCAGATTTTTTATTATGTAGGTAGGTACATACATATATCAGACTTGAAGAGAAATTTCATTTGCCGGTAATTGCTTTGCGTTTTTCGAATGAAGCTCTATTTTTGTGAACTTTTCGGTTTTCCATGTTCTTTCAAAGTGTATACGAATTTGAGAGAAGCGTCGCACGACGAAGCTACGGACTTTGCTGTAGTCTTTTGGCAGTGGGTTATTCTCATAGAGCTATATGTATAATGGAGATGGCGTGCATCGACTTTTTTGAAGCCGGAGGTTTTCTCGCAAAGGACCTGCGATATTCACTATGCTACTATCAGCATCTTACTCACATATATGTTAAACCGCGGTATTAAAAGAAAAAAAGCCCAACCTTTAAATACTAGGCTAATATTTGCATTTCACTGCCACCGGGCATCAAACGCTCCATACAAAAACAGTCGCTTAAACTTCAAAATGCTTCACAGTGCTTTATACAGAAACGGAGTGTTGCCATCTCCGTTATATATAGCTCCATGGTTATTCTCAACAATGATAAACAACAATAAACAATAATTTTACCACAAAAATTGAACGTAAGACCCAGTCTAATTTACCAGGCACTATTTTTTTGAGTCGTTGTCAAGGGAAAAGAAAATAGTTTATATGCTTTTATGCAGCTACACAATTAAATGTTATATATACAATTTTTGTTAATTCAGACACTAGGGAGCTAATTTTGTTACCTGTAAAATTTTCCTTGGGTTCGTGAATATAAATATGCCATCCAACTTCGATGTTCAATTCCTGCGCTTCGGCTTTGGTCAACGTATGTTTCAGCATAATGGAATATCCATGTGATTTGAATGATGAGCTCTTCGACGGTTTAACACTGCGAAACGTGTGACAGAGACCCAATGTGAAATGCAAATTGCTCGTTATTTCAATCACTGAAATTAAACAATACAATAAGAAAAAATTCGTTGGAAATCTAATGGAAATTTTAACATACAATCTCTTTCACCACTTAAACCATATTGTACGATAATTTCTTCACTAGTGAAAGTAGCTTCTTCAAATACTTCTGTGATGTTTGCCGTGTCGTAAGGAAAGCGACGCCAGTACGAATAATATTTCGGATGATCTGCCAGGTTGTATTTCTGGAAAAGAAAATCAAAATTATAAAATGGTGAAGGATTGCTCTGAATAAAATTAGATCCTCTAAATACAACTAGTTTACCAATTTACAGATGATGGCTTCAACGCCTATTCATAGCATTGGCCCATAATAGTCGGAGAGCTCGCGATAAAAAATTGCAGCAGTTTAGAGAAAGCTAATATTTTAGTATTTGGTTACATTTAGGGTGTATGTGAATATACTAGAGTCAGCAGGTCTGACGTCGAGACACCTGGCTTTGGTGACCTGTCAAAGATGTCAAAAAAATCGAAAAATTTAACAGTTTTGAGAAAGCTGAAAATTTGCCAAGACGTAGTTTTTACAATGAAAAACTGAAAAACAATGGTCAGACACCCCAACAGTGGGACCCACCCAGTCAGCCCCCCCCCCCCGCAAATGTGTTAAATCGGATACGTGCGATTTCTGTTACTATGCGTGCGATAATCATGCAAGAGTTTTAAGTAAGCAGAAAATTTACCAAGACTTAGTTTTTACAATGAACAACTGAAAAACAATAGTCAGACACCCCAACAGTGGGACCCACCCAGTCAGCACCCCCGCAAAGGTGTCGCAAAAAACGATTACGCGTGAACAACAATTTGCATGGATGGGTATAAAATACTCGTAGGTATATGTACATTTTCTTTATGTTTCAATGCGCTGGTTCATTGAAGTTTTACTTATTTATATGAAAATATAATGCCGTATGGAAAATGTACAATACCTTAAAGTAATACTACTTTATTATATTATGATATAAACGAAACTTTTATAGGTATTTAACATCCTACCGATATTTTCATAAACTATATTTAATAGATTTGTACCAAATTTCAGCTTTCTTAAAACTCTTACGCGCACTCCCATTTACGGGGGTGCTGACTAGGTGGGTCCTACTGTTGGGGTGTCTGACCATTATTTTACAGTTTTTCATTGTAAAAACTATGTCTTAGCAAATTTTCAGCTTTCTGGGTGGGTTGCACTGTTGAGGTGTCTGATCATTGTTTTTTAGTTTTTCATTGTAAAAACTACGTCTTGGCAAATTTTCAGCTTTCTCAAAACTGTTTAATTTTTTCGTTTTTTTTGACATCTTTGACAGGTCACCAAAGCCAGGTGTCCCGACGTCAGACCTGCTGACTCTAGTATATTCACATACACCCTAAATGTAAGCAAATACCAAAATATTAGCTTTCTCAAAACTGTGGCGATTTTTCGTATCGAGCTCTTGGACTATAAAGCCTGAAACACAATGCTCACGTTCCGTTCCGTCACGTTCAGCTGTCAAAGTAGACCTTATGGGTTGGCCATGTAAATGCACACAATGGTCGTAACGGAACGGATCGGACGCTCGCCTAAATTCAACTTTTACGGATCACATAACCTAACTTTTCATGACGGAACGGAACGGAACGCGTGCATTCTATTTCGGGCTAAAATGTAACCAAATACTAAAATATTAGCTTTCTTAAAACCGTTGCGATTTTTTGTCGCGAGCTCTTGGACTATAACGTTAGTTTTGCGTTAGAGGGCGATTCTTAAAACATGAAGCGTGTCCTCCAAGATATTTTTTGTAATATAGTTAGCCCTAGATTTACTCATATTGGTTTTAATTAAATAGGTATAAAGAGCTTTGGAGCACATAATCTCCATCACTTTTTTTAACGAACGTAATATATTTTCGAAGTACATCAACACATTTACCAATCAAAGATTAAACATATTCGAATCAAGTTATTAGTTTTACAAATAGGATCGTAAACTCAAAAATTTTCGTAATAAAGAATTTGTTCTTCAATTCAAAGGTTCCAACGTTGATTTATTTGGAGATCTTTTTCAGTTTCAGTTAAACATTGAACGTAGTGATTCAGAGATATGATGAAATTCATGTAAATAAATGCATTTCGTTTTCACTAATAGCATTTCATTTTCTTTCACGGTTGATCCTTGAAATATCATAATTTAAAGTCGTTAACCCACCTCCCCCCGAAACGCACGCCACTGATCTCCTTCAAAATTGTGTTTTTGATCTATCATTGTAGTACACCTACAGACATCATTTTATTTACACCTACAGACAAGACATTAGCCGTTTAGGAGATATGGGTTCTAGAATATCTCGATCGCAACATTTTTTGTTTCAGCATCACCACCCGTTATACCATACCATTCAATTCATCTCAGGTGAATTATTTTTCCCCCACTTTCATACCCCTCTTCCTATATAAACAATGTTTTTTGCAAATGGGTTCACTATAAAAATCACTATCACTATATAAATTCCATGTTTCAGCTTACTAACGTAATCGACTTCTGAGATCTTGAATCAGTAATCAGCATTTTTCTAAATTTCAACAATTAATTGATTTCAAAGTACCTATGTATCAACATATT
Source organism: Beris chalybata (assembly GCA_949128065.1). NCBI lineage: Eukaryota > Metazoa > Arthropoda > Insecta > Diptera > Stratiomyidae > Beris > Beris chalybata. Next base: position 93,067,629 of record OX421897.1, read on the forward strand.
TCTTGCAACACTAAGGCCCGTTCCTACGATCGTCAGTTAAAATTTAACCGGAACTTCAAAATCTGTCAGTTAAAGATCCGGTTAGAACGTAACTGACGATCGTAGGAATGGGCCTAAGTATCTTTAATTACCTGAAGGACTTCCGCTTTGTACGGAGGCTCTCTGCAAAAGGTAAGAGCTGGTAATGCCATTGTATCGTTTAAATCATAATGCGAATGTGTTGATATCGGAGGATACCGTAGTTTCAGGAAACATTCTGTAAGCTAAAAAATATATACATAGATACATACTATATATACATACTTTTTTTTTATTAAAAAAAATTTTGTTTCAAATAGTGGCATTTGCGATAATTTTCGATAAAAACAAATGACTTACTTGAACTATAACTACAATACAGCATATTAACAGCACGACGTAACGCACTAATTTAGTCGGATCCTGGTGTATCCAGTTCCGGAAATTATTCATTTGATCCTTGCACAATAACATCACCAGAAAATTAACTTCAAAATCTTTTAATATTTGAAACTTTTGGACTCCGTGAAAATTCGCACTGTTCAACTATCGGAAATAATTGGAATACTGTCAAAAACTATGCGTATAATTAACACACTTCATCACCTGTTCCGCAATGCACTTTCCCACAATGATAAACTGTCAGAACGTCTGAATGGCCCTAAATTATCGTGTATAATATGTGACAAACATGCTTGTATTCGCTCTTTATGTTAGGTTGAGTGTGTTCCAATAGGCGACCGGATATAAAACAATAATCCGTTCATTTATTTAATAAAGACCAACTAAGCTCAGTAGAATTGCCTTTCGGCACGATTTCTATAGCTGGAAAAAGATAACGCATTTTTCGACTCCGCAAAACCGTCAAATCGGATTTTATTTATGGGATTATCAGATAAAAACATTGAAAAGTAGGTTTGTTTTTTAGTAAAAGTATTAAAACTAAAATGTATTGTAAAACGCGGTTAAAGAGTTCGAACGTTTCAACTGGAAAGGATCATATTCTAGACTTTTGTGTGTGTTTGCCAAATCGAAAACAATAACTAAAGAAAACAATCAACTCGGTGAAAATGATTTTCAGAGCTATCGGCATCTGATATATGGTTTTATAGTGACACTATCTATCGCAACTGTCTAGTCTCTAGTGAATAACAGTCATAACAGTAAGGCCATAGGCTTTTAACCATAATATATTTTTACAAATATATCAAAAATAACAACATTTATTTTGTTTTCGAAAAATAAGTTATAACTCAAGAACGTCTTACGATCAAAAGTTGAAATTAGATGTATATAGGAACATAAAAATTTTTTTTTCTGAAGGACATAGTCGGTTTTGTCTCCGAAAAGTTTGTATATAGTATGTTGGTGGTGACGACAGTGCAGTCTGAATAATTAAGAAAATAGAAATCAATCGATTGCGCTTGGTAAGTTTTTAATGAACTAATAAAAAAAACCAGCGAATTCATCTTGAATGTTTTGGTGAATACAATGAAGTGAAGTCGTGCTGGATCCGCCTCAAAGGGTCCTTGAGCCAGATCTTTCCTCGCAAAAACTATGACAGGAGGCACCATTCATACTGTCTACAATGGTTATCAGCTTCTCTATTTCGAATGACGTTAACGCATAGTCCTGTTTCTTTTCGCAGACAAAGGAAGGTTTCGTTGACATTTTCTTGAGTAAAATCCAGATCTCTGGAGAGTGCCAAAGAAATATTTGTAAAGCTTGACTCGGTAGCAAGGAAGTAGAACTACGTATTACTAGAAACTACACTCAGAAAAATAAATAGTTAAAATCAACTATTTATTAACTTTTTCTATGTTTAAAATCGTGACTACTATAAAATAAGTTGAAAATTAACTATTATGTAGTAAAAGTAAAATGGAAGTTGAGTTTATTATAAAAAAGTTGTTTTTAACTACAATATGTTGTTTTCGTAGAATATAACTATTTTGCAGTAGTTTTTACTAAAATTTGTTTAATATGAAATTTACTATTAAGTAGTAGATATTTACCAGAAAGCAGTCATTTTAAATTTAAATTAAAAAATCGTTATATTCTACGAAAACAACATATATATAACTACAAATTTAGAATAAAATTAACAAAAATGCCTGTAAAACAAAACATGTACATAAATATAAAAACCCATTAAGTAAACCAATAAATTCTTTATCTTATGTAATTATGTGTTTTCTTATATAATTCATTGTAGATACACAGTTTGTTTTTAATCTTTTAAAATATCTTGAATTTATGTAGCAAATTCGTCGTTGGTATCCTTCGATCCGCTCATCTGAAGCAGCCTTGTATTTTAAAGTTTCACACTAAAAAAATAATGAAAAATTTGTGGTTTAATGTACAGTTAAAGTAAATGAAAGTACTGCTTTTAAAAGACCTACTTCCTCTCCCAATTTTTTGATTATTTCGGAATAGGGATCTTCTGGGTTGGGGCCTTGAATTCGGTGCACTTCATTTCGAATTCTTCGACCATTGGTAAAAATTACAGTATTACGTTTGCTCTGTATTACTCCCAGATAATGTCTTTCTTGCTGTCAGAGATTCCACTCTCCTATTTAACAAAGTTGTGATCAATTTAAATTCCTTTATATTTTAACTAATAACTTACTCAATGTAGGACTTGTTCTTTGCTTGTACGCTTCGGAGATTTTGCAACTGCTTTTTGGGGCAGCTTTTAAATAATTACACATACCTAATTGATCGAAGCTGTGATAAACATTTCCGAACTCATTGCACATAATATATTAATTATCTATGTAAATTTCCAATGATATTTACGTTTCTATAATAAATGGAGCACCAATGATAACTTTGTTTCCAATTTTACTTAATTTTTAAAATTTTACAAGTTCAAGTTAAAACATTTTTAATCACAAAAAAATTTTACGGGACTAAAATTTGACGTTCGTATTTTCAGATTTCTTTTAACTATAAGTCGGTAGAATACTACAACTGAATAGTTGGAAGTTACTATAAAATAGTTAAATTATGTTTTGCTGAATAGCCAAATATGTAGAATACCCAACTATTTAATACTAATATTGAAATTAACTATTTTTCAATTTGAAACAAACTAAAATATAGTACTTAACTACAGTTTTTACTATTTGTAAACTATTTTTTGGATTTTTAACTATTTTTTAGGTATATTTTAGTTATTTGTACTTTTATGAAAGATAACTATGAAAAAAGTTAATTTTTACTAAAATATTTTTCTGGGTGTAGTATTACTAAAAACACGGCAATCAGACAAAATATTACAGCAGCAGAGTTTAGCATAGAAAACGTAGGCAACTTTGTTGTTCGGAGCTGTCAGCGTTGAACTTTATATATCCTAGCGAACAAACAAAAATGGCACCAAATTGGTTGAAATATTGGATGATCTTCAGTACCACCTACCTTTATTAAAAGGATTCGATGGCAAGAATTTGGTTCCAATATAATTCGCAGATTATGAAATAGGTTTCGATATCGCTATATATAAAAAATCCTTATCAATACCACCTGCTGTAAGGATGTTTCGGACTTATGCTTATGCCTTTCGATGGCGAAACAGCTCCTTTGGACCCAGTCCAACACAGTCTTATAAAAAACTGGCATACACAGTGAAGGTTTTCCAACTGTTATGTCCTAAAGGACATCGATTAATCAACAATCGGGGATTCGTGTTGGGGTTTCACACCAGAAACTCTACTGACGTCGGAAAATAGCAAAAATTTAAACAACTTGTATATCTCGGTGAAAATATATCTAAGGATGGAAGTGAACCCATTAAAATTAAAAGAAAAATAATATTGGCAAATAAAACGTATTATTCGGTACTCCCAATAATAAAAAACAATAATGTGAATAGAAAAAAAGTTAAGTTATACAAAACAATTATAAGACCTATGCTATGCTATGCCAGCGAAACGTGGACATTAACTCAGGCGTCCAAAAAATTTGTTAACGCCCTCAGAGGAAGAGGAATGGACCTGTAAGGGAAGACTCGAACTGGAGAATACGATACAGTAGAGAATTGCATACCATCTATGGTAATCTAGAAGTATCGATCATTCGATCACCATAAAATTCAAGAAACTGCAAAGGGCTGGTCATGTGGAGCGGATGGATGATGGAAGAATCCTCAAGCACACTAAAGAAAGAAGTTTATTAACAAAAATCAGTTGGAAAGCTACGGATGCGGAGGATTCTATTGACGCAGACAGTAAGAATTTACTACGATTTTCAAACTGAAAGACGCGGTCACTAGAACGAGAAGGCAGTACATACGGGAAAGCTTAAGTTCGATTTGGACTGTAGCGCCATCGTGACTAAGTAAGTAAGTACTAGCAGTTTAGATTGTTATTCGTGATGCCCGTCAGTATATCCACAATATCTTACGCGCCAACTGTCTGGTGGCGTAAAACAAAGCAGAAAACTGTTCATTTCACAATGAATTCCACCGCTTTGTAGCACCACTAAATTAAAAAATCAGCCACCAGTCTGGGAGCAACGTTATTATTTTTTGGGTAGAAGTCCAGGACGCGTTTAAAGTTGTGAAGCGATGTACGTTATCATGCATCTAACAACCTAAAACTTAAGCCCCGATCACAATGCATCCGTTCCGTTCCGTCAAAGTAGACCTTATGGGCTGGCCATGTAAATGCACACAATGGTCGTAACGGAACGGAGCGGATGAGTTCACCTAAATTCAACTTTCACGGATCACATAACCTCACTTTTCGTGACGGAACGGAACGGAACGGAACGTGAGCATTGTGTTTCGGGCTTTAGCGTTCCATATAGCTTCCTGGTTAAGAAATATACTGGAATTTGTGAATATGAACACAACCGCATTATATCCTGTCAGAGGTTGGATATCGAAAAATTTGACAGAATGTTTCTAGGCTCCCTCTCTTGCTTTTGCCCGCAGCAGAAAATAGCTCGATTTGTCTAAAAGTTTTAACGAAGTTCGTGAAAATATGGATTTCACGGAAATTTTTTTTACTCAACCTCTGAACGCCAATAAAAATTTAAACTTTTTTGCTTTAATTAATCGTTTTTATGACCTCCCTGATTAACGTTATTTCCCCTTTGTTTTCTAATTGACCTGTTTTTTACCCTTGTTTTTTGTTACCCTTTTTTACCTGCTTTCATATGTATAAATAACAGTTGTAAAGATATTGTCGATCAGTTTGATAAAGGACTCTGTCGAGTCCGAAACGTCACACAAAATAAATTTAACAGTATTCACCGGAAAAACTTTGTATTTTCAATTCGAAATGTACTGTGAAAACATTTTCAAAAATTAATAAATTAATAGTTTCTTTATATTGATTTGATTTAAATTATTACTATTAACTTTAATAATTAAATGATTGCTCAAATAAGATGTGATTCAATTAGGTATCCAAATTCAACTCATGAGAATTGAATTCATTTCTTTTCAAAAATGAATTCGTTGACGACTTTGATTGTATCAAAAATTCAAAAAAGTCGTCTAAAGTTTTAGTTGAATTGACAGTGGCAAAAATATTACCTGGTGAATTATTTCGATAATGTTAAATGGCAATACAATACAGCACCACAATTTTTTCCCTACTGGAGGTCTACTCACCCCAACTCCTGTAAAATCATATCATATCATATCTAGTACGGTTTTAAGATATAAAATTAAAATTTTTTGAAAAAATTGCTATTCCCCTTTCATGTTTCACCTCCCCCCTCAAAAAGTTTACTTTCAGCAAACTCCTCTTATGATCCCATATACAACCAAATTTTATTCTCCTGGTTCGGAAGACAAAAACACCAAAAAGCAGTTAACGCATTCGAAAGAAAGGTCCTCCGAAGAATTTTTTGGTCCTGTGAAGAATGGAACGGAATAGCAAATAAAATACAACTCTGAGTTGTATCAACTCTAGGATTGGCCACAAGAGTCAATGTTCATCACACTGCGTAAACTGCATGTAGAGCGAGTGGAAGATAGAAGAATACCCCAACGTGCTCTTAAAGATGAAGCGAGTGGTAATATGGCAGTACGCAAACGACGCGACGCAAAGCAATGGGAAGATTGCAAAGTCATCTTAAGACTTAGCACCTGGAAAACGCGTTCTTTGTACCGAGATGGAGGAGGAGGCGACGACTTCAGGAGGCCAGGACCTAATTTGGGGTTTTGGGCTGTCGTGCCATTGATGATGATGAGCTCAATGGGCTGGGAAGCTACGATTTCGCGCAAGGCATACAAACGGAGTTAATTTTAATTTTTTACTACATAATTTTAAAAAATTATTTCTTTACTTATTTTTGTATTTCTTCAGCGCTTTCACTAGTTTCTTTTACTTAATATATTTCGATTTACTCAAATTAATCTTCAATTTATTTATTTTTCAGTTTTATTAATTCCTATTGACAACTTGTTAAAATTTCACTGGATTATATTACAGTAGGTACCACTTATTGTAATCATTTTGGGACTAGCCAAAAACAATAACATTAACCGGTTAATTACAATAGACGAACGAAAAACGAACGTTTGTGGAGAATGGGACCAAGTGTTTTGATAACAAAATCCGGATTATAACATTATCCGGGATTACAATAAGCGGTATCCACTGTATTAATATATAATTTACTTTTATTTATTTGTTTTTGCTGTAAATGAGTCCGGAGTTAAAATCGGAGTAATAATAACGGACGAGAGTGTAGGTGACCTCCTAGTGTTCTGTTCTATATCATTACTTCAAGGCTATGCCCGATTTGGGCTGTTGCGCCATTGATTATTATTATTAACAGTAAGAAAAAGAAATTATACATGTTTCTGCAGAAAACATCAACAAATTCAAGTTCTCGTTTGCAAATGCGAAAAAGGAACCAAATAGGTTTTTGCAAAGAAAACAAAATTACAAAAATCTGTTTCAAATGCAACAAATATGTGTGTGGAAAATGTGCCTTCGAGAACCCAATAATTTGCAAAATACAAATATTATTTATTTATTTTCTAAATTTAGAATTCAATTTTTTAAATAATATTTTTCTTGTATTATTTTTATGGTTTTTAAATTTAATACATTTCTGAATCGTTATTTGAAAAAAATTATTTTATTCATGAACCAGGAATCCACAAGAAGTACCGGTAGGTTAAGTGATAAAGTTGTACATACTCGTAAGAAGATATTAGGCATATTAGCAAACGTGCTGTCTACCTAATTAATAAAAATTAATAATATATTTTATTATATTAAGATAATAAAGAAAGAATTGAAATCATAAGCTTGTGATAGTTTGAACCTACTTTTATCGTTCACCATCTTTGACGTGCCTTCGTTACGAATTAAATGATTCTTATTATTCGTAGATATGTAGGTTTAACTTTTTTTTATCGATCACCGGTCGATAATTAATGGTGATCAATAGATATTGTCCTTTCTTTTGAAGTTTTTTTTTTCACACCAATGCTAATGAAGCATTTTCCGACGCAATGTGAAACGTCGCACTGTGAGTTATTGGTGTATGTTTATTGTAACCATATTATGTTTGCATGAATTTTATATGTTGAAGGACCATACTAAATCAAAAAGGTTTTATTGTAGATACATAGTTAGAAAAACGTTTTCATTGTCAAACAAACTATAGAAGAAACATAATTTTATCAGTGACCGAAAGCTGAAACCTTTTTTGGAAGATACCAGGATATCATCGGACATTAAAGAATTTCGTTGAAGATCCTCTTTCCATCTAATTCTTAGCTCGTCTTATTGGGTGTCTTAATTACTTGCGGAAATAGGAATGGTAATAATTTGAAACCTTCATTGGTTTGTATACTCGTCAGGCACTCCATGTAGTCATAAGGAATATATTTTTTTGTGACTTTAAATTGGACCAATACCTACTGTAGTCACTTTGTCAAGTGAATGATTATTCCCATTTTTTTTACGTATTTAATGCAATACAATATAGGGTGAATGCACCAATAGTCGGCCATTTAGTGACGTCCCGATATAATATTCCTTACAATTTTTACGGAATAAATTTTATCAATTTCTGTATAAGGTTAAACGATAGTCAATGGTGTCAATTATTAGAAAAACACAATTGAAATAATTTTTTACACAATAAGATTGATAAAAAAAATAATATTCTAAGATGGTGCAGTTTTTCCTATAGTCGGCCACAAAATCCAAAGTTCGGCCATGTTAGACCCAATAGTCGGCCACTACATAATGAGCTTACAAAATGATGGAGTCACATGACCGAAATTGTTTGTTTTTCAGAATATTAATGAAAAAATGCTGGTTTATCATGAGTCTATTATAATATCAAAAAATGTTCATATATCGAGTACAAGTGTATATAGCTATATTTACTCTTATTACCAGGATTTTCTTTTGATTTTTTTGATATTTTAGTTACTTGTCTTTACGCTGTTTAATCGCATGCTTCTCTTTTTTATTTTTGCCTTTTTGACGAGAGACTGTTCCTTTTTCGTTTTCCCTGAGAAATTAATGCTCTTGAATGAAACAAATGTTTTTGAAGACTGGGAGAACTGTATGTAGAGCTAATCCCACTAGAAACGCTAGAAGTAAGAATTTCTTTTGATCGAACTTAACCCAAAACGGAAGATTGAGCTTTGACCAATTGTTAAACGATTTGTCACGTACTCGAAGAAAGTTTTGCTTTTCACCCATTCCGATGTTGAGCGTCCAAAACCCAATCAACTGGCATAACACTTCTTCAAGACTTCTCTCGATGGGCGAACATATGGAAAAACTACCATTGGCGATGCTATATCTCCATTGACCCATATTTACTCGGTAATTGTTTCTCCATCCTCTTGGAGCAATAATTTTATCAGTTTTTGGACTCTTTGAAAAACTAGTTCCGTCCCCGTTTAAAACACGCCGTGAATGTAGAAGTATTTCCATGTGTCCGTGGTCAGAAAGGTATGCTTCAAGATCTTTGAACCATTCGCGTAGTCCTTTTTCGGTGACAGCAGCGCGCTCTTTCGAAATTGATTCTAAGATACGTGAAGAAAGCTGGGAATGTCGTTTCATGAAAGATGCATACCACTTCTTTCCTGGTCTATCGTCTTTGAAAGGATTTTTTCGTTTATCTTCTTTCATGATTTTGTGTGCGGTGTTTTGAAGCTCTTCTGGCTTTAATGGAAATCCACATTTAGCCAAGGAAATGCACCAATTGACGATTTCAATTTGACCCATTTTTTTGGCATACTTCCGGGACTTTTCCTAGCAGATGATCTTGGAGCGTTGATCTAGGTACCCAAATTTAACCGCAGCCTTCTGAACACTTAAATTTTCACTTCGATGTGCAGAAATAGCAATTCTCATGCTATTTGCATCGTATTGCTGGATTGGACGTTTTATAGGGTTTGACATTATTTGTTCGAGATTTGCTAAAATAAATAGTTTAAAAAATCTGCGAATGGTCTGGGCACAACTTTATTATTTTTCCGGTAGTAGTTCGTGTAGGTTACTATGTGACTGAAAAACTAACAAAAATTGCGGAAGCGGTTAGAGTAGAGTACCATGATTGGGTCATACTCCGGGATGGGTTAAAAAAGGAAAAAATTTAAAAATTGCTGATTATTAAACCAGTCCGCGGAAATGAAATGATATTCGATATCTGACCAGACCTGAGAGATATGAAAGAATTTATGAGAAAGTATCCAATCACTTAGGGGTCAATTTTCAAAAAATCTTGAAAACACTTTCTAGGTATTCATATGAAGAATCCGTAGAATAAAAGATTTTATTTTGACTTAACATTTTTTTGCCCCCACTTCCGAACGCCAATGAATATTCGAATTTTTTTTAATCCAAACAACTTTTTTAGTTGATTTACATATACACAACGAGTTTCAACTTTCTAGCATAAACCGTTCCATAGTTAAGAAAAACACCCCCCACCCGCGTACCATACTACTCCTATAAAAAATTATATTTTTCCAACATGCCACTATTATTGCTTTATCTAAATACCAAGTTTTAGCTTTTTATCATTATAGGTTGTTAAGATATAAACATCAGAACCTTTTCCTTTTCACCCTCCCCGACTCCCAGATGTCAACACACTAAACAATGACGATATTGCAAACGGCGCTTTTACAACACGGAAAACCCGAATTCACACCCTGGGCAATAAATATTACTGGAAAGGCGCGGCATATCGGCGACACATGCATCAACATGGGTCTTACTAAAGTCGGGAACAGCTGGCCGACTTTAGGAACTTAGTAGAATTGTGATTCCTAAAGTCGGCCATATCCAAAAGTATAATAATATTAACGTTTTTTAATAATTTTATGATTAAGTATGAAAATTGAAATACTTTTGAATCACAAGCACCGCACAGCCTAGACATAATTCTTAAAACTATGGAGTATTAGTAATAAAAAAAAATCCTTCCATCTTATAAATTATTCTAAAAAATCTCAGTTTTACGGACCTTATCACAATGAAACTATTATAACCTTACAACAAAAACACTGAATGACTTCATGTTACGCATTTTACGTAAAAAAATTGTTTGGAAATTGTCTTCTCATCATTTAATAGTTTTAAATTTCTGAAGAAATGGCCGACTATAGGAGCATGGCCGACTATTGGAGCATTTACCCTACAATCTACTTCACTTAAATTAATGTTATTATGCACTACTGCTCTTACAAGGTAACAACCTTGTCGATGGGGTGAGGAGTTTAATATCAACGTTCACTTTCATAATCACATATGAATATTTATTTTTTATATAATTTATAACAAGTTTTTATTTTTTCAAGGCGTGACGGCAAAATGAGTGCGTATTTTGAAGAGAACACGAACGTGCTTCAGAATACGAGATCCTTTCTGTGAAGCCGAGATCACTCCTCACGTTCATATATCATACGTTTGCCAGATTTCTTGTATTGTATTCTTCATCTTGACTATATTCGAATCAAAGATTCTGATCTATTAAAATAACTCTATTTTTAAGCTACGCGAAATAACCGATTCGGTTTCATCAACATCTAGAAAATTGAATAAAAATCGATTATGAAATTTCCCATACACATCTACACCGCAAACCCGACAAACATCTTGCGTATTATTCAAAAACGAGAACAATAAGCAAATGTATGGCGTTAATGGTAATTAAAAATAGACAAATTCTAATAATAGCACTTAAGAACTAGGGAATTTGTTTGAAAAAATAGAACTCAATCGATTAGTGCTTTACAATTAGTTGGCGTAATTGTAGCAACAACTACACCAAGATGATGCGATAAATACCTCTTCTGATAGATGGCGTCGAACATTTGCCAAACATATCGCCCATAATACACACCAGACGAATTAGATCATTTTTAATGCTGAAATATAGTAACAAAAAAAAATTGCTCGGTAAGATCAGTCTCAAGTTTAACCTACACCAAGCAATTAAATATAGTCAAAAACTTTGTCTAAAAATATCATGGACATGGCTAGAAGATGTGCAAAGATTTTCCTATATTTAACGGTGTTAATCAGTTTTTTAGTAGTTGTCAATTATCCTTGCTCTCATGAATCAAAATCCGAATTGAGATATTATTTCTATTTGTCATTGAACACCTGCATCAGTTAATATTATGAGTCTTTCTGAGATATGTTGATGCAATACATGAGTTTAATAAAATGATGACGAAGCTTTTGGGAAGGCAGCTATCTTCAGATTAACCACGAGAAATCACAAAATATATAATTTTATCGACATGAATTATATCACAAAAATTAAATATGATATTTCTTGCTGCTCGCGACATAAAGGGAAGGTTGTTTTACAATGATCCCACTAATAAATTTATCTTTATTTGTTAACTTGTACACTTCATCATCAAAGTTTCGTTGAACTGTCGAAACGAAAAAGAAAAATACCACAACTCTAGATAAAGTTCCAAACAAAAACGTGTCCTCAGAACTTCACTTGGATTTTTCGTTTATATTTCGCACATAAGCTACTGAACTATGGCACCTAAAACTGAACTTAACCTCACTTCCAATGCAACTGTAGGTACTGACTTGCTGAAATTTCGAAATTTCAGAACCGATCGGAACTTTCTTGCGAGATTTCAACTCTCGCAAGTTAGTGTGTACATTATCAACTTGCTTGGAAAGGAAAGCATTTGCTGGCTAGAGCAAAAACTTGGGCAAATGCACTCTCTGAACCGTGTACACATGCAGCAATAAATGTCTTAGAGCAACTCTAACCAGTTTTGCTTGCTAGTGTACACGAGCCTTCCCTGCAAACATTTTAGCGAAGAACTCGCTTTCGCGAAGTTAATTCGAAATGGAGCAAGAAATGAGAATTTCGAGCTTCTCCCGAGATTCCTTAGTGTCTCTGATGATGTTACATATGAGAAGAAAAAAGAGAGCCCACCACTACAATTCCGCTTTGTGCTCGAGATGTCGACATTTCTCTGATTGCGGAATTACAAAGAAATGAGACTACGTGCGGCTATGCTTCGAATTTACTGCGAGATTCCTTCGTTTTTCTGAGTACAATTGAAATGACTCATCACTGTCCTGATCATAGTAGAAATACTTACATAGTAAGCAAACTCAGCTCGAATTCTCGATGTAAACACACCAATATGCGTACAATCTACACGTATTCAGAAGCTGCGTCTCTTTCAGTCATGGGTGATTACTCTGACACTCATTTCTTTCTTTTTTTGCACGATTTGGTATGTTTGGAATAGTAATTAGGGAAAATGAGGTGAGGGTGAGAGATATGGCAATACAGGAAATAAGCATAAAAACATCCAAAACAGACAAAAAAAGCGGTACGTAATTGAAAGAGACGAAAGATTTGGCTCAGTCATCAGCTGTTTAAAATTTTGAGAGGTACAACCAACCAAAATCGTCCATATGAGAGGTAAGATTTTTTTATGCGAAAAATTTTGTGGACAATGAGGAAGATACGGAGTTTGCTTCCTATGTAAGTATTTCTAGTATGGTCCTGATAATGCTCGAAACAGAACGCATTGATCTGTTTACTGTTTAGTGGCACGCGCGCAGATACATATGTTCAGTTGAGTTAGAATTGATTAATTAAGTGTACGCAATTAAATTTATTTTATGTTAAAAACAATAAAAAGTGGAGTAAAAAATGTTGAACTGTTAATATGGATGTCATACATTTAAGACAATAAATATTTTTCTACCTTATTTTTCTCTGCTTTCTATTTATTTCTACAACTCAGTCATAACAGATGCCATGTAGTGCCAATGACAATACTGTCCACGGACATTATTTCCCGCTTAACATTAATAAATGTCCAATTCCACGGCTCTACTGCGCTCTGCGCGAATCGCTTACGACACGAGAATAGCTCGCTTCTCTTAATATATAAGCAATATATACAACCACTACCACAACCGCACTGTGCACCTAACTTCGTTCTCACATCACTTTCGGTTCTTCTTCGAACCTACCGCCATTCGCTATCGAAAGAGAATCTCGGGTTAATAAGTCGAGAAAGGTCGAGAATCATGTTCCTTTTCCTTCGCTGGTCGTCTGTTTTCCGTTCGATATCGAAGTTTAAGCCGGAGATTACGGTTTGCTAGCACATCGTTTTCGAATCATAATGTTTGCAGGGTTAACGGCAGCCACACCTATACTGATACCCTTTAAAACGCGAAAATTGATTTTTAATTTGGGTCTTCATTAGGGTATCACGAGCGTGAGATCACAATAGACTAGAGATGGGTCGTTCCGGAGTGGGAGAGTTTTTTTTTCGTCAACACACACGCCACCGAATGACGTTTTTTTGGCTACCACAATCACGGAGTAATGAAGTGAACTGGTAGTAGTTCACTGAACTAGTTCCATTTAGTGAGTCAGTTAACTCCCACTCACTCACTAAAAGGCACTGCTTTGCACATCTCTACAATAGACCAGTTAGTTGATCCATAGTCTGGATGGCTGCCACCATAACCTAACCTAAGCTCATAGCTCTAACAGAATTACTAGTTTCACCTTTTACTCATGCATTGGTCGCAAATTTAGCTATTTGTAGTTAATATTTTACGTGGCAATCTAATACCTAAGTTACTTATGCCGAAACATTAAGCAAACACCTGATACGTAACCAAATGGGAGCTCCGACTGCACATTGTCACATGAGGAAGCATTTTCATTGGATCAATCTCTCTGAGAGTAAAATATGCAGAATCTGCGATGAGGAAGACGAAACACCAGAGTTCATTCTCTGGGAATGTGAGGGACTTGCACATAAAGGACTTCATCACTTCGGTTAGGGTTTCATAAAACCATGAGAATGCCTGACTTTAGTCCTCTTCGAAAAACACCAAGTCTTATTGAAAGCGCAGAGATCGAGGAGGATCCATAGATACCCAGTGGATGTCGCAACAAGACCAACTGAGGCTTCAATGACAAAGGTAACCAAACCAACCCCGACACGAAAATCTAATATAATAATATGTAGGAGGGATGTTAGAAAAGTTGAAACTAGAAAACTGTTTTTCGATCACGGAAAGTCTATTTCTGTCGAAACAAAAAGATGCAATAAACGTGGTTTCTGTAGGTGGGGAAACCAGGCAACTATCCTGTGCACAGCGATGTTATTTGTTTTTGATCTTGTTTTTTCAAGTAGAAGGGTAGGGATTTGAAAAAAAATTAAGCAATGTAATATGTTTGCACTAAAGAGTCACCATAACTATTCATTGCCCCGTCACATCCTTTTTATTATTTATTATTTATTAGTATTTAGCCTTGTTCTACATATATTGAAAAAATTAAATATTTTCAATTTTAAATTTCGAAATATTATTTATTTATTGTCTTTGGGTTTGTTTTAAGATCCGCACACCGCTCTTTATTAAGCAGATTACCTATATCGCTTTTGAGAGAGAAAAAAAACTTTTTTTTAAAAAAAAAATCCTGATTTTAGACTCAATTCTGCGTAAAACTGTCGTATTTAATAATGTAATATGAGACTGACTTGACGCTTTCTGTTCGTCAAAAATAGATGTGCATTGTGCAATATATATAATATAAACCTCGAAAAATATAATAATAAAAGTTTTCTCCACTCTATTTGCTCGTTTGGCAGTAAGAAATAATTTTACAAAAGTTTCATTCTGCCTGCCACATTCTGATGTGAATGTCAGGCGATCGCAAGAAGGCGACTGAGGAGGATGAGTGGTCTTTTCATTGACAATTTGAAGGATCTAATGCCTTAGATACACGGCAGCGTTAATAACTAGTTATCTGCCATTCGGATATTAACTCGGCCTAATTCGTAATTATATGACTATTTTCTTACTAATTTTATACAGTTCCAAAGTGGGTCTTAAATTTCGGAACGATATTATTAAAAGCTTGACGCAATGCGATGAACCGAAAAGTTCTGTTTTTTCCACAGTAACATGTGGTTTTGACTTTGATGAATGAAATTTAATAATTTATTTAATACGGATAAAACGTGTAAAAAACAGTTCTGTGGTTCATGTCTGCTGAACAAAAGCTGAAAGATGCTTAGAGGGACAGTTTGCCAGACTTAAGGCAAACGAAATATAACTTTCATGTTTTCGCGGCAATTGAATTGTCAAACTCTTTCAGCTTTTTTCTTGATTTAATATATGTATGTATATTAAAATATGCGACGTCTGAGCAAGTGCATCGCTGTTCTTAGTGAAAACTATTCAGGCGCGAACGCAGGGGGTTTTGTGGGTTCAAACCCTCCTCCCTCCGAAATGATGTAACTACTGTAACTTTAAAGGGCCCATAGACGCTCATGCATGTTGTCATTCTTCCATGACTGTATGGATCCGAAACTTGAATGTGTGGGTCTGCCACCATAGAAATCAAAAACTTTTGATTTTTGTAGGCGGAGCCAAAACGTATTGCGACAAGCATGAATGACACTCATGCATGAGTGTCTATGGGCCCTTTTACACTCGACGCGTAAATTTGTCTGAAACCCCCCCCCCCCCCCCTCCGAATTAATTTTTTGTCTGAAAAGCGTTTACAACGCTCTGAAAACACTTGTTTTACAACGACTATGATGATAAAATTACTAATTTGTTTTGTAAGAATTAACTTTTGGAAAGGAGGAAATTTAAATTGAATGAACAAGAGTCGAAAGCTTGCATTATCATGCAATTTGAAAGTTTGTAATATTTTATGCAGGTAGTTGTAGTGAGAAATAATTTTAGAGCTGTTCAGTGACTAATATTTGTATTGAAAAATTTAAATATCTCTAATTCTAATGCTCAATATTATGTTATAGAAAGCGAAAACGGTTCAGGAAGTCCTTCACTAAGTACGACATAAAAGCTATTATGGATTAGTGATTAGGTGTATGTTGAAAATCATAATTTTCGACCTTGTTGAAGAACTTTTTTCTTTTTCTCATAACATTGAGCATCTACTGATGTCACTAGCTTCGTATCGTGTATCGTTACAAAGTTACGCTCAAAAATTTATTTTTTAAGAAAAACTCCAATTTCTGAAATAAGGAGAGGTCAGTTCTTGACGAAAAAAAAATGCATTTTTTTATTTTTTATTCTTAACATGTTGAGATTACGTAGGCAAAAGGATATTTCGATATCGAATTATTTTACGGGTTACAGACCGATTTGTCGGTCAACCGATATTTAATACGATTTTTATGTAACGCCAAACTTTAAACGCGTTTTTCTCGAAACCACTTTTCGATTTTAATGAATAAAAGCTTAAAAGAAAGTAAACTAAATATGGGTGGCCCAACGTCGAGTTTTTTTTATTTCAATTCTTTTTCTTATTTGATTTTTTAAGCGAAAAAAAGAATGAAAAAAGTGTTTTTTTTTAAAGAGCTGCCAGTCTTAGGACGTTTTTTCAAAATTGGAAAACGATGGGGTCCACAAATTTAATCTAGTTCCATAAGCTTTTTGAATTTTTGGTTTCAGATCAGTTGGCAATGCTGTAGAAGGTACCGCGTGCATCAACTCACTCCAATCGCGGCCATACGTCATATGAGCTGGAGCCGCCGTTTTGCAATATTTTTTTTAAAAACATTCACAATTATTCTTCACTTGTACCTCTATATAACCCATTAATAGTTTTTTCCATATACCATATATTTAGATAGATAGATAGATATATATATATATTTTCCAAATTATTAATATTTAGGGCTTAAGCTAACTTATAAATCAACAGTGCTCAGACTTTCGTCTCTACATCAAATGTTATTACATTATAGCACGTAGGCTGGTGTCTCTAATAATAATTGTGAGTTTCTGAAGGAAAATGGAGCAAAACCTTCCTGCGATACCATATACTTATTTTATATCCAAAAAAAATAATTCTGAAATTGAGGCATTTTTCAGGCTTTTTAACTGATACCTCCCCTTAAAGCATAGATGGCATTTTCGATAGTACACCAACCACCTATATATTTAGAGTTATATCATCCACAGAATGATACTATATAGGCACTTTGTCGATTTCTTGGGAGTTTATGGAATCTTACACATATACAATTTTGGTTTCTTTAAGGTTTTTGAGGCACGCATTACCCATATTTTATCGAGATGAAAGTTAAAGCGTGTTTTTTTATACTAGTTCGAGCTATTACGATGGGTGTTGTGAAAAAGTTCAAAATTTTGATATTGAGTGATTAGCTTTAATTAGGATTTGAAATACCCTTTCTACCTGAATAGATTTCAATCATCCAAATATGAGAAAATTAGTAGAACACATAATGAAAATTGTCCAAGCATAATCCAAATCTAAACTTTTGAAAATTAGTTTCAAGCAGTACCTAAAAACTAAATCCATAACATAACCAAAAGATTGACTATATATTTATATTCGAAATTTTATTACTCTCAATTGAAATATTTTTAATTAGTACAGTCTTCTTTTAAATCAGGAGACGAAGATTTAAGAAAGGCATAAGTGAAAATCAGATTTAATTGCATTATACTTTATTAAGCGCAATATACTTTACTAAGTGTATCCATTATTCTAATGGTCTCATATAATTTTTCTTTAAAGCAGACCTGATAAAAAATTTATGGGTGACGAATCTGTTAGAGAGGGGGGGTATGGCCCCTAGGGCCTCCCGTATGACCGCCACTGGTCACATGTAAGCCTATCTGGCCATCACGTTATCAAGTCAGTCACTTGACGAATCAATGCATGATTACACCGGCCAAACTGATCGCATGCCTTCTCATATATACAATTCATCCTTTAAATAAACTATTCCGGGAAACTGAATAACTTTATTGCATGAACCAAACTGACTATGAATTACATTTGTTCGATTAATGGGAGTAAAATGAGCCATTTTTCATGAATTTTTTATGGTGATAAAATAATCGCATCATTTTAAAATTTTGACATGATATTATATAACTTTCAAGCGTTAAAAAAATGTTTTTTCACAAAACAAAATGGTGGCGTTATAGGGTATTCCTTTAGGCCTCTTTTGCGTAACATCGAAAACGCACACGCCATACTTTCGAGCCAAACTGACTTTATTTCATACATAACGCTCGTTAAGCTTTATTCTTTTGAAATATGTGAAAACAAAATATTTTTTTTTTCAATTGTAAAGAGATTGCTTCCCTAATAGATGAGTTCAATATCGATTTTTTTTAATCTGTTAGCATAGTAATTAGCAACAATTGACAAAATAGATTTGTTAATGTTTATTTGTTTCATTTGAATTTAAAAGATGGACTGATTTTACTTTATTAGTAATAATACAGTATTGTTTTTGATTTAAAAAAAAAAAAAATTGCTGCCCTCAAAATTTTTTTGTGTACATTTCATGACTAGTAGACACGAAAAAAGCAATAAAAATTTTCACTCCGTCTGTCCGCCGTACGCCGTACGTCGACCGCCAAAATCCTTTGAAGGCTCGTAGCTCTCAAACCAGTGGAGCTTTTAAATTTAAATTTTTTCTAGGAATAGACTGGGTACACCCCTTAAATTGACATTATTTTCAGGGGTGGGGGTGTGAGGTGGAAGGTGGGGGAAGCGTTTTAGACGAAAAATTTTGGTTTCTAGATCTCAGCAACCGCTTATGTTAGGAGACTGAAACTTGAAATTTCTATAAAGCTTTGATAGTGGACCCATTTGCAAAAAAATTGATGATATGGGTGAAGGGGTGTGGGAGTGGAGGGGGAAGCAATGCGTCCGAAACGCAAAAAAGTGGAGATCTACACATTCTAAAATCTATATCTCCTAAACCGTTAATAGCAAGCAATTAAAACTTAACAAATATCTGTAGTTATACTAGGAGAGTAGATTGAAACAAAATTTTTGGGTGGGGTGGTGGCGTACGGGGGTGGGAGGTGAAATACTTAACACTACGATATCTCTCAAACCAGAGGCACCAGAAAAACAAAATTCGGTTTGGATATAAAGCTTGATAAATAAAGATTGCTCAAAGTAAAATCTTTGAAGGGGGCGGGGGAGTACGTAAGTGGAGGGGATAAGAATTTTTCAAAAATAACACGTTTCATATCTCAATAACAGTGCAAGATGGATGGTTCAAATTTTTACCAGAAGTAGGCCTAATAGAACCCTAGTAGGAAAAATTGGGGATGTGGGTGTAGAGGGTGAGGGTGGGGAAGGGTGAGAAAGAAAAAATTCCGATGCTTATATCTTAAGAATCTATAATGATAGGAAGCTGAAACTTGGTATTTAGATAGAGCTATAGTAGTGGCATGGTGGACAAATAAATTTTTTTTAGGGGTAGTATGGTACGGTGGTGGGGGGTGTTTTTCCTAACTTTAGAACGGCTTATGCTAGGAAGTTGAAACTCGGTACGTATATGTAAATTAACTAGAAAAGTAGTTCTGATAAAAAAAAATCGAATATTCATTGGCGTTCAGAAGGGGGGGCAGAAAAAATTATCAGTATATATAAAATGCATATATTTTCATGATTTTCGTCATATCTACTAGGTCTTTCGAAATATTGAATTCATTTTTATTCTACGGATTCTTCATATGAAAACCTAGAATGGGTTTTCAAGATTTTTTGAAATTCGACCCCTAAGAGGGTGTAAACTGGTTGTATACTTTTTCATGAATTCCACCATGTTTCTCAGGTCTGATCAGATATCGAATATCTTTTCACTTCCCCAGGCTTGTTTAATAATCACATATTTTTAAGTTTTATCATTTTCAACCTCTAAAACGCATCCCGGAATGTGACTCAATTATATAATTCATATGTTACACCATATTCTAATCGCTTCCCGAACTTTTTGTTAGGTTTTCAGTCACATAGTAACATACACCGCATCCCCGAATTGAACACGTTCCAAACTTCTGCCGGAAAAATAATAAAGTTGCGCCCAGACTGTTGGCAGATTTTTTTTGTAATTAAGAGTACAAATTCGTTTGTTAAAAATTCGATTTTTTTTGTTGCATAAATTGCATCCAAATATAGTGCAGAAGTGCGGAAGTTACAAACCCTTATATTCGTTAAACTAATTTGCTGTTTCGAATATAATGATAAGTTTAGTGGCGTTTTTCTGAAAACGGTAGTTTCGAAATCGGTAGGCACGATATCTCGAAATCTATTGAACGAATTTCTTTGAAATTTGGTAAACTTACTTATTCCGACCTGAAGAAGTCGTAAAACTCACAAAACTTGACGATGAAAAATTAAACAACTTGCCAAAAATTAACTGTTCAATATTTTTTGATAATCCTAGTTAAGAAAGTAGTTCAAACTTCATAAATTAAAACTGCGTTTAATTTTTTTATCTGACATAAACAGAAGGCCGCAATCGTGTACCTCAGCAATGAGTGACAATTTATGCATGAATATGTGGTAACAACTTCACAGTTGTACCATTATTAAGTTCGCAAAAAAAAATCGCCAAAAAAGGCATAAATAAAGAGCCTGCACATGAGATGACCCCCTTAAGACAATAAATAGGTTTTTACTTTATTATTTTAATAATAAAGTATTGTTATTGATTTTTTTTAAAAAAAATTTTGCTACCCTGAAATTTTTTTTTACACGTTTTATTACTAATAAGCCGTTAAAAGCAAGTAATTAAAACTTGACAATACTAGGACAGTAAATTGAAATAAAAATTTTGGGTGGTGGTAGAGGCGTACGGGGGTGGGGGTGAAAAACTTTAGATTACAATATCTCACAAACCAATTGCACCAGAAAAACAAAATTTGGTTTGAGTATAAAGCTTAATAAAAAAAGATTGTCCAAAGTAAAATTTTTGAAGGGGGTAGGGGAGTATAAAAGTGGAATATTTTCACGATTTTCGTCATATTTACTATGTCTTTCCAAACATTGAATTCATTTTTATTCTAGGGATTTTTCATATGAATAAAGTGTTTTCAAGATTTTTTGAAATTCGAACCCTAACAGGGTGTAAAGTGGTTGTATACTTTTCATGAATTCCACCATATCTCTCAGGTCTGATCAGAGATCGAATATCTTTTTACTTACACGGGCTTGCTTAATAATCACCTATTTTTAAGTTTTGTCTTTTTCAACCTCTAGACCGCATCCCGGAATATGACCCAATTATATAATTCATCTGTTACACTCTATTCTAACCGCTTCCCGAACTTTTTGTTAGGTTTTCAGTCACATGATTACATTCACCGCATCTAAGAATTGAACGCGCTCCGAACTTCTGCCGGAAAAATAATAAAGTTGCGCCCAGAATGTTGGCAGATTTTTGTTTTATGGTTAATAAAACCTAGAACTCCTGTACAATTAGTCTTTATGGGAAAACTGTGTGGAATTCAATTATGAGTAATGGGTAAAAGATTAATTTTTGCCTCAATCACGGGGAATTTCACCCGAAGTGGTTCGCAACACTGCCGTAAACGGGAAAAGTGATTCTTTTCGAACACTATCGAACTTTACAGAATACGGTAGATTTCGACACGCCTTTCCCGTTGGGTATTGCAAGATGTTCAATCAGATATTTTTCTGACTGGAAATTGATAGAGGTGAGTAGCATGTAACAATAGGTATTAAAAATCGTAAATATTATATGATTGAGGGAGGGTGGTTGAAACCGTCCCTGCCCTTATATCTGTCACTGTCACTCGTTATCTTTGAATTTATATATAAATTCAAAATTTTCACATACTCACGTTACAAACCCAAAATAAAATAAAATTCTCTAAATAGTTTCGATTCAGTTCCCAATTAATAACAAAGTATTATACAAATATTTTCCCATCATCATCCAATTGGCTCTGATTTAAATACCTGGCAAATTAGAGATTAAAATTTAAAAAAAGGTTGAAATGAACTTTTTATTAATTTCGCGCTTCGAATAGTTTTGGCCGCGTTGGAACAGGAAGCCAATTTCTATTTTTATAAAGGCACTGAGCAATTTTCAATGTTTCACTTATTTTACTTATAGTATCCGTTCCTCTGTGTGCTGTCGATAGGAGATGGGTGTATAGTGTGTGATGCAATAAAACAATATCCGATCCGTTTTGTACGGACTACATTCGAAGGTGAATACTAGTGAAAGCCGCTGTACAAATACGAATCTTAGTAGATGAGATGCCCAATGTCCTAGCAAGTCCAAGTTACCTACTCTTGTATCAAAACGCGGCTAAGTGACAATAAGTAAACTTAAAATAATACTTTTTTCTCGTATCGTCCCTCTTTCACGAATCTCGATACATACTTAAGTATCTTATTTTAAAGTCTGTCTAAAAATAATCCCGAAATAACTTTATTGTGTACGACTACAGTGCACAGTCTATACATGTGCGTCAATGTATTGGGGATCGCATTCTTGACCGCTTTTCTTTAAATTTGAAAATTCAACTTCTTTTTTAACGAAAATTTCCTTAGAGGATTCTTTTACATTTTACGAAGTATAATTCGGTACATTACCCAGATTCCTTACCAATTTTCCCATCATATTCAGCAAAATTTCGAGCTTGGGAAGCAGAAAATACCCTCGATCCATTACATTTGTTTGTATTTAATTTAAAAGTCTTACATTTTCGAATCGAATGGAGGATTCCTCCTCTATACAGACACCACGTTGGATGTTGTTCGCAATGGATCCAAAAATAATTTTTCGAAAACCTGTTAAGTGATTCATACACGAGATTCCTCAACCAAATCCAGATTGATCGCTAGGTGTATGCTGTTGGGGCGATTTTTGCACCGGGACGAAAGTAGAAAATGCTTCGGCTTAGTCATGTTCTATACAAAATAAAATTTGGGCGAGGAGGAGAAATTGTTTCGTTTAATTATCGAATTGTGAATTTAATATTTTCGGAAAATTCACGAATATATTCACACCGTAGAGTATACATATGTACGTAAGTCGTGCGGTGGCGGATTAAAATCAGTGTTTGCCAGCTTCAAGGTTGAAAATTGGCAGATGATTTCTTTAGTTTGTCGAAATAAGTTTCAATGTTATGATCGAATCTATGTACGAGTACATTGTACACACATTCATAATCTCCATCACGTTATTTCCGATTATAAACTTGGAATCGCTGTTGATAGCATCCCGGGACGAATTACATAAATATTCGCACTTACGTTAATGAATTACATTCTTCAATTAACCGGTTAGGTCCACTAATGCAGAAGATACTAAATAAATATTGTACGCTAATTTCCATATCCGTTGTGATAACAAAGTAGGTACATATTATCTACGATAATTTTTCTGAAGCTTTTGGAGAGATAATTAAATAATTTTTATGCTACTATATTACAACAATACCCGTATACAGTGTCCTAAATTTATCGCACAATTGATTTAGTTCGTTTGGAAATAACGAAATTAAGTTAACGAATCTTTCATTTGCCCCCCCCCCCCTGAATTTTTTATTTTCATATATTATTATATATAACACATGTATATTTACATATAAAAATATATACATTCATAACATCTTGCCCCCCCCCCCCCCCCCCCGAGAGCGTATCAAGTAAATCTGTCAATAATATGAGTGGGACTTTATTATTTTTCGGGTAAAGTTTGGGATGTATAGTATTTAAAGACTGGGTGTAGCACGATTTGATAGATTGAACTATAGATCCATGCATCCTACGCAAATAATATCAAAACGAGTCCAATAAGTGTTAGAAAAAAGGAATACATCATAACCTAATACCATGGAGCTATATATAAAGGAGATGGCAGCACTCCGATTCTGTATAAAGCACAGTGAAGCATTTTGAAGTTTAAGCGACTGTTTTTGTATGGAGCGTTTCATGCCCGGTGGCAGTGAAATGCAAATATTAGCCTAGTATTTAAAGGTTGGGTTTTTTTTCTTTTCAATACCGCGGTTTAACATATATGGTATGTGAGTAAGATGCTGATAGTAGCATAGTGAATATCGCCGGTCCTTTGCGAGAAAACCTCCGGCTTCAAAACAGTCGCTGCAGGGCTTCTCCATTATACATATAGCTCTATGCCTAATACCATACATTGAAACATTTTTTTTTTAAGACAAACAGGCAGACTTTCTGACGGCCGATAAGCGGATTTGAAGTTCTTGGTCACCACTGAACATAAAAATATATAACTTTATTTCGTCCGAAGCTCCGTTCTATACATTAATTAATTTAATTAATTAAAAATATAATAGTTAAAATAAATAGACCATAGAAGTAAAAAAAAATCTGCCATCAGTCCGGGCGCAACTTCATTATTTTTTCCGGTAGAAGTTCGGAACGCTTTCAATTCTGAGATGCGGTTTAGGTTACTATGTAACTGAAAACCTATCAAAAAGTTTGGGAAGCGGTTAGAATTGGGTGTAACATATGAATAAGAAAAAAAATTAAAAATAGGTGATTATTAAAAAAGCCCATGGAAGTGAAAAGATATTCGATAACTGTTGGCAGATTTTTTCTAGTGCAATTGGTTTGTTAGATATCGTAACTTAAACATTTTCACCCTCCACCCCAGTACGCAACTGCCCCACTCAAAAATTTAATTCCGATCTATTCTCCTAGTGTCAATTTTACTCTCATTTGAGATAATTTCATGCGCGAGCTAACGCGAATGGGCCCTGTACACACGCGCCCCGCGCTAACGCGCATCGGTCAATGCGAGTGAAGGCGCGTGTGTACTTGAGGCATAAGATATTCACATTAGTTCACTGTGCATTTCATTATTAACGTTCTTAGTACTGGTTTTACAGTACTGAACATTTTAATTACATCTGAATTCTGAAAAATACCAGAATGGATACCGTCAGACTTAATTCGATCAGAAAAAAACATAATTTCCACATTCAATCTTACAATCTTGTCTTTTCTATAATTTTTTTCAAAGACTGTATCGGAATTCCATTATTACTTATAACCTAGTTTTGAAGAAATTAAGACGAATAGTGATAGCAAATAAGACCTATTATTATTTACTTCCATAGAGGTATATGTATAACGGAGATAACGTGCAGCGACTTTTTTGAAGCCGGAGGTTTTCTCGCAAAGGACCGGCGATATTCACTATGCTACTATCAGCATCTTACTCACATACCATATATGTTAAACCGCGGTATTGAAAAGAAAAAAAAACCCAACCTTTAAATACTAGGCTAATATTTGCATTTCACTGCCACCGGGCATGAAACGCTCCATACAAAAACAGTCGCTTAAACTGCAAAATGCTTCACAGCGCTTTATACAGAAACGGCGCTTTGCGATCTCCATTAGTTATATACCTCTTTGGGTACTTCCAACAATCAAAAACAAAAATGTGGACAGAAAAACAAAGCTCCAACTATACAAAACAATTACAAGACCTGTGCTAAGCTCTGGCAGCGAAACGTGGAGGCGTCCGAAAAATTAGTTAACGTGAGGGAAGACTCGATCTGGAGAATACGATACAATAGAGAATTGTATGCAATTTCCGATAATCCAGAAGTATCGATCTTCATAAAAAACTACAATGGGCTGGGCTCATAGAGCTATATATATAATGGAGATGGCGTGCAGCGACTTTTTTGAAGCCTCAGGTTTTCTCGCAAAGGACCGGTGATATTCACTATGCTACTATCAGCATCTTCCTCACATGTATGTTAAACCCCGGTATTGAAAAGAAAAAAAGCCCAACCTTTAAATACTAGGCAAATATTTGCATTTCACTGCCACCGGGCATGAAAGGCTTCATACAAAAACAGTCGCTTAAACTTCAAAATGCTTCACAGTGCTTTATACAGAAACGGCGCTTTGCGATCTCCGTTAGTTATAGCTCTTTGGCTGGGCTGGTCATGTGGAGCGGATGGATGACGGAAGAATAACCAAACGCACACTAAAGGGAAAAGTTTATGGACAAAGACCAGTTGGAACACCACGAAAGCGCTAGGAAGACTCTATTGAAGTAGACAGCAAATCACTTCTAAGATGCAAAAACTAGAGGATTTTGATATTGATTTTTGGTCAAATGGCGCATTTCTACAGTGAAAACTGAAAAATTTGCCTAGATATCGTTAAAAAAATGTTAGTAACAAATGAATATAAAAAAATCCTACGTACCTACTCTCATATTTTAATTTTTAATAAATTGTACTTTATTATTTTGATAATAAAGTATTCAGTAATTAAGTTAGTATTAAGTAAATTTGCTACCAATAAATTTTTTTTCTACGTTTCATGACTAATATACACCAAAAAACCAAAAAAAAAATTTAGTCCGTCTGTGCGCCATAAGCCGTCCGCAAAACGTTTGAAAGCTTATAGTCCTCAAAGTCTTTGATCCACTTCTACAGTGAAAAGTGAAAAATATTCCTTAATATCGTCAGAAAATTTTTAATAACTCTCATATTTTTATTTTCAATGTATATTTAAATATATATTCAAAATTTCAAGTGAATCTGTTGAAAATTGCCTCAGTATGTTTCCGGCCAACTTGAAAAATGCAGTTTTGAGAGAAAGGCGTTTGTAGTTTTCAGTACTAGAAAATAGCCGTGTATAAATTTCAAAACTGAGTACTTACAGATTTTTCCAGGCCATAATCTTTTGGGACATCATTTTTAGAGTACCTTGGGTCCCTTAATTTAAAATAAAAAAAAAATCGGTTTTCCGAAAATTCTAGAGTGGCCTAACCTTTTAATTTTCTGGTAACTGCAATTTTTTAAATTTCTATGTGTGATAATTGGAAGTAAATAACTAGCTCATTCAAAAGTCGCTAAATATAAGTCCAGTACTAAATTATATTTTAAAGAGTAGTACATACGACTATAACTTTCTCCACTAGCATCTTCTTTCCTCCAGCTAATGTTTGTATGACCGGATCGTTAGAAATTAGAAATTATTGCTAAGTTGCAGCTAGGCTACACTTCATATGATTAATGTAATTATGAAAATTCTATTAAGAAATCATAAAAATAATATCTATTATGAAGTTGTGAAGAATATAGGAAAATTGTACCCGAAGGTATTAACATAATCCAATAATTCTGCGTGCAACTAGACAATATTGGCGTCGACTTCACAAAGCGATAGACTGCTGTCTGTTTGACACAAATAATTTATTTTTGTCGGCCCAGGGTCACAAAATTCAATTGTAAAACCGAAAAGACATTGCTGATTGCTCTACTCTGTGATACATGAAACTGAATTGAACGTACTATGACTTTATTTTCACTCTTACAGCAGGCACAATTTTATATCATTTGCAGAGGCAGATATGCCAAAAAGGAATCAAAATCATATATAAAATAAATGAGTCATTAAGTCCAGTCTATATTGTTAGCAACAAATATCTCATAATTCATAGCTTGTAGAAAGTTTGAACGAAAAATAGTGTGCGAGAGAATATTTCTAGCTACACTGCTGTGTGCGTGGTGCGTCTCACAATAATTGTGCAAGCTAAGAAATTCTTCAAAGCAAAAATATTGGCACGGATTTTTTTTCGTATTTTTGAACAAAACATTCGAGACCAAAAATATTGCGAAAATACATAGACCATAGATTTACATATATTTAAAAAAAAATGCTAGCACTTTGGTCTATGGCCCAGTTGATGGTCACCTCTCCCATATCCTATCCACACATTTGCCAGCTAAATGGCTAACTCGCTCTAGAGAAACAGACCATAATAATGACCGAAGCCAAATTGGGGAAGGAATGTTATACTTTGGTCGCAGGCGGTAGAAGTCATTGAGGTGTTTTGAGAAAACTGTCTTGAAGTTCATCACCATCATCATCATCGCAGAGAGAAGCTCTACATCTCAGTATCAAAATCGTCTTGTTCACCCATCGTCTATTCGCCGCCATCCAGATCGCAATCCCGAAACTGCCTGAAACAAAATATTTGTACGCAAATAGCACGATAGGTGCCAATATAGAACCCACTGGCACATTAGCAGCGATTCAGTTCAGTCGGCATGTTCCCGTCTCAGAGCGATGTATGGACGAATTTTTCTTTCAGGAAATGTGTTTTGTACGTTTTACTGGTCCGATTTTCCGCTTTTTTAACATTTAGATCTTCACACTCCACCAGCACTACCCCCGCTACTCATCATTCTTTCTTAGCAAACATCTTGAATTCCGTGTGATGCGCATCACTTGCGTCACTGAAAAACTGTTGAGCGACTCTGACGGTATTTGTAACTTTTTGTTTTCTTTTTTTCATAATTTACCCAGTGTTTAATTTTAGATTGTATGAAAATTCCCAAAAGAAAGAAAAAAACAACAGGAAAAGTCTCAAAAAGAAAGAAAAACCAGCGAATCTAGGTAAAATATTGGCCGCACTGAAAAGTTGTTACGAAACATTCCTTGGAGGAATTTTTTTCGGGTTTTCTGAGTTTATTTTTCGGTTTTTCATTATTTTCACGTTCTTAATATTTGTGAGATACTAAGATACGAGATATCAACGCTACGTAACTTTGGGCGGCTGCAATTCATCTTTTGAGTAATATGTAGAAAAAGTAATAATAATTTTCCTATTTTCATTTTTAAAAGAATGATGGACATGACCAGTTCTACTTAATGCGGGGTAATGGAACAAAATATTTAACACAGCTGCGATTTGAAGATGAACTACTTTCGTTTTATTATTTTTTAAGTAATCTATCATTTCCCATCATTTCACAGACTCAAGAAAAATGTTTGGGCATTTCTGGTTTACTAAATACATAATATGTAAGTAGTACATTATATCCACATTTATTAAAAAAAAACGTTTGCTTAACGATTTGTGCATTTTTTTTAAAATATTCAATTTACACAATTTTAGTTTAGTTTAGAAACGTATTTAAAATTATAAAAAATATTTCAGCACACGGAATTTACAGGGTTTCTGTAATTTAAATATTATGAATAAAAATAATTTGATTGCATATTATTTATAATTATGTAAATAATTATTTATTGAAAAATGTTACAAATTATGGTAGATATCATCAATATTGCATTCATTTTGAAGATTGAATAATAGAATAAAAAACAGTCACTCAATTCCAGGCCCTGGCACAGGATATCATCAAAGTTGGGGTTCGACTAGTTCGACTAGTTCGAAAAATCACTGCATTCACAGCTTGATCTTCATCAATGCTCAAATTATTATTATATTTTCTAAGGACCAGTTTCACAGTCTAGGTTTAAACCAAAAATTTGTTTTAAACTTAGGAATTTGTTCGTGAGATCCTAAGTTTAAACCAAATTTTTGTTTTAAACTTCGACTGTGAAACCGGCCCTAAGAGATTTAAATCAGAATCTGATGAATTTGACGGTCTAGTTTGTCACAAGGTCATTCCATCAAAAATCGCAAAAAAAGACCAATTTTGTGACCTTACCATCTCCAATTTTTTTGAAAATTTTTTGCTTGAAGAACTAGTAAAAAGAAAAATATGCTTTAAATTTTTTTTTTCTCTCTCATTTTTTTTGTTAGTTATAGTATGTTAAATTTTTCGCAAAAATAGTGTCCAAGTCCTCTTTGAAAATTCATATCTCTGTTAGTTTTTATCATAAAATAATAAAAAAGGACTTATTTTAAAGGGGAAGGTTGTCACAAAATAAGAAAAATATAAATCAAATTTATCCTTAAATTTTTTTTACAAGGATAACGATTTTGTCTTTTATCCTTGAATATCTTAAAATGCCAATTTTTTTTTCTTTTATTTCTTGTACTTTGTGTATTATACTGTTTTTCAAAGCATATCAAAAAATCAACTTGGGGCCTCAATGGGATCGGGGTAAAAAAAATCGAAGAACATCAGTGTTTCTCAATTTACTTTATAGACAAAGGGTCACTCCATCAAGAATCGCCAATAGTGTAACCTTACCATCGCCAATGCCTTTGAAAATTTATGTACTCGAAGAATTAGTGAAAAAAAATATAATTTAAATTTTTTGTTTCTATCTCATTTTCTTTAGTAGTTATAGTATGTTAAAGATTTCGCATAGAAGATAGCCAAGTCTTCTTTGAAAATTCATATCTCTGGTAATTTTACTTTATTATTTTTTAATAATAAAGTATTGTGATCGACCTGAAATTTCAAAAAAATTTGCTACCCTGAAATTTTGTATTTTCACGTTTAAG
The DNA here is from genome assembly GCA_949128065.1 of Beris chalybata. NCBI lineage: Eukaryota > Metazoa > Arthropoda > Insecta > Diptera > Stratiomyidae > Beris > Beris chalybata. The sequence goes on from OX421897.1 coordinate 93,098,170, forward strand.
GACTAGTAGACCCCAAAAAAGCAATAAAAAAAATTTCCGTCTGTACGCCGCCCGTACGCCGTATGCCGTACGCAAAAATAGTTTGAAGGCGCGTAGCTCCCAAGCCCGTTGAGGTATTATCATGAAATTTTTATGGTGGGTAGGTTGGGTGAACCTCTACGGCTGGTATCTTTTAGAAGGGTGTGGGTATGACGAGGAAGGAGTAGAGAGGGTTTTAGGCGAAAAATTTAGGTTTCTAGATCTCAGCAACCGCTTACGCTAGGAGGCTGAAACTTAGAATTTCTATAGAACTTTGATAGTGAACCCATTTGCAAAAAAATTGTCGATATGGGTGAAGGGGTGTGGGAGTGGGGGGAAAATAATTCGTCCGAAACGCGAAATGCCGGGATCGACACATTCCAAAAACCATATCTCCTAAACCGTTGATGGCACCAAATTCAAACTTAACAAATATCTGTACCTATACTATGAAAAAAGATTGAAAAGAAATTTTTGAGTGGGAGTAGTGGCGTACGGGGGTGGGGGGTGAAAAACTTTAGATTACGATATCTCACGAACCAATTGCTCTATTGAAATGAAATTCGGTTTGAGTAGAAAGGTCGACAAATAAAGATTGCTCAAAGTAAATTTTTTTAAGGGGGTGGTGGAACATGGAATATAATAGATAAGAAATTTTCAAAAACATCACGTTTTATATTTTAAGAACAGTATAAGATAGATGCTCAAATTTTTTACCAGACGTAGGCCCAATAGAACCCTAGCAGAGAAAAATGTTTTCGGGGATGTGGGTGTAGAGGGTGGGGGTGGGGGAGGGTGAGAAGGAAAAAGTTCGATGTTTATATCTTAAGAACCGGTATAATGATAAAAAGCTGAAACTTGGTATTTAGATAGAGCTATAGTAGTGGCATGCTAGAAAAATATAATTTTTTATAGGGGTAGTATAATACGGGGGTGGAGGGTGTTTTTCCTAACTATGGAACAGCTTATGATAGAAAGTTGAAGCTCGGTGTGTATATGTAAATCAACTAGAAAAGTAATTTAGATTAAAAAAAAATTCGAATATTATATATATTATTGTTGCTTGGCGCCATTGTATATATTGGCGTTCGGAAGTGGGGGCAAAAAAAAGTTTCAGTCAAAATAAAATGCATATATTTTCACGATTTTCGTCATATCTACCAGGTCTTCCACAATATTGAATTCACTATTATTCTACGGATTCTTCATATGAATACCTAGAAAGTGTTTTCAAGATTTTTTGAAAATTGACCCCTAAGGGGGTGTAATACTTTTTCATAAATTCTTCCATATCTCTCAGGTCTGATTAGATATCAAATCATCATCAATCACTTCACTTCCACGAACTGGTTTAACAATCACCTATTTTTAATTTTTTTCGTTTTTCAACCCCTAGACCGGATCCCGAAGTATGACCCAATAATGTTATTCATACATTACGCCCTATTCTAACCGCTTCCGCACATTTTTTTAGTTTATTAGTCACATAGTAACCTACACCGCATCTTAGAATTGAACGCGTTCCGAACTTCTGCAGGAAAAACAATAAAGTTGCGCCTAGATTGTTGGAAGATTTCTTGTCCTGAAAAATAAAATACTGCTTATTTTAAAGATTTTTATTTGAAAGTTGCTCTAGTATAAAAATAATACGAATAAAAATTATCCTTGAAAGTTTTTTTTTCAAGAATAAGGATTTTGTATTTTGTCCTTGAATATCTCAAAAAGCCAAACATTTTTTTCTTTTATTGTTTTATGTTTAGTGTATTATACTGTTAATCAAAACAACTTCAAAGCATGATGAAAGATAATTGTTTAATACGCATCTCATCTCTATATGGTTATTTTTTACCTTTGGAATAAATTTTGATATATAACAGCATTTAAAAATCTGTATGTTTTATTTTACAATTCTTTACAAATTTAAGGGGCGCCACTGAAAATCTGCACCAGGGCGCCAAACGCCAACGGAAAGGCACTGATGTTATTGACTATTTACAGTAATTTCTTAAAGCGATTAAAACTAAAATAGCGGCTGTGCAGCGTTTTTTGCGATGACGTCACGTTTTTCGGAATCCAGGACCGGACACCTAGCGCCTGTAATTTTTGAATTATGATAAGCTAGTACATTTATTTCGATTACATATAACAACAGCCACATTTTTTCGATAATTTGATTTTTAGCCAAATGGCGCACTTCTAAAGTAAAAAGTGTGAAATTTGCCTAAAAAATTGTTAATAACAAATGAATTAAGCAATATTAAAAAAAAATCGTACGTACTGATGGACAATATTGTTTTAGAGATATGTTCCAAATTTCAAGTGAATCGGTTGAAAATTGTCTTAGTTATGTTTCCGGCCAGCTTGAGTTTTGAGATAAACGCGTTTGAAGTTTTGAGTTGTAATAAATCATGAGTAATTTTGCAATATGCCTTGTACTAAAATTCAAAAAACCGAGTCCTTAGGGACTTTATTCGGCCATAATCTTTAGGGACAGCATTTTTGAGGTCCTAGGGAGCCATTAAAAATAGTATAAAAAAAAATCGATTTTTCGAAAACTGTAGAGTGCATAACGCCTTAAAGAAATTGTCTTTTCAGATTATCAGCCGCATTATAACATGAACCACAACTAAATTTTAAACGCGTTCTGTACCAAAAATAACAATAAATACAGTACAATCTCGATAATTCATATCCCGTTAATTCGTAAATCCCGCTAATTTGAAATAAACTTCTGGTCCCTTGGAAAAATCGTGGTTATTTGTAAAAATACAATACATTTTGGTCCCCTCAGTAATTCGTAATTATTTTCCTACTCGAGCTTCAATTAAACGTCTTATAATTCGTAAGTCGGTTGTAATAATCCCATTTATTCGGAAAAAAAAATGTCCCTTCCCACTCTTCAATTCTCTAAATCATGTTTGTTTGCGTCATTTTATGACGACAAATGGTGTAAGTGACGATGTTTTCTTTGTAATTGCCACCCTGGACAATGCGATCGATCGTGTCAAAAATCCCTCTATCAGCAAAAAATAACTGATTTCTTTTCCATGTTAACGTTTTTTTTAACAAGGATAACAAAGTACATATGTACCTATATATGTCCATAATTTACTTTATGTTTTTCATTAAACGTGTGTATTTTGTATTGTACATACTATATGTATGTTTCGTTAATCTGAATTTTTCCCTTTTTTAATAACCAATAATTCGCAATCCCGCTATTTCGAAAATCTCGATAATTCGTAATAAACCTTAGGTCCCTTGACACTACGAATTATCGGGATTGTACTGTAATTGGTATTGCGGTGTATTTAATATGCAGATTATTTTCTTTTGGGGCTCTACAGTTTGCACAGCATGGAGCTATCAGACAGTAGTTGATTGTTTGGCCAAACTTTCCCCAGTTCCTAAACTGCCCCTTCCTGCAATTCATCCCATCGAAATCCTTAAAAACTGTATTGTACGTTGCGCATTTAAGGGTAACTTGTATTAAATGAAATATCTCAAAGGTACTGATTTATAAATGGTTAACCGACAATAAATAGAGTCTTACGACATATATCTGGAATGTATGAACAGATTATTTAAATGTAAATATTTTCACATTTAAATTTAATCTCCTACTTTTGCCAATTTATTATTATTTATACAACAAGAAATTAATCATTTGTAGAATGCATCAGACTTATGCTTTGTTTATCCGGGCATATCTCTTATAATAGCCCAATTTTTTTTGCTTAATGTCTATTTTATATTTTTTGGTGTAAAAATAGCTCAAAACGCAGTTAAAAATCAATTTGGCCATTTTACTTTATTATTTTAATAATTAAGTATTGTGATTGATTTTTTAAAAAAAAAAATTTGCTACCCTTAAAATTTTTATTTTCACGTTTCATAACTAGTAGACGCGAAAAAAGCAATAAAAATTTTCAGTCCGTCTGTCCGCCGTACGCCGTACGCCGTACGCCGTACGCAAGATCGTTTGGAGGCTCGTAGCTGCCAAACGCTTTGAGATATTAAATTGAAATTTATTTAACGAATAGACGGGGTAGGCGCCTTGAAGTGACCAAATTTTTAGGGGTGGGGGTGTGAGGGGGAAGGAGGGGGAAGTGTTTCAGACCGAAAATTTTGCTTTCCAGATCTCAGTAACTTCTTATGTTAGGAAGCTGAAACTTGGAATTTCTATAGAGTTCTGATAGTAGACCCATTTGCAGAAAAATTGTCAATATTGATCAAGGGGTGTGGGAGTGGGGGGAAATGTAATGCGTCCGGAACCCAAAAAAGGTGAGATAGACACATTCTAAAATCCATATCTCCTAAACCGTTAATGGCACACCATTCAAACTTAAAACATATTTGTAGGTATACTAGGAGAACAGAATGAAGAAAAATTTTGGGTGGGGGAAGTTGTGTATGGGGGTGGGGGTGAAAAACTTAAGATTACGATATCTCATGAACCAATTGCTCTAGAAAAATAAAATTTGGTTTGGGTGTAAAGGTTGACAAAAAAAGATTGATCAAAGTAAAATTTTTTAAGTGGGAGGTGGAGCATAGAAGTGGAGGGGATGAGAATTTTTCAAATCAAACACATTTCATATCTCAAGAACAGTTTAAGATAGATGCTTAGAATTTTTACCAGAAGTAGCGCTAATTAAACCCTAGTAGGGAAAAAAGTTTTGGGGTTGAGGGTGAAGAGGGGGAGGGTAGGGGAGGGTGAAAAGGAAAAAGTTCCGATGCTTATATCTTGAGAACCTGTAATGATATAAGCCTTAAACTTGGTATTTAGATAGAGCTATAAAAGCGGAATGTTGGAAAAATTAAACTTTTTTTAGGGGTAGTATGCTACGGGGGTAGGGGGTGTTTTTCCTAACTATAAAACGGTTTATACTAGAAAGTTGAAACTCGGTGTGTATATGTAAATCAACTAGAAAAGTAATTGTGATAAAAAAATTTGAATATTCATTGGCGTTTAGAAAGGGGGGCAAAAAAAATTATTTGTAAATATATTATATATAAAATGCAAATATTTTCACGATTTTCGTCATATCTACTAGGTCTTTCCAAATATTGAATTCATTTTTATTCTACGGATTCTTCGTATGAATACCTAGAAAGTGTTTTCAAGGTTTTTTGAAATTCGACCCCTAAGGGTAGTGTGGTACAAGTGGGGGTGTTTTTCCTATATATGGAACGGCTTAAGCTACAATGTTGAAACTCGGTGTGTATATGTAAATCAACTAGAAAGGTAATTGTGATAAAAAAAAATTTGAATATTCATTGGCGTTTAGAAGGGGGGGGGGGGGGGCAAACAAAAATATTTGTACATATAATATATATAAAATGCAAATATTTTCACGATTTTCGTCATATCTACTAGGTCTTTCCAAATATTGAATTCATTTTTATTCTACGGACTCTTCGTATGAATACCTAGAAAAAGGTTTTCAAGGTTTTTTGAAATTCGACCCCTAAGGGTAGTGTGGTACAAGTGGGGGTGTTTTTCCTATATATGGAACGGCTTAAGCTACAATGTTGAAACTCGGTGTGTATATGTAAATCAACTAGAAAAGTAATAGTGATAAAAAAAAATTTGAATATTCATTGGCGTTCAGAAGAGGGGGGGGGGGGGCAAAAAAAAATATTTGGAAATATAATAAATATAAAATGCATATATTTTCACGATTTTCGTCATATCTACTAGGTCTTTCCAAATATTGAATTCATTTTTATTCTACGGATTCTTCGTATGAATACCTAGAATGTGTTTTCAAGGTTTTTTGAAATTCGACCCCTAAGGGTAGTGTGGTACAAGTGGTAGGTGTTTTTCCTATATATAGAACGGCTTAATACAATGTTGAAACTCGGTGTGTATATCTAAATCAACTAAAAAAATAATTTTGAATAAAAAAAACGAATATCTATTGGCGTTCAGAAGGGTGCAAAAAAAATTATCTGTGAAAATAGAATACATATTTTCCCACGATTTTCGACATATCTACTACCTCGTCCCAAATAATGAATTTAATTTTATTCTATGTATTCTACATATGAATACCAATACAGTGTTTTCAAGATTTTCTGAAAATTGACCCCTAAGGGGGTGTAAAGTGATTGTGTACTTTTTCATAAACTATTCCATATCTCTCAGATCCAATCAGATTTTCACTTCCATGATCTTGTTCTTTTTGATAGGTTTTCAGTCAAATAGTAGCCTACACCGCATTTCAGAATTGAACGCGTTCCTTACTTCTGCCGGAAAAATAATAAAGTTACGCCCAGATTGTTGGCAGATTTTTTACTTTATTATTTTAATAATTAAGTATTGTGATTGATTTTTTAAAAAAAAAAATTTGCTACCCTCAAAATTTTTATTTTCACGTTTCATAACTAGTAGACGCGAAAAAAGCAATAAAAATTTTCAGTCCGTCTGTCTGCCGTACGCCGTACGCCGTACGCCGTACGGCATCCGCCGTACGCAAGATCGTTTGGAGGCTCGTAGCTGCCAAACGCTTTGAGATATTAAATTGAAATTTTTTTAACGAATAGATGGGGTAGGCGCCTTGAAGTGACCAAATTTTTTGCGGTGGGGGTGTGAGGGGGAAGGAGGGGGAAGTGTTTTAGACCGAAAATTTTGGTTTCCAGATCTCAGTAACCCCTTATGCTAGGAAGCTGAAACTTGGAATTTCTGTAGAGCTCTGATAGTAGACCCATTTGCAGAAAAATTGTCAATATTGATCAAGGGGTGTGGGAGTGGGGGGAAATGTAATGCGTCCGAAACCCAAAAAAGGTGAGATAGACACATTCTAAAATCCATATCTCCTAAACCATTAATGGCACACCATTCAAACTTAACAAATATTTGTAGTTATATTAGGAGAACAGAATCAAGAAAAATTTTGGGTGGGGGAAGTTGTGTATGGGGGTGGGGGGTGAAAAACTTAAGATTACGATATCTCATGAACCAATTGCTCTAGAAAAATAAAATTTGGTTTGGGTGTAAAGGTTGACAAAAAAAGATTGATCAAAGTAAAATTTTTAAGTGGGAGATGGAGCATAGAAGTGGAGGGGATGAGAATTTTTCAAATCAAACACATTTCATATCTCAAGAACAGTTTAAGATAGATGCTTAGAATTTTTACCAGAAGTAGCGCTAATTAAACTCTAGTAGGGAAAAAAGTTTTGGGGTTGGGGGTGAAGAGGGGGAGGGTGGGGGAGGTTGAAAAGGAAAAAGTTCCGATGCTTATATCTTGAGAACCTGTAATGATATAAGCCTTAAACTTGGTATTTAGATAGAGCTATAGTAGCGGAATGTTGGAAAAATATAATTTTTTTTAGGGGTAGTATGCTACGGGGGTACGGGGTGTTTTTCCTAACTATTAAACGGTTCATGCTAGAAAGTTGAAACTCGGTGCGTATATGTAAATCAACTAGAAAAGTAATTGTGATCAAAAAAAATTTGAATATTCATTGGCGTTTAGAAAGGGGGGCAAAAAAAATTATTTGTAAATATATTATATATAAAATGCAAATATTTTCACGATTTTCGTCATATCTACTAGGTCTTTCCAAATATTGAATTCATTTTTATTCTACGGATTCTTCGTATGAATACCTAGAAAGTGTTTTCAAGGTTTTTTGAAATTCGACCCCTAAGGGTTGTGTGGTACAAGTGGGGGTGTTTTTCTTATATATGGAACGGCTTAAGCTACAATGTTGAAACTCGGTGTGTATATGTAAATCAACTAGAAAAGTATTTGTGATAAAAAAAAATTTGAATATTCATTGGCGTTCAGAAGGGGGGGGGGGCAAAAAAAATATTTTTAAAAATAATAAATATAAAATGCATATATTTTCACGATTTTCGTCATATCTACTAGGTCTTTCCAAATATTGAATTCATTTTTATTCTACGGATTCTTCGTATGAATACCTAGAATGCATTTTCAAGGTTTTTTAAAATTCGACCCCTAAGGGTAGTATGGTACAAGTGGTAGGTGTTTTTCCTATATATGGAACGGCTTAAGCTACAATGTTGAAACTCGGTGTGTATATGTAAATCAACTAGAAAAGTAATAGTGATAAAAAAAAATTTGAATATTCATTGGCGTTCAGAAGGGGGGGGGCAAAAAAAAATATTTGGATATATAATAAATATAAAATGCATATATTTTCACGATTTTCGTCATATCTACTAGGTCTTTCCAAATATTGAATTCATTTTTATTCTACGGATTCTTCGTATGAATACCTAGAAAGTGTTTTCAAGGTTTTTTGAAATTCGACCCCTAAGGGTAGTGTGGTACAAGTGGTAGGTGTTTTTCCTATATATAGAACGGCTTAAGCTACAATGTTGAAACTCGGTGTGTATATCTAAATCAACTAAAAAAATTATTTTGAATAAAAAAAACGAATATCTATTGGCATTCAGAAGGGGGGCAAAAAAAATTATCTGTGAAAATGCATATTTTCCCACGATTTTCGACATATCTACTACCTCGTCCCAAATAATGAGTTTAATTTTATTCTATGTATTCTCCATATGAATACCAAGACAGTGTTTTCAAGATTTTCTGAAAATTGACCCCTAAGGGGGTGTAAAGTGATTGTGTACCTTTTCATAAAGTATTCCATATCTCTCAGATCCAATCAGATTTTCACTTCCATGATCTTGTTCTTTTTGATAGGTTTTCAGTCACATAGTAGCCTACACCGCATTTCAGAATTGAACGCGTTCCTAACTTCTGCCGGAAAAATAATAAAGTTACGCCCAGATTGTTGGCAGATTTTTAAGTAAATTTCAATTTTTTTCAGGTTAAATGAGATAGTGGTTTTTTATAGGGTTGGCCACAAACACAAATTACTAATTAATTTAAAATGTGAAAAATCAATTGATATCCCTTTTCAATTAGTTCGACATAAAAAATTATCCACTCAAGTTCAAGGCCGGAAAATATAAAAATAAACTCAGTTCACATACTTACATACATATTATGTATGACGTCAGCTTTATATTGGAATAAATCTTCTGTAAACAATCAAAATTTGATTCAAAAATAGCAGTTCAACTGAGACTTGAAGTTCATTATGGATTATTTTACGTTTCAATAGGTAGGTACTGTTAATAGATACTTTTTACTCACTCATAACTAATTGCGTTATTATTGTGTAGATATTCTAAAAGAAAATAATAACTTAAATCGAAAAAAGAAAATTTTCCCATTTAACCTATTGTTGACACATTCGGCAAATATTTCGTAAAATCGAAACATAAATAATTCCTGTAAGATTTTCTATTTTAGAATCTCATCTCCCCGTTCGCAATAGAGAATGTGAAATTTAATGCTGTTTTTGAAGGCTTTCAAATTTTCGTGTGCCATGTTTAGAAATTCCATTTCATGGAAGTTCGCGTTTTCAATATCGACGTGCTGCTAATTAAAATATTTAATGTTAGAGTTTGATTGGTGTGATGTATTTTGCTATGTGTGAAGCAATCGTTTACTACAGAACATCCAGTTCACGTAAAATCTGTCGGCGAAGTTAGAAAAAGAAGGCCCGTTCATACGATGTTCAGTTACGTTCTAACTGTAACTTTCCCTGACCTATTTTCATACAAAACATCCGATTAAAGTTACAATTAGAGTTTAACTAGATCATTATAACGGCTCTAAGAGTTTTACACACACATTTTCAAATGAAAAATGGGTTGTCTAATTAAAAATTGAAATATGTATGTAGTATGTATAGTATAATATATAAGTGGGTTAGCTTAGGTTAGGTTAAGCTAGATTAGGTGCATTAGGTGCATAGAGCAACCAAACACATAAACCGCCAGTGGGTCAGTTTTGATCCCACATATACGGGGAAATGTACGCGTGTACCCAACAGCACATCTTAAGTGAATCACGCCTTACAAAACCTAGTCATGAAAATCGAGAAATCGATTTCGGACAAGATAATAGCGGTGGGTCTACTTCTTAGATATCAAAGGGGATATCTAAGAAGTAGATATCAAAGGGGCTTTTGACAACACTACTATCTACTATCTATTCTGTTGCACAGAAGCAGAAAAATAACTTCGACACTAGTCGACTCAACAGTCACTATCACAGATGTGAAAGGCTGTTCACAGGGTGGGGTACTATCACCCATCCTCTGGTGCTTAGTAGTGAAGGACCTTCTTCAAGATCTAACAAATTCCAGACTAACGGTAGAGGATAACGCAAGGATGGAAAGGTCGTCACCATCCTTGTTAAAGGTAAATATGAGGAAACGGTGAGAGATCTAATTGAGAATACCTTAAACCACACCCAGAGAAATTTTTAGTAATATTTTCACTATTTTGATAGTTGATGCCTGAAAATATGAAAATAACTATAAATCGATTTAAAAATAGTAAAATTCTTAACTTCTACTATAAAACTAGTTAAAGTTTTCAAACTATTGTTTCACCATTTTATAGTTAAAATTTTATTATAAAATTTTTTGAAATCAATTATAAAATAGTTAATGTTTCACTTTACTTTACTTTATAGTAAGTTTAACTACTAAGTAGTGAAATTTTGCTACACATTAGCACTTTTCAACAAATTTGTAGTTAATGCTTACTTTTTCGTAGTAACTTCGACGCTCGGTTGTTTTTGCATTTACGTGAATTTGCTAGACGCGCGTGCACGTAAACTAAAATTCAGTTTTTCATTGAAATTACTTTAATTAATCCTTACGAGTATGTGTGAAATAACAAGTGAAGATGTCATTGAATTACGATGTCGGGAACGAGATATTACAAGAAAGTGAACACGTTGAGTTGACTACAAGTACTACAAGTCTTTTGGAATTACTGACTTCCTGAGAAATTTGCCATTTTTACAACAGATTTATTGGTAAGCAAGTGAATATCTATTTTAGAATTATTAATAGGTATAGTATTTTACTTTTTAATTTTTTAAAGAACTCTATTTGAACCTGCTTAAAATTTCTTGATTTGTCGGATATACGGTAAATTTTAGGAGATTCGGATAATTCGTTCGGAGTACGTAAAACTGAAAGGAAATCTAAAATTGTAGAGAAAATCTGACATAAATTTTCGGGCAAGTAATAATGTAGAATTAAAGTAATAATGATAATTTTCGCATACAATTTAGGGATATCCAGAGCCAATAGCGGATGAAGAAAGAGTACTGTATCTGCCCCTTCGCGAATTTCTTCTTGGTTGTAAGATGCCGATGCACAGCCAAGTTCTTCAAGAGATTGTACTCGAGATGGAAAAAATTTAGTAATTATTATATATGTGGGTACCTATATATATTGTAGCTTTTTTAGTGGTGTTTAGTTTTTTTTAATGAAATATATATTAATTTATTTGCATACATAAATGTCTTTTATTCTTTCTAAGAAACAGATAAGTTATTGTTTTAGGTTGTGAAAATTTTTGGTTCGAGTCAAATGTGTAATTTATGTTTTCATCGTGATTTTTGCTTGCAAATTTAAAAATCAAAGTACCTGAATCAGCGATATAGGGTATCTAAATATATATATTTATACAAAAAAATGCAAGTGTAATATATATTTATATATTCTAAAATACTTCGAGTTTAACTACCTTATAGTTAAAGTTACTAATTAATCTGTCAATTATTGACTATTCGAAAATACCAAAAAATGGTTGTTATTAAAAAAAAATAATTAACTCTTACTATTTAATTGTTATTTATTTACTTTTACAGTTGACTATTTTTCTTGTTAAAATATACTAATTTTGAACTAGTTTTATGGTAAGCTGAATTTCAACCATGAAAATCGTTAAAAAATTGTTAAATTTGCTATTTTGTCTCTGGGTGCAGGTAGCAACCTGGTGCACTAAAGCAGGATTGAATATCAACCCAAAGAAAAGCATAATTGTAGCTGACTAAACTACAGAGACTGGCATGGCTGGGAACACCCAGCGATTACTGAGGCGATGCGTGCCACTTCCACAGCTGCCTTAGAGGTGCTTCTCAACCTAGCACCTCTACACCTAGAAATACAGAAAGCAGCTAGGTTCACCACGAACAAACTTTTGAGCTTGGAGAACGAGTCAGAACGCAAAATAGCTTGCCCACCGTCACAATAGGCCCAACTGTGGCTTCAGTGATAGAGGTTAACCATACCAACCTCTCTTTCCAATCTAATCTCGGTGAAACACCTCGCCAGCCTGACAAAAAAAGTTTTTCTAGGTTGATGTTTTCGAATTCACCCAAGTCCATTGCGAAAAGCAGGTACCTAAAGTACGTTAGTTGTGTTTTTGTTGTTGTCATTGTTCATCTTGGACCCACGAGTAGCGCGTGAAAGGGATGGTCAGGTCACCCAGAGCAGCAGAGCACCGCATTACCATGGGAAGCCAGGGGTCCGGTGTCTGGAGTCTACCGTTCTCGACTTATCTTAAGCTAGCAAACTTGTTGATCGATTAGCGTTTACCAAGAATTGCCAACTTGGAGGTTCCCCAGCTCGGCCACTTGGAGCTTACACCGTCAGATTTGCTGTCCCGAAGCCAAGCCGACTCCCACCCTTTTTCTATCGGGGTGTCATAAATATAGGGTCTACCAATAAGTATGATAGCATTTTTATAGCTCATGGCGGACATATTAAAATTTCAAAATTTGCGATCTGCTGTCAGTTCTCATCTGTAAGGTTTGCTATTTCATCATGAATCGTTTCACGTTCCCAAGCATTTGGAAATATTCAAACAAATATTCTATCAAAATTCGAGAAGTTTTGTTGCTACTCAAAGAGCACTTCGTGCAAAATATCGTCGTCATTCTGCTCCTTGTGAGTTCAAAAGTTGGATACTGAATTTACTCTACACAATAGTAAGCCACTAATACGACACAAAGACAGCCCAGCGCAACTTGCTATACAGGGGGCCTTACAATGGAGCTATTGCGTGAATCGGTAATTTCACGAAATTCCTAACAACTGGCCACCAAGATTTTGTGATTTAACACCACTGTACTATTTTCTTCTTTCTTTTACAGCCTTACACCTAAAAACCCTGGAATCTTGAGGAGCTCGAAGCTAACATTCGCAGCACCATAGCGGCCATACCATTCGGAATAATGCACAGAGTCATCGAAAATTACCGTGACCGGATCAAACAGCGCAAGAAAGGCCGGGGTAGTAATTTAAACGACATTCTGTTTAAATAAAAAATAGTATAACATATAGGTATACCAATCAAATCATTCTAAAACTTTTTTGATCGAATTTACTATGTTTTATTTCAATTTTAAAACCTATCGTTCTTATTGGTAGATCCTATAAGTAGGACTGGCCCTACAAGCTACAAGTCGGCAGTTGGGCGAGGCCCTGCCAACGCAACACCATAAAAAAACACTGTCCAGAAACCTGGATTGGCTTTGGAAAGGATTGGATAAATGGGAACAACACCGCAAACAAAAAATGGAGTAATCTTTTGGATTTTGGAATGTTCGATAACTATGTAGGACAGGAGCTCTGAAAGAACTCCTCGAAGAAGTGGCACAACAAAACATCAATATATGTAACTGCCCTCCAAGAAACGAAATGGCTCGGTAACGAAATCATGGACATGAGATTGCACACAATTTTTACAAGTGGAAAACTGTCGGGAAACAGAGAGTTTGGCGTTCCTTTTGTCGTTGACAAAAAACTTAAGCGGCAGATCATGAGTTTCAAACCAATAACCGAAAGATTGTGTGCAATCCGAATAAGAACTAAATTTGTCGAACGTCTTATTGATTTTGCAAGCAGCAAAAATACCATAGTAAGCTCTACAGTCTACATACTTCCCTCATCGCGATATTGACAAACGAACATAGGCGTCACCAGATGGGCATACAATCAAATAGATCACGTTAAAATTGAGAAAAGGGCTGATTTTAATATACTTGATGTACGAACCCTCCGCGGTGCCAATTGTGACTTTGATCACTATCTAGTCAGACCTAAATATCGATGCCGATTAGCTTGTCGTGGAAATACGAAATCGAGTAGAGCTCATAAATTCGATATGGATAAGCTCAAAAACAAAACGGTGGTATAGACATGTCAAAACTGAATCAAAATTTATCACCAATATATGTACGAAAACGTTCAGAGAATGACAAAAGAGACTATATGGTCGAAAATACGAGATGGCATCAAATCCAGAATAGTTGTTTGTTTGCGCTTTCTTATACTATTCATCCGATTACAATGAAACTTCGCTGATATATTGAGCACACGCCCGCGAAGGTTTCTGCGTTAACAAAATCATTTTACAATTGGAGGATGGATGGATGGAGGATGGGGGATAGTGGATAGTGGATGGAGAATGGAAAATTAAGAATGGTGGATAGTTGATAGAGGATGGTGGATAGGGGATGGTGGATGGTAGATGGTAGATGTAGGATGGTAAAAGATGAATAGAGGATGGTGGATGGACAATGGTAGATGGTGGATAGAGGATTAAAGATGGAGGATGGAAGATGGAGGATGAGGGATGGTGAATGCTGGATGGCGGATAGAGGATGGGAGATGGAGGATTGTGGATAGAGGATGGAGTAACGGAATCAACGAGAGAAATGAGAGCAACGGGAATAACAGGAGCATCGGGAGAAACAGGAGCAACTAGAGAATCAGGACCAATAGTAGATAAACGATAGCAACGGGAGCAACAGGAGCAACGGGAGAAACAGGACCAATGGATCAACCGAGAAACGGGATCAACGGGAAAGACGGGAGTAACATAGCGATAGAACAACGTGAGCGTATAACGAGCGTAGCCGCGGTACGCGGCTTTTATTACATAAAATTAAACGTATTTGATTATTTGATTGCAATTACATCATTTATCTTAAACAAAGTGTTTTCAATGGAAAGTTTATTAATGCAACTAATGTTTTTCAAATGAAAAGGATTAATAGAATGGAATCCTAGAACTTGATAACTTATTATGAAACCCCCCCCCCCCCCCCTTCATACGGGCCTGGCTATATGATATTGTCTCATAACAATCATATCAGAAATCAAACGAAAAATTCGCTCACATTACTAAATGAAACAACGCGTTTGTTCTACACCGTCCTAAAATAATTTTCACCCCGCATTGAGATTAAATAATTCTGAATTTCAATAATAATGTTTGCGGTTCGCGCGGTGTATTATTTCGGTTTGCAGCAAGAATTCGAAAGATAAATTACATAATGTCGGTCGGTAAAAGCGAAGAACACTGCCAATACAACGAAACGTTGCTTGTATCTGGCAGATATTCAGATAGGCTAGATCAACCTGAAAATAATTTATAAATCTGTCGACGAAGGCGTTGTTTCGCCGACTTGAAGCCGAAATTTCGTTGCATTCGATTTACTACACATTCAACTATTCGGTATATTTTCTATAGCATATTTTTTATTTAACAGCCGACAGTTATCACTAAATCGTGTTTTCTTGAGGCAAAATATTTGGCAAGCCATAGTGCAAGTATCGCTTGAATTGAATGCACCTAGTCCAAACAATCAAATGGCAGATACCTGAACAAGACGTGCATTTTCCTTTTAATTTAATAATTTAAGATATGTGAAAAATTTTGGGTTCAACCTTTCATTACGGAAGAGAGCAAAGCATTTATTAATAAATGTATTTGTTGCAATCGAAATTGTTGCAGGACCGACAGATGAACAGGTTGTTGTAGCTTCTGTAGCATGTTCTTAACTTTTGTTGTGTGGATTAGTGCACTCTTGATTAAATCCGTAGAGACTAAAATTGTAATCCAAGCTTAGTTGTGATCTACAGGTAGTACATAATGTTTATAAGATTGTTGCTTTAACATATTTGTCAGTTTTACAAATCAATGTGTCCAGTTTGGAAAACCGAAAAAGGTTTTGGAAATGTTTTGTCAATGACCTAGACTTTTCGGCGCCCGGTGCAGTATACACTTCGACGCCCTAATCAATTTAAATAACAAATTTTTCACTAAAAAAAACAAAAATATTATATTACTTAACGGGGCTGCTCATTTGACGATTTTTCATAAAAATTCATGTACCTTTTTCTCAGGAACCGCTCAACTGATTTTAATCAAAGTTTGTACACTTATTATATTAGTAAATCGAATGCTACTAAATGAAGCAATTTCAAAAATATTAAAAACTCGACTTGTAAGGTTTGAAAATTTAAACATTTTTGATGTTTTTTAAATCTCATCATCCTATCCTTGGTACACTAGTGAATTGCGTTCAATTCGCAATTCTCGTTATGCTGTCTGGAATAGTTATATTAAAACGAAGTTTAATTCTGATTTGTGTTTGTATAATGAATATTATAACTTGTTCAAAGACTTATCAACGCGCTTGTATTTTGAATATTTACTAAAAATGCAGACGGTTAATAATTTAAAGACCCAAAGAAATTTTGGAAATTTGTTAACTGTAAGAGTAAGTCTGATGGATATCCGGCTTCTTTTTAATTTCTGGGTAGAAATAGTAATGATCAATCCACTATTTGCAATTTTTTTGCCACCTTCTTCAGTAGATCTTTTACTTGTAGTAGCTTTATTCCTGATAAGTCTTACTTTGTCAACCTTGGGGATTTTACTTTAACTACATTATCCAGCATTCCAATTTCCTGCAGTGTTAATCACATTACTCGTCTTAAGGATGTCTCTTCTCCTGGACCGGATGGTGTTCCGGCTGTTGTTCTTAAAGGCTGCTGTCTCTCTTTTTCTAAACCACTCTCTCGCCTTTTTCAAAGATCCTTAAAAACAGAGATCTTCCCCAATATGTGGAAAGCTTCTTTTAGCATCCTGACTCATAAGAATGGAGCAAAATCTGATATTATAAATTACAGGCCTATTGCTAAACTTTCTGCTATTCCTAAACTTTTTGAGTCTATTGTGTATGAGTGCATGTCATTTCACTGTAAATCCGTAATTTCCAGTAGACAACATGGTTTTGTGAAGAATAGGTCTACGGTCACTAATCTGATGGAGTCTACGAATAAATCCATTGTGGATATTGAGGAGGGAAAGCAGGTTGATTGTATTTATACTGATTTCAGTAAGGCTTTTGATAGTTTACCACACTCTATTATTTTATTAAAATTGGACTTGTTGGGTTTTCCTAATTGGTTCATTAACTGGATTAACTCATACTTATCGAATAGAACTTATCAAGCTCTCTTTCGTGATTGTATCTCGAAGCCCTTTATTTCGCATTCTGGTGTTCCTCAAGGAAGTCATTTGGGGCCACTTTTGTTTATCCTAGCTATCAATGATGTTGCCACAATTCTTAGGCATTCGGAAGTACTCATTTACGCTGATGACATTAAAATTTTTAGGTCTGCTACTTCCAGTACCTACTGAAAATCTCCTTCAGGAGGATTTGATTCATTTTAGTGATTGGTGTCGCCATAATAGTCTTCGATTGAATTTGAATAAATGTCACTAGGAGGGTATCCCCATTTGTTATTACTTATAATCTTAATGACTGTAGTCATGATCGTGTTAGTTCCATTATTGACTTCGGTATTACATTTAACCATAAAATGGATTTTACTTTTCATATCAATAAAATTGTGCAAAAGGGTAATTCTATGTTGGGATTTACTACACGCTTGTCTAAGGAATTTAATAACACTTTTATTAAACTTAGTCTTTATAGCACTTTTGTTAGATCCATAGAGCTATAACTAACGGAGATCGCAAAGCGCCGTTTCTGTATAAAGCAGTTTGAAGCATTTTGATGCAAAATTGAACATTTTTGTATGGAGCGTTTCATGACCGGTGGCAGTGAAATGCAAAAAGTTGCGTAGTATTTAAAGGTTGGGCTTTTTTTCTTTTCAATACCGGAGTATAACATACATATGAGTAAGATGCTGATAGTAGCATAGTGAATATCGCCGGTCCTTCGCGAGAAAACCTCCGGCTTCAAAAAAGGAGCTGCACGCTATCTCCATTATACATATAGCTCTATGGTTAGATCCCACCTTGAATATGCTTCCCAACTTTGGTCACCATATTATGATGAGCACATTGGTAGAATTGAGTCGATTCAGCGTAAATTTGTGAGAATTGCTTTATGTCGCCTTAACAGGAATGATAGAGTTCGTCTTCCACCTTAAATTTTTACCGAGGCATCCCAGACTTCTGCAAATTGGTTTTCATCGCTCGAATGCCAATGTATTCGACTTCTCTATTGATAAGTTCAGTGACTCTAATTCCTTGTTAACTGTTATTAATTCAATTGTTTTGTTTTACTAATTTTTACATGTTTTTCTTGATGTTGGGATGTTGATGTTTGTTTCGTCCCTTCACTAAATTATGGGCCAGAGGATAAAATTGAATTCCATTTTACTTTATTATTTTAATAATTAAGTATTATGATTGATTTTTTAAAAAAAAAAATTTGCTACCCTCAAAATTTTTATTTTCACGTTTCATAACTAGTAGACGCGAAAAAAGCAATAAAAATTTTCAGTCCGTCTGTCCGCCGTACGCCGTACGCCGTACGCAAGATCGTTTGGAGGCTCGTAGCTGCCAAGCGCTTTGAGATATTAAATTGAAATTTTTTTAACGAATAGACGGGGTAGGCGCCTTGAAGTGACCAAATTTTTAGGGGTGGAGGTGTGAGGGGGAAGGAGGGGGAAGTGTTTTAGACCGAAAATTTTGGTTTCCAGATCTCAGTAACCCCTAATGTTAGGAAGCTGAAACTTGAAATTTCTATAGAGCTCTGACAGTAGACCCATTTGCAGAAAAATTGTCAGTATTGATCAAGGGGTGTGGGAGTGGGGGGAAATGTAATGCGTCCGAAACCCAAAAAAGGCGAGATAGACACATTCTAAAATCCATATCTCCTAAACCGTTAATGGCACACTATTCAAACTTGAAAAATATTTGTAGTTATACTAGGAGAACAGAATGAAGAAAAATTTTGGGTGGGGGAAGTTGTGTATGGGGGTGGGGGGTGAAAAACTTTAGATTACGATATTTCATGAACCAATTGCTCTAGAAAAATAAAATTTGGTTTGGGTATAATGGTCGACAAATAAAGATTGATCAAAGTAAAATTTTTTAAGTGGGAGGTGGAGCATAGAAGTGGAGGGGATGAGAATTTTTCAAATCAAACACATTTCATATCTCAAGAACAGTTTAAGATAGATGCTTAGAATTTTTACCAGAAGTAGCGCTAACTAAACTCTAGTAGAGAAAAAAGTTTTGGGGTTGGGGGTGTAGAGGGGAAGGGTGGGGGAGGGTGAAAAGATAAAAGTTCCGTTGCTTATATCTTGAGAACCTGTAATGATATAAGCCTTAAACTTCGTATTTAGATAGAGCTATAGTAGCGGAATGTTGGAAAAATAAAATTTTTTATAGGGGTAGTATGCTACGGGGGTAGGGGGTGTTTTTCCTAACTATTAAACGGTTCATGCTAGAAAGTTGAAACTCGGTGTGTATATGTAAATCAACTAGAAAAGTTATTGTGATAAAAAAAAATTTGAATATTCATTGGCATTTAAAAAGGGGGGCAAAAAAAATTATTTGTATATATAATATATATAAAATGCATATATTTTCACGATTTTCGTCATATCTACTAGGTCTTTCCAAATTTTGAATTAATTTTTTTTCTACGGATTCTTCGTAAGAATACCTAGAAT
Source organism: Beris chalybata (assembly GCA_949128065.1). Classification (NCBI taxonomy): domain Eukaryota; kingdom Metazoa; phylum Arthropoda; class Insecta; order Diptera; family Stratiomyidae; genus Beris; species Beris chalybata. The sequence goes on from OX421897.1 coordinate 93,117,832, forward strand.
GCATTTTCAAGGTTTTTTGAAATTCGACCCCTAAGGGTAGTGTGGTACAAGTGGGGGTGTTTTCCTATATATGGAACGGCTTAAGCTACAATGTTGAAACTCGGTGTGTATATGTAAATCAACTAGAAAAGTAATTGAGATAAAAAAAAAATTTGAATATTCATTGGCGTTCAGAAGGGGGGGGGGGGGCAAAAAAAAATATTTGTGTATATAATATATATAAAATGCATATATTTTCACGATTTTCGTCATATCTACTAGGTCTTTCCAAATATTGAATTCATTTTTATTCTACGGATTCTTTGTATGAATACCTAGAAAGTGTTTTCAAGGTTTTTTGAAATTCGACCCGCAAGGGTAGTGTGGTACAAGTGGGAGGTGTTTTTCCTATATATAGAACGGCTTAAGCTACAATGTTGAAACTCGGTGTGTATATCTAAATCAACTAAAAAATTGATTTTGAATAAAAAAAACGAATATCTATTGGCGTTCAGAAGGGTGCAAAAAAAATTATCTGTGAAAATAGAATACATATTTTCCCACGATTTTCGACATATCTACTACCTCGTCCCAAATAATGAATTTAATTTTATTCTATGTATTCTCCATATGAATACCAAGAAAGTGTTTTCAAGATTTTCTGAAAATTGACCCCTAAGTGTGTGTAAAGGGATTGTGTACTTTTTCATAAACTATTCCATATCTCTCAGATCCAATCAGATTTTCACTTCCATGATCTTGTTCTTTTTGATAAGGTTTTCAGTCACATAGTAGCCTACACCGCACTTCAGAATTGAACGCGTTCCTAACTTCTGCCGGAAAAATAATAAAGTTACGCCCAGATTGTTGGCAGATTTTTTTTATTTGGTACCAATTTTATGGCAATTCTTGCATTAAAAAAAAAGTATTTAGAATCAACTTTTTTAAAATTGCTTCTTTAAGTATAAATACTTACTTACTTACTTACGATGGCGCTACAGTCCAAATCGGAGGTTTCGAAACTAGATTGTTTTTCCGAGGATGAGTAGTTAACACATCGCTCAACCCCCTAGCCTGGAGGGTCGGTCCTACTTCTTTATTACACCCTTGTAGGAAAAGGGCAGGAGTTTTCAGCTATTAAGTATAAATACCAATACTATTCTATAGTTTCGAGAAAAGGGAACATTTATGGAAAAATATGAAAAAATTGAACTCCAAATTGAATTTTTTATATATACATATTGTTAATACATATCACACAGATGGCATTGGTTCTGTTTCCAAACCTTCCTCTATTTTTTATCAGATTATGTCTTGCTTTTCATTTAAAACATAATAAAAAATACATATTAGAATGTACCATACCAAAATATTAGCGAACTTTCTCACTTTGAACTAACTTTATGACTACTTTTACCGATCGGAAAAATCTGTGGTTTGTTTTAGAATTGAATGCAGAAAATTAATTATATAATAAAATACATTTTTTTTTTTTGGTTTCCGAGTGAGTAACTCCCTTAAGGTGCAAAAGTAATCATAACACAGAAAAAGAAATTATTTAAAAAAAATGTTTAAAATATAGGTTGTCCACGTAACCCATATTAAAACGCGTTACTCTTATGCGGTCAGCGTTCACCAGTAGCAATATTAATAATAATTTGAATACAGCATTGTGGATATATATTTTTCCAACGGATGTGACTCCTTTCTTTATTACGTAATTAGGATGTTTTCCGTGATTTGGTTTCGGGCCATTACATGAAATCGGAAATTAGTCTGTAGGCGAATATATACAAAGTTTGGGGAAGTGAAAACCAATGTAATATCCCATCCATATTAAGGGGGATCATCTGAATAGAAAGCAGAAAAAATAGGTGAATTCTAGAAATTATTATCTCAAAAACTATTTGCTCGATTCGATCCAGATTGGTTTTATTCAAAAGTTTATATGTTGAGGTATTCTAATAATTTATAAATACATATCCTGACCCCATCCTGATCCAGACCCTGACAGCAGCGCTTCTGGTGCTGCTGTCAGGGTCTGCGTTAAGAATGTCCGTCGCTCGCACTCTCTGTGGCTCCCACGATCTCATGCAGGCGGTTCATCCAAAACAAAAATTTCAAAATGATTCTAAAAAATCTGCCAACAATCTGGGCGTAACTTTATTATTTTTCCGGCAGAAGTTAGGAACGCGTTCAATTCTGAAATGCGGTGTAGGCTACTATGTGACTGAAAACCTATCAAAAAGAACAAGATTATGGAAGTGAAAATCTGATTGGATCTGAGAGATATGGAATAGTTTATGAAAAAGTACACAATCACTTAGGGGTCAATTTTCAGAAAATTTTGAAAACTTTTTCTTGGTATTCATATGGAGAATACAAAGAATAAAATTAAATTCATTATTTGGGACGAGGTAGTAGATATGTCGAAAATCGTGGGAAAATATGCATTCTATTTTCACAGATAATTTTTTTTGCCCCCCTTCTGAACGCCAATAGATATTCGTTTTTCTTTTATTCAAAATTATTTTTGTAGTTGATTTAGATATACACACCGAGTTTCAACATTGTAGCTTAAGCCGTTCTATATATAGGAAAAACACCCCCCACTTGTACCACACTACCCTTAGGGGTCGAATTTCAAAAAACCTTGAAAACACTTTCTAGGTATTCATACGAAGAATCCGTAGAATAAAAATGAATTCAATATTTGGAAAGACCTAGTAGATATGACGAAAACCGTGAAAATATATGCATTTTATATATACCTATTATATTGACAAATATTTTTTTTTGCCCCCCTTTCTAAACACCAATGAATATTCAAATTTTAACCGATAAAACCGTTTAATAGTTAGGAAAAACACCCCCCACCCCCGTAGCATACTACCCCTAAAAAAAATTATATTTTTCCAACATTCCGCTACTATAGCTCTATCTAAATACCAAGTTTAAGGATTATATCATTACAGGTTCTCAAGATATAAGCATCGGAACTTTTTCCTTTTCACCCTCCCCCACCCTCCCCCTCTACACCCTCTACACCCTCTACACCCTCAACCCCAAAACTTTTTTCCCTACTAGGGTTTAATTAGCGCTACTTTTGGTAAAAATTCTAAACATCTATCTTAAACTGTTCTTGAGATATGAAATGTGTTTGATTTGAAAAATTCTCATCCCCTCCACTTCTATGCTCCACCTCCCACTTAAAAATTGTTATTTTGATCAATCTTTATTTGTCAACCTTTATACCCAAACCAAATTTTATTTTTCTAGAGCAATTGGTTCATGAGATATCGTAATCTTAAGTTTTTCACCCCCCACCCCCATACACAACTTCCCCCACCCAAAATTTTTCTTCATTCTGTTCTCCTAGTATAACTACAAATATTTCTTAAGTTTGAATAGTGTGCCATTAACGGTTTAGGAGATATGGATTTTAGAATGTGTCTATCTCGGCTTTTTTGGGTTTCGGACGCATTACATTTCCCCCCACTCCCACACCCCTTGATCAATATTGACAATTTTTCTGCAAATGGGTCTACTATCAGAGCTCTATAGAAATTCCAAGTTTCAGCTTCCTAACATTAGGGGTTACTGAGATCTGGAAACCAAAATTTTCGGTCTAAAACACTTCCCCCTCCTTCCCCCTCACACCTCCACCCCTAAAAATTTGGTCACTTCAAGGCGCCTACCCCGTCTATTCGTTAAAAAAATTTCAATTTAATATCTCAAAGCGCTTGGCAGCTACGAGCCTCCAAACGATCTTGCGTACGGCGTACGGCGTACGGCGTACGGCGGACAGACGGACTGAAAATTTTTATTGCTTTTTTCGCGTCTACTAGTTATGAAACGTGAAAATAAAAATTTTGAGGGTAGCAAATTTTTTTTTTTTAAAATTCAATCACAATACTTAATTATTAAAATAATAAAGTAAAATGAAAAGTATGATGCCCTTCGCTACGAAGGGGTTTTTGGGAAAAAAATATCACAAAATGGCGGCCGATTGAACTTTATTTTCAGTTTTTAGCCTCAATTATCGACCTTTCTGGCTTGATATAAAAAAAAGTAAATAAGTTTAAAAAAAAAAAATTTCCTGTAAACCTAGTACATTTAACTAGATTATTGAGAGGATTCGGATAGAAATCCAGTAAAAGAATTCCCTGTTTTTCTAGTGGATATTTATTCACTAGATCTTTACTAGAATATGGAGCTAAATTCTAGTGGTGTTTAACTAGAATCTAGTTGAAAAAAATTTACTGTGTGGATGTAATTTATGCAACAACAAAAATCGATTTTTTGAAACCGTCACACGGGATGACTGCCTTAAGAATTATGTCTTGCCGTACGTCCCTTAAAGCCGGCTATAGACAGATAGGCGTTTCACCTATTTGGCGTCATTCGAGTTCATTCTCGTGAATAGTGTGTAGAGGTGTTTCGTGAGCTTCTCGCCACGGTACGGCTAGTTCATCATAATAATAAAAATAAAGATAAAAAAAGCTGCATATGTAGATATTATATTTCTTATTCCTTTGCGAAATATTTTACATTAAGCGGTGGTGATAGGTTGATAAGGGGTTATTCCATCAAGAATCGTCAAAGTTCTGATCTTACTATATCCGATTCTACTGAAAATTATTGTACTGAAGAACTAGTGAAAAAAATAATCGAAGTTCAATTTTTTGTTTCTCTCTAAGAAAATTTCTTAGTTATGTATAGTATGTGAAAGTATATTAAAGTGTGCTCAAAAAATGCGTTCGAGTCCTCTTTAAAAATGCATATCTCCGGTAATTTTAATACCCTAGCCCAATAAAATAAGGTTCATTTTAATGAGGAAGGTTGCCGAAATATAAAAAAAATACGAATAAAAGTTATCATTGAAATTTTTTTTACAAGGATAACGATTTTGTCCTTGAATATCTTAAAATACTGCGTTTTTATTTTTGTTTATATTTTGTAGGTTATGCCTACTGTTTCCCTGAACATACCAAAAAATTAAAATTTGTGTAGTCACTTATTTTGTAGAAAAAGGGTAATTTCATCAAAAATCGCCAAAAGCGTATCTTTTTTTTATTTACAGGGTGTTTGGTACTCCGTCCACGACCTTGTAAGGGGTTATTTCTTGATATATTTGGAGAAAAAAATTGTTCCACAGGGTGGGTCAATTTTCAATAACAGTGGAGATACAGGGGGGTTAAGAAAATTGTTTTTGACCGGTACCCTTACTCACTTAAAACGTTATATCTTGAAAACGAATAATCACAAGGCAAAGTGTTATAACTCGTTTTTTAGGCAATTGAATTAACTTTCACTTGATGTAACAGTCTAAATTGTAACTGCACCCAATCTTGAGATATTTACTCGAAAACACAAATTTTTGCTACGTGAACCCTTAAAATTCAATGATCAATGTAGTTTTTCTCAGAAAACCCCATTACAAATATGTCATTTTAATTTTATTTTTTTATGAGCCGTATTATTACCTACAAAAGCTGCATACATATGTATGAGCTACGATTAACATTTTGGAAGTAATAGGTAAAAATACATATCGCAAAAAAATTAAATATTTCAAAAGTCAGTGCATGTGCATGTTGATCTACACTACTTGCTTGAACTAAAAGAATTTAATAATGGTTTTTATGGTTTATTTAAAAAAAATTTGTTATAATAAGTGTTCAAAATGGCCACCTTCATTTTGAATGCACGCTAAAGCTCGTTTGGCGAGTGTTCTCTTGATATTCATATTCCTCAACTGCTACATTACTTCTATTGCTGCCGCATCGATCCTGATATTTAGATCTTCCAGTGTGTCTACTGGCGTTGCGTAGACAAGGTCCTTCATCCGTCCCCATACATAGAAATCCATAATAGTAACATCAGGAGATCTTGCAGGCCAGTGTATCAGTCCATTTCTACCGATCCAGCGATTGCTAATTGGAATTTAACCAATCTGTGATCTGTCGGCCGTAATGAGCTGGAGCACCATCGTATTGGTAAAACATGGAAGCCAATCGTACCAGTGGAATATCATCCAATAAGTCCTGTATATCATTTGATATATGTAAATGAATGTAAGTAATTGGAGCTATTTAGAGTACGCGGAAGCCTAATAGGTCCAAGTAAATCGTTACCAATCACACCTGCCCATAAATTGACGCTGAATCTCTCAGCCCACGTACATATGTAGTAAAAGTAAAAGTCACACAGATAGAAGATCTCAGCTGTTTACTTCTCCACATTATTCTACACAACAATTTCATAGAGATACATAGTAAATTTGTGAATGAAAATTTTCTACGCTTATAGTACTGTGTTCAGCGAAACGAGCACGAACAAAAAGACACCTTCGAATTAAAGTGAAATATTCTATACAATTTAGGCTTGAGTAGTTCGTGAACGAACTAGTTCGGAAGATCGCTCCTACAAGTGAAATGAACGAACTAGTTCGCAGTGACTTCCGGTCCTAATTCGTTTGTTTGGAAGTAGGTCGTTTTTGTAGGTGATCGTTTGGAATGGGAAGTTGAAGGGAACTAGTTCGTTCCGGAGTGGGTAACTTTTTCTTTTTGAGGTCCCTACATTTCATCCGAACTCGAAAGGAACTACTTCCGTTGGGGCTGGGGACCTTTTTTTTAGGTCCTCACAGTCAATTTCAACTTGAAAGGAACTACTTCCTCACTTACTTCTTTTTTGGTGAACGATGAACTACAACCACGAACTATTTTGCGAAGACTAATGAACTAGTTCGTTCGCGGTCACTAAGGTGAACTACAATGCGCAAGCCTAATACAATTCTCTACTAGATGTCATTGAAATGAAAGCGAGCGAAATTTGAAAAATTAATATATTTTCAAGAAATTACAACTCCAGCACACAACACAACAAAATATAACTCACACAAAATTTCCCGAGCACAAACTAACTGAATTGACAGCGAACTATTGAAAATTTTGAATTGTCAAATATTTCGCTCGCATTTCAATTGTTCACTGAGCCGAGCGCCTTTTATTATAGTGACTGTGGCATATATCCATTCCGCTCATGAACACAGTACTGAAAATAATAGCGAAGCATGAGATACTGCTGGCTTCGGCGGCGGAGAGCTTGGCTCAAACCCTAGTTTTAAGCTAGTATTGTAAATAGTTATATAATATTGGTTTTTTTTTGCCAATTTTCCTAATAGGCAAATACTCACGAAGTACTGTCGGACATCCAACATAGTTGGATTCGGACTTCGTGGGTATTTAAACGATAATTATATAGGTACACTAAGGGGAGCAGTCTCTTTAGACGCCCGAAAATGGGCAATTTTTAATGTTTTTTTTTTATGGTGATAAAATAATCGCATCATTTTAAAAATTTTACATGATATTATTACAACTTTTAACTATTGAAAAAAATATTTTTTTTCCAAAACAAAATGGTGGCTTTATAGGGTATTCCTTTAGGCGTGTTTTGCGTGACATCGAAAACTGCTTCATTTGTCATATTTTTTCTATTGATCTTAAACTGAAAACTAAAATATTTTTGGAATACTAACAAATACATGGGAAGGATATACCTAAAAAAATATAAAACAAAAAAGATATGAGGCCTTTCAATCAATCTTTTTTTTCATTTTTTGAAAGTTTTTACCTCAAAAAAGCAGTTTATTTACGCGATATCCTCAAAACTTTAGGTATATCCTTCCGAAATGTATGTAGACAGAAAGCTCACAAAAAATTAGCCAAATCGATCCATAGCTTTTTGAGCTACAATAGGAGCAGTTTTCGAATATGCAGTTTCGAGATAATCGCGTTTAAAGTTTCAATACGAGAAAACTATAAGTTTTAGTGACTTACCGAATCAGCGATTCTAGGCGCATATACGAAAATTTCAACTTCTAACACAATCCCCAGCGTATATCTGTGAATTCATTCCCGTGATATATCCTTTTTAGAACATTTTCGAGCTATATTAAATCGCGTTTCTTTAGGATAGTTTGGTATTTTAGTTTTGAAATTCAACCGCACAAGACATACAGTTATCAAAATTTTAAAAAAAAAATTGAAAAATTTTGAAAACTGACCGACCAGGTCAAAAAACATAGTTTCGAGAAAAATGAATTTAAAGTTTTTGATAGGTAAAATGTTAACTTATGGCTAGTCTCCCATGCTAGCTTCGTACTGTACGCTTTCTTGCTCTTTTATCTTCGTGTTTTTCACAGATGGTCCTATGAATGATCTCGTTTTCTATGATACTCGGCTTTTGCGAAAAAATATATTTTAAACGCTGCTGTTAAGAGTGGAGCGGCAAATAGCCAGGAAGCCGCTTTAAACCGATGTATGGTCACATTTAGTGCTTTAACTTTGTAATAGAGTGGAATTTTCTAAATTCCATTTTTTTTATAATTCTTGAAAGTATAAGATATAAAAATTTGTAAGAAAAAATAAATCGATTTTCAAAGTTATATGAGCCCTTAAGAGCGGTAGCAGCCTAGATATATAGATTAATTTTAGCTTTAGGATTAAGATACAAAATTGTTAGTAAATATTAAGTATATACGTATAAAGCAAATAAAGCCACAGTACTGTAAAACGAATAAAATATTTCGTCGCGAAAAAAAACGAAATTATCATTTTTTTTATGCGGACTTCGACAGTAGGGTTGTCGTTTTTTGAAAAAGAAATCGATTTTTCGGATCGATTCGAATCGCTTGGAAAAAAATCGATCGTGAAAAAATCGGCTTGAAAAGAATCGAGATCGAAAAATCGACCTCGATTCTCTTCTTTCTATACAGTAATATTGTATAGTAACAATAGGTACACTACATACTAGTAACATAGCCGATAGATTTCCAGTACAGAATCTGTTAACGTTAACACTAACATTAATTTTAAATTTTATGTTAACGTATTTACGTAGCTTACATTTGAAACATCAATTATAGGTTTGTTCTTTTTGACACTCGAAGTGTATTGTGTACACTTTTGTGTGTAACACTTAGTGCGGTTTGACATTTATTTTGACCTGGCAAAAAGATCGCGTTAGTGCAAATACATGACAGATAGCATTTCAAGCTGTTTCACTAGCTCGATTTTTACCATTCTGACAATGCAAATGGTATTGCTATGCAATCTCATTACAAGTGTTCAAACAGATCAATAGTTCCCTAAATACGCTCTTTTTTAAAAGCACTGTTGTTACTTACTACGTTTACGTTGAGACTCCAACGATCGAAATTTGGATCACGTATTTGACAACACTGGATCAATAGATCGAAACATGAGATGGCATTAAAACGAATGACCGGTTTCGATTCGATCCAGGTCGAGAAGTTGGTTTGAATCGAGTCGATCTCATTTCTATCCGATCTGCGTCTACATGCGATTTTAGTGGATTCCATCCGGATTCTATTTTTCTATTAAAGTGCAAGATTTTGTTAGGCAAATCAAAGTGAAATAGGACATAAACATATTTACAAGTGAGAATTCGACTAGTTTTTTCATCTGAAATTGAGAAAAGAAAAAATTAAGATAAAGATAATATCGCAGCCGCTATTTAGAAAATGTGCAGATAAATTACTTATTTTTTGAAAGATAATTTTTGTTACATGAAACATATTTCATATTGCTATGATTCTGAACTTTTGTTATTCAGTATCGACTCTGGAGCGTTCGTCAAAGTTTTGTATTAAAACACCGCGCTTTGGGATAATAAAATATTGTTATGAATTCGTTCCAAATAAGATTGTCCAATGAACTGGTATATTTTCTCGTTTCGATCCGTGACGTCACTCATCAGCTAAAAATCGAGGCATTTTCTCACGACGAACTGTCATAAGTGCGCGGTTTGAATTGAAGTTGGCCTTTAAAAAACACGTGAAGACAGATTTCTTGGAATATTGTCTCAGCTAGGAAACAATTGACACAACAGCGCATGCTCAATGAATATGGCGGCCGCAAGGCAATGTTAGCCAAAAATATGGAGGGAGCGGCCTAAAAGCGTTAGAATTAAAAAAAAATCGATATGGCGATTTTCCTGTCAGAGCAATCGATCCATGAATCGAATCGGCATAAGAAAATCGGGAAAAGTTCGATTTCTTAGAGCCCGATTAATCGATCTTTGATTAAATCGATCGGAAAACGGTCAGACGGTCAATTGACACATTTTGTCAAACAGCATTTGACTCAAGCGGTGGTGATACGTATAAAAGTCGTGTACGTGAACGTAATTTTTTTAGAGAAAGAGAAAACCAAAGAGCAAGTGTGATACTAGAGGTTTTTCCTGGTTTTTCGGTGCTAGGGTGTCAAAAGAAGGAGACGGAAAAATAATGAAAAAAAAACAGTTTGAAGTGGAAGTGAGATGGCAAGCATGACGCAAGTTTGGTGTTTGGGACCAGACTGTCAAGTTTGTTTACAACCGTGTTACAAGTGTTTCAGGGAAAGTTTACCGAATTGTGTGTTTTAGTCAGTTTCAGTAAAGATTTTAGTAAAAAAAAATACTTATTATAAAATTTAGATTGTGTGAAATTTGTTGCTGCCAGTGATTCGTGCGTTAAACTATTAAAAACTATATAAAAAGAAACATGAAGTGTTCTTTCGATGGTTGCCGAAACCGAAGAGAGTTCCGGCAAAATAAATCGTTCTTCAGGCAAGTAAACCGATTCTAATTATCTGTAGTTCTACTGTAGTTGATATTAATGAAGAATACATTTCAATTAAAGTTATAAAATGTATATTTTGATCAAAGTTTCCTTGCATACAAACTTTGTTTACTTCTTAGCATTTCTTGGAATATGAAAGCAGTGACGGCTAGTAAAATATTTCTTCTTTAAAGGAAATGCTTTTCAACTTCATAGTACATATAGCAAATACAATCAGTTATTAATTATTTCTTCAACTAAAACGTATTTGTAATGCACTCGTTTCGTTGGGACATTAATCACTAAAAAATCGAATCAAAAATTACCATTTTCAGGTTTCCTAAGGAATCAACATTGAAAAAGAAGTGGCTTGAAGTAATAGGAAGACAAGGCTTCACTCCAAATACAAAGAGTGGCATTTGTGAGGATCACTTTAAAAAATGTGATATAGTCATCAAATTAACAATCGCATAATTTTGAAATTAACTGACAATATTTTTAGTTGCGCCTCTCAAAATACAACTTTTATGTGGGCCTGCACTGCTGCCACTAATACAAAAACGAGTAGTAACAAACACAACCAGATTTCATTACGAAAGGTGAAGTTATCAGCCATTCCATACTCTTCCAAGATTTGACTATTACACTAACTGACAGCATCAGGTAGCATTTGACAGGAAAAGGTAAAATATTTTACCGCGTGGTAGTATACAGTGTAATACTAACTTAAGGGGGGATTCTCATTTAGAAGGGTCAAAAAATCGATTCCTAATGTATCTAAGAATATGTGTACAAAGTTATAAAGGCTGATTCGCAATATTTTCAAAGATACAGCACTAAACGCAGTGGGGTGTCGAGCAGGTATACGAGCGCTCGGGCAGCTGCCGTTAACTTTAAAGCGAGATTTCTCCAGTTTTCGTTTTTCGATTTTTCCAAATCGGTGGGCAGGATTGTAAGAAAACGAGACGACCAATCAACACGATCCAAAGCTTGTTAGCTTCAGTTTAAACCTAAAAAGTTAATGAAAAAAAACTTTTAAACAATTTTTTTAGCGAGTTACAGTGATTATTGCGTTAAAACTTGCGAAAAATTTTCAATTTCACAATTATTTGGGTTTTTCTTGGTTCATTTAATAGACAAATATGTACTAATTAAAATGCTATTTGGTTTTTTGGTTTCAGACGAAAATTACGAGCTCCATCGTGTCCACCGACTGGAAACTGCAATTGCACAAATGTGCATACAAAACTACTGTTTGTCAATATTTGGAGCTAAAAAAATTTTTCACAAGTTTTAATATGTAATAAAACAGTGTAAAAAGGTCGCTAGACTTGCTTTTTTTTCGGTTCTAAAAAAATTCCCTCAAAAACATTTTTTTTAGGCTTCCTAAATGAGAATCCCCCCTTAAGTAACATACATATATTAGCCAAGCTACTCGTTAACTTAGGACAATCCGTGAATTTCCTTTGATATTTGAGTTAATCCTTGTTGGCTTGTTGAACTTGTAATTAAAGCCCAACTTTAGATGTTAAGATGGAACTCCTATTAACTACTATTATTAGATTGCTGGTATGATCCATATACTTTTGGCAAGTTGTCGGCAATTGCAACAATTCTTCAGCCCGCGATGTTGATCGAGCTTGGTAACAATTATATAATCAAATTCAGACAGGCTAACGCTTTTTTAAGATCTTGGGAATGAGTTTCAAGGACATAAGTAGTATATTTTTTCTTTAAATAAAATCATCTGAAAATACTAGAGTTCGAATATATACTCATCATTTTGTATACTCATCATTTTGCTTAATTACAATTTTTTTTTATTCATCACCTAACAAGTTCAACATATCCCTTGATTCTTGGAACGCATGCAAATCTGACTCGAACAACATTTCGTACTTATTTTTCCGCTTGAACATTATTTTCACCTGTCTAGACATCACTTTCAATTCGAAAATGATCGTGAAAGGATTGGATTTCATTTCACATCATATACTTGTGAAAATTAACCGCGATCTATATGAATGTGCGATAGATACGCTGTGCCCACTTGTAGAATAATCACGATCAATGCCATCAACCTTATAATTAAAAAAGAAATCCCGACAATTATACAGCCGAATATTTTATAATCTTGTTGAATTCATGGGCTGGCTGATTTGAAAATGCCTCCCGAATGTTCTGTCACCGGCTGCTCTATTCTCACGATCGTTGATCGCATACAACTCGCGGTGAGCAATGTATTTTCTTCAGATTTTTTCACCCGAAGATGGCCGAACGGTCGCGCTATATCGCGATCATCACCTATGATCCTCAAATTTTAACACATCGTTAAAGATCGATATCAAAAATCTTTTCTATACGTGCACCGGTATCGGTACACGATCGTGCCAGTGTATTGTGATTTTCAAAATTTCTTTGTGTGCACCAAAAAGGGAGCCAAACCCGGGCACGGGTGTCGGTCCAACATCGATTCGATGCCAATTTCGTACAACCGATGGGTATCAAGTTCCCACGTATAAAAAGGAACTTTACCGGCTGTAGTGGTCAGAACGGCTTTCGAACGCGTAAGTGCAACATCTTCAAATTCTATTTTTATTTTTTTGTTCAAAATTTTTTTTACTGAACTCCATCTGTACGACGTTGAAGCGAAAAAATAAATAAAATCGATCTTTCTGGTGTAATTACTTCTAAAGATGACAAAATTTAAATAGGTTCATCAATAGTGCTAATAAATAACAAAAAAAATTGTGCCAAAAAAGGAGTTATAGCCACACTGCTTTTGGATTACCAGTTCAAGGATTAGCTGACGTCGAAAGAAAGGATACTAAAGTGATTGAATGTGAATAAAAGTGCCTATTACACAGTGAATTTTTAAAGAAATGAACTTTTTGGTATTGTTTTTCTGGAAGTGTGTTTTTTTAATACATAACTTAAATAAATTGAAATTAATCAATATAAACCATTGCAATTAAAAAAAGATGAATTAAGTGTGTAATAGGCCCTTCTGTTCGTCATTTGATGATTTGTTTAAAAAAAAGTTATGCAAAAAAGAAGTGATCGTGTGCACTTGATCATGCAATGCATCTAAGATCCTGCCCGAAAGGACTGAATTGAAATAGGATGGGCAAATTGTGAATAGAATCAAAATCCCACTTGAAAATGATTGCAGCTATAATTCTGATATTATAAAGCTAGCCCAATCAAATAACTGGTCGTGCCAACTTCAACAATATTCCTTGAACAAACTAATTTGTAATGAGTATCACAAGTTGCTATGGATATGATCTTTGAAAAGTAATTGCAGCTAATGATCCTTCGTTGATCTTAGTCATGCCAATCATTCACCAAAATGAAATTGCTGCCTATCCAAATCAGGGCACAGAGTATGATCGGGTCGCTGATCGTGTCGTTAATTCTAGCCATTTTACTTGAAGATATCATCGAGCTTTTTCGCTAGCGTTTCGTTTCGAACGATTGCGGCCGGCCGTACGAAAATCCGATCTTACGCAAATAGAATTTTTCCTGTACCCGAAATAGAAAAAGTCGGATCGCATTTACACATATCGTCGGTGCGGAGCAACGATTACGTAGCTAATTTTTTTTCCTAGTCGTCGTCGTTTCTTGTATTTTTGAAATCCGAAATAGAAAAATAATTCAAGTCGAGCCAAGTTAAGAAAGTGGTATTATTGCGCGGACGCAATCGCAATCGAGGACTTATTCACAAGTCGAATATCCGAAGACGTTTCAGCGTAACGGTACGAAGAAGGAGGATCACTTCTTCAGCCCCGCCACTTGATCTTTTGAATTTTGATCATTGCGATCTTGCCGTTCGCTGGTTGTGGATCGTTTCCGATTTTTTTTTTCGAACGCGGGTCTTTACAAAAAATTTTTATAAATTTTTGAATTAGTATTAATTTTTTTTTGTGGAGAACTATAGCCGAACTTTTTTCTCGAGTGTTCACAATTAAGTGATCGTGCCTAATTCCAAATCAATTTTGTGTAATCGGAATACCTTAAGGTATTTGAATTTGATTTAGATTTATTTAAATTTTTTTTTGTGAGCAAGGTGATAATAAGAATTTAGCAATATAATAGTGATTTCTATTAGGCCGTTTTATTTTACAAATTGTTCTCTCAGTTGTTATGTAACCATTCAAAAGTGATCGTGGTAACCGTGTCGGGATGAAACTGTTTTATATAATATAAAATCATTACTTAATTACTTAATTTAACGTGATATAATCCGGTAATTTAACTGGATATTAAAAAAAAAATTCTGAAAATTATGGAGAAATATTTTCTTCGGCTAAATCTAATTATAGTAAAAGCTCTTGCCTGAAATTTAAATCAGCAGCATGTTTATCTTTGAACTGAATACATAGATCGATTTGCAGACATAGAAATGTGCTAATGCAATAGTGTTTGTGAAGAAAACTACGTTTAGAAGTAGCATTTTGGCTACATGTAAAGGAAAATATCCCATTTCACAACACTTATTTGGAAATGGGAGTAGTCACTCCAGAAATAGATCGATCGCGCAATTTTTTCACATTTATCTTCAATGGATGGATATTTGTTTTTACTTTACTTTTTAATTTGTATTATTTTGTAAACGACAATATAATCTAAAAAACTTTTTATACTATTTTTTCATCTTAACAGGGAAGCAATTTGGGCTTAAAAGGGTATTCAGGAAACGTGTCTCTAGCCCCTCTCTCACGTGTTTTAAAAGGAATATTTAAAAAACTCCGCCAACATGCCTAAGCCACCTGCACAAGAAGAGGATGCTGATCCAACCCCATACCTTTTCGTATCACTCGAACAAAGACGTATCGATCAATCGAAACCTTATGACTCGAAAAAGAATTGCTGGGTACCCGACGAGAAGGATGGTTACCTTTTGGGTGAAATCAAGGCGACCAAGGGTGATATCGTCACCGTCGGTGTCCCCGGTGGAGAGGTAAAATTTTTGCTATTTCACTAATTAACTACAAAAAGGGTTGTCAAAAAAAAGAAACAAATAAATTTTTTTTAAATACACACTAATTTTTTCAACAGAAAATTATCAATTATTAAATTTAAATTCAAAATCATAATTAAATATCCAAAATTTAAATAAACACATAAATAGACAAGGACAATTAAGAAAGAATTAATAAGCCAAGTCAATCCACCAAAATACGAAAAAACCGAAGATATGGCAGATTTGACAATTTTGAACGAAGGTTGTGTTTTGCATAATTTGAAGCAACGTTACTACGCCCGCCTTATCTATGTAAGTGTTATAATCGCAATATAGTAATTAAGTTTTTTTCTTCTCTTTTCTTCTGCACACAAAAAAAATCGATCAAAACCAAAATCAAAAACTGAAAATTCCCCCACCAAAAATTTCAAAATCGGCGTACAAAATTGACAAAAAATAAACAAACAAAAAATAGACCAGGGATCTCAAGAAAGATATGCTTCAACAAGTAAATCCACCAAAATACGAAAAAGCCGAGGATATGTCAAATTTGACATATCTTAACGATGCTTCTGTACTCCATAACTTGAAGCAAAGATACTACCATAAGCTTATCTACGTAAGTAAAGAAATGCGCACCTTGCTGCTATGCGTGCTTTCAATGTTTTTATTCAATCCTCTTGGTTTTGTTTTACACTTTTGGAATAACTACTACAAAACTAAAAAAAAATAATAAAAGTATTAAATTGAAATTATTTTCAAAAATTTTACAAATTCTTTTATATAAAAGAAAACTTAAATTTGACAAAATTTTGCTCTAACATGCCTGGCAAAGCAATACTTCTTGTCCGTTTAATTTACACTAACCAGATCATTCTTAAAGAACAAACAATAAAATGAAATTTTTTATAAAAAATACAGTAATTTGATTAGTCATGCAATTAATACTTTCACCTTTCACCGTTTGAGCCGGAAAAAAAACCTCTCTAGTTAAGCGGTGACTGTGTGATTTCTCTTAACTGCATATTTTGAGTTTTCAAAAATATAAAACTTTACGTGAATTCCAATTGTAATTTTAAAACCACATCCAAATCCTTTTAATATTCCCAATTAAATTTAAAACCCATTTAACACTTGTGTGTATATTGTCAACTCAATGTGCTTTAATTTGCAAACAATCTCTTTGGGCTCCAAGTAAATCAGCTAAAAACGTCGACTATACAAGTGTCACCATAAGAGTTATTTGTTTTGATCTAAAACTGGAAGATCAAAAGCCACCAATTTTAATGTAGTGTTGTTCTTTTATTTAATACCAACGAAAAATTCCCCAGGTAATTTAACTAAAACACAAAAAATTCCCGTACAAAAAACCAAAATCCTAAACTCGACATGGATTTCTTTTCGTACGAACCATAAACAAATGTAGTGTTGTGAATTAAACCTTCAAATACAAGTCTTTCACAACTTCTTATTTTTGATTATGGCATTTTTAGATTGAGAATGAATTTAACTGTTTCTGAAATGAATATTGAAATTCTTCCAAAGTATACTACAACTAATACAAATCAGTTTTATATTTTTCATATATTCCAAAAATACGAACGGTTTTTCCATAGTAACCTTTTTTTGAAAAAATGTTAAAATCGTTTGGAAAAGGCGAAAATTATTTGATAAAGATAAAAATGATTTGTGGAGAATCTTGAAATTCGTTCTGAAACTGTAAAGTAATTTTACCAGAAATACGTTTCTTTCAGTCCAAAAATGCTAATGTTTTCTTTCCCCCGTTTTTATTCCAAGATTGTTGTTTTCTACATATTTCTCTTATCGATTACAATTCGACCATCATATTAATCTGAAACTTTTACATTTTCTTCGGGAAAATCATCAAAATTACAGACCTATTCTGGACTTTTCTGCGTCGCTATCAATCCTTACAAACGGTACCCCGTATATACTAACCGTTGCGCTAAGATGTACCGTGGTAAGCGTCGTAATGAAGTTCCGCCACATATTTTCGCCATTTCTGACGGTGCCTACGTCGACATGTTGACTAATCATGTTAATCAATCTATGTTGATTACCGGAGAGTCTGGTGCCGGAAAGACAGAAAACACGAAGAAGGTAATTGCGTACTTCGCCACCGTTGGTGCATCCGGTAAGAAGGATCCCAATCAGGAGAAGAAGGGATCACTTGAAGATCAAGTCGTCCAAACCAATCCCGTTCTTGAAGCCTTCGGTAACGCTAAGACCGTCCGTAACGATAACTCTTCCCGTTTCGTAAGTGCTAAATTAAAGAAGTTGATTTCGAATTGTAACTGAATATCCTTCAATCTCAAATCAAATAGGGTAAATTCATCCGTATCCATTTCGGACCCAGCGGAAAGTTGGCTGGTGCTGATATTGAAACTTGTAAGTTTTCTCGGTTGTGATCATGAACTCAACGGTATGTTAAATTAATATTTTACTTCTATCCAATTACAGACCTATTGGAAAAGGCTCGTGTCATTTCCCAACAGGCTTTGGAACGTTCCTACCATATCTTCTACCAAATCATGTCTGGATCCGTTGCCGGAGTAAAGGGTGAGTATAACTCCACGATCTGCTCCTTCATTTCCACATTCAGTTAGTTATCGACCATACAAACTTCTCTAAATATCAATTTTTATAAAAAATAGGTCAATTATAAGCACAATTTACTTGTAAGTTTAGTTCAGGACTACTTATTAATTAATATTTAATCAACACAACAACACAAAACTTTTTAAGATAGTTCAATATTTATTGCAGCGAGTTCAGTTCTATGAAATGTTAATAAAAAACATGCATTCAATGGTCACGCTCCAATAAAAGTCTCAATTACAATTCAAGTATTTTTTTAGAAACCAATTTCTTTTTAATTTAGCGACATATTGGAAACAGTGGATACACCTGTTTTTTGGAACCTATTAAACTTACATTAAAAACACCTTTTTCAAAATTCCCAAAAAATCTAGACGGTGCCTTGCTGTCGAACGAAATTAATGACTATCATATTGTGGCTCAAGGAAAAACTACCATTCCCAATGTCGATGATGGTGAAGAATTTACTCTTACCGACGTAATTTTTACTTTCTTTTCTATTACTTACTTATTACTACTTAATTAGTTGAATAGTACAGAACTATTTTTGTTTCAATATTTTAAGTTTAACTTTATTAGGAGTTGTTGTTAAATTTTTCTAGTAATTAGTTAGAAGTAGTGAAAGAGTTTAGTTTTTATTTTTATAGTTTTCCGTTTAATTTTCTATATGTTATGTGAGCCTGGATCCACCACACCATCTAAAAAAAAACAATTACAGAGTCGAGCTGTACTTCCTACTGCTCTGAATAAATCCCACTCTATTTTACTTCGTTATTTTTCATAGAATGTAACTAAAATCCCTAAAAATACTGATTAAAAAAATCAATCAGTACATAGCTGAAACATTCTTGAATTCAAGACACCAAAGAATGTTTTAAGAGTTCCCGATTTTGCATCACATTTTTGTTTTTAATTATTTTGTTTTGTTTCTTTTCTCCACATTTCGATATACACAAAATTATCGTCAGCCTAAAGTCAAATTGATTTTTTTTACTAAATTAACGTATTGGTATTCAAATTTAAATTCTTAAAAGAAATGTGAAAAATTTTATAGAATTTATTCCAAATTTGAGATAGACGCTATTGACTTTGGTTCGACGATAATTTACACAAAATTAAATACAAAATTATTAATAACAAATGTATTTTCAAATTTAAATTAATATTGCAACAAAAAAAACAGATGCGTGTTTGCTATCAAACAACATCCATGACTACCACATTGTGTCCCAAGGAAAAACTACAATCCCCAGTGTTGATGATAGCGAAGAGTTTAATTTGACCGATGTAATTTTTTTTCACTATTGTTTTTTGTTTAGAATTTATTGCATTTACTCGTTAGTTAGTTTTGATAACGTAGTTTGGATATTTGTATCAAAAGCATTTTTTTTTTAATATTTTCCAAACAATTTTCTCATTTTTCCAATTACTTAACGATGATGTGGCAGAAGCCACAACTTATAAATGAAATTTGAAAAATTACCGAATTGTTTATATTTTTTTTTTATTTGTGAAATATAGCCCCCTATTCAGGATCAGAGTTTCATATCAAAAAAGTCTCAATTAATTCAAAATTCATACAAAATTGAGACTCTCGACCTACTTTGTGACTTGTGACTCGGTCCTGAATAGGGGGCATAATTGAAAAATATTCAATCAATTTGAAATCATTTCAGTTCTTGACAAACAACTAATTAAATAAGTCTTAATAACTTTAACTTAAAAAAAATTAATAGATAAAAAATGCTAGTGATCAGAGTAGGAGTATTGGTGTGTCCCCAAAACCCCGTTGTTTTTACTATACACAAATCAGGAGCCTTAATGAGACTACTAGCTCCTCACCAGTCATTTCTACATTACTCAAAATTTAAATGTAGCTGTGTGAATATCAGTCTTGTCAATTTAAAAGTTTCAAGAATATGCAAATTATGCATTGTATTATCGGCTTCAACAACCTAAGCATCAACATCCTATACGATAGACGCCATATTGAAAAGTGGACAATACAGTATAGCGATTAAGACGAAATTGATTTTCACACCGCTTAGATCATATTTGAAATAATAAGATTGGTATTTTTTAATCTAATAATATTTAAATTTTTTTCATACACAAACAAACCAATTAAACCAACAAACAAACAATAAAAATAAATACAGAATACTGTTTGTTATCCAATAACATCCATGACTACCACATTGTCTCGCAAGGAAAAACTACAATCCCAAGTGTTGACGATAGTGAAGAATTACATATTACCGATGTAAGAAAATAACACAACCAGAAAGTGTTACTGTTTGTGTTGTAGATTAATCAAAATTTAATTTAATTTGGATATTTGTGTGTTTATTATAAAATAATTTCGATTTGATTGCCATGACTAGAAGTGATTTAATTTTAAGATGGTTTCGAAAACAACATAGCCTGCAATGCTGTATCAGGTCCAACATTTTACGATCAAGCTACCACATGTGCTATTCTATACAAAAAGTGGTAGGTTGAAATGAGATTTAAATTCTCATTTTATATCTAAAAAAAAGAGATCTAATTCAACTTGAACATCGTATTATACTATTGCCTATTTGTTGGAATGGATTTAGTGGATTCACTCTATGGCCCGTTCCTACGATCGTCAGTAACGTTCTAACTGAAACTTTAACTGATACGAAACTTACACTCAAAGTTCTGGTTAAATTTTAACTGAAGCTCGTAATAACGGCCCTATAGCACATAAAACCTGTGTGTCTTCAATATTGCAAGCTATGAAATATTTGTTTAGAAAACCGAAGTTATAACAAAATTTTTTTTTTTAATTAGTTATTAAGAGCTATATTGCTTTTATTTTATATAATTTTAGAAATATCTAATTGACCAGATGTAAGAGGTACTTATTTTAATTTAATAAACAGCGGGATTATTAGCACAAATAAATCAGCTTTGAAGTGCTGTACCCAATATTAGGTTTAGGTTCAATATTTCATATTTTCAATATTTTCCAAATAGGGATGATGTACGCCTTTTGTATATGGCTCGCGGTTTTATTCTAATTTCTACTAAAACAACAAACCTAAAATATGAGTCTTAGATGAAAAAATTATTTTTAACTAATTATTAGTTCAAAATAGTATCATTTTATCAAGACCTTTGACAATATTAAATTTGAAAAATTTAATTTTTTAATGGGTGGAAAATATTTTAAGTCGACCATTACTAGTAAGTTATCAAAATATAAATTTGTTTAAAAAATCTCACCTAAAAGTCAAACAAATATATTAAAATATATATTAATTATATCCCTCCTCCCCCCTTTGAATTTATTATACTATTTTAAAATATATACCATATCCCGTACGTATATTTAGAGGACACGTTCCTAACAACGCGAATCAGTGACTATCCGGGAATATGTCAAGGTAAAACAAGGATTCCCGGTGTCAACGACGGTCAAGAATTCGAAGATACCGATGTAAGTTTCGCCACGATAGTCTACACAATAACTAAAAGCCAATTTTTAAAAAAGCCTCTCTTTTTATATGATAATTTCTCTATCGATTTGATTTCTCTCATTTTGAATCCAAATTAAATTCTCTCTCACTCTCTCTTACTTTACTTGTATATAATTTATAAAATTATTTCTGAAATTTCTCATTTATTATATACATATACATATACATATATTCCGGAATTATAATTAATTTTCAACTCTTTACATTTCGTGTTAATTATAATTATATTTTAATTCTTTATAACAATCCTTTTTTTTGTATATAGCAAACACAACAGCCTCTCGTTACAAAGCTTGAACGAGGCGAGGTTGTGAGCCGCAGTTTATTTCAATTCACTAGCTTTGAAAGAGAAAAAAATAATTGGAATTTTAGTTTTAGCTAGGAGCGTTATTTAATTTGGTTTAAAGTTAGAAAAATTGGCTTCTAGTTAAAACGCTTACAATTTCGTGTTGACACTGGGAATTTTTCTCGTCTTGAATTTAAACAGGAGCGAATTTTTTTAAAAAAAAATGTCTGTGCGCTCCTGGCTGAATTCTAAATAAATTTTTTTTGGAGGGGTTTCTCCCAATTTTTGACTTTATTAAAATAAATCAAAATGGATAATATTGTACATACAAACGTTAACGCGCTTGGAAGATTAGTAGTAAGTCTTACCATTCTCAGAGATCGTTCCAAATCAACCCAGGTCAAACTTATACTTATACTTAGAGTAGCAGTGTTACTCTGGCAGAAGGGGGACGCAGAAAGACGAACGATAATAGGTCGGCGGAAATCTTACGACCTCTTTTTCTGAAAACTTTATTTTCTACACGAAATAACCACTAGATAACGGGGAGCACAATGGACGAATAATAACGTCTACACTGAAAGAAAAATCCTTGGTAACATTGACAAAAGGTATTTGTTGAACTTCAACAGTGCACTTTTGTCGTAATGATAAATAATTTGTCAGCATAACAAAAAAAAAATTGTTGAGTTTGATAAATTTTTGTCGAATTGACAAAAATTCGGCGAAATTCCAGTTCATTCTTTTAACAAAACATATTTTATCGAAATGACAACATTTTCTTTCATATTGATAAATATTTCTATCAAATCAACCAATTTTTTGTTGCATTGGAAGAAACGACTTCTGACAAAAATTTTGTCAGATTGACCAAAAGTAAACTGAAACATTTTGTTATATTCACAAAACTATTTATCAAATCAACAAAAATTTTTGTTAGAAAGATGAACAAGCTCCCATACCGCATATTGGAGTGAGAATCGCAGTGCGCAGAGTTCTAGTTCGATTGCATCAATCGTGATTGACTGTTCAAAAGTGATAGTGACCTTTCATGAAAATTCTCTAAATTATATTATATAAAATTATATTATAAAATTATATTATATATTAATAATATTATAATATTGTACCTACACAAAACCTTAGCATCGACAAAAATGCAGTTCAATTCGACAAAAATCACTCAGAGAAAAACCTTGGTAGCATTGACAAAAATGCAGGTCAATTCGACAAAAACACACTGTCGAGACAACAAAAATTTTTGTTGAATTGATAAAAAAATTGTCATAACCACAAAAACTAAAATATTTTTACGGAACAATTTTTTATCAATTCAACAAAAGTTTTTGTTGTCTCGACAGTGTGTTTTTGTCGAAGAATATATAAAATTTGTCAATACGACAAAGCATTTTGTTGGACGTATATTGACAAAATTTTTGTCGAATTGACCTGCATTTTTGTCAATGCTACCAAGGTTTTTCTCTGAGTGTAAGTGAAGGAGGATGATGCCATCACCACCCCATATACCATACCATACCACACCAACCTCCAGAAAGTAATGACTAAACTTTACACTAGAGTGTATCTCCTTCAGAGCCAGTCAATGAACGTAAGATGCTAAATCTTGTTCGTTACTCTTCATTTACATCATCTAATGCAATAACAAGAATCACTTTCAAAAAATTGATCATTGTGTTGATTGGTATGTACTCTGCGAAAAATTACGAGCCCCTCACGAAGACTAGTGTTAAGTTGTCCACCAATTGGTGAGAATTCGTGATTTATTTAATTGCAAACGCCAACAAGGCGCGGTTACACAAAAACAAAAGATGTGAACACTCCACATACCTACAAATAATTTCACGATTTTCGAAAATCCCCCAATTTCAATCAAATTACGTTTACGTTTAACAATTCAAACTTTAAAATTATATTACCCAACAGCATCCTGCATGCTTAGTGACAACATATACGATTATTATAACGTATCACAAGGCAAAATCACAGTTCCAAATATGGATGACGGCGAGGAATTCCAGTTAGCTGATGTAAGTTAATTGTTCAACGAAGCAGTGTAAACCATGCACAAATGCAATGGACCGGTTACAGCTACCTATTCTCTGTTGATCCACTTCTGTTATATGTTTATTTTTTCATCCCAGAATTCCTGATATCGCTCATTTCGGAAGGGAAACATTTGCTATGAACTGTGCGCGAAAAATACCCTTCCGAAATGGCCGACAAAATAGTGTTTTTTATTTTTTCCAGTGAACTTACCTCTGTATGATGTTGAAATCAAAATTGCATCCAGATAAAACTGTGCGAAACAGTTGTCTGTGTCTAAGTCCCGCTGTCTGTCTCCTTCAAAATTTGATCAAAACGAAAATCACGAACGTTTGTTTCATCTATTGTGTTTTCATCCATCTATAAAATTCCGGAATATCTTATATCTATCTTCCTTCGTATAGTTTTTACCTTAATTTGTTGTTTTTTTTAATATTCCGTAAGTTTAGCGTGAAACCTTTCACATTGGTGAAATCCTTTATTGTAGAAAACCCGTTGAGAACTCTGTGAGAAACAGAAAATCGAAACAAATGGTTAGTAATTTGCAATTTGCACTCCAAAAAAATGGAAAGTTTTTATATCACCAGAATATTATAATATTGTAAATTGTAAAAACAAAATCCGATTGTTGAAAAAAAATCCCTAAAAAAATTGCATCTTATATCTGGCACTGCCGCAAAAATAATAACTTTTTTGTTGTATTTTCCTGCTAACAAATAATTTGTAAATTGCTAAATATCGAAATCCTAGAATAATTGCATGCGCCATAAAAACCAATTCCAATTTATTATTGGAGTCTGCTTATTCAAAAAAAAAATTGCAATAAGTATTTTTATATGAAAAAATCCACTAAATCTAACTGAAATCTTTTTCCCCGTTTCCCAATTTTACCTTTACTTGACGAAATTATAGCAAGCTTTCGATATCTTGGGCTTCACCAACGAAGAAAAGCAAAACGTCTACAAGATTACCGCCTCGGTAATGCACATGGGTGGCATGAAGTTCAAGCAGAGAGGTCGCGAAGAACAAGCTGAAGCTGATGGTATGGAAGAGGGTGAACGTGTCGCCAAATTGTGCGGTACTGATTGCCAAGAATTGTACAAGAACTTGTTGAAGCCACGTATCAAGGTCGGTAACGAGTTCGTAACACAAGGTCGTAACAAGGATCAGTGCAGTAACTCGATCGGTGCTCTCTGCAAGGGTATCTTCGATCGTCTCTTCAAATGGTTGGTCAAAAAGTGTAACGAAACTCTTGACACCAAGCAAAAACGCCAGCACTTCATTGGTGTACTGGATATTGCTGGTTTCGAAATTTTCGACGTAAGTATTTTTTTTTTCTTACTTATAGTTAATGTTAGCTATGTTACAATGGGCGTGTTTTTTTGTACCCTTATCCGGTGCAGAGTAGGTTTACTAAATGCGATAACAACAACAAATCGCAAAACGAGCAGTACCTACAACTGCAGTGGTGTAGCTAATATGTATTCAAAGCTCAAAGCTCCTACTTTGCTCTGGATAAAGTCCCAAAAAAACACGTCTAATAAACAAATGAAATGAAATTCAAAATTCATTAATTTTAAATCACACAAAATCAAATTGAGATGTAAATTGGCTTCAGCAACAGGTTAAAAAAACACCAACACATTTATCTGCGATTCGTCTACATAATGATAACAGTATCTCCATTAATAGGCAATTTATTAATATATTTCTTTTTTTCACAATTATTTTCACCAATTCTATGGCGCTATTTAACCATCTATTTAACAATTTACGCACTAATAATAATAAATTGCTATGACAACGAAAATTTAAAAACAAAATAGTACAACGGTTTCGAACAATTATGTATTAATTTCACCAATGAAAAATTGCAACAATTCTTCAATCACGTCATGTTCGTACTCGAACAAAATGAATATACGAAAGAGGGTATTAAATGGGACTTCATTGATTTCGGCATGGACTTGTTGGCCTGTATTGATCTTATTGAAAAGGTGCTTTACTAATCTATAATTTTAACAATTTTATAATTTAATATTAAGAAAATGCTCAATCGAAAGCGGTCAACGAATCAATTTGGGGATATTATATAAAATGAAGAAAAATCTGAGTAAGCTTTTCGGCAACGAAATTTAACAGCATGCATACCTTTCTTTAGAAATGTAGTCACACTAGCGAACCTTTTTTATTGCACCAGTATCCTAAGTTTTTTTTTCCATTATGTAGAATTGCACTTATTATTATCAATTTATATGTATAGATAGATATTGACACTATTTTCCTTTATTTTTAATATTGATATATTTCAAAACACGTGTGTTGTGCACCAAACCTTTTTCGTCATAATTGCACCAAATTTTTAAACACTGTATGTAGTACAATGGTTTCGAGCAACTTTGCATCAACTTTACAAACGAAAAACTTCAACAATTTTTCAATCATCATATGTTCGTGCTCGAACAAGAAGAATATAAAAAGGAAGGTATCGATTGGGCTTTCATTGATTTCGGAATGGATCTTCTAGCCTGTATCGATCTTCTCGAGAAGGTATTGTTGAATTGTTTCCGAAATGGGAATAACATTGTGCAACTTGGATGATGGTTTGAACCTCTGCTCGAGAAATGTTTACGCCCTGTCCGCACAAAATCAAGCATCCATAGAATGGAATAGCGCGTGCAAACTGCAACCTATATTTTATTTGAATCATCATTAAGTTTTTTTTTACACAAATTGAAAAGCCTTTCCGTCTCAGGGTTTTGTGTGTTATCGCCTTTTTCAATGGAAAGGAAAAATACTGTCACCATATAATTATTTCAAATCATTTGGAAATGTTTGGAATCGATTGTATAGAATATAAAAAAGTTAAAATGATTTGCAATTGACCAGATGACACTCATTTGAGAACCTCTGGAAAACCTGCGCATTTAATATTCTTAAAAATGGTGACAGAATTTTCACTTTCATACCTTCTACATGTAAAATAAACAACATAATTCAAATCCCAATCCCGTGTTATAACTAATCACAATTTTTTCCACCCCTTCAATTTTATTAATCCACAGTACAACGGTTTCGAACAATTGTGTATCAATTTCACTAATGAAAAATTGCAACAATTCTTCAACCATCACATGTTCGTTCTTGAACAAGAAGAATATCAACGCGAAGGAATTGAATGGACTTTCATTGATTTCGGCATGGATCTCCAACAATGTATTGAATTGATTGAGAAGGTACAATCGCCCACATTGATTCTGGGATACTTTTCTCAATTTATTAATAAAACAAAATTTACAAAAATTATCTAACAAATGCCAACAAAAATCTAACATATGTGCTGCTGCTTCCACATTGTTTTAAAACATAAACGTGTCATCAATTATTTTTGTTTCAATTTTTAAGTTCCAGGAAAATATTGTGCACTCTTTACCCTTTTGAATTGATAATCTTAAAATTTTATTTACGCAAAAACCATAGTTCAATGGTTTCAATCAACTGTGCATTAATTTTACGAATGAGCGACTACAGCAATATTTCAATCATTGCATGTTTGTAATGGAACAACTAGAATACGAACAAGAAGGTATTGTTTGGACCTTTATTGATTTCGGGATGGATCTTCAGGCGACTATCGACCTAATTGAAAAGGTATCGCCATAATTTTTTAGACCCGCTTGCTCTTTTTCGAATCAATCAAGCAGTAGGAGTATCTTTTGGAAGCAACGTAAAACCGCAAGCATTTTCACCAAAAAAGGCTATATCCCACTTAAGCCTGTACTAAATTTTATTTTGCCATCAAGGATGGTATCACGTAAGGCAAATAATTAGCGTAAATTATTAAAAAAAAATATATAAATTAACCAACGGAAGTTGGTTACCAAAAGTTGAAAATTGATCAAAGAATAAAAGTTTATCCTGCTTGACGCAACAAGTATGAACGAATGTGTGCCAATCAAGTGATCAAAAAACTCGTTCAATGAAATTTGATCAATTACAAAATGAAGTTCGTCTAAAACTACCAAAAACAGCAGTTGATCAAACTGTTTGCCTAATGTGATTCCACTAAAAAAAATTATAATTTCGCAAACACATTAATTTAATTGCGCCAATTTTGTAGTTTGTTTCGAATTGTTTTCAATTCTGTATCTTCAATTAAAATCGGTAAAATCTCACAGTTTTCTTTTAGTACAATGCACAATTTCGCTGTAGTGAATATTTTATTATCATATTTGAACAGCTCATCATTGCCACCTCCAATCGCACGCTTTGCATGCTAAGTAGTTTGTTGTTTTGATTTTTAGCTCAAAAAACTCTTAATCGCTTTTTAAATAAATAAAAACTAAAGGTAAGCAATTTAAAACTAAATGATATAAAAAATGCTTTAGAATGTTTATGCAATTACGATTTTTTGCATTTTATTTTATTCAAATTAGAACCAATTGGTACAAAATTGAAATTCACGAAAAAGCGCAAACGATGCAAGAAAAGTCAAATTGATCAAGATGTGCTGATCGCGTAAAAATCGCAATTGTTTTCTTTACAAATTAACCGATCGTGTGTTTATATTCTTCGTATCATAAAACGACTTACTAAAACCATATTTTTTTCCTCTCCATAAATTTTATAGCCTATGGGTATCTTGTCCATCCTTGAAGAAGAATCTATGTTCCCGAAAGCCACGGATCAAACATTCGCCGAAAAGTTGGTAAACAACCATTTGGGTAAATCGGCTCCGTTCCAGAAGCCCAAGCCACCAAAGCCCGGTCAACAAGCCGCTCATTTCGCCATTGGCCATTATGCCGGCGCTGTATCCTACAATATCACTGGCTGGCTTGAAAAGAACAAGGATCCCTTGAACGACACTGTTGTCGATCAATTCAAGAAATCATCAAACAAACTTTTGATCGAAATCTTCGCCGATCATCCAGGACAATCGGGTGGCGGTGAACAGGCTAAGGGTGGTCGTGGTAAGAAGGGTGGTGGTTTCGCCACTGTATCATCATCATACAGGGAACAGTTGAACAATTTGATGGCTACACTACGTTCGACACAGCCTCATTTCGTCCGTTGTATCATTCCCAACGAATTGAAACAACCTGGTGTTATTGACTCTCACTTGGTAATGCATCAACTCACCTGTAACGGTGTACTTGAAGGTATCCGTATTTGCCGTAAAGGTTTCCCCAACAGGATGGTCTACCCAGATTTCAAACTTCGGTAAGTTTAACTTGTATTTTCTTTTTAATAATAACATTTTAGTACAGTTTAGACTTTATGAAATCATTTTTACATTTTTTGAAATTAGGTTCTCGAACTTTTAGTACCTACATATAAGATACAATTCGAAAATAAGAAAATACATTTAAAGTAAATTGAGGAAACTCATTTGCTAGTACATTTTAGATTGTTAGTATATTTTAGAACAACAATTTGTTGCAGTCATTTTTTACACATAATTTGTAGTTTTTTGGTGAAACATTTTAATTAATTAAATTTTTCAAATTACTCATAATATAGTTATATGATTCTCGCGCCTGCTATCATGACTGCCGAAAAGGATCCAAAGAAAGCAGCGTCTAAGTGTTTGGAGAGTGTTGGCCTAGATCCTGACACGTACCGAATTGGTCACACTAAGGCAGGCATAAATTCATATTTTCGCCCCATTCTTGAGCAGTTGCATATTCGATCCAATTAAAAAAAAAATTTCTGAAGGCCTAAATTGTTAATTTTACTTTATTATTTTTTAATAATAAAGTATTTATTAATTGTATGGACCAGATCTTATTTGGACAGCAATCTCTAGCAAACTATTGAAATTATTTTCAATTATTTTCGATCCAATTCACTTAACATTAGTTGGATCTTAAATAGACCTAATAAAAATACGATCAATTTTTTTTAAAAAACATAACGCAACTGTCTCATGAACATTCGTTTTATCCTAAGCCCCAATATACAATCACGTATTACTTTTTATTACTCTCCAGCACGAAGTTAATTTGGAACCCTGTTCAAACCTTTTGATGTACCCTGTCCATAATATTTTATTTTTGTATTTTATTTTAATGAATTTGGTTATGGAAGTTTCCTGCAATTTAGTGCTCCCTAATTCACAGTATCATATTATTATAAAACATTTTATTGCTTGGATTCATTCCCCTCCTATTGGCATGAATTCGCAGTTGTATGATCATTTACGATTACCCTGAAGTAAATTATTTATATTTTAAGTTAAATCACATTCAATATACAATGGTAATGTTAATAATATGTATCACAGTGACAGCAGTAAGTCCTATCCCGTATTCTTGAATTACCACGTCAGTATTAAACCTGTTTTAAAAGAATAACAACAAATTTAATACACAAAAAATTTTCATTACACGGTTTTGCACCAATATTTTTAATCGGACCAATGAAAAGATACGTTCGCATATTTATCCGCAGATTTGCGACAATTTTGACTTCTGTCATTTCCTTAAGTCGTAACCGTATTAATTGATTGAATTTCTCAACGAATTTTTGATCAAACCGAATAATTTATTTTACTAAGGGTCGCTTAATTTTAATAAATTGATTCGATGTAAGATGCAAACGTGCGATAAGGTGTGAAATTGAATTAATCTATTCGATAAAGACGAAGCTTTTGATTGGAATGATTTACTCATTAATTTACTTTAAACACACCTTTCCTGACCATACATACTACGTTTTCCTTATTCTTAACTTTCCAGGTACCAAATCCTTTGCCCTAAACTTCTTAAAGAACAACCAGATGCAAAGAAATGTGGTGCTATTATCTTGGACTCTACAAGTCTCGATAGCGATCTGTACCGTCTAGGAAAAACCAAGGCACGAACAAAATCAAAATTTTTAAAATTCGTAGAACATTTTTGGATCTTAGTTTTGACGAAGCCCGTAAAATATTAAGTGATAATATCGGGCAATCTTATAGTTTTCTGTGTTGGGTTTTACACTTCTCGTCAATAAGCCAACACGCATGTTTTCAAAAAAAATCATTTTCAAACTGAAATTGGAAACAGGCAAACAAACACAACATATACAAACATGCTATATAATTTTTCTCAGATTCAAATATTTTGAAATTTGAACACAACACTATGCAATAACTCGGGCTATATTTTGCCAACATTTAAAAGTATTCATATCCGTACTGAATGCTTAAGTTTAATTTTTCATAACAATAATATTCCAAATGGAATCATTACTTTTCGATTTTCGATGGTAGACAACACTCGCTCACCTTGATTTTAGTACTATTTAGTACTACATATTTCTGAAAGATGTATTCAAAGAGCGTAGTTCAAAACATATTTCACTTCCATCCATGGAGAAATTTTTTAATGG
Organism: Beris chalybata; assembly: GCA_949128065.1. Classification (NCBI taxonomy): domain Eukaryota; kingdom Metazoa; phylum Arthropoda; class Insecta; order Diptera; family Stratiomyidae; genus Beris; species Beris chalybata. The sequence goes on from OX421897.1 coordinate 93,149,250, forward strand.
ATTTAACTGCTCTAAAGGGAAGCAAGCCACATAATACTAGTACACAAAATCTCAATTTAATATTACATCACGAATTTTTTTTACTTCACATACACACATTTTTTTATTCATTTTATAGGTATCAAATCCTTTGTCCTAAACTAATTAAAGACCAGCCAGATCCCAAGAAAGCCAGTGCTATCATTTTGGACAACACAAGTCTAGATGGCGATATGCACCGATTGGGCAAAACCAAGGCATGACACATTATTCCAAAATTCATGGATCTTACACAAAACAGTATTCTTTCTGTTCGGAAAAACATGGCAACATATTAATTGCATAATATCCGTGTTTTTTCCGATTTTTTTTATCGTCCCGTTTCACATATGTACACAATATACGCACTTGTTTCCATTGAAAACGTAATACAAAAGATATTAATTTGGAAGCACAGTGTCGTCACTATATTTTCTTGTTACTAATATAAGGTGGTAGAAAGATATCCGCCAAAAACATAACAAGTTGGATAATTCTTACTGAAAATTGATTCCGAATTTTTTTTTTTATTTTTTGAAACTAGCTTTAAACTAAAATAATTTGAAAATATTTATAATTATTTTAATAAATTTTTAAACTTTTTAAGCACATTTTTGAAATTAGATTTTAAATTTTTTACATATACAAAAAATTTAGCTAAATGTTCCAACTTCATTATGTCGACTTAATCATATTTATTCCTCGCATTCAAACCTTAACAAAAAAAACTTAATTTTGAATGCACCTTTATGTAGTTTTTGGAGTATACTATTCGAAAAATGAAACGGCAATAAAAAATTGTCTCATATTATTGTCTAGTGTATTATAGTCTTATTTCCCTCTTCTTTATACCCCCGAATCATTGTTATGAGTCTATTTGATAGTGAATATCTAATTACTAGAAAATTACAAATAGATTATTAAATGTTTTACTAACAAAAATTAAGGGGTTGCTCAGAAATACCAAAGATAAAATGGTTAATTAAAAAAAAATTTGGCTTTTATATTTTCAGTTTTTTCTGAACAAGTCCCCAAATTTCCTATACTATAATTTCATTTTTAACATACCAAAAAATCCTAAAAAAAACAAATAGTAAATTTGTTCCATCTAATCCACATTTATAGATACAAAATTTTGTGCGTAAAACAAGTGCAAGAGCCAATCAAAGACGAAAAGGCCTCACAAATTATTATTAGTTTTATTAACTTGCCCGATGATCAATACCGTATGGGTAAAACTAAGGTACACATACACTGAAATAATCAATCGTATTCGAAAAAATGTTTAAATAATAAATTATAGCAAATAAATTGGATTAAAAAATTTAAAAATTAAAACGAATGTAACGTCTTGTTGGCACTTTTTCTAAATTGTACATAACAATTTTCCAATTGCAATCAATATAGCTTGGAAAATTCTTTTACATTTTTGGAATAACGTCCAAATCGTTTTGAAACAAGATAAACTTAATCGAAAATTGCTAGAATTTACAAAAAAATCGGTCTAACCACATCCATTTTGCATTGCAAGCCTAATCCCCACTAGATCAGTAGAACTCATAACTTTGCATGATATTTGTTATTAGCTTGTAATAATTGTTATTTAAACTTCCCATCTGTATTCTTTGCATGTTTTTTTTGTGGAAACAACAAAAATCAAAACCTCCAGATCATATAAAAACTAACATTTGTAATATTTTCAAAAAAAAAAAATATAGGTCTTCTTCCGTGCCGGTGTCTTGGGTCAAATGGAAGAATTCCGTGATGAACGTCTTGGTAAAATCATGTCCTGGATGCAATCTTGGGGTCGTGGTTACCTCGCACGTCGTGACTTCAAGAAATTGCAAGACCAACGTTTGGCCCTCCAAGTTGTCCAACGTAACTTGCGCAAGTACATGCAATTGCGTACCTGGCCATGGTGGAAATTGTGGCAGAAGGTCAAGCCTATGCTCAACGTTACCCGTATTGAAGACGAAATTGCTGTACGTATTCCAAATTAATTATAACCAAAAAAAAAAAATCGTTACAACTATTTTCACTATGGTTTTAAATTGCAAGATTATTATCTTAATCCTTAATTAAGAACCGTCCAACTTAGGAGCACGAAATTTATAAAATAGCGGACATATTGTGTTCGGAATGCGCGTACTTACTCATCAAAATTAATAAGCGTGCAACGTTCTAGATTTGAAGATTTTCGAGTCGATAGAAAATTTTCTGTAATGCGTACACCTGTTTAGGCGGCTATATTTAGACCATGTTTACCACACGTATAAACGAAAACATTTCGACCCCTTAATTTAAATCCAATTCATCCCAATACTATTCTCAAAATGAGCTTCTACGACAAAAAACTTGAGTCACAAACAGATGCTAAATATAATAACTGCAAAAAACAAAAAACAAAACACGAAGAAATCAGATAGCACAAAATTTTAATAGGCATGTTTCTATGCTTAATTATAGATACCTGAATCAAATTAGCACCTCTTTAACAGCGTTGACTGATTGGAATTTTTCCTAATATCGTCGAGTCTAAGAAAATACATCGAATGTGTTTATTTTAGCTTCGTATTCTGCTCGGTTTCACCTGAGAAGAAATAAAGTAGTTCAAAGATCATATACTCGTACATCAGCCATCTAACATTTTATTCGGACAGGAAGTTCTGGTCTTTTTCACCAACAGTTTACATTTTTAGTATACCTCCCTTTGATCAACTTACCGAATTCCCAAAGAATTTTCATTCGGACTAAAACAGAACTCGACGTCTTTTCTAAAAGTGTATTATTCTATTCCGGAGTCCAAAAGTTGCTTAATATGAGCGCAACTGGATGACGAGAATCAAGTCGGTGACGACTAATTAAGAAAATGTTCAGATGAATCAATCCTAAAATTAAATTTTCAAAAATAAAAACTCCGAAAAGAAAATTCAGAGTTTATTTTTTGGGTATAAATATTTGCCTAATCTGCCCCACTCCTTAAAAAGGTGTGCGCATTTTCCCCGTGATATGACACACAAACTGGAATTCAACGAACAACATCCCCCACCTTTGTATTCGAAGTGGGGATTCTTTGCGACTTATAGGTCATTTTCTTTATAGGGTGGGGGACGGATTCATAAATTTTCTTCTTCGTTTTGGTGGGATAGTTGCTGAGGAGTAATATGAAAAATTGTTCTAGATTTTTTTTCTACCACCACCACTATCGTGAAAAGCCATCTCTATCCTTCAAAGATCGCTTTTCCATTTCCCTAAGACGATTCTATTTTTCGCCACATAATTTTCATATAACTTCAAACAGGCGCTACCCACTTAGTCAGATTCGGTCTAAAATTGCATTCATTTTAAGCGAAAAAAATATTTTTGATGAGTGATGCGATAAAAATATCCAAAGGGGTGTATCTTTGATAAATTTCGGAATTGGAATATTTTTTTGAGATCCCCTCAGTAAGTGGTTAAGAGCCAAACGGACCTCTACCTGAGCTTTACGTGGTCCCAACGAATTCAAATAAAAAATTTGAACAACGCCTAAAATACAAAATTAATTTAAATAAAATAAAATTATTTTGAATTCGAACGAGTGGTTGGAAATAATTAAAAAATAAATTAAATTACCCAAATTCGAACGAGTGGTTGGAAATAATTAAAAAATAAATTAAATTACCCACAACGATATAAACGGAAATTAAAATAAAAAGTGATCAAACCGAAGTGCGAACATTTAAATAATTTGAAAGTTTTTCGCCTAGAATTAGAATAAGAATTTAGTGAACAAAATAAAAAAAAATTCCATACTATTGAAATTAAGGATTAAGATAAATTTATCGACGATTTAAGCCAAAATGGAAGATATCGAAATTAGTTCGACGACTCCGACGAAAGCTGTGAACAGTTTTGAAAATTTGGAAAATGATTTACAGAGGTTGGAAGAGAAGGCAAAGAAGGCTGAAGATGCATTCGCCAAGGAAGAGAAACTCCGCAAGGAATTGGAAGCTCTCAACTCGAAATTGTTGGCTGAAAAGACCGCGTTGTTGGACTCATTGGCTGGAGAAAAGGGCTCTCTCCAAGAATTCCAGGAGAAGGCTGCTAAATTGGCCGCCCAAAAGAACGATCTCGACAATCAAATGCGTGTAAGTATCAAAATTATTTTGCCGAATTTCTCTGGCTCAAAGCCATTGAAATTATTAATAATCATTAAATATGTTGATAACAAGTGCAGTGGATTAGCTAGTGACTATTTTTAACGGAATTTTTGGACTATTTCGAGATTAGTCGCAATACTTATTGATTGAGGACAAGTGCAAGGCGTGAAAAAGAAATTACGCATTAATGGCTCATTCGAAATGAAATTTAGCTTCCGGAAATTAAAGCGCAGTAAACATTTGAAAAACACTTTAAAGGTGATCCATTGTTGGGAATTTGATTTTAGTTTAAAATTTAAATACATCGGATGAATTTTATCTACTATTAAAAAAAACTGGTCTGTGCTAATTTCGAACAAACTCCGCATCTACATATTCACGACCATATTTCAGTAAATATTGATTTCAATTTTAATTTCAATCTTAATAAATTTGCACAGCATTCCACTGAAATGATTTTTTTTTTTAATAAGAGACACGATTTTAATTAAATTAAATAAAACAGGACCTCCAAGAACGCTTGTCGCAAGAAGAAGATGCCCGCAACCAATTGTTCCAACAAAAGAAGAAGGCCGACCAAGAAATCTCCGGATTGAAGAAAGATATCGAAGATATGGAATTGGCTGTTCAAAAATCCGAACAAGACAAGGCCACCAAGGATCATCAAATTCGCAATTTGAACGACGAGATCGCCCACCAAGACGAACTCATCAACAAATTGAACAAGGAAAAGAAAATGCAAGGAGAGACTAATCAAAAGACTGGTGAAGAGCTTCAAGCTGCCGAAGACAAGATCAACCATCTCAACAAAGTCAAAGCCAAGTTGGAGCAAACCCTGGACGAATTGGAAGATTCGCTCGAACGCGAGAAGAAATTGCGCGGTGATGTTGAGAAGGCCAAACGTAAGGTTGAAGGTGATCTTAAACTGACGCAAGAAGCTGTTGCCGATCTTGAACGTAACAAGAAGGAATTGGAACAGACCATTCAACGCAAGGACAAAGAAATCTCATCGTTGACGGCCAAATTGGAAGACGAACAATCATTGGTTGGCAAGAACCAGAAACAAATCAAGGAATTGCAAGCCCGTATCGAAGAATTGGAAGAAGAAGTCGAAGCCGAGCGTCAAGCCCGTGCCAAGGCCGAAAAGCAACGTGCCGATTTGGCTCGTGAACTCGAAGAATTGGGCGAACGTCTTGAAGAAGCTGGCGGTGCTACATCAGCCCAAATCGAACTTAACAAGAAACGTGAAGCCGAACTTAGCAAACTCCGTCGTGATCTCGAAGAAGCCAACATCCAACATGAAAGCACATTGGCCAATCTCCGTAAGAAGCATAACGATGCCGTTGCTGAAATGGCTGAACAAGTCGATCAATTGAACAAACTCAAGGCTAAGTAAGTATATGTTGCAAATTTTATTTACGATAAGTTTTGCGGATTTTCAGATAGGGTTGAACAGGTTTTTGATGCCTTGTTTCTTTATTTGACATAAATCTTTGGAACTCTTTATAAATTTTAGAATAATTTTCAATTATTTGTAAATTGTTTCAATTCTTGATGGACTACCAAAATCAGTTTTTGGCTAATATTTTAAATACAATAACAATTTAGGGCAGAACACGATCGTCAAAGCAGTCACAACGAATTGAATCAAACTCGCGCTGCTTGTGATCAACTAGCCCGCGAAAAGGTAATTGTATAAAGGAATTCAATGGTTCCGTAAATTATGCACTCTAGCATGGACTATGTAAACTCCTCGTGTTCCAGTCTACAGACATTACTGATTTGTGTATTGTATTGCCAAAACTGCTACATCAAATTCGTTTGGCAATCTTCAAAACTTTCGACGTCCTCTTTTTTCTGTCACAACAACAAAACAAACACTAACCAAAATATTTCAGTCGATCTCGAATGTATTTAACAAAATCTAAAAATTTTCCTTACGTGTTTTTTTCTTATTTATCATTTTCATAGGGCTGAAAAGGAGAAAGCCCAATACTTCGGTGAATTGAATGACCTCAGAGCTAGTGTTGACCACCTTGGCAACGAAAAGGTATAGAGATAAATGCTTCAAACCAAAAAGATAATTTCGCTGTACATTCGCTAAACATGCTATTTTTGATGCATAGAATATTTGAAAAAAAAAAGAATAGGTTATCAAGGGTTAACTGCTTCAGCACAGCTCACTCATAACGCGATCTCCTCTTTGAGAAGAAGTTGCCGTAATTCCCGAAAGCGCATCCTAATCCTTCAGTTTACAATCCTTCCTAACAAAATACTAGCTTAACAAATTCAAACTAGAAACTAATATCAGAACCTTGTTTGCTAAAAATATTGAAATGCTAATTTTAACATTGTCTTGACAGTAATCTGTAAAAATGAAGTGAACTAATATGATCTTGTTATCCTGTAGGCTGCCCAAGAAAAGATCGCTAAACAATTGCAACACACTTTGAACGAAGTCCAAGGCAAATTGGACGAAACTAACAGGACATTGAACGACTTCGACGCGTCCAAGAAGAAGCTCTCGATCGAGAACTCCGATCTCTTGCGTCAACTCGAAGAAGCCGAGTCGCAGGTGTCTCAATTGTCGAAGATCAAGATCTCTCTCACCACACAACTCGAAGATACCAAACGTTTGGCCGATGAGGAAGGACGCGAACGTGCCACACTTTTGGGCAAATTCCGTAACTTGGAACACGACTTGGATAATCTCCGCGAACAAGTTGAAGAAGAGGGTGAAGGCAAGGCTGATTTGCAACGTCAACTCAGCAAGGCCAACGCTGAAGCTCAAATCTGGCGCACCAAATACGAGTCCGACGGTGTTGCCCGCTCCGAAGAACTCGAAGAAGCCAAGAGGAAGTTGCAAGCTCGTCTTGCTGAAGCTGAGGAAACCATCGAATCACTCAACCAGAAGTGTATTGCCCTCGAGAAGACCAAGCAACGTCTATCCACTGAAGTCGAAGACTTGCAATTGGAAGTCGACCGTGCCAACGCAATTGCCAACGCCGCCGAAAAGAAACAGAAGGCTTTCGACAAGATCATTGGCGAATGGAAACTCAAGGTTGATGATCTCGCTGCTGAGCTTGATGCATCGCAAAAGGAATGCCGTAACTATTCCACCGAATTGTTCCGTCTTAAGGGAGCATACGAAGAAGGCCAGGAACAACTTGAAGCCGTCCGTCGTGAGAACAAGAATCTCGCTGATGAAGTTAAGGACCTCCTCGATCAAATCGGTGAAGGTGGTCGCAACATCCACGAAATCGAAAAGGCACGCAAACGCTTGGAAGCCGAAAAGGATGAACTCCAAGCCGCCCTTGAAGAAGCTGAAGCAGCATTGGAACAGGAAGAAAACAAAGTATTGCGCGCTCAACTCGAATTGTCTCAAGTTCGTCAAGAAATCGACCGTCGCATTCAAGAGAAGGAGGAAGAATTCGAAAATACCCGCAAGAATCACCAACGTGCTCTCGATTCCATGCAAGCCTCACTTGAAGCTGAAGCCAAGGGTAAGGCTGAGGCGCTTCGCATGAAGAAGAAGTTGGAAGCCGACATCAATGAACTTGAAATTGCTTTGGACCATGCCAACAAGGTGAGCTACAGGTTTCCAACTTTCCCAAATAATGCAAAACTAAACCAACTTTTATTTTAACTTTCCAGGCTAATGCCGAGGCCCAAAAGAACATTAAGCGCTACCAACAACAACTCAAGGACCTCCAAACCGCCCTTGAAGAAGAACAACGTGCACGTGACGATGCCCGCGAACAACTCGGAATCTCTGAACGTCGTGCCAACGCCCTCCAGAACGAACTTGAAGAATCCCGTACTCTTCTTGAACAAGCTGACCGAGGTCGTCGACAGGCTGAACAAGAATTGGGAGATGCTCATGAACAACTCAACGAAATCTCCGCCCAAAACGCTTCTATCTCAGCAGCCAAAAGGAAATTGGAATCTGAACTCCAGACCCTCCACTCCGATTTGGACGAACTCTTGAACGAAGCCAAGAACTCCGAAGAGAAGGCCAAGAAGGCTATGGTTGATGCCGCCCGTCTTGCCGATGAACTCCGCGCTGAACAAGATCACGCTCAGACACAAGAGAAATTGAGGAAAGCCTTGGAACAACAAATCAAGGAATTGCAAGTCCGTTTGGACGAGGCCGAAGCCAATGCATTGAAGGGAGGCAAGAAGGCCATCCAGAAATTGGAGCAACGTGTCCGCGAATTAGAGAATGAATTGGACGGCGAACAGAGACGACATGCCGATGCCCAAAAGAATCTCCGCAAATCAGAACGTCGCATTAAGGAATTGACCTTCCAATCGGAAGAAGATCGCAAGAATCACGAACGTATGCAAGACTTGGTAGACAAACTTCAACAAAAGATCAAGACATACAAGAGGCAAATTGAAGAAGCTGAAGAAATTGCTGCTCTCAACTTGGCCAAATTCCGTAAAGCACAACAAGAACTCGAGGAAGCCGAAGAACGAGCTGACTTGGCTGAACAGGCAATTAACAAATTCCGCGCTAAGGGACGTGGTGGATCAGTTGGTCGTGGTGCCAGCCCTGGAGTAAGTATTCCGCAATTCTAACACAAATTTCTTAAGTTAAGAGAATTTATTCTTATTGGCCGTAGAACTTGATCGAAATGACAAGCTCAAAATCAAAAAAAAAACTGAAAAACTTAATTAAATTTAATTTCAAATATTAATTTTAAAAAACCTTTATTTATCCAGCCGTCAGCGCCTAAAGTTCGTAAGAGTGTGCTGGATCAGTAATTTTTGCTTTTCGTTACATTTGTAAGTGAAAATTACAACAAAACTGTATAGTTTCCGGTTTCATTATTCCACCAAAACGAGAAAAACATTCGTTACTGTCTCATTTATGCTTTCCCGAACGAAAAAAAAACCAAACCAACACACATGTGTTATATTTTCATTGTATTTTATGTTATTATACATTTCGAATGTTCATGTTTTGTTTTACACTGTAATTTCTCTTGAAAATTGAATGTTTTCCCAAAAATCTGTTCGGTTTTTTGATGAGACACTATAAAAAGTGCAAAATTCTCGTAACAGAGCAAGAAACAAACAATCACAGATTTGAACGTTGATCAACAAAAGTAGATTGGCTTAAAATCGGTTTCAAATAACAAATTTTGGAAATATTGAAGATAAAATGCTGAATGTCCTTTTGAAACCAACTGAATCAAACGTGGTTTTTTTGGCCAGTTTGCAACCAGCGTTACAAGATCTTTCGGTATTTGTACTTCCTGTTCCAAAATGTATAAGCGAGCTGATTTTAGAACTGATGTTGATCCCGTCTCGTTGTTATAGTGTAACTGTAGATTTGCATGGTCTATCATTCGCACAACATATCGCTTACCCTACCACACACTTGTTACGTTATAGAAGTTTTTACATTATTGTTAACTAGTATTTTCAAACTGCTCATACGTGTACTAATCCAAAAATTTTATATTTTACAGCCCCGATCATCAGTGCGGCCACAATTCGACGGAATGGCTTTCCCACCTAGATTCGACCTTGCTCCAGAAATGGAATTTTAAAATGCCATTTTCTTTATTTATAAATGTATAAACTTAATTATTATTATTTTTAATTAAAAACCGAACGACGGGATACTGAACAAAAAATGGACAAACGATACCAAACATAAGCCAAATTACACTGAACACCGCAAATGTATGAAAATGAACGACAAGAAATTATTGTAAAAAAAACTTAAGAAATGAGAAAAAAGCCCGTCTCAAAGATCAGCAATTCAATATTGTCGCCGTCGAAACAAAACTTTATTTATTTTAACCATTTTTTTAAAAAAAAGATATACAAAAAAAAAACAACCGGAGCTTATGTTATTTAAATTTTTTTATTTAAAAAAATTATGTTTCGTCGATCATTTTAATTAATTTAAAACAAAAACATACTATACAACAAAGAAACAAAATATAAATCAATAAAAAAATAATAAAAAAAAATCTCTTTAATTTCAATTTTATTTTTAATTTCATCTTTCTTGAATTCGGTATTCGAAAAACTACCGAAATAATCTTTCGAAAATATGAAGAAAAACACAACATATACACACTGTTATGCATTTTAATCGTTCCAATTGTGAAATAATTGCACACCAAAACAAAAAAGAGACACGATATAGTGAGAAGAAAGCCCAGAAAATGGCATAAAAAACTGCTGTTGTTATGTAATGTGCCCCGCGTTAAATATAGTTTTTAATATATTTTTTTTTTGTTTTGTTAATGGTATTCCTATACATTTTCATGGTGCAAAATTTTTGCACTTACTCAAAACCACTAAACTTCCTGTATATAATGAAAAATATTGTATGTGAATGTTATGGAGGCAGTTAATAAAAAGAAAAAGAAATTATTGAATATCTAAGGAAAATTTTTCATAATTACTTTTAACTGCATGATGGATTGTTGCCTGCTTGGAGTCTTCGTTCGTAGGTCCAGAAGAAATTTTCTTTTCCTGAAATAGAGGTTGTTCGTATATCGCGCGACACGTAATAAGGATGCGGAGTTCAGACGGTGAAAAGAGTACCTAGGTGTTCCTGACGCACGGGGTCCACACATATCAGTTCTGTGGCATTGATTCTACTCAACCTGTAAACGCGAAATGTGACACTTGACTGCATGGTTCCTTTAAGCCGGGTTGACACGTTACGAGTTGAATCGGAACGAGTGAGCTCCGAACGTTACTCGCATCGTGTTCTCGTGTTAAAATCCCATACGAGTAAAGTCGGAGAGTGCTCAACTTGTCCGAGTAAATGTCAGACGGAGTTAGCTCGACTATCGGAGTTCACTCGACTATCGGAGTTCACTCGTTCTAATTCCACTCGTAACGTGTCAACCCGGCTTAAGCTAGTATTACACTGTTTGACCAAGTGGTCAAATTACAGTAATAAGAAATGCAAAACAGCCAATTCAAATTAAACTCACAGCATTCGCTCGATCAAATTCGCTATTTCGCATTGCTTATTACTGCAATTTGACCACTTGGTCAAACAGTGTAATACTAGCTTTACTGGGAGAAGCATGGCATAGGCTTATCATGTTGATAAACTTTATAAGAACTAATTTGCTGCAAGGGTTCTTTGCATTGACTGTTGTTCATAGGGTAAAAGATTGTGGTGGCCAAGTTGAACTTGTCCTAAACCAATAGGATGTACTTGCCAAAAGTTAGCTTCTTGTCAAATTTCAAGCCAATGTATTCAACACTGCTTCCTAAGAATAGCATCCCCAAAAATGTAAAAGTATGAGTGTGCTGGTTTTATCCAAAGAGAATGAGATAGAGTGGAAGCGAACCGTATTCGAAAAGCAGCGTAATCTGTTTTCTCAGTCGACTACTATATCTACTCTAAAATCATTAAACTGTAAATGCAATAAAATTTCATATATTTTGCAATAAACGTCAAATAGTTAAAACTAATTTTGAGCCTTTCAAAACATATCTTTTTTCCCGCAAAGCACCAAATTTGAAATCTGCCAACAGTCTGGGCGCAACTTTATTATTTTTCCGGCAGAAGTTCAGAACGCGTTCAATTCAGGGATGCGGTGTATGTTACTATGTGACTGAAAACCTAACAAAAAGTTCGGAAAGCGGTTAGATAAGGGTGTAACATATGAATTAAATAATTGGGTCATATTCTAGAGGTTGAAAAAAACAAAACTTAAAAATAGGTGATTATTAAACAAGCCTGGGGAAGTAAAAAGATATTCGATATCTGATCAGACCTGAGAAACATGGTGGAATTCATGAAAAAGTATACAACCAGTTTACACCCTCTTGGGGGTCGAATTTCGAAAAATCTTGAAAACACTTTCTAGGTATTCATATGAAGAATCTGTAGAATAAAAATGAATTCAATATTTCGAAAGACCTAGTAGATATGACGAAAATCGTGAAAATATATGCATTTTATATTAACTGATATTTTTTTTTGCCCCCCCCCTTCTGAACGCCAATGAATATTCGAATTTTTTTTTATTAGAATTACTTTTCTAGTTAATTTACATATACGTACCGAGTTTCAACTTCTTAGCATAAGCCGTTCTAAAGTTAGGAAAAACACCCCCCACCACCGTACCATACTACCCCTAAAAAAAATTCTTTTTTTCCACCATGCCACTACTATAATAATAATCAATGGCGCAACAGCCCAAATCGGGCCTAGGCCTTGAAGTAATGCTAGAGTTACTTCATTGCGAGACCAACGGAACACTAGGAGGTGAAGTGGTCAGCTACACGCTCGTCCGTGATTATTACCCCGATTTTAATTCAGGTTCTCATTTTCATTTTCACCCAATCCCATTTTCAAAAATTACTTGTCACCAAGCAAATTCGAACCTGGTACTCGGTGCACCGAAGGCAAGTGCTCTAGCCACTAAGCCACCCAGACTACACATGCCACTACTATAGCTCTATCTAAATACCAAGTTTCAGCTTCCTATCATTATAGATTCTTAAGATCAGCATCGGAACTTTTTCTTTCTCACCTTTCCCCACCCTCACCCTCTACTCCCACACCCCCAAACTTTTTTTCCCTACTAGGGTTCTATTAGGCCTACTTCTGGTAAAAATTTGAACCATCAATCTTACACTGTTATTGAGATATGAAACGTGTTATTTTTGAAAAATTCTTATCCCCTCCCCTTACGTACTCCCCCGCCCCTTCATAGATTTTACTTTGAGCAATCTTGATTTATCAAGCTTTATATCCAAACCGAATTTTGTTTTTCTGGTGCCACTGGTTTGGGAGATATCGTAATGTTAAGTATTTCAACCCCCACCCCCGAACGTCACTACCCCCACCCAAAAATTTTGTTTCAATCTATATATTTATTATATTTGCTAAGTTTTAATTGCTTGCTATTAACGGTTTAGGAGATATGGATTTTAAATGTGTCGATCTCGACTTTTTTGCGTTTCGGACGCATTGCATCCCCCTCCACTCCTACACCCCTTCACAGATATCATCAATTTTTTTGCAAATGGGTCCACTATCAAAGCTTTATAGAAATTCCAAGTTTCAGTCTCCTAACATAAGCGGTTGCTGAGATCTAGAACCCAAAATTTTTCGTCTAAAACGCTTCCCCCACCTTCCCCCTCACACCCCACCCCGTAAAATAATGTCAATTCAAGGGGTCTACCCAGTCTATTCCTAGAAAAAATTTAAATTTAATAGCTCCACTGGTTTGAGAGCTACAAGCCTTCAAAGGATTTTGGGGCGGTCGACGTACGGCGGACAGACAGAGTGAAAATTTTTATTGCTTTTTTCGTGTCTACTAGTCATGAAACGTGGACAAACAAATTTTGAGGGCAGCAAATTTTTTTTTTTGAAAATCAATTACAATACTGTATTATTATTTATAAAGTAATAATGCGTAATTTTGAATCATGAATCAAAAATATTTGAAAGTTTTCAAAATTTCCGTCTAAAACTATCATAGAAAATATTATAAAAAAATAGAAAACGGAAATATCTGATTGGAATAAACAGGTAGCTCAGTTCTGTTACTTAAGCCTCGTTTTCACGGTGATAGTTTTTGCGATAATTGCTGTCATGATAATTACTATCGTCATAACTATCACAATGTAAACTTCTCGATAGTTACTTTCGCGTTGTCATGGTAGCACTATCGCACTATCATGCTTGACGAGATAGTTGATAGAACTATCGCGATAATTTTATCTTGATATTGACATTTGACATTAAAAAAATAATTTCAAAACATAAAAATATTTAATAATAATTTTGATCTTGTGAATACGTGTTGCTTATTGCAAAAAAATGTAATTTTAATTTTATGTGTACGTGATTTTGTGTGTACGTGATTTTGTGTGTACGTGATTTTGTGTGTACGTGATTTTGTGTGTACGTGATAGACATGTGACATGTCTAATTTCATTATCGCACATCGCGCCGTGTAAACAGCAGAATGTCACACTATCACACTATCATACTATCGTGCTATACTTTCGCGAAAGTCCTATCGTACAAAACTATCGCAGTGAAACGGGGCTTTAAGAATGAGAAATTTCTCACTAAAAAGTCAAAATGAGGACGAATTAATGTAGTTTTCTCTTTGTATTCTCACCAAATGAGAAAGCACCGTAATTAATTAGGCATTTGGCAATCTTTCATTTCTCATGTGGTGAGAATACAGAGAGAAAACTGCATCAATTCGTCCTCATTTTGACTTTTTGGTGAGAAATTTTTCATTCATAAGTTACAGAACTGAGCTACTATACGAGTATGAGAAAATGTTCTAAAATTACTAAGCTTTAGATAACAGTAGAGTCTCACTAATCCGGATACGGCCTAATCCGGATCCTTCGGTAGTCCGGATGGGATGAAAAATTTAAAAATTTCCATTATGTTCCTTGTAATCCGGATCGACCACAGTTTCGCTAATCCGGATTGCATGTTAAATAAAGCAATGATCAACAATACAGTGAAAGCAAACAAGTGTAGAACGGGAAATTCCCGAATATTCTCATAGACACTTCATATGGATAGTTCTGTATGTATGAATGTATGCACATATTTCATAAGGCAATAAGTATTGGTACTCCGTGCAACCAAGCCAACTTTGGCTTGTGAGCGTTTTTCCGTTCACTAAATTTTGAGTTTATGTATATTTCATTACTTTTTACTTATTTCTAACGTTTATCTTGAAAGTATTGTTTTTTTTTTTTGGAGATACTATGGGCCTTATTATTCACCTCGGGTTATTTTCGCCTTATCTAGCTGATAACTTATCTGGGGTATTAAATTTAATCACTGATTAATTTCTCTGGTTGAAAAATTGTATTATTCACCTCTAGTTAGCAATTTAGTAGGCCGGTTAATTTTATCGGCTGGTTTTCCATTTTTCCATTATTTTTCCAATCAAACGTCAAAAATTGTATTAATTATTTACAGAATGTGACAAATTTCTTTTTTTGAATATAAAAATTTGTGTATTTCAGGAAAAATATCAATTATTGGCTGCAATTTTTTCGTGGTTGCGGACCTGGGAGCGGTACAAACGTTTTGTGTGGTGCACGATTTACACGTTCAACGAGAACCATCCCATTTGATCCTGATAGTTTTCTGATTGTGTGCTACCGAGTGATTGGATTTCGGCAGTTCGAACAGTCGATTGAAGGCTTGCATCTCCCAAATCCTTAGAGCTATTGCATTTAAGTTTATTGGTATGGTAGATTGAGTGGACCCCTTCAACTGATAAGTTTCTAATGGAGTAGTAAAGGGGGTGGGTGGAATGTTAGAATAAAAACTTTGGTTTAAACACTTATGCTGGGTTCCTGAAATTCGGAACTTACATAGATCTATGATAATGTATCCACTTGCTCGCTTAAATTTTATACAAGTGAAATGATTTGGAAGTTCTGAGAAAAACAATGTGTTCGAAACGCTTGAAAGCTTAGGTCGAAAAATTCTAAAATTCATATCTCCTGAACGGGTAATATCACAAAGTCGAAACTTGAAACACGCTAGACTAGGAACTAGGCTAAAAGATTGAAAATAATTTTCTTATAACGGTCAGCGGCGTGGGCGGTAAAAAACTTTGCAGTGCAATGTCTCACAAACCAATTGAACCAGAAACAGGAAATGTGTCTTATGTTTAAAGATGGACAATAGGACTTGACTGAAAGTATTTTTCAGCAAGACGATGGATAACTATTTTTCTCCTAAAAATCATATCTCATATCTCAAGAACTGTATAATATAGGATCTTACAATTAATACATGAGTTTGACCTAGCTGAAAATTGTAGGGAGTGTGTGTAAGGGGTGAGGGTGTAAAACGGTGTAAAGGAAACAATTCAATTGGCTTTTTAAGTTGGAAACAGCAGCAACTGTATTTGTCGTCCCATATGTCGCTGTCGATTCGTTGTTCCATTTTCTATTTTGTCGTCATCTTCCTCAGAATCACTTAAATTTTCCCACAAATAAGTTTTTGTCATAACTTCAATCGTGAATAATACAAAATTTGTCAAATCGTCGTTTAAATCCCTGGATATTGTAGAAAACTGGAAGTTGTTGACAAGTTAAATTTTTCCCTGGGTAACTCTGATCACTTGATTATAAACTCAGCGAAAAACTATAACCCGACGTGAATAATACCAAATCTCGGGGAAAACTGGAATTACCCAGACTTTAAAAATAACCCGACGTGAATAATACGGCCCTAAATGTTTTATTTGTTGTAATAAATGAATAAGCGTTTGTAAATGTTTATCTTTAATAATTTGCATATGCCTTTGGTAATCCGAGTTCCCGCATAATCCGGATTGGGGGTGGTTTTAATTGATTGGGATTAGCGAGACTCTACTGCATGTACATAAGTAATAATTTATATTTTACTAAGATTCTTGAAATAAAGTTAAATTGAATACTTTATTTTTATTTATTTGAATTATAGTTTATAATCGATTCCCTGTATCTAATACTATTTGGTTTTATCCACCTAGCAAAGAGTACGTTCTCACTGTTGGTGGGATTGGCAACAGCAGGGACGTCATTTCAGTTTTTGCCAGGGGGGGGGGGGGGGGAAGATTTTATGAATGTATATATTTTTATATGTAAATATACATATGTTATAATATATGAAAATACAAAATTTAGGGGGGGGGAGGGCAAATGCCCTCCCTGACGTCCTTGCTTGTCAACAAAAGTAATGCTTCCTTGTGCTTCACCACTATGAACTATTTTGAAACAAAAATGACGACAACTAAAACAAAACACAGCATTCTGACTAATGGAGTATTCAATCCATGTAAATTGTTCAAAAAACTGCATTGAAATCGGCGCTTCGCTATCTGGGGGTATTTCTTCAGTATTGACTGAACGAGGTCATTGTGATAAAAACGTGATATGTATATCAATAATTGACACATCATTTTCTGGTAATGCTTCTGAATGAACTTTATCTTTTACATTTTTACTTGAAGATTTATTGTATTGCATCAACTGATTGCGCAGATTGGAGGGAGTCTAGCTTTTTACTACCATCAATGGTTTGCTCGGGATCAAGAATTTGTTTTTATTTGTTTCATCTGGGTTTGGTACACTCTTTCTTTTCAAAAAGTTATACATCGACGACTGCATTGATTTTTTTGACAATATCGGTCTGAAATAGACAAAAGTAAATACCCGAAATCTTTTTTTATTTTATTTTTAATTTCTTCGTAATATAAACACAAAAATATTTCATTTCTTTGAATTACATTTTTTTTTTATTTCTCATGCATGGAGGAAACAATATACGAGGGGCGTTCGAAAAGTAACTTAAGTCGGCAAGAAAACACTTGATTTTTGGAAAAGTTTTTATATATTTTTCAACATAGTCTCATTGTAACTCAATACACTTTTCCCAACGATGCTCCAGCTTCTTTAACCCTTCCGTATAATACGTTTTTGACAACTCCTCAAAATGGGCCTCTTTAGCAGCGATGACCCATATATTTTTTCTGTCAATGATTTTTTTAAATTGGGAAACAAGAAAAAGTCGCAGGGGGCCAGGTCTGGAGAATAAGGTGGGTGTGGAAGCAACTCGTAGCGTAATTCAATTAATTTTTGAAGTAACGGCACGTTTTCGCGTTGTTCCGGAGTCAGCAAACGCGGCACCCATCTCGCCGATAGTTTTGACATACCCAAATGCTCATGTAGGATTGTTCAGATGCTGTTAGCTGAGATGCCCACAGCCTCTACTATCTCGAACACCTTCAGTCGTCAATCGGCCAATACGATATCATATCATGTACATTATTGATCATTTTTTGGTTTGTGGCAGTTTTAGGACGTCCAGGGCGGGGTTCATCATAGACGCTAGTGCGGCCAAGCTTAAATTCGCTTACCCAGAAACTGATAGTTGGTAACGAAGGAGTAGATGTGCCATGAACTTCTTGCAAAATCTGCTGAATTTCGGTCGCTTTCTTCCCCGCCAAATAAAAATGTTTTATCACTGAACGAAATTCTTTTTTTTTCATTTTAAAAAAAAACTAAACACGTCGTATTTAATAGACCACCACTACAAAACTAAGCATCCAAAATGGCTAAAATTTTGACAGCACTCATACAAAAGACTGAACTTTACAGTCATCATAAACTTTTTGATATATGCGTGCTCTGTGTGTTTGACTTAAGTTACTTTTACAATGCCCCTCGTATAACTTTATCTTGTTCGAGGCTC
Source organism: Beris chalybata (assembly GCA_949128065.1). Taxonomy (NCBI): domain Eukaryota; kingdom Metazoa; phylum Arthropoda; class Insecta; order Diptera; family Stratiomyidae; genus Beris; species Beris chalybata. The sequence goes on from OX421897.1 coordinate 93,167,637, forward strand.
CGATCTATGCGTTTCTATTTTTTGGGTAGAATTAAACTTAAACCCTCAGATTTCATCAAGAGTCTAAAAACCTTAAAAAAATACATTTTGACTCCAAGCGGTCAATTTCATCTATTTGCAAATGTTACATTATAAAAAAAAGAAATTAAATTTAAATATACGAGTATACTAAGGGCTCGTGGACACTAGTAAGTAAATGAACAAGCTTGCGTGAAGATCGAATCTCGCAAGAAAGTTGGGTATTATGGTCTGACGACATTTTTTTGATTCAGATTTGACTTTGACGTAGGAGGTGCATTTGTCGCAACGTTTAATTGTTTAATTTAATTGTTTATTTATATTCATAAGCATACAATAGTACTATAAGATTTTTGAAGTGAAAAACGCAAAAACCACTTGCAAAACACTTGTTACAGCAGATTCCTAGAGCAATTTTGTTGCAGTTTGCTAATGTAAACGTTATGGAAAGAAATGTCGCAAGTGCTAGTGTAAACGAGACTTTAGAAACTTTAAGATTTAGAATTACCAAGTTAGAAGAATTCGAAGAAATTCAAGAAGAGATAAAATTATTTATTTTCTTTTCGATCAGTTTCAGTGGAAAAATTTTGTATGTTATTTTTAATAAATTTTGATAACTGAAGGCAGTCATCCCGTGTGATGGTTTCCAAAAATCGATTTTTTTTCTTTGCATAAATTACATCCAAAAATAGTGTTAAATATGTGGGTGGAGTGATATTTCGATATTCGAAGCCGTTTGGAAGTTACAGGGCGTTATATTCACTAACCTCCTATGTTGTTTCGAATATAATGAAAAGTTTAGTCGCGTTTTTCTCAAAACCATGTTTTTCAAATCGGTAGACACGATATCTCAAACTCTATCGAACGGATATCTTTGAAATTTAGTAAACTTATTCAGTACTAATATATAGTCTCCAAACTAGAATAATTGTGATTCCTAAAGCCGTTTTTTTTGTCGACCTGAAGAAGTCGTAAAAATACACTAAAATTGACGACAAAAAGTTCAATAAGCTGCCAAAAATTCACTGTTCAATATTTTTTGATAATCCTAGTTCCAAGACTAGTTCAAACTTCACAGATTTGTTTGATTTTTTTATTTCAGATAAGCCCGCAATCATGTCTACCGAAAACAAGGTTTTTTGAACATGGGTGGCTAAGTTGCCATGTATCTCAGCAATGGCCGACAATTTGGGGTTGAAAAAATTCTTAAGTTTGCTCAACATGTGCATAATTATATGGTAAAAATTTCACAGTTCTATCATTATTAAGTTCATCAGAACAAATTCCCAAAAATAGCGTAAAAAAGAGCCTGCACACGGGATGACCCCCTTAAGCAATATTGAATATTAAAATTTCTATTAGTAATAGATGTAGGGAAAGTTTAACTGAGACACACGAGAACATTTGTCAGAATATGCGCGAGCTTTGAAGGGTTAGATAGAGAGTGTGAAAATATTTCTTACCTTGAAGCAAAGAATAGCGAACAGCACTTAGGTATAATGTATGACAAAATTGCCAGCTACTGCTTATAATAATATAAAACAATTTTTTATTAAATTAAAAACTGATGAAAACCAAATCTCAGATCTTTGATCAGAACATGCGTATTAGTTAAGTACACCTTACACGAGTTTGTGTTCTTCTTTATGATTCCGCTTTTTTTGTTTTGTTTTTCGGAGTTTTGCAGAACCTACAATCAACCGAACGAACAAGAACACCAACACAGCCGCGAAATACCAGCGAAATTCTTTATGATTCCGCTTTTTTTTGTTTTGCTTTTCCGAGTTTTCCGGAACCTACGATCAACCGATCGAAGAGCACCACCAACACAGCCGCGAGATTACAGAGAATTTTTCGTCTCTAGTCCAATTAATTTACTTGGTTGTCATTATAGTTTTATACAGGGTAATCCAAGTCGATAAGATTAATAGTTTTCTCAGATTTATGCCCTTAAAAATTTTTAGTTGGTGTCATAATCAATAAAAATATTTCTGAGATTTCAAATTCAGGGGGGGGGGGGCAAATGCCCCCCCCCCCCTGAAATGACGTCCCTGGGCAACAGATCAAACAAATTAAACTTCAAGTAACATGGCAGTCGAGTTTAATTCTCTGTTAATTACAGTCACATGACTGTTGTGTTGTCTTCATTACAGGGCATTTCAAAACAATAGTACAGGAACGTTCTAAAAAACATTGTTAATGTGAAAAGGGGGAAAAATACAAAATGTTAGTGAAAGAGCAAAAAAGGAGATTTTTAACAAAATTATGTTGAAAAACGTCACTTCCATTTTTTCGCTCCAAATGGATGAAAATGGTACTACGAAGAACACTTTCACACGTCTGCTTCGTTCGCTGTCTATCAGCGAACTAATTTTGAATTTACAGAAAAAAAAGTTTTACAGGTTTTCAAATTATTTGAAACGCATAACTATTAAAAATCAATAATTTTTTCATTGATTTACCTTCTAGATATACCAATTAATAACACGATCTATGATAATTTTCAATGAAATGTGGTTTTCTTATGTAATTCCTGTCATGAAAATCGTGAAAAATTGCTTCAGTTTGACTTCATATATTTTAATAACAAACATAAAAAAAATTTAAAATTTGATCTATGGAGGACATTCTTTAAGATTTTTTCTAATATTATATTAATGAAAATGACATGTTAATTATTCAAGAAATAGGAAATATGCGTCTAAAAAACTCGAATTTACGCATTTTAAAAAATGTTCGAGGGTTACTGTTCTAATAGCAATTTTACCAAATACAGTTTTGAATTTTTTCTCTTAAGAGGAGCATTCCCCTTAGACGCCCGAAAATAAGCCATTTTTTCCAATTTTTTTTTATGGTGATAAAATAATTGCATCATTCTAAAATTTTGACATGATATTATTAGAACTTTCAAGAGTTGACAAATTTTTTTTTTTTTTTACAAAACAAAATGGCGGCGTTATAGGATATTCCTTTAGGCGTCTTTTGCGTGACATCGAAAACTGCTCCATTTGTCATATTTTTTCTATTGATCAAACTGAAAACTAAAATATTTTTGGAATACTAACCGATGAATGGGAAGGATATACCTTTTCAATCAAATTTTCATTTTTCGACAATTTTTTTGATAGTTTTTACCCCAAAATAGTGGTTTATTTATGCGATATCCTCAAAACTTTAGGTATAGCCTTCCGATATATATATAGATAGAAAGCTCCAAAAAATTCAGTCAAATCGATCCATAACTTTTTGAGCTGCAATAGGAGCAGTTTTTGAAGATGCAGTTTCGAGACAATCGCGTTTAAAGTTTCAATACGAGAAAACTATAAGTTTTAGTGACTTACCAAATCAGCGATTATAGGCGCATATAAGAAACCTTCAACTTTTAACTCACTCACACCGTCACTTGTTCTCCCCTAGCATATACGTATCTGTGAATTCATTCCCGTAATATATCCTTTTTTAGAAAATTTTCGAGCTATATTAAATCGCATTCCATTAGGATAGTTTGGTATTTTAGTTTCGAAATTCAACCGCACAAGACATACTTTCGAGCCAAACTAACTCTATTCCATACACAACGTTCGTTACGCTTTATTCTTTCGAAAAAAAAAAATCTAAAAATTTTAAAACTGTAAAGGGATTGCTCCCCTTAAGGAAGTCTATAGTCTATAACACCCTTGCAACAGAATTCTTCCTAAAAGTTAAAATAAAATATTTTTAAATGAAAGTTTCCACTATATACATAGTTCGTTTCGGAAATATTCTGAAATTGGTTTGCGAGATTTTTCCAGTTTAGCGAGACCTAAACTCTACGGAAATAAAAAGTTTGTTTGATCGAATTTGTAAGGCCAAATCGTCTTACTATTTTAGGTAGCTGCCATACAAAAAACCAATAACCTTGGGAACTATGAATTCTTAATTTTGTATACATTGGATTTTCAAACGTTGTATTTAAATGAATGAATTTGCAAGATCCCACGAGACCTTCGAGTGGCTGCTATACAAAAATCCCGTCAAAAAATGATCAAAGAGTCCTTTGTATAGCTGCCATACCAATATCCTGTAAAAATGTCTTCACTCAAATTACGGAACTCACTATATCTCAAGAAATCGTTCAGTTACAATTTCAGAATTTTTTACATGTTAGTTTTGAGTGAAATTTCACTAGTCAGTGAAATCATTCTACTCTTTTGGGTAGCTAGCTACACACAAGAAGTCCTTAAAACACGTGTTTAAGATTATTTTCCGATAGATTTGAATGTTCAAACTAGGAATTTGAAATTTTGTACAAATTAATCAAATGGTTGCAGGCAAAAGAACAAGTATTCTAGAGATCGAGTGAGTCCTTCCTGCACATTTCATGTGAAAATCCTTCAAAATTAAAATATGGTAGATATGAAATTGAACACTGATGGTATTATCTTATAGTTCCTAGTTGCAACCAAATGAGTTTCCTTAATAAAGGACAATGCACTTTGTTGTGGTTGAGGCCTTGGAAGAATTATTTTGACTTAGAAAAGTCAAAATAATTGAAGGATAGGAATGGTTCGGGACAGAATGGGCCAATTCCGCCTACGTCCGAATTGGTGGCTGAAGTAGAACGGAAGCGACACGCTTGCTGGCGGCCGGGACTAGCTACGGCAGTGTGGGGGTGGTTCTTGTTCTGACTTCAGACCATAAACCCTAGGCCTAGACAACAAAATTTCGTGTCGGCTTACTCCAGGGTGATTAAAATTGGGACTATCTTCCCAATAGGTCGTGAAAGACCAAGAAGCGGTGGAGTTGCGCGACTTCGCGATTTGTCAGGGCGCTTAGGTGTAAGTAGCGCCCTGCTCTGCCCACCCTACCTCAGCCACGACTGTCCTCTAGAACATTTCGCGTCGTGGCCCCTTATTGAGGTTCGGGGTTAAGGAGCTAAACGCTCGGGTTCACTATAAATGGCTCTTTCTAGCCGTTAATCATCATTAATGAGATTATTATCACAAAAAAAAAAAACGACCATACAAAATTGCTGGAAAAAAAACCAAAAAAAAAAGAAAAAAGGAAATCATGCAAAATATAATATAATGTATTATAAAAAAGAAACAAAATCAAAACTCACCCCATTTGTTTATTTCATCCTTTTGGTTCTCTCTCGTCCTAATTCCTCCTATCTTCAAATTTCCTATCTCTCTACTTCAAATTTTCATCTTTCCTTTCTTCAAATTCCCTATTCCTATCTTCAAATTTCCTACTTCTTTTCTTCTAATTCCTACTTCTCTACTTCAAATTCCCTATTCCTATCTTCCAATTTCCTACTTCTTTACTTCAATTTCCTACTTCTCTACTTCTAATTTCCTATTTCTCTTCTTTTCTTGTAGAAATTCGTCGGGCGGCAGATATTCTTCTTCGCGACATTCGGACAAGATTGAATTTTCGTACGGCCGACGTTTCTTGTCACACCCGGGACGATTAACGGGCACGACGCGTGTATTTAACTCAACACGAAATTTTAGTTAATTGCTCGATTCGCGAAAACATTCACAAAACATTTCCATTCACTTTGAAACTTGTTTTTCATTCGGTTCATTGGAACCCCTTTTCCTATCTTCCAGATCTTTCACATGGCTGTCACAAGTATGAAGATGGCTTCTCGTGTCACATTTAATTGATACGCGAAGTGTTGCAGCTTTTGAACCCGAACCAACAGCGTTTGCAATCCGATGCCTTCAAAATTCTTCGGTGGCTCTGGCCACCCACGTTCTTCGGATTTTACGGCAAAATGACCACTCAATCGTCGCAGGGAAGGTGTTGTCAATTCCAAAAAAATAACTTTCACGCCAGACGTCTACCGTTTGCCGTGTTCTTCCTATTCGAACCTTTTTCCACAATTCATTAGCCCGCAACTAAGCGATTCTTATGTTAATATTTGCACCGAAAAGACGAGGATTAAACGCAAAATCCGTTCAGCACAGAAAAAAATTGAAACAAAAAAAAATTCACCAATTTAGTTTTTGGTTTAACTTTGCACAACGAGTACGAACTTATGCGGTGTTTTACTGAAAAGCGTTACGAGCACGACTACGTTTGATTAAGCAAACATTTTGAAAAATCTAACCACGAGAAATGTTTTACGGTAGTTTGTTAACGCGAACTATACGAAACTAAATCGTGTATTACTTGACAGCTGCAAAGTCAACGATCAACTCTCGAGTCGCTCAATAAAAAAATTAAAAGGGCAAACGGCAAAGAGAAAAACCGTAAACAAAACGAACCGTCCGATGCATAGAGCGCTCCGAGGTCAGGTTCTCGTTATAATTAATTTTATTATAATTTCTTTTAGTTTTACTTGATGAATTTTCAAGATGCTGTGGTAGTTAAATACGAAATAAATTCAAATTTGTCTGACGCAATACTAGAATACCACTGCCATCGTTATCACAACGAAACACACAATCCGATTTCTAACCTCAATAATTTGGCGGTGGTTTTTTCTAAGCCTGTTTTAAAGTTTTTTTCTTCCATCGATTGCTGCAATTAAAACGAAAAGGAAAATGGCAGAAGATGACGCCTATTCCGGTACGGTTCTAAACCAGCCGCTTTCAATTAGGTAAGCTTTTCGCCGTTCGACTTATTTTCACCACGACGTGGTTTCGTGGTATTACCAAACCCATTACCTTGTATATAGTGCCGAGCCTGTCGCAGAAATTGTACCTAGGGGTAGATTTCTGGCGATCATTCCAACTAGCTCCCAGCATTATCAGCGCGGTCGATACTCCCGATACTGCATCGCAACTGATAGCTCCGGATGCCCACCATTTAACGCCCACAGATGTAAAGAGGTTGGAAATGGTAAAGTCCAAATTTCCATCATACGAAGTATACGGACTCGGTGTGACCAACGTCGAACAACACAGTATAGACGTTGGTGATGCAAGTCCCATCAAACAGCGACATTATCCTGTGTCTCCTGCGATCCAAAAACTCTTATATGACGAGATCGATCGCATGAGGGCACTTGGCGTTATAGAGACCAGCCAGAGTGCATGGAGCTCGCCTGTGGTTCTCGTGAGGAAGCCAGGCAAGGTCAGGTTATGTTTGGACTCGCGCAAAGTCAATAGTGTGACGAAGAAGGATGCTTATCCATTACCACACATTGATGGTATCTTAAGTCGTTTGCCGCGAGCCAATTTTATTACTAGCCTGGACCTCAAAGACGCCTTTTGGCAGATTCCTCTCGAGAACAAATCCAGGGAGTATACAGCGTTTACCATTCCTGGCCGGCCTCTATATCACTACACTCGCATGCCTTTTGGGTTATGCAACGCGCCGCAAAGGATGTGTCGTTTGATGGACAAAGTCATCCTACCCGAGCTGAAGGAGCAGGTATTCGTATATTTGGACGATCTGCTGTTAATTTCTGAGGATTTCGATTCACATCTGGTTTTATTGGCAGAAGTCGCAGAATGTTTGCGAAAGGCTGGCCTGACCATTAACGTCAACAAGAGCAAGTTTTGTCTGAAAGAGGTGAAATACCTCGGTTACATCGTTGGAGAAGGAGGCTTGAAAACTGATCCCAACAAAGTTTCAGCCATCGTCGATTACCCTTCGCCTAAGTCCGCACGTCAAGTTCGACGCTTTCTTGGTATGGCAGGCTGGTATCGACGATTCGTTCCCAACTTTGCTGCGACTGTTTCACCGATTTCAGACACTCTAAAGAAGTCCAACCAGTTTGCTTGGACTACAGAGGCACAAACTTCCTTCCTATTAGTGAAAGACTTGTTGACGAGAGCCCCCTTATTAATCAATCCTGATTTTAAGAGGTCTTTCGTAATCCAGTGCGACGCCAGTAAATCAGGGGTGGGTAGCGTTCTCTTTCAGGAAAACGACGACGGATCGGAATCTCCAGTGGCGTATATGTCACAGAAGCTCACTTCCGCTCAACGCAACTACAGCGTAACCGAACTCGAGTGTTATGCAGCTGTGTTGAGCGTGAAAAAATTTCGAGCCTATGTAGAAGGGACTGCGTTCAAAATCATTACGGACCACGCAAGTCTCAAATGGCTCATGTCGCAGAAAGACCTACAAGGACGGTTGGCAAGATGGAGTTTAAAACTCCAAGGTTACGACTTCACAATCGAGCACCGAAGAGGGAGCCTGAACGTTGTACCCGACGCTCTCTCTCGTGTATACGAAGAGGGATTAAACGCGCTGATCGATGTGGCACCGATGGTGGATATGGACTCTCCAGAATTCTCTGGCAAAGAATATAAAGAGTTAGTGTCCACCGTCGATGCGAACGCCGATCGGCTTCCTGACGTATGCGTGAGGGATGGTTTCGTGTATAAGCGCACAGAGCCTCACAACGGTGACCCGATTGCTGAAGACAGGGCCTGGAAATTATGGATTCCATCGAGCCTTACGTCAGCTGCGATCGCTCAGGCGCACGAGGCAGACACCACGGTCCATGGTGGTTATGCCAAAACGCTAGAGCGAGTCAGGCGATTTTTGTACTGGCCCGGAATGGCTACACAAGTACGCACCTACGTTCTGGCGTGCGACACTTGCAAAGAGACAAAGTCCCCGAACAGACCTCTACGAGCGCCTATGGGAGAACCGTTCCAGACTGATCAGCCATTCCAACATCTGTACATCGACGTACTTGGACCATATCCACGTACCAAACGGGGTAAGATCGCTATCTTGATCGTCTTGGATCATTTTACCAAATTTCCCCTGTTACATCCTTTGGGGCGGATCACTGCTGAAGAGATCACAAACTACTTGGAGGGGCAGGTCTTCCATACGTTTGGAACACCTGAGACAATCCTCTCCGATAACGGCTCTCAATTTAGGTCGAATGTGTTTAACACCATGCTGAACAAATACGGAGTTAAACACCTGTACACCCCGAGCTACTCACCGCAAGCGAATGCTTCGGAGCGTGTCAATCAGTCCATCCTGGCCGGAATTCGAGCATTCATCACTGATGACCAAACCCGATGGGATGAGAGTCTAAGCAAAATTGGATGTGCTCTTCGTAGCTCACTCCACCAAGCCACTGGATTTTCTCCTTATCAGGTTTTGTTTGGGAATCACATGATGTTGCACGGGAAGGACTACGAACTGCTGAAGCATTTGCGAGCGTTGGGAGAGTCAAATGTACAGCTTCGACCTCGAGAGGGAATTCCTATCGTGAGACAACTGGCGCAGACGAAAATAAGAGTCGCACATGAGGACAGCAGCAGGCGTTATAATCTGCGTGCTGCTAAAACACAATTTTGTGTAGGACAGGAGGTATTCCGTAGAAACTTTTCCTTGTCCACAGCCGCGCAGAATTATAATGCCAAGCTGGCGAAGAAGTTCCTCAAGTGCAGAATTCGTCGTGTGCTAGGCAACTCACGATATGAATTGGAGGATCTAGGAGGCAAACGTCTGGGGACTTACCACTCCAAGGATCTGAGGCAGTGATCCGAGGGAGCACACCGATTGCCCGGCACTCAGTCGTGCGCATGAGACCGACCAAAAGCGACGACTTTCTTTAGTCGGTTCGGCGCTGGGAAACCAACGGCGAGCCGCCTATGTTGTTGAGTCGCCGCTGGCTGGTAACACCAATCTCGTTAACATTTCTGTGGATCCACTCGATCCTCGAAAAATGTCATTCGAGTATCGTGTGGATCCACAGAAAGTGGCGACAACCCTGCCACCGAAGAAACGTAGAGGAGGAGACGGTGCAAATGGCGGACATCGAAGTGTAGCGGAGATCGCTGTCGAGTTTTTTCGGGTTAAGTGTCGTGGTGAAAATAAGTCGAACGGCGAAAAGCTTACCTAATTGAAAGCGGCTGGTTTAGAACCGTACCGGAATAGGCGTCATCTTCTGCCATTTTCCTTTTCGTTTTAATTGCAGCAATCGATGGAAGAAAAAAACTTTAAAACAGGCTTAGAAAAAACCACCGCCAAATTATTGAGGTTAGAAATCGGATTGTGTGTTTCGTTGTGATAACGATGGCAGTGGTATTCTAGTATTGCGTCAGACAAATTTGAATTTATTTCGTATTTAACTACCACAGCATCTTGAAAATTCATCAAGTAAAACTAAAAGAAATTATAATAAAATTAATTATAACGAGAACCTGACCTCGGAGCGCTCTATGCATCGGACGGTTCGTTTTGTTTACGGTTTTTCTCTTTGCCGTTTGCCCTTTTAATTTTTTTATTGAGCGACTCGAGAGTTGATCGTTGACTTTGCAGCTGTCAAGTAATACACGATTTAGTTTCGTATAGTTCGCGTTAACAAACTACCGTAAAACATTTCTCGTGGTTAGATTTTTCAAAATGTTTGCTTAATCAAACGTAGTCGTGCTCGTAACGCTTTTCAGTAAAACACCGCATAAGTTCGTACTCGTTGTGCAAAGTTAAACCAAAAACTAAATTGGTGAATTTTTTTTTGTTTCAATTTTTTTCTGTGCTGAACGGATTTTGCGTTTAATCCTCGTCTTTTCGGTGCAAATATTAACATAAGAATCGCTTAGTTGCGGGCTAATGAATTGTGGAAAAAGGTTCGAATAGGAAGAACACGGCAAACGGTAGACGTCTGGCGTGAAAGTTATTTTTTTGGAATTGACAACACCTTCCCTGCGACGATTGAGTGGTCATTTTGCCGTAAAATCCGAAGAACGTGGGTGGCCAGAGCCACCGAAGAATTTTGAAGGCATCGGATTGCAAACGCTGTTGGTTCGGGTTCAAAAGCTGCAACACTTCGCGTATCAATTAAATGTGACACGAGAAGCCATCTTCATACTTGTGACAGCCATGTGAAAGATCTGGAAGATAGGAAAAGGGGTTCCAATGAACCGAATGAAAAACAAGTTTCAAAGTGAATGGAAATGTTTTGTGAATGTTTTCGCGAATCGAGCAATTAACTAAAATTTCGTGTTGAGTTAAATACACGCGTCGTGCCCGTTAATCGTCCCGGGTGTGACAAGAAACGTCGGCCGTACGAAAATTCAATCTTGTCCGAATGTCGCGAAGAAGAATATCTGCCGCCCGACGAATTTCTACAAGAAAAGAAGAGAAATAGGAAATTAGAAGTAGAGAAGTAGGAAATTGAAGTAAAGAAGTAGGAAATTGGAAGATAGGAATAGGGAATTTGAAGTAGAGAAGTAGGAATTAGAAGAAAAGAAGTAGGAAATTTGAAGATAGGAATAGGGAATTTGAAGAAAGGAAAGATGAAAATTTGAAGTAGAGAGATAGGAAATTTGAAGATAGGAGGAATTAGGACGAGAGAGAACCAAAAGGATGAAATAAACAAATGGGGTGAGTTTTGATTTTGTTTCTTTTTTATAATACATTATATTATATTTTGCATGATTTCCTTTTTTCTTTTTTTTTTGGTTTTTTTTCCAGCAATTTTGTATGGTCGTTTTTTTTTTTGTGATAATAATCTCATTAATGATGATTAACGGCTAGAAAGAGCCATTTATAGTGAACCCGAGCGTTTAGCTCCTTAACCCCGAACCTCAATAAGGGGCCACGACGCGAAATGTTCTAGAGGACAGTCGTGGCTGAGGTAGGGTGGGCAGAGCAGGGCGCTACTTACACCTAAGCGCCCTGACAAATCGCGAAGTCGCGCAACTCCACCGCTTCTTGGTCTTTCACGACCTATTGGGAAGATAGTCCCAATTTTAATCACCCTGGAGTAAGCCGACACGAAATTTTGTTGTCTAGGCCTAGGGTTTATGGTCTGAAGTCAGAACAAGAACCACCCCCACACTGCCGTAGCTAGTCCCGGCCGCCAGCAAGCGTGTCGCTTCCGTTCTACTTCAGCCACCAATTCGGACGTAGGCGGAATTGGCCCATTCTGTCCCGAACCATTCCTATCCTTCAATTATTTTGACTTTTCTAAGTCAAAATAATTCTTCCAAGGCCTCAACCACAACAAATGGCGCCCAACGTGGGGCTAGCCACCGCTACGCTTAGTGCACAAAGCGTAGCTCATCAACACGTGCGAGTCAGAAAAATTCCGTACAAAAAAATTGGTGAGCAAAAGGACAAAAAACTTAGTCGTTTTGCGACAGAATTTTCGCCTGAACGGCAATCAAAGTCCAAGTGTACAAGCTTTTCAGATTTTCAACAGCAGAACATTTCATCGAACCTGTATGGAGGCAATATGGAACGATCCTATTGACGAACCGTTTTGGCAACCTTTAGGCGCCAATTCGGTTCCATAGGAAAGGGAAATATTGTCTGCATACGAGATTGATGTGATGCAAGTTGGATAAACGTATTCTTTCTGATTCTTTCCACTTTTGTTTTGCAAGTACCCTTTTGAGTGCTGGGCATGCCCTGTCTTGGCGGGCGTGTCGTCAGACAATTGGGAAAAATACTTGTAAAATATTGGTGAGTTAGATGATAGGAAATTTCGTCGAAAATTTGTTAAGTACCTTATTTCCTTATCCATCCTTTTAGAGTTCCTTTGTAACGTAGAATATTTTTTGTGAAATAACGTAGAGTTTTTTTGAATACTTAAATTTTTTTTTATAAATCTTTTGACGATAAATTTTTAACTTGGATTTTTTTTTTTTTTTTTTGCGCTTTATTTTGATTTTTTTTCTTGATTGCTATTTTTCCCCATTTTTTTTTGTTGAAATTTTATCGCGTTCCGGATTTTCCCGATGGAGCGAGGAAGATCAAGATCGGCTTCGCGATTTGTTCTGCATAGAGGGGAGGGGAAAGGTTGCGACAACGTGAGGGTTCATTTTGTTCTAAATTCAAATACGCTCACATACATTAACATACACACAATCATTTATTCTTGGGTTCAAGTTTCATTCTATCGTTCATTCGTTATATTTTTTTTTTAAACATACAACCATTTTCGCATTCCATCGTTCATTCAATTTGGTGATAGCGTTCATTCATTCGTTTCGGGTTTGGATATATACATTCCTTCTGACGATCACACGGTCTAAATGCGTTCAAACATTCATTCATATTTTTTTTTGAATTCCTTTACCCCGCATATAGTCAGGAATATATTCTTCATTCATTCGTTTTTTTTTACTCGAACATCCAAAATTCATTCGATTATAGCTAAACTACGCACTCAATCAAACACAGTCGAAAACACAGTAGATTCATAGACACGCAGATATATAATTTTTTTCACTAGTCGTCCACCTCATTGCGCAACATTCATTCATTTCATCCCTCGGTCATTAAACTTAATTCAATTGCTCCATTAGTAATAATATACACAACTTACATTCATTAGCATTCTATCGAACAATTGTACCAATTATTCGATCACAACAACCACATTTACATCTGATCACTCGTTCTCTCAACCAATCACTCGTTCATTCACCTGTCTGCTATGCCACTGCCAAGGTCGCCTTTAAGGCGGAATGAGGAAGATATATGTACGATGTGCCAACATGTCGTGGGGGGCGAAGATGAAGCGCGGACGAAATGTGGGCACACTTTCCACCTGCATTGTGTGGAGGAGTGGGTGCTGAGCCACAAAACGTGTCCCAATTGTCGCCAGGCACTGGAGCCGCAGGACTATTGGACCGTTAGGGGCGTGGAGGGCGCCACAGCGAGAACCGGAGCCGTGACACGCAGCAGAGCGAAGTCAGCGGCCGGCGGACTTTCACCAAGGCGGTTAAATCTTGATTTTCCGCTGGAAACGGTCGGCGGTGGGGTCTTTTACGCCCCTGACGGTTCAATTGGCCAAGAGCAGGGGGTGAACCAGCTCGTAAATCCAATCCCACAATCACCGGAAAGGGTAGTAGGCGAACGACCACGCTGGTCCGATATCCGTGACACAGGTATCCCAGCTACGACGAATCCAGCGCCAGGGCGTACACGTTCGCCAGTGGTACGAACTGAGCTGGGAGTAGATCAGCTGATAGAGTTGATGAGACGGGTTTTTCGGGAAGAGCAGGCGTCTCAGAGACCGGTGGGGGCCCATTATTCGGCAGCAGAGGGAGACTCGCGTGCTGGGAGGGCAGATCAGCGGACCGGAGCGGCCGCGTTGGTCAGCGATCGCGTTAGCCACGGCCCTAATCATCGTGTAAGAAATTCCTACAGCCCATTGAGGCATTGGCGTTTGCGTTTTAACGGGGATAGCCAACTCCTACGTGCAGAGGAGCTGATTTTTCGGGCCGAGACTCTCGCGATGAGCGACTTGCGCGGCAATTTAGATCTGCTGACGCAGGGCTTCCATCTGCTGCTGGATGGTAGGCCCAACAAGTGGTATTGGTTGTGGCGTCGGTCCAATAACAACTCGTCTTGGGATACTCTGAAGGTAGCATTCTTGCAGGTCTGGGGAGAGCGCAGCACGGATTGGGAGCTACGGAAGCAGATGCTTGGTAGACGACAAGCGCCACACGAGCCCTTCATGTCCTTCGAACAAGACATGACGGAGCTTCGTTCACTGCTGAACGCTCCCATGATTGAGTCCGAATTCGTGGCTCTGGTGCGCGGAAATCTGGTGGGCAGCACACAGCAACAGTTGTGCTTCCACTCTGTACACACTATGGACGAGTTACGTCGGCTTGTAGTGCAGGTGGAAGACACGCGAAAAGCCACCAGACCATCCCCGTGGAACCAGGCCAGAGTCCACGAGATACATGAGCCAATCGTGGAAGAACATCAGGATACGACTTCTTCCGTCGATTTGGCCGGACTATCGAACCCCTGGATCTGCTGGAATTGCAGGAAAGAAGGTCACGGCTATCGTGAGTGTGCGGAGCCTGCGAAAGGCATCTTCTGCTATGGATGTGGTCGGGCTGACGTTCTAAAGCCCAACTGCGTCCATTGCAAGGCGGGAAACGGCCGAAGGGACGGAAGGACAGCGGGTCCCTCCCGTCCGAACACTGCATCCCGACAGCAGTAGGAAAATCTGTTCACCACTCCAATTCCACGTCCCAATTTCAATTAGACAGCCCAAATGAAACAACTTTACCCAAATTTTCAACCCCTAACAATACCCTTCCAAATTTTAATACCCTACCTACAACATTCTCTGAACCCAATTCCCATCCTTTTAACGTAAAAGCATCCAAACCCATTTCATCGACGATCAACACTCCGCACGTCAAATTATTAACGAGACCAAGCGATAAGACGGAGCCGGCTGTTTCCCGGCCTGAAGAAGCCCTTATCGCAAAAGAACATCCAAGACGACATTCCCGCCATCCTCTCAAGCCATACCACCTTCGGCTAAAGGAATATATGGAGGCTCGAGAGCGAATTTTTGCGCCTACTTCAATCGCAAGTGGTGATCAGGTATCATCACTAACGAGTGGATCCGGTCGCAGTAAATCAATCTTGCGCCTTCGTACATTCTGGAGGATGGTGCGTGAAAAAAAGAAAGCGATCCTCTCTACCATCATTACCAATCCGTTGGACATACGTCCGTACGCCATGGTATCCTTGTACGGAGTGGACGTTGAAGGACTCCTCGATAGTGGGGCGAGCATCAGTTGCCTGGGGGCAAACGCTTTACAACGTCTCCATGATGCACAGGTGAATTATCGACCGGTCTGTCAAGAGGTGAAGACCGCTGATGGTGCTGCACAGAAAGTTTTGGGCACGGTAAACACCGATATTACTTTTCGTGGTATTACCAAACCCATTACCTTGTATATAGTGCCGAGCCTGTCGCAGAAATTGTACCTAGGGGTAGATTTCTGGCGATCATTCCAACTAGCTCCCAGCATTATCAGCGCGGTCGATACTCCCGATACTGCATCGCAACTGATAGCTCCGGATGCCCACCATTTAACGCCCACAGATGTAAAGAGGTTGGAAATGGTAAAGTCCAAATTTCCATCATACGAAGTATACGGACTCGGTGTGACCAACGTCGAACAACACAGTATAGACGTTGGTGATGCAAGTCCCATCAAACAGCGACATTATCCTGTGTCTCCTGCGATCCAAAAACTCTTATATGACGAGATCGATCGCATGAGGGCACTTGGCGTTATAGAGACCAGCCAGAGTGCATGGAGCTCGCCTGTGGTTCTCGTGAGGAAGCCAGGCAAGGTCAGGTTATGTTTGGACTCGCGCAAAGTCAATAGTGTGACGAAGAAGGATGCTTATCCATTACCACACATTGATGGTATCTTAAGTCGTTTGCCGCGAGCCAATTTTATTACTAGCCTGGACCTCAAAGACGCCTTTTGGCAGATTCCTCTCGAGAACAAATCCAGGGAGTATACAGCGTTTACCATTCCTGGCCGGCCTCTATATCACTACACTCGCATGCCTTTTGGGTTATGCAACGCGCCGCAAAGGATGTGTCGTTTGATGGACAAAGTCATCCTACCCGAGCTGAAGGAGCAGGTATTCGTATATTTGGACGATCTGCTGTTAATTTCTGAGGATTTCGATTCACATCTGGTTTTATTGGCAGAAGTCGCAGAATGTTTGCGAAAGGCTGGCCTGACCATTAACGTCAACAAGAGCAAGTTTTGTCTGAAAGAGGTGAAATACCTCGGTTACATCGTTGGAGAAGGAGGCTTGAAAACTGATCCCAACAAAGTTTCAGCCATCGTCGATTACCCTTCGCCTAAGTCCGCACGTCAAGTTCGACGCTTTCTTGGTATGGCAGGCTGGTATCGACGATTCGTTCCCAACTTTGCTGCGACTGTTTCACCGATTTCAGACACTCTAAAGAAGTCCAACCAGTTTGCTTGGACTACAGAGGCACAAACTTCCTTCCTATTAGTGAAAGACTTGTTGACGAGAGCCCCCTTATTAATCAATCCTGATTTTAAGAGGTCTTTCGTAATCCAGTGCGACGCCAGTAAATCAGGGGTGGGTAGCGTTCTCTTTCAGGAAAACGACGACGGATCGGAATCTCCAGTGGCGTATATGTCACAGAAGCTCACTTCCGCTCAACGCAACTACAGCGTAACCGAACTCGAGTGTTATGCAGCTGTGTTGAGCGTGAAAAAATTTCGAGCCTATGTAGAAGGGACTGCGTTCAAAATCATTACGGACCACGCAAGTCTCAAATGGCTCATGTCGCAGAAAGACCTACAAGGACGGTTGGCAAGATGGAGTTTAAAACTCCAAGGTTACGACTTCACAATCGAGCACCGAAGAGGGAGCCTGAACGTTGTACCCGACGCTCTCTCTCGTGTATACGAAGAGGGATTAAACGCGCTGATCGATGTGGCACCGATGGTGGATATGGACTCTCCAGAATTCTCTGGCAAAGAATATAAAGAGTTAGTGTCCACCGTCGATGCGAACGCCGATCGGCTTCCTGACGTATGCGTGAGGGATGGTTTCGTGTATAAGCGCACAGAGCCTCACAACGGTGACCCGATTGCTGAAGACAGGGCCTGGAAATTATGGATTCCATCGAGCCTTACGTCAGCTGCGATCGCTCAGGCGCACGAGGCAGACACCACGGTCCATGGTGGTTATGCCAAAACGCTAGAGCGAGTCAGGCGATTTTTGTACTGGCCCGGAATGGCTACACAAGTACGCACCTACGTTCTGGCGTGCGACACTTGCAAAGAGACAAAGTCCCCGAACAGACCTCTACGAGCGCCTATGGGAGAACCGTTCCAGACTGATCAGCCATTCCAACATCTGTACATCGACGTACTTGGACCATATCCACGTACCAAACGGGGTAAGATCGCTATCTTGATCGTCTTGGATCATTTTACCAAATTTCCCCTGTTACATCCTTTGGGGCGGATCACTGCTGAAGAGATCACAAACTACTTGGAGGGGCAGGTCTTCCATACGTTTGGAACACCTGAGACAATCCTCTCCGATAACGGCTCTCAATTTAGGTCGAATGTGTTTAACACCATGCTGAACAAATACGGAGTTAAACACCTGTACACCCCGAGCTACTCACCGCAAGCGAATGCTTCGGAGCGTGTCAATCAGTCCATCCTGGCCGGAATTCGAGCATTCATCACTGATGACCAAACCCGATGGGATGAGAGTCTAAGCAAAATTGGATGTGCTCTTCGTAGCTCACTCCACCAAGCCACTGGATTTTCTCCTTATCAGGTTTTGTTTGGGAATCACATGATGTTGCACGGGAAGGACTACGAACTGCTGAAGCATTTGCGAGCGTTGGGAGAGTCAAATGTACAGCTTCGACCTCGAGAGGGAATTCCTATCGTGAGACAACTGGCGCAGACGAAAATAAGAGTCGCACATGAGGACAGCAGCAGGCGTTATAATCTGCGTGCTGCTAAAACACAATTTTGTGTAGGACAGGAGGTATTCCGTAGAAACTTTTCCTTGTCCACAGCCGCGCAGAATTATAATGCCAAGCTGGCGAAGAAGTTCCTCAAGTGCAGAATTCGTCGTGTGCTAGGCAACTCACGATATGAATTGGAGGATCTAGGAGGCAAACGTCTGGGGACTTACCACTCCAAGGATCTGAGGCAGTGATCCGAGGGAGCACACCGATTGCCCGGCACTCAGTCGTGCGCATGAGACCGACCAAAAGCGACGACTTTCTTTAGTCGGTTCGGCGCTGGGAAACCAACGGCGAGCCGCCTATGTTGTTGAGTCGCCGCTGGCTGGTAACACCAATCTCGTTAACATTTCTGTGGATCCACTCGATCCTCGAAAAATGTCATTCGAGTATCGTGTGGATCCACAGAAAGTGGCGACAACCCTGCCACCGAAGAAACGTAGAGGAGGAGACGGTGCAAATGGCGGACATCGAAGTGTAGCGGAGATCGCTGTCGAGTTTTTTCGGGTTAAGTGTCGTGGTGAAAATAAGTCGAACGGCGAAAAGCTTACCTAATTGAAAGCGGCTGGTTTAGAACCGTACCGGAATAGGCGTCATCTTCTGCCATTTTCCTTTTCGTTTTAATTGCAGCAATCGATGGAAGAAAAAAACTTTAAAACAGGCTTAGAAAAAACCACCGCCAAATTATTGAGGTTAGAAATCGGATTGTGTGTTTCGTTGTGATAACGATGGCAGTGGTATTCTAGTATTGCGTCAGACAAATTTGAATTTATTTCGTATTTAACTACCACAGCATCTTGAAAATTCATCAAGTAAAACTAAAAGAAATTATAATAAAATTAATTATAACGAGAACCTGACCTCGGAGCGCTCTATGCATCGGACGGTTCGTTTTGTTTACGGTTTTTCTCTTTGCCGTTTGCCCTTTTAATTTTTTTATTGAGCGACTCGAGAGTTGATCGTTGACTTTGCAGCTGTCAAGTAATACACGATTTAGTTTCGTATAGTTCGCGTTAACAAACTACCGTAAAACATTTCTCGTGGTTAGATTTTTCAAAATGTTTGCTTAATCAAACGTAGTCGTGCTCGTAACGCTTTTCAGTAAAACACCGCATAAGTTCGTACTCGTTGTGCAAAGTTAAACCAAAAACTAAATTGGTGAATTTTTTTTTGTTTCAATTTTTTTCTGTGCTGAACGGATTTTGCGTTTAATCCTCGTCTTTTCGGTGCAAATATTAACATAAGAATCGCTTAGTTGCGGGCTAATGAATTGTGGAAAAAGGTTCGAATAGGAAGAACACGGCAAACGGTAGACGTCTGGCGTGAAAGTTATTTTTTTGGAATTGACAACACCTTCCCTGCGACGATTGAGTGGTCATTTTGCCGTAAAATCCGAAGAACGTGGGTGGCCAGAGCCACCGAAGAATTTTGAAGGCATCGGATTGCAAACGCTGTTGGTTCGGGTTCAAAAGCTGCAACACTTCGCGTATCAATTAAATGTGACACGAGAAGCCATCTTCATACTTGTGACAGCCATGTGAAAGATCTGGAAGATAGGAAAAGGGGTTCCAATGAACCGAATGAAAAACAAGTTTCAAAGTGAATGGAAATGTTTTGTGAATGTTTTCGCGAATCGAGCAATTAACTAAAATTTCGTGTTGAGTTAAATACACGCGTCGTGCCCGTTAATCGTCCCGGGTGTGACAAGAAACGTCGGCCGTACGAAAATTCAATCTTGTCCGAATGTCGCGAAGAAGAATATCTGCCGCCCGACGAATTTCTACAAGAAAAGAAGAGAAATAGGAAATTAGAAGTAGAGAAGTAGGAAATTGAAGTAAAGAAGTAGGAAATTGGAAGATAGGAATAGGGAATTTGAAGTAGAGAAGTAGGAATTAGAAGAAAAGAAGTAGGAAATTTGAAGATAGGAATAGGGAATTTGAAGAAAGGAAAGATGAAAATTTGAAGTAGAGAGATAGGAAATTTGAAGATAGGAGGAATTAGGACGAGAGAGAACCAAAAGGATGAAATAAACAAATGGGGTGAGTTTTGATTTTGTTTCTTTTTTATAATACATTATATTATATTTTGCATGATTTCCTTTTTTCTTTTTTTTTTGGTTTTTTTTCCAGCAATTTTGTATGGTCGTTTTTTTTTTTGTGATAATAATCTCATTAATGATGATTAACGGCTAGAAAGAGCCATTTATAGTGAACCCGAGCGTTTAGCTCCTTAACCCCGAACCTCAATAAGGGGCCACGACGCGAAATGTTCTAGAGGACAGTCGTGGCTGAGGTAGGGTGGGCAGAGCAGGGCGCTACTTACACCTAAGCGCCCTGACAAATCGCGAAGTCGCGCAACTCCACCGCTTCTTGGTCTTTCACGACCTATTGGGAAGATAGTCCCAATTTTAATCACCCTGGAGTAAGCCGACACGAAATTTTGTTGTCTAGGCCTAGGGTTTATGGTCTGAAGTCAGAACAAGAACCACCCCCACACTGCCGTAGCTAGTCCCGGCCGCCAGCAAGCGTGTCGCTTCCGTTCTACTTCAGCCACCAATTCGGACGTAGGCGGAATTGGCCCATTCTGTCCCGAACCATTCCTATCCTTCAATTATTTTGACTTTTCTAAGTCAAAATAATTCTTCCAAGGCCTCAACCACAACAACTTCTGATTCTACTTCATCCCCAGTATCAGTTCAGTATTTCATCTAGAGTATTGGCTTGCAACGATCGTGACTGCAGAATGATTTTTAAATAATTCCTCTGCACTTAGATTTAAGATCAGATTGCAACGAAAACAAGGAGGATTAAAAAAGAGGAACCTCGCCTTCCTCTTTTTTAGCATTTCTAAAGAACAACAGTTTTTAAGAGCTCACATATCCCTGTCCGCGCTGAAAACGATGGTGAAAATTTTTTTTTTTTTTTTTAAATACATAACAAATGAAAATCTGTAGGAAACAATTTTTTTTTTTTAAAATGTTATGTGTATGTAAGCCCTTGAATGAATCCTCGTGGAAAGTGGTATTTGTTCTTCTTAGTGGACCGTGTTATTTCAAAATCGTGTAAAAAAAAAACGTGTATAAGGAGTGATGGGTGTACTCATAGAGCTATATGCATAATGGAGATAGCGTGCAGCGACTTTTTTGAAGCCGGAGGTTTTCTCGCACAGGACCGGCGCATTTCACTATGCTACTGTCAGCATCTTACTCACATGTAGGGCTAAATACCCAGTCGGGAGCTCCCTCACCAGTAATGAGCCTCCTTTGCAAATATTCACCAATAGCCAAGAATATGATTGGTTTAGCTAAATTTTGTTTTTTTCGTTAAATACCATTATTCTTTATTGTCAGTTCGACATCACTTTCCATTTGGAAGAAGAACTGTCGGAAGAAATATTTCGTGCCGAACGAACTGACCTCCTTAGTGATTTGAAAAATCAACTATTCTTGTGCAAATGTATAAATGTATATCTTAGGTTTTACTATACTTTTGTACCGATAGATTTATACATTTCCTACATATTCAAAATAAGAAGTTCTATAATTAAAGAATTTCTTGCGAAATTAAAGGGGGTTTATTACTGGATCAAAAAATTTTCATAATTTCTAGTAATGAGCCATAGGGGGCTCACTACTGAATTAATGGAAAAATATAGCGTTCCAGTAATGAGCCCTGTGATATTTATAGTTTAGATGAAGTCTGTATGGAGTGTACCGTATTCCGTGCACAACCTTGAAAGGTTATTCCTTGATCTATTTTGAGACAAAAATTATCCTACAGGGAGGGTCAATTTTCATTATCCGTGGAGATACAGGATAGTAAAGAAAAGTGTTTCGGAACTGTACTCTCACTCATTTAAAACGTTATATCTAGAAAACTAGTAATCAAATTTAAAATTGTTATAGCTTCTTTTTTAGGAAATCGAATTACCTTTCATTACTTACATTGCTAAAACTGGAAGGTACATATTAATTTTAGAAAATAATTTCAAAATACCCGAGTATTCCAATAATGAATATGAATACATTCATCTATGGAGACTGTCAGGGAAAATAACTTGTGGCGCGATCGCTATATCATCAGAGATATCCGAATCCTCGAACACTTCACGGGAGATTATTTCAAGATGTTTAAAGAAAGATTCGGGAAACTGGCTGCTTGTCCTGAGCAGAGTAAATGCAAACCCTATGCCAATAATCACTGTTCAAGCCGATAAAGGAATACTGTATGGCGTTCAAAATGGTCCATCCATCAGTATCCGAAGCTTGGCATTGCAGTTGTACATTTCTAAGTGGAAAGTTTGGAGTTGTTTAAAAGCAGGACACTTGCATCCATACTATAACACACCAGTTCAGAAGCTGCTATCCATTGATTTGCCAAAATATTGAGTTTTGTAATTGGCTCCTTGAACGACAAATAGTTGACGAGAATTCTATGAACAACGTTTTTGGGACGGATGATTCCCAATTTACCAGAGACGGTATCAGAAACTTCCACAACCTATATACGTAGGCTGGGAGCAATATATACACAATAGAATAGTGGCATAATTTCAGCACAGATTTAGTGTCAATTTACGGGCAGATGTGATTCGTAACTATTTTATTATATATGTGACTTCCGCCTTCTTTCAATAGTTTCAATTACTTACATTTTTTAACAAAAACGATTTACAGGACTCTTAGGATGACTCTTACTGATACTATTGGCTCCTTGTTACCAACACCAACACAATGTGGCTCCAGCTCATTACGGCCGATAAATCACAGATTGGTGGTTAAAATTATAGCAATCACTGGATCGGTATAAATGGCATGCGAAATCTCTTAATATTACTTTAATGGATTTATTTATATGGGGGGGATGAGGAATCTTGGATAAGCAACGGCAGTAGTAGCATTGAAATATCAAAGTACCAGGATCAATGCGTCAGTAACAGAACTAATGCAGGAGTTCAGGAGTACGAGTACAAAACGAAAAAATTTAGCGTGCATTCAAAATAAAGGTGGTCATTTTGAACATTTATTGTAAGCAACAAATTTTGAAATAAAGCATACAAACTATTATTAAATTCTTTCAGTTTAAACAACAAGTATTATGTACATCAACATCAAAAATACAATATTTTTGGAATCATAATTTTTTCTTAATTATTGAACTTATGCAATGCAAATGTGTGCAACTTTTAAAAGCTTTTTTATAATGAGGATTTCCGAGACAAACTATTGATCACGAAACTTTTAGAATAGAAGTAGCAAAATTTGTGTTTCGAAGTAAATATCTCAAGATCGGGTGTAGTTACAATTTAAACTTTTACATCAAATGAAAGGTAATTCAATTACCTGAAAACAAGCTATAATACTTTGAATTCTGATAATTAGTTTTCAAGATAAAACGTTTTAGGTGAGTGAGAGTACAGGTCAGAGGCGGATATTCAAGATTGATCATCTCTCGACAACAGTTTTTGTGTGAAAATTTATCAAGGAACAACAACTTACAAGGCTATTCACGAAGTACAGAAAACCATGTATATTTCATCGTTAAAAACTATATTCTACAAATATTCGCACCTTCCTTGGGGGGGCTCAGTATTGGGTCGGCCATCGCTCAGTATTGGAAAAAAAGGGGCTCATTACTGGGCACGCTGGTCTTTTTTCACTATTATTCAATTTTTTAAATAATTGTGTTTGCAAACGTCAAACTAGTTATTTAGTTTAATAACTACTTACATAGTCCTTAGAACAAAAAAAAACAGGTCACCAAAATATTTTGATATGTCAAAATGCGGAAGACCACCGCCAACTTAAACTCAGGCCGCGCACATATGACAGTTCGTCATGAGAAATGCCTCGATTTTGCCTCGATTGGTGACGTCATGGCTCGATCTCCATACAAAATCTTCACTCATCGAGGGGAAATCGAGGCATTTTCGCTCTTCGAAAATTCAGTTGCGCGGCTTTTATCCAGAGGGCAATGGGAAGACCATTGCCAACTTAAACTCAGGCCGCGCACATATGTATGACAGTTCGTCATGAGAAATGCCTCGATTTTGCCTCGATTGGTGACGTCATGGCTCGATCTCCATACAAAATCGTCACTCATCGAGGGGAAATCAAGGCATTTTCGCTCTTCGAAAATTCAGTTGCGCGGCTTTTATCCAGAGGGCAATGGGAAGACTCAAACTAAAAAAATTTCTTAAGGGGGCTCAGGACTGGGTACCTTACCCTATGTTATACTCCGGTATTGAAAAGAAAAAAAGCCCAACCTCTAAATACTTCGCTACTATTTGCATTTCACTGCCACCGGGCATGAAACGCTCCATACAAAAATGTTCAATTTTGCATCAAAATGCTTCAAAGGGCTTTATACAGAAATTAAATTTTTTAATTCCAAGCTGTTATCACTATTAACAGTGATACCAGTTGAGCGAAAACTTAAGATGCATTTGAAGCTTAAGCTCGCACTGTGAAACCGGCCCAAATTGATAGTAATATATTAAAATTTAGCTAGACCGAATACATTAAATCCCTGTGCGATTGCAGTAGTATTACATTAAAACTTGCATTATAAACAAATCAATTTCTAACAAATGGAAGAAGTTTTCTTGAAGGACGTTATTATTTCATGTTTTCCGGTATCTAGAGAATCGTGCAGCATAAAGGATTTCTGCAGCTGGGCGCTAATAATACACTCTGTATACGAGATATTTTCGTCTGATTAGAAGACTCGGAAGCAACCCTATAAATATCTTTTCTAAAGGAAACTGAGAGACGAAAAAGATCGTACTTCTTGCTCTTTTTATTTCTATTCGAGGTAATGCATAATTTGGATTATGGACTTGATACTCTAATCTCTCGGTCAACATCTGTAATAGCAGTCCACATATTTTAATTTCAACTTAATAGCAAGAATATCAAGTCTGTAACCATATAGAAAATAAACATGCAATAGGTACTTGAATCAATTGTTAGTTCATACAAATTCCATGATATTATCATAATTTACTTGTAATTTCCATTATACTTAATCCATTTGTTACGAGTAATGATAATTAGTAGCTAGTCGGTATTATGATTAGGTCGAAATAATGATATGACTGCGCTATTTCAAATGTAAGGTCATGCAACGCAGTTGTTTAACTGTCCGTTTGATCGAAGCACTTTTATAACCACTAGCACGTGGATTTGGATCAGTAGTTGTCCGTTCAACTTCAACCATCGACCTCAAACATCATCGGACCTTGTGGTAGAGTTGGCGTTCAAATCTAAGTTTTCTTGGTTTTTTTATCTATACATTCATTGTTTTTGTTTTTTAGTGCTACGTACAAATTGATATAAACAAGTAGGTGAAACTGAGTGCAATGTGGAAACAATCACAAATATCAAATAAGTATCCAACTTATCGGGATATTTTATTAAAATCAGCTCAAAGGTGAGTAGTTAGTTGCAGAGCGTAGCTACCATTGATTACAGAGGAGTCGTATTTATTTTTATTTGTTTATGCCAGAAAACCTGTTTTTGGTTATTCGAATTTATCGGGGAAATTCAATGACTTTTGCAAATTAATATTATGATTGTTCGTTGTGTAGTGTTATAAAATGTTGGTAGGTAGTATGTGTACATTTTGAATAATTTGGAATATTGCATTTAACTGGAAACTATTTCAAACAAGCATAATAAAATTGCGTATTTGTTATACACAATTATGTAGGTACGTACATAGGTTTTTTATTAAAATTTCTTAAAAGGCTGTGTGTAAACTTTATTTTTTCCAGTTTGGAATTATGGGTAAAGACGAAATATCGTAAGATTTGTTACAACGTTACCTCAAAAAAATGAGTTTCATGAAATTCAATGTACATATGTATGTATAGTATGTACATACGTAAACACTTTTGTTGCACTTCAACTTCAAGCACTTATCTTTCATCTAAACTGCACCACTTTTACCTGAATATCTACATAGACATTGCCATATACAGAGAAATTCTATCCGACTTAACAGTAAAACGGTTCATATATACAGATGCGTCTAAAACTTCTCTAGCCACTACGTATGCAGTTGTTGAATACAAACCCATTGATAAATCATTCCTAGCTCTAGAATCTGCCCACCTAAATAGCTCTGTAGACGTCCAAACAGCTGAAATATGGGCAATCGCTCGAGCAATCCTACTCTTTCTGGATTTACCTGTACCGACCATAATTTTTTCGGATTTCAAATCCTCCATTGATGCTATCTCTAACAAGAAAAATCGGAACTATATTCCAACACAGCTAAGAAATTTCTTAGCCTCTAAAAAGGACATAGGATTCCAGGGCATCTCGGTATACCGGGCAATACAATTGCAGACGAAACAGCAGGAAAACTTTCTAAAGTCCCTCAAAATGGGGATGGTATCATTCCCCCTTCCGAAAATTATTTGATTACTCAGGTACGAACAATTATCCAGGAAGACAACGCTGCAATCTGGGCCCATAGCACAACCTTTCTGAAGTCTCACTGGTCACAGACTCTATATCCAGTCTACGACTCCACCATGCCACGGAGATTAGCAACAATTCTAGTCAGATTAAGATTAGGTCACACTTGGCTGACGAAAGGATACCTAATTTTAAGAAAAGACCCAATATCATGCCTCCACTGTCAAAAAAAATCACAAAGCACATCCTCCGCATTAAAATAGTTATGTCTTTAAAGATTTTTTTTTAAGAAAGTAATTGGCATTAAAGAAGGCGAAATTCGAGATGGTGCATCTCTCATACTTTCACTGTTATGGTTTTTTAACAACTTTCAGCCAAATATAAGGTTTCAAACACCTGAAAAAGACATATTTAAAGTATATCGATAAAGTAGTTCCAGAACGTTTTCAAGGCTTGTGCTGTGAATGTGAACCGCGTCAGCGGGAATAGAAAATCCACCGTTTCCCAGAATAAGCGTGAATATAAAAGTGTACCCACCCAAGTAATGACCCTTACTCTGGAACCCGCCGGCTGGAACCTAAACTGCGATTTCCCCAAATCGGATTTATGCATACATGAATATAGTTCTTCTATGTCAAAATTTTCATCCCGGCAATGAAAAATTAAATAGCGGCACATTTAATTGGACGTAAAAATATGGTCTCCATGCTTTCAGCGCCATCTGGTGAACGCCTGAGCTGTCAAAACGAATGAAAATTTTCATTCGAACTCCGTACCGCAAACATAAACCCAACGCAAAAATCAAGCAATGAAAATTTTTATCGGTTTTTTTACATGCATTTGGTATGAGAATGAAAATTTTCATCGAGGTCCGTACTAGGCTTTATGTCATTCATTTGAATTTATTTGTCAGTTTCTTTTTTCAAACCGACTAAAGAGTGTGTTTTGTCGGAAGTGGATATTTTTGAAGTCGGAAGTGGATATCTTGAGTTGTGCTTTTATTTTTAAATTTCTCTTGTGATTTCAATTGAATTTTTATGTTAAAAGAGGGCCCATATTATTGTCCATGATACTACATTTTCAAAACACCGTCACTTTGACAATTGTAAAAGTCACACAGAAAATCAGCTGTTTACTTCTCCACATTATGCTACACAATGATTTTTTCATTGTAGAGATGGGAGAGATATATATAGTAAGTTTAATCGAGACTTATTGTCCTAGTTATTACTGATTACTACATACCGAAAAGTGTACTTCCCAGTACGATGTACTGGGACGAACGAATTCAACGCTCTTATATAAGGTGATATAACAAATTGGTTTTTACTTCTCAGACATATTATGTACCTAGTCGTCAAAACCAAATTTTTCGATTTTTACTTTACTATTTTAGCAATTAAGTATTGTGATCGATTTTTTAAAAAAAAAAAAATTCCTACATTAAAAAATTTTATTTTCACGTTTCATAACTAGTAGACACGAAAAACGCAATAAAAAATTTCAGTCCGTCTGTCCGCCGTACGCAAAATCGTTTGAAGGCTCGTAGCTCCCAAACGCTTTGAGATATTCAATTGAAATTTTTTGACAAATAGACGGGGTAGGCTCCTTGAAGTGACCAAATTTTTAGTGGAGGGGGTGTGGGGGGTAGGAGGGGGAAGCGTTTTAGACGGAAAATTTTGGTTTCTAGATCTCAGCAATCGCTTATGATAGGAAGCTGAAACTCGAAATTTCTATAGAGCTCTGATAGTAGACCCATTTGTATAAAAGTGGTCAATATTGATCAAGGGGTGTCGGAGAGGAAATAATGCGTCCGAAACGCCAAAAAGCCGAGATAGACACATTCTAAAATCCATATCTTCTAAGCCGTTAATGGCACACTCTTCAAAGTTAAGAAATATTTGTAGTTATACTAGGAGAAAAGATTGATTTTGAGTGGAGGCAGTGGCGTACGGGGTGGGGGCGTGAAAAACTTTAGATTACGATATCTCACGAACCAATTGCTCTAGAAAAATAAAATTCGGTTTGGGTATAAAGGTCGACAAATAAAGATTGATCGTAGATGTGAAGGGGATAAGAATTTTTCAAAAAAAGTACATTTCATAACTCAAGAACAGTGTAAGATAGTTGCTTAGAATTTTTACTAGATGTAGTGCTAATAGAATCCTACTAAGGAAAAAATTGGGGATGTGGGTCTAGAGGGTGAGGGCGGGGGAGGGTGAAAAGGAAAAGGTTCCGATATTTATATCTTAAGAACCTGTCATGATATAAACCTTAAACTTGGTATTTAGATAGAGCTATAGTAGCGGCATGTTGGAAAAATATATATATTTTTAGGGGTAGAACGGCTTATGCTAGAAAGTTGAAACTTGGTGTGAATATGTAAATCAACTAGAAAAGCAACTTTGATGAAAAAAAATCGAATATCCATTGGCGTTCAGAAGCGGGGTAAAAATTATGATCAGTGAAAATAGAGTGCATATTTTCCGTGACTTTCGTCATATCTACTAGGTCTTTCAACATATTGAATTCATTTTTATTCTATGGATTCTCCATATGAATACCTAGAAAGTGTTTTCAAGATTTTTTGAAAATTGACCCCTAAGGGGGTGTAAAGTTACTATACACTTTTTCATGAATTCTTTCATATCTCTCGGGTCTGATCAGATATCGAATATCTTTTAACTTCCACGGACTTGTTTAATAAACACCTATTTATAAGTTTTTCTCCTTTTTCAACCCCTAGACTGCATCCCGGAATATGACACAATTATGTTATTCATATGTTACGCCCTATTCTAACCACTTCCCGAACTTCTTGTTTTCAGTCACATAGTCGTATCGTTAATAGTTAGAATATTTATCGAAATTAATCGGATCGAAGCAGATCGAAGCGTTCTGTGCCAGGCTTAACAGACAAATGTTCTCAATTCCAATTTTAAGTATTGAAGTGGGAATTTAAGCATGCGACGCTAATCTAGTATTCACCCGTTTACATGGAGAATCCAAAGATCGAAATTTGGATTGCATTCGCGGCAACACCGGATCGAAAGATCGAAACATGAGATGGCATTAAAACGAACGACATAACCGGTTTCGATTCGATCCCGGTCGAGAAGTTGGTTTGGATCCGGATTGAATCCGAATTCAATCCTTCATGTAAACGCAGTATTAATCTCACGCCTAGAATGAAACTGTAGTCGTAGCCTCGCTTGACTGTTAATCCTGAATATTTCTGAAAGAATTGAACCCAGGCTTACTCAATCTCAATCAGCGTTGCTGCTCTTCTCTCAGACCGGGTCACACTCGAATTTATAAGTTATGCATGTTCTACTTCTATTTCACAAATTCTTTTGCTATCACATGGACTTCAATTTCAGTTGGCTTGATGGTAGACGATTGGACGATAATGCAGAAGGACTATGGCGGATCCATGATTCAATCTATGATTTCACCGATTTCATTAAACATCATCCTGGAGGTCCGGACTGGCTGCATCTTACAAAGGTGTCTACCTCATAAAACCTGTTATATTTTACTAAAATTAATAATAATTTAGTTTGATATTGTAGGGAACAGATATCACTGAACTGTTCGAAGTCCATCACATTTCGGATAAACCACAGCTACTTTTAGAAAAATTTAAAATTCGCGATGCTAAGGATCCTCGAAATATTACGTTAACTTTGAAGAAGGATGGATTTTATATGACACTTAAGTCACGCGTCAGGGATAGGATTAAAACGATCGATTTGAAGAAGTGTGGCGATAAATCCGATGTAGGTATTTCGTTCAGATGACTTGGTTTCATGTTTGTTTCTTGTTCAAAACCTCATTATTTTAGTTGATTCACAGCACATTACTGTTTATTTCGTATTTCCTATGTGTCCTCAGTGGCCATTACCAAAGTATAATTCTAGCTGCACTAGCTGGAGTAGTTGTAAATTGGACTGTGATAAGTGCGCACAATTATTTACATCGTAAGGACAATTGGCGCATGTACACGTATAATTTAGCGTTGATGAACTACAAAGAATGGCGGATATCGCACGCAATGTCTCACCATATGTATCCAAATTCGTTTCATGACTTGGAGATATCGTTATTTGAGCCATTCTTTTGCTGGATTCCAAATCCGCATATTAAAAATTGGATCCAACGGTATGGATCGTGGATTTATTTCCCCCTTATATACGCGTTCCTATCTATAACACAGTATGTAAGTAGGTAGGTATGGTATGTATGTATTTGAAATTTGGTATTGAATCAAAGATGTCCATATTTTCAGACTAATTATATCTATTGTAAAAGGAAACAACTTCATGGAATGGAGCGATTTGGTTCCATTTACAATTCCGATCGCAATGATCCTGACCACGGGTATCGGTATTTGGAATGTTTTGAAAATCTGGGCGATTATTTTGCTAAGTGCTGGCTTTATGTTTTCATTGATTGCAATTAATGCAGGACATCATCACCCTGAAATTACCCACGACGGTGATATGTTGAGAGAAGATCGCGATTGGGGACTGTTTCAGCTCGATGCGATAATCGATCGTGCGGACTTGAAAAAATCGCAGTTCTTGGTCCTTACACATTTCGGTGAGCACACTATGCATCACATGTTCCCAACTTTGGATCATGGTGTTCTACCGCATTTGTATTCCGTTATGTACGAAACAATGGCAGATTTTAAAGGACAATTACGAGAGTGTGATTTCGTACCACATGTTATTGGGCAATTTAACCAATTAGCGAGAGTAATACCGAATAAAAAACCGCCCCGTGAATGGTTATAATTAGAGATTTGTTTTATTTATCTTTTAAAAGTACAATTATTAGGAAAATCAGTTTGCTTAATATGCAAAACCAAGGTAAGTTGCGTCTTGTTAATCTAAGTAATTGAACCGAAGTTATAGTTCTAGACAGTAAAGTGTAAAGCCCGAAACACAATGCACACATTCCGTTCCGTTCCGTCACGAAAAGTGAGGTTATGTGATCCGTAAAAGTTGAATTTAGGTTTTGGCGGAGGACGTGGGCTCCAAAGTGAAGGTCCAGCCATTTTTGTTGTAGTCAACATTGTACATTGAAGGTTTTAAGCCCCGATCACAATGCTCCCGTTCCGTTCCGTTTAGCTGTCAAAGTAGACCGTATGAGCTGGCCATGTAAATGCACACAATGGTCGTAACGGAACGGCACGGAACGGACGAGTTGACTAAAATTCAACTTTTACGGATCACATAACCTCACTTGTTGGAAAGTGACATTTGAAAAGAGTAATCTCTTAGTAAACTAACTAACAAACTAGTGTAAATATGGATGACGACACGTATTTACATATGAAAAAAACATTTCTAAAGACATCGACATCATAAAATCAAGAAAGTGCTACACGTATTCGAAAAGTATCCACTAACGAAACGGAGCATTGTGGTCAGGATACTTGACATAACAGAACGGATTGGATCGTGACGGAACGGAAGCATTGTGATCGGGGCGTTATACAAGCAGTGTCATGGCAACGATCGATCCGAGTTGGAAAGTTTCTGTGGTGGTTTTCTAAGGACTCCTCTGACATCGGAAAAAAAGTCCTAAAAAAGGCCATTTCTTTTTTTAACGAAACGACCATTTAAAGGCATCCAAATAGAATTTTTTATAAGCAATGGCCTATAGGTTGCTGTAATTGAGTATATAAATATGGTTGTACATACACTTTTCATGTAAGGCTACTGCACACGAGAATTGAAAAAAGCTGGCCAAAACTGAATTTTTAAAGCATCGATTAATTCTTAAGGGGTCATTTAAGATTAGAATTTGTTTTCTCAAAGTCCATACTTCTAAGAATGTTGTGTGGAAATTTCAAAAGAATTTTTGAAATATTTCCAGAGAAACTATGTATTTCTGCTTTTTAAATTTGAATCATGTTGTTCCCAAAATCACTTTTTCACAGTCGTGACCGCGAAATCTCGAAAACTATTAAATCGATCTTCTTCAAATTTTGTGTATTTATTTTAAACATATGTATCTTGTGATTGAACGAAGAATTTTGGTTTTTAATGAAAACTTTTTTTTAAATGCACGAATAAAGTACGATTTTTAGGTTTCAAAGGGCGCCATTTGGTAAAAAAGTCAATATTCTCCAGAACTGTTCATTCAACCACTAGTCATGGTCATATATTAATGAAATTTCTACATTTTTTAAAATGACAATGACATCAGGGACACCGCAACTAGAGATGGCAACGATTAATCAAATGATTCAAATAATCGATTATTATCTTTCGATTGTTCGATTATTCATTTGATGCTCTTGGCTCGATTAATCATTTGATTTATCGATTAATTTGTTTTGATTGTTGCCAATTTGGTAAGCAGAAACATGTAGGTACCTTGATTTGCGCATACACTAAATCTTGTGTGTGAAAAATCTTTGGGAATACCCGAGGTGAAGAAGCTCATCGGAAAATGCAGAAATATTGTTATTGGGATGAAATATCACGTTCATGCTAATGACGAGCTTAGTAAAAAGCAATCAAACGCAGGAGTACCGAAGGGAAAATTAGTGAAGCTTCTCTTGGACGTGAAGACTAGATGGAACTCCTGTTTTTATATGTTGAAGCGTTTGATAAAACTGATACCATATGCAGATCATGCTGAACCATGTACATAGATGTGCCTTCCATGATAACACCAAGAGAAAACGAAGACACAACGGAAAGACTTTCCATTTTGCGACCATTGGAAGACATGGTGAATCAAATCAGTGGTGAGACGTATGGTACACACGTTAAGCCAGATAATAATAATAATCAATGGCGCAACAGCCCAAATCGGGCCTAGGCCTTGAAGTAATGCTAGAGTTACTTCATTACTAGACCAACGGAACACTAGGAGGTGAAATGGTCAGCCAGACGCTCGTCCGTGATTATTACTCCGATTCGCCGTTGATACAGATAATTCCGGTTATTTACTACGGGCGCTAACAGTTATGAAAAATAATTTATCACTACGAAGGAAGGGAAATTTAAAGATAAGGTTATATCCGAGTATGAACGACGATTCGGTCAGGCATGGAAAATATTTCTAGTACCAGCATATACTTTATTGGATCCAAGGTTTAAGAAAATTTATTTTAATAACCCTGTTGCTGTTCACAACCCTTAAGTAACCTTCGGCTTAAAATCGACGATGTCAATATGGCAGAAAGTATCGACACTTCGAGCGAAACATCTACCTCGGCTTCAGGTGGCGAATTTGACCTGTGGGAGGATCAACATCCAACCTGCCTAAAGATGAATTTTACTTAAATGCTCCAGTAATAGTCCTACAACAAAATCCATTTGATGCCTGGGAAGAAATGAAATCAGTTTATGACAAGGAAATACTCACCTTTACTTGGAACATCTTTTCTACCAAAAGATTATCTAAAGCCCGAAACACAATGCAGACGTTCTGTTCCGTTCCGTCACGAAAAGTGAGGTTATGTGATCCGTAAAAGTTGAATTTAGGTGAACTCGTCCGATCCGTTCCGTTACGACCATTGTGTGCATTTACATAGCCAGCCCATATGGTCTACTTTGACAGCTGAACGTGACGGAACGGAACGTGAGCACTGTGTTTCAGGCTTAAGACGTTATTTTTGAGCTCATGGCTTAAGAGTACTAACAAGAAGATATGAATCTCCACTTTTCTGTGCAATTACCATATAACTTATTTGGACTACTATTATATTTTTGTGAAATCAATCCTATTTATTATTATCTTTATTACCATTTTCAAAATATATATTATATGCACATATTTATGGATCAAGTTTTGGCCTTCAATTTCTTCAAGTACCTATTACATGATACCTTCGTAATGAAATATAATGTGGTAATATATTGTTGGCTATAATGGCGAAATTAACCGATTAATCGATTATTTTCTACAGATTTAATCGTAAATCGATTATCACATTCCGATTAATCAAATGATTAATTAATCGATTAGTTTATTTTAATTGCCATCTCTAACCGCAACTTCATGTTTTAAATTACATATACATATGTACATATGTATTAAGCAGGGAATTCACGATACAACGGTTGTACCGACGTGTGTTGTTGCCATATCTGTCCAACGGTTGTATGCACGGCACACACCATGCGATTTGCTTACAATTTTCTTCAAACAATATTTCATTGTTATTCCCAATAAAGTATTTGATAACACAGAAGCACTGTATTTGTATTCATGATAATACACTCGATACAATATCCATACGACCTGTCACATGCGACCGCCGGTTTTCGGTGTAGAGCATACAACCGTGCGATATTGGCGTAACTGTTGTCAATAAGCGCATACACGATGCAATCGTCGCATACAACGACAAATTGGGCCAACAGTTGGTTCAACTGTTGTATAGTGTATTCCCTGCTTTACATTAATTAATACATATTTTATCACCAAAAAATTCTGAAGTGTTCATGAAAGATTACTTAACAAATGTATGTTATAAACAGAGTATTATGTCTTCATTTCGCTTTAAAAAAAAACGTTAAAATAAGCCTATTTTTTGCATCCTAAACATGTATGACCCCATGTTAAAATTCATTAAAGTATGATTTTTTTCCTTATCGAAATTTATAGCACTATAACCAAAAATAGTTTAAATTTTATGCATAATAGAAACATTATGAGTTGTACAAATACTATTACATATATACATACATTATGTTGAAACGAATTAAACATCTATCTATCTAAAGAGTTAGGTTTCATGATATAAGTTTCAAGCCTATATTTAAGAATTAAATTATATACAATACATTTAGACTAATAGAACAGTGCTTTACTAGACTACCTAGACTTCCTCCTTCAAAAAGAACGACATGCACATCCAATCTATTGCTGATAAGTAATTACTGGAATGAAAATTTCGTAACAATGATATTCAGTACAGTACTGACACAACACCGCAGAAATTTTTTTTCTAAAAAAATTAACAGCAGGTACACTTTCGAAGTGATTATAAAAATATACGAAAAAGGATAGTTATAGTATGGTAAGCTGTGGCTCTTTAATGCAAACATATTACTTTCCTCCGCTTTTTTTAAAAAAAATTCCTTTTACTTAAAAGAGCAAGATTAAAAACCAATAACAAAAAGCAATTACTGTTCTATCGATGAGTCCGTCAATGAGTATATGATGAGTTTTCTGGTTACACTTGCAATAATCATCCCCCCTACTTTTGTTCTGGTCTATTTAAAATGTCTTTTGTTTCCAACACGAGCCATTTATTTCTCTTAGATTTTACATATCAGCGCGTTAGTTATAATTGAGTGTCATCTTTTAAAATACAGAAATATATATAAGTTTATTCGGTTCGTTGTTTTCAAATAAAACAGATAATTTGATTTACTTCGTAAAATGATATTTTTGTAGTTTTTTCGAAACACTCATTATTAAAATCATCGAAAAACTCAATATGAGCTCATCATGAAAATCATGAAAACACTTATCACAAACTCATCATTAAAAACATTGAAAAGCTCATCATGAGCTCATCATGAAAATCATCGAAATACTCATCGAAACACTCATCACCAACTCATCATTAAAATCACTGGAAACTCATCATGAGCTCATCATGAAAATCATCGAGACACTCATCGAAACACTCATTAGAAGGGGAAGGATTTTTTAAAGGTATTGACGAATGGCAAAGTTGGAAATCTCTACCTGGTGGGAAAAAAACTACCAGATATGCTATACACATTTTCATCAGCTGACTACTGTTGTAGGGCGGTTCGTGTGTATTTTTACGATTCCGAGCTCGGTGAATTTTCGATTCTCTCTTAATTTCATTATGAAAGAATGATAAAGATTGATGGCGATCGGTTTGGTTGATAGTAAGGTGCTCATTTCCGGTTCTACATTTCGAAAATGATGGGCTCATTCTCGCACAACGAAGTCAGAAAATAAACAATTTTTCCATATGAATGGGAGATTTAAACTTCGAAATAACTTCTCAAATGTTTAATATTCTAGGAAAAAGAAATATGAAAAAATTATTAAATTATTTGAAAAGAGCGTAGATACAATAATTTAAGTTCACTTGAAGTAATATTTTGTAGTAGGACCCTCTTATTTGAGCCCAATCTCAATTTTGTCTGAAAATAACATGCAACTGCCACTTTCTGTGTAGCATATATAGTTCCGAAATTTGTCACCAGAGCACATGGTATATTTGTCAATATAAATGAGTTTAAGCCTCACGCTCGTACATGGCTCAATAGGTTGGTTGCGATGAGTATCATGATGAGCTCATCGATGAGTATCATGATGAGCTTATCGATGAGCTCATTGATGATGTTCTACCAGGGTTAAGTATAAGCGCCTACAATAATATACTTAGAATCACCTCAAATATTATACGTATAGTGCTCTTCAAAACTTTACGTATAAAGTTACAGAGCGGCTGCAGCGTCGTACCCAAGAATTCTACGGCCTTTACCCGGCCTTTCTACGGTCTTTTCTTTCGCATACTATACGAATCTTTGCCTGCTAGGCTAGCCTCGAGGCTCGCATTAAAGCCTAGTACTGTGCTCCGAGCGAAACGAAATGAACTGTCAAAGTTCATATAAAAGAAATGGAATTTTCGTTGACATTTCACCGACGAAATATTTCGTTCGTTTTGCAGTACTGTGCTCGGGGACGGAATGGAAATTTGCCGTAGTCACTAATAGATGGCGCTCGTGGCAATTTCGTTTCGTTTTTAATGGTACCGGAGGCTTTTTGACAAGCGAAATAATTGACAACTCAAAATTTTCAATAGTTCGCTGTCAATTCAGTGAGTTGGTGCTCGGGAAATTTTGTGTTTTGTATTTTGTTGTGTTATGTGCCGGAATAGTAATTACTTGACATTTTTTTAATATTTTCAAATTTCGCGCGTGTTTTTATCAATGACATCTAGTAGCGAACGGTGTAGAATATTTCACTCCGCTTCGAAGGTGACTTTTTCGTTCGTGTTCGTTTCGCTGAACACAGTACTAGGCTTAAGGGTGATTGTAAACGCACCATAAATGCACCATGTGTTCATGGATGGAATGGACATTTTCCGTAGTCACTAATAGATGGCATTCGGCTCAGTTAATTTTTTTTCAATAGTTCGCTGTCAATTCAGTCAAGCTTGTATTACACTCATGGATGTATTAGTATAACTGGATCGGCTGTATTGCATAAAATTCCTATATGTGAGACTAATTCGTTTTGTGACAGTTGTTCCCATCTTTCAAAAAAAAATTGTACGGGTTATGACAATCATTTCTGACAATTGTTTTCACCACAGCGTCGGACCAAAAAAATTTCCCGGGTACAGTACATGTTTTCTATTTTGTAGCCCCCCCCCCCCCCAATACACTTACACTAACGCAAATAGACAACTCACACAACCAGAACCTATTAGGCAAAATTTCGCTTACTGCCGATCCAGTTATACTACTACATCCATGATTACACTGTATGACCACGCTGTCAAATTGCAGTAATATGCAATGCGAAGTAGGCTAATACAATAAATCTCACAGTGAGCTTAAAGCTTGTATTACACTGTATGACCACGCTGTCAAATTGCAGTAATATGCAATGCGAAGTAGGCGAATACAAATAAATCTCACAGTGAGATTTATTTCTATTCGCCTACTTCGCATTGCATATTACTGCAATTTGACCACTTGGACAAACAGTGTAATACAAGCTTTAGTTTGTACGCGGGAAATTATGTGTGAGTTATATTTTGTTATGTTGTGTGCCGGAATTATAATTTTCTTACAATCTTTTAATTTTATCAAATTTCGCGCGCTTTCTTTTCACTGACGTCTAGTAGCAAACTGCATAGTATATTTCATTCTATTTCGAAGGTGTCTTTTTCGTTCGTGTTCGTTTTGCACATTTTACTCTCTACACTGTCACCCCCAAAAATGTGTTTCTCTACTAAATTTTTTTAAGGACTACTTCTGGTAACAACTGTAAGCAACTGTAACCACGCCACCAAACAGATAGGTGATTCTATTTTTAATCTTTTATTGCTCTGGGAAGTAAATTTTATTAAACTATATAAAGGAAAAAGCAAAAAAAAAAAAAAAATACAACAGTATTCTTGGTGATTTCAATACGAATTTGAATGACTACTCTCGATCTGGATAAATCGCAAAAAAACACACCTATTATTTAGTAACTATGACTGACAAATTGTTAAATTATTAATACTGGTACAAAGTCGAAATCGTTGAGTTGTCAGCGAATTTTTCCGACGAATCGTGCAATGTTGAATTAAAGGGGTCAAAAATAAAAGATATGCAAGTTCGAGGGTAAAGTCGCAAACGAATTCGTTATCAATTCGTTTGTGATAAGAGAAACCCTACTTACATATTCTCTCAAATACAAAATCAATCAAAATCTTTGTTTGTTTTTGTTAATGGATATGCATTTGTATTATGTGCATTTGTATTATTTATTTATTTATATGTCGTTAATAATGGAATCTTCTTATCAATGTTATGTCGTTAACGACTCTAGCAGTTTTGGCAAGATCAGGGCGTTTACGTATTCTGAAAAATAGAGCTGCTGATAATTTCATAGCGTTAGCGGACAGAGTTGACAGAAGTGTTGTATGCCGTTGGTGAACAAATCGTTAACTTTATTTGGTGCTTGTGTTACTTTTACTTGTTATTTTTATAGTGAGGAAAAATTAAATTTCAATTAAGTTCGCAAATTATAATCACAGCGATGCAATCGCTTATATCAAACAAATATCCAACTAATCGTGATATTCCTCTCAGAACTACTCATAGGTAAGTGAAAATATAGTTTTCGAAAATAACGACGATTCCTTATATAGGTAATTTGCATAATGCTCTCAACAGTACAAAGTTCAGTACAAAGTTCAGTACAAAGTTCAGTACAAAGTTCAGTTCATTTTCTAGTGCAACAACAAGCAGCTATGCGAAAGGTTAACGCTATTTTTTGATTCATTCGATATACATAAATAAGTCGATATCTAGGTGAGATTCGAACCCAGCATATCTTCAACTACATTAGCAGAGAGCAGATTAAGTATATCTGCCACGTAGTAGTAAGCAACTAAGGCCACAAAAATATTGTTAACATATGACTACTAGCACGATTATGTATATCTTTTGAAAGATCTAATCACAAAGCAATTGAATGACCTTTGCTAGTTTTTTTTTTTGATATTTATAATAATAATTTTCTAGTCGCAATCTCTATTCCAGCGGCCGACAAACTGCTGGCTGCGGCCTAATATACCTTAGTAATTCGATCTAAACAGCTAATTTATCATACGTCAAAACTGGAAATTCTTGATCGGGAAACTTGATATAATTATGGTCTTATTGCCGTACCGGTAGCATTGACGTTATTTCTTCGATAAGAATATAGTTTTTACCACCGGCTGCGCCAATCGCACTCTTGAGACGGTTGTTTTTTCTGTGTAATTAGACCACATGTTACACCATGTCCATCTTATACACTGCTGGTATTAAGCTCATAATATCGTTCTGACAACAGTGTACTACCGGAGCCGTCGTAATATACAGGCCAGACACATAAAACGGTGACGTCACACAAAGCAGTCAACCGATCAACCGGGAGACGAAGAATTGCCGTATGGTATGGTGTTATTTTGTAAAAAAAAAAAACAATGTTAACGCAACTATTTAATTGCGGATTTTAGCTATAAAATTTTTTAGAAGAATCGGTTCACGCGTTTCCTATAATTTAAAATTGGGGTAATCGCAGATCATTTTTCACCGGTGGGTTCCAAGAAAGGGTGTCTATAAAATAAATCATGCATCATTCAATTCACAGAAATGCCGGGTTCTAGTAATTAATAGAAATTTACGATATATATTCTATGATGGAAAGAATGGTTCTTTTGATTCCGAGACACACATACAGGCCTATTCAGGACCAAAGTCACAAGTCACAAAAGTGACAACTAATTCAAAATTGTGACTCTCGACCTACTTTGTGACTTGTGACTCGGTCCTGAATAGGCCTGATAGTTACATAATCTACAATACTATTGTTAAAAATAAATAGTAAGGTGCTGTAAACAATTACACAAGACCCAACGAATTTTTTCGACACGATACGATTTCCGGCTTATTGTGAAATCTATACTGTAATCGTTAATTATAACATTTTTAAGAATATCATAAAATAAAATCTCAAAAGATTTGTATTTTTAATTGATAATAATAAGAAAATTGTTCGTCCGTCGTACGAATATTTTTTGTCGTACGATGCATTCATTTTTCTTATTGTTATCAAATCCGTAGATATTTTCGATATGATACTCTTAAAAATGTTATAATTAACAATCATAGCTAATTTTTCAATCAATAGCTAAGTTTTCACAAAAATCTGGTAAGGATAAGTCGTTTCGGAAGATTCGTTCGGTCGTGTGACCGGGAACTCCCACCGGTTGCAACTTCTTTTGTAGGTTATGAAAGAAACTCAAACCGTGAAAAAAACCGATTCAATGAGCTCTTAAACGTTAAATTGTTCTTAAGCTCTTAAGAACACACTTCATTCACTTTCACACCACTTTAACTAACCGAAAAACTACTATTTAAGTACTAAAACTAGAAAATACTACCGCAAAACCCGAACCGACGTTCTAACCGCGAAGATTTGACAGAAATATTGACTGCTTAGTGTGACGTCATAAAAATTTTTTTCGTCAGCAGTCTGGCCTGTATATTACGACGGCTCCGGTACTATTCACTATCATGCATACATATACATATTCCTTATTCCTTTTCATTACAAATTTGACTATTTTCCCAATTTGACTTTATTATATTTTAATACGTGCAAAAAGGCCAAAATACACGATCATTCTTCATTCTTCTTCATCATCATGCAGCCCCATACACGAGAGATTTTCGAGAAAAATTCAAATATTCATGCATGCATGACATGCAAGAATGATAGTGTATGGTGGCCAAAACGCATGAAAGCAGGAATCCACAAAATCTTCAATCTATACCTGCTGAGCGTTTCATGCCACAAGGTTGAAACTAGGTGGTTATAGGTATGCATTTGAGTGAACTAGAATTTTACATTATTATTTTTATCGTGCGGTGAAAAATTTGAATTACGATATCCTTAGAACCAAGCAACAACGCTAAGATTTTTGGTATCTGTAAATTAATGTACAATGGAGTTAACTACATGTGAATTTTTTGAGTATCTACTTTTATCAACAATTATTTCAGATCTTGGTTATGTAGGAGTTAGGGCCAGTTGACCTCTAGCAGGGAACATTTTGTTTAAGATGCGAGTAAAAGAAAAACAGTAACATTCTGGTTTGTAAATGTAAAGAACCGCTAAAGATAAAAAGCTGAGGGCTGACATCATGCGCGCACTATAAATATTTTTTTTGATAGGGGGATCAACAGCTAAGATTTGGTGAATTTCGTATGATTTTCGAGTAAATTTCGAAAACGAGTCACTCTTTCCTACCGTTACCGATATGCTGATGCTGTTATGACACTGGCTATTTACTGGCTATTTCTTAAGTGCAATAATAGCCCCATTGTGCGACAAGGCGAACAACATTAAAAGAACGAGATACCGCTCTTTCCGACGCTATCGGCATCTAGTAAACGAAATTAACAACTGCATTGTTAAGAAAAATACCGGTTTTAGCGCGTTTCATAACATACCCTGGCACTTTCCACAATTTATACGTACCGAACTGTTAAAAACAAGTCTGTAGTAGCTCAAAAATTCACTGGTAGCAGGATTTTTCTTGGATTAATGCGGTTATGACACTGGCTTTAAAGCGGCTAGAAAATCCAAATGGACCTGGATAAAAAAATTAGCATACAATTTAGACTTTGGAGTGAGAGAGACAGTCCGAATAGCAATAAAGTGACTACTGTCAAAAAAATAGCCGCAACATAGCGCATTCGAGCAGTGTTTCGCAACATTGTAGCACTTAATCCAAGAAAAATCCTGCTACCAGTGATTTTTATGTGATGAATTTATTTTATTTAGCTTTCTCTATTTTTAAACATATACTTAACTATTTATTCACACATTGTGATTAGTATTATATCATGTACAAACTTGAGACTCTTGAAACACTTTGACTTCTAGAAACCACGCGTTAAAACTTTTAAAATATACAGATTAATTGTAGCTGTAGCCTGTGGGAAATTAATATTACCGTTATTTTTTCTAGTTGGCTTGCTGGTAAGCGAATAGATGATAACGCAGAGGGACTATGGCGGATCTATGACACTCTCTATGACGTAACGGATTTTATAGAACATCATCCAGGTGGTCAAGATTGGCTTCGTCTGACAAAGGTATGTCAACAAATTTATCTTTCAAGAAGCTCCTCAATTTATATCTTGAAAAGGGAACAGATATTACTGAAGCC
Source organism: Beris chalybata (assembly GCA_949128065.1). Classification (NCBI taxonomy): domain Eukaryota; kingdom Metazoa; phylum Arthropoda; class Insecta; order Diptera; family Stratiomyidae; genus Beris; species Beris chalybata. The sequence continues at coordinate 93,210,762 of OX421897.1, forward strand.
TTTGAAGCTCATCATATAACAGACAAACCTCTGCGAATGTTGAATAAATATAAAGTTCGTTCTGCAAAAGAGCCTAGGAATATTACGCTAACTCTGAAGGAGGATGGCTTCTATAGGACCCTCAAGTCCCGCGTGAACGACAGACTGAAAAACATCGACATTAAGAAGTACAGTAAAAAATCTGATGTATGAATTTAAAAAAAAAAAAAACATGCCCGATAATTTCACAAATAATTGAAACTAATCCCTTTCAGCTAATTCACGGCACCATACTATTTATAACGTATCTACTATCAGTGGGTAGTGGATTCTATCAATGTAAACTCCTCGCTGCAGTAGCTGGACTATTTCTTACATGGACTGTGATCATTTCGCACAACTACTTCCACCGGAAGGATAATTGGCGCATGTATGCTTTTAATTTATCGTTAATGAACTACAAAGATTGGCGAGTATCGCATGCACTATCGCATCATATCTACCCGAATTCCTTTCACGACCTGGAGTTGTCTATGTTTGAACCGTTCTTGTGCTGGATACCGAATCCTCAAGTCAAGAATTTCGTGCAACGTTACGGATCATGGATCTACAGTCCGGCTGTATACGCGATCTCAACTATAATGCAGTATATTAAGAGGTACCACCAACCAGTACTGGAAGCAATTAGATACTTATTTACTTATCCGTAATTTTTTTTTTTTTTAGGCTAGTCTACAGTATAGCGACTGGTACGAACCTCTTCGAATGGTCCGACTTGATCCCGTTTACGATCCCATTGGCCATGCTGCTGGCCAGCGATGTTCATGTCCTGGTTGTAATGAAAATTTGGTTCCTAATTCTGATCAGTGCGGGATTCACGTTTGGTTTGATCGGCTTAAATGCAGCCCATCATCATCCTGAAATTACTCACGACGGCGATAAAATGCGAGATAATCGTGATTGGGGATTGTATCAAATAGACACGATCATCGATCGCGCTGACTTGAAAGGTTCGCAATTCTTGGTACTCACACATTTTGGTGATCATATTTTGCATCATTTGTTTCCAACTTTGGATCACGGCGTACTGCCACATTTATATCCGGTTTTGTACGAAACTATCGCAGATTTTGAAGGAGAATTGAGGGAGTGTAGCTGGATTCATCATATTATCGGACAATTCAGACAACTGGCGCGAATAACACCGAATCCAAATCCGCCACGAAAGTAGACAGAAATCATTTTTAAAATATTTCGAATAGATTTATATCTGATTACCTATTTCAAATAAATGGGAAGATAATCGTAATTGCAATATATTCTGGAAGCATATTAATACATTTTGACAAATATTGCAGCTTTCGTAATTTTGGATGACTAACTACGTATATCTGGTAGATATGCATGACAAGACTTTCCGATGATTCTTTCTGGGATTGAATATCAAAAAATTCTAAACCAGTTAGTAAGCGGTTATGTAAAGAGGCTGTGAAAGTAAAAACCCACTCGATATCTTATCAGACCTAGTCGACCGTGTTCAACTCTAAGGGTTAAAAGCAAAACATTTTCAAAACGGTTCTTAAGCGACAGAAACGGTGGTGTGCAGTTAAGCTAGTTAGCTAAGAGCCGCTCATATAACAATTCAATTTATATGTTTTACCAGGATTCAAAACCAGAAAGTTATACTTTTACGACTGCACAACATTGGGCCGATGAGTTATGATGACCATAAAGCAATCCTGTGGTAGTTGAGCCAAATATTTTTTAAGGATACTGAACTGGACTTAGGTGGTTAGCTTTGAATACACTGTAGTGTACAGTCCAGTCAGCTTAGGGATGGGAGGTTAGAAATCGGGCAGTGTAGGTACTAGTTGGTGTTAATAATTTTTTTCTAGTGCTGTTTTGGCTGTGATGTGATCTACTAGAACAGCAATGTTGCCTATAACAAATCAACTACTGTCTGGTACTCCTGAGTTCCATTAAACGCATGACTTACAAATATAGTCTGCTGGAGCGTTCTAATACCGCATTTCCACATACGCCTTCATGTGCATTGGCCGAGGCACGTTAGCGCACATGCGCATGTGGAAAGGATACACTCGCGTCAGAGCGCGCATGAAATCGAGATGCGCGTACATTTGTCTCGCTGGCACTGTTTGAACGCGTTTCAAAAAAATGTGCTTACAGAACAAAGAGATGTGCATGTAGCTTCAGCGTACCGTTTCCACATGCGCCTAGACAAGGTACATGCCCCAGGCGTGTGGAAATGCGGCATAATGCTATGTTCAGACTACGAGATTGACGCGTTTAAATCGAGTTAAATGAGCTGAAAACAATTCCCGAAGGCGTTTACGAAAACAAAACCAAGAACATGCACCACGACTCTCGCGGAAATCGAAGTAAACTTTGGAAGAAACTTTTTAATGCTGTAGAAACTGAATTTCTGCTATGCAAACACATCTGTTTTAAACAATTTAGAAACCATAAATTTGGTAATGAAACACAGCTGAATATATACATACTTGTCAGAAAAAATCACGTCAAGCGTCAGGTATCAAAATAAATCGAGTTGCCTAGTGTGACCACTACTTTTATAAGACGTTAATTTTGCTTTAAAAAGCAAAAAAAATTTCAGTCCGTCTGTGCAACGACCGTCGTACGCCGTCCGCCGTATGCAAAATCGTTTAAAAACTTTTAGTTCCCAAACCAGATAGGCTATTAATTTTTCTGATAAGACAGGGTGAACCCCTTGAAGTGACCTCTTTTTTAAGGGGTGGGGTATTAGGGGGAGGTGGGAAAGCGTTTTGGACGGAAAATTTGGGTTTCTAGATCTCAGCAACCGCTTATGCCAGGAGGCTGAAACATGGATTTATATAGAGCCTCGATAGTAAGCCCATTTGCAAAAAAATTGCTGATATGGGTGAAGTGGTGTGGGAGTGTGGGGAAACTAATGTGTCCGGGGGTGAAAACTTTAGATTACGATATCACACGAGCCATTTGCACTAGAAAAATAAAATTCGGTTTTAGTATAAAGGTTGCACAAAGTAAATTTTTTTAAAGGAGCGAGGAAGTGGAGGGGAGAGGATTTTTAAAAAAAATCACGTTTCACATCTCAAGTGTATCTATGGTAGATACTTAGAATGTTTACCAGAAGTAGCGCTAATAAAACCCTAGTAGGTCAAATTTTGGGGGTGTAGATGTAGAGGGTAAGGGGGGGGGGGATGATGAAAAGGAAAAAGTTTAGATGTTTATATCTAAAGAACCTACAATGATATTAAGTTGAAACTTGGTATTTAGATAGAGCTATTGTAGTGGCGTGTTGGAAAAATATAAATTTTTATGGTAGTATAGTACGGAGTAGAGGGCAAAGTGATCGTTTTGGTGTTTCTCAGGGTAGCAAATTTGGGTAGCAGTTGTTGGCTTGTGTAGAAAAAATATTTTCTAATACTTCTTGTAATTAAATGGAACTAGTTACGTCATTACCTGCTTATCTGGTTCTCATAACACTATACTACTACAAAGTTAAAATGTTTAAAAAAAAAATATATTAAAGTGTAAATTTTTATTTAGGAAAATAAGAATTCCCACAAAATACACAATTTGCCACTCGCTCGAACGGGTGATAGATTCAAAAAAGATGCGTAATTCGATTGATATTATGGTTTGTCAAAGTATCATATTTTTGGCGAACATAAGTTTTATAACAACTAAATTTACTAGGGTAGCAAATTTAGTCATGTAGTAACATAGTAGCAAAAAATTATCGATAATAGCATTTTGCTACCACTTGTGGTCACACTGGTATTTTTCCTAACTATAGAACGACTTATACTAGAAAGTTGAAACTCGGTGTGTATGTACACACATATATGTAGATCAACTAGAGAGTAATTCTGATTAAAAAAAAGTTTGTGATCACACAAATTTTCTAAAATTATGACTCTCCGATAAAATCGTGACTTGTGACTGTACACAGAATAGGCCTGTTAGACTACTTGTCTCATCTGGAATTGAGTTTTCATAGAAAAAATTAGCATATAAAAAATATCGCAATTTTCAGCAATGTCGGCATATCATCATTTAAAAAATGTGCAGTTAAATTACTTGTTTTTTATATATAATTTTTATTGTATGAAACTCATTGCATATTGCTTTGATTCTGAACATTTGTTATTCAGTATCGCCTCTAGAGGATTCGTCAATTCCAAAGTTTTGTATTAAAACACCGCTCTTTAGGATAATAAAATGTTGTTACGATTCCGTTCCAAAAAAGATTCTCCATTGAACTGGTATATTTTCTCATTACGATCCGTGGCGTCACTCGTCGAGGCAAAATCGAGGCATTTCCATACATGGATGTATTAGTAAAGGGTTTTCCAAAAGGGACTTGAAAACTTTGAATTCAATTTGTGAACGCACCCTTTCACTAATCATCGAACTGTCACTGTCAATTTATTCAGTAAACTTAACATTTTTATCATGGTAAAGTACACGAAGGAACAACGTCTGCAAATTATAAAAATTTACTACAGAAATTCGGAGTCGGTGACCGCTACTTTAACAGCGTTAACTCCGATTTTCGGTCGTAATTCTCGCCCTAGCAGACAGGCAGTAACAAGTTTAGTGCAAAAATTTGAGTCTACATATTCGTTGTGTGATGTTGCCGTGCCAGTGAGACAACGGGTTGGTCGAAGTGTCGAAAATATCGCTGCCGTTGAAACGTCCGTAGCAAATGATCCAAATCAGTCAATTCCACGGCGTTCTCAAGAGTTGGGCATCGCCCAGACCACGTTATGGCGAATTTTGCGTAAGGATCTTGGTTTACACCCATACAAGATCAAGCTGACTCAAGAATTGAAGCCGATGGACCATTTGAAGCGACGTACGTTCTCCGATTGGGCTCTGGAAAAGATGCGCCAAGATGATCAATTTCATCGCAAAATTATCTTCAGTGACGAAGCTCATTTTTGGCTCAGTGGGTTCGTCAATAAGCAAAATATGCGTTATTGGTCTGGTGAAAATCCACATGTGCTTCATGAAAGACCACTTCATCCACAAAAAATAACTGTTTGGTGCGGTTTGCATGCCGGCGGCGTCATAGGGCCATATTTTTTCGTCGACGATAATGATCGTCACGTTACTGTGAATGGTAATCGTTATCGCGCCATGATTACCGATTATTTTTGGCCCGAATTGGAAGATATGGACTTGGACAACATGTGGTTTCAACAGGACGGTGCCACAAGCCACACAGCATACGTTACAATCGATTTATTGAAGAGTAAGTTTGATGAGCGTGTTATCTCAAGAAATGGACCAGTCGATTGGCCGCCTCGTTCGTGCGATTTAACGCCTCTGGACTTTTTTCTTTGGGGCCACGTCAAGTCGTTGGTCTATGCCAACAAGCCGACGACGTTGGAAGAGCTCAGAGCCAACATTGAACACGAAATAGCAGCCGTTTCGGCCGAAATGTGTGGCCGAGTCATCGAAAATTGGGTCCAACGAATCGACCGCTGCAAACGTGCCCGCGGTGACCATATGAACGAAGTCGAGTTCCATTCATAAATGTTTTGATTGTACTTCAACCCGATAATAAAGTTTTTGAAATATCTCAAATGGTTTGCATTTTATTTTGAAAAAAAGTTGTCAAGTCCTTATTGGAAAACCCTTTATAACTGGATCGGCTGTATTGCATAAAATTCCTATATGTGAGACTAATTCGTTTTGTGACAGTTGTTACCATCTTTCAAAAAAAATTTGTACGGGTTATGACAATCATTTCTGACAATTGTTTTCACCACAGCGTCGGACCAAAAAAATTTTCCCGGGTACAGTACGTGTTTTCTATTTTGTAGCCCCCCCCCCCCCCCCAATACACTTACACTAACGCAAATAGACAACTCACACAACCAGAACCTATTAGGCAAAATTTCGCTTACTGCCGATCCAGTTATACTACTACATCCATGTTTCCATACGACGAACTGTCACTAAGTCGGCGTTGGCAGTGGTTGCTTTTTACTCCATTGAAAATTCGATAAGATAGCTCCCTCACAATCTTTTTTAAAAAAAACATGTAGGGTAGACTAGGAAGAAATGCACCATTTTTCATTAATTACTCCATATCTCCGTAGAACATTGTGGAACTTGGTAAATTTTTTTTTCTCTGATTGATCAAATACCTTGCGCAAATATTGTATTCGTAATAAAGAGCAAAATATAATCAGATCGAGAGCATAATGAAGAAGAGCACAGGCAGGTCCAAATGGTGCATTTCTCCCATCGTACGGGAGAAATGAACCACTTGCAAGGTATAAATGCACCACATTTTAAATATGTAGCAAATCCCAACCAAATTAGTTGAAACGAAAAATTTAAATATATTTACAAAAGTAACAAACAATAACGAACTAAACAGTAAACCTATTAAATATTTTCCGAGTTTTATACTAATAAAAAATAATAGAAAATACCAAATAATAGTAATTAATTGGTTTTCTATAAGTTTTTATAAGTTAACGGATATTAAAATTTTAAAAATCGATTTCAAATTTGATATGTTTGCTGTATGCTTGCAGCACGAGGTCGTTCTGATTCCAGCAAAATAATTTGAATTTCTTTATGATTTGTGACCATAAATTCATGCTACTTAGGTATAAGAATCTGGTGCATTTCTCCCTATAAGCTCGTGGTGCAATTCTACCGATTCTGACCAGATGAACATTTTTATTTTTTTTTTAAATAAATATTAGCAAATAAAAAACTAGCACTTTACTAAAACACACCTTAGACTGCAAGCTATATTTATGCCTACCTAGAATGGTTGACGATCAATAATTTGTCTTTAAACAAAAATGTTGCATATATACGAAAAGTTACTTTCCTTAGCGTTTTTCGTTTACTCCGAATAACTGTTCGGTATTACTCGGTATTTTAACGATTCCTGAACACAATCGTATGGATAGGAAAGAGAAAGAGAATACTACTTCTGCTTTGTAGATTTTACTTACGGGCGAGCGCCAATGGCGAGTGGTGCATTTCTACCTATGGTGCAGGGCTACCAATAGTACCCTACTTAAATCACCTTAACTCTCATTTTTGAATATATTAGTAAGCTATTTCACTTTGCTTTGCCTAACAAAATCTTGCACTTGAAAAACTTGGTTTTATCATCCCAGTCAATAGGTGTGTTTTTTTTAACTGGATCAGATCACTATTAAAAAAAACGATGTGGATGATCCCAAAAGCTAATTTAGTAGGGTTCACATCATGTTTGTAAATGCCTTAGATAAATTATTGTCAGCAGGAAAAGTTTTGTATACTTTTTGGCTATGACATTGTGAATGTGGCATAAGTTTCTTTTCGTTGGCCTAAGAGCTTTTCAAATAAACTTGCTAAGAAACATTGAATTGAAAGGAGCCCCTATCTAGTCAAGTACTCTGCGCTGCAATTACAATTTGATTGTCAATATTCCGAAAATTGATTAAGCTTTTATTTTGATATTCATTTCCATTAAAAGCATTGTGCTTATAGAAAAAAGAAAACATGTCACCTCTCCTTATCGACATCCCCCAAATGATTGATCTCGCACTCGGAACACCGGAAATTGGGGTTGTCAATTTCACCGTCTTACACAGTCTTCTGCACGTGATTGCGGAACTCCTCAACCTGGACACACATCGCGTTGAGTTTCGCGGCAGTCAAGGTATCAAAATTGAAAACTTGGTCCGCAATATTCCAGCTGAGCCGATAGTATCATGTGCCGAGTTCAAAGTTGAGGAAACGATTGAAGGTGATCATAAGGGATTGAAGCGGACCGCGATTTCCAAACCGCGATCAAAGAAAATTGAGCGGATCATCGTTGTTCGAAAATCTCAAGAAACGGAAGAAGATGGAAAACAGATTGTAATAACGCGCGAACTTAAATCCATTGCACAACCAGTTCGGGTTGTATCGCAGGACGATTTTCGGAAATTGAATCCAAAAAAGGATAGTATTCACGACCCGGTCGGGCGTCTCATGCCCGATAATGTCAATCTCTTAGATCCGTCCCGTCGTAGCGAGGACAGTCGCAATCCTGTTGGAGAAATGTGGAACATTTTGAATATGACGAAGCGAGTCGATGCAACCGAGGTTGCGATTGAAAAGCTCACCTCATTGATGCGCGACATTTCCGAAGAGTATCGAAAAACGAAGAACACAATCGAACGAATTAGTGCCATCTCCGATGTCTCAAACTTGACCGAAAAACTTGATCACTTAGAGAAGATTATGCACGATAAATTTGGAAAAAATGTACACTCGGATCGAATATCCAGTGTTAAACCACCAAACTACGCGATACTACCATCCGCAGACACACATACGGAAACCGAACATCGAGATAGAAGAAAAAGCGGCGGCTTCGAAAATCAAACTTCAGAAAAAGGACACCACCTTCATGGTGAAAACCATTCACAAAGCCCACAAACCTTACCTAAATCTGAAAATTTAACCAATTTCCTGGATCTTCGAAGCGAAGTAGAGAAACTTAAGGAGATCGTTCAGCAGATCTTTTCAAACTCAGAAGCTGCTGCCGAGGTCATCCAACACCCGGCGAACTTGGGACAGTCTACCGAACAACCTACATCTGGAGGATCTAAACCAAGTGGGGAAATCCGAGGTTTATTACGACGAATGGATTTGATCGAATCAAAATTAGGAACGGTTGAACATCAAATCTTCGACATAGAAAAAGAACTGACCGAGCTAAGTGATCACTACGAAGAAGAGGCTCGTCCAAATTCAACTCTTAAAACCGATGTAACAGGAGTAGCAGCAATTTATGCACAGGTTTCATCAATGAAAACAGACCTGGAACTATCTATTGATCGATGCAATTATTTGATAGTTGAGCGGGATCAAATTGTTGAAACGCTGGACATCATGACCAAAAAAATGGAAGATTTCAAGGTTTCCAAAGTAGACAAAGACGAAATTGATGAACTTCTCGCCGAAAAAGCCGATTACAACATGCTACAGCGTAAGGTGTCTGTGGACCAATTCGATGCCACTAAACGTCATTTGTCTAACGGATTAGTTGAAGCCTTAGAGAAACTATCGGAGCAGGGTATGTTCTGGGAGAGGGCGATTGAAGATGTTCGTGTATCGGTCGAAGGTAAAATTGGTCGGGAAGAACTGGAACCACTAAAAGAATATATTGATAGCAAGCTCCATGGGGTCCAGGAGCGTCTAAGGGCAATGGCGGCCCTGCGTCGTGATCCCGAAGCTGCCGGCACAAGATCCAAGTTTCTGCGACAAGTCAATTGCATTTCATGTGATCAGGATGTTATCATGCGATTGGATGAGCCTAGTATCATCCCACGACCCGAGCCAGTTTCAGCTCAAAGCACACTCAAGCCGTTCCTTGTGTACGAACTGGATAGTATTCGCAAACAAATGAAGGATCCGCATAGCCGTAATCTTCATCACTTCGAAGTTCTTACAAAGGAGAAGCCAGTTTTGGTTAATGGAAAGCACAAAAATTTGGCGAATCGCTACTGCGGCGGCAGCCATACTGTGCTAACGCCTCAAGATAAGGTACAGCGTTGCAAGTTTGGTAAGAAGCAGTATCCTGCCGAATGCTTCATCAAATCAGACGAAGGATGCTATTACAGAGCACTGAAGAAGGAGTGTGGATGTCCACAGAATGAGAAAATGACGGTTTTAGAAAAGCCCAAGTCTACAATTAGTGCACGCTCTTCTAGATCATATTTAGATAACAAACAAGCTGACGAAAGATTCGGAGCAGAAAAGGAGGATGAAGCAATGGAGAAGGATAGCACACTAGTGGAAAAATTAAGTGCAGCGCAGATTTCGGCTATAGATAAGTTGAGCGTAGAAACAGAGAAAGAAAACGTTGCAGCTAAAAAAGAGTCATCGATAGCGAAAAGATTAAGTGTGGTATTGGAGAATAGAAATTTTGTAACCGAGAAGAGATTAAGCGGAAGTGTGGAAAATGTAAAGAAAAACTCAACAACGGGAAAAATGGCTGCCGCCGAAGAGAACCAAAACTCGGTACCAGAGAACTTAATTGAAGTAGTTGATAAAGAAAGCTCGGCGACTGAAAAATTAAGCGACAAGGACAGTGCGGTAATAGAAACAGAGAACGCTGTGGTAGATTTTGATCAAGAAAGCGCAGTAGTAGTGAGAGTGAACTCTGTTATTGAAAAAAGCATTTCCTCGCTGAAGAAGGGAAGCAAGGAAAACTCAATTGGAGAGAAACTAAGCGCAGTAATCGAGAAGGAAAATTCAACTGGCGAAAATGGAAGTAAAGCATTCGATCAGCAGGAAGCCGTGATGCAGATCAGGGAAGCTGGCATGGTAGTAGAGGAAGTTGCGAATCTAGAAGCAGTTTAAAATAAAACACGTTATTCTTATTAATAATAGATAGTTACATACATTAGAATTGTTTATTTTGTAGATAATTTTCTTTGGTGTATTAATAGATATTTCAAAAATACTGTAATAAGATTTTTTTTAATTCTGGCCTTCTGTTTTGCAGCAACATAGCGCAATCAGTAAAAAAAAACGCAACGTATCGCATTCGAGCAGTGATTCGCAATATTCTAGCAGTTAATCCAAAAACAAATATTGCACTTTTTTAAGCCGCAAAAACAGCCAGTGTCTCATTACCAAGATTGTTGAAGCAGCGTTTGGTTTCCCTAGTGGTATAGGCACTGATTGTATTATAATGTTGGCACAACTTTTAGAATTTTGTGGTAGCAGCTGAACTTCTGCAGATTATTAGGCGATATGCCAGAAAATAGTGTTTAACTAAAACAACAAGATACGAGAAAGCTTTAGCCGATAAGTTGAATTTGATGAATAGCCCCGAGCGCGGGCTAAACCATTTTTTTCTATACAAATTCATGTTACGCTCGAAATATAAGCACACAGAATTGTATTTAATATAATATGCCTTTATTATACGCAAGGTACATCCGATACAGTAACTCAGTTCTGTAACTTATGAGTGAGAAATTTTTCACCAAAAAGTCAAAATGAGGACGAATTAATGCAGTTTTCTCTGTTTTTTCACCAAATGAGAAAGCACCGTACTCTTGACTATGCATTTGGCAATCTTTCATTTCTCATTTGGTGAGAATGCAGAGAGAATACTGCATTAATTCGTCATCATTTTGACTTTTTGGTGAGAAATTTCTCACTCATAAGTTACAGAACTGAGCTACAGATCACGCCATAACATAAGTGCAGCAGATGCAGATGACCTTGGGCGCAACAAGAAGAAAATCACTGGCGTGAAGGAAAAGGAGTAAGAGAAGACGCCTAGATCTTTGGTTGAGGGGATGATGTTCTTTTTGTTTCGGGTGTTAGGTTGTTTTTCCTCGGAATGAAATATGTACGTGTTGTTTTTCCGATACAAATAATAAAAGACGAATGAATTGTCTCTCCCAAATGAAATTGGAGTATGTACACCGAAATCGTATGGGCTGAACTCAGTGGTCAGTTCATGAGATCTTACGTCGATGACTTATGGTTATTGTTGCGTGCGAAGGCCGAAGTAAACAGATATCTTATATCAATGATGATTTACTATATGTTGACGTGACTCTAATGTTGACTTGTACTTATGGATATGAGATAATTGTTTATTGTTTACATCGGTTTGTTATGATGAGTTCGGTATACTCACCACTACGCTGACTTTCTCAATTTCTTAAACTCTCTCTTATATGCGGTTCGTAAACTATTTGTTTTTGTGTTATTGGCTGCATTTTGCTTGTACTCCTTACATTTGGCTGGCAAAGCCCGGAAAACTCTTTCCCTCTTGACCTGTGCTAACATCCGTACGATTTTTATCGTACATGTACGATTTTTCAGCCTAATGTACGATGTACGATGAGAACCCTTCATCGTACGCAAAATGGACGATTTTCCAACCATATGTCGAAATAAAAAATTATAATGAAACATTTTTGCCAAACTATCCTAAAGGAACGCAAGGTAATAACAGCTCGAAAATGTTCTAAGAAAGGATATTATCAAGGGTGTGAGTTTAAAGTTGAAGGTTTCTTATATGCGCCTGGAATCGATGATTCGGTAAAGCCTAGTACGGACCTCGATGAAAATTTTCATTCCCATACTAAGTGCATGTAAAAAAACGGATGAAAATTTTCTTCGCAAATTTTTGCGTTGGGTTTTTATTTACGGCACGGAGTTCGAATGAAAATTTTCATTCGTTCTGACAGTTCACGTATTCACCACCAGACAGCGCAGAAAGCATGGAGACCGTATTTTTCCGTCCAATTAAATGTGCCGCTATTTAATTTTTCATTGCCGGGATGAAAATTTTGACATCTATGTCATTCGTTGGAATTTATTTGTCAGTTTCTTTTTTCGAACCGACTAAAGAGTGTGTTTTGTCGGAAGTGGATATTTTTGAAGTCGGAAGTGGTTATTTTGAGTTGTGGTTTTATTTTAAAATGTGTTTTGTGATTTCAATTTAATTTTTACGTTGAAAAAGGGCCCATATATTAACGTCTATGTTACTACATTTTCAAAAAACCGTCAAACAGAAGATCAGCTGTTTACTTCTCCACATTATTCTACACAACAATTTTTTCATTGTGGAGATGGGAGAGATGTACCTATAGTAAATTTGCGAATGAAAATTTTCATCGAGGTCCGTACTGAGCTTAAGTCACTAAAACTTTAAGCGCGATTATTTCAAAACTGGATCTTCAAAAACTATTGTAGCTCAAAAAGTTATGGATTGATTTGGCTGATTGGGCGCTTTCTGTCTATAAAACTATCGGAAGAATATACCTTCAGTTTTGAGGATATTTATGCGATACCATTTTTTTGGGGTAAAAACTATCAAAAAATAGTCGAAAGAAAACATTTGATTAAAAAACCTATTATCTTTTTTGTTTTATATTTTTTTATAATTGTGTTGGTATATCCTTCCCGTTTATCTGTCAGTATTCCAAAAATATTTTAGTTTGCAATTTAAGATCAATAGAAAAAATATGACAAATGGAACTGTTTTCGATGTAACGCTAAAGACACCTAAAGGAATATCCTATAACTCCGCCATTTTGTTTAGTAAAAAAACAACACTTGAGAGTTGTAATAATATCATGTCAACATTTTAAAATAATGTGATTATTTTATAACCATAAAGAAAAGTTCATGAAAAATTACCCATTTTCGGGCGTCTAAAGGTTTGCTCCCCTTAAATATGTAGTGTGTATAGAACACTTCTATGTTTGACCGATAAAATTTAACATTTAAGTAATTGTACGTGGAAATTTCCCTCGGTACGATTTTTTTTATGGTACGGTACGATTTTTTAGGTTTGCAAATATGGCAGCACTGCTCTTGACAGTATTGTGATGATTCCCATCGGACCTTTTTTCCACAAACACGGAAAACGGTAAATTTATCGAACTCGATTACAAAATCGCCACCTCTACTCTCAATATGTTGCCTTTCTAATGTGAACTGAGATGATGAAACACACTGAAAAATGGAAGATACTTCACGAGCCACGTTTCCGTCTCAGTTAAGTGCTTCAGTTTTAAGCCTCAGTTATACAGCCTAACGCCTCAGTTATAATGGTTCCGATCCGATCCGGCAACGTCGGAGGGGAAAAATTTGTAGTCGCAATGATTCCGTTCCGACATGCATCAAAACGACACTATCGAGGTGTAGTTTTGATTTTTAGTGTGGCGAAGGAGGTGGTGAAATTCAATAATTCACCTCTTAGCGTCGGAACGGATAGAAGTTGAAAGCCTCAGTTAAGCCTCAGTTACAATGGTTCCGATCCGATCCGATCCGGAAAACGGAGAGTGTTGAGTTTCTCCATCCGACACACATTTAAAGGGAAATTCGGAAAGCCTAGTCACAATCATTCCGGTAATTAGCCGAGACACAAAACGGATAGGTAAAGTTGACCAACTTTCAACTTTTATCCGTTCCGACGGCAAGAGGTGAATTATTAAATTTCACCACATCCTTCGCCATACTAAAAATCACAATTACACCTCGATAATGTCACTTTGATGGATGTCGGAACGGAATCATTGTGACTAGAAATTTTTCCTCTCCGACGTTGCCGGATCGGATCGGAACCATTGTAACTGAGGCTTTATAATGGTTCCGATCCGATTCGGAAAACGGAGAGTGTTGAGTTTCTCCATCCGACACATATCTAAAGCCTCAGTTACAATGGTTCCGATCCGATCCGATCCGGAAAACGGAGAGTGTTGAGTTTCTCCATCCGACACACAAAAGGGAAATTCGGAAAGCCTAGTCACAATCATTCCGGTAATTAGCCGAGACACCAAACGGATAGGTAAAGTTGACCAACTTTCAACTTCTATCCGTTCCGACGGCAAGAGCTGAATTATTCAATTTCACCACCTCCTTCGCCACACTAAAAATCACAATTACACCTCGATAATGTCACTTTGATGGATGTCGGAACGGAATCATTGGTCGCGTTTACGTGCAGACCGGACCAGTCTAAAAAAAAAGGTTTGGTCTTTTTCGGTCTTGCATTTATGTGTGCTTTTCAACATAACCAATTTGAAGCTGTCATTTTAAATATCATTTTCAATCATGGATGCAAATTTGTAACGGCACATCGCTAAGTTTGCGCAAAGTGGATACTTCGTCAAATGTCCACCGTTCAGTCATTTTTATTTTCACAGATGTATGCTTTGACGTTTTAATTTTGTTTGGCCAGCACTATTGTAGGTTATGTTTTGGTCTAAGACCGTTTATGTGCCAGTACTAGACTGGTTCGGTTTCGTTTGGTTCGTACCAAAATCAGAACCAAAATAAGTCCAAATGGACTGGTCCGGTTTACATTTATGCGTGCGACCGAACTGGTTTTTTTGGTCTTTTTAGACTGGTCTGGTCTGCACATAAACGCGACCATTGTGACTAGAAAATTTTCTCCTCCGAAGTTGCCGGATCGGATCGGAACCATTATAACTTTGGCTTAATGGTTCCGATCCGATCCGATCCGGAAAACGGAGAGTGTTGAGTTTCTCCATCCGACACACATTTAAAGGGAAATTCGGAAAGCCTAGTCACAATCATTCCGGTAATTAGCCGAGACACAAAACGGAGGGGTAAAGTTGACCAACTGTCAACTTCTATCCGTTCCAACGCTAAGAGGTGAATTATTGAATTTCACCACCTCCTTCGCCACACTAAAAATCAAAATTACACCTCGATAGTGTCATTTTGATGCATGTCGGAACGGAATCATTGTGACTAGAAATTTTTCCCCTTCGATGTTGCCGGATCGGATCGGAACCATTATAACTTTGGCTTAAAGCCTCAGTTACAATGGTTCCGATCCGGAAAACGGAGAGGGTTGAGTTTCTCCATCCAACACACATTTAAAGGGAAATTCGGAAAGCCTAGTCACAATCATTCCGGTAATTAGCCGAGACACAAAACGGATGGGTAAAGTTGACCAACTTTCAACTTCTATCCGTTCCGACGGTAAGAGGTGAATTATTGAATTTCACCACCTCCTTCGCCACACTAAAAATCACAATTACACCTCGATAATGTCACTTTGATGGATGTCGGAACGGAATCATTGTGACTAGAAAATTTTCTCCTCCGAAGTTGCCGGATCGGATCGGATCCATTGTAACTGAGGCTTAATGGTTCCGATCCGATCCGATCCGGAAAACGGAGAGTGTTGAGTTTCTCCATCCGACACACATTTAAAGGGAAATTCGGAACGCCTAGTCACAATCATTCCGGTAAATAGTCGAGACACAAAACGGAGGGGTAAAGTTGACCAACTGTCAACTTCTATCCGTTCCGACCATAGAGCTAACTAACGGAGATCGCAAGACGCCGTTTCTGTATAAAGCACTTTGAAGCATTTTGATGCAAAATTGAACATTTTTTTATGGAGCGTTTCATGCCCGGTGGCAGTGAAATGCAAATAGTAGCGTAGTATTTAAAGGTTGGGCTTTTTTTCTTTTCAATACCGGAGTATAACATACATGTGAGTCAGATGCTGATAGTAGCATAGTGAATATCGACGGTCCTTTGCGAGAAAACCTCCGGCTTCAAAGCAGTCGCTACACGCTGTCTCCATTATACATATAGCTCTATGGTTCCGACGGTAAGAGGTGAATTATTGAATTTCACCACCTCCTTCGCCACACTAATATTAAAATTACACCTCGATAATGTAACTTTGATGGCTGTCGGAACGAAATCATTGTGCCTAGAAAACCGTCTCCTCCGAGGTTGCCGGATCGGAACGGAATGATTATAGCTGAGGCTTTACTATTTACAGGGCAGTTAAACTGATTGCTAGTTTCAGTTGGGTTGGACTGAACTGATCGTCTAAAAACCCCTTAAACAGATACCGAAGTGTAGTGTACACTAAACCATGCAATAAAAAACAAACAACAGTGCATAAAAAGCGTACACAATACTCAGCAAAAATAAACGTAATACCATGCAAAATAAGCCAATTGCATAAACTTAAAAATAATTAAAAATTGTTTTAGTAACGAACCGATATGAAAAGTTACTTGTTATTTATGTTTTCTAAGTTTTGAACCCTTTTAGCAAAGAAAAACAGGCGCTGAACTGATATTTTTGTCACATAAGCCCAGCAGGCATATTGTACCCATCAAATAGAGATAAAATGTTTACACATTTTCCACCGCGATATCTCGATTTTCGCGATGGCCTCCTTTTAGGTGGTACAGAGTTCGAGTCAAAATTATGCTACGATTTAAAAGTTCGCTCATCAAACAATAGATGGTGCTCAATCCGTGGAGATTCATTTAACGGCACCATTAAATGTGAAGTGAAGTATTTTACTGAATTGAACTATTTTGCCAGTTCCTTAATATTAGAATCGAACTTACTCCCATTTGAAAGTATTAGTTAGCTCAAAATCTACGTGACTTATGGTGATTTCTTTTCTGCAAAAAAATGTGACCCGTTTCTGCCCTCAATTTTTGTTCTAGCAGTTCCGCTGTTCTATTCTCAAATTTTGTTTGACCTGCTAGAAAAAGGGGTTTGAGTCCGTGGCTAAAACTGACCTGAAAACTCGCATTTCTTACCCCGAAAATTTCGGCGGTGCAACTCCTTTAACCTCAAATGTGCGTAAGAAACGATGAAAATAAGAAAAAAATATCCTACGACAACAGCGGCAAACGATTTAAAAGCATAAATTAAACTGTCCAACGGGTCATACGGTAATTAGAAATCATACGGAGTGCAGTGTAAATATATTTAAATTTTCATAATAGCTTTTTGACCTGAAAGCGTTCTATTGTAAATTGACCTGTCGGACGGAACTGTCAAAAAAGAGGGCAGAACTGCAATAATTTTGCATCTTTACAGGTCACATTTTTTTTTCAGAAAAGAAATCACCATTAATTTTCGATCGCATCCACGTTTATTGAGACATCAATCCGTTCATTCTTTTTATACAGTGTTTGCTTGCAGTTCACTCCGTTCCATTGCGATAATTTAACAATCTAGTTTAACTCCGATGCATTAATTCTGCGGAAATCGATAGTTGGTTTAGCGTCTATATATATCATGAGTCAGGAAAATGAGATTTCAAATCGTTACACAATTTTTCTATGTACAAAGAACGTTATGAATGTTACGTCAAAGCATCGAAACTACTATATGTCAATTCACCGTAAATATTACACGTATCTCTTACAAACTACACGAATATGTACGGCTGCCGCGGCCATACATACAACCTGGAGAAAGGCCCCATCGTGCGACAAGGCGAACAACATTAATGCAGTTATGTCACTGGCTATTTTTGCGGCTTTAAAGCGGCTAGTAAATCCAAATGGAGAGGGATAGAAGATGTAACATACAATTTAGACTTTGGTGTGAAAAACAGTCCGAGTAGTATAAACATGGATGTATTAGTATAACTGGATCGGCTGTATTGCATAAAACTCCTATATGTGAGACTAATTCATTGCTGACAGTTGTTTCCATCTTTCAAAAAAATTGTGTACGGGTTAATGACAATCATTTCTAACAATTGTTTTCACCACAGCGTCGGACCAAAAAAAATTCCGGGGTACAGTACGTATTTTTTTTGTAGCTCCCCCCCCCCCCCCCAATACACTTACACTAACGCAAATAGACAACTCACACAACCAGAACCTATTAGGCAAAATTTCGCTTACTGCCAATCCAGTTATACTATTACATCCATGAGTATAAAGTGAGTACTGTCAAATACTAGCCGCAACATAGCGCATTCGAGCAGTGTTTCGCAACATTCTTCCAAGAAAAATCCTTCTACCAATGGATTTTTGAACTGCTACAGACTTTTTTTTAACAATTCGGTACGTTTAAATTGTGGAAAGTGTCATGTTATGTTATGAAACGCGCTAAAATCGGTATTTTTCTTAACAATGCAGTTATTAATTTCGGTAACTAGATGCCGCTAGCGTCGGAAAGAGTGGTATCTCTTTCTTTTAATGTTGTTCGCCTTGTCGCACGATACGGCAGTTATTGTATTTTTATTGCACTTAAGAAATAGCCGCTAAATAGCCAGTGTCATAACAGCATTAATCATTGCCCTCTGGATAAAAGCCGCGCAACTGAATTTTCGAAGAGCGAAAATGCCTCGATTTCCCCTCGATGAGTGACGATTTTGTATGGAGATCGAGCCATGACGTCACCAATCGAGGCAAAATCGAGGCATTTCTCATGACGAACTGTCATATGTGCGCGGCCTGAGTTTAAGTTGGCGCTGCATTAATGCAGTTATGACACTGGCTATTTTTGCGGCTAGTAAATCTAAATGGAGAGGGATAGAAGATATAACATACAATTTTGGCTTTGGTGTGAGAAAGACAGTCCGAGTAGTATAAAGTGAGTACTGTCAAAAACTAGCCGCAACATAGCGCATTCGAGCAGTGTTTCGCAATATTCTAGCACTTAATCCTAGGAAAATCCTTCTACCAGTGGATTTTTGAGCTGCCGCAGACTTGTTTTTAACAATCGGAAAGAGTGGTATCTCTTTCTTTTAATGTTGTTCGCCTTGTCGCACGACGGGGCAGTTATCGCACTTTCATTGCAATAAAAGAAATAGCCGCTAAATAGCCAGTGTCATAACAGCATAAGAAAAATACCGGTTCTAGCGCGTTTCATAACATAAAATGGCACTTTCCAGCTCAAAAATCCACTAGTAGCAGGATTTTTCTTGGATAAAGTGCTAGAATGCTGCGAAACACTGCTCGAATGCGCTATGTTGCGGCTATTTCTTTGACATTACTCACTTTATAGCTATTCGGACTGTCACTCTCACACCAGAGCTTAAATTGTATGTTACATTTTCAATCCCTCTCCATTTGGATTTACTAGCCGCTTTAAAGCCGCAAAAATAGCCAGTGTCATAACAGTATTACGCATTGCCAAACTGGACGCCCGACGATGCGAGCGTCGCGACGTTCTTTACATCATACGGTCCCAGCTTTGTATAATCTGGAAAAAATTGGAAGATTGATGAACAAAAGAATCAAGGCGGTATACAATCTCTGTCGACAACCGCCGTCGTTGACTCTCTACTCTGACCACAAGAAGTTAACAATATATGAACTCATAGCGCTTGAGAGAGTAAAATTCACTTACAAATCTCTGAATAGACAAACTAAAACCCCGCTACACATTAAAAACTTGCATCAATTTAACACACGCAATACGGCCAAATTGGCCGTATTGCGAATGTCACGTCACGTCATTTTGATATCGATGCATGAAAAAGCGATTGTGTATGTCGATTGTCATCGACAGTTGTCACTTTGATCGGCATTTTACGTCGATGAGACTCAAATCCGTGACGCCTGAAAAAAATTAACGTCGATGCAAAAATGAAAGGGTTGTAAGTGAAAGTATTCGCATGAACTTAAATTCCCAATTTACAGTTAATACCTAAGAAAATGCTAATGAGTCGCGTCGATGCGGTTACACAATCATTTTATTTTATCTTATTTTTTATTTTACTTAAATCAGTCTAAATTTGCATGTATTACTTAATATTTTGATCACTATATTACTTTAATTACTAATTTTTACTATAATACCTAGGATACACTGCTTATACACAAATTACTTTATTGAAATCATGATAGGCGATGCAAGTACGTTGACGTACTACAAGCACATTATTGGGTGATATTATGATTTATATACAAGCAGTGTATCCATGGTATAAACATTTACTTTTCTTTTTTTGTACTAACTCTTGTACCAGTGCGCTGCACTGTCTGAGGAGTACTAGGGGTTAAGGTAGATTATTTGGTACTGAGCCCAATGTCTATGTTGATATGGTGAAAAGTTTTCTATCTCATTAATTAGTCCCTTCATGCAAAATGGGCTATTCCTTCCCAACTCAAGAATTATAGAAGAAATCCCCATTAATGTCTCCAGTTCCAGCTAATGTCTCCAGCTCTTTGAGCTGATAAAGTGTACTCGAAACGGGGCAATCTTGTTAACTTCACTGAGCTATGGGGCGGTACGGCATGTTTGGCTCCAGCGAAAAGGTTGTATTGTCTCGTACTCTTGAGATGGAGATTACTTACCCATGTAGCATGGAACTAAGTCAATTATTATAGTATCTGAATTTTGATTTGGTAATTTTCTGGAACGTAGTAGCATAAAAAATTGTCACATATGGAAACTCAGCTTGATTGTGATAGACTAAGGACCAGTTTCCAAGTAAAAATTTGAACTTAAGTTTCGTTAAACTCGATTTCACAGTAAATAAATTATCCTATGATTAACTAATCTGAAATTCGTAATCATTAGGTGTGTTTTTTTCAACTGGATTACGATCAAGATCATTTATTTTACATTGAAAACAACAATTGAGGTGATCCAAAAACAAAATGGTATCATAGTTGGATCGTAAAGCTGCTTCTGAATTCAACAAAATTTTCGCATTTTCACATTGGTCGCCCTGCAGCTCAACTGCAATGGCAGCTGATAATTGACATGTGTCAAACGTCAATAAATATTTTCCGTAATTATTAAATAATATTCGCAAATATCTGCACAGTATTGGTTCAATTCATAGTAATTTTAAGTACTTACTGCTTCTATTTCGTTTATATCTATTATTTTCACTAGTATCTGCCAATAATATATTAATAAATATTTGATAGACAACAGCTGACACAAAATTTCTAGCAGGAATGCCAACCGTTTAAATTGATTTTTTTGGATCACCTTTTGTGAAATGAATTAAACTTTTTTACATTGGTATACCCTGCGTTTTCTGTCATTTTATTTCGTTTTAATATTCAAAATATGAAATTATTGACAATCACGGTTACTTTAATTAGGTTTAATAGGGTAGAATCGACTGACTGTCAAAAAAATTAATCCGAGCTATAAACGGAAGAAATTCTACCGTTTGGCTTAATCATCATTAGAACAAACTTGTGTTTTACAACATCTGTGAAACGCATTATTCGTTTGATCCTAAGTTTAAAGAACATTTTTGGTTTAAACTTTGACTGTGAAACCGGCCCTAACTCAATGAACTCCATGAGGATCCCCGATGGTATCGAGCCTAATGTCATTTAAACTATTCTGTCGCTCAAATCTGTAGCAATTATAATTATATAAAAATCATTTGTCGCTTTTTGTTGTAAAAATGTACTGCAAAATTGTTTGCTCAGCCTGTACTTTTCATTAAGATTTCCATAAATCCACCGGAGTATTAAATTCATTCTAAGCATCGGAAAGTAATTATCTTAACCGTGTATTTTCAAGGATCTACCCAGATATTAATTCCGATTCACAGCCCGATACGACTCCAAGAAAATTTCTTTCTTTCAAGAACAGGAAAAACACCGATTGGCGCAAGATTTAATTGACAGACGTACTTCTTTCAGTCGTTCTCCGCACTGCTGCCCGTTTCTATAAATTTCCTCATCCATTAATTGCTTGCTTGTTTCTTTTTAATTTTAGACAATCATAAATAGAGTGTCCTAAATTAACTAGAAACTTAGTTTAAGATATCCCGATTAACGGTCATCAAAAAGTTTATCAATTTGAAAAGTTACAGGAATGGACTGCTGGTTTTGAGAAACGAAACTTGAGTCCAGGAACCAGTAAAATCGTGAAGGTCAATGAGGCGCTAATTCTTATTAGTTCAGGTAGCTAAATTTTCTGCTTCACCTGAAATTAAACACAAAAATCAAAATTACAACTAGTCGTTAATTCCACAAAAGAAAAATTAACGGTCACCGCCCACCTGCTACAAACGGGAAAAGATTTCACAAATCCCGCCAACATTTTAAATCGCAACTTCCGAGATAAACAGAAAACCTGCAATTCGAATTCCCACGACTACCCACCACCAAGAACGCAAAAAGCCCCCGCAATAATTTTCTCGGTCTTATCTCGAAACGTGCGGACACTTCGTTTTCGTTGCGAAACACCAAAAACCGATTTAAGCCATTTTCCGGGCAAGGAGACTAACGCCGCGACAAGAGGCACGCCGACCGACAAAAAAAAAAATGCATGTGTGCTGTTCGGCAGGCCGAGGCCAGGGCTGATGCGGCGGTGCTCATCGGGCGGCAGGCAGCAAGCAAAAGGCATAGCAAGCCGCCAAGCGAAGCGACCATGACAACGCGAAGTCGCGAAGAGAAGCCCCAGTTGTAAAATGGCTGTCGTCGGTGGACCGGTTGCCGTCACGTTACGTCCGTGTTTGATCTGAAAATCAGAGTGCCCGCATCGTCGTGAAAATCCTCCACTTCATTTGCTGGAAAACGTGCTGACGAGCGCTACAGTCTCGTCCCAGGATCCTTCGAAGTGCCTGACCGAATTAACGAAAAATTTACAATTTCTTTTTTTCTCGCCGCGAGTTCGCGCACACATTGTTCGTCCGTGAGGAAAATCGCAAAAAAAAACACCGATCCGAACGAAAATGGTCGAAATCGGTCTGACAGGTGAAAATCTGCCGAATTTGTGTCGGCTCTGCCTGCAAGTGGACGATTTTATTGTCGACATTTTCCACCGTTTGGACCCGAATCCGTGCAAGAAACCACTGCCCGAACGAATCTACGATTTATTTCAAGTGAAGGTGAGTTGAAGTTTGCGCGGTTTTTTCTATGGCGGAAATGTCAAAATTACGGCAATGCGGTCACGTCACGGCTGCCATATTTCGTGTTTGTGCGTTGTTTGAGCGGAGTGACGAAGAGGCCTTTCTGTTGCGTTTATGGGAGTTTTTCGTTTTGGTACCGTTGGTAGTGACTGAAGTTGGGACATTTTTGGACAGATTATTGTGGACGCGAACCGGTTGAAATGAGAATTGGACTGTTTTGTGGTTTGGATATTGCATTTTAAGACAAACTGGTAATGAATCTTGGAAGAAACGTGATTTTAGGGAAACCCCGAAAGCCCAGTATTTCAATGTAGAGTTAACTTGTAACGCACGAGTTAACTTTATATGCAAACACCAGACCTACAAGTTAACTCTGCATTGAAATACTGGGCCTAAATGATATTTTCGTGCAGCTGATGGTTGAGACTTTGACTTGTTATTTATTTTAATGGTGGTGCAACAACCACTAAAGGCCGATATCCATTTGTTGCATTTCTGCGTATCCGTATTTTTGTTGCGTATCAAACTTATTTTCGTTCTGTATCAAAATGTGACACAAAGAAACGCAACGAATCCAAATGGCGTCACATCCCAACAGACAGATCATACCCGTAGAAAACTAATTGAAATTGTACACTTTTTCTACAGACATTAAGTTCCTTGTGTAAGAAAGGGACAGCGAATAAAACCGTCTCCGTAAAAGTATAATTTATAGTGATTTCTTTTCTGCAAAAAAATGTGACCCGTTTCTGCCCTCAATTTTTGTTCTAGCAGTTCCGCTGTTCTATTCTCAAATTTTTTTTGACCTGCTAGAAAAAGGGGTTTGAGTCCGTGGCTAAAATTGACCTGAAAACTCGCATTTCTTGCCCCGAAAATTTCGGCGGTGCAACTCCTTTAACCTCAAATGTGCGTAAGAAACGATGAAAATAAGAAAAAAATATCCTACGACACAGCGGCAACCGATTTAAAAGCATAAATTAAATTGTCAAACGGGTCATACAGTAATTAGAAATCATACGGAGTGTAGTGTAAATATATTTAAATTTTCATAATAGCTTTTTGACCTGAAAGCGTTCTATTGTCAATTGACCTGTCGGACGGAACTGTCAAAAAAGAGGGCAGAACTGCAATAATTTTGCATCTTTACAGGTCACATTTTTTTTGAGAAAAGAAATCACCATTAGGTTTCATGCTTTGTTTCCATATGCGACAATTTCCTGCGACAGAAATTTGTCACGACAAAAATGTGTCACACTCTTCATGGCCTAAACAGAACACGGACTTCGACTTCGAAGTCCCTGTCATTTTAGAACACACAGGATTATATGGTGAAGCCCACAACACCGACTTCGACTTCGGTATAGGAGGCAAATGGCAAAATCGAAGGCGAAGTCGAAGTCCGTGTTCTGTTTAGGCCATCAGTCTAGAGTTTTCATTTGTGACATTACTTGTACCCAGTTGGTTGCGTCTGCGAGAATTTCGCAGATTTCTCGGAGACATTTCTACTTGTCTGAAAGATTCTTCGATATAGCTTATGGACAAAATACACGGTATCGAGACAAATGCTCCCAGACATCTCGAAGACATGTCTGCAAATGTCTCGATAGCAAATTTTTGTTTAGCGTAGCGACATCTGTTTGATGATAGCGTGTCGGGATAAAAGCTCGTACTCGTATGAATATTTCATCGGCTGGAAATAAGAAAGGGGGTTATAAAATGAAACGTGTAGGCAGAGGCGAAGTTACCTTACTGCAATATAATAATTATAATAAACTAATACGCAATATAGTGACACATTCCATGATTTCCAATCACTTCACATATCACTTGTGTCGTTTTATTGTAACCGCACTTGAACTGTAACTTTTCGCGTATTTAATTTTCATCGTGTCGCGGATGACATTTGCAGCGCTGGGAGTGATGCGGCTGTTTTTTGCATTACAAATAGATCGTGGGGGGAGCACATGTTTTTATTGCTATTTTTTTCTATCCAATGATGAAGAAAAATAAGCAATATGATTCCTAGGCTCAAACCATCGAGATTATGTCTCGTATGAGACAAGTGACCAACTGGGCACCTTTGCGTAAATTGGTTAAATGTCAGTGGTCCAAAAAAGTGAAATGGCTGGAAAAATAACGAAACAGCAAAAAAATACTAAATAACAATATTGTTAAAATTGCTTTAGTGAAAATAAAAGAAATTTCGAAGCGACTGCGCTGGTTATTGTAGGGAATTGTTATCCTACATTTATACATTCATAAAAGACTTGATCTTTTACTTTTGTTACAAGATAATTTATTATTATTTTTGTTTCAATAAGATTTTAATATAAACATTTATTTTTATATTCAGTAAACAACAACGTATTTTAATAACATTAATAATTAATTTATTTATTATACAATTAATGTTTATCAATTCAAAATTCTGGCTGAACTAACTTTTCTCTGACTATCTATTATTTTTATATGTTTCTTGGCTACTTAAATAAAAATAAAAATGACAGTGACGAAATTAAACAAAGTACCACTCTCGCCACATACTCCCCCTTCAGAGACAGCTTTCTTGACAATAATTTCATAAAAATTTTTAAATTGGAGTTTGAGAAAAACATGGTTTGAGTCTGTCTATTGATACTTTAGTTTGCTTTTGTTTGATTGACAAAGTAAAATATTTAGGTTCACGCGAAATCACCGGATACGGGCCTTCAAATGGCGTATGTATTGAAAAATTAGAAATTCCGCTTCCGACGAAAACATGAGAACAGTTTTCCAATTCTT
This sequence comes from Beris chalybata, assembly GCA_949128065.1. NCBI lineage: Eukaryota > Metazoa > Arthropoda > Insecta > Diptera > Stratiomyidae > Beris > Beris chalybata. Next base: position 93,236,677 of record OX421897.1, read on the forward strand.
TAAATTGAAAAATATTTTGTATTGATTTTCTAGCTGGCGGGAGAGGTTTAATTTCCAACATCAATCATGTACAAATTCATTTTCTGGTAATTTTGCACCTAATTTATTGCTTTCGATGAACTCAAACGGTAACCTTAAATTCTGACCGTATAGCATTTCCGCTGCCGTTCCTATTGCATCTTCACGGAGAACTGATCGTAATCCTAATAAAATGAAAGGCAAATTGTCTGACCAATTAGAAATATTTTTACATAATAATGCTTCTTTAACAACGCGATGCCATCGTTCTAACAAACCATTAGCTTTAGGATAGAAAGCGGTTACGTTTGAAACCTAACCATAAACCTAATTCTGTGAATAAATGCGACTCGAATTGTTTTCCTTGGTCTGTAATAATAGTTGTTGGTATACCAAAACGAGAAAAATACTCTTTTATTAGAATCGATGCCACCGTTCTCGCAGTAGAATCTCTAATAGGAAAAGCTTCAGGCCAACGTGTAAATCTGTCAATAATAGTTAAACAGTATCGATAATCATTCGAAATTGGAAGAGGTCCTATCAAATCGATGTGAATAACGTCGAACTTCTCGCAAACTTTATCAAAATTGCCGTAAGGACTTTTGACTGATCTGGTTATTTTTGCTTTCTGGCAATTAATACATTCCCTCGTCCAAATACTTATATATTTTCTTATAGAAGGCCAAACTACTTTACTAGTCAACAATTTCACCGTTGCTTCAATTCTGGGGTGTGAAAAATTATGCATTGTCTCTAACACTGATTTGCGTTCTGATTCCGGAATATACGGACGGAGGGCAGGTAAAGACGAATCACACCATAGTTGATGATTTGTATTCATAAGTGGAATTGCAATCATTTGTAAATTTGGCATTAATTTAATTTGTTCTAGTTGGGGGTCTACTAATTGAGCTTGAGCAATTTTACTAAAATCGATTGAAGACGGTAAAATTATTTCATTTATCCTCGATAAAGCATCTGCAACCACATTTTCTTGACCGGAAATATGTCTAATGTCAGTAGAGAATTGACCAATGAAATCCAGTTGTCTTAACTGTCTAGGTGATGCCTTGTCAGGCTTCTGATTAAAAGCAAAAGTTAGTGGCTTATGGTCTGTGAAAAATATAAAATTGCGACCTTCTAACATAAAACGAAAATGTTTTATTGCAGCGAATACTGCCAATAATTCTCTATCGTAAGCGCTGTAATTGCGTTCAGATGATGAGAGTTTCCGCGAAAAAAAACCTAATGGTTTCCAATCTTTACCAACACGTTGTTGAAGGGCTGCGCCTATTGCATAATCAGAAGCATCAACTGATAGCGATAAACGTGACGATACAACTGGAAAAATTAAACAAGTGGCATTTGCAAGAAGATTTTTGAGGGAAACAAAAGCCTGTATTGTTGGTTCACTCCATGTTAGTAAAGTTAAATCATTTTTCTTTTTACTACCTTTTGTGAAGTCATCTAATTCACCTTGGAATGAAGCTGCTTTTGGAATAAATCTTCTATAGAAATTTATCATACCCAAAAATCTTCTCAATTTTAAAACATTTTTTTGACATGGAAACGACAATATAGCGTTAACTTTAGACTTGATAGAATGAATTCCATTCATATCTAAATTATGACCAAGAAAATCTATTTGAGACTGTAAGAAATTAAATTTCTCTAAATTTAATACCAAACCGTTTATAGACAATTTATGTAAAATTACTCTGATATGCTCCATATGTTCATGTTTATTCTTTGAAGCAATCAGTATATCATCTATATATACGTATACAAAACAAAAGTCTAAATCTTTTAATATTTGTGAAATGAACCTTTGGAACGTCTGTGCTGCATTACGTAATCCAAATGTCATACGTGGAAACTCGAATGAACAAAAAGGCGTAGTTATTGTTGTTTTTGCAATATCCTCCGCATTCATTGGAATTTGGTGATAAGCTCTTTTTAAATCCAAGGTTGAAAACACTTTACAACCGTGTAATTGCTGAGCAAAATCGTGAATATGTGGTATCGGAAACTTGTCCGGTACTGTTTTGGCATTCAAAAAACATTAGTCACCACAAGGCCTCCATTCACCATTTTTTTTAACTGCCATATGTAATGGCGATGCCCACGGACTATTTGATGGTCTGCAAATACCACGATCCAACAATTTCCTAAACTCTGCCTTAGCACTAATAAGTTTTTCCGGATTTAACCGACGAGGTTTTTCGAATACCGGATTGCAATTAGTTGTTATAAAATGTTTAACTTTATGTAGGTCGTTGAAACCTTCTGTAAGAGAATTATTTTTTAGAATGAGTTTATACTTTGTTAGTAATTCGTTTATTGCTACGTCTTTGTGCAGAATTGATAGTACTGACAATGATGTAGTTGGACCAGAATAAATAGCTCCCACAGTTGAATTTAACTTAGTGAGGGGATCAATTAAACATTTCCTTTTAATATCTACTATAAGCCAATAATTTTGTAGAAAATCTGCTCCCAAGATTGGTCTGTCTACATCGGCTACAATAAATTTCCATACATGTTTTCGATGAAGATACAGAGAAAGGTTAACTGTGTGATAACCATACGTTAAAATTTTACTAGCATTCGCAGCTGAAAGAATCAATTTCGTATTGAGAGTTGAATTATAAGACTTATGTCTTGGAAGAACAGAAACTTCTGCTCCCGTATCAACCAAAAACCTTAACCTTAAAAGGGGATCAAAAATAATAAGACGGTTTGATGTTGAAAAAATGCCAGAACCCGCCACTTCTGTCAATACATTTAGTTTTTTTCTTCATAACTACATGGCTGAACACATCTATAGGCTTTTTCACCAAAACGCTCATGAAAAAAACAATAATTGTTTTTATCTACGTTGTCCGAATTTGTATTTTGTGACTTGAATTTATAATTACCTTAATTTTTATCATTTTTTTGCTTCAAATTGCTCCTGTTCTCACGTTGAGCAGATTCTAATTTATTTATCTTTTTCGTTAAAAAATTCAATTGTTTCTGAATCGAAGTTAAACTAGCTATTTCACATGTTTCAGAATTGCTATCTACATTAGAACAAGGAATGATGGTCGTCGTGAAAACTTGAGCGGATGTTGCCAAAGTTACTTCCAAAACTTTATCAGCTAAGATTGCTAGTTCATCCAAACCACTTGAATTAGCTACTAATATCACTTGTATTTGTTGTGGAAATCTTTGTAACCACAATTTTTTTTTTGTACGACTTCTTCGATCAAATTGGAGGCTAAAGATTTCATCATACTCAAAAGCTGGGTCGGCTTTTTATCGCCTAAATCAAGACCCGTAAACAATTTCTGTAATTTAGTACCCTCCGTTTCACCAAAACGTTGAATCAATGCTGTTTTAAAAAATGTGTATTGACCGTTCTCTGGAATACTCTCCATAATAACCATAACCTGAGAACATTCTGATGAACTAAGCATACTTAAAGCATGATTGAACCTTGTTGATTCAGTTACTATACCCGCTGATGCAAACTGGTTATCTAACATCCTAAACCACGCCGCTGGGTTGTATACCCAAAACTGAATTTTTTGTACGGCTACAGCCGCCATATTTGAATTTCCTGAATTATTATTACTACTTGTCCCGAAGGAGGATGGTACGTTGTTGTTGTCACCTAACATTTTTTTACACAAATTTTTTAATTAATTTACTATTTGGAATACCCTTAAATCTATATCCTATTTCAAACTAATTATCAATTACTTGATTCTTTTATTTCTTCCCTTCTACGGCGTTACGTCTTACTTCCTCTTCGGTGTTAAAATGTCTTGATTTTTTTCTTGTTATTGTTCCTGTTTCTTTACTTCTTCAGCGTTACGTTTACTTCCTCTTCGGCGTTAAAATGTCTTGATTTTTTTCTTGTTATTGTTCCTGTTTCTTTACTTCTTCAGCGTTACGTCTACTTCATCTTCGGCGTTACACGTCTTTACTTGACCAGTTATAGGACTTGCTTCCTTGCTTGCGTTTGCTAAATCGGTTCTGATCACGTCGAGGTCACCAGTTGGAGAGAATTGTTATCCTACATTTATACATTCATAAAAGACTTGATCTTTTACTTTTGTTACAAGATAATTTATTATTATTTTGGTTTCAATAAGATTTTAATATAAACATTTATTTTTATATTCAGTAAATAACAACGTATTTTAATAACACTAATAATTAATTTATTTATTATACAATTAATGTTTATCAATTCAAAATTCTGGCTGAACTAACTTTTCTCTGACTATCTATTATTTTTATATGTTTCTTGGCTACTTAACTAAAAATAAAAATGACAGTGACGAAATTAAACAAAGTACCACTCTCTCCACATTATCGAAGATATTTCGCACTACTGACGGAAGGTGAAAGACGTTGAACAGAAATTTTCGAGAAACCTTTTAACTGAAATTTTTGTCGCAAGAAAAGTCGGAGTAGCTTCGACTAGCGACATGCGACAAAATTTGTCACAGATTTGTAATCTGATTGGATAACTGATCTGTCACACATCTTGTCAATGAAAATTGTCGCATATGAAAACCCAGCATCACCCCAACCACCAACCACAATCAAATTCTCCTGAAACTTCAAAAGACTCCGTATAAATGCAAGGAAAATTCAATAGATTTTATACACACATCAATCACAATATGTAAGAAAGAGATAGCATCTACGTTGCCACACACACATGCAAGAAACAAGAAAACTTTCAAGCGTGACGCAAATAAAATTTTGATTGCTATGCATTCAGTGTTTAACCATTTGAATCTCCATGGCGATACGAATTTCATTGCCATCACAAATAACCCTGCGTCTACAGACAATTCTGACAATTTCTCTGGCAATGGCAATGGCATTATTGCCATACGCAAATTGACAGTGTAGACGCATCAAACCATGGATGTATTAGTATAACTGGATCGGCTGTATTGCATAAAATTCCTATATGTGAGACTAATGGTGATTTCTTTTCTCAAAAAAAAATGTGACCCGTTTCTGCCCTCAATTTTTGTTCTAGCAGTTCCGCTGTTCTATTCTCAATTTTTTTTTGACCTGCTAGAAAAAGGGGTTTGAGTCCGTGGTTAAAATTGACCTGAAAAGTTGCATTTGTTGCCCCGAAAATTTCGGCGGTGCAACTCCTTTAACCTCAAATGTGCGTAAGAAACGATGAAAATAAGAAAAAAATATCCTACGACACAGCGGCAAACGATTTAAAAGCATAAATTAAACTGCCCAACGGGTCATACGGTAATTAGAAATCATACGGAGTGTAGTGAAAATTTATTTCAATTTTGATAATAGCTTTTTGACCTGAAAGCGTTCTATTGTAAATTGACCTGTCGGACGGAACTGTCAAAAAAGAGGGGACTGCAATTTAGCGCGTTTCATAACATAGCATGGCACTTTCCACAATTTATACGTACCGAATTGTTAAAAACAAGTCTGTAACAGCTCAAAAATCTATGTTGCGGCTAGTTTTTGACAGTACTCACTTTATACTACTCTGACTGTCTCTACACCAAAGACTAAATTGTATGTTACATCTTCTATTATTCTCCATTTGGATTTACTAGCCGCTTTAAAGCCGCAAAAATAGCCAGTGTCATGACTGCATAAGAAAAATGCTTCTGGTCTTGATACCACACTAGTTAAACCTGGTCGCTTAGGACTGATAAAGTAGATACATACATATGCGAGGGGCGTTCGAAAAGTAACTTAAGTCACACACACAGAGCACGCGTACATCAAAAAGTGTATGATGGCTGTTAAGTTCAGTCTTTTGTATAAGTGCTGTCAAAATTTCAGCCATTTTGGGTACTTAGTTTTGTTTTGGTGGTTGATTGAATACGACGTGTTTAGTGTTTTTTAAAAATGGGAAAAAAAGAATTTTGTTCAGTGATAAAACATTTTTATTTGGCAGGGAAGGAAGCGACCGAAATTCATCAGATTTTGCAAGAAGTTCATAGCACATCTACTCTTTCGTTACAAACTATCAGTTTCAAGGTAAACGAACTTAGGCCGCGGTCCGAATTACGCTTTCTGCGCTTTTAGCACGCATACAACCAGTCCAAATTGCGCTGACGATGCATACAATTTGCATGGAGTGGTAATTTTCTGGCGCTTACACTACTCACGGTTTCGAGCATAGGCACTGTGAGTACACTGTGTGCACACGACCGGTCCGAATTATATGCGTCGTAAGCGTGCATACAATTCGGACCGACTCTAAGCACTGTTGGTAATGTAAGCACCGTGAGTATAATTCGGACCGCGGCCTTAAACGTGACCGTACTAGCATCGATGACGAACCCCGCTCTGAACGTCTAAAAACGGCCACAAACCAAGAAATGATCAATAAGGTACATGATATATGTATTAGCGGATTGACGACTGAAGGTGGTCGAGTTAGCAGAGGCTGTGGGCATCTCAGCCAACAGCGTCTGGACAATCCTACATGAGCATTTGGGTATGTCAAAGCTACCGGCGAGATGGGTGCCGCGTTTGCTGACTCCGGACCAAACGAGAAATCGTGCCGTTACTTCAAAAATTATTGAATTACGCTACGAGTTGCTTCCACACCCACCTTATTCTCCAGACCTGGCCCCCTGCGACTTTCTCTAGTTTCCAAATTTGAAAAAAATCATTGGCAGGAAAAAGATATGGGTCATCGCTGCCACAGAGGAACATTTTGAGGAGTTATCAAAAACGTATTATACGGAAGGGTTAAGGAACTGGAGCATCGTTGGGAAAAGTGTATTGAGTTATAATAGGTGTGTTTTTCAACTGGATCACGATCAAGATCATTTATTTTACATTGAAAACAACAACAATTGAGGTGATCCAAAAACAAAATAGGATCATAGTTGGATCGTAAAGCTGCTTCTGAATTCAACAAAATTTTTGCATTTTCACAGCTGTCGCCCTGCAACTCAACTGCAATGGCAGCTGATAATTCACATTTGTCAAACGTCAACAAATATTTTCCGTATTAAATAATATTCGCAAATATCTGCACAGTATCGGTTCAATACATAGTAATTTACTAAAGGAGGGAAAAAAGTTCTCCAATCTCGCTTTACGTGATCTCATCAAGGCTATTAAAGAAAGGTTGGCATAATGCGCGAAGTCAGGCTCTAAATTAATATTTCAACTCAGCTCCACTGGTTAAGAATGGCATGATCCTCCACTGTCTCACAGTATCAGCGCCAACTTAAACTCAGGCCGCGCACATATGACAGTTCGTCATGAGAAATGCCTCGATTTTGCCTCGATTGGTGACGTCATGGCTCGATCTCCATACAAAATCGTCACTCATCGAGGGGAAATCGAGGCATTTTCGCTCTTCGAAAATTCAGTTGCGCGGCTTTTATCCAGAGGGCAATGACAGTATTCATTCGATCAAATTCACTATTTTCAGCGCTAACTTAATTTCAAGCCGCGCACATATGACAGTTCGTTGTGAGAAATGCCTCGATTTTGCCTCGATTAGTGACGTCATGGCTCGGTCTCCATACAAAATCGTCCCTCATCAAGGGGAAATCGAGGCATTTTCGCACGACGAAATATCAGTTGCGCGGCTATTATCCAGGGGGCAATGCTATTTTGCATTGCTTACTACTCAATGCCCTCTGGATAATAGCCGCGCATAATGGAGGCAAAATCGAGGCATTTCTCACGACGAACTGTCATATGTGCGCGGCTTGAAATGAAGTTGGCGCTGTTACTACTGCAATTTGACAGTGTGGTTATACAGTGTAATCAGGACGTTCGGTCGAATGTGCATGTCGCGCATGCCCCAGCACTGACTACGAACCTTTACTGTACGGCTCACACGGACACGGGGGCTTTATCTGTATGCTGTGTACATGAGAGTTTTCTAAAAGCTCGCCATACATTTTCACGAAAATACATCAAAAAATTAGGAAAAAGCTCGATGAATTTTATGAAAAATTAGTTCTTCCGACTATTAAGCTCTAAGCTTACCTCAAAATCACAGTAGTCGAGACTTATGCAGAACATACATACGTCAACGTCAATTTTCAAAAGTCAATTGAAAAGCTATTCATAAAATATTTAGAAATGTCCACAATTTTAAAAGTAACAATATTATTGTTAAGTGTCATTCGAAATCTCGAAGGATATCAATTTGTTTTAATTCGGAAAGAATTAAGCGATCTTTGCTTAAATAATACGTGCGAGGATGGTGGTCTACATTTGATTTGTTATAATACTATGTAAGTTGAAATGTTTGTTCTCTATGCAGCATTTGATGTAATTTGGGTTTGAAAAACTATTTCCTCGATAGCTAAATCCAGGGAATGAATAATCGAAGAAAAACGATGCTGATCAATGGTCACAACGGAATTTGAAACAAGTTTGCTGTTCGTTACAAGATTGCAAATATGTTACTCTTGGTATTTGTGGAATAGTGTTTTTAAAATAATTCCTGTTTTTGGTTTTTCCTCAAATTCCGCACTGGGGTAGGGATTTATGCCTTCAATCCACGAGCACGAGGGTTTCTTAGACATTGTTTGATTGCCAAGAACAAATGTAATTTTATATGTAAATTAATTTAAATTTGGTTTTAGTTAATTCATTTCAAAGCGGTTCCTTTTCGATGCAGACAATGAAACAATTACAGTCGCAATGGCTTATACATATTCCTTCAGTCCAAAGTTTCCATTGAATCGGTTTGTTATATCGATTATGAGATCATGGTTTTTAGAAATTAACGAAATCAGCACATTTGGACATTTCCAAAAGTTAAAGTAATTAAGTAAAGTAAGTTTTCATTAAAATTTGTATATTTAGACCGGCAAATATGACTGTATTAACATATCCCGCTTCCTAGGATGTGCTTCTGCCAAGTAAATATGTATATTTGAACTTCTTAATCGCAGTAGTTAAGAGGGCAACAAAAAGAAATGATATCGAAAAAAAAAACATTTTAAATAATGTAAAAAAATATGCGGGTCCAACAAAAAGTGATGATATTCACAGAGTCGGCTTTCTTTCTATTACATATTTGCACTTACGTTTGTATACAAATTTGTGATATTCATTTTCTCAAGAAACCCGGAGAAATATCATCCTCTAAATTTTCCACATTAAAAGCAACTAAAAAGTAAACACATCATCATTTTGCCATACGACGAGCGACTGTCGAGTTTCTAGAGAAAATGAATATCACAAATTTGTATACAAACGTAAGTAGAAATATTTAATAGAAAGAAAGCCGACTCTGTGCATATCATCACTTTTTGTTGGACCCGACACCTTTTTTTTGGTACTAGCTTTACTCTTTCTCTTTTACTATTGATTGAAGAGGAAAGCCCTATATTATTTTATGTGAGCTATAGTTCTTGGTTAAAAGCCTACAAATATAAATAAAAGCCTACAAATTTTAAATTTAAAAAATGTAACCATTCAGTTCGGGCAATACTCTAATTTGTTTTTTTTCCCACAGGTTACAAAAACCGATGGCTTGCCAACAAACATCTGCCACAGCTGCTTATACTACACGGAGACTTTTTCGGAATTCAAAGAAAACATACGAAAATGCGAATCTCGTTTACAAAACTATATCGCCTCGCTGGGAATTCTTGGCAGTATAAATACCCCGGTGGCCGCGAACGAAATAAAAAAAGAATTCAACGACGAGCCGTATAACAACATCGAGGACTATGCTGAAATTATACGTGACGAAAACTGTCTAGTCACAGTGGTTGACCCGAATCAGGATTACGATAGTTCGGACGATAGCTTCTCGATGGATTCAGATAATGACTTTCCGGTGCCGAAGTCTCAACCGAAAGAAAAACACAACGGATTGGTTGGTTTCAATACGATCATAGACGACAAAAGTTGTCAGGTTTTCCCCGAGAGTCAGGAGAATGTTGATAAAAATGTCTATCTATGTCAGTACTGTGACATGGCTTTTACTGCGCAAGCCGATTGTGCTGAACATGAAATGAGTCACGATCAGATCAATCCGCACAATTGCAATTATTGTGTGTATAAATGTTCCAGTCGACAAGTCCTGATTGCACACATTAAGGAGGGTCATGACAACGATCGACCTTACATATGTGTTCAATGCCATAAAGGATTTGGTAGACGATCAGATCTGAAGAAACACACAATCGTTCATACTGGTGTCCGACCGTTCACTTGCCCTGTTTGCAATAAGAATTTCTCGCGAAATACAAATTTAACGAAGCATCTTCGCATTCACACCGGACTCAAGCCACATGTTTGCCAAAAATGTCCGCGATCGTTTACAACAACTGCGGATCTGGTACGACATCAACGCGTTCATAATGATAGCAAACCGTTTCAATGTATGAAATGCCCGTCCGCCTTTACACGCAAGGATAAACTGATGCATCACGAACGCACGCATATTCGGAGAGAGCATCAAACCGCATCACTAATGTCGAGCAATACAGGCGACTCGCTAGGAACATCAAACGAAGGTGACATAATCTTCGACACCGAGCACATAACAATCTCTTTGGATCCATACACCGATGTTAATCAGGTGGAAAATAGCACGCTAAATTCGAATACATCGGCTGATTCGCTACACACCACACCGAAAAAGCAGACTGTCGATCTAACTCTACCGTCATCCAATCAGCAAGACATGCGTCTCCAGGAGCATGTAACTGGAGATGTTGTCGTCAATATTAATTCGAGCGACGACTACAATAACATCTATTCCTGCGACTATTGCCCGCAAAAATTCTCACTAGTCTCAGCCCTAATTCACCATAACAGCACGCATAACATCCAACGCGGTCATATCTGCTCGATTTGTTCGAAACGCTTTGTAAGAAAGCGTGAACTACAACGACATTCGGTTATTCACACAGGTGTGAAACCATACGCTTGTCGTTTCTGTAGTAAGCGTTTCAATCGTAAGGACAAAGTAGTGCGACACGAACGTATTCATACTGAGGAGAAGTTCAATTGTACGCAATGCGAATTGGGCTTTTCGCGACAGGAAGCACTAGATATGCATCTAAAAGTACATGAGCTGAACAGAAGCAGCGCATCACAAGGTCTCGATACACTTGGAGCCAAGAACAGTAACAATTTTCAATTGTTGGCGAACATTCCAAATGTTTTGGCGCCCGGATTTATGCCGCAAATGAATTTTTACAATGAATTACGATCCGAAGAATAGTAATAGAACTTTTATTAGTAATTTTTAAAGATTGTGTGTTTGTTTTTTCTTTTGCCATTTTTTTTTTAAAATTACAATTTATTTTAGTTTGTTAAATATTTTATGATTAGTTTGAATAAATTACATAGTTTAAAATTAAATGTAAAGGTGTTCTCCTTTGGTTTCATGATAGTACCTAATCCCACAATAAAAATGCGATACAGCACCATAAATAATTTGTTGGAAACGAAATTCGACCAGTACAAGGTCTTGGCCTAATCAGCTAATTAGTCATATCATGAGTTGATAGATAGAATAATACAATATTGTATGGTAGTCTTGTTTAATGAAAATCACCAGAGAACGCCAAAGCTGGTCACAACTTCCGCTTAAAATTCTGCAGAATTAGTTCGAACCAAAAGCTCTTAGGTGGTGGGATTACGGCGCAACTCAGGGAGAAGCTTATGTTTATTGTAACTAAAGCGGAAATTGGTTCTGGGTCCGTTGCATTAGTTCCTTCCGAAAGACACTGAAGACCAGGACAGGATCAACCTGATGCGCTACCTTAAAGCTTGAGGTAGGGACGATTTGTAGATAGTCGTTTGTTGAAAGTTAAAATAATGTAGTCGCACGGTCTTAATGGTTTTCATGTTTAACGAATGGAACAAGTTTTGGTGGTACGTAATTTTTTTAAGTATAGTTAACTTAATGGTCTGGTGATTTCCACCAAAAGTACGTGGGAGACAGTGATTCGCACAAGGAATTATGTTAAATTAAATAATTAAGTTTAAAGCGAGTAAAGCTTAAAAAACCGTTGATTATCTGAAGTGCATTTAGAAATACACGTGGAACCAGAACATAAATCATTTGCTAGATGCATATTTCATTTTGGGTAACAAAACATGATAATCTAAGATCTAACTAACTTATCAAACATACACCTTGTATTAAACTCAAAGTACAATAATTGTCGCTATTATCTTCAAGCACTTTTGCAATTAATCACATTTGTTTTCTTGTACTATGAACGAGTACTTGCGTTGTACAATTATAATTAAAGATTCGGAAAAAATTCATATTGATCAATAGATTTGCAGCCTCGATGAATATTTATGTAAAAGGGATGGATATCTAAGACGATATCAGTGCGTACTTTTGTTGATAGGCGATGACTGATGAGATAGTACGATACTCTGTGTAATCATTCAACAGTAGGTTGTGTACCGAATCAGTCGATACAATTCGGTCAGAGCTAGTCTATATAATTCGCAGCAGAAAATCGGTAGTGTAATCAGGTGCACAAAGTGAGTTTAGAATAATTCATTGAGGTCATTTTGTTTCGGATAAAAATAAGACTCTTTATAAGAGGTATTGAATTTTTCGGTTTTAAATGTTATCGCTTTTTGGCGGCAGACACCTATTTATTAAAATTGTATTTTATCTTACAATAGTGTTTAAAGTTGAGCAATTGCCTACAAAATAAGTTGTGATAATCTCGAAGCGAAAAGTTATTTATTAAAGTGCCACGGAAAACAAGTTAACTACCCAATAAACCAAATGCAGTCTGTGTTTTTCTTTTAACGAATTCTGTGTTGGATTAAAATAATCAGGTGCTTAATAATAGTTTTAAATTGGACTTTAGTTACAGGAGTGATTTGTAAACATTTCTTTTGAAATTAATCTCACGAGATAGAAAATTGTTTAACGCTAGATTCTTCATGGACTTATAATAATCGTTTTAAAAAAAATATATAAGAAACATCTGCAGTGCCTCAACTTGATCGAAGAGATGGCTACACAAAAGAAGAGCATTCCATTCGCTTGAGTAAAAGTTTGATAAATTGAAAATCATTACAAATAATCATCCATCTGTTTGCGCATCTATCATGACATACGAGTGTTGTCCCAGAACCTGGCCAAGAAAACATAAAAAATGCATAATTTTTTTTTATTTCTTAACAGAGTCTTCTGTTGGGTCGATACACTTTACCCAATGCTGTTAGATAGCTTCGATATTTTATAATGAGAACTGTTGAGCTCCTCAAAATAACCTTCAACCGCAAACTCAACCTCTTCTCTGTTGGTAAATCTTTTAAGTTTGGAAAGGGAAGATGGCCCGAGGGGGTAGCCATTAGGTTCTGGCCCGAGGGGGTAGCCATTAGGTTCTGGCCCGATTTGGGTCGCCATTGATGATGATGAGGTAGCAATTCGAACTATGACTGTATTGTATCACATATTGGTGACCATTTTTCCCATGTTTAAAAACTCACTGAGAACGTATCCATAAAAAACACTTACGAATCGAATAAACTAAACAACGAAGTGTCTTGAAACTTAAGCCTAGTACTGTGTTCCGAGCGAAACAAAATGAAATGTCAAATCACATATAAAAAAATGAATATTTCGTTCATTCTTCGCGACGAAATATTTCGTTCGTTTTTCAGTACTGTTCATGGGCGGAATAGATATTTGTAGTAGTCACTAATAGATGCTGTTCGGTTTCGTTAAGGTTTTGTATCGCAGGGTAGGGTACCCCTCAATCCACCATCCTCAACCTTCCATCCTCCATCCTGTATCAACCTTCGTTCTTCCTCCATCTTCTATCTTCCATCCTTCATCCTTTATCCTCTATCCACCATCTCCATCCATTCCACATCCGTCCGCTACCATTCTCCATCTTCTATCCACCTTCCTCCATCCATTCATACTCCATCCATACTCCATCCATTATCATCTATCTATCATCTACCATACTCTATCCACCATCCTCTATCAACCATCCACCATTCTCCATCTTCTATTCACCATCCTCCATCCAGCATCCACCATCATCTATCATCCATCATCCATCTCCATTCATGAACCTCCATCATCCATCCTCCATCATCCATCCTCCATCATCCATCCTCTATCATCCATCCTCCATCATCCATCCTCCATCATCCATCCTCCATCCTCTCTGCACCATCCACCATTTAAAATCCTCCATCCTCTATCCCCATTCCTCCAATCTCCATCTATCATCCTTTACTATCCTACATCTACCATACCCCATCCTCCATCACTATTCTCTATCAACCATCCATCATCCCTATCTTCCATCCTCCATCCTCCATCTCTATCCACCATCCCCATCCATCATCCTCTATCCATCACCTACCATCTTATATCTACCATCTACCATCCCCTATCCTTTATCCACCATCCTCCTTCGGTCAAATAAATCAGGTGATGAATGGAATTCCCAAATAGAAACACATCATGTACGTTAATGCTAAGGATGAAGCTAGAACGATCTTTGCGGTTATTCAAGAACCGAGAGCGAACGTTTTTATACTTTAGATGAACATATAGAGTATTATAAGTTTAATCCAGCCCGAAAAGTTTGTAACGCATAGAACCGAGCCTCGGACGAAAAAAAATTGTATATTATTTTGTGTTTATTTTTGGCCAAAACCCCCAAATCCGTTTGCTGTCCGTCCGTCCGTCCGTCCGTTAGCACGATAACTCAAGAACGCGTTGACCTAGGAAGTTGAAATTTGGTCAAAACTTGTAAAATGGAAAAAGTAAGGCTAAGTTCGTTAATGGGCGATATCCTTCCACTCCTTCGGGTACCTCCCATACAAGAGTCCTTAAAACACGTTTTCACATTTATTGCTCGAATGCTTCAAGTTAGGAACTTGAAATTTTGCATACTTAAGGTTTACGATGTTTGAATCAAAAGTTCCGATTATGATGCAAATCGAATGAGTCCTTCGTATATCAGCGTAGAAAAGTCCTTCAAAAATGTGTCCTTGTTACTGAATCCACTATAACTCCAGAACGAATTAAAGCAGGAATTTAAAATTTTACAGGAATTAGTTTTATACCAAAATCAAGACGTAGTTCAATAATCAGCGCCATCCGTTAATTCCTTCGGGTAGCTGCCATACAAATGTCCTTAATAAACATGTTCACCAATATTGAACGATAACTTTAGAACGCTTTAAGTTATGACTTTGAAATTTTATACACTTTCATTATATGATAGTTGCAGCTGAAAGTATTAATATGAAAAATATCCCATAAGTCCTTCATGTAGTTGCCATACAAAAATTCTATAAAATATCCTAATCAAAAAATCGAGTAGCCACTATACAATAGTTTTTACCTGTAAGTAAAAGGTCATGTAATAATTGCTTGTGCACTCCTTATTCTTTTGATATATTTCCAGCTAAAACATAAATCGGAGTTCAGTATTTCATCTAGAGTATCATACGATTGGCTTGCAGCCGATTGTGACTGCGTTATGTTTATTTGTTAGGAGCTGCACTCGAATAGGATCATCATTGTTATACTCAGGACTACGATAGAGTCAGCATTATGATGATCTTCTAAAACATAATTCATCTACAAACACTTGACGACAAGAAGGCATTAATTCTTAAGTCTTTTCTGATAGTAAAACTTTTCGCATACCTATTTTTGAAATACTGTAATAAAGCATTATTTTAATTAGTTTTTCGTGCACGAAAAATTTGTCTTGTTTTCATTTTTTCATTATTCGTGCAAATTATCATGTAAATATTCTGAAAACTACACGAGAACGATTTTCTGAATTGTTTGTGCGAGAAACAATAAGTGAAAGCGATATTGAACATTTTATTTATTTTAATAGAATTCATTGAAGAATTTACTATTAAATATTAATGGTCAGTACATAGACTTCAGTGTACAAAGTATAAAGGCTGGACTTATCGATAGATGTTCCTCAGTCCAACTGTTAATCTTAGAGCTAGCAAGACAGACTGTAGGTGTAATATAAACCATAAAATAATCAATACCAGCGCCAAAAACGTCGAGAAGTTCTTTTTATAACAAATAGTATTGGGCTTGAGTGGATCACGTGAATTAGTCCAGTCAATTATTTAGAAAATATTTTAGAGATAATGGTCTTCGTTTTGAGGTTATGTACGTTATTGAGAAGATAGGGACCATAAAATCGGGATTACAAATTAATTAATTAATTGATATTAAATTAAAATCCAGTAACGTTTAAACTACCACTATATTGAATGAGAAAACTCAGAATCAGCTGTTACCAACGATACCGATATCTGAAAAATGGCGCTGGCAATATAGTTACTAATACATACATAAATGTTAAGAGTTTGTTGTTCTTTCCGGTGTCAGTGGAGTGAAGCTCCAATACGAAATCCCCGACTGTTGATTAATCGTAGTACTTGACAAATTTGGAAAGAACTTTCACTGGAGAGGCCAGTTTATCATAAGATTTGTGGTGGACTAGGTCCGAAGGAGCTGTTTCGTCATCGGAATGCAGAAGACTCTTCAGAGGGTGTATTCTAGCCAACTTCCGAAACACCCTGACAGCTGGTGGGACCATATACGTCCCGCCTTTAGTATAAGGTAGATGTCAGGGAAGTTCCCGATTACATTCTTCGTGGAAGTGAATTTGGATTGCGATGTTGCTATATAGAATTTGCCTCAGCAGTTCCAGCAGTAGGTTAGGTTAGGTTAGGTGGCAGTTATCCAAACTATGGATATACTTACTTGGTCCACTGTGATACCGCACCCGTGATATCTTGATGAAGCGAGCGACATTCATTGCTAACAGGCCTGCTCAACTAAAGCAGGGAATATACTATACAACGGTTGTAACAACTGTTGGCCCAATTTGTCGTTGTATGCGATGATTGCATCGTGTATGCGCTTATAGACAGTTGGGCCAATATCGCACGGTTGTATGCTCTAGACCGAAAACCGGAGGTCGCATGTGACAGGTCGTATGGATATTGTATAGTGTATTATCATGAAAACAACTGTTGTAGCGATTTCATTAGTAAGCTTTTAGTGCTTCTGTGTTATCAAATACTTTATTGGGAATAACAATGAAATCGTGTTGGAAGAAAATTGTAAGCAAATCGCATCGTGTGTGCCGTGCATACAACCGTTGGACAGATATGGCAACAACATATGTACGTCGGTACAATCGTTGTATCGTGTATTCCCCGCTTTATGGCTAAATTTGGGTTTGCATCTAAGATCAGGTAACTATATACTGTCTATTGAACGTGATTAACAAACCTACATTTATCGTAAACTTATTCCTACAAAATTTTAGCAGCTCAACGTATACCTAATAAAGTTATCGTCATTTAAACTCAAAATTTTTGAAACACATGTGTATGGTAGCTAAACGAACTACCCGTGGTACCTTTCCTTTGGGATAATAAACAAGTACAATTAAACTAATCACAACTTCGCAAGAAATATGCAATCCGATATTTTTTCGTTCGATTTTGTTTTAAAATTGTTTGACGACCTGATTAATAGATGTATGAATTAACTTTATATTCCTCATTTTGCAAATGTTTTTGTTGCTGCGAGCTTAATATAAAATTTTATAAATTCGAATAGCTAAGCAGGAGGAATTAATTTAGTCAAATCTCAGCAGGAATTATAAGGTGAAGCCAGGCTGACCTATATATAGTATTATTGAACTACCTCTAAACAAATTCTTTCCGTTTTCCCGTTATTAAATGAATAATTTTGTACAAATCACTCGGAAAATGGAAAAGGGATAAATCTAAATGTTTTATTGTTTCCTAATTCGACAGGGGTGTATGTACCCTCATTAACACCCACAGGAGAATTTATGCTTCGTTTCGAGCACACATAGCACTCAACAGTGAGGTGACCCATTAGACATTTGAATTTAACTAGCAAGGATAGAAAAAGGACAGGACCGATAGTCATTCACATTATTTCCGTCGAGCTTTTTTCTAATCTAATTATGGAAGAAAAATGATCGATAACACAGTTTTTATTGCCTGACCGACCAATCCTAATATGAATATTCCGATGAGGGATGATTTTCATTTATATTTCCATGCCATTGAATTGACGTTAGAATCGAACTCTTTCTATTGCTAAGGGTACTTAGTAACAGGTCCTAAAACGTGATGAACCTCTAATAGTAATATCAACGTAGCGTAGACCATCTGCTGCTATGCTGGAAATTACAGTAGCCCATTCCATTGAATTTTATTACAGTGACCTGTGAGCTTTTTTAAGCATGAGGCTTATCTTATAATTTTTTTGCGAGCCAGAGGTTCGCCGAGATTTCAAGTAAAACACAATTCGTTTAAAAATCAAAAGAAATAATAACGTTTTATTTGCATTCAATATAACCGCACCGATAAAACAACTCTGCCCGATTTTTATACCCGACTCTTACACTCTACAGTAATGTAATCTGAAATCTTTCCAACTAATCCTATCTCGCAGCTCTCGCTGGCTGAAACCTAATTTTGCTACGGAGTGGTTTTTCTACAACCTTGCACATCTGCTTAGTGTAGTATAGTGGATTAGCTAATCCTCCCACGACAATAGAGCAATGAGCAATTTGCTTGCACGGGTAGTAGAACACATTTTTTGCAGCAGCGGAGAAGTTTTTAGCAAACTTGGAAGCGATATATGATAAGATAAGATAAGATAAGTGTAGGATAAGATTTAAGAAACTCTGTAGTTTGCTTAGGAGATAATAGGAGATTAGACAAAGGCAAAATTTTTGATCGGGTGGTGAAGACTTTTGATTACAACATCTTCCAAACCAATTATACCAGAAAGGTTAAATTTTGTTGTGTGTTTTGGAGTGGGAGGTGGAGTTGATAGTGGGGCGATACCAATTTATTTAAAAAAAATTGTTTTTATAGTACATATATCTCAAGAACCTTACCAGATATGATTATAGAAATTTTACAGGAGTTAGGTCCAGTAGACTTCTAGCAAGAAAAAATTTTGGTACTGTTACTGGGATGGAGTGGACGGAAAACAATTCCATTTTTTTTCTCAAGAACCACAAACCATAGAAGGCTAAAATTTGACGCTCCAATATAAAAAGTTTAATAGGAGTAGCATGGTATGGGGGTGAGTGGTTGCTTTTATACTCTTGATGAAATCATTTAAATTTAATCCAGCCCGAAAAGTTTGTTACGCATAGAACCGAGCCTCGGAGGAAAAAAAGTTTTATAATATTTTGTGTTCAGCTGATACCAAAAACCCCAAATCCGTTTGCTGTTCATCCGTCCGTCTGTCCGTTTTTCCGTCCGTCTGTCCATCTGTCCGTCCGTCCATCTGTCTGTCCGTCCATTTGCACGACAACTGAAGATAGCATTAACCTAGGAAGTGGAAATTTGGTCACCTCCTGTAAAATAGAAAAAGTAAGGCTAAGTTCGTTAATGGGCGATATCCTTTTACTCCTTCGAGTACCTCCCATACAAAAGTCCTTAAAACACGTGTTTACAATTATTGCTTGAATACTCTAAGTTAAGAACTTGAAGTCTTGCATAGTTAAAGTTTAAAATATTTGAAGCGAAAGTTTCGAATATGAAGCAAATCGAATGAGTCCTTCGTGTAGCAGCCTACAAAAGTTCTTTAAACATTTATGAAAGTTACAGAATGCACTATAACTTTAGTACGAGTTAAAGCAGGGATTCATACTTTTACAGGAATTATTATATTTTTATAACAAAATAAAGACTGAGTTATTTAATTAGCGCCATCCGTCGACTCCATCGGATAGCGATCATACAAATGTAAATGTAAAAAAAGCTTAAAGTGTTCAACAATATTGAACGATAACTTTAGAATGTTACCACTTTGAAATTTTGTACAAGTTAATTTTATAATAGTCACAGCTGAAAGTATTAATATGATAAATACCGCATAAGTCCTTCATGTAGTTGCCATACAAAAATTCTGTAAAGGTGTCCTTATTTAATTTATTCAACTCACTATAACTCAAGAGATCGGTTAACCATCCATCTAGTAGCCTGTATACTAATGTATAATAGTTTCTACCTGTAAATAAAGTGTCATGCAAGAATTGTATGTGCACTCCTCATTCTTTTGATATATTCCTAACTAAAATATAATTTGGAACTCTGTATTTCATCTAGAGTATCATACGATTGGCTTGAAGCCTATTGTGACAAGAGATGGCAACGATTAATCAAATGATTCATATAATCGATTACTATCTTTCGATTGTTCGATTAATCACTTGATGCTCTTGGTTCGATTAATCATTTGATTTATCGATTAATTTGTTTTGATTGTTGCCAATTTGGTAAGCAGAAACATGTAGGTACCTTGTTTTGCGCATACACTAAATCTTGTGTGTGAAAAATCTTTGAAAATTCCCGAGGTGAAGGAGATCATCGGCAAATGCAGAAATATTGTTATTGGGATGAAATGTCACGCTAGTGCTAATGACGAGCTTAGTAAAATGCAATCGAACGTAGGAGTACCGGAGGGAAAAAATAATGAAGCTTCTCTTGGACGTGAAGACTAGATGGAATTCATGTTTTTATATGTTGGAGCGTTTGATAAAACTGATACCATATGGAAATTAGATCATGCTGAACCATGTAGATGTGCCTTCCATGATAACTCCAAGAGAAAAGGAAGAAACAACGGAAATACTTTCCATTTTGCGACCATTGGAAGCCATGGCGAATCAAATCAGTGGTGAGATGGTGAGTATGGTACATTGAGCCAGATATAATAATAATTAATGGCGCAACCGCCCAAATGGAGCCTAGGCTTTAAAGTAATGCTAGAGTTACTTCATTACTAGGCCAATGGGACACTAGGAGGTAAAGTGGTCAGCCAGACGCTCATCCGTGATTATTACCTCGAGTCCCCGTTGAGCCAGATAATTCCGGTTATTTGCTACGGGCGCTAGCAGTTGGGAAAAATAATTTATCACTACGCAATTGCTAGGAAATTCCAAGATAAGGCTATATCGGAGTTTGAATGATGATTCGGTCAGGCAGAGAAAATATTTTTACTCCCAGCATCTATAATACTTTATTGGATCCAAGGTTTAAGAAAATTTATTTTAATACATACATAAAAAAAGGAGGAAGACCAGCGATTCAACATCAAACCTGCCTGAAGATGAACTATCATTGTACGTAAATGCTCCAGTAATAGGCCTACAAAAAAATCCATTTGATGTCTAGGAAGAACTGAAATCAGTTTACCCGAAACTCTAAAACGTGACAAGGAAATACTCCCCTTTACTTGGAACATCTCTTCTTCCAAAAGATTGTCTAAGATGTTATTTTTGAGGTCATGGCTAAAGAGTACTAACAAGAAGATATGAATCTCCACTTTTCTGTGCAATTACCATATAATTTAATTGAATTACTATTATATTTCTGTGAAATCAATCCTATTTATTATTAGCTTTATTACCGTTTTCAAAAATATATTTTATACATATTTATGGATCAAAATTTGGTTTTCTTCAATTTCTTACGTATTAAGCTTGTAGCACACTATACCGTCACGGCACGTCACAGCACTTACGGCGACGTACGGCGCTAGATGATGCCACCGCACATTATACTGACGGCCACCGGCACGATACCTCTAGTGACGTACCGGCCACTCTGTCAGTACATCTTCAAATTAAAGCTAAAATTAAAAAATGGAGCCCCCCATATATTTTCTTTTCTGTTTGTGTTGCGATAATTGTTGTCACTCCCATCATATAATTCTGGGTAATTTTTTACCAATGAAATTAAATTTTCCTCATCCATTGCACTTCACTGTACAGCATTCAACGACAAACGAACAAATGTTTTTTGTATACCGAAATATGGAACCTCGCACACTAGTCCAACACGATACAGCACGGCACAATGGGAGATTTGCCGGATAGGATTGTTGCGCGAAGACCCCGACCGACAATTGCTGTATAGCGCCATGTCGTGACTAGAGTCACTGTATAAGAACTAACACAAACATCCACTATCTTGAGTACGGACAATGACCGCTTTTGGTACCTTTTTAGTACTCTTAAACCCTGCGAACTCCAAAGTTCGCAGGTTTCTTAAATGGCATAATTAGTGTGTATACGTGTAGCAGGTGGATTTTGATTAACGTTTCACGGAATCGAGATACATATGTCTCATAAAATGTCAACTAAATACAGCGTTTATCCACTTTAGTGGAGATAAAAATGAAAAATCGGACAACTGCAAAAAAATTTCAAATGTACTGGTTTCAAATGAAACACACATTGTCCGTACTCGTCGTGACGTGCTGTGCTGGATAAGTGTGCGGACTTCAATACAAGTGCATGCATTGTGACGTGCCGGTATAGTGTGCTACAAGCTTTACATGGTACCTTCATAATGAAACATAATGTGGTAATACATATATTGTTAGCTATAAAGGCGAAATTAACCGATTAATCGATTATTTTCTACAGATTTAATCGTAAATCGATTATCACAGTTTATTTTAATTGCCATCTCTAATTGTGACTGCGTTATGATTTATATATCTGAAACGGCTTATGTATGAAAGTTGGAGCTTTGTACGTATACATATGTACGTGTGCTACTGTAATTAAAGGAAAATAATAGTTTTTTATTACCATATAGAAGTTGTGTAAAAAACGTGCGTGAAAAGTGATTTTTCCACATTTTCAGACTGTTGGTATTTTTTTTTACTCGCAACCGCTTGGCCTCTGTCAAGTGTGGCCTAGTTGGTAGGGCATTCGGGGATATAAAGCTATTTTACCAATTTTATTGGCGTATTAATGGAAATGTCAATATCATTAAATTTTTTACACTTTTACTTGTTTAAACTCTTCGAAAGCGTATTTCAGTTTAATTTTGTAACGGGAATTAAATGTTACTCTACTGTAACGACTAAGCACAAGTACCATCAACTATCTACCAGCTGTAGGTGGACGAATAAATTTGTTCATTACTAATTTGTATGTTTATTTTTACTACTTATAGAAGGAATCGATAGAAATAAGTTAGTCAGGGATCGAATGTACGGTCACTCGGTAAAAACATTTGATTATTATCAGGTGTTAGATTCTCTGAACCCCTCACTTGTACTGTATGGCGCACATTTTTGATTACCTTCAACTTGTTCAGTGTTTCATATTACAGGTGTATCTTTTTTTTTTGGGGAGAAAAGCGACTGATTTCAGATACCCGTATACCGACGACATTATTAAAGAGTTTCCTTTTTGATTCTAACGACTACCAAGCCAGGTACTTAGCAGGTCATTATCTTAGTCTGGTGCGTCATCCTTTTAACAGCGTACTTTTGTTTATTCAAAAGCTGGCAACTAAACCGTAGCGAAAGGTTTTAATTGTACATGCGAATGAAATAAACTGGGGCTCTGGCTGTTGGCAATTATTCATATTTGAAGGTTGAAAGTATTGAGAAGAACGAATATGATATGTGGGAAATGTTTGTTTGAAATGTACATATTTCTCTTAAAAGTTGAATTCTGGTGAATACGGCGTGAAAGTTCAACTTGGAAAGTGTGTTGATATCTAGAACCGAAATCTTACTAAATCTTGCTGTGGATATTTTTCTCAAGTGTGCCTAACTCGTTTTTTTTATAAATAAGCATAGAAACTTACTGGAGCCGTTATGTTAAATTTAACGGTGGCAAAAAAACAATTCTTACGCCGCGCTTCCACTATCGCCTTCATGTGCATTGGATTATGCGAACTAACGGCACATTCTTGTTAGTTCCCAACTCAAGTCGAGAATTGCTTAGATTTGAGTCGATGGCGGTGTTTAAACATGGACGTACTACAAAGGGATGTGTCTTGAGCTCGAATGCACTGTTTCTACTATAGATATTCGCGTTCATGGCACATGTCCAATGCACATGAACTCATGAAGGCGATAATGGAATCGAGGCATTAAACTAAACTAAGCCAAACTCGGTGGCGCAATTGCTAAGCGTGAATTGAAGTCGGAATAATAAGAACGTCCATCTTTGTTGCTGCGTAAAGTAACATCTTCACAATCGTAAAGCCGAGTTCCGCTATCGCGTGAACATGTGCGATCTTACGCCAATTCCCAAATGCGAATTTGGAAACAGCGAGTTCACGCCAGTTTGAAACTCAAGTCCAGAATCGCATCGGTGGCGGGTATTGGACGCGCATCAAAGGAATTCGCATTGAACACGATTGTAGTTTTTTCACCCACAGTCGCCTACGTATTCCCTTGCAATGCGAATGTAAGCGAAACGCGAATGATAACAAGAGGATATGTATGTACATAATGTAGCTCCCTATAAACTCCGAAACTGCTCAATTCATTTGGATTAAGTTTTCAGTTGATGAACGCCTGGAACTTTTACCATATACTTCCCACGCTTTTTATGTATTCGCCTGAAAGGTGATTATACAACTTTTTATACTCTAGATGAAATCATATAGAGTACAACTTTTGAAACTTTTCAAACTACAAATTTGAAATTTTGTACACATTAGTTTTTGATTGGTCCAAGGAAAAGGATGAATATGTAAGAAATCGAGTGAGTCCATGCTCCGCCTTCCATATGAAAGTCCTTCAAAAAGGATATTTTTTTTCAGTTCAAGATATGAAATTAAACAATGAATAATGTCTTTTAGTTTTGAGAAGCAATTTAATGGGACTCCTTAATGAAGGACATGCACACACGTAATACTTCTTCATCGCCAACTTCAATATCCATCGGGGTTCTGTATCATCTAGAGTATTATACGATTGGCTTGTAGCCGATCGTGACTGCAGTATGTTTATACTCTAGATGAACATATAAAGTATTATAAGTTTAATCCAGCACGAAAAGTTTGTAACGCATAGAACCGAGCCTCGGACGAAAAAAAGTTATATATATTATTTTGTGTTTATTTTTAGCCAAAACCATCAAATCCGTTCGCTGTCCGTCCATCCGTTTGCACGATAACTCAAGAACGCGTTGACCTAGGAAGTTGAAATGTCACAACTTGTAAAATGGAAAAAGTAAGGTTAAGTTCGTTAATGGGCGATATCCTTCTACTTCTTCGGGTACCTCACATACAAGAGTCCTTAAAACACGTTTTCACAATTATTGCTCGAACGCTTCAAGTTAGGAACTTGAAATCTTGCACACTTAAGGTTCACAATGTTTGAATCGAAAGTTCCGAATATGATGCAAATCGTGTAGCAGCCTAGAAAAGTCCTTCAAAAATGTATGCATGTTACTGAATCCACTATAACTCCAGAACGAGTTAAAGCAGGAATTGCAAATTGTACAGGAATTAGTTTTATACCAAAACCATGACGGAGTATGAAAAATATCCCATAAGTTTTTCATGTAGTTGCCATACAAAAATTCTGTTAAATGTCCTAACTTACTTTATGGAACTCACTATAAATCAAAAAATCGAGTAGCCACTATACAATAATTTCTACCTGTAAGTAAAATGTCTTGTAATAATTGCTTGTGCTCTCCTCATTCTTTTGATATATTTCCAACTAAAATATAAATCGGAGTTCAGTATTTCATCTAGAGTATCATACGATTGGCTTGCAGCCGATCGTGACTGCGTTATGTTTTAAAATTGGTTTCTCAAAAACCGCCATAATATCTTGGGTCTTATGAGGTAGCAAATTAATTTTTACTTCTAAGGGTCTTATAATTGTTTTATGTATTATAGTTTAAGTTTGGTTTTACTGTGCATGTTTTTGTTTGGAACTATAGAATGATACGTTTTATTTGCCGTCATTATTCTTCATTTAATCTCAAAGGATTCGCTTCTATTGATCGTCTGTTACGTTCTAACTGGAACTTTAACTGACGTATTTTCATACAAAACTTTGAGTTAAAGTTCTGGTTAGAATTTAACTGACGATCGTAGGAGCGAGCCTAAGACTTTGTCTGATTGGAGGATTTTTACAGCTTGTGACGCTCTTTTTCATTTGTTTCCGGATAACATATTCGAGTGTCAAATTGAAAAATATTGGTGCAAGCCAGTGCCTTCTTTGAGGATATTATCAGGTTTAAAGCTGGAAGTCAGACCATTTCCACTGATTTGTAACAAGGAGTCGGTAATTTTTATTTTTGTAAGCTGAACCAGTTTCGGTGGGAATCCGAATTCCAAATACACACCTGTCGACACTATTTGAAGTCAACAAATATCTGGAGCACATCAATGTTAAGTTTCCAGAATTTTCCAGAATATGTGAATATTTGGTCCGTGATCGATCGTTCAGCTTTAAATCCGCCATGGTATTCACCAATTACTTTGTCTGTAAAGGTCTTAATTCTCTTTTCTGGATTCTTTTAAAACGTACACAACAAGGATATTCCTCGCGGCAGAGTTTATCAACTTTTTATAAATTGGACATATGCTAATCCTGCGCCAATCTTCAGGAAGTGCTTCATACGTCCATATGTCTGTGCTTTGCAGGTGTTGTTTCAGAAGTTTAGCTGGAATTTGATCTGTGGCCTGAGCTTTGTTGTTTTGGTTATTCCTCAGGACTGTTTTTATTTTTTCGAGTATGGGATGACCCGAAAAGTATCCTTCATCAGCTGTTACATCAGCTGTACCTGATATTATGTCTGCTGTTCGTGCGGACAATGGGATCGGGCTGAGGTTGTGCTTAAAGTATTGCACCAAACTTACTTTTATATCTTCCACATTGTCTTCTGCATCCTTGCAGATGGTCGTCTTTGGTTAAGCTCCGTTGCTGAAGCTGCTTCGTTACTCCTGTTGATCCCGCTGTTATTGTTTGCTTCTGTTGCTCCCGCTGCACAGTGGCCCCACAGTGCGTCAGTATCATTTATCAATTTGGCCTTAGCAACTGTATAATGAAAATTTGTGTGTTTTAGTAAACATCTAATCGTAAAAATACGAAGAAAGTTTCAAATGTAAAGGGTGGTCCAACCAAAACGCACGATGTTAATTGTAAATAAAACAAAAATTTTTCAGTGAATTATCTTAATATTTTTTATTATGATAGAAGGATCTATGACAATTATGTGTGAAACAAAATATCGCCCAAATGTTCCCCACGGCTACGGTGGCATACTTCTATCTGATGGTCCATATGATTTTCAAGATGATTTTCTTGGTAAAGTCATCATTCCCTTCTGTCCGTTCAACCAACCATTCGGCGTATTGCCGACGCTTGAAATGTTCAGTAGGCTTCAGCTCTTGAGACAATTGAACCTTGTAAGCGTGTAAATTTAAATCTTTATTCAAAATTCGCATCAGTGATGTTCGTGAGATGTTCAATTGTTGGGAACGACGACGAGTCGAGGTTGACGGCTCTTCTGCCACACTATCGCGAACAACAGCAATGTTTTCCGCAGAACGAACTTGGCGAGCATGCACAGGTGAATTCACATTTCCTACATACCCGGTTTGCTGAAATTTCCGCACAATTCTCCCGATTGTGGACAAAAAAAATCACGAAGTGCACGAAATTTTGAAATTTTGATTTGAACGCCCATTTTCGTAAAAGACTTCAACAACCTTAACGAGCAGCTCATTTGTGTACCTCTCCATGGTTGAATTTGTCAAACGTTAAATTCGTTTGCCTGGCTGGCCATTGTGATCACCTATTTCGATGGTCACAATTTTGTGATGTTGTTTTAAAACGTCAAAGTTGTGCCATGTTCCCACTTCCTCGTAATCTCGCGATTAAACAAATTACACGCAAATCTAGTAGATTATCCCTACGAGATTGAGATCACGAAACCGTGAGATTACTAATCTCGTAATTTTTTAGTGTCAACCCAGTAAATTACACACTTCAGCCACTGCATCCTCTATCTTGCAGGTGTTCCGCAGCTGAAATTCCCCCTAGTAATGCAGCACTTCTTTTTTGCAACATCAACAAATATGTGACATGATTATGGCATTTCCGTTTCAAAGCACTTAACAAAGGTTCAACTGCTTCTAAACAAAACCTTCATTGCATTTACAGCACTTAACTGTTCAATGGAAACAATTTTACACATAAGACTCCATTTTCATTTCATTTTATCTGTCAAACTTAGTCTAGCAATGCAATGGAAACAGTTCTTAATCTAGTTCTCTTCATCGCGTGATTTAGGGGTAGTGGAAACATGGCATAACGTTAGAATGTAAAAAGACACAGATTTTCTAAAATTATGACTCTCCGCTAAAATTGTGACTTGTGACTGTACACAGAATAGACCTGATAGATTTATAATTTTGATAATTTCAGATATGGAGCAGTACACCTTCATTTGGTTGTTTGTCATTTTGTTGGCGTCATGGGCAATATCGAAAAAATGTTCATATTTCTTAAAGATGGTTATTTTTTTCGCTGGCAACGCTGTCATCACGACTATAGTATTACCGTTTTTATTTTTACGCCCTAAAGACTACAGAAATGCAATGTAAGTTTCGTGATATTTTCTCCTCTTCTCAATCATTCATTTTTCGAATTTATAAATCCTTTGAATACATTTGATACTATTTTTAGGTTACCAGCCTTTGTGTGTCGATTGGTGGGGCGACTGATTGGAGTAAAAATGGAATTGAGAGGATTGGAAAATATTAACAAGAATCATGGAGCAGTTATTATTATAAATCATCAAAGTGCGCTTGATTTATTGTGTAAGTTAATGTTTCAGTTCGAGTTTTAGAGAATTCTTTTAAAATGTGGTCCTTTTTTGCGTTAGGTCTGGCATATCTTTGGCCCGTGATTGGCCGAGCCACTGTAGTTGCCAAAATAGCAATCTTGTATATGCCATTTTTCGGATTAGCAGCCTATCTCTGGGGTACACTCTTCATCAATCGCAAGGATCGCACCAATTCCGTCCAAGCTCTCGGCAAAGAAGCGAAAGCGATCAGTGAACAAAACGCCAAGCTTCTTATATTCCCGGAAGGATCAAGGAACGATAAACCCGAGTTGTTGCCTTTTAAGAGAGGACCGTTCCACTTAGCTTTGGATTCTAAGTGTGCAATACAACCAGTCGTTATATCGAACTATTATTTTATCGACTGGAAAAAGAAAAGTTTTGGACGCGGAAATATAATTGTAAATATTTTACCGGAGATTTCCACTAGTGATTATAGTAAGGATCGTCTTGAAGATCTGATGCACGAGTGCCACAGTGTTATGCAAAAAGAATACAGTAGATTAAGTAGAAACTCTTTTGAGTCAAGAATGAAGACCGAAAAAGGTGGATAGAATATAGTTTAGTTAATTAAATACGTTACAAACTTTTATAAGATATTTTGGGGAACGCACCGAAAGAGTGAGAAATAAAAACTTCAGGGATTCATTTTTAAATAACTGTTTTCAATCCAATTTTTACTTGAAATTTCCAGGGAAAGTACTCATTTCAAGCACTTTTACACCAATTCACAGAAATTATTAAATTACTCATGTGCTTTTCTACTCAACCATACAATTTACATGAAAAGTCTCACAAAATTATGCAACAGTTCGCGCGCCAAACGTAACAGCAGGATAACCAGAATTAATCACGGGTTCGATTCTTACCTCCAGCCAAGTGTTTTATTAAAAGGAAGTAAGTAAGAATTATAAGAAATAATATTCGAAGTAGAAATAAGTGTATCTTAAAGATTGCTAATTTTACACATTTTTACAGTGTGGATTCAAGAGAATATCCAGTTGATTTACTGCTTTCCAAGCTTAAATTTACTGAATGCAAATTTAAAAAAAATTGAAAACTGTTGACCGAAAATTGAAAACTACATTCACATTGACTATTACACCCCAATGTAAATTTACTTGAAAAGGTGAAGCACATTTGCCTACTAAGATGTACATCCTTATTCTGGAACCCGCCGGCGGGTCAGTGAACTGCGATTCACTCAATTTTAAACTATCGACAACGCGTAAGCTATTCACTTTCTCAAAAATTTTACAGATGAAATCCGCAATGAAATAGTCGCGTTTTTTTTAACTTTTTTCAGAAAGTAATTGGCAAAAAAGAGGAGAAAAACAGAAATTTGAGATGGTCCATCTCTTATATTTGTAGTATTAGATTTTTGGAAATTTTTCTGCTTTCAAATATGGTTTCAAATCGTAGCTTGACATGATTTTAGTGCGGATCAGCAACCAAATTTCGTAGTGGCCTACGGGGGTGGGGGGGGGGGGGGGGTAAAAAACTTTAGATTACGATGTCTCACTAACCGATTGCTCTAGAATAATGAAGTTCGGTTTGAGTAGAAAGGTCGACAAAGAAAGATTGCTCAACGTAAAATTTTTTAAGGAGGTGGTGGAACATGAAATTGGGGGGATAAGAAATTTCCAAAAAAATCACGTTTCATATCTCAAGAACAGTATGTGCCAGTATTGCCTGTGTTTTTCTTAACTATGGAACGGCTTATGCTAGAAAGTTGAAAGTCATTGTTTATATGTAAATCAACTAGAAAAGTAATTTGAATTAAAAAAAATTCGAGTATCCATTGGCGTTCGGAAGTGGGGGCAAAAGAAAATGTTCAGTCAAAAAAGAATACATATATTTTCACGATTTTCGTCATATCTACTAGGTCTTCCAAAATATTGAATTCACTTTTATTCTACGGATTCTCCATACGAATACCTAGAATGTGTTTTCAAGATTTTTTGAAAATTGACCCCTAATGGGGTGTAAAGTGATTGTATACTTTTTCATAAATTCTTCCATATCTCTCAGGTCTGATCAGATATCGAATATTATTTCACTTCCACGGGCTGGTTTAATAATCACCTATATTTAAGTTTTTTCTTTTTTCAACCCCTAGACCGCATCCCGGAGTATGACCCAATCATGGTATTCATATATTACGTCCTACTCTAACCGCTTCCCAACTTTTTGTTAGTTTTTCAGTCACATAGTAACCTAAACCGCATCTTAGAATTGAACGCGTTCCGAACTTCTGCCGGAAAAATAATAAAGTTGCGCCCAGACCATTGGCAGATTTTCTTGTAATGTCATGGACTCTACAAGACCAATTTCTTATTGTGTAAAAGTTAACACCATTCTCTTTGCACCATAACCCGTAAGTCACAACGGCAACGCAAGCCGGCGCAGCCTAGGTGTCAAAAAGTTGAGCACAGTGTATTTCCATTGAGGTAGTCACAATGAACATACTCTAAAACATCATAACGCAATCATCAAGAAATGTTCGCCAACTTTGAACTTTTTCGTTGCCCGTAGTTAACCTCAAAATCGAGAATTGATTTTTTTTTATCTTTACAACATCGAATGGTTACTTGATCTGACCGGAGTGAATTAAAATTAGTTTAAAAAGCTTTTTGAGTTGTTCGCTGCGTCGTATGCACGAATACGAACGCTTTTTGGAAAATTTGAAATTTATTTAAAACTCAAACTAACGCAGAGAGTGAATAGTTATGTGACTTGATGTTTTACTGAGTACGTAAGGCTGCGCCGTGCTGCCTGATTCTACTTTGTATGTGACTCAAGCATAATACCCCTTTTCAAAGTCTTATTTTTAAAACGTGCCGCTACTATAGCTTTACCTAAATACTAAGTTACTACACATCATTAATGGTTCTCGAGATATAAAAGGTCGAACTTTCCATTCTTCATTTTCCTCTATCCCCAACCACACAACTTTTTTGAAAACTTTGAATTACAATATCTTCCGACTCAATTCTGCTAGTTTCTGTATATAGAACTGCCAGTGGAAGGAGGGGGTTGCGCAAGAAAGTTGAAACTTAGTGCTATATATGTAGACGTGCTACTAGAATAATTAAAACTAAAAAAATCAGCCAAAAGTTTGGGTACAACTCTATTATTTTATGGGTTGAAGTCCGAAACGTATTTAATGCTGAGA
The DNA here is from genome assembly GCA_949128065.1 of Beris chalybata. Taxonomy (NCBI): domain Eukaryota; kingdom Metazoa; phylum Arthropoda; class Insecta; order Diptera; family Stratiomyidae; genus Beris; species Beris chalybata. The sequence goes on from OX421897.1 coordinate 93,268,540, forward strand.
TGCAATGTGGGTGACTATAGAACTAATAACGTAAGGAATAATCAGGAGGCTGAACGTTATGTTTTAGGCTGTCAGTTGCTTAGTAACCTTTACCGCATCTCAGCATTAAACACGTTTCGAACTTCAACCCATAAAATAATAAAGTTGCGCTGGACTGTTGGCCGATTTTGTTTAAATATATTTAAATATTTATATGGTTTTCACACCAAACTGGTATAATTTTACCGAACTGATATAATTTTACTGTAGCCTTTAAATTTAATTTTGGAATACTCCAGTACATTTTGATAGAAGTAGATCTGAGTGTTTATGGGTTCGATGAGACCAGGAGTATTAGTCTACTGTAAGCGAGTAACCATTTTACTCGAAGAAGTTTATTCTTAAGCTCTTCAATCGGGACATTGCTATTTGTTACTATAAACGACTCCATACTTAATTTACCTGTAAGTTCCACTCAAAAAGAGGACAACTAATAAGAACATTTTTGTGCTCTTCAGTATTACTGATTTGTTTTAATTCCCATTCCGAAGCATACAAGTAGTAGCAGCGTTAATGCTACTGCTTTCACCGTAATTTTCTTCAGCTAAACAATGAGATTATTCCATAGTTGCAGGGACCATAATTTAGTTATTATAACTGTTGTATATTCAAATATTTATGGTTGTCCTTGCCATAGCTTAGAACTCACACAATTAAGTTTATATTTCGTGATTTTAAATTAATTAAGGTTGGCCTAACCATGCTTCTTATGATGTAAAAGTATTTTGTGATAGCAGCAACTATATTCCATGATCAGTAAAACTATAGAAATTTATTGAATATTTCTCACCACTATATGGTATTATAAGCCATTTAGCTTGTACCATATTGCACGATGATATTACAAACATATTATGGACATCGTCAGGTACTCGCTCGTCCGTGATTATTACCCCGATTTTAACTCAGGTACTCATTTACAGCTGAGTGACTGCCGGACTACCTGCACCCAATCCCATTTTTGAAAATTACCTGTCGCCAAGCAGTTTCGAACCTGGTATCAGGTGCACCGAAGGCAAGTGCTCTAGCCACCCAGCCTACTTGAAATTTTTTATTATTTATATATTGAAAATATGTTTATATTCACCTCTAGCTCTACAGAAATGTGGACTTCATAAGCGATCTGCGAAGAGATTTTATACGGCATTTGAAGGGACTTGTCATCCACACAGAGACAAGAAATAGGTAAGTAAGTTTGTAATAAGAAGTGAATCCTATTTTAAAGTGAGTGAGGATCCCCAGTACCATTTTTTATAATATGATAGTATCTTATTGTTCACCTTATTATGGTTATTTGTCATAAGTGTCATACATTATTGTTTGCCTCAACCTCAGCTCTGTTTGAATCAAACATGTTAATGTTTCTTAGGAACGTAATTATAGTTCTCACAACCATTTTCTGTAATTGTTACAATCCTTTACATGATTGACGTAATTAGAATATGTTTCTCATAACTCATGTCATAAGATACTAAATGTTCAACAGAACATAAGTTAAGTTGGTAGAACCAAAACTATGTTAGCGTTAACTATACAACACGTTATCATTTGTTTGCTTCAACATTGCAACATTTCTCAGAAACATAACAATAGTTGTCACTATCAAATTACAAATATTTTCATGATTGATATAATCATAAATCATACATACTATACTATGTTTAAAGCAACAAGACATTAAAGTTAGTACAACAATAGCTTCAGCTATCATAACTATCTTACACCTCGTAACGTGGTTCACGCAACTATAGATTAAACCATAGTAAGGTTTTCCCAACCCACCGATTATTAAAAAAAAACAATATATAGATAGTTGTTAAACGTATTAAATAAAAATTGGGTTTAGATTATTATTGTTATTATTATGTAGGGGCCACCGTTTTAATAAACCATTTTTAAAGTTTATATATAGGTATAATATCATTGTTCAATTTATTTATTAACGCATTCACATAAAAATTATGCAATCCACTCAAATATAAACAGATTCAATTGGTAAATTCAGAATCATCTGTTTTCAACAAATAGTGACTTTGACAAGCGCCGCTATAATATAGGTCACTAATACATATCCCATATATGCTAGAGACTCGTTTTCTAACAGTTCGTTATGTATACACTTTTTATTTTATAGAAAGGTGGTACTAAACCCAATATTTTTCATTATCCACTAGATGCAACTAGAGTAGTGTGGGGTTATTTTTATCGGTTATCTCTTTCTTGCAATATTGGTTGCCTTGTCACTCAAACTGATTTTTCTCCAGTAGCTTTTCTTCGCATTTGGACACAGCCTCAACACATACGTAAAATAATTTGCATATAGCTAGGTGTAATTAGAACCCATTAAATCCGAGAATGAAGACTAGCGCTCTTAGCCACGAGGAAACCCAAGATCGTAGGAGCTTTACCGAATTTTTTTCGCGTTAAATAAATAATTTACTTCGACCATATTATGTACGAAAATATAAATCACATAACTATTCGCTGTCTTCGCCAGTTTAAGTTTTAAATAAATTTTAAATTTTGCAAAAAGCGTTCGTATTCGTGCATACGAAGCAGAAAATAAATAAAAACGATTTTTAAGTTGATATTAATTCAGTCCGGTCATATCACGTATTGTTCGATGTTTTAAAATAAAAAAATCACTTGTCAATTTTGAAGTTAACTACGGGCTACGGAAAGTTCAGAGTCGACGAACATTTCTGGATGGCTGCGTAAGGCTGCCTTCGTCTACGTTCATTCTGACCACCACAACGGATATACCCCGCACTCAACTTTATGACAGCTTATCTGCCTCGGATTGCGTTTGACGTATGTCTGTGAACTTAGCATATCATGTCCCAGCATATCACAAAAAAAATGGAGTTCTCTTGGCATGTACAATAGTTCTATAGTTCCTGATACTTTTTAGCAATAGTTCTGGCGTTTAAAGCCGAAAAAAGGACTATTCAAAAAATGATATGCTAACTTCCCGTAGCATATCATTTTCCGTCAATTCAAAAATCAAAGACAGATTACAACAAAGGAACATTAGTTACAGAGTTCCTGATACTTTTTAGCAATAGTTCTGTTCATTTAAGCCCAAAAAAGGACATTCGAAAAAATGATATGCTAACTTTTCTAAGACTTGGAAAATTTTTCCCTAGCCAGCATATCACAAAAAAAGACCAGTTCTGAGTAGGTGAAGAATAGTTCTAGCGATCCTAGTACTTTTCGAAAATAGTTCTGTCCTTTTTAGCGCGAAAAAGGACAATTGAAAGAAACACACCACGATGATATGCTAAGTTCACACCCGAACTTTTTTCCCTGTCCAGCATATCATAAAAAAAGACCAGTTCTGAGTAGGTGGAGAATAGTTCTAGCGATCCTGGTACTTTTCGAAAATAGTTCTGTCCATTTTAGCCCGAAAAAGGACAATTGAAAGAAACACCACGATGATATGCTAAGTTCACACCCGAACTTTTTTCCCTGCCCAGCATATCACAAAAAAAGACCAGTTCTGAGTAGGTGGAGAATAGTTCTAGCGATCCTGGTACTTTTCGAAAATAGTTCTGTCCTTTTTAGCCCGAAAAAGGACAATTGAAAGAAACACACCACGATGATATGCTAAGTTCACACCCGATTTTTTTTCCCTGCCCAGCATATCACAAAAAAAGACCAGTTCTGAGTAGGTGGAGAATAGTTCTAGCGATCCTAGTACTTTTCCAAAATAGTTCTGTCCTTTTTAGCCCGAAAAAGGACAATTGAAAGAAACACACCACGATGATATGCTAAGTTCACACCCGAACTTTTTTCCCTGCCCAGCATATCACAAAAAAAGACCAGTTCTGAGTAGGTGGAGAATAGTTCTAGCGATCCTAGTACTTTTCCAAAATAGTTCTGTCCTTTTTAGCCCGAAAACAAAGAAACACACCACGATGATATGCTAAGTTCACACCCGAACTTTTTTCCCTGCCCAGCATATCACAAAAAAAGACCAGTTCTGAGTAGGTGGAGAATAGTTCTAGCGATCCTAGTACTTTTCCAAAATAGTTCTGTCCTTTTTAGCCCGAAAAAGGACAATTGAAAGAAATACACCACTATGATATGCTAAGTTCACACCCGAACTTTTTTCCCTGCCCAGCATATCACAAAAAAAGACCAGTTCTGAGTAGGTGGAGAATAGTTCTAGCGATCCTAGTACTTTTCCAAAATAGTTCTGTCCTTTTTAGCCCGAAAAAGGACAATTGAAAGAAATACACCACTATGATATGCTAAGTTCACACCCGAACTTTTTTCCCTGCCCAGCATATCACAAAAAAAGACCAGTTCTGAGTAGGTGGAGAATAGTTCTAGCGATCCTGGTACATTTCGAAAATAGTTCTGTCCTTTTTAGCCCGAAAAAGGACAATTGAATTGACTGGGTTGACATTGACTGGGTTGTTTTTCAAAAAGAAACTGAGCCAAGTGAGCTGCATTGCATTCAGCAACTAGGCCTTTTATATTTTGCTGATAGATAGTGATAATATCTCGAAACATTGAAGTGTTTAATAAAATGTTGGCCCTTTGAGCATAATTGCCTTGAGTAATTTTTTTGTTAACATTAACATTTTGTGCCAGATTAATAAGTGGACAATGGGATGAAAATACGTTTTCGCGATATGTCCTGTTCGCTGAAATTCCGCTGACACTAACTTGAAAAATAGAATCAAATGCACAGGTTTGGGTTATATTCAATTTGCCATCGGTTGTAAGCACGGGTTCCGATATACTCCCGTTTAAAAGAACTGGTATGAGACCAACCTTTGCTTCTTTGATATAATCCCACTCAGGGCAATCATCTAAGCATGTTGGATTGGTTCGCTTTCGTTTTGGGTGACTATCGCTACCGTTTCCATCTCTCATGTTTTTATGCAAGCCTCTCCATTCTTCTTGAACTATCCATTCGTTGTCAGCTGGAATATTGTCGTCCATTCTAAATTGATCGTAATCACTGCAACCAGAGCTATTTATCGGATCCCGCATAAGTCGGGAACTGTCGTTTGGGGCGGTACATGCTTTTTCCGGGGATACATGCGACTTGCTCGAATTCTCGTGTTCAACATTGAGAAGAACGTCCGATTGCTTGCTGCGCTCCTTAATTTTATCATTGATTCGATCAAGATGTTGGAACACGAACTTGTCTATCCTCATCGGAATTTCGCCTCTAAATTCGCGCTTCTTCAAATCGGCAAATTCTGATTCGACAGCAGCGGAGCTGGCGGTAACCGAGCCTTTTTTGAAAATTGGTACCATAATGGCTGTCCATAGTGGCACGTATGGGAGTAAATATCTTTTGAGTCTTTTCGCAAAGTCTACATTGAACAACGCGTTGATCATATCACCGTCAGATGACTGATCAGCAATAGTCAGTGCTGCGTTGTACAAACGGTCACTCCATAATTTCCAGCCTCCTTTGTCGACTTCATTTTCTGTATGGCATTCTTCAGTATTGAATTTGCATTCTCCGTCGATTTCTTCATCAGTCTCAATCTCATCATCATCGCTGCTTTCGGATTGTATTCCTCTTATCTTTTCGTTCAAAAATCGCAGTCGTTCCACAGATGGTAGGGTCTCTTCCTTTGTATTTGATCCTATACACTTGCTAAGGGATACTACGAGAACTGATTCGATGAAGTATGACAAGTCATCTAGGTCGAAAATTTGATTGGCTTTTCCGATACATCTTTTATAAAATCGTCTTACTAAGTACTTATCTTTTCCTTTCAGACTTGGCCAACGCGTGACCATATTCAATAGATGGCATATGTCCAATCTCATGAAAGTAGATGGAAGGAAGTTTGATTTACTGACAACAGCATTGAAACACTTTTGCAAGTAGTCATTAAAACTGGTGCATTGGCCAAATATAACGGAAACTGCAATCAGCAATGACCAACCAAAATCTGTAACCACGATTGGTGAAATAGGAGCGTTTGCAGCGAGTACTAGGCGCAAAAAATGAGCGACAATAAGAGATCTCTGATCGGCTGAAACCATTTGAAATGTGGGAATACTACCTTCCTTTGTTACAAGTACGCACTGGTAAAGAAAAATGTGCGGCTCATGAGATTTACCACGTTTCGCAATACCACCCGTAGCATCAATGGCAAATATTGCATTGGGATCTTTACGGCAGCGCGATACGTAAATCTGCATTTGTTCGGGACGCCAATAAATACAATTGAATTTAAGCAATGCCACGTGGTGTATGCACCCAACGAACTTGCCGTGCTCAGCGCTTTTAGCTAAATTGAAGGCAGGATTTGAAAATTTTAAGCCATATATTTCCAAAAGCCGCTGTTCTTTTGCCTTTCTAATTACTTCGTTGCCAGGTAAGGTTGGAGGATTTTTGCCTCCAAATGTCTTTGTACGACCTGCTTCGTTTCGTCGCCAAGTCACTGCATCTTTACCTCCAGTAATTAAATAATCAGCGACTTGGACACGACGTGAACCTCTTAATTGCCGTCGTTTTCTCCCAGAATGTGCTTCGGGTTTAATGCCATCGATATGACATTTAATCACAACATCAACGTCTTTCGGTGGTTCCGTTAATAAGGTGCCACAGATAGCCGCGCCACATTCTTGGCAAACTCCAACGAATTTCAAAAAATATTTTCCGACCGCACTTCTGGAAACAGTATTATTTTTGGAGACGAATACACAATCTATCTGGTGCTGCACCCACATTGCTTCAGCAAACAGATCTGCCCATCCCTCTCGCAATTTGTGATAAATGCGATTAGCATATATTTTCTCCTGCGTTCGGATAACGTGCCACTTTTCTGAGGATATTATTATATTTATTGTAATAGAAGTTCCAGTGGTGTCAAAATTTTTGCTGTGATTTGAGATTGTGCTATTAGACGTTGTCAAATCTTCATGAGCTTGAATATTAAATATTTTAAGAACTATATCTTGAAACCCATTCCGATTGTTGTATGTACATGTTTTGCCGTGATTGTCGAACCCTTATTTGCCATTAACTCCACGATAGTTTCATAAACTTCGTGTGAAGGTGGATGAACATGGCCATTTTCGTCAATGGTCCGACAATTTGGTTCGGACAAAATTTGCTGTAAAGTATTTTTATCGTACATAGCTACAAATGTAAAAGAAGATAGAGTAAACTGAGAAACTAAGAAAATGGATAAAACTTTAATCCAGAAAACTTGAATCCTGATGGAGAGGAGAGATTGTCAAATTAAAAAAAATATATATACCTAACACACATAACTTTCTTTGTCGCTGAAGATAACGTATCACTTCAGGTGGCGATTTATCTACAAAATGCCCCTGTTGTCCGTGCTGTTTTGTTACACTTCCAGAAATTCGAAATATCTGCACTACCCACTACTTGGTTCTTCCTTCATTCACAAAAACTTAAGTAAATCTCGAAAACTACTTTCACAATTGTAAAAACAAATTTGTTTTGAAATACACATAAATCAACCACGCAACTTGATCGGTTTCGAGTAATGGAAACAGCAACGACCGAATACCTAGTTGCATATACCTTATATCTATCGAATATTCTCGTATTCACCAGAAAAGCATTGAAGCAGCGTTGTTCCCTTTTCGGAAATTGTAGTACTTGATCTTGATTGAAAAGCGCAGTAGATTTGATATTTCTATGGTCTCGGCAGCAAATTGGTTTTATTTCTAGGGGCTTTTCATGTAATCGCCACCTTAAAAACCTCCTTATTTCTAACCGGAAGGTAAAGCCTCAGTTACAATGGTTCCGATCGGATCCGATCCGGAAAACGGAGAGTGTTGAGTTTCTCCATCCGACACACATCTAAAGGGAATTTCGGATAGCCCAGTCACAATCATTCCGGTAATTAACGGATGGGTAAAGTTGACCAACTTTCAACTTCTATCCGTTCCGACGCTAAGAGGTGAATTATTGAATTTCACCACCTGCTTCGCCACACTAAAAATTAAAATTACACCTCGATAGTGTCATTCTGATGCAAGTCGGAACGGAATCATTGTGACTAAACATTTTTCCCTTCCGACGTTGCCGGATCGGATCGGAACCATTGTAACTGAGGCTTAAGAGTGGCTGTGGCGATGGTGATAATTGTTTATTTGCAAAGGTATTACAAAAGGATGAATATGTTCCATATTATTATTTTGCGAGTCGGTACAGAGCAACAAAAGGTAGTTGAATTGACCTTGAACCTTTTCGTAGCAAAATTTTTTACCGTGAAATAGTAGTAGATCTACTACAATCGTAGTAGGGGAACATCGCTGCATAGAAGATCAAAATCCAAAGCTCTAAAGCTTCAAAAAACTTTCCACACGCATTACTGACCAAACTTTCAAGTACAGTCAGGGAAAAAAAAACTATTTTGGATGTCACCATATCATCGTGGTGTGTTTTTTTATCAATTGTCATTTTTCGGACTAAAAACGATAGAACCATTTCCAAAAAGTACCAGGATCGCTAGAACTATTCATCACCTGCTCAGAACTGGCCTTTTTTCTTGATATGCTGGGCAAAAGAGTTGGTTGTAAACTTAGGGAAAAAAGTTGGTTGTGAACTTAGCATATCATCGTGGTGTGTTTCTTTCAATTGTTCTTTTTCGGGCTAAAAAGGACAGAACTTTTTTGGAAAAGTACTAGGATCGCTAGAACTATTCTCCACCTACTCAGAACTGGTCCTTTTTTGTGATATGCTGGGCAGGGAAAAAAGTTCGGGTGTGAACTTAGCATATCATCGTGGTGTTTCTTTCAATTGTCCTTTTTCGGGCTAAAAAGGACAGAACTATTTTGGAAAAGTATCAGGATCACTAGAACTATTCTCCACCTACTCAGAACTGGTCTTTTTTTGTGATATGCTGGGCAGGGAAAAAAGTTCGGGTGTGAACTTAGCATATCATCGTGGTGTATTTCTTTCAATTGTCCTTTTTCGGGCTAAAAAGGACAGAACTATTTTGGAAAAGTACTAGGATCGCTAGAACTATTCTCCACCTACTCAGAACTGGTCTTTTTTTGTGATATGCTGGGCAGGGAAAAAAGTTCGGGTGTGAACTTAGCATATCATCGTGGTGTGTTTCTTTCAATTGTCCTTTTTCGGGCTAAAAAGGACAGAACTATTTTGGAAAAGTACTAGGATCGCTAGAACTATACTCCACCTACTCAGAACTGGTCCTTTTTTGTGATATGCTGGGCAGGGAAAAAAGTTCGGGTGTGAACTTAGCATATCATCGTGGTGTTTCTTTCAATTGTCCTTTTTCGGGCTAAAAAGGACAGAACTATTTTCGAAAAGTACCAGGATCGCTAGAACTATTCTCCACCTACTCAGAACTGGTCTTTTTTTATGATATACTGGGCAGGGAAAAAAGTTCGGGTGTGAACTTAGCATATCATCGTGGTGTGTTTCTTTCAATTGTCCTTTTTCGCGCTAAAAAGGACAGAACTATTTTGGAAAAGTACTAGGATCGCTAGAACTATTCTCCACCTACTCAGAACTGGTATTTTTTTGTGATATGCTGGACAGGGAAAAAAGTTCGGGTGTGAACTTAGCATATCATCGTGGTGTGTTTCTTTCAATTGTCCTTTTTCGCGCTAAAAAGGACAGAACTATTTTCGAAAAGTACTAGGATCGCTAGAACTATACTCCACCTACTCAGAACTGGTCCTTTTTTGTGATATGCTGGGCAGGGAAAAAAGTTCGGGTGTGAACTTAGCATATCATCGTGGTGTTTCTTTCAATTGTCCTTTTTCGGGCTAAAAAGGACAGAACTATTTTCGAAAAGTACCAGGATCGCTAGAACTATTCTCCACCTACTCAGAACTGGTCTTTTTTTATGATATACTGGGCAGGGAAAAAAGTTCGGGTGTGAACTTAGCATATCATCGTGGTGTGTTTCTTTCAATTGTCCTTTTTCGCGCTAAAAAGGACAGAACTATTTTGGAAAAGTACTAGGATCGCTAGAACTATTCTCCACCTACTCAGAACTGGTCTTTTTTTGTGATATGCTGGACAGGGAAAAAAGTTCGGGTGTGAACTTAGCATATCATCGTGGTGTATTTCTTTCAATTGTCCTTTTTCGGGCTAAAAAGGACAGAACTATTTTGGAAAAGTATCAGGATCACTAGAACTATTCTCCACCTACTCAGAACTGGTCTTTTTTTGTGATATGCTGGGCAGGGAAAAAAGTTCGGGTGTGAACTTAGCATATCATCGTGGTGTGTTTCTTTCAATTGTCCTTTTTCGGGCTAAAAAGGACAGAACTATTTTGGAAAAGTACTAGGATCGCTAGAACTATTCTCCACCTACTCAGAACTGGTCTTTTTTTGTGATATGCTGGACAGGGAAAAAAGTTCGGGTGTGAACTTAGCATATCATCGTGGTGTGTTTCTTTCAATTGTCCTTTTTCGCGCTAAAAAGGACAGAACTATTTTGGAAAAGTACTAGGATCGCTAGAACTATTCTCCACCTACTCAGAACTGGTCTTTTTTTGTGATATGCTGGGCAGGGAAAAAAAATCGGGTGTGAACTTAGCATATCATCGTGGTGTGTTTCTTTCAATTGTCCTTTTTCGGGCTAAAAAGGACAGAACTATTTTCGAAAAGTACCAGGATCGCTAGAACTATTCTCCACCTACTCAGAACTGGTCTTTTTTTGTGATATGCTGGGCAGGGAAAAAAGTTCGGGTGTGAACTTAGCATATCATCGTGGTGTTTCTTTCAATTGTCCTTTTTCGGGCTAAAATGGACAGAACTATTTTCGAAAAGTACCAGGATCGCTAGAACTATTCTCCACCTACTCAGAACTGGTCTTTTTTTATGATATACTGGGCAGGGAAAAAAGTTCGGGTGTGAACTTAGCATATCATCGTGGTGTGTTTCTTTCAATTGTCCTTTTTCGCGCTAAAAAGGACAGAACTATTTTCGAAAAGTACTAGGATCGCTAGAACTATTCTTCACCTACTCAGAACTGGTTTTTTTTTGTGATATGCTGGCTAGGGAAAAATTTTCCAAGTCTTAGAAAAGTTAGCATATCATTTTTTCGAATGTCCTTTTTTGGGCTTAAATGAACAGAACTATTGCTAAAAAGTATCAGGAACTCTGTAACTAATGTTCCTTTGTTGTAATCTGTCTTTGATTTTTGAATTGACGGAAAATGATATGCTACGGGAAGTTAGCATATCATTTTTTGAATAGTCCTTTTTTCGGCTTTAAACGCCAGAACTATTGCTAAAAAGTATCAGGAACTATAGAACTATTGTGCATACCAAGAGAACTCCATTTTTTTTGTGATATGCTGGGACATGATATGCTAAGTTCACAGACATTGATTATCTGAAGTGCATTTAGAAATACACGTGGAACCAGAACATAAATCATTTGCTAGATGCATATTTAATTTTTTGTAACAAAACATGATAATCTAAGATCTAACTAACTTATCAAACTTACACCTTGTATTAAATTCAAAGTACAATAATTGTCGCTATTATCTTCAAGCACTTTTGCAATTAATCCCATTTATTTTCTTGTACTATGAACGAGTACTTGCGTTGTATAATTATAATTAAAGATTCGGAAAAAATTCATATTGAACAATAGATTTGCAGCCTCGATGAATATTTATGTAAAAGGGATGGATATCTAAGACGATATCAGTGCGTACTTTTGTTGATAGGCGATGACTTATGAGATAGTACGATGCACTGTGTAATCATTCAACAGTAGGTTGTGTACCGAATCAGTCGATACAATTCGGTCAGAGCTAGTCTATATAATTCGCAGCAGAAAATCGGTAGTGTAATCAGATGCACAAAGTGAGTTTATAATAATTCATTGAGGTCTTTTTGTTTCGGATAAAAATAAGACTCTTTATAAGAGGTATTGAATTTTTCGGTTTTAAATGTTATCGCTTTTTGGAGGCAGACACCTATTTATTAAAATTGTATTTTATCTTACAATAGTGTTTAAAGTTGAGCATTTGCCTACAAAATAAGTTGTGATAATCTCGAAGCGAAAAGTTATTTATTAAAGTGCCACGGAAAACAAGTTAACTGCCCAATAAACCAAATGCAGTCTGTGTTTTTCTTTTAACGAATTCTGTGTTGGATTAAAATAATCAGGTGCTTAATAATAGTTTTAAATTGGACTTTAGTTACAGGAGTGATTTGTAAACATTTCTTTTGAAATTAATCTCACGAGATAGGAAACTGTTTAACGCTAGATTCTTCATGGACTTATAATAATCGTTTTAAAAAAAATATATAAGAAACATCTGCAGTGCCTCAGCTTGATCGAAGAGATGGCTACACAAAAGAAGAGCATTCCATTCGCTTGAGTAAAAGTTTGATAAATTGAAAATCATTACAAATAATCATCCATCTGTTTGCGCATCTAGCATGACATACGAGTGTTGTCCCAGAACCTGGCCAAGAAAACATAAAAAATGCATAATTTTTTTTTTATTTCTTAACAGAGTCTTCTTTTGGGTCGATACACTTTACCCAATGCTGTTGGATATGTAGCTTCGATACCTTTTTTATAATGAGAACTGTTGAGCTCCTCAAAATAACCGTCAACCGCAAACTCAACCTCTTCTCTGTTGGTAAATCTTTTAAGTTTGGAAAGGGAAGATGGCCCGAGGGGGTAGCCATTAGGCTCTGGCCCGAGGGCGTAGCCATTAGGCTCTGGCCCGATTTGGGTCGCCATTGATGATGATGAGGTAGCAATTCGAACTATGACTGTATTGTATCACATATTGATGACCATTTTTTCCATGTTTAAAAACTCACTGAGAACGTATCCATAAAAAACACTTACGAATCGAATAAACTAAACAACGAAGTGTCTTGAAACTTAAGCCTAGTACTGTGTTCCGAGCGAAACAAAATGAACTGTCAAATCACATATAAAAAAATGAATATTTCGTACATTCTTCGCGACGAAATATTTCGTTCGTTTTTCAGTACTGTTCATGGGCGGAATAGATATTTGTAGTAGTCACTAATAGATGCTGTTCGGTTTCGTTAAGGTTTTGTATCGCAGGGTAGGGTACCCCTCAATCCACCATCCTCTATCCACCATCCTCTATCCACCATCATCAACCTTCCATCCTCCATCCTGTATCAACCTTCGTTCATCCTCCATCTTCTATCTTCCATCCTTCATCCTTTATCCTCTATCCACCATCTCCATCCATTCCACATCCGTCCGCTACCATTCTCCATCTTCTATCCACCTTCCTCCATCCATTCATACTCCATCCATACTCCATCCATTATCATCTATCTATCATCTACCATCCTCTATCCACCATCCTCTATCAACCATCCACCATTCTCCATCTTCTATTCACCATCCTCCATCCAGCATCCACTATCATCTATCATCCATCATCCATCTCCATTCATGAACCTCCATCATCCATCCTCCATCATCTATCCTCCATCCTCTCTGCACCACCCACCATTTAAAATCCTCCATCCTCTATCCCCATTCATCCAATCTCCATCTCATCATCAATGGCGCGACAGCCCAAATCGTGCCAGGGCCTGCAGGATACATTGTCTGAAGTCATCTCGGTTCAGCGCCCGCGTCCTCCAGTTTGTGCATCTAAGAAGCGATTTGCAATCTGCGTCAACTGAATCCTCGTATCTTTTTCGCGGTTTACCCACCGGTCGCATGCCATGGGCTCTACCTTTCAATGTGCGCTTGGGAATTCTTCCGTCCTCCATTCGCTCCACATGACCTGCCCATTGCAGCTTACGGAATTTTATAAGAGTCGATGCGGCTGGGTCGTCATAGATGTTATACAACTCGTTGTTGTACCGAATACGCCATTCAGTACCTTCTCTTACTGGTCCCAAAATTCTTCGAAGAATTCTTCGTTCAAAAGCGTCTATTGATTTTTCAGACGCTTGGGTGAGAGTCCACGTTTCACTTGCATATAGTAGCACAGGTCTTATTATGGTCTCCATCTATCATCCTTTACTATCCTACATCTACCATACCCCATCCTCCATCACTATCCTCTATCAACCATCCATCATCCCTATCTTCCATCCTCCATCTCTATCCACCATCCCCATCCATCATCCTCTACCCATCACCTACCATCTTATATCTACCATCTACCATCTACCATCCCCTATCCTTTATCCACCATCCTCCTTCGATCAAATAAATCAGGTGATGAATGGAATTCCCAAATAGAAACACATCATGTACGTTAATGCTAAGGATGAAGCTAGAACGATCTTTGCGGTTATTCAAGAACCGAGAGCGAACGTTTTTATTTGTTAGGAGCTGCACTCGAATAGGATCATCATTGTTATACTCAGGACTACGATAGAGTCAGCATTATGATGATCTTCTAAAACATAATTCATCTACAAACACTTGACGACAAGAAGGCATTAATTCTTAAGTCTTTTCTGATAGTAAAACTTTTCGCATACCTATTTTTGAAATACTGTAATAAAGCATTATTTTAATTAGTTTTTCGTGCACGAAAAATTTGTCTTGTTTTCATTTTTTCATTATTCGTGCAAATTATCATGTAAATATTCTGAAAACTACACGAGAACGATTTTCTGAATTGTTTGTGCGAGAAACAATAAGCGAAAGCGATATTGAACATTTTATTTATTTTAATAGAATTCATTGAAGAATTTACTATTAAATATTAATGGTCAGTACATAGACTTCAGTGTACAAAGTATAAAGGCTGGACTTATCGATAGATGTTCCTCAGTCCAACTGTTAATTTTAGAGCTAGCAAGACAGACTGTAGGTGTAATATAAACCATAAAATAATCAATACCAGCGCCAAAAACGTCGAGAAGTTCTTTTTATAACAAATAGTATTGGGCTTGAGCGGATCACGTGAATTAGTCCAGTCAATTATTTAGAAAATATTTTAGAGATAATGGTCTTCGTTTTGAGGTTATGTACGTTATTGAGAAGATAGGGACCATAAAATCGGGATTACAAATTAATTAATTAATTGATATTAAATTAAAATCCAGTAACGTTTAAACTACCACTATATTGAATGAGAAAACTCAGAATCAGCTGTTACCAACGATACCGACTCTGAAAAATGGCGCTGGCAATATAGTTACTAATACATACATAAATGTTAAGAGTTTAATTTTTGATGAATGTTTTCACAGTACATTTTGAATTGAAAATACAAGGTTTTCCGGTAAATACTGTTAAATTTATTTTGTGTGACGTTTCGGACTCGACTGAGTCCTTTATCAAACTGATCGACAATATCTCTACAACTGTTATATATACAAATGAAAGTAGGTAAAAAGGGTTACTAAATTAACTAACAGAAGGGTCAATTAGAAAAACAGGTAAAAAAGGGGGTTACAAAATTAACTAATAGAAGGGTCAATTAGAAGACAAAAGGGGAAATTTACGTTAATAAGGGAGGTCGTAAAAACATTAAACAGAGGCGGGGGTTTATAAGAAGGGAAAAAGTTATGAAAGTTGAAATTAATTAATTAGTTTTTGGGATCGAAGATTTTTGGTAAACGTTGTTTTTTCCAAAACGTAGACAAGGTAGCCAAATTGAAGAGAGGTTGTATCCAGCGTCTCGGTTAAAATTTTGTAGATGTTTGGTTATCTCAATTGCTTCTCTTACAATTCTTTGAAAATAGTGTTTCGTCCTGGCCAATATTTTGACGTTGTTGAAATCGATTGAATGGTTTTCTACCGCTGCATGTTCCGCAATTGCTGATGAGTGGACCTGGTTTTTTTTGTGTGCAGCGTTGATGTTCACGAATCCTTGTTCTGATGGTCCGTCCTGTTTCTCCGATGTAGACTTTGTTGCAAGACCCGCAGGGAACTTTGTAAATGCCCTCCATTTCCAGTGGGATTTTGTCCTTTTGGTTTCCTAAGAAACCTCGAAGCGTGGTTGCCGTAGAGTAGGCCGTACGTATGTCGGCTTTCCTGAGTACCCTGCCGATTCGATCTGTTGTACCCTCTATGTAAGGTAATGTCACCCATCTTTTTATAGTATGCTCGTTCGTATCTTTTTCTTCCTGGTTCTTCATGGCTTTGGGTTTCTGTTTGCATACTTTGTTGATAGTGCTCCTAGTGTATCCGTTGGCTGCAAAGGTTTTCTGTAGGTGTTCCATTTCGTTGCGAAGTGCGTGTGGGTTATCGTTGGTGATACATTGTGCTCTGTGGATAAGTGTTCTAAGTACTCCTTCCTTCTGCTTGGGATGATGGTGGGAAGACGCATGTAGATATCTGTTAGTGTGAGTAGGTTTTCTGTATACGGCGAAATGTAAAGATGGTACAGCTTTTTCGACTAGTACATCGTACAAAATTTTAACCGAGACGCTGGATACAACCTCTCTTCACTTTGGCTACCTTGTCTACGTTTTGGAAAAAACAACGTTTACCAAAAATCTTCGATCCCAAAAACTAATTAATTAATTTCAACTTTCATAACTTTTTCCCTTCTTATAAACCCCCGCCTCTGTTTAATGTTTTTATGACCTCCCTTATTAACGTAAATTTCCCCTTTTGTCTTCTAATTGACCCTTCTATTAGTTAATTTTGTAACCCCCTTTTTTACCTGTTTTTCTAATTGACCCTTCTGTTAGTTAATTTAGTAACCCTTTTTACCTACTTTCATTTGTATATATAACAGTTGTAGAGATATTGTCGATCAGTTTGATAAAGGACTCAGTCGAGTCCGAAACGTCACACAAAATAAATTTAACAGTATTTACCGGAAAACCTTGTATGTTAAGAGTTTGTTGTTCTTTCCGGTGTCAGTGGAGTGAAGCTCCAATACGAAATCCCCGACTGTTGATTAATCGTAGTACTTGACAAATTTGGAAAGAACTTTCACTGGAGAGGCCAGTTTATCATAAGATTTGTGGTGGACTAGGTCCGAAGGAGCTGTTTCGTCATCGGAATGCAGAAGACTCTTCAGAGGGTGTATTCTAGCCAACTTCCGAAACACCCTGACAGCTGGTGGGACCATATACGTCCCGCCTTTAGTATAAGGTAGATGTCAGGGAAGTTCCCGATTACATTCTTCGTGGAAGTGAATTTGGATTGCGATGTTGCTATATAGAATTTGCCTCAGCAGTTCCAGCAGTAGGTTAGGTTAGGTTAGGTGGCAGTTATCCAAACTATGGATATACTTACTTGGTCCACTGTGATACCGCACCCGTGATATCTTGATGAAGCGAGCGACATTCATTGCTAACAGGCCTGCTCAACTAAAGCAGGGAATATACTATACAACGGTTGTAACAACTGTTGGCCCAATTTGTCGTTGTATGCGATGATTGCATCGTGTATGCGCTTATAGACAGTTGGGCCAATATCGCACGGTTGTATGCTCTAGACCGAAAACCGGAGATCGCATGTGACAGGTCGTATGGATATTGTATAGTGTATTATCATGAAAACAACTGTTGTAGCGATTTCATTAGTAAGCTTTTAGTGCTTCTGTGTTATCAAATACTTTATTGGGAATAACAATGAAATCGTGTTGGAAGAAAATTGTAAGCAAATCGCATCGTGTGTGCCGTGCATACAACCGTTGGACAGATATGGCAACAACATATGTACGTCGGTACAATCGTTGTATCGTGTATTCCCCGCTTTATGGCTAAATTTGGGTTTGCATCTAAGATCAGGTAACTATATACTGTCTATTGAACGTGATTAACAAACCTACATTTATCGTAAACTTATTCCTACAAAATTTTAGCAGCTCAACGTATACCTAATAAAGTTATCGTCATTTAAACTCAAAATTTTTGAAACACATGTGTATGGTAGCTAAACGAACTACCCGTGGTACCTTTCCTTTGGGATAATAAACAAGTACAATTAAACGCAAGAAATATGCAATCCGATATTTTTTCGTTCGATTTTGTTTTAAAATTGTTTGACGACCTGATTAATAGATGTGTGAATTAACTTTATATTCCTCATTTTGCAAATGTTTTTGTTGCTGCGAGCTTAATATAAAATTTTATAAATTCGAATAGCTAAGCAGGAGGAATTAATTTAGTCAAATCTCAGCAGGAATTATAAGGTGAAGCCAGGCTGACCTATATATAGTATTATTGAACTACCTCTAAACAAATTCTTTCCGTTTTCCCGTTATTAAATGAATAATTTTGTACAAATCACTCGGAAAATGGAAAAGGGATAAATCTAAATGTTTTATTGTTTCCTAATTCGACAGGGGTGTATGTACCCTCATTAACACCCACAGGAGAATTTATGCTTCGTTTCGAGCACACATAGCACTCAACAGTGAGGTGACCCATTAGACATTTGAATTTAACTAGCAAGGATAGAAAAAGGACAGGACCGATAGTCATTCACATTATTTCCGTCGAGCTTTTTTCTAATCTAATTATGGAAGAAAAATGATCGATAACACAGTTTTTATTGCCTGACCGACCAATCCTAATATGAATATTCCGATGAGGGATGATTTTCATTTATATTTCCATGCCATTGAATTGACGTTAGAATCGAACTCTTTCTATTGCTAAGGGTACTTAGTAACAGGTCCTAAAACGTGATGAACCTCTAATAGTAATATCAACGTAGCGTAGACCATCTGCTGCTATGCTGGAAATTACAGTAACCCATTCCATTGAATTTTATTACAGTGACCTGTGAGCTTTTTTAAGCATGAGGCTTATCTTATAATTTTTTTGCGAGCCAGAGGTTCGCCGAGATTTCAAGTAAAACACAATTCGTTTAAAAATCAAAAGAAATAATAACGTTTTATTTGCATTCAATATAACCGCACCGATAAAACAACTCTGCCCGATTTTTATACCCGACTCTTACACTCTACAGTAATGTAATCTGAAATCTTTCCAACTAATCCTATCTCGCAGTTCTCGCTGGCTGAAACCTAATTTTGCTACGGAGTGGTTTTTCTACAACCTTGCACATCTGCTTAGTGTAGTATAGTGGATTAGCTAATACTCCCACGACAATAGAGCAATGAGCAATTTGCTTGCACGGGTAGTAGAACACATTTTTTGCAGCAGCGGAGAAGTTTTTAGCAAACTTGGAAGCGATATATGATAAGATAAGATAAGATAAGTGTAGGATAAGATTTAAGAAACTCTGTAGTTTGCTTAGGAGATAATAGGAAATTAGACAAAGGCAAAATTTTTGATCGGGTGGTGGGGACTTTTGATTACAACATCTTCCAAACCAATTATACCAGAAAGGTTAAATTTTGTTGTGTGTTTTGGAGTGGGAGGTGGAGTTGATAGTGGGGCGATACCAATTTATTTAAAAAAAATTGTTTTTATAGTACATATATCTCAAGAACCTTACCAGATATGATTATAGAAATTTTACAGGAGTTAGGTCCAGTAGACTTCCAGCAAGAAAAAATGTTGGTACTGGTACTGGGATGGAGTGGACGGAAAACAATTCCATTTTTTTTCTCAAAAACCACAAACAATAGAAGGCTAAAATTTGACGCTCCAATATAAAAAGTTTAATAGGAGTAGCATGGTATGGGGTGAGTGGTTGCTTTTATACTCTTGATGAAATCATTTAAATTTAATCCAGCCCGAAAAGTTTGTTACGCATAGAACCGAGCCTCGGAGGAAAAAAAGTTTTATAATATTTTGTGTTCAGTTGATACCAAAAACCCCAAATCCGTTTGCTGTTCATCCGTCCGTCTGTCCGTTTGTCCGTCCGTCTGTCCATCTGTCCGTCCGTCCATCTGTCTGTCCGTCCATTTCCACGACAACTGAAGATAGCATTAACCTAGGAAGTGGAAATTTGGTCACCTCCTGTAAAATAGAAAAAGTAAGGCTAAGTTCGTTAATGGGCGATATCCTTTTACTCCTTCGAGTACCTCCCATACAAAAGTCCTTAAAACACGTGTTTACAATTATTGCTTGAATACTCTAAGTTAAGAACTTGAAGTCTTGCATAGTTAAAGTTTACAATATTTGAAGCGAAAGTTTCGAATATGAAGCAAATCGAATGAGTCCTTCGTGTAGCAGCCTACAAAAGTTCTTTAAAAATTTATGAAAGTTACAGAATGCACTATAACTTTAGTACGAGTTAAAGCAGGGATTCAAACTTTTACAGGAATTATTATATTTTTGTAACAAAAAAAAAACTGAGTTATTTAATTAGCGCCATCCGTCGACTCCTTCGGATAGCGATCATACAAATGTAAATGTAAAAAAAACGTAAAGTGTTCAACAATATTGAACGATAACTTTAGAGTGTTACCACTTTGAAATTTTGTACAAGTTAATTTTATAATAGTCACAGCTGAAAGTATTAATATGATAAATACCGCATAAGTCCTCCATGTAGTTGCCATACAAAAATTCTGTAAAGGTGTCCTTATTTAATTTATTCAACTCACTATAACTCAAGAGATCGGTTAACCATCCATCGAGTAGCCTGTATACTAATGTATAATAGTTTCTACCTGTAAATAAAGTGTCATGCAAGAATTGTATGTGCACTCCTCATTCTTTTGATATATTCCTAACTAAAATATAATTTGGAACTCTGTATTTCATCTAGAGTATCATACGATTGGCTTGAAGCCTATTGTGACAAGAGATGGCAACGATTAATCAATTGATTCATATAATCGATTATTATCTTTCGATTGTTCGATTAATCACTTGATGCTCTTGGTTCGATTAATCATTTGATTTATCGATTAATTTGTTTTGATTGTTGCCAATTTGGTAAGCAGAAACATGTAGGTACCTTGTTTTGCGCATACACTAAATCTTGTGTGTGAAAAATCTTTGAAAATTCCCGAGGTGAAGGAGATCATCGGCAAATGCAGAAATATTGTTATTGGGATGAAATGTCACGCTAGTGCTAATGACGAGCTTAGTAAAATGCAATCGAACGTAGGAGTACCGGAGGGAAAAAATAATGAAGCTTCTCTTGGACGTGAAGACTAGATGGAATTCATGTTTTTATATGTTGGAGCGTTTGATAAAACTGATACCATATGGAAATTAGATCATGCTGAACCATGTAGATGTGCCTTCCATGATAACTCCAAGAGAAAAGGAAGAAACAACGGAAATACTTTCCATTTTGCGACCATTGGAAGCCATGGCGAATCAAATCAGTGGTGAGATGGTGAGTATGGTACGTTGAGCCAGATAATAATAATAATTAATGGCGCAACCGCCCAAATGGAGCCTAGGCTTTAAAGTAATGCTAGAGTTACTTCATTACTAGGCCAACGGGACACTAGGAGGTAAAGTGGTCAGCCAGACGCTCATCCGTGATTATTACCTCGAGTCCCCGTTGAGCCAGATAATTCCGGTTATTTGCTACGGGCGCTAGCAGTTGGGAAAAATAATTTATCACTACGCAATTGCTAGGAAATTCCAAGATAAAGCTATATCGGAGTTTGAACGATGATTCGGTCAGGCAGAGAAAATATTTTTACTCCCAGCATCTATAATACTTTATTAAACGGATCCAAGGTTCAAGAAAATTTATTTTAATACATACATAAAAAAAGGAGGAAGACCAGCGATTCAACATCAAACCTGCCTGAAGATGAACTATCATTGTACGTAAATGCTCCAGTAATAGGCCTACAAAAAAATCCATTTGATGTCTAGGAAGAACTGAAATCAGTTTACCCGAAACTCTAAAACGTGACAAGGAAATACTCCCCTTTACTTGGAACATCTCTTCTTCCAAAAGATTGTCTAAGATGTTATTTTTGAGGTCATGGCTAAAGAGTACTAACAAGAAGATATGAATCTCCACTTTTCTGTGCAATTACCATATAATTTAATTGAATTACTATTATATTTCTGTGAAATCAATCCTATTTATTATTAGCTTTATTACCGTTTTCAAAAATATATTTTATACATATTTATGGATCAAAATTTGGTTTTCTTCAATTTCTTACGTATTAAGCTTGTAGCACACTATACCGTCACGGCACGTCACAGCACTTACGGCGACGTACGGCGCTAGATGATGCCACCGCACATTATACTGACGGCCACCGGCACGATACCTCTAGTGACGTACCGGCCACTCTGTCAGTACATCTTCAAATTAAAGCTAAAATTAAAAAATGGAGCCCCCCATATATTTTCTTTTCTGTTTGTGTTGCGATAATTGTTGTCACTCCCATCATATAATTCTGGGTAATTTTTTACCAATGAAATTAAATTTTCCTCATCCATTGCACTTCACTGTACAGCATTCAACGACAAACGAACAAATGTTTTTTGTATACCGAAATATGGAACCTCGCACACTAGTCCAACACGATACAGCACGGCACAATGGGAGATTTGCCGGATAGGATTGTTGCGCGAAGACCCCGACCGACAATTGCTGTATAGCGCCATGTCGTGACGTGCTGTGCTGGATAAGTGTGCGGACTTCAATAACGTACAAGTGCATGCATTTGATTCTCTCTGAATTTTGTCGGCCCGTGCTGTGACGTGACGTGGCGGTATAGTGTGCTACAAGCTTTACATGGTACCTTCATAATGAAACATAATGTGGTAATACATACAGTAGACTCGCAGTTATATGAACTAATTAAGGTTTGGTGTGTTCATATTAACGGGGGTTTCATATAAGCGGGATTAAAAAAAAATGCAATTTCATAGTTCATAATGCTTTCATATGTATTCAATTCACTTAGTATTAAAGAAAATTAACAATATTCTTGAACTTCTTCTTGACTTTTCATTGGAAATATGTAATTGGAAATTTTTGTCTGAATTTGATTTGCGCTCAACGCTCTTAGAACTTCCTTTTCCCTCAGTTTTCGTAGAACAACAACGTCATTAAACTTATCTGAATTATCTGCAGCCCATTCTATTGCTTTGTTCATAGCTTGTATTGTCTCTACTGCGGATATTTTCTGTCGTTGATTGTCTTCTGTATCATCGATGTTACTGCTTTCATCTCCTTCACAGATTGGCTTAACTACAGAAGATATCGACAGGTGGAACAATGATATAGCTGATAGTGGTGAACAAGGAGATTACCTTGTTCACCACTATCAGCTATATCATTGTTCCACCTGTCGATATCTTCTGTAGTTAAGCCAATCTGTTAATATTAAATGATGCTACAATTTATAAGTCTCATATTGCAAAATTAAGTTAACATACTCCAGGACTGCAGAAACTATTGATCACTCGAGAAGTTTCTGAAATAGTCACTGTAATTTCTTGATTCCATTGAGCTTTAAGAATACTGAGCGGTATATCATCGTCTGAAAGGGTTTCATCCTCGGCTGTAGACAGTATGGGTTTCCAGCAATTGATTATTGTTGTTTTTTCCAATCGATTCCATGCACAATGTAAATTAACAACATCATCTTTTAAGGTGAGATTTTTTGGAGTTTGTGACGGATTCGACGATTTTGCAATGACAGACGCTAATAAACTTGTTCTGTAGTACAGTTTAGTAATTCTTATGATGTTTTGATCCATAGGCTGAATAAGGCATGTAACATTTGGCGGCATGAATACCGCTGAAATAAGCCCATCGGATGATTTCAGCATGTGTGCTGGAGGATGTGAGGGCGCATTATCTAGGATAAGAAGCGCTTTTGGTACCATGTTATTTAATCGCGAAAATTCACGCACCTACATAAAGAAAAATGATTTCTAAAAATCAGTAGCAATAACAGTTTCTTACCTGCTCTACAAATGACTTATGGAACCATTCAAGAAAAATCTGCGAGGTCATCCAAGCTTTACAAGAACTTTCGTATTCCAGAGGGCAGACAAAATTTTTGAATGCTCGTGGTTTTTTCGCTTTTCCGATAACGAGCATTTTAATTTTATGACTACCACTTGCGTTAGTACAAGCCAAAAATGTCACTCTTTGCTTCTCTGATTTTCGTCGAGGAGCCACTTTTTCTAATGATGACACGTACGTTTTCTCCGGCAGCAACTTCCAAAACAGACCGCTTTCGTCGGCATTGTATATTTGATCAGTCGATAGATCAAGTTCTTCGACTAGTTTTTTTAATTCAATTTTGAAGGGCTGCACGAGTTCCGGATGAGCTGAGTTTTTCTCCGCAAATTTTTAAAAATCTAACACCAAATCGACTTTTAAATCGCTGGAGCCATCCGTCACTTGCGTTAAAACCAGAATCTTTTTCTTTAAATTCCGCGTGCAGCTTCTTGGCTTTTTCTTTTATGAGTTCTCCATTCACTGGCAGGTTTTTGTCACGTTGACTTACTTTCTGGGTAGTTCCGATCGTCTAAGGACCTTTCTTTTTCCCGGGCCAACGAAAGTGGAGTTTACAGCTTTTAAAATACCGGAGCTATTTCCTCTTATGTTGCAGATTGTTGATTTTGCAACTTTGTATTTTTTAGCTAAACTTGTAACACACGTACCTTTTTTTAACTGCTCAATAATCTGCATCTTCTCATTAAGACTTAAACAATTTCGCACTTTACGAGGCATGATTGCATGAAAAATGACTGAATATTACAAGAAACTAAACTACACTGCACAAAATGTATCTCTAAAATACTGTGGAATGAGCTCTGGCATTCATTCAACGGAATCTAACGGTATTTAAATAACGGAATATGTACTTATATAAACCAGTAAATAAAGCAAGGAACACAAGGAAAGAAATACATATCGAGTTGTTCATATGAACGGGCGTATTTCTAGGAGGTTGTTCAGATGACAGAGAAGTTAATGTAAAATATTTGGTGTTCATATAATCCGGAGGTTCATATAATGCGGTGTTAATATAACCGCGAGTCTACTGTATATTGTTAGCTATAAAGGCGAAATTAACCGATTGATCGATTATTTTCTACAGATTTAATCGTAAATCGATTATCACAGTTTATTTTAATTGCCATCTCTAATTGTGACTGCGTTATGATTTATATATCTGAAACGGCTTATGTATGAAAGTTGGAGCTTTGTACGTATACATATGTACGTGTGCTACTAGAGTCATTAAAGGAAAATAATAGTTTTTTATTACCATATAGAAGTTGTGTAAAAAATGTGCGTAAAAAGTGATTTTTCCACATTTTCAGACTGTTGGTATTTTTTTTTATTCGCAACCGCTTGGCCTTTGTCAAGTGTGGCCTAGTTGGTAGGGCATTCGGGGATATAAAGTCATTTTACCAATTTTATTGGCGTATTAATGAAAATGTCAATATCATTAAATTTTTTACACTTTTACTAGTTTAAACTCTTCGAAAGCGTACTTCAGTTTAATTTTGTAACGGGAATTAAATGTTACTCTACTGTAACGACTAAACACAAGTACCATCAACTATCTACCAGCTGTAGGTGGACGAATAAATTTGTTCATTACTAATTTGTATGTTTATTTTTACTACTTATAGAAGGAATCGATAGAAATAAGTTAGTCAGGGATCGAATGTACGGTCACTCGGTAAAAACATTTGATTATTATCAGGTGTTAGATTCTCTGAACCCCTCACTTGTACTGTATGGCGCACATTTTTGATTACCTTCAACTTGTTCAGTGTTTCATATTACAGGTGTATCTAGTTTTTTGGGGGAGAAAAGCGACTGATTTCAGATACCCGTATACCGACGACATTATTAAAGAGTTTCCTTTTTGATTCTAACGACTACCAAGCCAGGTATTTAGCAGGTCATTATCTTAGTCTGGTGCGTCATCCTTTTAACAGCGTACTTTTGTTTATTCAAAAGCTGGCAACTAAACCGTAGCGAAAGGTTTTAATTGTACATGCGAATGAAATAAACTGGGGCTCTGGCTGTTGGCAATTATTCATATTTGAAGGTTGAAAGTATTGAGAAGATCGAATATGATATGTGGGAAATGTTTGTTTGAAATGTACATATTTCTCTTAAAAGTTGAATTCTGGTGAATACGGCGTGAAAGTTCAACTTGGAAAGTGTGTT
This sequence comes from Beris chalybata, assembly GCA_949128065.1. Classification (NCBI taxonomy): domain Eukaryota; kingdom Metazoa; phylum Arthropoda; class Insecta; order Diptera; family Stratiomyidae; genus Beris; species Beris chalybata. Next base: position 93,294,514 of record OX421897.1, read on the forward strand.
GATATCTTGAACCGAAATCTTACTAAATCTTGCTGTGGATATTTTTCTCAAGTGTGCCTAACTCGGTTTTTTATAAATAAGCATAGAAACTCACTGGAGTCGTTATGTTAAATTTAACGGTGGCAAAAAAAACAATTCTTACGCCGCGCTTCCACTATCGCCTTCATGTGCATTGGATTATGCGAACTAACGGCACATTCTTGTTAGTTTCCAACTCAAGTCGAGAATTGCTTAGATTTGAGTCGATGGCTGTGTTTAAACATGGACGTACTACAAAGGGATGTGTCTTGAGCCCGAATGCACTGTTTCTACTATAGATATTCGCGTTCATGGCACATGTCCAATGCACATGAACTCATGAAGGCGATAATGGAATTGCGGCATTAAACTAAACTAAGCCAAACTCGGTGGCGCAATTGCTAAGCGTGAATTGAAGTCGGAATAATAAGAACGTCCATCTTTGTTGCTGCGTAAAGTAACATCTTCACAATCGTAAAGCCGAGTTCCGCTATCGCGTGAACATGTGCGATCTTACGCCAATTCCCAAATGCGAATTTGGAAACAGCGAGTTCACGCTAGTTTGAAACTCAAGTCCAGAATCGCATCGGTGGCGGGTATTGGACGCGCATCAAAGGAATTCGCATTGAACACGATTGTAGTTTTTTCCCCCACAGTCGCCTACGTATTCCCTTGCAATGCGAATGTAAGCGAAACGCGAATGATAACAAGAGGATATGTATGTACATAATGTATGCTCCCTATAAACTCCGAAACTGCTCAATTCATTTGGATTAAGTTTTCAGTTGATGAACGCCTGGAACTTTTACCATATATTTACTTCCCACGCTTTTTATGTATTAGCCTGAAAGGTGATTATACAACTTTTTATACTCTAGATGAAATCATATAGAGTATTATTATAAGTTTGATCCAGCCGAAAAATATGTAACGCATAGAACCAAGCCTCGGACGAAAAAAAGTTATATATTATTTTTTGTTTATTTGTGGCCAAAAACCCCAAATCCGCTTGACGTCCGTCCGTCCGTCTGTCTGTCCGTTAGCACGATAACTCAAGAACGCCTTCGCCTTGGCTCTTGAAATTTTAAATCTGGGTGTTTGGTTGAATTTGTAAGGCTAAGTTCGTTAACGGGCAAAATCGTCTTACTCCTTCGGGTAGCTGCCATACAAAGTGTCATTAAGGCACGTGTTCAAGAATATTGGTCGATAACTTCAGAAGGGCTTCACCTAGGTCTTTGAAATTTACCATGTGTTATTTTTCCAAGAGTTGGAGCTAACTGTATGATTATGAAGAAAATCCTAATAGTCCTTCGAGGGGCTGCCATACAAATATCCTGTAAAAATGACTTCACTTCATTTACAAAACTCACTATAACTCAAGTAATCGTTTAGGTATGAATTCAGAATTTTGTACAAATTAGTTTTGAGTGAAAATAAAGTTCGAGTTTACTAGTCGAAATCCTTTTACTCCTTCCATACAAAAAATCCTTAAGACACGTGTTCAACAATATTTTTCGATAACTTTTGAAACTTTTCAAACTACAAATTGGAAATTTTGTACACATTAGTTTTCGATTGGTCTAAGGAAAAGGATGAATATGTAAGAAATCGAGTGAGTCCTTGCTCCGCCTTCCATATGAAAGTCCTTCAAAAAGGATATTTTTTTTCAGTTCAAGATATGAAATTAAACAATGAATATTGTCTTTTAGTTTTGAGAAGCAATTTAATGGGACTCCTTAATGAAGGACATGCACACACGTAATACTTCTTCATCGCCAAATTCAATATCCATCGGGGTTCTGTATCATCTAGAGTATTATACGATTGGCTTGTAGCCGATCGTGACTGCAGTATGTTTATACTCTAGATGAACATATAGAGTATTATAAGTTTAATCCAGCACGAAAAGTTTGTAACGCATAGAACCGAGCCTCGGACGAAAAAAAGTTATATAATATTATTTTGTGTTTATTTTTGGCCAAAACCCCCACGATAACTCAAGAACGCGTTGACCTAGGAAGTTGAAATGTCACAACTTGTAAAATGGAAAAAGTAAGGTTAAGTTCGTTAATGGGCGATATCCTTCCACTTCTTCGGGTACCTCCCATACAAGAGTCCTTAAAACACGTTTTCACAATTATTGCTCGAACGCTTCAAGTTAGGAACTTGAAATCTTGCACACTTAAGGTTGACAATGTTTGAATCGAAAGTTCCGAATATGATGCAAATCGTGTAGCAGCCTAGAAAAGTCCTTCAAAAATGTATGCATGTTACTGAATCCACTATAACTCCAGAACGAGTTAAAGCAGGAATTGCAAATTTTACAGGAATTAGTTTTATACCAAAACCAAGACGGAGTTCATTAATTAGCGCCATCCGTTTACTCCTTCGGGTAGCTGTCATACAAAAGTCCTTAATAAAAATGTTCACCAATATTGAACGATAACTTTAGAACGCTTTAAGTTACGACTTTGAAATTTTGTACACATTAATTTTATAATAGTCGCAGCTGAAACTATTAATATGAAAAATATCCCATAAGTCTTTCATGTAGTTGCCATACAAAAATTCTGTTAAATGTCCTAACTTACTTTATGGAACTCACTATAAATTAAAAAATCGAGTAGCCACTATACAATAATTTCTACCTGTAAGTAAAATGTCTTGTAATAATTGCTTGTGCTCTCCTCATTCTTTTGATATATTTCCAACTAAAATATAAATCGGAGTTCAGTATTTCATCTAGAGTATCATACGATTGGCTTGCAGCCGATCGTGACTGCGTTATGTTTTAAAATTGGTTTCTCAAAAACCGCCATAATATCTTGGGTCTTATGAGGTAGCAAATTAATTATTACTTCTAAGGGTCTTATAATTGTTTTATGTATTATAGTTAAGGTTTGGTTTTTTTGGATACGTCTTATTTGCCGTCATTATTCTTCATTTAATCTCAAAGGATTCGCTTCTATTGATCGTCTGTTACGTTCTAACTGGAACTTAAACTGACATATTTTCATACAAAACTTTGAGTTTAAGTTCTGGTTAGAACTTAACTGACGATCGTAGGAACGAGCCTAAGACTTTGTCTGATTGGAGGATTTTTACAGCTTGTGACGCTCTTTTTCATTTTTTTCCGGATAACATATTCGAGTGTCAAATTGAAAAATATTGGTGCAAGCCAGTGCCTTCTTTGAGGATATTATCAGGTTTAAAGCTGGAAGTCAGACCATTTCCACTGATTTGTAACAAGAAGTCGGTAATTTTTATTTTTGTAAGCTGAACCAGTTTCGGTGTGAATCCGAATTCCAAATAAACGCCTGTCGACACTGTTGCATGTCTATTTGAAGTCAACAAATATCTGGAGCACATCAATGTTAAGTTTCCAGAATTTTCTAGAATATGTGAATATTTGGTCCGTGATCGATCGTTCAGCTTTAAATCCGCCATGGTATTCACCAATTACTTTGTCTGTAAAGGTCTTAATTCTCTTTTCTGGAATCTTTTAAGACGTACACAACAAGGATATTCCTCGCGGCAGAGTTTATCAACTTTTTATAAATTGGACATAGGGTAAAGTACCCAGTGGCGAGCCCCCTGCCCAGTGACGAGCCCCCTTACAATACATTTATAAATAACTAGAAAAACGGTAACATCCGGATATATTAACCATTTTTAGATATTAGCTTTGTATGTTCTACATATTTAACACTTGTGCAATTTTGAAGGCAACGCACTCATATGAAGTTGTAAAGGCGTGATTAAAAAGTGTCTTCGAATGCTGTAATTTCTTATCAAATTTACTAAGAAAGTGCTGATTTCTTTTATTTTTGTGTTTTAAGTGCTATTATTTATGTTATTGAAAATAGGCTGTTAGTGTTAATCTTCTATTATATTATATAATTAATTGTATTTTTCCTTCATATTTTTCGTTTTTCTCCGAAAATCGAGGGGGCTCGGTACTGGGTAGTAAATATTTGAAGTTTCCAGTCACGAGCCCCATGGCTCGTTACTGGTTATATTGCATGATTGCACTGATCCCAGTCTCGAGCCTTCTCATAATTAATGACGTTTAGGACCTTAAGATTTATTTTAAATTTGGCAGATTTAAGGTAGAATATGGGTTCTATCAACAAGACAGCCAAATTCTGTAATATCCTTGAGGAACATTGCAAAACTCTTTGCACACAAAAATTTAAATTGTGAAAATTTTTCATTTCTAGATCTCAGAAACCGCTTATGCTAGGAGGCTGAAAGTTGAAGCTGACAACCTAACGAGTAATTGGGAGGCTATTTGGAAAGTAATTTTCTAGGTTGTCAGTCGCATAGTAACCTACACCTCATCTCAGCATTAAACACGTTTCGGACTTCGGACTACCCATAAAATAACAAGGTTACGCCCAGACGCCGATTTTTTAAACGGTGTTTCTTAATAAATAATTAATAATAATTAGTGAATAATTTACAGCAAATGTAACGTCATCTAAGGCACTGTACACATTATATACGACCGAACGAATTTTCCGATACGATTTTTCGTTTTTCGACCTATTGTGAAATTTTTAGTTATTGAAAAATTATTATAGGTAATCGTAAATTATAGCATTTTCAAGAATAGCATGAAAGAAACTCTCCAGGAAATTGTAGTTTTAATTGACAATAAATGACTAAAAATATTCGTACCCACAGACGGACTTTTTTTAAGAATATTAATCAAAATCCAAATGCCTAGAAATTTTCTCTTATGATATTCTTAAAAATATTATAATTAACGATTTTAACCAATTTTCTAATTGCTGAAGACTTGACAATAAGCAGAAAAACGAAAAATCGGAAAATTCGTTCGGTCGTGTGCAATGTGTACAGCGCGTTATTCAAGCGAATAAGGGGGCTCGAGACTGGCAAAACCAGGGGGCTCGTTACTGGTATAGGGGGGCTCGTCACTGGGCTAGACACTTGCAAATAATCTTTTGGGTTGATTTTACGCTTTATTTTAAAACTTAAAGATATTGGAGCGATTTTAATGCTATATTATACATCTAAAGAGTAGAAAGATGTTAAAAATAAACATATCAGACATTTAATTTGCGCATATAATATGTTATTATTTTTTAAAGTGAAACTTTTTCTTAAGGGGGGCTCGCCACTGGGTACTTTACCCTAGTAAGTTAGGTAGACAACAATAGTAAAGTTTAAGCAAGTTCAGACCATAATAGGACGAAGGTTGAGAGTATATGTAGTTTACAGGCGCGTAGTGTGGATATTTAGATCGTCTGATTATGGTTTAATATAAACTATGAAGTAGTCTAATTCTATATGTAATTCAAGTATAGTTGTAATGAGACTAAAATTAAATCTATTTAAATAAAAATGATTAAAATGCAATTCAAGAAAGTATGGATATGTATGGTTCGTTATACAATACAAAAGGTGTTAGTAAGGGTGGAGGTTTCGGGGGTTGTGTAGAGGGGAAGGACGGTGGGTAGGCGCGGGGGATTTAGATTTTGTCCAGGAGGTGTAGGTGCTTGAGGAGTTGAAGTAGAGGTTTTGGGTCGGCAGTGGAGAGAAGGTCGCTTATTGGAGGGATGGAATATTTGAAAAACCGCTTAGTTATGATACATTCTGCCAGGATGTGCGTGACTGTCAAGGGCCTCTGGCATGTGAGGCATCCTGGCTGGGGAGTTTTTATCATGTGATGCTGGTGAGTAATTCTAGTGTGTCCTATCCGGATCCTGGTTAGGGCAACCGCATCTCTCCTCTCCTGGTCTTGGTGGTAGGGGGGAGGTTTTGTACTCTTCCAGTGATTGGTTAGGAAGGTAGTGTTGTTTGCCCAGTCTCTTTCTCGTTGTCTTATTATGGCTATTCTAGCCGTGCGACGCGGGAAACTTATGAACGCAGGAACGATCTCTTCTTCATAAGGTGGAATTGGCTGGCCTGCCAGCCGATCCGCCATCTCATTGCCAGGTATCCCGACGTGGCCTGGTACCCAAAATAACCTTGTTTTTGTCGGGTTGGCAGCGATGAGCTCTTTTATTATCTTGATTATCAGCTCTGTGGGGCTGGGACTCTCCACGGCACTGACCGCCGATCAATGGAAACAATTTTACACATAAGACTCCATTTTCATTTCATTTTATCTGTCAAACTTAGTCTAGCAATGCAATGGAAACAGTTCTTAATCTAGTTCTCTTCATCGCGTGATTTAGGGGTAGTGGAAACATGGCATAACGTTAGAATGTAAAAAGACACAGATTTTCTAAAATTATGACTCTCCGCTAAAATTGTGACTTGTGACTGTACACAGAATAGACCTGATAGATTTATAATTTTGATAATTTCAGATATGGAGCAGTACACCTTCATTTGGTTGTTTGTCATTTTGTTGGTGTTATGGGCAATATCGAAAAAATGTTCATATTTCTTAAAGATGGTTATTTTTTTCGCTGGCAACGCTGTCATCTCGACTATAGTATTACCGTTTTTATTTTTACGCCCTAAGGACTACAGAAATGCAATGTAAGTTTCGTGATATTTTCTCCTCTCCTCAATCATTCAGTTTTCGAATTTATAAATCCTTTGAATACATTTGATACTATTTTTAGGTTACCAGCCTTTATGTGTCGATTGGTGGGGCGACTGATTGGAGTAAAAATGGAATTGAGAGGATTGGAAAATATTAACAAGAATCATGGAGCAGTTATTATTATAAATCATCAAAGTGCGCTTGATTTATTGTGTAAGTTAATGTTTCAGTTCGAGTTTTAGAGAATTCTTTTAAAATGTGGTCCTTTTGTGCGTTAGGTCTGGCATATCTTTGGCCCGTAATTGATCGAGCCACTGTAGTTGCCAAAATAGCAATCTTGTATATGCCATTTTTCGGATTAGCATCCTATCTCTGTGGTGCACTCTTCATCAATCGCAAGGATCGCACCAATTCCGTCCAAGCTCTCGGCAAAGAAGCGAAAGCGATCAGTGAACAAAACGCCAAGCTTCTTATATTCCCGGAAGGATCAAGGAACGATAAACCCGAGTTGTTGCCTTTTAAGAGAGGACCGTTCCACTTAGCTTTGGATTCTAAGTGTGCAATACAACCAGTCGTTATATCGAACTATTATTTTATCGACTGGAAAAAGAAAAGTTTTGGACGCGGAAATATAATTGTAAATATTTTACCGGAGATTTCCACTAGTGATTATAGTAAGGATCGTCTTGAAGATCTGATGCACGAGTGCTACAGTGTTATGCAAAAAGAATACAGTAGATTAAGTAGAAACTCTTTTGAGTCAAGAATGAAGACCGAAAAAGGTGGATAGAATATAGTTTAGTTAATTAAATACGTTACAAACTTTTATAAGATATTTTGGGGAACGCACCGAAAGAGTGAGAAATAAAAACTTCAGGGATTCATTTTTAAATAACTGTTTTCAATCCAATTTTTACTTGAAATTTCCAGGGAAAGTACTCATTTCAAGCACTTTTACACCAATTCACAGAAATTATTAAATTACTCATGTGCTTTTCTACTCAACCATACAATTTACATGAAAACACAAAATTATGCAACAGTTCGCGCGCCAAACGTAACAGCAGGATAACCAGAATTAATCACGGGTTCGATTCTTACCTCCAGCCAAGTGTTTTATTAAAAGGAAGTAAGTAAGAATTATAAGAAATAATATTCGAAGTAGAAATAAGTGTATCTTAAAGATTGCTAATTTTACACATTTTTACAGTGTGGATTCAAGAGAATATCCAGTTGATTTACTGCTTTCCAAGCTTAAATTTACTGAATGCAAATTTAAAAAAAATTGAAAACTGTTGACCGAAAATTGAAAATTACATTCAAATTGACTATTACATCCCAATGTAAATTTACTTGAAAAGGTGAAGCACATTTGCCTACTAAGATGTACATCCTTATTTTGGAACCCAGCGGCGGGACAGTGAACTGCGATTCACTCAATTTTAAACTATCGACAACGCGTAAGCTATTCACTTTCTCAAAAATTTTACAGATGAAATCCGCAATGAAATAGTCGCGTTTTTTTAAACTTTTTTCAGAAAGTAATTGGCAAAAAAGAGGAGAAAAACAGAAATTTGAGATGGTCCATCTCTTATATTTGTAGTATTAGATTTTTGGAAATTTTTCTGCTTTCAAATATGGTTTCAAATCGTAGCTTGACATGATTTTAGTGCGGATCAGCAACCAAATTTCGTAGTGGCCTACAGGGGTGGGGGGTGAAAAACTTTAGATTACGATGTCTCACGAACCGATTGCTCTAGAATAATGAAGTTCGGTTTGAGTAGAAAGGTCGACAAAGAAAGATTGCTCAACGTAAAATTTTTTAAGGAGGTGGTGGAACATGAAACTGGGGGGGATAAGAAATTTTCAAAAAAATCACATTTCATATCTCAAGAACAGTATAAGATAGATGCACAAATTTTTTACCAGACGTAGGCCCAATAGAACCCTAGCAGAGAAAAAACATTGGAGGATATTGTTGTAGAGAGTGTGGGTGGGGGAGGGTGGGGGAGGGTGCAGAGGAAAAAGTTCCGATGTTTATATCTTAAGAACCCATAACGATAAAAAGCTGAAACTTGGTGTTTAGATAGAGCTACAGTAGTGGCATGTTGGAAAAATATAATTTTTTTTAGGGGTTGTATGGTACGGGGGTGGGGGGTTTTTCTTAACTATGGAACGGCTTATGCTAGAAAGTTGAAAGTCATTGTTTATATGTAAGTCAACTAGAAAAGTAATTTGAATTAAAAAAAAATTCGAGTATCCGTTGGCGTTCGGAAGTGGGGGCAAAAAAAAATGTTCAGTCAAAAAAGAGTGCATATATTTTCACGATTTTCGTCATATCTACTAGGTCTTCCAAAATATTGAATTCACTTTTATTCTACGGATTCTCCATATGAATACCTAGAATGTGTTTTCAAGATTTTTTGAAAATTGACCCCTAATGGGGTGTAAAGTGATTGTACACTTTTTCATAAATTCTTCCATATCTCTCAGGTCTGATCAGATATCGAATATCATTTCACTTCCACGGGCTGGTTTAATAATCACCTATATTTAAGTTTTTTCTTTTTTCAACCCCTAGACCGCATCCCGGAGTATGACCCAATCATGGTATTCATATATTACGTCCTACTCTAACCGCTTCCCAACTTTTTGTTAGTTTTTCAGTCACATAGTAACCTAAACCGCATCTTAGAATTGAACGCGTTCCGAACTTCTGCCGGAAAAATAATAAAGTTGCGCCCAGACCATTGGCAGATTTTCTTGTAATGTCATGGACTCTACAAGACCAATTTCTTATTGTGTAAAAGTTAACACCATCCTCTTTGCACCATAACCCGTAAGTCACAACGGCAACGCAAGCCGGCGCAGCCTAGGTGTCAAAAAGTTGAGTACAGTGTATTTCCATTGTGGTAGTCACAATGAACATACTCTAAAACATCATAACGCAATCATCAAGAAATGTTCGCCAACTTTGAACTTTTTCGTTGCCCGTAGTTAACCTCAAAATCGAGAAGTGATTTTTTTTATCTTTACAACATCGAATGGTTACTTGATCTGACCGGAGTGAATTAAAATTAGTTTAAAAAGCTTTTTGAGTTGTTCGCTGCGTCGTATGCACGAATACGAACGCTTTTTGGAAAATTTGAAATTTATTTAAAACTCAAACTAACGCAGAGAGTGAATAGTTATGTGACTTGAAGCTTTACTGAGTACGTAAGGCTGCGCCGTGCTGCCTGATTCTACTTTGTATGTGACTCAAGCATAATACCCCTTTTCAAAGTCTTATTTTTAAAACGTGCCGCTACTATAGCTTTACCTAAATACTAAGTTACTACACATCATTAATGGTTCTCGAGATATAAAAGGTCGAACTTTCCATTCTTCATTTTCCTCTATCCCCAACCACACAACTTTTTTGAAAACTTTGAATTACAATATCTTCCGACTCAATTCTGCTAGTTTCTGTATATAGAACTGCCAGTGGAGGGAGGGGGTTGCGCAAGAAAGTTGAAACTTAGTGCTATATATGTAGACGTGCTACTAGAATAATTAAAACTAAAAAAATCAGCCAAAAGTTTGGGTACAACTCTATTATTTTATGGGTTGAAGTCCGAAACGTATTTAATGCTGGATGCAATGTGGGTGACTATAGAACTAATAACGTAAGGAATAATCAGGAGGCTGAACGTTATGTTTTAGGCTGTCAGTTGCTTACTAACCTTTACCGCATCTCAGCATTAAATACGTTTCGAACTTCAACCCATAAAATAATAAAGTTGCGCTGGACTGTTGGCCGATTTTGTTCAAATATATTTAAATATTTATATGGTTTTCACACCAAACTGGTATAATTTTACCGAACTGATATAATTTTACTGTAGCCTTTAAATTCAATTTTGGAATACTCCAGTACATTTTGATAGAAGTAGATCTGAGTGTTTATGGGTTCGATGAGACCAGGAGTATTAGTCTACTGTAAGCGAGTAACCATTTTACTCGAAGAAGTTTATTCTTAAGCTCTTCAATCGGGACATTGCTATTTGTCACTATAAACGACTCCATACTTAATTTACCAGTAAGTTCCACTCAAAAAGAGGACAACTAATAAGAACATTTTTGTGCTCTTCAGTATTACTGATTTGTTTTAATTCCCATTCCGAAGCATACAAGTAGTAGCAGCGGTAATGCTACTGCTTTCACCGTAATTTTCTTCAGCTAAACAATGAGATTCTTCCATAGTTGCAGTGACCATAATTTAGTTACTATAACTGTTGTATTTCCAATATTTATGGTTGTCCTTGCCATAGCTTAGAACTCACACAATTAAGTTTATATTTCGTGATTTTAAATTAATTAAGGTTGGCCTAACCATGCTTCTTATGATGTAAAAGTATTTTGTGATAGCAGCAACTATATTCCATGATCAGTAAAGTACAGAAATTTATTGAATATTTCTCACCACTATATGGTATTATAAGCCATTTAGCTTGTACCATATTGCACGATGATATTACAAACATATTATGGACATCGCTATTATTAAAATAATAATATGAAATCACAATTTCTTTCACAGTGAAAGGTATCTTTAGTGAGTTAGGTTCATTTATATCTGCGCTTACAAGCGATATGTATTCAAGTCAAGTTGAAATTCTAAAATTGAAGTGTTAGGTTATAATTAAGAAATATATACTGATGTATTGAAATTTCTTAATAATAATCAATGGCGCAACAGCCCAAATCGGGCCTAGGCCTTGAAGTAATGCTAGAGTTACTTCATTGCGAGACCAACGGAACACTAGGAGATGAAGTGGTCAGCTACACGCTCGTCCGTGATTATTACCCCGATTTTAACTCAGGTACTCATTTACAGCTGAGTGACTGCCGGACTACCTGCACCCAATCCCATTTTTGAAAATTATCTGTCGCCAAGCAGTTTCGAACCTGGTATCAGGTGCACCGAAGGCAAGTGCTCTAGCCACCCAGCCTACTTGAAATTTTTTATTATTTATATATTGAAAATATGTTTATATTCACCTCTAGCTGTACGGAAATGTGGACTTCATAAGCGATCTGCGAAGAGATTTTATACGGCATTTGACGGGACTTGTCATCCACACAGAGACAAGAAATAGGTAAGTAAGTTTGTAATAAGAAGTGAACCCTATTTTAAAGTGAGTGAGGATCCCCAGTACCATTTTTTATGATATGATAGTATCTTATTGTTCACCTCATTATGGTTATTTGTCATAAGTGTCATACATTATTGTTTGCCTCAACCTCAGCTCTGTTTGAATCAAACATGTTAATGTTTCTTAGGAACGTAATTATAGTTCTCACAACCATTTTCTGTAATTGTTACAATCCTTTACATGATTGACGTAATTAGAATATGTTTCTCATAACTAAACTAAATGTTCAACAGAACATAAGTTAAGTTGGTAGAACCAAAACTATGTTAGCGTTAACTATACAACACGTTATCATTTGTTTGCTTCAACAGTGCAATATTTCTCAGAAACATAACAATAGTTGTCACTATCAAATTACAAATATTTTCATGATTGATACAATCATAAATCATACATACTATACTATGTTTAAAGCAACAAGACATTAAAGTTAGTACAACAATAGCTTCAGTTATCATAACTATCTTACACCTCGTAACGTGGTTCACGCAACTATAGATTAAACCATAGTAGGGTTTTCCCAACCCAAAGTATTGTATCCAGAGTTATATGTTTTCTCTGAGTGTAGGTGGAATTTAAAACCATGAGCTCTGGTTTTGTAGACAAGTGCGTTTAACCACTGTTCCTAATTTTGTTTAATTTCAGTGTAGCATTTTTTTAAATTTAAAGCTTATCACCGATTGTTAAAAAAAAACAATATATAGGTGTAAAACGTATTAAATAAAAATTGGGTTCAGATTATTATTGTTATTATTATGTAGGGGCCACCGTTTTAATAAACCATTTTTAAAGTTTATATATAGGTATAATATCATTGTTCAATTTATTTATTAACGCATTCACATAAAAATTATGCAATCCACTCAAATATAAACAGATTGAATTGGTAAATTCAGAATCATCTGTTTTCAACAAATAGTGACTTTGACAAGCGCCGCTATATTATAGGTCACTAATACATATCCCATATATGCTAGAGACTCGTTTTCTAACAGTTCGTTATGTATACACTTTTTATTTTATAGAAAGGTGGTACTAAACCCAATATTTTTCATTATCCACTAGATGCAACTAGAGTAGTGTGGGGTTATTTTTATCGGTTATCTCTTTCTTGCAATATTGGTTGCCTTGTCGCTCAAACTGATTTTTCTCCAGTAGCTTTTCCTCGCATTTGGACACAACCTCAACACATACGTAAAATAATTTGCATATAGCTAGGTGTAATGAGAACCCATTAAATCCGAGATTGAAGAATAGCGCGCTTAGTCAGGAGGAAACCCAAGATCATAGGAGCTTTACCGAATTTTTTTCGCGTTAAATAAATAATTTACTTTGACCATATTATGCACGAAAATATAAATCACATAACTATTCGCTGTCTTCGCCAGTTTAAGTTTTAAATAAATTTTAAATTTTGCAAAAAGCGTTCGTATTCGTGCATACGAAGCAGAAAATAAATAAAAAAGATTTTTAAGTTGATATTAATTCAGTCCGGTCATATCACGTATTGTTCGATGTTTTAAAATAAAAAAATCACTTGTCAATTTTGAAGTTAACTACGGGCTACGGAAAGTTCAGAGTCGACGAAGATTTCTGGATGGCTGCGTAAGGCTGCCTTCGTCTACGTTCATTCTGACCACCACAACGGAAATACACCGCACACAACTTTATGACAGCTTATCTGCCTCGGATTGCGTTTGACGTTGTGACTTCGGGGTTAAGTACTTAACAGAACACGGACTTTGGCTTCGATTTTGCCTACCTTGCGGTGGTCGCAGGCCATTTGCCAACTTTACCGAAGTCGCAGGCATCACCATAATAATCCTGTGTATTCTAAAAGACGGTCGAAGACGATATCCGTGTTCTGTTTGGGCCCTTAGAAATTATTTCAAATTCAACTCTGTCTACAAGCTGTAAGCCTACTGAACATAAAAAAAAAATTAAATTTGCCTTTTGTTTTAATAGATTTAAATGTCAGAAGCGTTTTGCCTTCTTTTTAATTTGGTGACACTTGAAACGCCTTAGATTAGTTCATTATTTAATTTTTTATACTTTATCTGACTTTTTCTGACCATTTGCATTTTTTACTTTACAAAAATTATTGTAAAGTTTCACGTTCAAAGTCTTCTCGCTATAAAAATATAAATAATACGAAATCGTTACATCATTGCATAAAAAAATTAAATTTCTCTCCATATATTTCAAAATTTTATCGAGTTATTGTGTGGCTTCTTACAGTCTATGAAGAAACGACCTTAAAAAATAATTAAAACGAATTCTTTATAACGAAAAAAAGAAACGCTACGGTCGAACTAGGATAGTCCGAAATAAATAAAGTTGCAATAATTAAGTCGTGCACGACTGGATGGAGGCGATGGAAGAGCACGAACATGATCCAAAGACATGTATGAGCCAACAAGCAATGCAAGCTCTGTTCGAAATGCGCGCGAACAATATGCTGTGCGATGCAACTCTGCGGCTTCAAGATGGAAGCTTCTTTCACGTACATCGAGCAATCATGTGTTCGTGTAGTAACTACTTTAGGTAAATATACCTAGTGCAATTGATATATTTTTTTTTAATTTATGCTCAATTATACTTTATTTTAAATGTCATAAGAATGTGGTTAAAAAGGATTTCAAAAGGATGAAACTTTAAAAAAAATCGTAGCTTGTTGTAAAAGTACATTTTGAAATCGAATAGAAATATGTAATATCCACTTTATATAGTCTGATATCCAGTTTAATATTATTTTTAATTGGATTCGTCGACTACACTGGTAGACTTTCATTTATTTTTTTTTTGTTTGAACGGGAACTGCGCAAAGAAGTGAATTTTGCTCATTAACAAATATCACTTAACATTTTATTCGAAAGTACTACGCGTTTTATTTTGACTTCCTGTTAAAGTGATTTTATAAAAGTATGTTCCAAAAGGTTACATTATTATTCATGGTTCTTGTACCGAGTCCGATTTTTTATAATATGGTATGTGTACATGATTTATTTTGAAACTTACCAGCTGATATTACGTACACTGTTTGACCATGTGGTCAAATTGCAGTAATAAGCAATGCGAAATAGTGAATTCCAATTATTCTCGCAATATCCGCTCGATCGAATTCGCTATTTCACGTTGATTATTACTGCAATTTGACACCTTGGTCAAACAGTGTAATAGTAAAGCTAGTATTACACTGTTTGAACAAGCGGTTAAATTTAAGTAGGGGAAGGTGGGGTATAGTGAGCCCCCTGGGGTTTGTACCAAGATTCTGTGAAATGGGTAATAGTTATAAAATCCTTTTCATGCAAAATCGATAGCTTAGGATGTTGGCTTAGTCATGTATTCGTGAAATGAAATTATTGATGCTGATAAAAGAGTTATCTACTTCTTTCTATGCATACTTCAAACTGGCCACTTTGCCCCACTACTGGGGTAAAGTGAGCCCTTCTAAGGGGTATAGTATAATTTTATCCAAAACTGGATCAAAAGAATATGATAATGGATCAATTAAGACAAACAATATGATTTTAATAAATTGAAATGAAATTAAGTGTTTTTTTTGATGAATATTTTCACAGTACATTTCGAATTGAAAATACAAGGTTTTCCGGTGAATACTGTTAAATTTATTTTGTGTGACGTTTCGGACTCGACTGAGTCCTTTATCAATTTGATAAAGGATTTATCAGTTTGATAAAGGACTCAGTCGAGTCCGAAACGTCACACAAAATAAATTTAACAGTATTCACCGGAAAACTTTGTAATTTCTTTTCGAAATTAAGTGTGTTGAGAGCGTGCTCTGCTTTGAGGATTTGCCCTGAGAACACCAAAATATTTACTGGCCTTCTTTAGGTCAATTTTTTTCAGCAACAGAAGCTATTGCATTTTTCATCGTAACTTGAACTTGAAATGTTGTTGCATTTGCATTTGTTGTATGTTCTATCCAGGGACGTCATTTGAGGGGAGGGGGGCAGGGGGATGGGCACTTTTCCCCCCTAAATTTGGTATTTTCATATATTATATATAACATATGGAGATTTATATATAAAAATACATACATTCATAGCATCTTGCCCCCCTGGAAAAGACTGAAATGACGGCCCTGGTTCTAGCCATGTAAAATGGTTATTTTTAATTATCAAATAAAATTATATTGGTATGGGGTAAAATTCGCCTGGGGCTCACTTTACCCTGAACACTAAATAGCAAACATCTGCTAAAATTTATATGCTCTTACTTTATTATTTTAATAATAAAGTATAGTAATCGATTTTTTTTTAAAAAAGCAAAAAAGTCCGTCTGAGGCTAAAACTTGGAATTTCTATAGAGCTTTGATAGTGGACCCATTTGCAAAAAATTTGATGATATAGGTGTAGGGGTGTGGGAGTGGAGAGGGAAATAATGCGTCCGAAACGCAAAAAAGTGGAGATCGACACTTTCTAAAATCCATATCTCCTAAACCATTAATGGCAAGTAATTAAAATTTTTTATTATTATTATTATTATTATTATTATTATAAAGCTTAATAAAAAAAGATTGTCCAAGGTAAAATTTTTGAAGGAGGTAGGGGAGCAAAGAAGTGGAGGGGATAAGAATTTTTCAAAAATAACACGTTTTATGGCTCAATAACAGTGTAAGATAGATGCTTCAAATTTTTACCAGAAGTAGGCCCAATAGAACCCTAGTAGAAAATTTTGGGGGTGTGGGTGTAGAGGGTGAGGGTGGGGAAGGGTGAGAAGGAAAAAGTTCGATGTTTATATCTTAAGAACCTATAATGATAGAAATCTGAAACTTGGTATTTAGATAGAGCTATAGTAGTGGCATGGTGAAAAAATAATTTTTTTTAGGGGTAGTATGGTACGGGGGTGGAGGTGTTTTTCCTAACTTTTGAACGGCTTATGCTAGTAAGTTGAAACTCGGTACGTATATATAAATCAACTAGAAAAGTAATTATGATAAAAAAAAGGGGGGCAAAAAAAATTATCAGTAAAAATAAAATGAATATATTTTCACGATTTTCATCACATTTACTAGGTTTTTCCAAAAATTGAATTCATTTTTATTCTACGGATTCTTCATATGAATAGCTAGAAAGTGTTTTCAAGATTTTTTGAAATTCGACCCCTAAGGGTATACTTTTTCATAAATTCCACCATATCTCTCAGGTCTGATCAGATATCGAATATTTTTTTTACTTACACGGGCTTGTTTAATAATCACCTATTTTTAAGTTTTTTCTTTTTCAACCTCTAGACCGCATCCCGGAATATGACCCAATGATATAATTTATATGTTACACTCTATTTTAACATTACACTCTACTTTAACACATTAGTAACATACACCGCATCCCCGAATTAAACACGTTCCGAACTTCTGCCGGAAAAATAATAAAGTTGCTCCCAGACTGTTGGCAGATTTTTAAATAATCCTTAAATCTTACTTTGCAAGTTTCACAATCCGTACCCCGATCTCAAGGATACTGTTCCAAACAATTCTCAGTCGCTAACAAGTTTTTTTAATCCAATTATTAAACACTGATATTTACATCAAATAGTGCCAAAATCGTTATATGAGAAATTTCAAGGAACTGTAATTAAAGTGGATTTCTTGTATAGTGCATTGTAGTCAATGCTTGAAGCTTTATCAAATAATTTTTTTGCAAAGAGATTGCGCTATTGCAAACTAGAAATTTTAAGGGGCACACTTTACCTTGCTGGCCCACTTTGTCCCACCTTCCCCTAATAGCAATGTGAAAAGCGTTTTTGACCGAGCGAATACTGTGAGATTAATTTCTATTGTATTGTACTTTTGTAAGATATCTACCCGAAGTAGTACGATTTTAACGGTTAATGAAATAACCTTATATTTCCGGCCAAACGTCCTGATTCAAAATTGTGCGCCTTTTGTGGGATTGAGTCACAGGGTCAGGACGGTTATATCAACATATTTTAATTTTAATGCAAAATCAGGAAGTATGTATACGAGAACGTGGAGGCTATATGAAATTATAATAGTATTGACACTAAAGCGTTATATACAACAAAACATCAATTCGTACTGAAAATACAGGTTTTCCGGGTTAAATACTGTTATAATTTATGTGTGTGACATTTCGGACTCGACTGAGTCCTTTAACTAAGTGTTAAAGGACTCAGTGTGCTTTGATCAAACTAAGTGATAAAGGACTCAGTCGAGTCCGAAACGTTACAAATTAATTATAACAGTATTTAACCCGGAAAACCTATATTTTCTGTTAAAATATACGGTGAAACCATTCACCAAAAAATCAACTCGTACATTGAACTAAACTCAAATTCAAATTCAAGTTTATTGGTATTATTCTTTTTGCATCAACACAGACTACTTAATTTAGAGAACAGATAATCAAATCTTAACAGCTATAATCCTGAATTGTAAGCATCGACTGATAATATTAAGAGTTTTGAGGTACTAATTTATCCAAGGAAAAATTTTTTTGCAAAAAACTTTGCGTGATTAAACTTACTTACTAACTAAAACTAATTATTAACCTAATTTAACCTATAATACAAATATTCCTTAAGGAAAAGAAAAGACAAGTGGTAATTACAAACGAAGTATTAATATCTATATTTTAACCGATATATGATAGATGAATGTGTATGGAAATGTGTACTGGTCTTTATTTTAGAATAGAGAGCGAATTAGCGGATTGTCACTCATTTGCGATCTGCGCGAAAAAGATAAAAATCTGTTGTCGGCTAGTTCCTGAACTGTACGTGCGTTGGCAATTTCGTGGAGCCTTTTAGTCGAGAAGTAGAGGGGTTTATTAAGGATCATTTTCAGGCATTTGTTTTGGGAGATCTGTAGTTTCTTTTTGCTCGAGTTAGAGCACTGACTCCAGATTGGAGAGCCGTATGATAATCTGGCCTGGAAGACTTGTTTGAAAATTAGCATTTTATTTTCAGTGGATAGCTGGGATTTTCTGTTAATAAGCGGGTAGAGTGCACAAATGGATTTCGAAACTTTGAAGCAGGTATTTTCAATATGGTTATTGAACGTGAGTTTTTTGTCCATTATCACCCCGAGGTAGGTGATAGTAGTGGACCAGGGAATATTTTGACCAATGAAATTAAGATCTCGGTTTGGTAAATTTGAGAGCTTTCTTTTCTTTGTGAAAAATATGGCATGGGTTTTGGTCGGGTTGATTTTTTTCCTCCAGCGGTGGTAGTATTGATAAAGTTGTTCCAAGTAATACCTTAGATACACTACTTGTATACAAATCATGATATCGTCAAAATTACCAGTGTACAAGGCCGTATCCAGGGGGGGGTCCGACAGGGTCCGGACCCCCCCCCCCCCCCCCGAAATTCTCAAAGATTTCAAAGTTCCTCACAAGAATCACGTTTTTTTTTGTTAATTGTATTGAGAAACACCCAATATATATGTAATAATTATATGAAGACTATAATGCATCATTCATTCTCCATGTACACTTACATGTCCTACAATTGCAATTGAAATCGGCCAAGTTCGATGGGAAGGTGGGTCAAGAGTGAATTAATTCTTCATTTGCTGTTTTTATTATTGTCAAAAAAGACAAAATTTTGGGATTAAACTGCTAAACTAAAACCATAAATTAAATAATAAATGCATAGTAATAAAAATACTGGTATGTAAATATGTATGTACTTATTTGTTGTGGAGTTTGCTTGTTGTAGGGATCCGTAGATAAAAAAGCGTGTTATGAACTTACATGGTTCTTTAATTTATTGTAACATGTACGCTTAGTGTGCGTATACTGGGTACTATTCAGAGTGTCCGGTACATGGAAATATTTTAAGGAGTAATTTCTTGTTGTATTTTGTGAAAAAACATGTTCTACAAAATGGGTCAGTTTTCAATATCCGCGGAGATAGGAATGGTAAAGAAGAGTCTTTCGGACATGTGCGCTCCTCATAAAAACTATTATATCTTGAAAACTAGTAATCACAATTTGACATGTTATAGCTACTTCAGAAAATCGAATTTAGTGTGTAAAAAAATGTTCGAAATGCTCGAAAGTAGAGCTTAAACATTCTTCAATGTCAATCCATATCTCCACAGTTAGTGTCATGAAATTGAAACTTAAAGACAGACTGTAGATATACTAGGAGACTAGAAATAAAGTATTGAGTGGGAAGAGCAGCATCCAGGGGTGGGTGGTGAAAAACTTTAAACTGCGATACCTCACAAACCAATTAGAAAAATAAAATATGCTATGTATACAAGTCATTAAATAGAGTTTGATAAAAGCAAAATTTTTAAAGGGGATTCTTTTTCTTTCAGAATTTTTGGATATTTAGTGGGTGTATGGAGGTTGCACATGTTTTCACAAATTCCTACATATTGCTTAAATTTAATGGGATATCGAATTCAAAACTATTGTGGCGATTAATGGAGCAATACAGGGCAATATCGTGCTAGTTGCGGCAATATTTCAGCAATGTAGCAAAGTTTTCACAGATTGCTGGTATTGTTCGCCCTATAGTTGCAGTATTTCTATTGAGTTGGAAAATTCCAAGCAATTGTACTTCAATTGTCAAATTTTGGTTTGAGTTTTGCATTTATTTATCAAGTATCGTTGTAAAGTTTTAGATTTTTTTGTCAAGTTTGCTTTCGTTTCGTTTATAGACTGAATTGCTCGTCTAACCCCTTATTGCTGAATTACTAGATATTGATCAATGACACTCATCACAATTCAAGAAAGAGTTGATGAAAAGTTTATCAACATCGCCTATTGCTGTTGTTGCTGTGTGTTGCTTCATATTTTCGTAACGTCAAAAATTGCTGCAAACCCCCAAGCGTTTGCATATTTTTTCAAAATTTTCTCATCCATTCGTTCTGATGATACATAAAATTTCACAAATTTTCGATTTTCTTACGTTTTCACAAAACAAAATTTTGATTTCGCTATTTTGTTTAATCTAGTTCTGTGTGAATTTAGCTACATAGACTACACTTAACAAAAAAGGGGTCATCTGATGACGGGATCATATTGTTTTCATCTTATTATAGGTCCTTTTATGGGAAATCTTTAACATATCTACTTTGACTTAAAAAAAAATTTAGATAGAAACAAAAAATTGGAATCAATTTTTTTCACTAATTCTTCGAGTACACCAATTTTCAAAAGTGTGACCTTTCATCGGCGATTGTTACGAAAAAAATTCAATGATAATTTTTATTGCGACAACCCTCTCGCCATATTTTATTATTCTAGGATAAAAATAATCAGAGACATGTATTTTCAAATAGGACTCGGACACAATTTTTGCGAGAACTTTAACATACTATAATTAGCAAAACAAATGAGATAGAACCAAAAATTGAATTTCAGTTATATTTCACTAGTTCTTAAAGAACAGAAATTTTCAAAGAATCGGAGATGGTATGGTTTCATTTTTATTATTATATTAAATAAGTAAGTAACATATTACCTAAGCCTCTCAAACGCGTAAGAGTTTGTATCACTTATAATAGCGCTTCCTATATATCTCCGATTTTAATTTAAAAAATCTAAGGGGGATAATCGATTTTGTCACGGACCCCCCCCGAAATTTTTTTCTGGCTACGGCCTTGCCAGTGTATCACCCAATAAAGCGCATATAGTACGTCAAAGAGCTGATATTAACGTAGTATCGAAAGTCTTTCCTGGTTTAAAAATTCGATAACTCGAGCTGATAAAGCCTACTTTTAACTGCCATCAGCACCATCTGTTACTGAAATCAACTGAAATTTGAATGAATGACAGTTGCGGTTTTTGATATTCTTCCAAAATTAAATTTTTTTGAGAGTTTTTTAACTTTTTTGTGTGGTGTAATGGTTCACTTTGTACATATCTTTATTAGCAATGAAAGTGCCTTTCGCTGGAACATGATAGGCACGAATATCTAGCAGTCGAAGCTACGATTGATAGACACTTGAAATTTTGTCTTTGCTAAATGTCAAAGTATAACATGTATGGGCTGTGTATCATGGGTACCTTGTATCGCATATTATGATTTTAATAACATTATTTGTATACAAGCAGTGTATCTAGGGTATAAGCCTCGATCCATGAAGTGATGTTGACTGGATCTTTATCTCTAACGTGAAGACATGTATCGTCTGCGAAGATTGCTAGTTTGCACTGTGGATGGGTAGGAATGTCAGCCGTATAAATATTGTAAAGTATTGGGCTTAGGCAGGAGCCCTGGGGAACTCCAGCAGGTATGCGTTGGTCATTAGAGAGGCTAGAGTTTACTCTGACAGCAAAGGTTCTATCTGATAGGAATGACTGAATTACCTTAACTAAATATATAGGAAAAGAAGCATTCATTAATTTGAATAAAAGACCTTCGTGCCAGACGCTATCGAAAGCCTTTTCAATGTCAAGCGTCACCATGCCTACCGATTCTTTTTCTCGAAAAGATTGTTTTATATAATTAGTAACTCTAAAAAGTTGGTGATCAGTGGAATGCCCGCGTCTGAAACCAAATTGAAAGTAAGGTAGTATTGTGGAGCTTTCCAGCAAGTCTTCAACGCGGAGGGCGATCACCCGCTCAAACACCTTACTAAGAGCTGGAAGCAAACTTATTGGTCTGACATTTTTGGGATCGGAGTTGTCTTTCCCGGGCTTTCCAATCGGTACAACAACAGCATGCTTCCAGGATGAAGGGAAATAGCTAATTTTGAGGCAGGCATTGAAGATAAAGTTTAAGATGATAAAACAAGTTCTCGGAAGTTTTTTAAGAAGGATATTTGCAAGTTTATCCTTTTCGGGTGCCTTGTTGTTCTTGAGTCCTTTTAGAATATTAAGAATTTCACGCGATTTGCATAGTGCACTGTGAGGCAGGTCGACGATTAGCACATTGAACATTGATACATTGAACTACTAATAACTTAAAATTGCGCTACTGTTAAAGAAACCGACTAATTTATATTCTTGAGGATAAATAAAAAAAATTAAAGGGTGGCTCCCCGTTTTCTAGACTGTTTTCCAAATTTTATTCCGAAACTAATTTATTTAAAAACATACTGCAGTCATGATCCAATCGTATGATAATCTAGTCTAGATGAATACCGAATTCCGATTTATATTGTAGTTTATTAGGACTGTCATTAAATTGCTACTCAAAACTAAAAGACAATACATATTCAGTGTTTAATTTCATATCCTCAGGTGAGTAAGTCATCGAAAAATAATTTCCTTTTTAAAGGACTTTCACATGAGAGGTGCAAAGAGAACTTACTAGGTTTCTTACACATTCATCCTTTTCCTTGGAACCAAAACTTAATGTGTACAAAATTTCAAATTCTTATAGCTTGACGCATTCAAAAGTTATTGGAAAATGTTGTTGAGCATGTGCCTTAAAGATTTTCTGTTTGGAAGGTACCAGAAAGAGTAAAAGGATTTCTGACCAATAAACTCGAACTTTGTTTTCACTCAAAACTAATTTGTACAAAATTTCGAAATTGTAGCTTAATTATAAGGCTGGCAGCACACTGAAAGAGCTGTTTCAGTGTGCGTCCAGCCAATAGTCTTAATCAAAAACTGATGAGTCTCGCGACTTGGAGGCACGAGATTAATCAGCGTGCTCTAATCATTGAATTGCTATTGAAACAGTGACATAATCATATAAAGTGAAATTTTTTTTTCACTAAAACTGTTTTTGCTGTTTCAGTGTGCGGCCAGCCTTACTTAAGTATCGTGAGTTCCGTAAATTAAGTGAAGACATTTTGACAGGATATTTGTATGGCAGCTTATGGCATCATGTTAGGCGCAGTTGAATATGTAAGTTCGTTAGCGAGCAAAATCACCCTACTCCTTCGGTTAGCTGCCATACAAAATGACCTTAAATCATGCGATCAAGAATATTAACCAATAGCCATTTGTATACGTTGGTTTTTAGTTGGAGCTAAGTGTATGAATATGGAAAAAATCCTAGTTCTTCAAGTAGTTGCCATACAAATATCCAGTTAAAATGTCTTCATTTAATTCACGAAACTCAAGAAATCGTCGCGAAGTTAAAATTTTGTATAAATAAGATTTTAGCGAAAATGAAGTTAAACTTCGTTTGTCAGTGAAATTTATTTATCCTTCGAATAGCTTCCACACAAGAAAACTTTAAAAAGATGTATTCTAGAAAATTTGTCGATAGCTTCACAACCACGTATTTGAAATTTTGTACACGTTGGTTCACCAATAGTTGGAGCTAAATGTAGGATTATGAAGAAAATTCTATTAGTCCTCCGAGTAGCTTGCCATATGACGTGAAAGGCGGCTATCTTGAGTACACATAAGGTCTGTTCTTCTTGCATGCACTTTTTACACTTTTTTGCACTAGCACTCGAGCGAGTGCAGAAAAGTGTAAAAGGTGAATGGGGAGAGGGAGACAACAAGCCAACTGTTTGAGTATGAGATTTTGTCATTGCTGTGACGTCAAATGTTGTTAAGAATAGTTAAGCAAAAAAGTGTAGAAAGTGCATGCAAGAAGAACAGACCTACCTATAGTCGAGCTAAATTCAAAATGGCAATACTAATGGCGTTAGACGTTAGCCGAAAAAGCTTGACTAGAGATCTTCTGGCACATCAAAAGCCACAACGCATTACTTCATTGGTTTTTTTTGGCTACACTATCGCGTAATTTTGTCTCGTTTTAATTATCGCGTTTTATCCACATATGGACATATGTGTTAACAATATAAGGCATCAGGATAACAGAAAATTGTCAAATAATTGATTAAAATTTTCTGATTTTTTCTTATTTGTATTTCTAGAGCATTGTTTACAACTTCCCTGACGGGAGAAAAGGATGATGTTACCATACCCGGCATATGTACTCCAATTATGGAAAAAATAATTGACTACGCGTACCTGAGAAAATGTGAAATCGACCAGAGAAACGTTTACGAGCTATTAACTATCGCCGACTATGTGGGCATGATTGGTCTGGTACGCCAATGTGTTGAATTTTTGGCTAATATGCTGTGCCCGGCTAATTGCGTTGGAATTATGCTATTCGCGAGGTAATTTAAATTTTGTATGACGGAGTAGTAGGTTCGGAAATTTGCTATTCTTTTTTTTATCTAGCCTGTAGGATTCAAAGAGTAAAATAAAATTTTGCAAACAGGAACACACTTACAGTTCTCAACATATCTGTATAGTGTGCCAATTTTAAGCTTTCTATAGTAGGTATGTTTTTTTGCGATTTATCCAGATCGAGAGTAGTGATTCAAATTCGTATTGAAAACACCAAGAATACTGTTGTTTTTTTTATTTTTTTATTGCTTTTTGCTGTAGATAGTAGGCTAGAATATAAATTTTAACCGGAATAGAGGCCCCAGTAAGCTTACTGGGGCCATATATGTATTAGTATCTAAATTGCTAGCAGTCATATTTTCTCATACAAAATCAATAAGCATGTGTTGAATCAGAAATCTAGAATCAGCTGTTGATTTTTGTCTCCAAAAGAGGGCAGTGTATAAAATTGTTTTCACAAATCAAGTTTTTATAAAATTTGAACATTATAAATATAAGTATTTAGTTACGAAAATTATGTTTTACTAGCCGCGTACCGCGGCTACGCTCACGTTGTCCCATCGCACCTGTTCTCGCATCTTTCCCGTATATACCGTTTCTCCGGTTGATCCATTAGTCCTGATTCTCCCATAGCTTCCGTAGCTCCCGTTTCTCTCGTTGATCCATTGGTCTTGATTCTCCCGTTGATCCTGTTTCTCTCGATGCTTCTGTTACCCTCGTTGCTCCCATTTCTCCCGTTGCTTCTGTAACTCCATCCTCTATCCACCATTCACCATGCCCTATTCAACATCCACTATCCTCCATCATCCAACTCCATCCAGCATTATCCATCTTCCATCATCCAACTCCATCCAGCATTATCCATCTTCCATCTAAAGCCCTCCATCCTCTATCCACCATCCACCATCAATCCATCCTCCATCTATCCTCCTCTATTCATCTCCTACCATCCTATATCTACCATCCTATATCTACCATCCCCTATTCCCATCCTCCATCCATCCATCCTTCATCCATCATCCTCTATCCATCACCTAACATCCTATATCTACCATCACCATCCTCTATCCGCCATTCTTTATCCACCATCCTCCAACCTCAATCTCCTATCCTCCGTCCTCTATCTACCATCCTCCACCCACCATCCTCCATCCTTCACCCACCATCCTCCATCCTTCATCCACCATCCTCTACCCACCATCCACCATCCTTCATCTACCATTCACTAACCTCCATCCTCTATCCAGCATCTTCCATCCACTATCCACCATCCATCGTCCAACTTTACCATTTAGTAATAGGAATGAATAACTAATGCACCGAAAACGAACGAACTGCTGCTAAATCATTTGAATTACTCTCAAATGTGGAAATAACTCGCCTACCATCAATTGTAAAATGTTTTTGTTAACGCAGAAACCTCCGCGGGAGTATGCTCAATATATCAGCGAAGTTTCATCGTAAACGAAGGAATGGTAAAGGAAAGCCCAAACAAACAATTACAGCACTTGGGTACTAAAAACGCGAAAAAAATTAAAAATGTAAAAAAAAACATTGGCCGCTATTCACAGTCGTCATAAAGTTGGCTTTAAGTTAGAGCTGACTTTAGTGTCATATTAATAATACGACACTAAAGTCAGCTTTAATTTAAAGCCAACTTTATGACGACTGTGAATAGCGGCCATTGTTTTTCATTCGATTGGGACCAAACTTCACAGGAACCATCGCGGGACTATTCTACACATTCCCTGAAAATTTTATCAAAATCTGACAGCTGATGGTCTTAGCTACTAATGCTTTATAATAATCATGTATATTTATATACTTCTTATTAATAAATAATAATAATAATTTACCAAAATCGGTTCAGCTATTTAGCAGTTAATAGGGAACATCATAGAGCTATAGGGAGCATACATACATACAAGTACAGAGCACTCTTCATGAGTCGTTCACTGATACTTATTTCATAGTATGGAAAATTTTCAGTTATGAATTTTTTATATATAAGAATACGTGTACGAAATTCTAGCTCTTTTTCACATGTATATGTGCATGATTGATGTATGCACGCACCCTATAAGAAAAATGTTCGTTCATTATGGGCATGGAACTAAGTATATATAATGGAGATGGCAACACTCCGTTTCTGTATAAAGCACTGTGAAGCATTTTGAAGTTTAAGCGACTGTTTTTGTATGGAGCGTTTCATGCCCGGTGGCAGTGAAATGCAAATATTAGCCTAGTATTTAAAGGTTGGGCTTTTTTTCTTTTCAATACCGGGGTTTAACATATACATATGTGAGTAAGATGCTAATATTAGTATAGTTAATATCGCCGGTCCTTTGTGAGAAAACCTCCGGCTTTAAAAAAGTCGTCAGTAGAAGGTACGGGAGAAATTGGAACAACGTGAGAGTAACGGGAGCAGCGAGAGAAACAGGAGCAATGGATCAAAAGGGGAAACGGGATCAACGTGAGGAATCGCTGGCTTTGCAGTTTCAATAGTATAGCACTATACAAACGTGAGCGAAGCAAGCGTAGCCGCGGTTCGCGGCTAGTAGAGAAAAGAGACCAAGAAAGCAAAAAAAGAAATAATTTTTCAGTCCATTTTTTGAGCCCCTAAAAGGGTATAACCGGGTTGAACACGTTTTCACGAACCCCATTTGCCATTTGTCCAAACCAAATTCATGACCACCTGCATACCCGTAAAGCCCCCCATATACAGGCGAGCATGTTGGTGCAAACATAGGTTTGCGCCAACATTAGTCTTAGCGCATACACCGGTGAGCATGTTGGCGAGCCTCACTTGCTTATTGGATTCCGCCATGGAAACAACTTGTGCTTGTCTGGTTTTATTTCTACTTGCACACATCATATGCCTTGTTTTTAATTTTTTTTAATTGCACAATGCTTGTACATATATCTCTGATTTTATTCGCCATGTTTCAGGCTTACTCTACCCAAAACTCCGATTCTATAAATCGTGACATTATTCCGATTTGACGTCTTCCAACGACTGCCGTTGAACAACTGAGCACTGAAGTTTGAGCAAACATCACCATACACGTGAGAACATACGCCAACACCAACATGTTGGCGCTGAAAAATCAAAATATTTTGATTTTTGAGCGAGCATGTTTGTGCAAACGGCCAACAATGCCATACACGAGCGAATTGGCTCGCGCAAACCCATGTTTGCGCCAACATGCTCGCCTGTATATGGGGGGCTTAAGACATGCTAGCGAACAAAAGAATAGAACACTGTTTTTCAAATGCATTTCGGTCCAATTTCTTTACTCAGAGACTCTTGCGGAAAATTTATCTGTTCAATAGCAATTTTTATTTAACGCTGCATTTCAACTAATAACAGAACTTATACCCATCAAATTTTCTTTCGATTTTTCGTCTCAACTTGTTTCTTGTACGACTTAATATTTTATTTAGTTCAAAATAGAGGTGAGCGAATGGTCGACACAGGTATTTAAAAAAAATATTGCAAATACATACCTATGAAAATAAAATTAACCTCAAATCACATTTTTGGTTCATTATCAAACAATGATACCAAGTATCAAGAAAAACGTTCTTAATAAAAGCCATCTCATCGTATCTATTAATTTATTTACATAGGAATTCGTAACAGGAAAAACATTATATTAGTTCGAATATAGGCACATTCTATCAATCGTGCCATAGACTTATGCAATTAGAACTGGAGACCACAAAGATGTTTGTAATATTTCATTCCATTCCATTGCGAAAGGATTATATTCTGCGATTCCGTTTGTATGTGATACATAAAGCCGTCCATCTAGTGATGCAAGCGAGGATCCCCATCTAAAATTAATAAAAATTTATGTCTAGCAAAAACCAAAAGTTCATTCGCATAATGTACATACTTTGAAGTCACATTAGTGCAACGAGAAGACCGCGTATCGAAATTAATTATATTACCCGAATTACGCTCCAAACAATAAACATTATATTCGGAAATTACTGCCGAACTGACCCGCCAGTCTAACTTAACATAACTTTGATCAAACCATTTTCCTTCTCTAGGATCATAGCGTTCAACTCGGGTGCCACCTGAATTCAATTGATAGCCGCCAAATACGTAAATTGACGATTCTGGAAAAAATATTTATTAAATCAGTAGAAATAAAATTGATTCAATCAGGACGTACTGCACGTAACAACACCGGGTGCAGCCCTAGCATATTTCATGTCTGGCAAAATTGTTCCCTGATTTGTGACCACATCATAAAGTACGCAAGTTCTTTGTGGCTGCTTATTTTCTAAACCACCTATCAAATAGATTCCATCACCATTACTACAAGTTCCAGACCAAGGCATTATCAAAATGATGCCGGCAAAAACTCGAGTCCATTCGTTAGCTGTTACGTCGTATTTTAATCCAATGCGTTCAATTTGGTTTTCATAAGCTTCGCCGAAAGCATAAATTGATTTCCTATGTCTTACCATTGCACCGCCATTTAATTTCGGGCAAGATTCGCGCGTTATAAGCGATTTATCACGGACGTCCCATATATAATTCGAATTATCTAAGGTTGACAAGATGTGTAATGTTGGATGTGGCCGAAATGGTGATTCTTGAACTTTAGTAAGTTTTTTAAATTCATCCGAACCATGGATTTCTCGGAAATTCTTATTGATGTATTGCAGCGTCGCTTCTTTTAAACTTTTGAGTGGCACTTCATCTGTTAAATGAAATTGAATTATTAACCGCAATTGGATAATTTTACCAGCAGGTTATTTCAATTAGAACTACGTAGTTTTATGTAACAATCTTATAGTAGGAAATAATTGTAACTGTTAACATTTATGGCCCCATGGAACAATGTTTAGGCGCGTATCCTCCATCATTCATCTTCATCCACCATCCTCCATCCTCCACCTAAAATCCTCGATTTCCCATCCATCCATCCTCCATCCATCATCCTCTATTTATCTTCTACCATCCTATATCCACCAGCTCCATCCCCTATCCACCATCCTCCATTAACCATCCACCATCCTCCAATTTCCATCCTCCATCTTCTATCTACCATCCTCCATCCATCCACCCTCTATCCACCATCCTTTATTCACCATCCACTATCCTCAATGTTCTATCCTTCATCCTCTTTTCACCATCCTCCACCCACCATCCTCCATCCTTCATCAACCATCCTCTAAATTTGAAAAATGTTAAAAAAACTTTTGTTTTTCGTTCGATCTGGACCAAACTTCACAGGAACCATCCCAGGACTACTCTACAC
The DNA here is from genome assembly GCA_949128065.1 of Beris chalybata. NCBI lineage: Eukaryota > Metazoa > Arthropoda > Insecta > Diptera > Stratiomyidae > Beris > Beris chalybata. The sequence goes on from OX421897.1 coordinate 93,324,575, forward strand.
GTTCCCTGAAAATTTCATCAAAATCGGTTCAGCGGATTAGGAGACTATAGGGAACATACCCACATACAGACATCCTCTTCTATATATATACAAGCTTTTCGGGCTGAATTAAACTTATAATACTCTATTTGATTTCATCTATGTAGAATATAAAAAAACCCTTCCTGAAACTCCCTAATTGGTTAAGACAATTAGGATATATTTTAGAATGCTAGTTAACATTTGCATGTTTGAAAAACCGAATTTTGGCCAGCTCGATTGAGAAAATGCCCCACTGTGCGACGTTTGAAGGCGCGTAGCTTCCAAGCCCGTTGAGTTATTTTCATACAATTTTTATGGTGGGTAGATTGGGTGAACCTCTACGACTGGTATCTTCTAGACAGGTGCGGATAAGAAGGGCGAGATGAGCGGAGCGTCTTAAATGAACAATTTTGGTTTCTAGATCTCAGCAACCGCTTATAATAGGAGGCTGAAATTTCGAACGTACAGCTTCCATAGCAGGCATAGAAGTGGAGGGAATAAGAATTTAAAAAAAAAAAACATTTATGTCTCAAGAACAGTTATGTAGTGTACGATAGATGCTCAATTTTCATACCAGAAGTAGGTCCAATCAAAACCCTAGCTGGGAAGAAAATTTTGGGGTGTGGTTGTAGAGGGTGAGGGTGAAAAGCAAACAGGTCCGATGATTATTTCTTAAGAATCTATAATGATATGAAGCTGAAACTGATAGAGCTATAGTGTTGGAAAAATATAATTTTCTTAGGAGTAGTATGGTACGGGAGTGGGGGTGATTTCCTGACTCTAGAACGGCTAATGCTAGGAAGTTGAAACTCGGTGTGTATATGTAAATCAACTAGAAAAGTAATTTTGAAGAAAATAAGATTCAAGTATTAATTGGCGTTCGGAAGGGGGGCAAGAAAAATTGTCAGTGAAAATAGAATACATATATTTTTACGATTTTCGTCATATCTACTAGGTCTTCTCAAATGCTGGATTCGTTTTTATTCTACGTATTCTCCATATGAATACCTAGAAAGTGTTTTCAAGATTTTTTGAAATTCGACTACTTAGGGGGTGTAAAGTAGTTGTATTCTTTTTAATTTTTCTCAGATCTGATCATATATCGAATATCTTTTCGCTTCCACGGGCTTCGTTAATAATCACTCATTTTCAAGTTTTTTCCTTTTTAAACCCCTAGATCGCATACCGGCATATAACCCAATTATGTAATTCATATGTTATTCTAACCGCTCCCGAACTTTTTGTTTCGGAAAATTCGTTCGGTCGTATGAAATGTGTATAGCGCTTTACTCATTTTGTTAACACCACTCGTTAGTCGGGAATAAAGGGACCAAATCACATTATAAAAAACACCGTTGTAAGTTGAAATGGCATGTATGAATTCATCTATGACACAGAGTAATATCAGGGGCCGTATGCTGTAACGAACGTCGCGACGTTCGCATCGACAGGCGTCGACGAACGTCGCGTCGTCCATTTTGGCAATCCGTAACTGTGTCGTTCGTGCGTACACTGTTAAATCTCAAACTGGTCTAAAATAAATTACCGAACGTAACTATCAGTGACAGTTTGAAAAGTAAAATTTATTTTCAAAATTCGTTTCGTGAAAACTTTTCATATATTATTTGGTGTGCGATCATTAAATGAAGAATTATGGGGGTAGATTCACAATATGGAGGAGCAGCCCACGATTCTTTTGTGTGGGGTCATAGCGTGGAGCGGCGTTTTTTTCAAGGTAGAATTCTCGATTGGAGACAATAGGAATTCTAGGTTATTGGGTAAGAAATAGTGTCATTTTTATTCGATTTAAATACTAATAGCACTCTTAACAGGTGATAGCGGATATCCGTTAGAGCCATGGCTACTCACTCCTTACAGCCATTTTATTTCATGGAAGAAAATAACTTAAATTAATAAACATAAAAATAACAGTTCTGTAAAAAATAGCGTAAATTTGTCTTTCTGAGACTAGTAAAAGGTTACATTCAAAATCACATATTTGAGAGTTGCTTTTCTTTGATTTTGATATCCAGCTCCAGTATACGCTTCTTCTGCTTAAATTGTGCCACCGCAATTTCTCTTTTATGCCGCCAATTTTTTTTTTTTCAACGCTAGAGCTTTCGTTTTCAACGACAGTAAGCTCTTAAGTGTTGAATCAATGGATTTCATTGATTCCGTACAAACACGAATGTAATGATCTTTTCCCTTTCTTTTTCGTGTTGGCTCTTCATTTTCAATATCACTAGAGCCTTGACCGTCACATACGACATTTTCAGTCTCATCCCAGCAAACACCGTAATCATTACATAAGCCTTAATTGCGTACAATCCATTCCTTAGTGGATAAGACCTATGAATTGTAAGGGAAACTTGAACGCAAACGAATTACCTTATATTATCCCTGATTCTAACATGGGCAATGCCATTGGCAATCAGGTATAGAGTGGATACATTAGTATGAACCTTTTGATCATGCTTATATAAGAATTAGGTTAAGCCTTACACTAAACTTTATTTTTGTTAATGATAATGCTTATGTAAAGATTAGGTTAAGGCTTATACTAAGCTGGAATTTGTTACTGATCAGGCTTAATACAAGGATTAGGTTAAACCTTATATACCAGTTACACTAACCTTTACTTTTGTCAATGGTCAGGCTTAGTAATACGATAAGGTTAAGGATTTTGTAAAAAGCGCTTTGTAGGGACCACCTAAAACTTATGACAACTTCTTAATTACTTATGAGAACGATCTAAATGATTTTTTTTCTTTTTTACTGCTTCTTGAAGTTTTTTCTCAAAGTTCTCGTACAATGAATTATTTAAGCAGATACGTTATTAAAAACACCTATTAAGGGTTGTGTTGCTGTAAGGGGAGTAATAATAATAAAAAACAATAGGTACGATTCAATTAAAAACTTTTAAATTTATTACTGACTTTCATAAAAACAGCGTATGCCACACGAAATGAGATTTATATAAAAAAATCATTGCTTAAAGAAGCCATTACTTCCACTTACTTCATTTAATTTTATTTCACCGAATTTAATTTAATTTAATTTATTTTATTTATTTCACTTTATTCCACTTCACTGCAAACTCAAAAACTCAAACTCAACAATTCGCACTGGAATGACAAAACAAAATAACGCATATTCTCGGTATTCCTGATAATTGAACGGTATACCTAAGAATAAGATTTATTTAAGCATTAGTATGGATATTCAATAAAATTTTCGAATTTTTTTATATTCTTGATATTCAAAACCTTACATATACCTTAAAATAAGACTTATCTAAGCATTAGTATGGTTATTGAATAAAATAATCGACTTTTCTTATAACGCGGTATCCCTTACATATGTCTTAGCCTGATATACCTGACGCAATTTTTTGCTGGGATCTTCCAACCCCATATTATCAGCATCAGGCGTATTTCCGTGATCGAAGACCGATGAACTTGGAATGGGTTCCATGGGACTTATCGGCGCTTGTATACCGAACCGCTTGGAGCCAAAGCCTTTGACGGTTTTTTCTAGCCCGCAGCTTTTACAATAATGTCCTCAAGTACCGTCACCGCCTTTCCACTGAAAGCTCCTCCGGTTTTGTGCAGACTTTTTTGTAGCGGATTTTTGATGCCGCCAGATCTTCTGCCACCCAGTTACTGTTCTTACCGGAGGGTCGTGCGCATTAAGTCTTTCTGTGAGCGTTGTCCACAGCTCTCTCAATTTTGATGCTCCTTGAGATGCAAGCAAAATACCTCTTGCCAGATCCGTATGTTGAGCCATGTATTCAACTAAATACTCAAGTTAGGCTTTGTTGTTTATGATCGGACTTTTTGCTTTAGTCCTACAATTTAATATATTTAACATATTTATAAACATAAAATCCATTTTTACTTACATTTTAACAGTATTTTCGCAGATATATTTATTTTTTAAATCAACGTCGGTCTCAACGTCGACGGTTCACGGCGTCGTTGAAAAACTGTTGTTAAAATGTCAAAAAGGACGACGCGTCGATTACGACATACGAAAATACCGACAACGTCGCTCGTCGTTTAATGCCAACGACGAGCGACGGAATAGAGCATACGGCCCCAGATCTATTACTGAGTATGTAATTGGTTTATGCTTAATATTTTTCTCTTTTTAGACCGCAAGTGGTAAGCTGATTAATGGTCCGAAAGAAATTTATGTATCCATTTTAAGAAAAATATAGAAGCCAGGTTTCCGTCAATTTTATTTTTTCATTTCAAAAACTATAAACTTCCTTTGCAATATGCTTGAAAATTGCGGGCTCAGTGCCTTGGATATACTGCTTGTATACAAATTACTCAATTGAAATCGTGACATGCGATACAAGTACGTTGACGTACTATATGCACATTATTGGGTGATACACTGGTGATATTGACGATATTATGATTTATATAGGTACAAGCAGTTTATCCATGGTATAAGGCTTGATATTGGTATTACAACTAAAATTCAACCACATGGTCCTACACGATGTTAAAATTAAAAGCAAAATTACCTGCCAAGTTGAAGAGAGCAACGTAATTCTCTGCATTGATGTTATTCACGAGATACACTTCGCACAGATCTTTTACAGATTGCATTTTAAAAAAGTTCAGTGTTGCCATAAGTATAGCTCCATCTTCAATTTGAAACGAAATCGAACCCGAGTACATGTAATCCAGAATTGATGTCAGTACTGTCATATTAGTACTGTCCGTGAGATCTATTCTATCTTGTCCGCTTTTTAGAAAAGCATCTAAAAGAAAAGTACAATTTAGTTGAATTAATGCGACTTTATAATTAATTTACCGTCAAAACATTCGCTGAAATACGGACTGGACGCAGCAAGCACGACTTTGTGTGAATTTTTCATTTTAGCTCCTACACAAAGCTTGATATCAAAGAACTGCAAAAGAAAATAAATTTATATGGCGCACTAATCACTAGTCTATGGAACTATTTCTGAACGCCTTTGTCTGGAGCCAAAACCACCAATAGCTACCAGCAAGCAGAAAAACGCATTTTGTGTCGGGGAATTTGCCGAGGATTTAAAATTTCGCATTATAGGCGAAACCTAGAGCTAGACGAATATTGTTCACCATGTCGTATGTTGCTGACATTGCCTACGAAAATCCTTTTAAAAACAAAACATATAGACCAACATTCTCTGATTGCTTGCCATGTCGAGTTTTTGGTGTATTCGCATTGTAAGGATGTCGCATTGAAGCATAGTACTGTGTTCAGCGAAACGAACACGAACGAAAAGACACCTTCGAAGTAGAGTGAAATATTCTATACAATTCGCTACTAATACCTCGTTCACCTGGTCAAGGACGTATCGCTACGGAGCACTTCGATGTACCAGGTGAACGCACGAAATTTTGCTACGGAGTGGTTTTTCTACAACGTTGCGAAACCGCGTAGTGTAGTGTAGTGGATTAGCTAATCCTCCCACGAGAACACTTGTCGTTGCGTTGCGTAGCAGTTTTCTTGTCAAATGTCAAAAAACTAGATTGGATTTTGTCTACGATTTTAGTAGTAGCCCCTTTAATGATTCCATTTCGATGAATAATGAAAGAAAAACTTATATTCAAGACATAAAACGGGGAATGTAACCGTTTTTTTATAATAAAATAAATAACTGTTGTGACAGTTGTCAACAAAAAATAAGAGTGCGAAACGTTAATTCACTTCACGTGAACACTCATGTATCAACCGGATTTCATAATACGCTACACTACACTACGCTACCACGTGAACGAGGTATATTACTACTAATTTAAAAAAATTAAAATATTGTCAAGAAATTACTATTCCAAGAAAATATAACTCACACAAAATTTCCCGAGCACAAACTAACTGAATTAACAGCGAACTATTGAAAATTTTGATTTGTCAAATATTTCGCTCGCATTCCAATGGTCCCGAACCCTTGGAAAAAAATTCACTGAGCCGAGCGCCATCTAGTAGTGACAAGGGCAAATGTCCATTCCGTCCATGAACACAGTACTGAAAAACGAACGAAATATTTCGTCGCGAAAAATTAACGAAATTTTCATTTTTTTTTATATGGACTTTGACAGTTCATTTCGTTTCTCCCGAAACACAGTACTAGGCTTAACGGCGATATTGCATATTCATTGATGGGGACATTCCCTGATGTTGCGTACAGAAGATTCAAATTCGTTTTCTTTGCCAACGCTACCGTCGAGAAATCATTGACGATTTCGTCGGCGAAGAAATTCTTCTCCTCGATGCTTCGACAACAATTCCCTAGGGAATCATTTTGCTTGGTGACTACAAGCCCGCCACAAGGTTGTGTGCAAGTATGCGTAGGAAGGAAGCCGTCTGTTCTCTGCATCTCAAGTGAAGTGCTTCGGCGGTTTAGGTTCCACGAACCTCTTAAACGTACGTAAATTATTGAAATTGTCTTTCACAGAAATGTTTAATTGATCATGATTAATTTTACAAGTTTAGTGTAGAGAATCATTGTTATTTAATGATAAATCGAGTAAAGCAAGAAAAACATTTGCATTACTTGCGAATTCTTATTACTAAATAAATAGTTAATATTAAACTAAGTGAATTGATCAAAGAACATACATTCTTTAAACATAGCTTCTACGTCGATCTCATAATATTCTTCAAAGTACCAAACAACAACTCCTACCTTGATAAAATTGGACCAATAAAATTGGCGCAAAAATATCAGAAACAAAATGCCAAAATGCCAAACGAAACTATACGTTTGCCGAAAACAAAGTGCATCTCCCATCCTATCTAAATAACCAACATCACCATCAATACGACAAACTCTTCGGATAGTTTTCAATACCAGACTAAATTGAATTGGAAGCGTATATTCCTACTAAAATGCATCGCATTTAACAAAAAAGAACCCAATCCCAAGATACTATTGGACATTGCAAAATCCCTAATCATGTCTAATGCCGCATTTCCACATGTATAGGACATATGCGATGAGCGCGAATGTCTAGGCAAATGTGGAAACGGTACGCATATGCTACATGCACATCCCTTTGATGTGCGTCAAAAACCGCCATCGAAGCAAATGTTCAATGCGAATGTTTTCGGCAGTGGTGGGGACTACCACGTGTTCAGTTCGGTCCCAGCGGGAATATGAGTAATGAATTATGTACTGTATGTAATATTGCATTTTATCAATGCCCCCTGGATAATAGCCGCGCAACTGATATTTCGACGTGCGAAAATGCCTCGATTTCCCCTCGATGAGTGACGATTTTGTATGGAGATCGAGCCATGACGTCACTAATCGAGGCATTTTTTCACAACGAACTGTCATATGTGCGCGGCTTGAAATTAAGTTGGCGCTGATTTTATTCAAGATTATTGCAATATGTCTTTTTGCATTCTGAAAAATGTACAGAGAATCATTCCTTCAACATTCCAGAAAAAAATAAGTATGAAAAGTATGGTATTCTGCCATACATTGAATAGAAATGTTTACGAAATGCATTCTTTAAAACTCTTTTTTCACGCTGAGGTAGAGTCTTCATCCAATGCATATGAAGGCATATGTGGAAACGGCACATTCGTGCTGAAAGCATATCCCTTTGATACGCGTCTTAACAGTGCCATCGAGACAAATGTACGCGAATCTCGATTTCATACGCATACTGGCGCGAATGTCCAAATATGCATACGCGCTTATATGCCTCGTACAATGCATATGAAGGCATAGGTGGAAACGCGGCGTAAGATTGCCTATGGTCTTCACATCTACAGCAATTCACCTAAATATACGATAACGAAAATCCAAAGCTCCTACTACGCCTGTGTACGCATAACCACCGGTTCCTTCCTCACTACTCCTATCCCCAATCTTCTAGCAGAAGCAGGCATCCCCACTCTCGAAGACAGAATCCTAATCAGTTTCTCACTCTATCTTCATTAGCCTAAAAAAAGTAAAACTAAAAACCGCATTCCGTCAGCACTAGCTAATAAATCCCTCTCACACACAAAATACTTCACTCTCACGATGCCTCAGCCTTCCAATTATGTATATGGTAAACTTAAAAATTCCGTAATGGAGCATCCTTACTTTCAACATCAAGCTCAACCTTTTCACCTTATGGTAGAAAGTTGAAACTCGGTGTGTATATGTAAATAAACTAGAAAAGCAATTTTGATTAAAAAAAATTCGAATATCTATTGGTGTTCGGAAGGGGGGCAAAAAAAAGTTATCAGTAAAAAAATAAAATGCATATATTTTCACGATTTTCTTTAAATCTACTAGGTCTTCAAAAATATCGAACTCATTTTTATTGTACGGATTCTTCATATGAATATCTAGAATGTGTTTTCAAGATTTTTTGGAATTTGAACCCTAAGAGGGTGTAAAGTGGTTGTATACTTTTTCATGAATTTTGCCATATCTCAGATCTGATCAGATATCGAATAGTATTTTCACTTCCACGGGCTTGTGTAATAATCACATATCTGTAATTGTTTTCCTTCTGCAGCCCCTAGACCCCAAATGACCCAATTATGTAATGGAATGTGACCCAATTAATGCATATGTTATTCTAACCGCTTCTCGAACTTTTTGCTAGGTTTTCAGTCACTTCACCATCAATGTCGCTATAGCCCAAATTAAGTCCTGGCCGCCTAAATTCTTCACCACAAATCGTCTTGAAGTAAAAACCTCGTCCTCCAGCAGCCAAGTTTTATGATAGATTTGCTATCTTCCCCAACCGAGTATAATACGTTTTATTTGATATCGACGGATCATCAAGATATATGAAATTGTCTATACTCTCCAAATTGTACTCCACAATTGGTATATGGCAGAGTTAAGATAAACAAATACCTGCTCAGCACTAGGGAAGGATCTTCCGAGTAGATTTACGTATTTATATGGTCAGGTTATGCTACCAGTTGGATGGACTTGAATAGCAGTATCCCTCTGGTTCCTACCAGGGTTTTTCAGATGACATACTCTAATGCCAAGTTGAAAAGCATGGGTGCTAGACCATAAAGCTGGATGTGGAATCGTTTTGCATTCCTTCTAGGCTGAAATTTTTTCAGTGTGTAAACCGGGAGGATTATCTCAACCGTTTATAATAGAAAGCTACTCCACTGCATTGAAGCTAGTATTACACTGTATATGCCAGGTACTCAAATATTTTACCGTAAAAATTTGACCGAATTTGATGTCAAATATCCATCTTGTACTCTGCCCCATTGCAATATTACACTATCTGACACATTTCTACATTTTTCTCTTCGTGTCAAACGGTCAAAAGGCAATAGGTCAGAACGAAATCTTAACAGAACTGCAATTTGTTCAGATCTAAATCGACGTGTTGGCAGACATCGCACAAAAAAAAGCAAACTCCAGTACTTAAAATAATTAGTTAAACAATTACATATTGCTATTTGTATAACCGAATGCCATAAAAAATGATGACGAGTGACATTTCCTATTTGACCCTTTTGACACTATTGTTTTTCCAGAAATCGCAATCGGTCAAATATGGTCAGATTGATTATCAAATGGTGAAATGAAACATTTTGTCAACCAGCATTTGACCACCATTACACTATCTGACTCCATCTGACAGCATTTGACAGAGAAAATGGTGAAATATTTGTCCACCTGGCATACAGTGTAATACTAGCTTAAGATATCATCAAATTGAATTTTTTCAGAAAAACTGGATTTACAGGAATAGTTCACTAGTAAAAATAGAAAGAAGTTGCTGCTCTGAATAGTTTCGTTTTTAGACTTAACTAGTTTATCCCTGTGGCCACAGATATTGTGCATTATATTATTGCATTTATTAAGCTGGTATTACACTGTATGACCACGCTGTCAAATTGCAGTAGTAACATTGCCCTGTTTAAGTTGGCGGTGAGTAGTAAGCAATGCAAAATAGTGATCGGCGAGGACGAGCTGAATTTATTAGTTGAATCTGACTCACGCTAAACTGTAAGGGACATTGCTAGAAATCGGGCGAACACCACTCGACAGTTTTCCGGCACTTGCAACCGCTTGGAAAAATCAAAAAGCTTGATAAGTGGGTTCCGCATGAGATTATTGACGAAAATATGGCCTAATGTTTCAAGAACAACGGTCTTTAATTTAAACAAGTTGCAGTATGAGACTCTTCCTCATCCACCATACTCACCAGACCTTTCGTCAACCGACTACTACTTTTTGAAACATTTTGGCGAACCTACAATTCAATGATGCCTTCAAAAGTGCCTTCGAGGACTTTATTCGTTCTAGAAAGTCGGACTTCTACGAAACTAGCATAAATGCACTTGTATTTCGTTGGGAGAAGTGTATTGCATGCGCTGGTTCCTGTTTTGATTATTAAAATTGAGTTTTATGAAAGTTACAATTGTTTGAAATTGATTATCAAAAACGACATCTCATCTGCAACAACCTAATAGTATCTATTGTCTTTGGTTTCAGCTAGTAAATTTTCATGATGACTGTAAGGTGCTGTACTCATTGCATACGACCGAACGAATTTTCCGATACGATTCCACAGCTTCTTGCGGACATCAAGAACATTATCAAATAAACGGTGACTCCAATAACGAGTACTGATATGCTCCTGAAAAGCAATACTATAAAAGGTCAACTTTGAATAAGACCCTTTGCGGGCCGCTCAATTTGAAAATATGAATAAAATGAAAGGACTTCGTTAAAGATCTCGGAAAAATATAGTATGTGAAGCGATTAAGTGGAAAACAGATGAAAGGGACTTAATATATTTCTAATTGACTTTATAAACTCTAAACTTTGATATGTTTAAGTACAAGCATGTGTTCAACTAAAATTTTCGACATTCGGGACGTAAAAGTATAAAAAGAAGTTTTTCAACTTTTTGGTTTTACTCACAATGTACACCACATCCTTAAACATATCAAAATTTCTAACCTATAAAACTGCTTCATTTCCATAATTCGTCGATATGAAGAAGTGAAGATATGAATTGATAGCAACGGGAAACTCACTCGTTTGTCCCTTCGCACTTCGGACATCCCATGTAGAAAAGTTGCGTAATATTCGCTATCTTTGATTTCCACTGAATTTGACATATCGCTAAGAGAATTATTCATTACTTTTTAGCCAAAAATTGAATATTTTTAAAAATATCAACACTCCACTAAAAAGAGATGAAAAGAAACTGGCACGATAAGAAGTTTAGCTCTGATCGCAGACTCAGTTCGTTCGAAGAAATGATAAGTGAATTTTCGTAGGCGGATGTACTTACGCTGTACACAATCTACGTAAAGCTATTCAAAAAAAGGAATGTTGATAACGAGAAAAAATTTTCCCTTCCCGTATCAAACACTAAGCGACACTCTTATCGAATGAAATTTTGGACAATTATTCTTTACTGCAAAATAAGCAAATAGAGTATAGTAGAATTTTAATATTTTTGCGAAGTTTCAGCACATCTTATTTTTTTTTTAAGGCTACCGAACTGGATTTAGGAGGTTAGCCTATAATACACTGTAGTGTACAGTCCAGTCAGCTTTAGAGATGGAGGTCAAAAATCGGGCCGACTATGGCAGTGAACTAGTAGGTGTTAATAATTTGTTATTAGTGTTCGTGGTTGTGATATAATCAACCAGAACAGCAATGCTGCCTATAACAAATCAAATACTGTCTAATATCTCTGACAGGATTGAATAAAGGGGGAGGGGGGGGGGGTGTATAATAAATTATCAAGTTCCCACCATACTGAATGTGATGACCTAAAAAAAAGGTTCTCACTTCCCAATGAAAATGGGCCAATGAGCACGGGCCTGCTGCTGATGTTAGTGAATCTGATAGGAATGTAAACAGAACCCTGCTCAGTGTTAAATCCTTTAGTAGTGATCGCATTAAACATTCTGGACTGTTCACTATGTATATCAAAAACTAGCCGCATACCGCGCCAATGCTCATCTCATCTCCCGTTGCCACCATCCACTATCGTCCATCCACCATCCTCCATGTTCTATCCTCTATACACCATCCACCATCCCCATCCTCCATTCTAGAGGATAGATCCACCATCCTCCACCTTCCATCCCCTATCTTTTATCCACCATCATTCATCCTCCATCTTCCATCCTCCACCCTCTATCCACCATCCGTTCCCCATCCACCATCCTCCATCCTTCATCTGCCATCCTCCATCCTTCATCTGCCATCCTCCATCCTCTATCCACCATCCGTTCCCCATCCACTATCGTCAATCCTTCATCTGCCATCCTCCATCCTCTATCTACCATCTCCCAACCTCCATCCATCTATACTCCATCCATTATCATCTATCCATCATCTACCATCTACCATCCACCATCCTCTGTCAACCATCCACCATCCTCTGTCAACCATCCACCACTCATCATTCTCCATCCTTACCTCTCTTTTCTATGTGGTATATTATTTATATTGAAGGCGGGATTTTTGATTTGGATGTTTGCGTCTCTCGATTTAATAGTATAGTATATGGTATGTAGGGTGACCAACTATATTTTTAGGAAAAGTGGAAAATTCATAAGGCAAAAAGAGTACAAAAGAGTACACTGCTATTCTTCCGTCCTAACATTAAAGCTTTATGAAAGTTAGTCTAGCCTTTTGGGCGAGAGGAGTCTGCTTGTGACACCAGTTCCGTGCCCCGACCAAAGTGCCTTGTCATCACAGAACCAAGATCAAGGACGGCACGCAGAGCAAAGACGTACAGATGCAACGCAACAACGACGTACAGAGCAGCGTAACGGCAACACAGCACAGAGCAACGCAGCGACGACACGCAGAGCAACGCAGCAACGACACACAGATGCAACGCTGCAACGACGTACCGAGCAACGCAACGGCGACGCAGCACAGAGTAACGCAGCAACGACGTACGGAGCAACGCGTCAACGACGCACAGTGCAACGCAACGGCGACGCAGCACAGAGCAACGCATCGACGACGCACAAAGCGACGCAACGCACGGAACAACGATACACAGAACTACGGGACCAATCGCAGAACGAGGACAACCACCGCAATGCAATCACAGCAAGGAGAGCAAAGGGTACCAAGGCACAAAGAGACGTAGACAGGGAATGTTAAGGCCACGCAAAAGGACGGAGGCAGAGAGGCAAAGCGAGGGATGTCGAGCCAAGTGAACGGCACCGAATATGTGGAACGAAGTAACAAACCGGAACGACGCCAGTCGGAGCAACGCGACGTAACCAACGCGACAAGGGACGAGCAGAACAGTGCGAGCCGACGCAACGCAACGCAGCAATAGACGGACGAGACAACGCCAATCAACGCATCACGACAACAGGAGACGAGCAAGAAGCGAACACGATCAAGGAAGACAACCGGATCGAGAATAACAACTAAACTAAATGAATTTATAGTGTAATAACTTAAATGATAAACAATAAAGTCTTATAATAAACAAATATTTTGTAATGAAACCCTGACACCCGGCGAGCTTACCTCGGAAATTCGAGTCGGTACAGTACCTACCACAAATTAATTTTTCTTATTATTATCAATTAAAACTATTAGATTTGCCTGGTATGATACAGCGGTCTTAAATCATACACAGCTTCACTACTGAAATTCGTAACCACCCCAGCAAACAAAAAGTATCATAATTAATTCATAAAAGAGTCATAATTTACGAGCATTTCACTCGCTTACGAGTTCGCAAATGAATAAAAAACGACTCATTGGGCATACCAAAATGGCCATCCGAGAAGAGTAATTTTTTACGACTCATTAATGAATTAGAAAAAATGTGGTCTAGCGAGTACAAATACATACACACTTTATACTCGTTAAAAATGATTCTTTTACGAAAAGAAGACTGAGAGTCTCGATAAAGAGACGACTGAGAGTCTCGGTGCGAACTAAAAGGTTGGAAACTAGAACGGAAAAAAACAGAAAAACTAGATTCAAGGGATAAGTAAGTTATTTTTTTTAAAATTACCAGAGATGTGAACTTTCAATGATTACTCGGACACCACTTTTGCGAAAACTTTAACACACTAGGTATAACTTACAAAAAAAAAGAAATAGAGACAAAATAATGAAATATCTTTGACTGACGACTGAGAGTCTCGATGCGAACTGCAAGGCTGTAAACTAGTACAGAAGAAGAGAAAAAAAAATTAGATTCAAGGGAATTTTGGTGTTTACGATACCGCACATTCCTTGCATGGGCCATTGTGCGCGCTCATAGCTAGCTGTATGCTGATCGTTCGATTATCATTTTACGCGCAGCTCATGTCCTACATGTGCGATATAACTATCGCGAAACTATCGTTTTTAGTAAACGCTCGTGAAATTGTTTGCTGGGACTGTATCACAGTAGACAGGCATAATGGCATGCACTTTGTCAGTTTAAATGTGTTTTGTAACAGAATCGTTACAAATATTGTAAAAACATTAAAATCTGTAGGTAGCGTTCTTTACTTTTACAACTTTTTTGCAATCGTAAGTAAAAAAGAGAACAAAATAGTATGAAACGGAAACAAGTGAATAAAATGGGTATAAGTTGGAAAAGAAAGAGTACAGAGAAACAGATGCCTAAAAGAGTACAGTTACTCTTTTTAGAGTACGATTGGTCACCCTAAGTAGATGTGAACTGATGAGTTTTGTCTAGTAGGGGAGTTTTGTCAGTAGGCCTAGTAAAAACTCAGCATAAGCTCATCATAAAAATCATGAAAACACTTATCACGAACTCATCATTAAAATCATTGAAAAGCTCATCATGAGCTCATCATAAAAATCATCGAAATACGCAATGAACCACACGTCACAAACTCATTTTAATTTCTTGAAAGCCGCAAAGAATAGAAAGCTAAAAATTTAAGACTGTAGAGCTACTATTGAGACACAGAAAAATAAATTTTTGTTAGGTAGCAAAGTACCGGAGTGAGGATGGTTTTTATATCTCAGAAACGGTTTATGCTGGAAAGTTGAAACAACACAACTTTATTATTTTATGAGTAGAAGCTAGGAACGTATTTAATACTGAGATGCGGTGAAGGTTACTATGCGACTGACAACCAGGGACGTCATTTGTGGCGGGCAGGAAGAGCATTTGCCACCCCCCCCCCCCCCCAAATTTTTTTTTATGTTGTCAGTCGCATAGTAGTAACCTACACCGCAACACAGCATTCGTTTTGGACTTACCATATACCCATAAAATATTAAAGTTGTGCCTAATCTAATCTGTTGGCCGATTTTTTATTGTATTGTTGTTTATTATTATGTTAAAAGTAGCTGACGAAAACGAGAGGAGATGACTTCATTCTACTACATATTTATAATTCGATTTATCCTTATATTACCTACCTTAAAATCGACTGCAAAAATTAAATAATCAAACCCTTTGTTTTTTCTGTATTTTATGTATTTTTACAGAGCAAAATTCTGCCACGATTTACTCTTGAAAGCACGGGCTTACATTCTCAGAAACTTCGTCGAAGTGGCGGTAAGGAGCCAGGAAATATTAGAAATTGGCTTAGCGGAATTTTACGATATAATTAGCGATGATATGCTAAATTCGAAGGATGAAGAGCCCGTATGGGATTGCTGTCTACGTTGGATTGACTATCAGCCGACTAGTCGGGCACGTCATATTACAAAATTAATGCGTGGTGTACGATTGGGTTTGCTAAATACTCGAGTGAGCCCCAAGAGATTATCCACTGCGGGCATATTTCAATAGTAGAATTTCCCGGATATTTGTAGTTGGTTGAATTGTTAGCTAGAATAGTTCGTGTCTTAGCTAAAATTAATAAAATTATCTCGGTGTTTTTGGTTAGATGATATGATACTCTTGCATGGTCTTCCATTATTGAAATATGACTAAAATGGTGCAGTTTTCTAAGAGACGATCGAAATCTTCATTAACACATTTCAAGTTTATAGTACTTTATGGATCAAGTCAAGGACAATAAACATGTAACAAGCTGCGAATCAGCGAAGCCATTGATTATTGAAACCCTAACATTTCTCTACGATCTGGATATGATAGGATCACGAGATGATGAGGTAAGCAGTCGAAATTAAATAATAAAAATAATATTGGTACACTATAATTATGGATTTATCCTTGCAGATTAGAACTCCAGCATTGGCATTGCCACGTTTGCCGCATGAGGTGATCTTTGCAATAGGCGGTTGGAGCGATGGACTTCCACAACGCTGTATTGAAACCTACGATACCAGAGCGGATCGATGGGTACGCGTTCGAGATGAGGATCCTGCAGGTCCTCGCGCCTATCACGGTACAGCCGTAATAGGTTACAAGATCTACTGTATTGGTGGATTCGATGGAAATGCCTATTTCAATACGTGTCGAGTATTTGACGCTGTTAAGAAAATTTGGAAAGAGGTTAAAATTTATCTAATTTGTTTACGATACTTTGATTAATTTTTTTCTATCGTATTTAATGGGCTGAATTTGTCATTACTTTCAACTAAAAATTCGAAATTTTTAATTTAATTTTCATGCAGATAGCTCCAATGCATTGTCGTCGGTGCTATGTGAGTGTAGCCGAACTGAATGGATTTATTTATGCAATGGGAGGCTACGACGGAAATAACAGACAGAATAGCGCTGAACGTTATGATCCCAATACGAATCAGTGGACTATGATTACTAATATGAGCGTTCAAAGGTCAGATGCAAGTGCTTGTGCGCTTAATGGAAAGGTTTATATTACAGGTTTGTATTTGATAATTTTAATTAAAAAACATATACAGTGCAACCCGGTTATAACGTACCTTGAGGGGACCACAAAAGTAGAACGCTATAACCGATGGTATACGTTATAACCAACATAAAAACCTTTCACATTTGTGAACGCATTAAAAAAATGTACGTTACAACCGAAAGTACGTTATGAAAGTGCACTTTATAAGCGGGTTGCACTGTACCTACATATGTTACAATTTCAATAAGAACAATAAACTGAAGTTTCGGTAGACAACAGTCAGTTGGATGCTAGAGATTTTTCTCAGGAGTCGCTTTTGCTAGAAAGTTGATATGTAATATGTAAAGCCATTTGCAAAAAAATTACCAAAGAATTTGTAGAGCGTATTTGGAGAGCTCACAAGCTGTAATCCAGATATTCTAGACCTTAACCAACCCTTCTATCTTCTTATCGACTAAAGCAACCATGTTGAAACTAGATGATTGTTTCAAGCCGCGATACTTGTGGGATAACTAAAGCTAGAATAGATTTTGAAGATAGTTCCTTATGGGAGTGAAATAAAAATACTTTACATTATACATTATACAATTACATTATGCCCCCTATTCAGGACCGAGTCACAAGTCACAAAGTAGGCCCAGAGTCTCAATTTTGTATGAATTTTGAATTAATCGAGACTTTTTTGATATGAGACTCTGATCCTGAATAGGGGGGTATATCTCATGAACCAAATAAGGCAGAAATAAGTGTTTGGTGAAAGTATGTTGAATAATCAACTTGAGGAGGCAGTTGAGCACAATTTAGCAATTTATCTCTATAAAGTCTCATGTGCGAAATGCCGGAGTCCAAACAGAGTTGCGTACACTGTCCTGAATTGGCATCGCATTGTTCGACAAGACTTGTAGATCGGTATTGTTTTGGTACTGACTAACAAACCACCAGACCAGTGTCGGGTCAAGAATTGGCTTATTATTGGTGTGTAAGATCTTTCGGCATTGGCTCGACGGTCGTCGGATTGTGGATGGAAAATGGTTAGAGGATGGAGAATGGAGGATAAAGGATGGGGGATGGTGGATGGAGAATTTTGGATAGATGATGAAGTAACGGAAGCAACAAGAGAAATAGAAGCTATGGATCTATGGGAGCAACGGGAGTAACGGAGCAAAAGGGAGAAACAGGAGATATGGCTCAAAGGGCGAAACGGGAGAAACAAGACTTACCGGAGAAACGGGATCAACGGAAAGACGGGAGTAACAGGGGTGATGGAACAACGTGAGCGTAGCCGCGGTACGCGGTTCGTTCACTTTAAATGCTTTGAAATATGTTTAAATAGAAACAGGAATTACCGGAGAAACGGGATCAACGGAAAGACGGGAGTAACAGGAGTGATGGAACAACGTGAGCGTAGCCGCGGTACGCGGTTCGTTCGCTTTTAATGCTTTGAAATATGTTTAAATCCAAGGGAAGGGTGCAGACTCTCAGTTTTCCTATTCTTGAAATTTACCTTTCTTCAAGGGGTGAAGATACAACTTCTTTTTTATTTTTATTAAAAAACTCTTTTACTATGTAGGTGGCTTCAATGGGCAAGAATGCATGAACAGTGCCGAATCTTACGATCCCGTAACTAACACGTGGTCCCCGCTACCGAACATGATCTCACGTCGATCAGGAGTATCATGCGTCGCACATAAGGGTTTCATTTACGTTGTTGGCGGATTCAACGGATTGTCGCGAATGAACACAGCTGAACGATTCGATCCAGAATCTCAGACGTGGTCATCTGTACGCGAAATGTACCATCCACGAAGTAATTTCGGTCTCGAAATAATTGACGATATGATTTTTGCAATCGGTGGATTTAATGGCGTGGCAACTATAGCCCATGCCGAATGCTACGTGGTTGAAACTGACGAATGGTATAGTATGAGTTTTAATGTCCAATGTAGTGGAAAATGGTGATCAATACAAAAATCGCGCATATTCCATTTTGATAACTCTGCCATTTTCCAATTGAAAAAATTGATGGAGAGATGAAATGCTGATTGTTTAAATGTAAATCTTTAGTTGATCAAAATTTTCTCCATTTTTATTGGAATTTCTAGGTTAGAAGCCACAGACATGAGCATAATTCGTTCGGCGCTATCCGTCAACGTTATAATGGGACTACCGAATGTTCGAGACTATATCCATAAGGATCGCGAACGATTGATGGAGGAGAGGCGTCAGCGCATGTTTCCGAACGAGGTAGAAAGCGAAGAAGACGATCAGATGCCGGCAATTCAAAATGTAGTTGAGACTGATGATAACAACGACCATAATCCAGCCGTTCCTGCTATTGGTCCAGTACCTCGTCCGACTGCTCAAGCTCCGGTTCCTGTGCCTGCTAATGGTCTGAATGACAACACCAATAATAACGGCAACAACAATGTTGCAAACGGCGTTTCGATAAATATTCGGCGTGCTTTAAATAATAACCGAGGTAGCTCACGTAGAAGACAATAACATTAGGACTTACGAGGCACCTTAATAACAACACATTCACACACTCCATGACGATTAATGGTTAACCGTCGATTCATTTCCGTATACGGCCTTCACACTTAATTTTGATCCACGTTTCTTTTGATATCTCTCAGGAATTTTTTTACTTATTTATATTTCGTACACACTCTAGTATTTTTTAATCGCATGCCAACAGAATTCTTGCTAAGCACACATAAACAGACACCGATAGTTCGGATCGATAGAAAAATATGTACTTTATTTCATAATTTGTGCGCCAATTTGGGCACTATGACTATTAGATAGAAGCATACTTCACACCTACGTTTCAGGTAAAAAATTTTTGTTTAGGCAATTTCGTTGAAATATGACAATATAAAATAAAGCTTTGGGATAAAACGAAAATCAATTCTTTGAATGTACCTATTATGAATGTTTTGAATGTATTTTAACTGGATCGCAAGACAGAGAGATGTAAAAATGTTCTTTAAGTGGACTCGAGCAAATATTCACAATCAGTGTGGAGCCATAGGCGTGCCGTGGGGGGGGGGGGGGGGCAGGAGGGGCCGGGACCCCGCCAGACCCAGCTTGGACCCTCCCAGAAAAATAATTCTTACCTATCCTACTGCAAGCACTTTACTTTCAAATTTTTACATAGATCGACTTGGAAACCATGGAAAGCTTGGCGATCTCTTCATTTCATTTGTTAACAACAGAAATCAAAAGGCAAAAAATTCATAAGATTATCTATTGTGTGCGTGCGTGACGGTTTAGCATTTCCTCTTTCCTCGTTGTTGAACAGAAAAGTCAAGGCAAAACCGTCAAGGAAAATTTATGTGCAGGTGCAGATTTTCGTCCTGCATGTCCCGGTGTGCGTCTAACTAAAGTCCGGCAGAAACGAAACGAAGTACGATCATTTTTGATTTTTCATTCTTGAGACAAAGTGCTTAGTACAAATTGCTTACAACTCTCACTGTATTAATTCCAGTGTGTTGTAAATGTGCCCTATCTAGGGCTCTATGGTTATTTCATTTCTTTTCTATTTCTTTTCAATTCAATGTTTTTCGCTTCATCAACATGCAACTCCTGCAAAGCTTTGTGAGTAAATCCAGCTTTACGAAAACAATTTTTAATTGTTGTTGGTGAAACTAACCACCAAGATCTCATATGCCCCATTTCCCAGTGGTAGCTTAAGCTCTGAGTGGAGCTTAAGCTTGGGTTTAGGAACATCTTTGATTTCACATTAATGGCTTAAGTCTTAAACTGGGCTCAAGAACTAGCTTAGCTTAAGCCATCAATTTTGATAGCTTAAGCTCCGTTTATAGAATAAGCCTACGAACTGTCAAACTTGTGATTTTTTCTGTATTCAAGACTGTGTATTTGAGAAAATATAGCCGCGTAGGTACTCGACTACATATGTAATATGGAATGTACACAAATCCGTTACAAAAGCTTACAGTAAGTTGCAAAATGAAACGCTGCTATGCACTATGCTAAGTTTAGCAAAGAAGCACGATACAAAAAACTGTGAAATCAGTCGAAACGAATTCATAGCTTAAGCTACCTATTCAAGCTTAACAAAACCTTATCTTAAGCTACCACTGTGAAATCGGGCATCAGTAAGCTATATTACCTATAAGGTCCATTCCAACGATCGTCAGTTAAATTCTAACCGGAACTTTAACTAGAAGTTTTGTATGAAAATCTGTCAGTTAAAGTTCCAGTAAAGAATAGTACTGTGTTCAGCGAAACGAACACGAACGAAAAAGACTCCTTCGAAGTAGAGTGAAATATTCTAAACAGTTCACTACTAGATGTCATTGAAATAAAAGCGCGCGAAATTTAAAAAAATTGAAATATTGTCAAGAAATTACAATTCCAGTACATAACGCAACAAAATATAGCTCACACAAAATTTTGCGAGCAAAAACCTTAGATTAGGATGGGACATGTTGAAGTAAAAGCTGCATGGGTGTACAAAACTGATTGTTTTTTGGGTCAAAAATTACACTACAGCAAGTGTCCATTCCGTTCATGTACACAGTACTGAAAAACGAACGAAATATGAACGAAATTTTATTTTTTTATATGGATTTTGACAATTCATTTCGTTTCGCTCGGAACACAGTACTAGACATTAGAACGCAACTGACGATCGTAGGAACGAGCCTTAGACGTCTAAAGATTTTCCAGAGCATTGGAGAGATCCTTGTTTCAAGGCTAGAATTTTCTGATATTTGTTATCGATAATATATTTATTATCGAATGCCCCTCGTTTTCTTCGGTGCACATTTCATTTGACTGGGTCAGATCGTCGAATTGATTGTTAGGGGCATTTGTGCACGTATTTACGCTACATATTTATGTGTTTACCGTGCTCCCGCTCGTGATCCGTTCTTCGTACGAAAAACTAGAGTATGCAAAACTTGTAGGGAATTTAGTCCTTTACAACTTTGCCATGTAAATATATCACCTGTTTTTAATAAAAATGGTCCAAAAGTTTAAAAAACTGGGACAATCTCCTAATTTGTTTCACGTTACGCTTAATATCGCAATAAATAATGATTTTACAAATAAGTTGTCCAGGTAAAAAAGATAGAGAATTTAATTCTCTATAAACTTGGTTCTTACCATATTTAGCGTGAAGTGCAAAATACGACTACAAATCGACAAAACTGAAAACTCGAAATTTTGGGCACACGCCATATCAAATTTTGGTGTAAAACTGTGATTCCCTATTCTACTCCATCATTGGAACCTAACTACGTCAAAATATTTCAACTTTTATTTTTTTCCGTTATTTACTGAAATTTTGTCTCTGGACTAATGACATAAACTCATGTTAGAAATAACAACGAGTGATCCGATTCAAACATGACTACCAACGCCTAAAACGTCTGATTTTCGGGAATCCATCTTTACTGAAATGGCAATTGGGTCGAATTATGCTTGCTAAAAAAAATAAAAATAGGTTTTACATGTGCACTTGGCCGTGCACTTCTTCTTCTTCTTCTTCTATGCACTTACACGTATTTGTGTACTTAACCACGTTGCACTTATCGAAATTAAAATGTATGAAAAATTGTCAAAAAATTTCGGTGCATGAAAAGCATGTGTACCTTTCGGAATAAGTCGTATGTTCTGAGTCGGCCCCTGCCAGATTTTAGGCCACGGCGCGCCTATGTGTGGAGCAATAGAAGCAATAGGATGACCGTAATATTGTAAGAGCCTGAAGAGAGAGAACTACTATTTATTGTTGATCATCATCAATGGAGCAACAGCCCAAATCGATAGAGAGCTTGCAGGATACAGCTGGAATCGGCCTGCGGGATACATCGAGCCTATTACGAAACTCGAGTGAGTAACTAGACTCACATTTCAATGCGACTCGAGCAAAAGTTGGTATTATGCATAGAGCTATGTATAATCTAGATATGTATAATCGAGATAGCGTGCAGCGACTTTTTTGAAGCCGGAGGTTTTTTCGCAAAGGACCGGCGATATTCACTATGCTACTATCAGCATCTTACTCACATATATACACTCCGGTATTGAAAAGAAAAAAGCCCAACCTTTAAATACTTCGCTACTATTTGCATTTCACTGCCACCGGGCATGAAATGCTCCATACAAAAATGTTCAATTTTGCATCAAAATGCTTCAAAGTGCTTTATACAAAAACGGCGCTTTGCGATCTCCGTTAGTTATAGCTCTATGGTATTATGAAACTCGACAATTGGAAAGTCACTTCATTGCCAGTAGTCGAGTGAATTTGACATTTCTTTCATGCACGGTAAAAAATTTTGGAGTAAAAGATAGAAAAAATTATGCTTTTCCATTTATAAAGCTATTTATGCCATTTTAGGTATAAAGTCTATAAAATTTCCATAGATAAAACTGTCTAATTCTATCCACTTATTAAATTTATAAAAAATATGAATAAAACTAGAGACTTACACCAACCACGTTCAAAGCAATAGGATTCCGAATACCAATTACACAATTTATAGTATAAATTCTATAATATTTGAATAGGTAAAACTGTCTAATACATTTATCTTATTAAAATTATAAAAAAATAAGGATACAATTTGAAATTTACTCCAAACGCGATTAAAGTAATAGGACTCCGCATAGAAATTTCACGATTAGTGTTTTGTTTCTGAGGATATTTATTGCGTCAGCTCTTTGTAAAATATTTTGAATGTATGGTGAAATTCTTTTTCAATGTTACGATCATTGAACGCGAAACTCGAATAATATCTTTTAGTGAATTTCAATAATATAATTATGTATTCTGGCATACACGTAGATATAAGTGGAGTTCAAAAGTGAAAAAAATAGTAAAAACAGTATTTTCTTCTAGTCCCGAAAAAACGTGTGTATATTTTAAGGATGAGAGGTAAGATTCTTTTATATCAAAATATTATTGATTCAAGATAGAACAAGGGATTTTCCTAGATTTCGTGCAGCAGTTCATTTTGCACCGATTAGTGTTTTTAAAAATCATCATAAAAGAGAATAAATCTTCAGGTTTGTTAATAGGTATGGTAGTGATATACATATGTATATTTGATTGATAAATATTTATAGAAATTGCAACATGTGATAAGACACCGCTTGCCGTTTTGAGAAGACAAAACACGGACATTGGATGTAGTGTATATAAATATTACATCTGCAGCTTCAAGAAAAGACAACAAGACATATTTAATAAGATAAATTTCATTCCTTTTTTTTTATGTGAAAATCGATTTTTTAAAAAAATTTCTAAGTTTCTGAAATAAGGTTTATACATACAATACACATTCGAACATGTTTTAATTCTTGATAAGCAATTTATTTAATTTTCAGATACCAAATGGTTGAGGAATATTTCGTACAGGTATACAATATACATAAATATTTTAATTCTGTTCTTTTTGATTTTATTATATATGTACATTCGATTATATAACCATATCTAAACCTATGTAGGTTTAAATATGGTTTCATAGTCGTATGCACATAATAAAATCAAAAAGAAAGGAATTAAAATATTTATTCCAATCTAGTTATAAAGCTTATTTAAAATTCACATATATTAAATGTATAGCGATTCTTATAAGTTGAATAGCCTTTAAGGGGTTATGCAACTCTAGAGTTTTGGGAAAATGGATTTTTTTTTTTATTATTTTAAATGGTCTCCTAGCACCTCAAAATACTGTCCTAAAAGATTATGACCCATAAAAATATCGAAAAAATCCTACGTACTCTTGTGGCTGTTGTTATATGTAATCGAAATAAATTTATTAGCTTATCATAGTTCAAAAAATACAGGCACTAGGTGTCCGGCCACGGACCTTTGAAAAACAGAGACGTCATCGCAAAAACGCTACACAGCCGCCATTTTGAATTTAATCTCTTAAAAAAAATTACTGTACATAGTCAATAACATGTATTATAAATATCCATTTTTGGAATATCGAATTATTTTGTAGTTTAACTGAAAAAAAATTCTGAAAAACCTATTTTTTAGCCCCTAGAGTGGCATAACCCCTTAAGATACATTGGTCCATACTTGTTTCTGATAAAAAGTATACTAAAATAAGTAGACTCTTTTTATATGATGCCAAAATATAGATTTTATTTAAGATTTCGTTTAAACCTATGTACCTATATAGATAAGAAAATTTATTGAAATTGTACCAAATTTTTTTACTGTGTGTAAATACTCACTCGATCGACTCTCATAATACGCAGTTCCCTTTACTCACGCTTTTTTCTCGACTAAAAGTCGAGTTAAACTCGACAAGTGGGCACTCGTCGAGTTTCATCATAATGTGAGTTTTTTAGTCAAGTCGATTTTCGTAATATGCCCGATTGTCTGAAGTTATCTCGGTTCAAATGTCATCGACAGAAGTGTCGTTTTTTTCACAATACCGATTTTGAATGTCGCTTTCGAAACGACTACGACACGATAACCGCAATACGGGTAATATATTAAAGTCGTTGTTGTATTCTCTTGTCCCAAAATTATTCAAAGAATTCAACGTTAAATTTCGTCTATTGAATTTTAGGCGCTTGGCTGAGAGTCCAAGCTTCGCTTGCATATATTAGCACAGGTTTTATTATGGTCTTGTACTCGCATATGCGGAGTTTGCTCTGCCTGCGGACTGTTTTCTATTTTAAGATTGGGAAGACCGTGAAATACCCCAGCCAGGAAGTGCAATAAATGTTGTTGTGAAGTTTGATGGATCGGGTAAAACGTGCAACATAAAACATCACAAAGTTGCAAATTTGTAGAAAATAACAGTCAAAAGATTTCATAAAACCAATGCCAATCTTAAAGCGGAAATTTGAAGCAGCAGCATTATAGCTGTATAAACAAAAGCCAACTTTATGACTGTGAATAGCGGCCAAAGATTTTTGTTTATTTTGCGCTCCTGGAAAACTGTATTTTTTTTATTTATTTTATTATCTCGAAAACCACTTGGTCTTGTTCTAAGGATGCCATCACTGTTGTTAGATAGCGTGGAAGGAAATTCAAAATTTTATTTAATAATGTAGTACTGGACTAACTGACTTGATGCTGTCTGCTCGTCAAAATGAGATTTGCTGTATACATCTAGAACCTTCGCAACAATCTTAAAATTCTACTCTACTCTATTTGCTTGTTCTGCGGAAAGGAATAATTCATGAAGTCATGAAATTTACACTAAAAAGCTCTCACGATATAGTTACTCCTAATTAAATGGCACATGTCAGCGAAATGTTCATTGAAATTGCACCTTGGTGTCTATCTACCCACTTGACTTTGCTAAAATTTTACAAGATTTTCTTTTCGTTATTCAATCTAGTCGTGCAGTAGCAAATCAAAACTCAAAAACGGAAACTGTATGGACGGGATGATGCTGAGTTGTTAATATTAAAGAGCAAACACCAAGCTTCTCTTAAAAACTTTTTACATAATTTATTTATAACGTACTATTTGTTTTAGTTTTATTGTAGAATTTATCTCATATGCATGTTTGTAAAGAACCAGTCAGCAGAACATTAAAAAATTAAACAACAAAAAAGGAAATTAATAGATTTATAACATACGTGCCGGTTGCACCGGAACGATCGTCCGCATTCTTTCTCACTTTATCCAGATATCCTCGAGCGTGTCGTCGGTCAGTTCGTCGTTTGGAAGCGCTTTCAACGTTCGCAGTGTTTCCATGTAAAAAGTCAACTCGGACGTGACGCTGCCATGCTGCGGTCCGCCGTTATTCACAATGTTGTTTTTGAGCAACTGCTCCCGTAGCTTGTCCTTGAAGCTACGATGAACCGTCCGATAGATTGCATGAATCTGTTGCTCGGGTAGAATGGGAGCGATGGCTTCGTGCAACTTGACAAAGTGACGCGATATACTTCGAAATGATTGAGACGGAACTGGCGGTCGCGCGTCCCACGAATTCAACTGATTCACGACCAATGTGGTCACGATCAGCAATACTTTGTTTTCGATTTCTTTGATGTGGCCTATAAAATCCTTTTCGACGATGTCGTAGCCTGCAACTGAGGTCGGATCAAGCTGATGGAAGTGGTGTTTGACTTTGGGCAGCAGCCAAAGAACGAGTTGAAGGGCACGCGAAATTAGAGCAAGATTTCCGCTGGTTATTGTTTTCAGGCCGGCAACATGAAGAGCTCCGGCGCCGAGAACCAACTGACACGAACGCGAATTAAAGGTGCGCAGCAGGTCGACAACGTGGCGTGATAAGTGCCCGGCTACAACGGGCAGTTGTGATGCGCAACGACAGTATTCGCTTACAATTTGTACTAGGAGAAGAGCTGCTCCGACCAGAGTATAAGGCTTGCCGTCGACGAGGAGAACAGGACTGGTGGGAACCGGAGCCGCAGTAAAGTCAGTCGGATCGGATGATTTGTGATAGTTAAAGTCATGACGCGATATCCGATCGATTATTTTCTGGAATTCATTTGGAATGTCTACTTGCTTCCAGCGTTCGCTGTCGAGAAGCAGGGCGAGCTTGGATTTGCGTTCCGAGTGGAATTTCTGTGCGAAGCGAGTGCCCTGAACTTTAAGAGCAGCCTGAAGAGGGACACTGTGAATCCCGGAGATTTTTTCGCAGCCAGAACTGAACTGGTCGACAATCTTTGTCAGTTTATCAATCTCCTCGCCGGTGGCCACGGTTTTCTCCAAACTCTGACTGGACACGAGATTGGCGCAACGTTCGTGGCAATAGTCACAAACGTGCGTCAGGAGATTCGACAGTTTTTCGGTGACAACTTGATGATCCCTATCCGATAGGAAAACTTCCGACTCGATGAAGTTGAGCGCATCGACACTGTGCCCGGAACTGGCGTCTGCGGTCTGATGCATCACGTCGTACACAAGTTTAACCCTATGGAGCAATTTGAGTAGGGCAACTGTGGCTTTTTCGAGAAGGTGAATCCAATCGGGGATCGAGAGACTCTGCGCTTCTTCGCCGGCGCCCGTCAGGCAGACTTCGGCGTCCGAAGACGCTATCACTTCGATCACCATCTGTTTGATAATGGCTTTGACAGCAACAATTGCTTCCTCTTTGTATTTGTCTACAAATTTAAAGTTTTTCTCACGCAAGAGACCCATAATAATGCAGACGAGCTTGTCCTCGTCGAGAACACTGTCACATTCGCCGTCCGATAGGAGCGGTCGATTCAAGTCAGCCGTCGAATATCGTTCGAATTCGGTGCTAAGCATTTTGTCAATGAGACGTTCCATTTCCTTGAGCTGCATGGGAAGGTGACGGAAACAGTGAACCCCGACTAGTTCCTGGGCGACGATTTCCTGCGTGGTACCGATTAGATCGAGTGCAGCTACGTAGTCTTGCGTGCCGAGGAGCAGCTGAATCATTGGTTGGGTTTGGTGCACGGTTGCCATCAATTTCAGTTTCTCGAGAGTTGTTTTGTAGTGATGGCGCGTGCGGGACAACTGAAGTATTTTCAGCGAGTCTTTGACTAGCGTCGAATCGATATGATGGATTTTGTTGCGAAGTTTTTTCACGTTAGTTGCTGCCTCGTTCATCTGTTCCATTATGGTGTCCTGCGAGGTCATAGCGTGAAAAAATGCTGACGACTTTTGAGAGACCTGCTTGGCGATTTGTATTTCGACAATATCCAGATAGTGGCTGAGTTTTTCTTGCAGCAGTCGCCCGGACTGTCTGCTCTGCTCGCCGGCTTCTCCAATGCCTGGAAACACTTCGGCAAAAGTGGTCGTGTTGTTCAAGTCGATCGCGTTCTTCATGAAAATCGGCGGAATGTCGCACAAACTGCCGACCGATGTGTTTTCGAACTGATCACGCTGCGCAATTCTATGACTATTCGAGGTGGGCGAATCCTCACCCGGATGGATTGCCTGGTTGGATATTCGAACGTGGCGTCGATACCGTTTTCCTATACGTTTCAAGTAGACATCGAAGTCGCTCCAGGCTACAGCCGGCAGCTGGTCCGCCGGTCCTACGTGAACTTTCTCCACGAACGCATCGCCCCACTTTTTCGTAAACAGATTTGACTGCTTTCCTTTACTCGGATCGTTAAGGACAGCAGGCAGGTTCTGTGCGGCCGAGAAAACCGACCACTCAGGCTCACGAGCCACCTGGTTTACGTGATACTTGGCCACATGGGTCTCGTAGTCCCGATCGTTTACCCCGTCGAGCGGTAGCGATGCACACACTCCGTTAAAACCGTACCGGCAGACGTACGAGCCTCCCTCCTTGGTGCAGTGACGGTCACGCAAATGCCTGCAAACAGAAACTCTTAGCAATGATACTCCAACCAGCACAAAGCGAACCACTTACTTGACAAAATCGGCTGATGTCTTAAACGACTGCATCGGGCAGTAGTAGCATATTTCCCAGGGTTGTTGATGTTCCTGCTGCAGTGAATGTTTTCGGAGATCCTCGCCCAATTTTGCCATTACATCTCATCTGTTTCGAATTTTCAACCGACGAGCAAAACATTTAAGACGATTTCTGTTTAAAGAGGTGCTCGCACATTTACTTAGTAAAGACGCGACGATTGTTCACCTGAATTTAGTTGCGAAGACGGGAGAGAAAAAATTCCATCGTGACAAGCGAAACGTCAAAGTTTCGAAAGTGAAATGTCAGCAGTCCGGGGTTGGTCGAGTTCGAAAGTAGGGTTGGGAACAAAAATACTAAAATTCCATGGGCAAAAATAATATACAGTGGAAGCCGCTTATACAGTTCACTTTTATAACGTACTTTTTTTTAATCCCCATTCACAAATGTGAAAGGTTCTTATGTTGGTTATAACGTACTATCGGTTATAACGTTCTACTATTGTGGTCCCCTTTAGGTATGTTATAACCGGGTTGCACTGTATTGGATTTTAAAGTTTGATTTTTTTTAAAGTAACAGTGTTTTGCAATGAAAATTATAATTATAATAGAAAAAATATAATAATAATGGACTTAATCCCTTCATGCTACGTGGGCAAGTAATCACCATCTCAAGAGTACGAGACAACACAGCCTCTTAGTTGAAGCCAAACAGGACAGTACCGCCTTACAAATCAGTGAACACTTGGGCTTTGGAGTCGGCAATACTGGTTGCATTTTTTATGTAGCTGGGTAAGGAATTGTACTCAATCTCAAGCGCTATGAGTTTATATATTGTTAACTTCTTGTAGTCAGAGTAGAGAGTCAACGAAGGCGTCAGTCGAGGGAGATTGTATACCGCCTTGATTCCTTTGTTCATCAATCTTGCAATTTTTTCCAGATTATACAAAGCTGTTTGGTTCCAAGATAGTAGTCCATAGCTAATGTTGGAAAGGATGAAGGCATTGAAAATGAGATCCTTCACCTGATATTCAATATGATGGTTGCGTCTTAATAATCCAATAATGGGTGCTATTTTTTGAGTATTTCTGATATATGAGATGTCCAGTTTAGGTTTTCGTCAACAATTAATCCTAGGTACTTAGTCTGGTTGACTCTAGAAATTTCCTTGCCACCAATTTCAAGATGAAGTTGAATATCTGGCTTGTTTATACTCTAGATGAACATATAGAGTATTATAAGTTTAATTCAGCACGAAAAGTTTGTAACGCATAGAACCGAGCCTCGGACGAAAAAAAGGTATATATTATTTTGTGTTTATTTTTGGCCAAAACCCCCAAATCCGTTTGCTGTCCGTCCGTCCGTCCGTTAGCACGATAACTCAAGAACGCGTTGACCTAGGAAGTTGAAATTTTGTCACAACTTGTAAAATAGAAAAAGTAAGGCTAAGCTCGTCAATGGGCGATATCCTTCCACTCCTTCGGGTACCTCTCATACAACAGTCCTTAAAACACGTTTTCACAATTATTGCTCGAACGCTTCAAGTTAGGAACTTGAAATCTTGCACACTTAAGGTTCACAATGTTTGAATCGAAAGTTCCGAATATGATGCAAATTGAATGAGTCCTTCGTGTAGCAGCCTAGAAAAGTCCTTCTAAAATGTGTGCATGTTACTAAATCCACTATAACTCCACAACGAATTAAAGCAGGAATTTAAAATTTTACAGGAATTAGTTTCATACCAAAACCAAAACGGAGTTCAATAATTAGCGCCATCTGTTGGCTCCTTCGGGTAGCTGTCATACAAAAGTCCTTAATAAACATGTTCACCAATATTGAACGATAACTTTAGAACACTTTAAGTTACGACTTTAAAATTTTATACGCATTAATTTTATAATAGTCGCAGCTGAAACTATTAATGTGAAAAATATCCCATAAGTCCTTCATGTAGTTGCCATACAAAAATTCTGTAAAATGTCCTAACTTAAGCTTGTATTACACTGTATGACCACGCTGCCAAATTGCAGTAGTAAGCAATGCAAAATAGTGAATTTGACCGAATGAATACTGTGAGATTTATTTGTATTCGCTTACTTTGCATTGCATATTACAGCAATTTGACCACTTGGTCAAACAGTGTAATACAAGCTTTACTTTATGGAACTCACTATAAATCAAAAAATCGAGTAGCCACTATACAATAATTTCTACCTGTAATTAAAAGGTCATGTAATAATTGCTTGTGCTCTTCTCATTCTTTTGATATATTTCCAACTAAAATATAAATCGGAGTTCAGTATTTCATCTAGAGTATCATACGATTGGCTTGCAGCCGATCGTGACTGCGTTATGTTTTTCAATTTAAAAAGTATAAAATTTGTCTTTGTCAAGATCATTATTGATTTCCGGTTCTAAGATTACCTGTCTGTCACTCTTATACAACAGCAGGGTGTCGTCCGCAAATATAATGTATTTCCCCGAGAGTCCCGCATTTTGAAGGTTATGAATATAATTATATCAGATCCCAGAATCGATCCTTGTGGAATTCCCAAGTTTATGAGTCTTTCTTCGCTGTAGATGTTCATTTTTCTTGTGATATAAGGCCGGTCAAGTAGATAGTCCTTAATCAAGGCGTTTGGTTTTCCACGAATACCTAATTCCTCAAGAGTACTTAGTAATAGATCATGGTTAACTGTATCGAAAGCCTTTCTGAGAAAAATGAAAACTGAAGCTACGTAGTTGCCTTTGTCAAGTCCTTCATTAATGTATTTCATGGCATCCAGTAAAGCTGCGGATGTATTACTTTGTTTTTGGAATCCATGGGTGTGTTCAAGATTTCTGCTATAGCTGCTATTAGCTGCTTTTTATGCTTTTGTGTGTTCAATGCAATCAAAAAGCTGCTTTCTCGTGCTTGCTATTTGACACTAAGTCTGTTCAAGATTTTTAAAAAGCTGCTTCCATAGCTGCTTTTCTTGCTCGTACTCTGGGCTCTGTTCAAGATTTCTGCTATAGCTGCTTCGAAAGCATAGCATAGCAAGACTGTAGCAGCTGTCAATTTCAGCCATAGCATGAAATAGCTTCTTCGGGTCTTGAACAGCCAAAAGCAGCTTGTATAGCTAATAACAGCTGTTCGACAATCACATACGCAACTTGGCGTGGCATATAAGACATTTGTTTGAATGACTTTGAATACTTACCGCATTAACTGCTTCTAATGTTTCCTTAAATTTTTCGTTAATTTCTAATGCTAATGATAGAGTTTCTTCCATTTTTAAAGACTGAAAATAACGTTTCGACGAAAGTGACAGCTACACACACATATAAATATTGCAATAGCCGCTTTCTAGCTACACTCGGGAGTGCGAGCAAGAAAAAGCAGCTATGGAAGCAGCTTTTTAAAAATCTTGAACAGATCTAGTGTCAAATAGCAAGAACGAGAAAGCAGCTTTTTGGTTGCATTGAACACAAAAAAGCAGCTAATAGCAGCTAAAAGCAGCTATAGCAGAAATCTTGAACACACCCCTGGACTGTAGCTAGAAAGCGGCTATTGCAATATGCATATGTGTGTGCCGCTGTCAGTTTCGTCTCAACGACATTTTTAATGTTTAAAATAGAAAATAATGTTTTATTAACAATAGAAAAAGTGAAAAATTTAAGGACACTATTGGTAGTGCTCATTTTCACTTTTTTTTATTAATATATATGTCATATGGAACGTTACTTGCGTATGTATGTGTCGAACAGCTGTTGTAAGCTATACAAGCTGCTTTTGACTGTTCAAAAACCGAAGAAGCTATTTCATGCTATGGCTGAATTTGACAGCTGCTACAGTCTTGGAAGAGTATGGAATGGCTGATAACTTCACCTTTCGTAATGAAATCTGGTTGTGTTTGTTACTACTCGTTTTTGTATTAGTGGCAGCAGTGCAGGCCCACATAAAAGTTGTATTTTGAGAGGGGCAACCAAAAAGATTGTCAGTTAATTTCAAAATTATGCGATTGTTAATTTGATGACTATATCACATTTTTTAAAGTGATCCTCACAAATGCCACTTTTTGTATTTGGAGTGAAGCCTTGTCTTCCTATTGCTTCAAGTCACTTCTTTTTCAATGTTGATTCCTTAGGAAACCTGAAAATGGTAATTTTTGATTCGATTTTTTAGTGATTAATGTCCCAACGAAACGAGTGCATTACAAATACGTTTTAGTTGAAGAAATAATTAATAACTGATTGTATTTGCTATATGTACTATGAAGTTGAAAAGCATTTCCTTCAAAGAAGAAATATTTTACACGCCGTCACTGCTTTCATATTCCAAGAAATGCTAAGAAGTAAACAAAGTTTGTATGCAAGGAAACTTTGATCAAAATATACATTTTATAACTTTAATTGAAATGTATTCTTCATTAATATCAACTACAGTAGAACTACAGATAATTAGAATCGGTTTACTTGCCTGAAGAACGATTTATTTTGCCGGAACTCTCTTCGGTTTCGGCAACCATCGAAAGAACACTTCATGTTTCTTTTTATATAGTTTTTAATAGTTTATCGCACGAATCACTGGCAGCAACAAATTTCACACAATCTAAATTTTATAATAGTTATTTTTTTTACTAAAATCTTTACTGAAACTGACTAAAACACACAATTCGGTAAACTTTCCCTGAAACACTTGTAACACGGTTGTAAACAAACTTGACAGTCTGGTCCCAAACACCAAACTTGCGTCATGCTTGCCATCTCACTTCCACTTCAAACTGTTTTTTTTCCATTATTTTTCCGTCTCCTTCTTTTGAAACCCTAGCACCGAAAAACCAGGAAAAACCTCTAGTATCTCACTTGCTCTTCGGTTTTCTCTTTCTCTAAAAAAATTACGTTCACGTACACGACTTTTATACGTATCACCACCGCTTGGCTACAGTCTTGCTATGCTATGCTTTCGAAGCAGCTATAGCAGACATCTTGAACAGAGCCCATATTGGTTAGGATCAAAACCACCGGTTCTTCTGATGAACTTTACTGACCGCGTATTAATGACTTTTTCTATAATTTTGCTAATCGTGCTGGTAAGTGCTATAGGTCTGTAATTATTAGAATCTTTTTTTGAGCCACTTTTATAGATAGGAGTAATAAGGGGGTCAAATCCCGTGTCACTGGTTCGATTTCGATTTTTTACATAAATTGCATCCAAATAAGTATAGAATATGTGGGCAAAGTGATATTCCGATATTTGAAGCAATTCGGAAGTTACAGGCCGTTATATTGTCTAAACTCCTTTGTTGTTTCGAATAAAATGATAGGTTTAGTCACGTTTTTCTCAAAACGGTAGTTTTGAAATCGGTACACACGATATCTCGAACGAATTTCCTTGAATTTGGGTGAACTTATTCAGTACTCAGTAGACAGTTAGCAAACTAGAATAATTGTGATTCATCAAACCGTTTTTTTGTCGACCTGAAGAAGTCGTAAAAAACCAAAATTGACGATAAAAGTTCAACAAGTTGAGGAAAATAAACTGTTCAATATTTTTCGATAATCCTAGTTCCCAAACTAGTTCAAACTTCGCAAATTAAAATGCTGTTTGATTTTTTTTTACTCGAGATAAGGAGAAGCAATAAGTCAAAAATAAATAACGATGCTTATGCTGTTATGACACTGGCTATTTCTTAAGTGCAACAATGGCCCCATCGTGCGACAAGGCAAACAACATTAAAGGAAAGAGATGCCAGTCTTTCCGACGCTAGCGTCATCTAGTAAACAACATTAACAACTGCATTGTTAAGAAAAATACCGATTTTAGCGCGTTTCATAACATAACATGGGACTTTTCACAATTTATACGTACCGAACTGTTAAAACAAGTCTGTAGCAATCCACTGGTTGCAGGATTTTTCTTGGATTAAGTGCTAGAATGTTGCGAACCACTGCTGGAATGCGCTGTGCAGCGGCTATTTAGCGGATAGTTTTTGACACTACTCACTTTATAGCTATACGGACTGTCTCTCTCACATCAAAGTCTAAATTGTATGTTGCATTTTCCATCCCTCTCCATTTGGATAGCCGCTAGCCGCTTTAAAGCCGCAAAAATAGCCAGTGTCAAAACAGCATTAGTAATACGGTAACTACAGAACGCAATATAATAAATACTTTTCAATCTTGACCAAATACTTTGAATAATCAATTATTTACGTCTAGGGATATATTCTTGGAGCACCATGAGGTCAGGCATCAGGTTTATCAGTAGCACGACTGACAAGAAAACAGTTTTATTTTACGTTAAAATATTTAATTTATTTTTATAATTTTAATAATTTAATGAACAAAAGGTGTAATAAACTATTAAGATATTTATAAAGTAAGATAGTTATATATGTAATTGTAAATAATATTTATTTTTCCTACACTAAAAACATTGCTCTAATTTTTTTTAATGTTTCGGAAACATAAAATTATTCCTAATAAAACTGATTGATTGTATCATATAAAAACTTATAACAATTTTATGTAAATTGCGTTACGTCGTAGAAAAGTTCCATTTTATAATTTCATCTAAAAAAATATTCTCTTTATTTTCTCTTACGTGTTATGTAATGTTATAAAAAATTAGAATAGTAGTCGGCTTTTTCTTAGTTAACAAATAAAAATGAACAGAAAAAAGTATGTAGTCATGTTCCATTCTCACGGGATTGAAGACATAAAAATTATTTATATTAATTATTAATGTAATACAATAAATAAAAGCTCCATTATCACTTTTTTTTCTTATCTAAACTATTTTTGTTGTTATCTATATTTAGGTAGGTAATTCTCTAGTTTTGTTCATGATCGTGAAATCACATGTAAGTTGTGTTTGCACACTTATTTAGTTATAGAATTGTTTTTTAAACATTATTAAAGAGTTGTTGATGTTACGGTGTTGATACCATGAACTAGAATTGTTGGCGGAAGATCTGACGTAAGTTCGGTTAAGAGTTCCAAGTATTGCAAGCTTTCTTGTTCCCAATTTGCCGAATCAATTTTTGGTGGTGCCGCCAGATAAATGAATGAAACGGCTGTTTGATCAGAACGTTGTCGAATTATTTGATTTACTCTGAAACATTTCAGTAAGATGCATGATTAAAAAAATACAAATATAAATAGATATATATTGATACCGTTGCATATAAAATCGTGAACGATTCAGATTCTCTTCTGTGATGTTGTCTACATTTGGATCGGCATTTTTAGTGAACTGTTTCAGGGTCTCACTGTGTCGGACAAATTCCCCATTCTTGCTCCATTCATCGATCTGTTAAATGATTTTCCTGCTGCTTAGTAATTTCTTTATATTCTAGGTACGAGCTAGACATGTACATTAGAACAGTTATCACAGTCATGCCACTCACACTTCACTCATATTTCTATATAACTTCACTCATATTTCTATCAAATTATGCTTTTCAGTTCCTGATTTGCCTTCCATAGGGAAGCAGCTGCTGTTACGAGGATAAGATTTTAAGGCTATGTCTGAAAGGGAATCGCAACTACACATTTGTAAACAACACTGTAAAACATTACAGCAATAAAATCAGCATAATATTGATAATAACGAAGCACAGTAATCACCCGTATTGCGAATGTCGCGCTCACGTCACTTCGATGCCGACGCGAAGTGTCACGTCGATCGGAAAAAGCGATTGTGTAACTCCATCGACGTGACTCAATGGCATTGCCATATTGATATGTGTGTATCAGCTGTAAATTGCGAATTTAAGGTTTTGTATGTCTTCGTTTACAACTATGACATTATTTTTATGCAATATCAAATCCTACATTCAAATTTAAGATGCGGATAATGCTTTTTTCTAAAGTGGAAAAGCTATACATCTTGTTCGGCCCATTTTTGGCTCTCACTTCTGCTTGCATCTCGTGACGGTAATCCCAAAGAATTTTACAGTGCCGAAAATTGGAGCCGTATTTCTTTAATGTGTGTCGATCTACACCACTTTTAATGACGATTACTTGTTGCGAATCCATCAAAATAAGGAAAGAAACATCTTTTTGTCAAATCTATACTTGCATTTTTGCATCAACGTTAATTTTCTTCAGGCGTCACGGACTCGGAATGTCATCGACGAAAATTGACGATCAAAGTGACAACGCTCGATGACAATCGACACTCACAATCGCCTTTTCATGCGTCGATATCGAATCGTCATCGAAGTGACGCGACGTGACAATCACAATACGGTCGAATAATGCTTCCAGTTGAACACACAATGAAAAAATCAAACAAAAAACTAACGTTGAATGCAACAATACATAAATTAAATTTTGCTTCACGTCAGTCACATTGTATATAAAGCGCAGGGAGAACAATTACTATTGAAGATGAAAATCTTTTTGCAAAAAAAAAAAAACTATTATACATTTCTTACATTTCGATTAAACTTTACGATTCAGTTCGGTTTAGCGGACGTTCCGAATCATATATGTAGGTATCAAAAAATTCGTCTATCTACTCCCAAAAGTCATTTTCAAAAAGGGTCTGGAAATACTATTTAAAAAAAATTTTGTTTCTAAATGACCTGTTCTAAGATACTCGTAGTATTTCAAATATTTTTTTTTTTCTACTTAGACTGCGAGTGATAAGCCCGTGCCCACGTGAAGTAGATGATATAGATTCGTATGTTTTTTAATGATTATGATCGCTTCAAAAACATCTCAGAGAAACTCTGAAGCAAACCAGCGAGGACAGAATACAAATTAACAAAATATACATATCGTAAGGCAATCGGCGCGAACACTATTTGGCATCAGTTACACGATAGGAGTAGCCAGTAGGCACATGGAGCAAACTAGAAAAAAACGTTGTAACCGTAAAGCAAGCTCTTCATTATGTTCAAGAAACTAAGAAGCGTTGTAGTCATAATTTTGATTTGAAATGTTTAAGCGATGCTGACTATGGTGGCGATCCGGAAAACAGACGTTTAGTCAATTGGTTCACATGTTTGCTTGGTGAAGAGGCAATAAATTGTGACTTGAAACTTTTTGCATATCGACGATATTACCCCGTGGTCCTGTTTATTTGCATATAGAGAACAAAAGCAGGAAAATATATATTTAAATGCGCGAACGGCCTAGCAGTTTCAAAAGTACTCAGCAAGCTTATTGATATCAATTGACGAAGTTTCACACTTAAAGGGAAAAAAAGCTGTCATTCCAAACTTTTAATAAGCTAAACAAAAGTGCAAGTACTTTCAATCATTACATTTACATTCACTCAACTTGACTCAATAAAACAACAACCAGCTGCACTAACCTCTTGAATATCAGCCTCTATTCTCAACTGTTTTAGTGTATGCTCCAGTTTTTGCCTAGAAAATTGTTCTGAGCTTCGCGAACCGGCCACATCAAATGAACTATAAAATTAAATGAAATTCAGAGTTTGATTAAACATACATATCTTAATAAAAATAAAACAGATATTTACCTAACAACTCTCGAATTTCCAGATTCACAAAGAAAAACACGCAACGTCAGGCGCTTCCAATTCCTTAGCATGTTAATAATGCACGCCAATTGCATCATAAATAGAGAGACTGTGTCGAAAGCATCTTCATTTTTCGGCTCAAACACATTTATGGGCCACACATCGATATATTTGATATGATTGCTTCTGAAAATTTCATTTAAGAATTGATTGATAATTGCCCAATTTAAGAATACAATGAAATGGGCACAAACTTGGCAATAAAGTTCTTATCCAATCGATGGAAATGCCGACAGAGGCAAATATTTTTGTTCATACGTAAAATATCGTAGACTATTGCCACGTAGTCTTGTGCCGTAAGCTGTCTCTCGTTTCCAACACGTCGCGTTGGGAACAGACCATGTCCAGCTTCGTTAAATTTTGTGGTGCTATACGGCGAGCCGTCCCTGTAAATAGTTCCGAACATCGCGAATTTCATTTGGAGATCAACATTTTTTTTTAAGTACGTACATTTCAAAGAAATCTCGAACAAGCTCTGCATCATAAAAGCCCATAATAATAGTGTTGGGTTTCATGGCGCCCATTCCAGACAATCGGATTAGATGTTGAACCCCTTCCCGAATCGTATTTGCAATAGTAACTTCAGCAAAGGCTTTCACCTGTTATACAAGAAAAACAAACATCGTTTTATTCCTAGCGAGTAGTAGAATATAGAAAACAGTCTTACCTTCAAATGATCAATCAGCGATAACCAATGATTTGTATCTGCCACAACTACTTCATTGTTGTGATCGATTTCTGTAAAATCTCCCATTGCAACATGTCCAATCACATAGAGTCCTCCCTTCTTCATGTCATTGACGAAATCGATAAGGGGACAACACGATCGTGGACTTGAAACCAATAGAAGCATTTGTGGTCGCCAAAATTTGACATGATCCTTACGGGAGTCCAACATAAGTAAATATTTTCGCACCTGATGGAACATCAGAGCTTGCGAAATCGAACCCCACTGCGTGCCTTGCGAAGCGGGTGAAAAAATATGCAATGCAATAACCAAAATCAAGCATAATATAATGCTGGACGAAGCATAAATCGGATTGATAACAAACATCATAACAAGCGTTCCGAACAACCCAAATAGGCACGTATGCCATGTAAAATATTTGAATAGAGGTCGGAAATTTGGTGCACCGGTTAATTCGATGCCCAAGCAAGCGAGATTTGTCGCCAAGTACGAAAGCATGAATAGCACCGAATTTATCTGAGCAATGGTGTTCAATGATCCAATCAGCAGAATAACTTCCACGAGTAACCAGCTTGTGAAGACGGCAACAATGGGATTATTTCTCCACGTTCCCCGTACAACGAATTTCAACATACTGCCGAATACTTGATCTTTTGCCAGCGCTTCCAAAATCCGACTCGATCCGATCAAATTGCTTAGTCCCGTCGAAAATGTTGCTGTTAAAATTCCAATTGCGGTAAACGGCGGCCAAACATTTACCGGCATTAGGAACAAATAATTGTTTTGTAACAAAAAGCTCGACGTCGTTGCTGCCATTAAAACGGACAAAAGAATGTAGCAGATAAACGTAAATCCCACGGCAGATAGGGTTCCGATCGGAATACTTCTAGCAGGATTTTTCAATTCACCCGACATATTAGCACCGGCCATGATTCCTGTGACACCGGCGAATAGAACACCAAATACTGTTGCAAAGTTTACATTGGCACCGTTCGAGGTGTAATCTTGACCGTAATTCTCAAATAAGTTACTGAATAGCGTGTCCGATGATAGTCCCGTGTAGCTGCCATTTCTTTTTAGTGTGGCATTTTGAACCAGATGATTTTCGCCGGGAATTGGAACCTGCAAAATAGAACAGTTAATTATTTCTTGATCATTGCTGGATTATTTTATTCGCCGTATTTTGTGTAGGTTTTTCTATTAAGATAAAATCAATTCAAAGAAATTTTTTTTTTTAAGTAAGCTTAGAGGA
Source organism: Beris chalybata (assembly GCA_949128065.1). NCBI lineage: Eukaryota > Metazoa > Arthropoda > Insecta > Diptera > Stratiomyidae > Beris > Beris chalybata. The sequence goes on from OX421897.1 coordinate 93,365,133, forward strand.
TAGGTAGGTTGGTAAGAGCACGAACACAATTAGACCTAAAAGGTCCGTCGTGATTCCACAGGATAATCGAATTCGGTCCTACTCGTCAAACCATTTAGAGCTTGTAATGAAACGTTAGATTCTCGCGAACTCCATTGCGGCAAGATCACCAAGACAGTTGAAGAAGTAAGTTCCAAGATGAGCTTTCCTTCTAGCTGATAGAGCTGGCAGGTACAGAGAAGGTAAATGACAGTCTCTTCCTCATCCTCATTCAGGCAGCTTCTACAGAAGTCGTTTAAGAAGAGGCTGAGCCTTTTAGCATGTCGACCTAAAAAACAGTGTCCGGTTAGGACACCGAGCGTGGTGCTGATATTCGCTTTTTTGAGCAAAGTCAGCCTATTAGAGAGCGTTTTAGATCCAGCTTTGGCCAGATCTGTCTCGCAGTGAGACATGTAATACCATCTTCCCATATTGAGTTGGTTTTCTCAATTGAGTCCAATCCCAGTAGCAGTTTACATGTAGAGAGAAGCACATCCCGATTCCGATGTTCCGGCATAATCTGAAAGGTGATGCCGCGCCGAGCGAGTTCGTTAGCCATGCAGTTCCCTGAAATATCCCCATGTCCTGGTACCCAGCACAGAAGAATATTCAGCTGTTCAGCCGTCCTCCTTAAGAGATGATCTACATTCTGCGGCGACCTTTGATGTTGTCGAGTGCGATTCTAAGGATTTTTTTGCCACTTGGCTGTCGGTGAAAATGGATATCCCTAGTAGATATTGCATTACACCTCAGCCAGGACAGGGCCTCCTTGATCCCCGTAAGCTTCGCCTGACACTACAGTGGTCCGGAAGGCGGAAGGAGCTGCTAATATTAAGCATGTCAGAGAAAAAAACCCCACCTACCTCGCCTTCAGTTTTGGAGCCGTCCGTATATACTCAGATGTCGGCGGAATCCTCCGTCCGTATATATGTTACCGGATCCCTTCCCCATTCTAGACGGGTTGGGATGGTTGTTAGGAATTTTTTTTCGAAATCGTAACTTGGAGGGGTGTAGTCGATGTTTTCAGCAATGTTATTGAAGTGATTGTAGATTGTTCAGTCACCTGCACGTATGCCAGTCCACTGTGTCCCTAAGTCGAATGGCTGCACTGGCTGTCATTTGCTTGCAGACTGAATAGCATGTCCATGGCTGCAGAGGTAGTTGTTCTCAGAGCTCCGCTGATGCATGCTGTTCTCTGTACCTTTCCCAGTGTTGTGCGGTTAACCGCTTTGTTTAAGGTCATCCACCAGACAACAACACCGTACATAAGTGTCGGTCAATATGAGTCAATGAACTATTCGGGGTTACAAACTCCATTTATTACCAATGGCCTTTTTGCATAAGTAAAGCGCAACTGTTGCTTTCCTTACCCTTTCCTAAATGTTAGGTTTCCAGTGACTTTTTCTATCCCAAATACGACCCAAATATCTTGTGCTATCGGTGAAAACTAGACTAGTCCCATTCAGAGAAGGAGAGTTTACGTGAGGAATTTTGTATTCCTTGTTTTGTGTGGGTTCACGATCAGCCCGCATTCAGAAGCCCATTTGGGGAGAATAGAGAGAGCATTCTGCAATATCTCACTCAGCGTGTTGAGGTGCTTTCCCGAGACAACAGTTGCAACATCGTCTGCACAAGCAATCACTCTGCAACTTTGAGGATAGTCATTTCAAAAAATATGTGTGTACGAAATTATTTACATTTTCTTTGAGAAACTCTTTTTTTCAATAAAGTGCAACCAAATGTCAAAAATCACGTGCAGCAAAAATTTGTTGTTCTGCTTACAATGATTCAACCTCAAGATTTTACGTCTTTGGCAACATTCAGATAGACATTCTCACTTACGAAAATTATAAGGAGTACGAACTGCTGGTAGTTCTCGATTTTTTCATGGAAGCTATAGATTTTTGTTTAAAGTCTTGAGAATAAAACATAACATAACATAATTTTATTTTAGACAGTCTTCCACTTAGATAGTCATCAACCTTTGTTATTATAATCTTATTGAATTACAATGCAATTTTCCCGTAGTGAGTAAAAAAGGCCTTAATTTTTAACAAATGCTCTTACATTTTAATTTTTATTTGAAAATACTGAACGTTTTCGATTTATTATTTGGTTCCGGTGCAACAAACTATGGATAGAACAATTTAATGATCTTAATTACACTTTATTAAAAAAAAGAAGTTATTGTTCAAATGATAGAAAGGTTTTAGTTATATCAGTGTACAGAACTATGTAATTAAGCTGTTATTATAATAGTACCAAGACATTTTGTATGACCAGAACAAGTACCAAGAAGACGTGTCATTAGTCATTTAATCATGACTTGATAGTTTGTTTACTATCATCAACGCTAAAGCCTTGTTTTCACGGTGATAGTTTCTGCGATAGTTTCTGTCATGATAATTACTATCGTCATAACTATCATTATGTAAACTTATCGATAGTTACTTTCGTGCTGTCATGATAGCACTATCGCACTATCATGCTTGACGAGATAGTTGATAGAACTATCGCGATAATTTTATCTCGACATTGACATTTGACGTTAAAAAAATTATTTCAAAACATAAAAATATTTATTTGCAACATTTATTTAATTTCGATCTTGTGAATACGAGGGGCGTTCGAAAAGTAACTTAAGTCGGCAAGAAAACACTTGATTTTTGGAAAAGTTTTTATTTATTTTTCAACATAGTCTCATTGTAACTCAATACACTTTTTCCAACGATGCTCCAGCTTCTTTAACCCTTCCGTATAATACGTTTTTGACAACTCCTCAAAATTGGCCTCTGTGGCAGCGATGACCTATATCTTTTTCCTGTCAATGATTTTTTTAAATTGGGAAACAAGAAAAGGGGGCCAGTTCTGGAGAATAAGGTGGGTGTGGAAGCAACTCGTAGCGTAATTCAATTGATTTTTGAAGTAACGGCACGATTTCGCGTTGTTTCGGAGTCAGCAAACGCGGCACCCATCTCGCCGATAGTTTTGACATACCCAAATGCTCATGTAGGATTGTCCAGACGCTGTTCGCTGAGATGTCCACAGCTTCTACTATCTCGAACACCTTCACTCGTCAATCGGCTAATACGATATCATGTACCTTATTGATCATTTCTTGGTTTATGGCAGTTTTTGGACGTCCAGGGCGGGGTTCATCATCGACGCTAGTGCGGCTACGTTTAAATTCGTTTACCCAGAAACTGATAGTTGGTAACGAAGGAGTAGATGTGCCATGAACTTCTTGCAAAATCTGCTAAATTTCGGTCGCTTTCTTCCCCGTCAAATAAAAATGTTTTATCACTGAACGAAATTCTTTTTTTTTCCATTTTTAAAAAACACTAAACACGTCGTATTTAATCCACCACCAAAACAGAACTAAGCATCCAAAATGGCTAAAATTTTGACAGCACTCATACAAAAGGCTGAACTTTACAGCCATCATAAACTTTTTGATATACGCGTGCTCTGTGTGTTTGACTTAAGTTACTTTTCGAACGCCCCTCGTACGTGTTGCTAATTGCAAAAAAATATAATTTTGATTTTATGTGTACGTGATTTTGTGTGTACGTGATAGACAAGTGACATGTCTAATTTCACTATCGCACATCGCGCCGTGTAAACAGCAGACTGTCACACTATCATATTATCATGCTATACTTTCGCGAAAGTACAAAACAAAACTATCGCCGTGAAAACGAGGCTTAACGTCATATACATATTTGAGTTCAATAACATCGCAAGTATAACCAGAGTCATGCAATATTCGACCTGGTCGACATTTTATTACGACCACAAAAACAATTAAAGAAAATTTTTTTTGGTTACAGTATTGTGGCGTAATCTTTATTACGGTCAGAATGGACAAAAACTAATTACATTTTGGTTAACTGATGCAAACGACTGTGCGCCGAGGTTCCTCCATATAATCCACAGTGACACAGTGAAATTGATGCTCATGGGGGTGCAAGTATTAAACAAATCTTATACGCTAATGGTGCCGTTACATTCTAGTACTCTCACTTCCATAGTAACATGTAGTTTCTCGCTCAACAAAATCAGATAAAGAAAAGAAAAAAATAAGCTCGCGGACAGGGTTGATTTGATATAATCCGATGTTTTTGCGTTAAATGACTAACGGGCTATTCAGGGGCCTTATTACTGAATACGATACGATCAAAATCAATCGTAAATTCTTTAATTTGGCATACTGAAGTTTAGAATTTACGACTGATTTTGATCGTATCGTATTCAGTAATAAGGCCTCAGGCTTATATCTTATTCACTTCCACATCAACAAAAAATAATTTTTTTTTTTTTTTTTAAACAAAGCATAAGGATATCTTGCCTAGAAGATGCATAATCAGTTTTTGACATTTAGCCACAAGTTTGTTGAAACAAATATGGCTCCTTTGATAGTCAAAGTATCATTTTTACTTTATTATTTTTTAATAATAAAGTATTGTGATCGACCTGAAATTTCAAAAAAATTTGTCTACCCTAAATTTTGTATTTTCACGTTTTAGGACTGTACGGCGTACGCAAAATAGTTTGAAGGCAGGTAGTAGCTCCCAAAACCGTTGAGGTATTATCGTGAAATTTTTATGGTGGGTAGGTTGGGTGAACCTCTACGACTGTTATCTTAGGTGGGTGTAGGTGTGAGGGGGAGGAGAGGGGAGGGTTTTAAACGAAAAATTTTGGTTTCTAGATCTCAGCAACCGCTTACGCTAGGAGGCTGAAACTTGGAATTTCCATAGAACTTCGATAGTGGACCCATTTGCAAAAAAAATTGTTGATATGGGTGAAGGTGTGTGGGAGTGGGGGAAAATAATTCGTCCGAAACGCAAAAATGCCGAGATCGACACATTCTAAAATCCATATCTCCTAAACCGTTGATGGCACGAAATTCAAACTTAACAAATATTTGTACCTATACTAGGACAAAGGATTGAAAAGAAATTTTTGAGTGGGTTTAGTGGCGTACGGGGGTGGGGGGTGAAAAACTTTAGATTACGATATCTCACGAATCAATTGCTCTAGAAAAATGAAATTCGGTTTGAGTAGAAAGGTCGACAAATAAATAAATTAATTAAGGGGGTGGTGGAACATGGAAGTGGGGGGAATAAGAAATATTCAAAAAAAATCACGTTTCATATCTCAAGAACAGTATAAGATAGATGCTCAAATTTTTTACCAGACGTAGGCCCAATAGAACCTTTAGAGAGAAACAAAATTTCGGGGATGTGGGTGTAGAGGGTGAGGGTGGGGGAGGGTGAAAAGGAAAAAGTTCCGATGTTTATATCTTAAGAACCTATAACGATAAAAAGCTGAAACTTGGTATTTACACAGAGCTATAGTAGTGGCATGTTGGAAAAATATAATTTTTTATAGGGGTGGGGGGTGTTTTTCCTAACTATGGAACGGCTTATGCTAGAAAGTTGAAACTCTGTATGTATATGCAAATCAACTAGGAAAGTAATTTGGACTAAAAAAAATTTCGAATATCCATTGGAGTTCGGAAGTGGGGGCAAAAAAAATGTTCAGTAAAAATAAAATGCATATATTTTCACGATTTTTTCATATCTACTAGGTCTTCCAAAATATTGAATTCACTTTTATTCTACGGATTTTTCATATGAATACCTAGAAAGTGTTTTCAAGATTTTTTGAAAATTAACTTCTGAGGGGGTGTAAAGTGGTTGTATACTTTTTCATAAATTCTTCCATATCTCTCAGGTTTGATCAGATATCAAATATCATTTCACTTCCACGGACTGGTTTAATAATCACCACTTTTTAAGATTTTTCCTTTTTCAACCCCTAGACCGCATCCCGGAGTATGATCCAATCATGGTATTCATATATTAGGCCCTACTTAAACCGCTTCCGAGCTTTTTGTTAGTTTTTCAGTCACATAGTAGCCTACACCGCATCTTAGAATTTACCAAGGTAGCAAAATTAGTCATGTAGTAACATAGTAGCAAAAATTATCATTATGTAGTAGCACTTTGCTACCATCGTAGCACTTGTGGTCACACTGGCCCTTATACCAGTGAGTTGCACGGACTGTAGGAGTACCTTTAGGTTACGGAAATTTGATTGAACTCTGAGTTCAATGTCAGCATACATGCATGAGTATGTTGATACGGTGATAATTTTTCCAGTTCATTGAGCTGAGTGACAGCATTTTCACCAGTTCTTAAAGCTGAGAAAGTGCGCCCAAATGGAGATTTCTTCTACAACTCTGAGCTGGGAAGGAATAACCCATTTTGTGTTAAGGGACTAAATCTATTATAAACCAGGTCTGAACAAACAAACGTCTTCTTTTCTTTTTTTATTGACTGAAATGTCCTGAAGATATCGCAGCACTGCACTGCTTTGCGCTATGCCTCAGAAGGCGTCATATAGGAACTGAATTTTTGGAACCAAAACAGCCAATAGACCAAATTTATCTCTTTGCTTTCTACCTAGAGTAGACTTACTTCCTGCATTCAATCTACTACCTGACTAGTTCCGATAGATTTTGGACTACTACTAATTTAACTTTGCACGTTAACTGTTGTAAAAACTTACCTCCAACTTTCCTTGTGCCAAAAAACTGATGTACGTCGAAAACAAGCAAATTGTCACAATTCCCAAAATTAGCACCGATGTCTTGGCAAACATAGCAGCACCGATCAAACAAACGACCAGCATGCATGTGTTGATTAAGCTGCAGTACAAGAACCGCCATTCCTTTCCGTCTTTCAGAAAACCCTTCTCGTCAGTTAGATATCCTCCCGGGCCGAAATTCTCCATGACGCCCTCAGTGCATCCCGAAATTGCCATCGCACAACCGACCACATTAGCCAGGAAGAACAGTGTACCGATTGAGCCACCGAACTCGGGACCCAACGTTCGACTTATCATAACTAAAACAAATCAACATTTAAATTAAGGCGAGACAGCGAAAACCGCAAGCGACTTACAGTAGACTCCGCCACCTTCCACTGCCCCATTCGTGGAAATTGCACAAACTGACGCCACCGTAAACAAAAGTATGAGGTAGGCGATGATGAATTGCATCAGAGTTATATAAAGTCCAGCATTTCCTACGATGTACCCTGCAAGCAATACCGCATAATTACTAAAAATCCCGTTCGATTTTTATGACAGCCGCCACATCAGCTATACACTCACCAACTCGAATGAACACCAGAGCACTGAACATGGACAAAGCGACGGGACAAAACACCCCGGCAAATGTACCCAGCGTACGGCTGGCTCCATTCGTCTCGGTATCGTTCATTCCGAACTCGACATAGCGGTCTGAATTCTCATTGGCACGACTTCGCCCCGCGCCAAAAAGAGCCCCAAAACTCCGAAAGATTCGCCCTGTTGCGCTTCCAGCTATCGGACTCGTCTCGTTTTCCAGTAGATCATCATTATTGCTTCGTCCGTCCACATTGGCGGTGATCATGTTGTCCAGCTGAAAAGCGGACGTGAAAATGAGTCAAGAGCCGTGCGGTGTTGACGCGACTTTCGCTATTTACGACGATGATGGCCAAAAAACGCCCCCAATTTTAGTTCCAAATCGAACTGCTTTTCCTACTTACTGGAATGTCAGGGAGTTCGGATGCTGTACGCAATGGGACCACTACGACGTTTGGTATTGCACTTATCGCGGCGATCTTCTTTGAATACAAAAAACAACAGAAACTAAGGCGATTACAACAAAAGAGATTTTAGTTTCTTTTTCCGCTCCGCTTTAAACCTGTTAGAACAGCTGTCAACTTTGTTTGGCTTATGTCATACGAAATGAGTGCTGCCAGTGCAAGTCTCAAATCGAAAGACACAAAAAATAGTTGAGGTTAAAGGGTGCGTTCTGAAAATGTGTATTATTTTCGCGTTAAAAAAAACCGTTACTAATTTTCTTATGCTGTTTTCACACTGGCTATTTATGTGGCTTGAAAAAAGTATAATAATAGCCAATCATGCAACAAGGCGAACACCATTAAATGAAAGAAAAAGATACCGCTCTTTCCGACGTTAGCGGCATCTAGTCAACGAAACTAACAATAGGTTTGTTTCTTTTGCCCGGTGTAAGTTAGACTTTAGTGTACCTTGCACCTTAATTGCACGTCAAAATACACTCAAAGTGTAGAGTGCAGGTCGCGCAAAAAGAAGAATAGAACAAACCTAGTAGGTTTGTTCTATTTGCCTGCACTATCTACACCTTTTGCACTTTTTCCGTTCTTTTTGCCGGTGTAGCGTCATCGGTGGCTGTTCTTTTTTCCGAGTGTAGTGCAAAAGTGTACACTTTGCTGCACTCGGTCGGAAGCTGGTGCAAGTTCTTCTTCTTTACAATCTGTCAAATTTGAAATTTGTATGCAGATAACATTGACTTTTTGAATTCAAGAAATCGCTGCTTTGACTGAAAACATGCAAGAATATTGAATAGCAATAAATTTTCATTGATAAAAGTGAAAAAATAAAGCAAATAAAAAAGTTTTGAATTTTAGCTGTCACTTTCATACACTAACCTGTTCTTTTTGCGCGACCTGCACTCTACACTTTGAGTGTATTTTGACGTGCAATTAAGGTGCAAGGTACACTAAAGTCTAACTTACACCGGGCAAAAGAAACAAACCTATTTGCTTTGTTAAGAACAATACCGGTTTTAGCGCATTTCATAACATAACATGGCACTTTCCACAATTTATACGTAACAAATTGTTCGGAATGTCTCTCACACCAATGTCTAAATTATATGTTAAGGTCTCATGTCGTAGTCCTTTTCCATTTGGATTTTCTAGCCGCTAAAGCCGGAAAAATAAACTGTGTCATATGGTACTTCACTTTTCGCAGAATGGAAGACCAAAATATCTGCTCTGCGATTAAGAGAGTACAATTGTGACACTCTTCTATAAAAAAAAATTATATTATCATCTTATTATGAGTTTAACCCAAGGAAAGAGCTGTTGTAGTAGAAAGTACTCAGCCGAGAAGATCCATGCTTTCATCAATGAGGCGACAGCTAAAGCCGGGCCCGGGCCTCCTGAAGTCTTCGCCTCCAATTGTCTCGATCCAAAGGCCCCGTCCTCCAGCTGCTAATTTTTAAGATAGCTTAGCTGTGGTCATCAACCGAGCCTTCCCATCGCTTGCGTGGTTTGTCTACTGGCCTGTTACCAATAGCTTGCCTTCCATTCTCCATCCGCTCCTCGTGTCCAGCCCATTACGTAGGTTGATGAACGTTGAAACTTCTGGCTCCTTGAAGAGTAGATACAGCTCATGGTTGAATTTTATTCGCCAGTCCGTTTCTTTATGGGTCCAAAAAATTGTTTGTTTCGAATGTGTTAACTGCTTTTTCGGAAGTTGCCGTTAACGTCTTCGTTTCGCTGCTATAACAGAGCACAGGTCGTATCCCAGCAAACAAAAAGGTTCGGAATGATATTAAAAAGATATCTGTAGAAGATATCATCTATCGTGTGAGATATCTTTGTCTGATCGATTGCGATACGATAAAGTGCAAAATGTCCATTCGCTGCGATATCTTTCTAGAGATAAAAATGGGTGAAGGGGAAATTTTGGATTATGTACATCCGGCAAAGTAGTTTTCATAAAATATTTATTTTTCGGAACCTAAAATACATAGGTTTCTCTTTAAAATATCGCAAAGATGACAATTTTAGAATAACTCGACTAAGCATCAATAATTATCACCATCCAGATATCGCTATGATACCTTTTAATAATCTTGTGAAAGACTTTCGTTATAATCTCCTATTAGAGATAGAAGGCGATAACCGACGATATCATTACGATATTGTCTTGAAGATTATCGTCAAAAATGTTTGCTGGGATAAGAGTTTTATATGTTCGCAGCTTATTATTGCTGTGAGCTTTCTTGGATTTCAATTTCATTATTGGCCAAAGCCGATCCCAAACCTGGTGTAGAAAGGAGGACGGCACATGAAGTTAACCTGAATGGCCAGCAAAGCTAGTATTACACTGTTTGACCATGTGGTTAATTTCCAAGTATTTTCCTGAAATATGCAAAAAAGGTTGTGAAACACTTTTTAATAAATATTTAATATCGAATCTCTTGAAACAAAGAATGACAAAATAAATAGTTCTTAGGTATAACAAATGTAATTAGAATAACAACTGGCTCATCCTTGTAGGATTTCATTTTCTCATATGTAGAGTGAGGTGGTTTTTGATTCGCGTTATTAGAAGTTAACTATACAAAGCCCTTGTAAGTTAATCAAATATCGAACACTGTTACTAACTACTATTTCAAATTTTGGTAAACAACGAAATTCTTCTTGCGGTTTACTAGAGAATTTTCTACCATAATTGGTATATACTCTAAGAAAACTGAATTCCTGTATGAACTCCAAGAAGAAGGTAACTTAATTAACTACATGAAGTACTTTTTACTCAGTTGTGTGTAACACGAAAGTACATCATCTGAACGAATCAAAAGAAGATCATATAAATACCTACCAGAAAAATTCGCAAGACCAATCTTAGTTCGGTGAAGATTGAACAAGGTGCAAGAGCTGTGAAATAAACATTTAAATCAAAAATGTACCTATCCAAGTTAAGGGCAAGGATTATTGTAATTATTTTTCTGAAACGAAAATAAGCGTGACTCAGTTCATTCGTATGTTAGTGCAAATAATGTAATTGAAAAAAATTTAAATAAAATATTATTATTTACAACTTAATATTTTTATACCATGATTATGAAATTTTACGGAAATTTTAATTCAGTGAAAAAACGTCGATTAAATTTGGAAACTTGTTTACGACGGCGACAGGCTGCGAATGCTCGCGAGCGTCGAAGAATGGACAATTTGAATAGAGCCTTTGATCGGTTACGTGAAATTTTACCATCTTTGGGTGACGATAGAAAACTGACAAAATTCGAAACATTGAAAATGGCGCTCAGTTATATTTGGACGCTAAGTGAACTGTTAAGAAGGTCGGAGTTAATCGCAAAAGTTATTTAGTGGTTGAGTTAAGTTACTTTAAAACAAAATATCAAGCAATATTATAATTTAAAATTGTTAGTTTTCTCAGAAATAAAGTACCTATTGATAAATATAAATATCTTTCGTTCTAATTTTTTTTTTCAAAATTGTAAGTGTATTGAATTCAACTTAAATGTTGTGATTAATATGAAAACCGAGTGAATATAATTTAAAAGTGAGAATAAAAAAATGAAACAGGACCACCAGTGGTGATCTTCGAATGGTCTAAGGCCCGGTATTTCCATGCAGAGTTAATTTGTAAGTTGTCAGTTAATCAAAATTACTCAAAATAACTTTATATGGAAATACTGGCCTATAAGTTAACTCTACATTTGGTCTGTTCTATTTGACGGGTGTAGTGTACACCTTCTACACTTTTTGCACTGGCTCTCGAGCTAGTGCAGGAAAGTGTAAAAGGGAGTGGCGGGGAAGGAACAAGAACACTATTTGAGGTTGAGTTTGTGTCATTGATTTGACGTCAAAGGCTGTTTAGAAAATCGAGTGCAAGAAAGTGCAACTTACACCGGGCAAAAGAAACAAACTTATTGAAATACCGGGCCTAAGTGAGTTAAGATGGCTGCCACCATAATCTAACCCAACCAAACTTAACCTGGTGGTCCGCTATGATCTGAAAGAAATTGTGTCAAAGTTTTAAATTAGGAATAACTTGAACTGAATGATCTGACGGTTGCGTTGAGTATAAAACTATCAAACAATTTGACAAATATCGTAATCTCGAATTATTTCTGTGACAAATGGTGATTCGAGTTATTCTATATAAACCTTAGTTTTATACATTGACAAATTAGAGACTTTGACTGTTTCGTACGAAATAGTGGAGTTTAAGGAACTCCGAAAAAAAGGTGTTTGGTTTTATACTTCTCCATTTTGTAAAATAGTAGTCTGGGTGGCTTAAGGCCGGTTTCACAGTTGAAATTTGATCTGAAGTTTAGTTAAACTTAAACTCAAGAATAAACTGCACTTTAAACTTGACTCGATTTCACGGCAAATAAATATCCTATGATTAACTAATCTGAAATTCGTAATCATTGTGAGCTAATTCAAATGAATTAAACGTTTTTACATTGGTATACTCTGCCTTTTCTGTCATTTTATTTCGTTTTAGTATTAAAAATTTGAACTATTGACAATCACGGCTACTTTAATTAGGATAAAATCACTTGAATGTAAAAAAAATTAATCCGAGCTATAAACAGAAGAAATTCTACCGTTTAGCTTAATCGTATCATTAGAACAAACTTGTGTTTTACAACATCTGTGAAACGCATTATTCGTTTGATCCTAAGTTTAACGAAAACTTTTGGTTTAAACTTAGACTGTGAAACCGGCCCTTAGTGGCTAGAGCACTTGCCTTCGGCGCACCTGGTAGCAAATTCGAATCTGCTTGGCGACAAGTAATTTTCGAAAATGGAATTGGGTTCCGGACTACCAGTTCACTCAGCTGTAAATGAGTACCTGAGTTAAAATCGGGGTAATAATCACGGACGAGCGTATGGCTGACCACTTCACCTCCTAGTGTTCCGTTGGTCTAGTAATGAAGTAACTCTAGCATTACTTCCAGGCCTGGGGAAAATTTTGGCTGTTGTGCCATTGACTATTATTAAGAAAGTTAACTACAGTAAACTATATAGATGCAATGTTAACGTAGACAATAACATTTATAATCGTGTAATCAACCAACAATTATTTATACGGTCAATGAATTTGATTCCATATTTCAATGGTTTTCATTGCACTTTTAAAACTGTGTAAGGATATAAAGGCATTACTGACTTTTATGCGAAATTCGTCATATCTCTTATTAGGCGCGAATGAAGAAAATTGGGGAAGGGGGTAAAGTTTATAGTAACGTTTGAAAATCCAATGTATAAAAAATTAAGAATTAATAACTTAAGGTGTTCCAAAGTTATTGGCCAATATTCTTGAACACGCAATGATTTTTTGCAGCAGATTTTTTGGCAGCTACCCGAAATAGTAAGACGATTTAGCCTTACAAATTCGACCAAACAAATTCCGTGGAGTTTAGGTGTCGCTAAACTGGAAAAATCTCGCAAACCATTTTCAGAATATTTCCGAAACTAACTACATATGTATGTTCATATATGTATGTATGTAGTGAACATATTCAATTAAAAAATAATTTATTTTAACTTCCAGGAAGCACGCTAATGCACAGGGTGTTATAGACTTCCTTAATGTGAAATCACTCGTTTTTTTGCCGTAAAGTGACTATATGAACAACCGCAGGACGATAATGCTAAAACACGCTTACACCATAAACCTTCCTTAAGGCCGGTTTACATGACGACTGCAAATATTTTTTACTGATATTGTGAAGGAGAAGGAAAATCTCTTATGGGAAACTGAACAGGAGTGAAACGAACAGATATCATGTTTAGCAAAAAATGTTGACAATATTTGTGTGAATTTTGTTTTTTGCAGTGGTTTCTTTCTACTCCATTGAAAATTCGATATACTAGCACAATTTCAATAAAAAATGTTTGCATTTGCCATGTAAACCAGCCTTTATAGAACTTTTCAAAACACAAAATTAACTAAAACTTAACACAAATCTATTATTTCAAATCTGATATTTTTAAATTACTACTCAAAAATATTCTTCGTAATTCCATTTTTATCCATTTGGAGCGAAAAAAGGGAAGTAGCGTTTTTCTCCATAAATATGCTAAAAATTTCCTCTTTTGCTCCATTGATAGTAATATGTATTATACTATTGTTGATACCTCAATATTTGCCCTTTCATTGAGTTTTCATCGAACTTCCTACTGGGTAACTATCATATCAGTACATTACATGGCAAGTGAGTTTTCATAGAATTGAGTTGAGTTGAAATTTGTATGAAAACCACAACTTAACTCAGCTCAAATAATTATAGTGGCATGAAAAAAAATTTATAGTTAGATTTAGATGTGTCTCTTAGGTCTGATAAGGTATGGAGCATGCAGCAAGTTTTATTTCCACAGATTTTCTGCACAATCGCCTACAAACCGATTTCATAATTTTTAGAAAATCAATTGCCAAGTCCGTGTTGAACTCATCCCCGAAAGTAAAACTTACTGTTCCGACAGCAGAACTACAGCCTCGGATAGGATTTTATAAACGACAACAACTCGGAAACGCATTGAGGGCTATTTTTCTGGATCTTGGAATGTTCGCTCTAGAACGAAGTTTCAAGATACAACATCAAGGAAAAAAGTGAAATGGGTTAAGCGGTTTGGATATAATATGGTTTGAAACCAATTTTTTTGTGTATCACGGGTGTTAAGTATAAGTGTATCTAAATATGATGATACACATCTAGCTTAACTAATTGCCTCCGATACTCTGCTCGTTTCTAAGAATAGGTTCCATGTAAATAATGCTGTACTCGTCTCTTCATTAACGTCATGAATTACATTTAACTCGATATCTATACTATATCTCTACATATAATGCTTACGAGTATACTGACCATAAGTTAATTGGCAATTTCTATTGAAAATTTATGAATGACTGGCCTCCAATTTGGCTTAATTTATTGCCATGGCGCTGTCTTGCGAAACGTATTGATTAGAATTGAGGCTTGTAAGAATTGTATTTTTCTAAAAAAAGACTCAAAACTATTGGGGTGCAATTTACATAATTATGTTGGTTATTTTCATAAGAAACTGACCAGACAATTTTGATGTTTCGACGTATTAAATCTAACCAGTGAACATCATCAAATATTCAGATCAATTTTACCACAAAACTGTTACCTTAAGGAATTACAGACACGTGATTCTGATAAGTAATGGTGATTTCTTTTCTGCAAAAAAATGTGACCCGTTTCTGCCCTCAATTTTTGTTCTAGCAGTTCCGCTGTTCTATTCTCAAATTTTTTTTGACCTGCTTGAAAAAGGGGTTTGAGTCCGTGGCTAAAATTGACCTGAAAACTCGCATTTCTTGCCCCGAAAATTTCGGCGGTGCAACTCCTTTAACCTCAAATGTGCGTAAGAAACGATGAAAATAATGGTGATTTCTTTTCTCAAAAAAAATGTGACCTGTAAAGATGCAAAATTATTGCAGTTCTGCCCTCTTTTTTGACAGTTCCGTCCGACAGGTCAATTTACAATAGAACGCTTTCAGGTCAAAAAGCTATTATGAAAATTTAAATATATTTACACTACACTCCGTAGGATTTCTAATTACCGTATGACCCGTTGGACAGTTTAATTTATGCTTTTAAATCGTTTGCCGCTGTGTCGTAGGATATTTTTTTCTTATTTTCATCGTTTCTTACACACATTTGAGGTTAAAGGAGTTGCACCACCGAAATTTTCGGGGCAAGAAATGCGATTTTTCAGGTCAATTTTAGCCATGGACTCAAACCCCTTTTTCTAGCAGGTCAAAAAAAATTTGAGAATAGAACAGCGGAACTGCTAGAACAAAAATTGAGGGCAGAAACGGGTCACATTTTTTTGCAGAAAAGAAATCACCATTACTTATCAGAATCTAATCGGCAGCCTTAAGGAATTTTATCCAATAAATTATTTATTTCAAACTTATCAACATAATCTGGATCAAATTTGAAAAGAGTCACGTGTCTGTAATTCCTTAAGGTAACAGTTTTGTGGTAAAATTGATCTGAATATTTGATGATGTTCACTGGTTAGATTTAATACGTCGAAACATCAAAATTGTCTGGTCAGTTTCTTATGAAAATAACCAACATAATTATGTAAATTGCACCCCAATAAAAGAAATCACCATAAGAAAAGAAATCACCATAAGAAAAAAATATATATAACGATTTAAAAGCATAAATTAAACTGTCCAACGGGTCATACGGTAATTAGAAATCATACGGAGTGTAGTGAAAATTTATTTAAATTTTAATAATAGCTTTTTGACCTGAAAGCGTTCTATTGTAAATTGATCTGTCGGACGAAACTGTCAAAAAAGAGGGCAGAACTGCAATAATTTTGCATCTTTACAGGTCTAATTTTTTTTTCAGAAAAGAAATCACCATTAGATACACCATCTCCGCCGTTTAGCGTCGCCGAAACGTGTGTCCCGTCACACTTTTGATATTGTCGTTTCCATCTGCGTCGAAACAGTCAACGCGACGCTGAAAAATTTTCAGTTTCCTAGGTAATTTGCCGCTCGTCTCCCAGTTTTGCCTTTTAATTGATTTTATTATTTTTTAATAATAAAGTATTTTGGCCGTTACCATGGTCACGTTGTTTGGATCCAAACCAACCTCAGTCGAAGAGTCAACTCTCGACGATTGCCTCGGCTCGTCACAGAGCTAGTTTTTTATGTATGGAGAATGTAGTCGGCGACGCAAAATGCCGGAAATGGAAACGCACCTTAAAACATTAGTTGCGTTTTTTTCAACTGGATTAGATCAAATTGAAAAAACGATATGGATCATCCAAAAAGCTAATTTAGCAGGGTTAACATCCTGTTTGTAAATGCCTCGGATAAACTTCCAGCTGTTACGCAAAGTTACGCAGTTACTAAACGACGAAACAGCACTGTAGAAAGGTCATATAATCAAAGACTTTTTCAATAATATTGTACATTCCAGTGGCGGCTCGCCACATAAAGCTAGTGAGGCTGAGCTTTAAGCTTGTGTTACACTGTTCGCTTTTTTCCCAGTTTTTTGCATATATTTTCGTGAAATGTATGGCGAGCTTGTAGGTAGCTCTTATTGGTCATACAGTGTAACATAAGCATAGAGCTTATATTACACTGTATGACCACGCTGTCAAATTGCAGTAAGATCACAGTGAGATTTATTTGTATTCGCCTACTTCGCATTGCATATTACTGCAATTTGACAGCGTGGTCATACAGTTTAATACAAGCTTAAAGCTCAGCCTCACCACCTTTATTCGGTGAGTCGCCACTGGTACATTATGTCTCTGCCATACACCTGGACTTGCATCTCCTACAAAATGTATTTAGTTACCTCAACTTTTCGATGATCATATTCTGCCTGTTGGGTGCTAATATCTACTACAAATTGAATTTAGTGCTAAATCGCGTGACGCCATCTGTGAAAATTCTAAAATAGTTGACATTTAAACAAGCTTTAAAAGCACAAAATTGATCCATGGATGATCCCATTTTGCTTTTGGATCATCTCTTTCTAGTTTTTTCAATGTAAAACGAATGATCTTGATCTTGATCCAGTTGAAAAAAACACACCTATTAATATCATACGGATAAGGACTAGTCTACCTAATGTGCGAAAAACCCTCTACCTCCACTTCAGCAGGAGGTGGCTGTTTTTTACTGTTGAGCTCTGTTGCGACCAGGCTGGCACTATAGATCCATGGGGTCTATATGATGCTTCGGCTGCCACTCTAACTCAACCAGGGTATTGGCCCAAACAGAATAACTTTGAAGTTCCTGTCTTTTAGAACACACAGGATTATATGGTGATGCTTATAACACCGACTTCGACTTCGACTTCGGTAAAGTAGGTAAGTGGCCTGCGATCGCCGCAAGGTAGGCAAAATCGAAGTCGAAGTAGTTGTTCTGTTTAGTACTTTATGCCATGTTTCCACTGCCTCGTAATCTCGCGATTAAGAGAACGAGATTAAGCACTCAGGGACGTCATTTGTGGGGGGAGGGGGGAATTTGGTATTTTCATATATTATATATAACAAATGTGGCAAATGCCCTACCTTTCGCCCCCCTCACCCCACAAATAACGTCCCTGCGTGCTTAATCTAGTTCTCTTAATCGCGAGATTAAGGAGTAGTGGAAACGTGGTATTAGTCTTCCAAAAACGATGGCCTCTACCATAGAGCTATAAGTTTAATGGAGATAGCGTGCAGCGACTTTTTTGAAGCCGGAGGCTTTCTCGCAAAGGACCGGCGATATTCACTATGCAACTATCCGCATCTTACTCACATGTATGTTATACTCCGGTATTGAAAAGAAAAAAAGCCCAACCTTTAAATAATAATCAATGGCGCAACAGCCCAAATCGGGCCTAGGCCTTAAAGTAATGCTAGAGTTTCTTTATTACGAGACCAACGGAACATTAGGAGGTGAAGTGGTCAGCTACACGCCCGTCCGTGATTATTACCCCGATTTTAACTCAGGTACTCATTTACAGCTGAGTGAACTGGTAGTCCGGCACTCAATACTATTTTCGAAAATTACTTGTCACTGAGCAGATTCGAACCTGGTACCAGGTGCGCCGAAGGCAAGTGCTCTAACCACTAAGCCACCCAGACAACAACCTTTAAATACTTCGCTACTATTTGCATTTCACTGCCACCGGGCATGAAACGTTCCATACAAAAATGTTCAATTTTACATCAAAATGCTTCAAAGTGCTTACGGAAACGGCGCTTTGCGATCTCCGTTAGTTATAGCTCTATGGCCTCTACAAACAAGCGGACGATTTTGTTCGTTTCACAAAATTGTTGACTGGTATGAAGATAAATTTGCAGCGTTTTACTTCCGAATGAAATACGGGTGTGGGGTCTTTTTCATATCTATAGAACTTGTTGAATATTTGTACATCTACTACCAAAGTAATAAATGAGGTACGAAAGGAGGGAAAATTATCAGTGAAAATGGAACGCATATAATTTCTCGAATTTCGTCATATTTCTTAGGTCTCCTAAAATATTACTATATAATAATTTTTATTATAAGCATTCTTTACTAAAACGCCTTGAAGGTTTTCCCAGGATTTTTTTAAAGTTGACCCTTAAGGAGTTGTAAGCATGTATGGCTTCCCAAGTAACACAGATCTCTGTTTACGGGTTCTTGCAATTTGGTTGCGATGGAACAGTGAAACAACCACATGGCAACGTTGTTACAACGTTGTGAAGTTAAAAGTGGGAGATAGAATGTAGCTGTGAGGACGTTCTAGCAAACCACCGAAACACCCTTAAAACAGCAAATAAGTTGCCCTGACTAAATCTTCTTTTAAACAGCAAAAAAGATGAGAATGAGATTCGAAAATAACGAAAAAGAAAGAAAAGAAAACTCTTTCTTCTTCTACTACTACTTTTTAGTTCCTTTTTTCTTACACACCTTTTTTGTAAATTTTTTTTCCGCTCGCCGCGGCGCTACTACTACAATTTTTGTTTTTAATGTTATATATTTTTAAAGTAGGTACCTAAAGTTTTTTTCTGGAAACATCGATCGACTGCGGGTTCGAACCTAGATCATTCGTACACTTACAAAGTCGGAATGCGCTAGCTCGTTGCGCCACCGTGGTAATATTTTAAAGATTGTTCTTACGAGATTATGTGTTCATGGACAGGAGCGTCCAAAAATAAGAAAAAGAAGTGGCAGTTTTCTAAATACGAACTGATTTTTAATGTATGATTTTGTATTATGTTAAATATTGGCAATACATGAATGTTAAAATTAAGGCTGATGTACCGAAAATTAGCAAAGAACAACAATTTTCAGGCCATGGTTCCCATTGGAGTACGTAGTCAACATATGTCTTGTTGTCGACAACAAAGTTTGAGGATCTCTCGGTAGTCTCTTATACTTTGAATCTAAGAAAGTATTGATGATGAAAATAAGATCCTTGAGTGCAAGATGTGAAATATATATATATATATAAATTTGAGGGTTTCAAATGCATTTCTTCTGCAGTCATTATTGTTTGAAGTTACGCCGATATGTTGAATTGATAATTTATTATTCACTTAGTTTAGTAAGTTCACTTAATAAACTCAAAAATAGGTGTGTTTTTTTCAACTGGATCACGATCAAGATCATTCGTTTAACATTGAAAACAACAACAATTCAGATGATCCAAAATCAAAATGGGATCATAGCTGGATCATTAAAGCGGAATGCAACAAAATTTTCGCATTTTCACAGTTATCGCCCTGCAACTCAACTGCAATGGCAGCTGATAATTGACATTTGTCAAACGTCAATAAATATGTTCCGTATTTATTAAAGAATATTCGCAAATATCTGCACAGTATCGGTTCAATACATAGTAATTTTAAGTACTTGCTGCTTCTATTTTGTTTATATTCATTATGTTCACTATTGTATCTGCCAAGAATACATCAATAAATATTTGACAGACAACAGCTGACACATAATACATGACATTTCTAGCAGGAATGCCAACCGTTTAAATTGATTTTTTTGGATCATCCCATAGCGTTTTTTCAATTTGATCTTGATCCAGTTAAAAAAAAAGGCACCTATTATGGTTATCAAAAACTTTATTTTTGTTAAAATGAGATTGAAAAAAAAGTATTGTCACAGAGATGAATATGTAATTAATAACATCGCAGCTTTATTTCTGTTTAAAAGAAAACAATTTCTTAAACCGAAAAGTATCGCTGCAGAACTAATTGCTATTAAATATTCCGCACTGTTCAGTATTTATATTAATATTTTGAATGTTTCGAATCCAATTGCAACTGAAAAATTTGTATAAATAATTTATGCGTTGAGTGGTAATTGAACCCACGACATCGCCAAAGTAATGTAATTGTTGAGCTAAGAGCTGTCGCTACAGAGAAAAGGTTGTAAATACAGAAGATTGGTTGTAACAACTATTCTTCTGTTAAAATGCAAATTCCTTCCATTTTGATCAAAATAACCGCAACTAAAACTCTGTAAAAATGGAAAATTAAGTCATACAGACATTTGGCTCGGTTTCGGTTTTCAATGTTTTTTTTTTCGTTTCCATCCTAAGAGGGTATAAAATGATTGAACACGTTTTCACGAATTTCGTCAAATTTCTTAGTAGTAATAAGACATAAAATTGGTTTTTACTTCCACGGGTTAGCTTTACATTTATCTAAAAAGTTATTACAGGGTTGGTGTAACGAGGATGTACCTATACATTTTCACAATTATCTCCATATGTCTTTGGTTTGATTGTATTCGTATATGTGCAGTTTTTAAGTAATTTTAAAATAAAATTAAGAATTTCAGGATTTCTCAAGATAGTGTGAAGTGGTTGCTAACATTTTCACGAATTCTTGTATTATAGGTGTACAAAAAAGTTCCCGGTGTTACAACTCAATTGTGCCAGGAAGATAAAATTTGGTTTCTGTATATAGAATTACTAGTGTAGTCTACTGAATTTATTTTGAAATTCTTAAATGGGAGGTGAGCCTCGGAAATTCATCTTGAAATTTTTACTGGAGCTAGGACCAGTAGGTTTCTAACGGAGAAAAGGAGTGGAAATGAAACAAACTCTGATTTTAATTTTTCGAAAGCCGCAAAGGAAAGAAAGCTACTAATTTAAAACTGTATAGAGCTACTATAGAGAGAGGTTTTACTTAATAATTTAATAATAAAGTATTGTGATCGACGTGAAATTCAAAAAAATTTGCTACCCTGAAATTATGTACATTCACGTTTTAGGACTAGTAAAACCCAAAAAAGGAAAAAAAAAATCCGACTATCCACCGTAGACGCCATCCTCGAAACCGTTTAATGGTGCGTTGCTCACAAACACCTTGAGATATTAAGTTGAAATTTTTATGATAAGTAGAATGGGTGAACCCCACGACTGGTATATTGATCGGAATATAGGTGTGAGGGGAGGGACGAGGGAGCGTTTTAGACGAAAAATTTTGGTTTCTAGATCTCACCTCCGGTTGAAAGTTGGAACTTATGTAGTACTATGGTAGTAGACCCATTTACAAAAAAATCATCGATAGGGGTTGAGGGGTGTGCGAGTGGAGGAGAATATAATAATGAGTCTAAAACACTTTAAAGCTGGGATTGAAACATTCTAAAATCCATATCTCCTGAACGATTGATGTTAAACGGCTGAAACTTTGTAGTTGTCTATTAACAGATACTAGGAAACATGTTAAAAATGTTAAGGGGAATAATAAAGTAGGGGGGATGGAGTATTAAAAACTTTGAATTAGAATATCTTCCGACTCAATTATTTAAGTTAGATAAAATTTGATTTCTGTATACAGAATTACTAGTGGAGTCTACTGAACATTTTTGAGGGTGGAAGTGAAGCGCGGAAGTGGGGTGACAGACATTTTTCAGAAAATTAAATTTTTACATCTCAAGGACCGTATCATATACCTATATATGATCTTAAAAATTTTATAGGAGTTCGAACCGGTGTAGGGAATGACAGTGGGAGGTAGTGGCAATGAAAAAATTCTGATTTCAATTTCTTGAAAGCCGCAAACTATAGAAAGCTAAAAATTTAGAACTGGAAAGAACAACAATTGAGACATCCCAGAAAATTAAATGCTTGATAAGGGTAGCATGGTACGGGGGGTGGGGGAGTTTTTCATATCTCAGAAACGGCATATGCTAGAAAGCTGAAACATAGTATCGATATGTAGATATGCTACTAGAGTAATTAGAACTCAACAGACAGTCTGGGCGCAACTTTCGTATTTTATGGGTAGAAGTCCGAAACGTGTTTAATGCTGATATGCAGATATGCAGATATGCGACTGACAACCTAAGGGTTAACCAGGAGTCTATTTGGAACGTTATTTTCTAGGTTGTCAGTCACATATTACCCTACACCGCATCACAGCATTAAATACGTTTCGAACTTATCAGAAACTGCTCTATTTTAAATAAATTTTTTAACCGGTTATTTTAGTCTAATTAATATGTTATGGCTTTCGGCTTTCGGTATCGGCCCATTTCTATAAAATACATCATAACTTGTTTTCTTCCGATGTCCTGTTCTACACTTTACAATCTTTTATAGCTGGATTACAGTTCAATAAAATAATCTGCAGATTGCAAAAGTTCAAAACGTTTTGGATTTGACAAGGCCGCAGATTTCGAGCTTGTCTTCCTTTGCCTAGTGTTTGTGGTTAGAAAGTACTAAATATGAGTTTGTGCTACTCAGATTGCACTGCCAACTGATAAAATTCGTCAATTCTGATTACTCTCTTACATTGGCGCATTATCTCACCTTACGCCATCAAAATACGATATAAATAACACAGTCGAAATCTGATAACTTATAATAAATACATTTAGGAGTAGAGCAAAACAACGAAATGTTCTAAATATCTAGCCCTTATCTTTGATTTATGATTTCTTTGCAAAAAAAAAGTAACTTTTATCTTGCTCTGGTCGGCTGAGTTAGCTAGTCTTGTTATTACACGCGGACTTGCCTTAAAATTTTCAACACCTTACTATTAAATTAGTGACGTGATATGTGTTTGCGCGGTACATACCCCTGAAATCAATCGAAAGTGAAGTTATTTTTTGGAAAAAAGGTGAAATGTTAAGTCCAGAGAAATCTGTGTGAAAATTCAATAGAGCAAATAGAATATAGTTTTTTCTTTCATGTTTTTCAGAAGAATTTCCTGCCCAGTCAGTGCGATTTATTTTTAAAAGTGAAATGTTCACAATCCCCTTATCTAAAATCAATCTTATAATAAGTACAAGTGTACGGAAAGGAGAAATGCGTTTTACATGTTGCTTTAAAAAAAAGTGTGATAGTTCTTTTTGATATAGTGCTTTTGTGCGTTTAGTAGCTTTTGAAGCATCTACAGTATGCAAACGGGATTAATTTGATTCATATGGCTTATTGTGCAGGTAGATATTTTTATTTCTAAAAATTTGATTTTAATAAATAATAAAATATATTGACTCGTTTTGATTTATACAATAATTTTAATATCGAATATTTTATACGACCTTACAATGAATCATAATAGGCACATTGAGGACGCACGGAATCGGTAATCTACAATACAATCGAATGACTTGGAAGAAAAAAGCCACAAATTTTAAATATTGGAATTCGGTACAAAAATCGATGAGAAATTTTTTTCAAGTATGGTTTATAGAATACGTTACGCTGAAAATACAAAAATATGCGTAAGCATCGTAAATAGTTCAGGTTAGAATAAATACATAGCATTTCTAGTTATAATTTTGTCGGAATTACTCTAATCTGTCACTTATAAAATTTGTTGGAGATCTTAAGAGTCAAACTTGCGTAGCTTGAATTACATTTTAAGCCCGGTACTCACCTCGAGCGTAGTGAAATTGTGACAACCACACATTTCACGGGCATTTAAAAGGGCTTGAAAATTTTCTCTGTAAAGTCGTCACATTGCTGAGGAGAGAACGATCAGCTGTTTGTCAGTTTGGTTTATAATCAGCTCTTTGTCAGTTTGTCAACAAACATTCTGAAATTTTTGAACTGTACACGTAAAATTTAAAAAATTAGTTATTCAAGTAGTTCCAACTGCAATTTTATTTTAATTTCAACTGAATATTTCGCTCTTTTTTTTGCTTTTTTCGGTGCTAGAAGGGAAGATATTCCTTCTACTTCTTCATCGATAAGAAATTCGCACTCCATTTTCATTTTTCGTAGAACTAAATAATTTCAAAAGCAACGACTTTTACGTTTTCACGTGGAAGTGTCAAAAATCAGCCTGAAGTTATTTTCGCACCCGAAGAAAAAGTGAGCGTTAAAGTGACATTACGAAAATGTCCCAATAATTTCCTTGTGGAGAGAAATTATTTTCACAAGGCTTTACGCTCGAGGTGAGTACTGCCTTTTGGGAATTTCACTCAGTTTATGCTTTCTATATCATATGCATTGAAAATTTCGCTCGAGCTGAGTACCGGCCTTATCAATGAAAATAATTTGACGGTTTTGAACCTGGTTCGAGTTATCGAAGTTTTACAGTGTTTGAAGCTTCTCTTTAAAGGCTCATATCTCCCTGAAAATCGATTTTTTTTTATTACAAATTTTTATTTCTTATACTTTTAAAAATTATAAAAATAAATTAGAATTTATAAAATTACACTCGTCTACAAAGTTATAGCAATAAATGCGACCATACATCGGTTTGGAGCGGCTTCCTAGCTATTTGCCGCGCCACTCTCAACAGCAGCGTTTAGCATAAATTTTTTTCGCAAAAACCGAGTATCATAGAAAACAAGGTCATTCATATGATCATCTGTGAAAACACGAAGGAAAAAGAGAAAGAAAGTGTACAGTACGAAGCTGGAATGGGAGACTAGTTGTAACTTCACGTTGTACTATTATGTAGGTATCTACCACAAACTTCAAACTCGTTTTTCTCGAAACTATGTTTTCAGCCAGTGTCGGCTAGATAACTCACGTCAATTTTCAATATTTTTCAACTTTGTTTTTTTAAAATGCACATTTTTAAAAAAAATTGATTTTAAAAGTTTGAAATACTGCAATCATCCGTCACCCTATAACTACTAAATTGTTTTACAAAATTCTTTTCAATATTTGCAAATTGCATTATTTTTGGTGAAGTTATGATGCCGACAAGGAGGCGCCATCGTTTTCATCATTAGTCTATTTATACCCGTAAAAAACATTGTTAGTATTAAAAAAAAAATTATTTTTAATTTTTTTTTCTATAGTTGAATAGTTAATAATATATGTGAACTCAACAATTAAACTTTTTTTTCGCCATACATATGACCTTCATAATAATTTTTCAAATTTACTCGGTTTACAGCGCGAGCAGGGATATATGAGCCCTTAAACCAACCACTTAGTGCTTATTGATTATACCATATATTCCTAACCTTAAGTGCAAAAACCGTCAAAACTCGTATTATTGGTTTAAATGGCGCTTACGTGAATTTTCAAATTCGGCGACGAAACGTAATCGTAAATTTAAAAACTTCCACAAAAATTTCGTAGATTTTGCTGAACAAAGTTGAATGTCAGCTGTTCTTTTTAACAACGTGTTTTCATTTATTATTCTTCAAAAATTACGTTGATAATATGAAAATACTTATGTTATGCTTTCCAAATTTCTTAAAGCTTTACAACTTATTTTAGAATCTTTAAAACATTATTAAATAAATTACCCTGAAAGTATGTTCAGTTTTTAAATTGGGGATTAAGTTGTACATACAATAAATGAAAAAAATTGATTAGATAAATATATTGGAAATATTTGGCATTTTCATCTCATTTAACTAAATGAGATTAAACTTACTGTTTTAAAATGTTAAAAAAATGAAAAATTCCATTGGTCAAACTCAACTTTGAAATAAAAGATTAGAAAGGAATGCTTTAAGTTCGAGAAGAATTAGTCTTTTGCTCCACTTTTGATAGAACTTTACTACTCCTGTCGTGTGCGGTCCCCAAGCTTATAGGTTTGTTCTTTTTGCAAATAAGGAGTACACTTTTTATAACACCGGATCGAAATATGAGATGGGATTAAAATGACGACCGACAGAACTGGTTTTGATTCAATCTAGGTCGAGAAGTTGGTTCGGATAGAGTCGATCTCATTCGAATCCGATTTGCATTCACATACGATTTTAGAGAATTGATTTTTAAAATATATCTGGATTGTATCCGGATCTAATCCTCCATATGCACACCGCTACAAAGCTTCTACTGAAAAATATATTCTATCCTTAAATCCTCAAGTTATTCAGTCTGCTGGCAATATTTTTTCATGGGAATTATTAGTGATTTCTTTTCTAGAACTAAAAGAAAGGAAGAATACACAAACAGTCCAGAAATAAATAAATTTTTTACCTTGTCAGTTTTTAAATCAAATGAAAAAGGTCAAACGCACACAACTCTATCACAGAAATGCATAGGTAAAATTGCCATAGTTCCGGACAGGGGCGCCCATAGAACTTCTTCCAGGGGGGGGGGGGGGGGCGGGCAAGGCAAAAAGTTTATAAAATATCCACCCACTCCATTTAGAATCTGAACTTATGGTTGAAATTTGAATGTAAGTTCGTTAACGGACACAATCGTTCTACTCTTTCGGGTCCATACAAAGGCCTTAAAACATGCGTTCAAGAATATTAGCCGATAACTTCGGAACGCTTAAATCGCTCAAATCCCAGCCGTAGAGGTGCTTGTACATGAGCAATTTTTCAAACAATTAATTGTCCGACGACTATTGTCAAAATTAGAGGAGCGATCAATGAATGGCGGCAATATTTCGACAATGTGGATATGTTTTCATAGATTACTGATATTTCTCGCCCTATACCCGTAGTTTCTGTATTTGGAAGAAAAATTTATCTCTTCCACTTCCACGCTTCATCACCTCCTTAAAAAAAATTACTTTATTTGTCAAACTTTATACAGAAACCGAATTTTATTTTTAAATTGCAATTGGTTCGTGAGATATTGTAATCAAAAGCTGTTCATCCCCTCTGGAGGTGTTTTTCCTAACTATATAGAACGCCTTCTGCTACAAAGTTTAAACTCGGTATGCATGTATATGTAAATCAACCAGAAAAGTAGATAAAAAAATCTTAAATATCCATTAGTGTTTGGAAGGAGGTTGAAAAATATTATCAGGGAAAATGAAATGCACATATTTTCAGGATTTTTGTCATATTTATTAGGTCTTCCCAAATATTAAATTCACTTTTATTCTACGGCTTTTTCATATACATACTCGTAAATATGTAGAAAGTGTTTTCATGATTTTTTTAAATTACTTTTTCATGAATTCTTCGATTTTTTTTACCCCGATCCCATTGATATCCCAAGTTGATTTTTTGATATATGTTGAAAAACAGTATAATACACAAAATATAAAAAAATAAAAAAAATTAAAAAAATGACATTTTGAGATATTCAAGGATAAAGGACAAAATCGCTATCTTTGGAAAAACAATTTGAGGATAAATTTTATTGATATTTTTATTATTTTGCGACAACCTTTCCCTTTAAAATAAGTCATATTTTGTTGTTCTATGATAAAAATTAACAGAGGTATGAATTTTCAAAGAGGAGTTGGACACCATTTTTACCAAATCTTTAACATACTATAACTAACAAAAAAAATGAGATGAAAAAAAAAAATTTAAATTAAATATTTTTTTTTCACTAGTTCTTCAAGCAAATTTTTTTTTTAAAAGAATCGGCGATGGTAAGGTTACAACTTTTGCGGTTTTTGATGGAATGACCCTATAAGAGCATGGGGGCTCGGAACTGGCATTAGATGGCTCGGAATAGGGAACAGGGAGGCTCGGAACTGGGACAAAGGCCATTTTACGCTTTACATTGATTTTTTTTAAACTATAATAACAATTTTTTGTTGAGTAGGTGATATAACAAACAAGAATAAAATATTAAATCAGAATAGTAAAATATCAGATTGGTAACTGTACATTCTGATTTTTAACGATTTCTCCAAGTCAACATTTCTCTTAAGGGGGCTCGGAACTGGGTACCTTACCCTAGGTTACGATTTTTACGTAATTATAAATTTTGTATTTTACCTAATTTCAATTATGCTACTTACCTAATATCAATAATGTATTTTATCATATACCATGCGGTCTAGAGGTTGAAAAAGGAAAAAACCTTGAAAATACAAGTCAGTGGAAGTGAAAAGATACTCGATATCTAATCCGACCTGAGAGACATGGCAGAATTCATGAAAAAGTTTACACCCCCTCAGGGGTCGAACTTCAAAAAATCTTAAAAACACTTTCTCGGTATTCATATGAAGAATCCGTAGAATAAAAATTAATTCATTATCTTGAAAGTAGATATGACGAAAATCGTGAAAATATATGTATTCAAGTTTTACAAATTTTTATTTTATTATGAAATCTATCAAAATACTGAGGAGTGCACAAATAATTATTACATGACCTTTTACTTACAGACGTAGAAACTATTGTATTTGTTTTAGTGAGTTCCATAAATTAAGTTAGGACATTTTACAGAATTTTTGTGTAGCAACTACATAAAGGACTTATACGATATTTATCATATTAATACTTTTAGCTGCGACTAATAAAAAATCAATGTGTACAAAATTTCAAAGTAGTAACTTAAAGCGTTCTAAAATTATCATTCAATATTGGTGAACACGTGTTTTAAGGACTTTTGTATGACAGCTTCTATTAATTAAGATTCTTGTCTAACTTACATCACTAGCTGCGGCAAGGGAGCTAATGTTCCATACAATTTCTCACGTAATTATTGGATCGAGACCAAAAACAATGTTTGGGGCAAAATTATGACTGAAACGAGGAAAAAAATAAAATTTTTCATTTGTAATTTTTTTACTATATTATGCTCATGGAAATAAGAGTTTTTTTAAAATATATATTACGCAAATATTTCATATATTATAAATAAATAAAATCTAACTTCACTTAATTATTGGGTCAAAGGATTCTTTTTTATTCTTTTTCATTTAAACTGCTAAATTAATTTTTGGTGCGATCCCTTTTTTTTATTCAGGATCGCCTCGTATCTATTTCGTATTAAATTCTACAAGTTTCCGGTTAGCTGAATCGAAGATTTCTGTCCATTGATCTTATAGAACCGTTTTCAACTCCGGTGTACTGATAATTAAGTACATCCTGCTTCTTTCATCAAGCTACTCCTAAAGATGGTCATCTCGGAGCAGATTGGTGGAAGGTGCAGCAGATAGGTGGTCGGTTTTTTCCATTACTGATCCCACGCTATGCTATACAGTCATATGAGTGGATTTTCTTTATTTAGTTCAACATTGGTCTTGCACAACACTATGGTGCCTCCATCTGACCCAAAAACATCAAAACTACTCTCGTCTGTAAAATCTCTTGATTCCAAAAGTGTTGATCCTTTATTACATGGAGCTAACTAAACTCCATTCTGATCTTTTTATTGACGCTGCTTAAAATTTTTCGTGGGATTAGTAGGTAATGGTTTGGGCTGTATATCGTTGTCGGCAGTTGAAAATATGGTTTTTATTGATGGCATTATGAACAAAAATTTTCACATTTTCAAGGAATAATTTGAAAACATCTTCAGAGAAAATGGGAGTTCCAGAAACATTTCAATTCTATCAAGATAAGATTCTAAACATACAGCACATATCATTCGAAAATTCCTACACTACAAGTGTCCCAAAGTTGAAAAAACCGACCACCACTTTCACCTTCCACCAATCGATGAAAGAGAATTTTCTCTTCATCGAGGTTTTGCAAAAACATCCACTGAGAAAAATACCCAACTAGAGAGCAGAGAAAAATCTCCGAGTGGCATGGAAAAATTTTCGAACTTCGGTAAAATTCGATAGAGTACGAGAATAATCTATTTGCCCTTTTCGGATTATTCCTAAGATTTCACACACTACCGAATATTCGGGAAAGTTATAGACTCTACAAATGCAGTATATAAGAACGGTAAAGTTTGCCGCCACACAGTTTCTAATACGTTGAAGTGACAGTAGGTTCTTCGCGGAAGTGTTTGTAAACAAATTTGGATTGGATCGTGTACTGATAAAGTTGTATATGAAATCGAGTAGCATTGCCGATAGTGCAAATTGTAAATCATCGATTTTTCATTGATTTTAATCAAATTGCTCGCAACAATATTATAACATCCGGCGCAATAATTTAATTTGCTCGCCCCTAAAATGACTAGAGGGTTTTACTATGTTCAGACTACGCGGTTAACGCGTTTAAATCGAGTTATATGCGTTGAAAATACTTCCCGGCAGGCCCGTGCGCAGGATTGTATGAAGGGGGGGGGGGGAGGGTTTTATAATAAATTATCTAGTTCCCACCATACAGAATGTGATGACCTAAAAAAAAGGTCCTTACTTCCCAATGAAAATGGGCCCTCCATGCGCACGGGCCTTTAACCGAAAATATGTACTGCGACTCTCGCGGAAATCGAAGTAAACTTTGGAAGAAACTATTTAATGCTGCAGAAACTCAATTTTGTGCTAGTGCAACGACTCCATTAGCTAATAAATTCCCTTTTCATTTCTGCTATACAAACTTATTTGTTTCGAACAATTTAGAAAGCATAAATTTGCTAATAAAATACAGCTGAATATCTTGACAAAACAAATCACTTTAAGCTATCATGTATCCAAATAAAACGAGTTGCCTAGTCTGAACACTACTTTTTTAACATGTTAAATTTACCTACTTCAATGCGTCTATAACGTTTAATCTGTACTGGTCAATAATATGATAAGGTCAACTCAGTATCCTTAAGACGAAAATCATATTATTGACCGGCACCAATCATTGCTACGTAAAAAACGTAATCGTTCAAATTTTTTCTGCACTGACTCATAAATATTTCGAAAATAGATCTTAATTCATTATGTTAGAAAATGTAAACATATTGACTCAACGCAATCAATTATTTCTATTTCCTGGGTTTAAAAAATCCAAAGATTAACAACATTATCTTTCTATCTATTAACAATATCGACAAGATATTAAGACAGTAATGAATTTTTCTTTTTCGATCTTACCGACATTAACTACAGAATTTGTTACAGTTTGTAATTAATCGTTTTAAGGCTGAATATTAGATTTATAACGTATTAATGAGCGCTGTTGAAATTGAATAGAACCCACACACATAGAATGTACAACTTGGCCGAGATGATGAAAATGCCTAACATCATCTAATAGTCAAATTTAATGTAGATCATGTAGTAATTTGGATTAACGTAATGGGAAGTTTTCCTGAAAAGGAACGAAAACTTAACATTTCCTTAAAAAGTTGTAAGTAAAATGTAACTGTAACGTCGATGTGTGAGAACTGTAACTGTAGCAACACTAGGGCACATAATTCTTGTTGGGATATTTAGTTTGAAAATTATTGGCATTAAAATCCGAAGCATGTAGCCCCCCATTGACAAGCGAGCAGGTTCGCGCAAACATAGGCTTGCGCAAACGTTAGTTGTAGTGCATACACCAGCGAGCATGTTTTTTTTTTTAGGTTTTAAATGTACTTTATTTGCCTTATATATGTACTTAATACTAACGGTTTTGTATCTTAATCCTAGCTAAAATTAATCTATATCGTGTTATTTCAAAAATTTCGTGTAATAAAGTGCTATTTGTTCTTCATCGTGGACGTGTTAATTCAAAATCGTGTAAAAAAGACCATGTAAAACGAGAGTTTGGTGTACAATGTTAAAGAAATATCTTCAGAGCGATGTTTATGCTTGAGTCACATACAAAGTAGAATGCGGCAGCACTGCGCAGCTTGACGCCTCCAATAAATCATCAAGTCAGATAACTATTCACTCTCTGCGTCAGGTTGAGTTTTAAATTAATTTGAAATTCTCACGAAAGTGTTGTGGCAAGTATTGTACTTTTATTGCACTTAAGAAATAGCCGCTAAATAGCCAGTGTCATAACAGCATTAAGTGCAATAGAAGTACAATAACTGCCCGATCATGCGACAAGACGAACAACATTAAAAGAATGAGATACCACTCTTTCCGACGCTAGTGGCGTCTAGTAAACGAAATTAACAACTGAATTGTTAAGAAAAATACCGGTTTTAGCGCGTTTTATAACATAACTTGGCACTTTCCACAATTAATACGTGCCAAACTATTAAAAACAAGTCTGAAGCAGGTCAAATATCCACTGGTAGAAAGATTTTCCTAGGATTAAGTGCTAGAATGTTGCAAAACACTGCTCGAATGTTGCGAAACACTGCTCGAATGCGCTATTTTGCGGCTATGTTGCGGCTAGTTTTTGACAGTACTGGATTTATATACTACTCGGACTGTCTCTCTCACACCAAAGTCTAAATTGTATGTTACATCTTCTATCCCACTTCATTTGGATTTACTAGCAGCTTTAAAGCCGCAAAAATAGCCAGTGTCATAACTGCATAACGCACAGTTGTATTGTTTCAGGAGTAAAGTTCTTAAATTTTAAAATAAAACGAGCAGTTAGGCACCTCTGAAAAATTCACGGTGCTAGTGGTGTAGATAACAGACAAGTGCCAGACGAAATAAAAAAAAGTCCCCGATAAGAAAGGCCTGTAGATGTTTGTCGCACCTTTCAAGTGTGTTTCGACTCCATTCTAATCACTAACTAGCGAGAATTCGTGGCGCCAACCCCTTCCTCTGCCGTTGTTCAAATAAAGCAAGCGCAAATTTGTCATCGGTTTTTGTAAAAGTTGCGTTTCAAATTGTTCACCTCACCAGTCAAACGTCTTTCCGGCCGGCCATTCGACTTTCAGCCGTCGAGCAGTACGCAGACCGTTCGATCATTTCAACCGCCTTTGTCTATGGGCGCCGGGTGATTAGCCTAAAACGCGACGTACTGCAACGCGCGCTCAAGTTCAAGTGAAACGCGTTTTTTTTCACCGGTACTTTTTTTCGCGTTCCACACATCGGCGTGACGGAATGTCTACTTTGTCGTCGCCTACAACATTCGCCGTACGCTCTTCAGCTGTGCACACGGTCAATCGACGGGTGTGTGTCATTCGATAACCTAAAAAAAATCACCCGTTTTTGACATTCAGTTGGCGTATTGTTTTCTTTCGGTTGACGGTTACTCCGCCAGAAGAGTTTTCTCGTGTCGTGAAGTTGATTTGAGTGAGTGAAAATTTGTTCGGCGGATCTAGCGGAGCCGTTAAAGGTTCCAGACAATTTAGTTTAAAATAATTGTTCGATCGTCGCCGCCATGGGGCAACACGTTTCGCGCGACGATTTCGAGTGGACGTATACGGAGGAGCCGCACGCCAGTCGCCGGAAAATCATCCTCGAAAAATACCCGCAAATCAAGAAGCTGTTCGGCTACGATCCGAAGTTCAAGTATGTTGCGGGCGGTATGGTCGTCGTGCAGCTGATAATGTTGTTCGTGATGCGCGACAAGTCGTGGCCAACAATTCTGCTGGCGGCCTATTGCTTTGGCGGCATCCTGAATCACTCGCTGATGTTGGCCGTGCATGAGATTTCGCATAATTTAGCGTTCGGACATTCGCGACCGATGGCCAACCGAATGCTCGGCTTCTTCTGTAATCTGCCGATCGGAGTGCCGATGTCGATATCGTTCCGGAAGTATCATCTCGAACATCATCGGTACCAGGGAGATGAAGTCATCGACACCGACATTCCCACCCTGCTAGAAGCCAAGCTGTTCTGTACTACCTTTGGCAAATTCATTTGGGTCATACTGCAGCCACTTTTTTACATGATTCGGCCGCTAGTTGTCAACCCGAAGCCGCCCACCAAACTCGAGGTGATTAATCTCGTGATTCAACTGACCTTCGATGCAATCGTGGTGTACTTTTTCGGGTGGCGTGTTCTAGCCTACCTAGTAGCCGGCTCGTTGCTAGCAATGGGGCTGCACCCTGTTGCCGGACACTTCGTCTCCGAGCACTACATGTTCGCCAAGGGTTTTGAGACGTACTCGTACTATGGCCCGTTGAATTGGATTACCTTCAATGTCGGCTATCACAACGAACATCACGACTTCCCCGCCGTTCCGGGCAGCCGTCTGCCGATGGTAAAGAAGATTGCACCCGAATTTTACGACACGATGCCACAGCACACGTCCTGGACTCGGGTGCTCTACGATTTCGTGATGGACCCGTCCGTAGGACCGTATGCCCGCGTCAAGAGGAAGCAAAGGGGTTTGAGCTCGTAGAACCGTGACCCTCCGAGAAAACCGCCTACAACTCGTGTAACCTGTTATCGAATCTTCTTTTATTAATATGTAATTTTATCCACTTTTGTCGGTTTACTGTGAATGCCTTCGGGGCTTATTGTTGTCAATCGCAACAGCGCGAGCCAAATAAATACATTTATTTAATTTTTATAAATCATAAAAATTCTCCTAAATGGTGACTAGTTTGTAAGATTTGAGAAAATTGTTGGACTAATTTATGTGTATAACTATGAAATGTACTTTAAACAAATTAACACAAAAGCGGTACTTGTTAACTGAAATGCGACGAAAACAACCTTGAAACTAAGAAAATAAATAGTACCTATAAATCGTGTCAATTCCACTCGTATTGGTTCGAATTGACCGAAACTACCGTTGTTACTAGAATAGAAACTTTGTTACTAGTTCAGAAAATTTATTGACTAGATCAAAGACTTTCTTACTAAAACTGAAATACAGAAAAAATAAAACGATTGGCGATTGTTTCTACCGAGAAATAACTGAGCTTTTGTAATGCTGTCTGTGAATTTAACTGTAAAAAATAGAAATAATAATTTTTAAGTGATAACACGAAAAAACACGCAGTACTGATTGTAAATTTTATGAATGTTTTACACCACCTTCTATTGTACTCAGACTACACTCACAAACAACACACATTGTAAGCACCAAAAATCCAAGTATCAGATGTGAAGATGCAAAACTTTAAAATAAAAAAAATATACCAATATTTACTAAAAAAAAATTACCTAATTTTTTTTTGTTATCGCTGGCAAAAGGTAGGACAGTTTTGGAGATACTAAAAGTTGCTGCTCTATAAGTTGATCATCATCAGCAGGAGATCAAGTGTCACATTTTGCGTTTACAGATAAAGCAGAATCGATTCTCCAGAGCTGTGATCAGAAAACGTATCCCCATATTTCAGGAACACTCAGCTACAGATTGGAACAAATCTTCACACTATTCGGAAATTCCTCAAATAAAGTTCTTTTAGGTTTCTCCTTGCAACTATTCGCTATTTCTTCGTAGTTTTGCCGATCCAATGACAAACCCAAGTAAATGGATAGGCAGTTCTTTCTGGTTGAATTCTCGTATGC
This sequence comes from Beris chalybata, assembly GCA_949128065.1. NCBI lineage: Eukaryota > Metazoa > Arthropoda > Insecta > Diptera > Stratiomyidae > Beris > Beris chalybata. Next base: position 93,400,660 of record OX421897.1, read on the forward strand.
TGGCGTCTAGAAGTTTCTGCAGAAGATATTTATATATCCATCTCGATTAGTTGGCCTGTTCGGACACAGTGGTCGCGTTTATGTGCAGACCAGACCAGTCTAAAGACCAAAGAAACCAGTTCGGTCGCACGCATAAATGTAAACCGGACCAGTCCATTTGGACTTATTTTGGTTCTGATTTTGGTACGAACCAAACGAAACCGAACCAGTCTAGTACTAGCACATAAACGGTCTTAGACCAAAACATAACCTACAATAGTGCTGGCCAAACAAAATTAAAACGTCAAAGCATACATCTGTGAAAATGAAAATGACTGAAAGGTGGACATTTGACGAAGTGTCCACTTTGCGCAAACTTAGCGATGTGCAGTTACAAATTTGCATCCATGATTGAAAATGACAGCTTCAAATTGGTTATGTTGAAAAGCACACATAAATGCAAGACCGAAAAAGACCAAACCGGTCTTTTTAGACTGGTCCGGTCTGCACGTAAACGTGACCAGTGTCTATCGCATCGATTACAATAGGTGTGTTTTTTTCAACTGGATCACGATCAAGATCATTCGTTTTACATTGAAAAAAAAAAAACAATTGAGATGATCAAAAATCAAAATGGGATCATAGTTGATCACTAAAGCTGCTTCTGAATGCAACAAAATTTTCGCATTTGCACAGTTATCGCCCTGCAAATCAACTGCAATGACAGCTGATAATTGACATTTGTAAAACGTCAATAAAAATTTTCCGTATTTATTAAAGAATATTCGCAAATATCTGCACAGTATCGGTTCAATACATAGTAATTTTAAGTACTTACTGCTTCTATTTCAATAAATATTTGACAGACACAGCTGACACATAATACATGACACATCTAGCAGGAATGCCAACCGTTTAAATTGATTTTTTTGGATCATCCTACAGCGTTTTTTTTTTCAATTTGATCTTAATCCAGTTGAAAAAACGCACCTAATGTTCTGTAGTCACACTACCTGGAAATTGTCACAACCAAATTGCCTGTGCGGGTTTATCATAGGTGTGTTTTTTCAACTGGAAGACGATCTAGATTATTTATTTTACATTGAAAACAACAACAATTGAGGTGATCCAAAAACAAAATGGGATCATAGTTCTGCCATTGCAATTTTTTGGTAAATGGTTGCGCCTCACCTCAAATATTTTATTATTTATTATTGTACCTCTTTTATATGATATTATATAGACTCGACTGGTATTTCTATATACAGGAACTAAATTTATCTTCCTGGAACAATTCTGTCAGAAGATAATTGTAATTCAAAGTTTTCCACACACCACCCCCCCACATCACAGCCCCCCATAAAAATATTAATAGTAACTTTTCTAATCTCCAAGGATCCTTTAAGATAACTAGCCATCTGACATCAATCGTTCAGGAGATATGGATTTTAGAATGCTTCAATCCCAATTTTCAAGCGTTTTAGCAGCATTATTTCCTCCGCCCTTCTAGCACACCCCTCAACACCTATCGACCATTTTTGCAAATGGGTCCTCTATCATAGTACTCCATAGTTTCAAACTTTCAACCTCCTAGCATAGGAGGTTGCTGAGATCTAGAAACCAAAATGTATCATCCAAAACGCTCTCCCTGCTCCACCGCGGTGAAGCAGGGGGAGCGCCACACTCCTTCAAAAGATACCACTCGTAGGGGTTCACCCATTTTACCTATCATAAAGATTTCAACTTAAGGGGTTTGTGAGCTACGGTTTTACTGGGCAGTCACTAGGGGTTATGTCTTTCGTATAGTGATAAGCACTGTAATTTATTGTTTGTATATATAAGAATAATTTCTTTATTAAAGAATAGAGTCCATAAATTCATAATTCAATCAAAAATCGCCAAAAAAATTTCCGCCAAATTTTGTACCTTACCTCGTCTATTCTTTTGAAAGTTTTTGTATACTTGAAGAATTAGTAAAAAAAAAATTGATTTCATTTTTTTGTTAGTTTTAGTATGTTAGTAAGTTTTCGCAAAGTTTTTGCCCGAGTCCTCTTCGAAAATTCATATCTCTTGTTATTTTTATCCTAGAATAATGAAATAGAGCTTATTTTAAGGCTGTCGCAATATAAAAAAAAAATACGAATAAATATTATCCTTGAAATTTTTTTCAAATCGACCGTAAACAGATCGAATTAATATTTTATACGTTATAAAGAGCTCAAGTTCACATGGTAAACATCTCATGCACGAATTGATCATTCAGAAGTTCATCAATTCTTGGCTACTAAAAATGGGCCGTAAGACACTTGACTCATATTTTGTTATTTGTTTACGGATTTTATTACATTATGAAAGTAATTTATTTAATTGCTTGTTATCATAAGTAATAAAATTTGGAAAATTCCCCAAACTTTAGAATTCGATCAAAACAAATTAGGTTAACTCGCGGAAAATATTTCTTTATTAACAAAATAATGAAAACCCTAACTCTCCGATCTCGCACGAGTCCAAATTGGCGGCTGCAAGCGTACTTATGTCGGGTAGAAACTTATCATTTACTTTGACTAAGTTTTTCTCCCAAAATAAAAATAAATCATCATTTGACTCGCTGATTACAAGTTTTTATCGAGACGCTTCACAGAAACTGATAAAATTTACTGCTCACTTGATGAGTGGAGTTGTTGAAGTGCGTCATCCAATTGTACTCTAAATTAATTTTCAATTATATAATGAAATGAGTTGTGTATTTTTCTCTGTTCTACTCGAGTAGCATTAAACACAAAATCAGTTAAGATGTTAATGTTTTTTTTTCAGTTTGTATATACCTATGATAAACTTCATTATTCCAAAATTTTAGTAGAGTAACCATTTGAGTCTACATAGGTAATATGTTCTTGTTAACTACATAATTAATGCTGTGTTACTATAGTCACATAATCGAAAATTGGTAACAAAAAGAGTTAAATGAAATAAATTAGGACATAAGGTATTTTTGAGTAAGCAACAATCGTATACATAATTACATAATTAATCTGCCAATGGTCAGGGCGCAACTTTATTATTTTGAAGAATAATGTGCAGGAAGCGCTGAATCCTAACTAGCATTTTTAGTGGGCGGAAGCAAACACTGTAAAACTACGAGTCCACTATACATAGACCACCCGGGCCGAGACCGGACGCATCTCAAAAATCTTTCATATGTACATACTTATGTACGTTTTTATGGAAGTGCGTATACTGAAGGCGGGCCACATCGTTGCGCGACGGAACTCCCTGGCGGATCGCTGTGCCAGCGAATTTCTGATCGAGCAGAATTATTGCGCCCCGGCTTGTCCTACCTCGTCCGGCCATAGTGAAGCTGAGGTCTTAGAATTTTTATGTGATCCGTCACACTGTTGCGATGCGGTCCGTCTCTCGTGGCTTATCTAAATAGAAACTAAGAAAGATTTTCCAACTTGTTGCTGCCATATAATAAACATAGTTTTATTAAGCAGGGAATACACTATACAACGGTTGTACCAACTGTTGGCCCAATTTGCCGTTGTATACGACGGTTGCATCGTGTATGCGTTTATGAACAATGGTTGGGCCAATATCGCACGGTTGTATGCTCTGAACCGAAAACCGGCGGTCGCATGCGATAGGTCGTATGTATATTGTATAGTGTATTATCATGAATACAACTGTTGGAGCAATTTCATTCGTAAACTTTTAGTGCTTCTGTCTTATTAAATACTGTATTGGGAATAACAATGAAATCTTATTGGAAGAAAATGGTAAGCAAATCGCATGGTGTGTGCCGTGCATACAACCGCTGGACAGATATCGCAACAACACACGTCGGTACAACCGTTGTATCGTGTATTCCCTGCTTTACGGGGCAATCGCGAAAATATGGAACTCTTTTTGGTGACAGTAGCGCTCCAATTCCCAGTTGGTCGCTTGTCTCTTAAGAGACATAATCTCGATGGTTTGAGCCTAGGAATCATATTGCTTATCTTTCTTCATCACTAGATAGAAAGAACTAGCAATAAAAACGTGTGCTCCCACCACGATCTATTTGTAATGCAAAAAACAACCGCAACATTCCGAGCGCTGGAAATGTCATCCGCGACTTACACGATGAAAATTAAATACGCGAAAAGTTATTTTAACAGTTCAAGTGCGGTTACAAGAAAACGGCACAAGTGTGATGTGCGTGACCCATTGGCTCCTCTTGAAAAACTATTCATATAAATAGATAAACAGTGTAGGTATTTACATACTCACATAATTATTAGGTCAAGTCAAGACCAAAAAAATGTTTGGGTCAAAATTACGACTGAAACTAGGAGAAAATAAAAACAAATTAAATTTCATTTGATATGTTCTTTCCTATATACTTATGGATATAAGTGTTTTTGCAAAATACTGAACTGCTAATAGACTGGAGTTGAAAACGGTTCTATAAGATCAATGGACAGAAATCTTCGATTCAGCTAATCGGAAACTTGTAGAATCAATGCGAAATAGATACAAGGAGATCCTGAATAAAAAAAGAGATTCCACCAAATATTAATTTAGCAGTTAAGTTAAAAAGAATAAAAAAAATTCGTTTGACCCAATAATTAAGTGATGTTGGATTTCATTTATTTGAATTGTTTTTATTTATTTCATATATTTGCGTAATATATATGTATTTTAAAAACACACTTATTTCCATTAGTAAAGACAATAATAATAATAATAATAATAATAATCAATGGCGCAACAGCCCAAATTGGGCCTAGGCCTTGAAGTAATGCTAGAGTTACTTCATTGTGAGACGAACGGAACACTAGGAGGTGAAGTGGTCAGCTACACGCTCGTCCGTGATTATTACCCCGATTTTAACTCAGGTACTCATTTACAGCTGAGTGAACTGGTAGTCCGGCACCGAATCCCATTTTCGAAAATTACTTGTCGCCAAGCAGATTCGAACCTGGAACCAGGTGCACCGAAGGCAAGTGCTCTAGCCACTAAGCCACCCAGACTACAGTAAAGACAATAACAAAAAAAAAAATAGTAAAGACAATAACAAATGAAATTTAATTGTTTTTATTTTCTTCTCGTTTCAGTCATAATTTTGCCCTAAACATTATTTTCGGTCTTGACCAAAATTACGTGAGTAACTGTATATTACAAGATTACTGTATCATTATGGGAAGCGACAAAGGTTTCGAGTTGGCATCGTATTTTTGAAGCCATATTTCAGGTACATTTTGCAATTTGCGTACTCATTTTTATTAATTCAGTCTTACATTTAGAATAGAAGGATTCAAAATTTGGCAGCTGGTTCAGCGTCAGGACTTCATAAGTCAAATTTCAAATCCTTAAATTCTTTATGAAAAAGCGAAATTAAAAAATGGACGGGAAAATACGTTGCACCACTCGTAGAAATGTAGTGAATTTTGTACGCACAAAGAACGTAGGTATGTTACGTATAAGCACCTATAATAATATACGTATAATCGTCGGAAATATTCTACGGCTAATGCTCTTCCAAACTATACGTAGAGTGTTCTTCAAAACTATACGTATAAACTTACAGAGTGGTCGCGGACATCGTACTGTAGAATTCTACGGTTTTTATCCGGCCTTTCTACGTTGTTTTCTTTCGTTTAGTATAAGAAACTTTGCCTGCTGGATATCTTGTACTGAAAGGGAAGTGCCACCGAACTATCATTTCAAAATGGCAAGGACGTGGCGGTCGACATCATTAACACCTCAAAGATATTACCAAAGAGCTAATGGAGACGACAAGCCACCGGTTTTGTATAAAGCGCTTTGAAGCCAAAAACACGATGCGAGATGAGACAAAACATGGTCGTTACATGAAATTGTTGTTGTCTTAGCGTGTGAGTGAGTGGGACGGAACAGGTACGTTATGTCAATTTGTTATTGTTTTGCGTGTAAGTGACGTGTAAGTGACGTCCGCCTTCAACTCAACCGCTGCTTGTGATCTCCAGTATCTCTTTGGATATTACGTTTGTTCTTTTTCCATGCGCTTTCTACACTTTTTCGCACTTTTCTGCACTAGCTCTCGAGCAAGCGCAGAAAAGTGAAAAAGGGGTGTGTTTCGTACCCCCTTGTATTCCCTGCCTACTTAATTTCAGTTTGAGTTTGTTTGCTTGGTGATATTTCAAATGTAGAAAAAAAAAATTTTCTTCAAAATTTCGCTAATTTTGAAGTTTGCAGTCTTAAGAATATTGTCTGCAAATTTCATATTAACATTCCAATAATTGTTAAAGTTATGGGCAATTAACGTCGATAACGATTACCTCGAAACATACTTTTCAATGACGGTTCCTAAAATCTTCGGAAAACGGCTGAACCGATTTCTTCCAAAATTTCACACATTATTTTTGGATAGGTTTTCTCCTTCGCTACGTAGGATTTTTTTTAACCTTATTTACTTTACATTTTCAAAATCATTTTGAAATTTTTATTTTGGATCTACCGCCTGCATGCAATCGTGGGAACCGCAGAGAGTGCGAGCGACGGACATTCTTTTGCGCCAACCCTGACAGCAGTGCTCCTGGTTGATATATACTCGTATTTATAAAAAAAAATTATTAGCGTATCTCAACGTATGTACATATATACTTTTAAATAAAATTAATCTGGATAAGATCAGCAAATAGTTTTTGTGATAATAATTTCTAAAATTCACCTCATTTTTCAGCTTTCTACTCGGATAAGTAACCTTAAACAGTTCTAAGTTATTAATGCGTTTTGTAAAAAGTACGTCAGTTGGTAGTTACAGTTACAACTCACATAATTATTGGGTCAAGACCAAAAACAATATTTGGAGCAACATTATGACTGAAACGATTAAATTTCATTTGTTATTGTCTTTACTATATATTCATGGAAATAGGTTTTTTTTTCGAAATGTATATTACGTAAATATATGAAATAAATGAAAACAATCGAAATAAATGAAATCTAGCGTCACTTATTGGGTCAAACGATTTTTTTTAATTTTAAAGTACTAGATTAAAACTTGATGTGATCTCCTTCTTTATTCAGGACCGTCTTGCATCCATTTCGGATTCATTCTAAAAGTTTCTGCTTAGCTGAATCGAATAGCTAGTTCTGTTCATTGATCTAATAGAACCCTTTTCAACTCCAGTGTGCTGCTCATTGGGTGTATCCTGCTTCTTTCATCAAGCTGCTCCCTATGATGAATATTATAATTTTAATAATAAAGCTTTGGGACACTTTTAGTGTAGGAATTTTCCAACGATATGTGCCGTATGTTAGTGTCACTATTTTGATAGAATTGAAATGTTTCTAGAACGCCTATTTTCTCTGAAAAAGTTTTCAAATTGTAGCTACCTATCTATACGTTTTTATTCATAATGCCATCAATAAAAATCTGCCAACAGTCTGGGCGCAACTTTATTATTTTTCCGGCAGAAGTTCAGAACGCGTTCAATTCGGGGATGCGGTGTATGTTACTATGTGACTGAAAACCTAACAAAAAGTTCGGGAAGCGGTTAGAAAAGGGTGTAACATATGAATTAAATAATTGGGTCATATTCCGGGATGCGGTCTAGAGGTTGAAAAAAATAAAACTTAAAAATAGGTGATTATTAAACAAGCCTGGGGAAGTGAAAAGATATTCGATATCTGATCAGACCTGAGAAACATAGTGGAATTCATGAAAAAGTATACAACCAGTATCAGTAGGTATATCATCAATTTTTTTGCAAATGGGTCCACTATCAAAGCTTTATAGAAATTCCAAGTTTCAGTCTCCTAACATAACCGGTTGCTGAGATCTAGAAAAAAAACTTTTCGTCTAAAACGCTTCCCCCACCTTCCCCCTCACACCCCCACCCCTGAAAATAATGTCAATTCAAGGGATCTACCCAGTCTATTCCTAGAAATTTTTTTAATTTAATAGCTAAACTGGTTTGAGAGCTACGAGCCTTCAAAGGATTTTGGCGGTCGACGTACGGCGTACGGCGGACAGACGGAGTGAACATTTTTATTGCTTTTTTCGTGTCTACTAGTCATGAAATGTACACAAAAAAATTTTGAGGGCAGCAAATTTTTTTTTTTTGAAAATCAATAACAATACTGTATTATAAATAATAAAGTAAAATCATTTTTAACTGCTGAGATCGATATACAGCCGAAACCCACCCCCCTACTGATCCCACGAAAGTACAAAATTATAAGCGACGTCAATGAAAAGAACAGAATGGAGCTTGGTGAATAAAGGATTAAACCTTTGGAGACGGGAAGTTTACGGACGAAAGTAGGTTTAATGTTTTTGGGTCATATGGATTCACTATGGTGTAGTGCAAGCCTAATATTGCACGAAATAACGCTTATGACTGTATAGTTTGCATAACCAATTGCAGCATACTATAGATGAAATCCTGAATTGCGATTTATATTGAAGTTGTGGATAGAGTAGAATCAGGAGTGCATTGTCCTTTATTAAGGAATCTCGAGGTCGCAACTTGAAACAAGAAGACAATATTATCCGTGTTCAATTTAATATCTGTTACTAAGTAGGTTACCTTCAAAAGCTTTACCATTTTGAAGGATTTTCATGTCTGAGAACTTTTTGTAGAAAGTGGAAGGACTAGATTTAAAATTTGAGTGAAGAAATTTTTAGGGGATTTCCGAATTGTAGCTACTCAAATAAGTCGTAGGAACTTTCATATTCATTCATTTAATAGAAACATTTGGAAAATAAACGTATACAAGATTTTATAGTCGTAGCTTAAAGTGTTCCAAACTTATTGTTCAATATTCTTGACCCATACCTTAACGGGCTTTTTGTATGGAAGCTACCCGAAGGAGTAGGACGATTTTGCATGTTACAAATTCGACCATTATTTTCATGACGTTCTGTTCTTGTCAAACTGAAAATATCTCGCAAACCACTTTCAGAATATTTTCGGAACTACATAGGTAGCTATGTTTAGAAAAATATTCATTAAAATACATTTTATTTGAACTTCCAGGAAGCACTCTGTAGCACAGGATGTTTCGGAATAGACTTCCTAATTCTGAAATTCAAAAATGCCCTTCGTAATCCCATTTACATCCATACAAAAACAAAAGAAAAAAGGACGGTTTTCTTCATACTTTTGTTAAAAATTTTTTGTTTTGCTCCATTAACACAACATTGAGAATCAATTTCACGAAACCCCCTGCCTCTGCGACTGTCTCGGGGTCAAGTTTTTCCACATATCACTAAATCATCTCTAGGGTGACCTGTGTTTTCTTCTACAACGCGAGAAAAAATTCATTAATCGAGAAACACAGTGAAATTCTTTTCAACAATTTCACTTTTATAATTAAAAGAAAATTAAATCTCAAATACTTTTTATTCCTTGGCATTAGATTCCAAAAGAAATTCTTCCTATTCTGTCTACAGCTTAAACACTTACTAAAAAATACAAAGTTTCATCCATGTGCACTCTAAGAATTTCGAATTCAGGTGGTGGAAGATTTATTGCAGATAAACAAATTCGACTTCCTTCAAACGAACATTAAAATTTATCTATTTTATTCAACTAAAGCACTTTTGAATAAATATCTCCGAAAGTGATAAGTAAAGTGAGCTGTCGGAAATAGTGTGGCTCAATGATTTATAGTAAACAGTAAAAAAAATCTCGACAGTGAAATTAATTTAACAATACCGACCTATTAAAAAAAAAATTTTATATGTCTATTTTTTGATGTAAATAATTTAGTTCAAGATATTTTTCTTGACTGTTCGAAAAATAGAGAAGTTTTTTTTAATCAAAGGATTGATAATAGGTGGGACCCTAGAAGTTTAAACAACAATAATTCAGTCTCGACGTGTTAGAGGTAACCGTTTGTTATTATGTACTGGAGCCTGTTTATATTGTACAGTTGTAGTTTGATAAAATCTGGGCTTGTGAGAACAACTAAGGTCGTATTCAAATACCTTGCTTTGTCTACTTCTAGCTATAAGAGTGTATGGCGTCAGATGTAGCAAAGATGTGTCTCAATTCCTTTTCGGTTCATATCTTGACTATTTTTACGGACCTATCACTCAATGGGGTACTAAAATATACTAAAATATACTCTAATAAGGCTTTAAGTATGACATAAGTTATATGTTAAAAATTCAATTTGGTAATTCAAGTCTTTTGAAATATCGTCAATGGCAACAGCGAAAGTTGCGATCAATACTACCTATAAAGATTTATGTAGTTGAGATGACCAGCAGCGACTGTTTTGAAGCCGGACGATTTCTCGCAAAGGACCGGCGATATTCACTATGCTACTATCAGCACCTTACTCATATGTATGTTATACTTCGGTCTAAAAAAGAAAAAAAGCCTAACCCTTGAATGCATGGCTACTATTTGCATTTCACTGCCTCCTGGTATGAAACACTCCATACAAAAATGTTCGATTTTGCATCAAAATGCTTCAAAGTGCTTTATACAAAAACGGAGTCTTGCCTTCTCCATTATGTAAATCTCTATGGTACTACATACCACACAGCAGAGAATTCCACTCTTAACACTGTCAAATTTGAATCAAATCATGTTAAACAAGAAGATCATAAGTGCAGAAAGTCCTGTGAATTAAATTCAACATGTTAACTCCGATATTTCCCGAAATTAAACCAATATTTGCTGCTAAGGATACAATACAGCCTCGTTATGGTGCCTAATATAATAATATTATGGCTTATTAGTGCTCAGCACCTTACGTGTACCCTCGCAAACTCCGAATATTTTTCCATGAGAATTCCGTCGATAAATATAGATACAGAATCATGTTCAAGTCTATGAGCTCTTTTCTGATATCTACCTCCACACATATCAAAATATGTCCTTATTTTTTCCACAGCTACCAGTTTTGTTTTGGGGAGCCTTTGGGATTAAGAAATGTCGTATTATAAGGAGTGCTTTTTAATTCGGAAATTTGAATCTAGACCATCCGGTTGGCAATCTTAAAATAGAATCAAAGCTATTTAACGACGACTTTTCAAAATTTCTTTAAGCTTATTGTGTAATTTGTAATTTGTTGTTATTTTCATTAGTGTTATCGTTGAAATTATTGTTTTGGCAACATAGAAATTACGATGTTATGAAAACCATGTATATCTACTCTTTAAATTGAGTTTAAAATTTTCTATATAGTAATTTAAAGTTTGTAGTGTAATTTAAAGTTTTTAATGTACTTAAGATATTATAATTAGGTAGATACTGATACTGCACATATATTTGTCACTAGGAAGTTCGCAAGACTACTTCAACTCCTTGCTGCATTTGAGTACGTACGAACTATAAAATAGTTCGATTCCACGAATTAAAGAAATATTGTGTAATTCGTGAAAACACATTTAACCAGGCCCGTGCGCACGTGGGGGTCCCTATTTTCATAGGGAAGTGAGGACCTTTTTTTTTTTTTTAAGTTCATCACATTTAGTATGAGGGAACTTGATAAAACCCCCCCCATCATACTTTCCTGCGCACGGGACTGCATTTAACCCCTTTACACTCTTTTTAGGAGTGGGTTATTCCATCAAGAATCGCTAAAAATGACGAAATTTGTAACCTTACCATCTTCGATTCTTATGAAAAATTTTGTAGTTGAAGAACTAGTGGAAAAAATGATTTAAATTAAATTTTCTATTCATATCAAAAAATTAAATTGGGGTTTTAATGCGATCGGGGTGAAAAAAGTCGAAGAACATCAAAGGTCCTGTGGAATGCGTGCTCATTTTCAGCTCCAAATTAAAGTTGCTACACTAGACTTCAGCATATTTAACGTTGTCCTCATTTGTATTTGGCCACATGAGGTACTCTGAGCTATGGAACGTAGTGTACGTTAAACATCGATAGTTTGATGTTTCGATAATAGCAAAATTTCCGTTCTGAGATAAAAGAGATGAAAAACCGCCCTTCCCCGGTATTAATCTAACCCTATACAAAATTTTATTTTTCTGGGATGTCACTATAGTAGCTCTATACAGTTATCCAATTTATGATTTCTATCCTTTCCGGCTTGCGAGAAATTAACAGAATTTTTTCATTTCCATCCCTCCCACCATCATTCTGTACCCCCCCCCCCGCCTTCCCTTACAAATATTAACCCTTCTCTAATCCCTAGTATCCCTTTATGACAACTACAAAGTTTCAGCCAGAGAGATATGGATTTTAGAATGTTTCAATTACACTTTCAAACATTATGGCCACATTGTTTTCTATCTCACTCGCACACCCTTCAACCCCCATCGATAATTTTTTTTGGAAATTGGTGTACTATCATAGTACTATTATATAAGTTTCAACTTTCAGCCTCCAAGCAAAAGCGGTTGCTGAGATCTAGAAACCAAAATTTTTCATGTAAAACGCTCCCCCTTCTTTCCCCGTACACCACACCACTCCAAAAGATACCACTCATAGGGGTTGACCCATTCTACGTAAAAAAATTTCAATGCAATATTTCAAGGAGTTTGTGAGCTACGCACTTTCAAACGGGCTTGCTTATGGCGTACGGCGGACAGACATATTTTTGTTGCTACTAGTCCTAAAACGTGGAAATACAAAATTTAAAGGTATCAAATTTTTTGGAAAAGTCAGGTCGAAAACAATACTTTATTATTGAAAATAATAAAGTAAAATAACTTCATAGGTACCTCTTATCCCTTAGCGAAATATTTTACATTTTCGTTCAAAAAACTCACTAAGGCCTATTTATGGTCTATCCATAGAGCTAGTGGAGACGACAAGCCACAGGTTTTGTATAAAGCGCTTTGAAGCCAAAAACACAATGAGAATTGAGACAAAACATGGTCGTTATATCAAATTTTTGTTGTCTTAGCGTGTGAGTGATTGAGACAAAACAGGTGCGTTATGTCAATTTGTTGTTGTTTCGCGTGCAAGTAAATGCGACGACGTCTGCTTTCAACCGCTACTTGTCATCTCCATGGTATATATCTCTATGGGTCTATCTCTTAAAAAGATCAATGACACAACAGTCCCTCAGTAAAGAGCGCTGTTACTGTCGCTTAATTATCACGGATGAAGGAATTTACACATGATTTGTGGTATACCGCTCATCGATCAATGGATGAATGGATTTACATGTGAAACACGCAAAACCGATCGCATAATTTTTGAAATTCAACCAAATGAGTTTCTAAAGTTTTCACAACTCTTGCAATATTTTTTTCAGGTTTTTTTTCGATATTTTTTCATTAACAGTTTATTTATTTTAATGTTTGCGTAAAGAATATTAAATGTTGAAAATTGTATCTTAGAGGCCTGTTCTAAAAACCTGCTTGTTTCCATACAACCGATGTATATATGTACATATCGACTTCGACCGTGTTCCGGACGATGATCCAAAAATTTAATTCGTATTTGAAGTGGCGTAAGCAGTTCTGTGACACCCAACTTTGACCTGAAAATACTAAATAAAATTATAAACGTTCCATTTGTTTTATATGCAGATTTGTAAATATTTTAAGGGAAAATTGATTAACTGCTTCTGGGATAAATTGGATAAAGTTTGAAACCAATTTCATTTTTGGCTTATCACGGTTAATAAGTGTATTTACATATGATGATACACACCTAGCTTGCCTAATTGCCTACGATACTCTGCTCGTTTCTAAGAATAGGTTCCATGTAAATAATGCTGTACTCGTCTTTTCATTAACGCTATGAATTACATTCAACTCGATATCTACACCACGTATGTATATATAATGCTAACGAGTATACTGACCATAAGTTCATTGGTAAATTTCAATTGAAAATTTATAAAATGAATGACTGGCCTCAAATTTGAACAGTGGCGTAGTAACGAGGGTTTTTGGGGAGAATCCCCCCCCCCCCCCAAATGATTAGCTCACCTAGTAAGTTATAATTTTTTTTAATTCATCATTATAGAAGCTACAATGTAGTAGCGTAGAACGAAAGTCCGTGAAGCCATTTTAATACTGCTTGATTATTGTTGGTCTCCAATATACTATAGTGTGTACATATATGATGTATAGTAAATTTGTGGATATCTACATATGACTTAAAAAGAACGGATATTTTCGACTGATCACCATCAATTATGGACAGGTTATCGATAAAAAACGTTGAATCTCTCTACGAACAATAACAATACTTCGATTTGTAACGTAGGCACGTCAAAGACTGTGAAGGTTACAAGCAGATTGTAAGTTACAAGCAGATTGTAAGTTACAAGCAGATTGGAGATATACTATATATACTGGGGACACGAATGAAGCACTAAAGCATTTTGAATCAAAATTGTACATTTTTGTATGATGCGTTTGATGACAGGTGGAACTGAAGTGCAAATAGTAACCTAGTATTCAAAGGTTCGTCTACACTACATAAGTCTCTATGACTGGAACTATGTCGAAGCTTAACAATTCAAACATTTGGGTCATTCCATCAAGAATCGTCAAAAAGGACAAAGTTTGTGACAATTTACAAAAATTACAATTTGCGAAAATTTATGTACTCGAAGAATTAATGAAGAACAAAATATGATTTCAATTTTGACTGCTAAATATTTGGAAATGGACTTAGATGCCAAATTGAAATGGAAAGAACATATAAAAAAGAAGAAAGAGGAGCTGAATATAAAATACAGAAAATTATATTGGCTGCTAGGACGAAAATCTGAGCTATCAACACAAAATAAAACTCTGATATACAAGCAGATATTGCAACCTGTCTAGACTTACGGCATCCAATTATGGGGCTGCACTAAGAAAACGAATGTTAAGATAATTCAAACATTTCAGAACAAAGTTCTACGTGGAATAGTAAAGGCTCCATGGTACGTTCGAAACAAGGATCTACACCGCGACTTGCGAATCGAATTAGTGGCGGACGTAATCAAGAAATATGGCACACAATCAAAGGCTGCAAACACATGCAAAGAATAAGATAAAAACTGTGCTGAATATCGACAACAACATCCGTCGACTTAGAAGAACCAAGCCTCATGAGCTTATGGCATAACATATGTACATATACGGGAATTTAGTTATATTTATAACAATCTTAACACAACGTGTTTCTAAGGATATCAAAATCATTGGTCGATCTTACACTGATTGGTTATGATCCAGGGAGGTCTAAACTAAAAAGTGGGTAAAAGTCCCACACTACTATGAGGTTGGTTCCTCATATTGTCTTTCAAGATTTTCACCTGCCCTTTAAAAAATATTTGATTTGCTTACATACTACCCCAGCGTGAAAAAAGCTTCTGAAGTATGTATTTCGTAAACATTCCTATTCAATGGATGGAAGAATTACCATACTTTTAATACTCATTTTTTTCTGTAAAGTTGAAGGAATGATGCTCTACCATATACATTTTTCAGAATGCGGAAAGACATACATATGTTTTGCAATAATCTTGCATTAAATACAATATTACATACAGCACTATGCATTGAGAAAATAAAGCCAAGGACGTGAGTTGACTGAAAGATCTCTTGAGTATCCTCACTTGCGAACCACCCCCTCCATTTATTCTTTTTTTTTAGTGTTGAGCTCTGATGCAACCAGGGTAGCGATATGGACTCATTAGGGTATTTGTGATGCTTCATCTGTCAAGGATTACATTTATATCATGGTGAAGCTCACAAGCGAGCAACGTTTGTGTTATGTTCCTATTGAAAAACCAGATGTCCAGATGTCTCCATTTTAATTTTTTTTTCGATATTTTTACTTTTATGGACAGATTAATTATTTCAATGTTTGAGTAAAGAACCTCTGTTTAATGTTGAAAATTGTATCTTACTATACAAGGAGCTACTCGTAGTGCCGCAGAGTAAGTTGTTCTCTTTTAAAATTCACTGATTCTGATTTAAGAAGTGTATTGCTTAGGTTGCTACAATCCTGTAAAAAATATTCAGATGCAGCTGAAGTATATATATACATATGCATGATTGATGTATGCACTATAAGAATAATGTTGATTTAGTATAGGTAACCCCTGAGCCTGGGTTTGCTGTGTTCTTTATCTTTTTATGTGATAAAGGACTCCCAAACTACTTCGATATGTAGTGCTTCATTTTTGTTTCATTAAAGTCCTCCTTAAGCGCTTGTAAGCGAAGCGCTTGGAATTGTTCCCGCTGGGAACTACAAGTTCATGTTTTGTAATGCTCTTGACCACAATCATATTTTTTCTTAGTCCCTTAGGCCCGGTATTTCAATGCAGAGTTAACTTGTAGGTCCGGTATTTCAATACAAAGTTTACTCGAGTGGTTTTGATTAGCTGATTATTTACAAGTTAACTCTACATTGAAATACTGGGCCTTAGTCTTATCAAAACGATAGCTAAGTAATGTAGTGATCAGCATCATCAGTACAAATGGATGGTGGTATAACACATGCCATTCAAGATTAGGTACTGACTTTTATTAAACGTTAAATCCTAAGATTCAATCTATTTCTCTTCAAGAGCATGATTATACCAGATTATTAGATTTATTTGAAGAATGATTCACTATTCGAAGCCACTTGAACAAAGTTCACTTGCATTACTTATTGTTAAAGCATTCTAGTTCTCAATCAGATTGTGCAAGTACATATTACGGGAAAGTTATCACCTCGTTATCCGCTTATTTTATACTTTCTCAATTTAAAAGTACGACAGGTAGCTCTTTAGATGGTGTTATCTGAAACGAATGCAGACATAGTATAGGTAATCAATGTTTTTCTGTTTCTTTTAATTTCAGTTAAGATTATTGCGATAGGGTTCAAGAAAAAAAATGTGTGTTTTGTGAGACGTGTGTTTATGATACTATAAAACTGTATGTATCATGGTTATATGGTTTTTTTTAAAATGTACGATAAGAAATTTAAAACTTGCACTTAAAATGAAGAAACTGCAAGGATATACCATAGGTCGGTAATTCATAATTAAATAATCATGTCATACGACACCGATTTTATTTATCAAATTGAAAGATATTTTACTTTAAGTTGTTATCAAAATAAACCCTGGAGCTTTTTGATTTCTTACAAATGATTTGAATAAATGGAAGCAGTGTCGTAGCTAGACATGATTTTCGAGGGGGTCAGCAATTTTTTTTTAATATTAACCAATTTGAACTTTAAATTGATCAGTGAAGTTCGATATTATCTGCATGTAGTTATTATAATTAGTAGTAGTAGGAGATATTATATACTACAATAAAGGAAAAAGGGCATTCATTCTAGAATTGGAAAAATTTGTAAGTAATGGACTTCTACAAGGCCAATATCCTGTTATTCAAAAATTAGCACCACCCTCTCGGTACCATAATGCCCCTATTAAAAGTCTAGTCAAAACTAGAGCTCTACCCAAATACCAAGTTTAAGTTATACAAACACATCATAGGCGATTCTTGGGATTTCAACTCGGAAACCTTATAATTTTTCCCGTTTAAGTTCTAAGCTTCTATCTTAAACAGTTCTTGAGATATGAGACGTGATTGTTTAGAAAAATGCTTCCATTTACTTGCTTCACTGTCGACATTAACCGTTTACGAGAAAGACTCTAGAATATCTCGATTCTAGCGTTCGAGCATTTCGGAGGTATTGTTTTTTCTGACTCCCACACCCTTCACCAATATTAACTATTCAAGTTTTATATAAATTTCATGTTTCAATTTTCAACTTTCTATAATAGTATTAACGGTTGAGAATATCTAAAATCTCCACTTACAATTGACCACAAAAGAAGAAGTCATTTAAAAAGGATCCATCCGGCTTACCCACTGAAAAATTTCAATTTACAATGAATATAAAACGGTAAGCCTCCTCGCAACATCCTTTCCTAGTGCTAAGGAGGAATTTGTGAATCTTGACTCAACCACAAAAGAAGTCGGGAAAAAATCAATCGACGATGATCCGTCGATAGTAAATAAAATGTATTATACTCAATTGATGAAGATCTTAAAACTTAGCTGCAGGAGGGCGAGAGTTTTAAATAGAGACGATTGGAGGCGACGACTTTAGGAGGCCAGGACTTGATTTGGGCTATAGCGACATCGATGATGATGTGCTCTTTAAACGATTTCGCGCAAGACGGACGTTATTCAGACGGATTAAAATTTTTTGTTGCATTATAAGTTTGATCCAGCCGAAAAATATGTAACGCATAGAACCAAGCCTCGGACGAAAAAAATTATATATTATTTTTTGTTTATTTGTGGTCAAAAACCTCAAATCCGTTTGACGTCCCTTCGTCCGTCTGTCTGTCCGTTAGCACGATAACTCATGAACGCCTTGACCTAGGATCTTGAAATTTTGAATATGGGTGGTTGGTTCTCCTTCTGGTAGCTGCCATACAAAATATCCTTAAAACACTTGTTCAAGAATATTGGCCAATAACTTCATAAGGATTTAAGCTAAAATCACATTTTTATATCTTAAGTACCTTATCAGATATATGATATTGAAATATGGTATTATGCTGAAGTTAGGAGCAGTAGACCTTATGCGGCAAACATTTTGAGGGTGTGATTGTTGGGAGAAATGAAAAAAATCTAAACCGTAATTTTTGATAGGGGTGGCAAGGTACGAAGGTGCGGTTTTTTTTTCATATCTAAGAAAAAGCTTATGATAGAAAGCTGAAACTTAGTATGTACATACACTAAGAGAACAGAGTCATTGCTGCAGGAGAAATATATGCCAAACGAATTACATCGGTTGCAGGAAAAGTTCCTATCCCATTGTTTGAACCGAAGTGTTGGGTTACCTGAACCGAATTTTCGTTTATTGGTATCGAGTATTTTCCTACAGCTGAATTATTTCTCTTTAAGAAATTTTGATTGCCATTGATTGACATACATGTGGGTTGTTGGTAAACTAAAAAAATGAAATTATTTGTGTTAAGAATCAACACTGGAATTATTTTTTCTTACCTTACAAGGAGGTAGATGATCATCTTTCTAAGACACTATTTTTCTACTCCTAATATTTTTTCTCACTTAATGACTTGATAAAACCCATGGCTGTATGTAGGAATTGAACCCGGTGTTAAATGTTTATGGATCGGCGCGGGTAGCCACCGAAGTAATGTGTCCAATGTGCAACTTAACTTAATGTTGATTAACTAAATAAGGCTAAATCCTTAACAAGGGACCTCTATTATAAACATTCCGAACTGTTCACGATTTATACTTCTATTCCGAAACCAATTAGCAACTGAAAAATTTATAAAACAAATCTTCAGTGAGTTGGAATTGAACCCCAGTAGCCAGTAGCAATGTTTTCAAGACCTACTACACTACCACTGGACTACACCTGACACATTAACTAAGTTACCGCAACATACCTTCGTTTGACGGAACACACATTATGATGATCAACATTCTTTTGCAACAATCAAAATTGACTTGCTATAGACATCTTTTTGTTCCGTTGTCTCAACAGAACTGCACAAAGGAATTTTTTTTTTTTTTTACGGCCATCGTTATAACTTAAGGGGTCACCCTTTAATGCGATTGCACAGCTATAACGACATAGGCTGGGGATAAAATGGTATGGTAGGGGATTTAGGGCGGTGGAACAGGAGGGAAGCGTCTAAAGTGTCGGTGGACGTTGATCTTGAACCGCTGAAGGTCATACTCATTAGGGAAGAGATCAGCTGGCAATGCGTTCCACATTACTGTTTTTCGGGGGATAAAGAGTTATAAGTAAGCCCTTCTGGCGTATACAGATAAGCCCGTCTGGCGCATTAAGATATGAGTGACGACCTTTTGACCAGTCGTCTACTCGAGATAAAAATAAGACGACCTTTTGACCAGCCGTCTACTCGAGATAAAATAAGATAATGATAAGGAATGTGAGAAGCCGAGGTTTCTTTTAGAGTTAAGCGAAACACAATCGGCAGTCTACGTTTTAATTTCAAACTAGTAATAAACACTTAAAACCACGAACTGCATGAAGTTTTATTCAAATTTCGTTACGAAACTCAAGACTTCATAACTAAAGGACTGCCTAAATTTCACTGTTCTCCACGAATGGGGCTGAACGGTCTACTCGTGGGCGCGTGAAGCTTAGCGAGTGTTACGGGGGGTGACTAAGAGTGGGGGAATAAGTTCTTTAACCCTAGAACCGTCTTTGGGGCACAGAGTGCCCCTAGCTAATTTCAAACGGTAAATTAGAGACTTTCTAGTTCTATAACATCATCTGAATGCACAATATTTTGAAACATATGTTGTGAACAAATGCATAAACAAAAGAATCGAACTGGTTATTTTGTGTTTTATTTGCTAAATATGTAAACGCAGAAAAAAGGTCAATTTCGTGTTCTGGGGCACGCAGTGCCCCAGAACATACGTACATTGACCATTTGAAAACAAAACATTTGAATACATGCATTTGATAGATGTATAAACAAAAATAAATATGTAAACAAAACAAGGCGATTTCGTCAATATGCGTATATAGATCCTTTGAATAAAAATCAGTTGAATACATTTAGTTGTCGATGAAATTTCAAGTGATAGTTACTTGAGTATTTTGTGATAATTTTATTTTGTGATAATTTTGTTTTGTTTTGAGTGGAAATGGATGCTTTTTTGAGACTAGTGAACAATTTAATATTTTGAATTTCGATTTTTTTTTTCATTCATTTCCATTATTATTTTATTTTTTTATATACACTTAATTAATTTTTCGAAAATAGAGACAATTTTTTATTTTCTCTTCTTTTTCCAAACTCATAGAAGCCTGCGAAAATCAAGAACGCTAATTACCAAAGAAATAAGCGTATTTTCAACACACCACCTATACATTTTGTATGAAATGCATACTGGGGCACTAAGTGCCCCAGGACACGATAAGTCAATTTTTTTGTGGGCACGGTTCTAGGGTTAAGTTCTTTACTACATTTACCGTGAAAACATCGGTAGTAAATACTGAGTACTCCGACATTACGGCGATGCTCAAGGGAGTCTATAGAAGCTGCAACGGCTTCGTCTTCAATTAGTGGGAACGCGTGATTTTGAATACGATTGAGCAAGGCTAAATGGGATTTAGGGGCCCCAGATCAGATATGCGAATTGTACGCAAGACGTGGTTTGATATAGGTATGTATGCCTTGTAGATTGTAGCTAAATCGGACGCTGAAAAGTATTTCTTACACTTCCGTAGAATTCCAAGGCGTTTAGAAGCATCAATTGCGACATCATAGATGTGCTGGCTCCAGTTTAGGTGGTTGTTGGTTTTTACACCAAGTAATTTGAAGTCATCAGAAGAAGAAATTTGAACGCCACCAAAGGATATACTTGAGACCGACTTCGGAACATCACGTTTAAGGGATAGATGACAGGACTGTGTTTTGGAGGCATTAAACTCTACTCTATTTTTCTTGCCTCAGTACAAGATGAGATTGAGGTCTGAGTTCAATGAACCGAATAACTCAGTGCGTTGCAAGGCCACCGAAGCCGGACGTGCCTCTGCAGCCGAGTCGAAATTAAAGACATTCTCTAATGTACTGTCATCTGCAAAACTATGGATTGGATTGAGAGTTGACGACAGAAGGTCGTTAATAAAGATGAGAAATAGGGTGGGAGATAGAACTGAGCCCTGGGGTACACCGGAATTAATTGGATAGGCAATTAATTAAGGATAGGCAAGAATAAAGTTCATTGTCTTAACAGAATGATTCTATTGCGTGTATTGCGTTTTTTATTCCCTTGAAAGAATATTTTTTAGTACAACCTATTGCTTCAAGCCAATTCTTATTAGCATAAATCAACTTCGATTGCTGCAATAAAAAAGAAATAATTTATTGATGCTAATGCATGGCAACCAATTACTTCTCTAATTGTACCTATATTTAGATGTGCTACTATTAATTAAATTAAATATTTGTTGAAGCAAACATAATCGTGGTGGAAACGAAAAGAAGAGGTCGAGATCCTGACCTTTAATCAAAATTCTGTAAATAATGTCCACGGTATTGCTGAACTGGTGAATTTCCGCTTTCGTTTCTGGATCAAGTCAAGTTTGGATACGCTACGAAGAATTTTTGAGGTAGTGATCGGGGTTTTAGATATAATTTAATATAGCCCTGTTACTGGTCACATGGTACTTCTAACACGTTCCACATAGAAAACCAAATATACTAGACATCTCAACTTAACATATGCAGTATATAAGTGTCGCATGGCATGTACACGAGATCAGTTTTTCTGCAGTAAAAGCGAGATGATAGTCAGTTCTACGTGAAAGTACATATATTCGAAAAGTGATTTTGATTGATATCAGTGATGAAGTAGTAAATAAAATCGGGAAGCGGTGCCAACAGTGCGATTATGTTGCTATGTTGTTATTAATTTTGATAGAATTGTGTTTTACTTGAAACAATATCATAATACAATTTATTTCTTTGTTCACCACAGGTATTTCTGGAGCAGTTTACAGTAGAAAGTTGAAAATTGATACTCATATCAAGCTCACCAGTATAATGCCGAAAATCTTAGACGGAAACATTGCAAAAATTTGTCCCTTTTTGTTATATGGAATCCAGTTAACTGTGGACAGATTTTCTTTAAATATAGGTATGTATCTATCTTTTTAAAATTGAAAAATTATATTGCATTATATAATAATACGCACCATGTGAGCTGCAGTACAGCAAAATTCAAATTCACATGCCAGATAAGCTGTAGTTACCAATTACTATAATGTACATATCAGAATCGAATGAACCTAGAAACAAATACTGATATAGAAATACTGGAATTATTAGTGATATCGGCAAACAACAGTTTTTTTGTCGGGCTTATCAAGGTAAAATCAGTCCATCTGTATCGCTATCGCGACAGACACTCATTCAATTCTATGGAACATTATTGCCTTATGAAGTGTCAATTTTTAAGATTAATTAAATGCGATTTGAGTTGAGTATGTATAGAAACCAGACGTGTTACACTAGAAGCTAATTAACGTACGAGTATATGTCTAGTATATTTTACTCACAAGAATGATCGAGAGATTTACGTTTCTGGTCACGTACCCACGCAATTTAGACTATATTTATTGTATGTATGTACAAGCAATATGGATAGCCAGATTAAAAAAAAGTTGAAATTTCAATAGATACACAAAATTTGTTAAATATACCCAGTTGGTAAAATTTCGCATAGGTATATCGGAAAAATATAATGAAATAAAAATGTGATTTAAATTAAAAATAAAGAAAAATAATACACAATATTATTTTTAACAGTTTATTTACACATTTAAACAATGTTATCATTAATTTACAAGCGACATTTTGTGTGTAATCCAGAATCGGACGAGTAATGTTCGGTTCGCAACTATAAGTTACGTTATCTTGAATAAAAAAAACTGAAATTAAAAATTAAAAAAAAAGAAAATTAAACTGAAATGAATTCTGCTGCAAGGGAACCAACATAAGATAGCAACCAGGAATAATTTGATGGCTCTTCATATCCGTCATCAGGTTGTGTATGGTGCTATCGTCTGGTACCTGAATCTTATACCTCGTTCACCTGGTCAACGACGTATCGCTACGAAGCACTTCGTTGCACCAGGTGAACACACGAAATTTTGCTACGGAGTAGTTTTTCTACAACGTTGCAAAACTGCGTAGTGTAGTGTAGTGGATTAGCCAATCCCCCCACGAGAACACTTGTCGTTGCGTTGCGTAGCAGTTTTCTTGTCAAATATCAAAAAAATAGATTGGATTTTCTCTAAGATTTTAGTTGTAGCCGCTTAAATGATTCCATTTCGCTGAATAACAAAAGGAAAAATTATATTTAAGGCATAAAACGGAGAATGTAATAGTTTTTTCTAATAAAATAAACACCTATTGTAACAGTTGTCAACAAAAAATAAGTGTGCGAAACGTCAATTCACTTCACGTGAACACTCATATATCAACCGGATTTCATAATACGCAACACTAAACTACGCTACCACGTGAACGAGGTATTAGGCATAGCGATCAACCGCACATTACTATTGGGTCATTCCATCGAGAATCACCATAAATTACGAAATTTGTGACATTACCATCTCCGAATCTTTTAGCAATTTTAGTACTTGAAGAACTGGTGATAAAAAATTTAAATTATTTTTTTTGTTTCTATTTCATTTTTTTTGTTAGTTTTATATAAGCACCGTACTGCGGCTACGTTTGGTGTTTCTTTGGTTTTATACTATCGTTACTGTCATTACTTCCGTTGGTTTCATTGCTCAGTTGATCCCGTTGCTCCCATTTCTCACGTTGCTTCAGTTGCTCCCGTTACTCCCGTTGCTTCCACTTTTCCCGTTACTTTCGTTGCACCATTGCTTTCGTTGCTCCCGTTGCTCCCGTTGCTCCCGTTGATTCCGTTGCTCCTATTTCCCCCGTTGCTCCCATTTATCCCGTTGCTTACAATTCTCCCATTACTTCCATTTATCCCGTTGCTTCCGTTGCTCCATTGGTCCCGTTGCTTCCATTTCTCCCGTTGCTCCCATTTCTTACGTTGCTCCCGTTGCTACCATTTGTCCCGTTACTTCCATTGCTCACGTTTTTCCATCCTCTATTCTCCATCCTGTATCCATCATCCTCCATCTTCTATCCAAGCCTACTCTTTTTGGAGAATCCATAGAGTTGGCTAGTGATGTAAAATTTTTAGTAATCATCCTGGATGATAAGCTCACTTGGAATGCTCATTTGGACAAAGAAATCTCTCAGAATCTCTCTCTGGACCTGTAGGTGCCTATTTGGCAAAAACTGGGGACTGAGTCCAAAAATAACCTACTGGATATATACCGTCGTTGCTAGGCCTATCATAACTTACGCGGCATCCGTCTGGTGGAAGAAAACAAAGCAGGAAACCGCTCAGCTTAAGCTGATTAAACTACAGAGACTGGCATGCCTGGGTGTTACTGGGGCGAGGCGTATCACTCCAACCGCTTTCTTAGAAGTGGTTCCCAACCTAGCACCTCTACACTAAGAAATACAGAATGAAGCTAGGTTTACCACATACAAACTTTTGAGCTCGTAGGATGAGTCAGAGCGCAAAACAGCTTGCCCAACTCTTTCCGCAGAACTCAACAAGGACCCCGTACTAGCGATACCTTTTTCTGATTCAATGGTACCGAAATTTAATTTCACAAGGCCATTCAAAGTTATCCTACCTGAAAGGAAGGATTAGGCCACAAATAAACCCACTCCAAAACCAGGATCCATAATCTGGCAAACAGACGGATCTAAAACAGAGTAAGGTGTTGGAGCAGGAGTTTATGGAGTGCGTTCAAATGTTAAATTCTACTGTAGCATGGACACAACATCAGGCGGAGACTCATGCATTTTAGAAAATACCAGACGGGGCTACAAAAACCAACAAATATACCTACCTATATTCTCTCGGACAGTAAGGCTGCAATAATGGCACATTAGTCTGATCAAATCCACTCCAAACTTGTTTGGAATTGCCTCTAATGCCTAATTGAACTAGGAAATAAGAACAGAGTTGAAATGGCCGACTTAATGACTAGGAAAAATTCAAAAGCTGACTTCATAGGACCATACCTATTTTGTGGGATATCATTAAGCACAGCCAGAATGAACATCCGAATGTGGCAAAAATCGCAAAGTGACATTTACTGGGGCTTGGCACCGTGCAACAGACACTCAAAGCTTTTTATGTCAAAGCATTCGGAAAAAAGAACATTTGATTATCTACAACTAAGCAGATATCAGACCCGAACCCTAGTAGGAGCTCTGACTGGGAATTGTCACATGAGGAAGCATCTCAATAGGATTGGTCTATCTGAGACCAAAACTTGCATATCCTCTGTGAATGTGAGGGCTTAGCTCACAAAAGACTTCGTCACTTCGGTCAGGGTTTCATGGAACCATCGGAGTTCCTGACCATTCCCCTTTGCAAAATGCTAAGCTTCATTGAAAGCGCAGGGATTGAACAGGAATCGTATCCAATCCGGGCGACATCACAATAGGTCCAACTGTGGCTTCAGTTACAGAGGTTAACCACAGCAACCCCTATTTCCAATCTAACTATCTATCAATCTATCCATCATCCACTATCCCCCGTATATGAAATTCACTCAAATGTTGAAACAACTCTGATTTTATTAATGCGGAAACCTTCGCGGGCGTTTGCTCAATATATCAGTGAAGTTTCATCGTAATCGGATGAATGGTATAGGAAACCGTACGGAAAAAACAGACAAAGAATTAGATCACCAGAGTACCACGAGAAAATTTGAAAAATGTAAAAAAAAACAATTGTTTCCCATTCGATCGGAGCACGTTCCTTGAAATTTTTTATCAAAACCGGTTTAGCAGTTAATGGGAACATACATACATTCTCTTTTATATAAATAGATGAACATAGTATTTTAAAGTTTTCTCGTGTCCGAGTCCTTTTTGAAAATTCATATCCCCATTAATTTTTATCCCGGAATAATGGAATATGTCGTATGTTAAAGGGTCGTAACATAAAAAAAATATACTTGAAAAAAATTTCAAGCAAAATTGTTATTCGTGCAATATAAAACAAAAATCTTTAAAATAAGCCATACTTTATTATTCTATGATAACCAGAGATATGAATTTTCTAAATGGGCTTGGAAACATTTTTTGCGAAATTTTTAACATACTATAACTAACAACAAAAAAAATAAGATAGAAGCAAATAATTAAAATTGTATTTCTTTTTCACTAATACTTCGAGTACACAAAATTTTAAAAGAATTGGTGACCTTTTGCGATTTTTTGTCGCGAGCTCTCCGACTATTAAGTCCTAAATGGCTTAGCGAGTAGGACCGGATTCAATGATCTTGTATTAATACAATGGACCTTTTTTGATGCAAATGTATCTTCGTTTTCACGGGTAGCCACGTACTTACCTACCTACATAACCTAGCTAAAAAAAAGTAAACCAAACGCCAAGTATGCCCTAGAAAGTAATTGTTTCCAACCAACGCAATGATGAAAACAACCAGAATAATACTAGAATGGAATTAAGAAGCAACAGCTTTAAGAATAATTGGATTCGTCGTAATATTTATTCCGAAATGGGCAAAACCATTGCGAAAGAACTTGCATTATGATGGTATGTGTGCGTATAGCATGAAACCATATGACTTTATGGCTTAATTACTAGAACTTTTTGATGGATCATTAAAACGAGAAAGATACATTAATATCATTAAAAAACTCACTGATGATAGCAAAGTGGCATTAGCTTCATTTCATTTCCTGGTGTAAGATGAGTTTTTAGATGGCTTGATATTGCTCGTTAATAAGTGGCAAGAAGTAGGACATTTTATTAACTTTTCTTCTTTTTCGAAATGATTTATATTGTATTGAAAATTGGAAAGGAAAAAAGGGATTCAAAATTTTTCTAAGAGACATAATCATATCCGTTGACAATTACATCGAATACAAGTAATGAATAAACTTTATTGAGTGTCAATCAGAATATGAGTATTTCTTCAGTGAAGGTGAGAACAAAGGTAAAGGTAAAGCCGTTGCTAAGTCTCTGATCCTGAGATATATTTGGTGATACGAATTATAGCAGATTCGCGTTGGGTTTGGGGGTTGCCCTACCTCGCTCACTATTCCTGAAATTTTTCTTCAATAGAGAACTACGCGAGGTTTTCCCGACGACTAAAAGGAGATATGTTCTAGGTAGCTAGGTACGCCTTGGACTTGGACATGAGAGAACATACTTAGACCTAAGACGGTCCGTTGTTTTACCATAGGATCTTTGGAATCGGTCCTACTCGTCAAACCTTTTATGGCTTGCAATGAATCTTTTGATTCTGACAACCTCCGTTGCGGCAATGTCACTAAGCTATTGAAGAAGTAAGCAAGATGAGCTTTCTTTCGAGCGGATAGAGTTGCCCAGGTACAGAGAAGATGAAGAACTGTGTCCTCCTCCTCATTATGGTATAAACACAATTGAGACGAAATTCGCCAGCGGCGACGAAGTTCGCTGTCAAATTTTTAAAACTGTACCACAACATACGTATTGACGCAGAATTACGACGGCGAGCGGCTGGCGAACTTAACGTGTGTTGCGGTACAACTCAGCGAACTTCGTCGCCGCTGGCGAATTTTGTCTCAATTGTGTTTATACCATTATCCAGACAGTTGCTACAGAAGTCGTTTGAGAAGAGACCGTGTCTCTGACCTAGATAATAGTTAAAATATAAGCATTCATGGTGTGGTGACGTAACGCAGTCAGCAAACACATTCGAAGGCTTCTATCTCCCAAAGTTTTTGAGCTATTAAATTTAAATTTTAATGTTAATTAGATTTCGTAGACCCATTCATATGGACCATTTCAACTGAAAACGTGTGTGAGGCTGGAAGTGGAGAAGCGTTTTCGACGAAAATTATTTTGAGATATTATTATGTTTTAATAAACGGTATATAAATACACACAATTATTCCTAAGCACTACTTTAACAGTTCCATGAACTTTTACACGAAAAATAATAAAGTTCCTCCCAGACAATTGGTATATTTTTTCATAGCAATTGACATATAGGTATGCAGGTACGCCTGGCTGCCAGTAACTTTATTAGTTGGTATGTAAACTAGGTAGAAAAAATTCAAAACTGTATTTGGAAAAATGCTGTTAGAACAACAACCCTTGAACATTTTTTAAAATACGTAAATTCGAGATTTTTAAACGCACATTACCTAATTCTTGAATAATTAACACGTCATTTTTATTAATATAGGTAATGTTCGAAAAAATCTTAAAGAAGGTCTTCTATAAATCAAATTTTAAAACATTTTCATTTTTGTTAATAATATAATAATTTTTTTCTGTAAAATCAAAATTAGTTCGTTGATAGACAGCGATTAATGCTGGCGTATTATCCTCGCCAAATTACACGAGCGAAAAAGGATATCAATCGATTAAAATCCTCTCAAGAAAGAAAAATCAAACAGGGCCAAAAAATGGTCGTGCCGGACTCATGGGGCCTCAAGGAAAAATGGCCGAATATAATAGTCACGAAATCTAAAGCTATCAGAATCGGAAAAGTTAATTTGTTAATTACATTAAGTCAAGTAACCTACGAGAAAATAATCGAATAAAGGGAAAGGGGGAAGGGAAAAAATGTGCAAGTGCTATGGTAGCTTCGGTAGGTACTGCTTAAAAATACAATACCAACTTTTAATTTTCGAATCTAAATCGCAATATTTTAGCAACCGAATTTCAGAATATTAAAAAGCATTAACATAGCTCTGAAGGGATTTCTTTATTATCGTTCAATTTATCAGCTGATTGTATGGTGTTAAAAATTTGAACCTGTATTCTATGATTGGAAGTCTTAAAGTAATAGAAATTTCAATAGCAGGAACTAGAAAATAATATTAATTGATTCCAAGGCTTGGTGGGCATAATTTTCGAGAGTTTTGTTAAAATTTCGAGATTTCGCCTAATCCAGTTTGAAGTCTTTGGATGTAAATTAGCTGTTTTTTGAGACCACCAGAAAACTAGTATAGTTAATTTTTATTAGTTCTACTATCATACATATTTGGTAAAACTGAATATTGGGCATTTTGATCCGAACCCTACATCTCATATTCACATAGTCTCCCTACTGAGTCGATCTATAGTTTAGATGTCCACCCCCATAACCAAACCTAACCTAAACTGTTTTAAAAAAACTGACTTTTCAGTCCAATTTTTACTTAAAATTTCCAGTATATTTCAGTTTTTCAAGTAAAAGTACTCATTTCAAGCACTTTTACACGAAATTACAAGTAAGAGCACTCATTTCACGCACTTTTACTTGAAATTACTTGTATTAGTAAATTAGTCATGTACTTTTCAACTGAAACATACAATTTACTTGAAAAGTCAAGCAAAATTACATTCTTTTTCAAGTAAACCACGTGTTGGTCGCTGTGATCGATTTGGTTTCCTACTGAGATGAAAATGCAATGCGTTCGGTGGCGCAGTGGCTACGCGCGCCAAACCTTCGCTCCAATACCAGAATTGATCGCGGGTCCGGGTTCGATTCCTAAATACATCCAAGTGTTTTATTTCAGAGTTGGAAGTAAGTAAGTAAGAAATAATATTAGAAGTATTATATCTTGTAATTGAAAGAGTTGCTAGTAAATTTTTTTTTTTTTGATTTTTAGAGAATATAGAGTGCTAATTATACTATTTTTCAGAGAATAAATATAGTAAATTTGCTGCTTTCAAAATTGTAATTTGCTGATTACAAATTAAAATTTTTTGATTGCAAATTGAAATTTACTACCCAAAAAAATGACTATTACTTTCCAATGTAATTTTACTTAAAAAAGTTAGGCATATTGGCCTACTATCCAAAAGATGTAAAAGTCAATGGTTTTTTTTTTACTGTGTACTCTTAATTTAAAAATTTTAAAAAGTCGGAAATTCTCTAAAACTATTTTCAACTATTATAACTTCATAAACAGTATCTTATACCTGATTTAAATCGCATAATTTTGGCAAGTTGATTTTGAAATCACGAAAAGCGTTTACAACGCTCTGAAACATTTGTTTAACAACGACTTTGATGATAAAATTACTAATTCTGTTTGTAAGAGTTAACTTTTGGAAAGGAGGAAATTTAAGTTGAATGAACAAGAGTCGAAAGCTTGCATTATCATGCAATTTGAAATTTTGTAATATTTTATACAGGTAGTTGTGGTGTTAGATAATTTTAGAGCTGTTTAGTGACTATTATTTGTATTGCAATTTTTTTCCGCAGTACCTCTTATTATGGTTCTAATTAGTTTAAAAACAATATGTTTTAAGTTTCACCCCGATCAGAAAAAATAAAAATAAAAATTTGAGATTCCGAAAAATGGGTCCCGATGTACTCGTATTGACAAAAGGGCCAAATAATATTAATCTGGGGATGATTGTAATTTTAAATATTCGTATATGGGTTATGTACCTACCATCGGAAATACCATCTACTGGTCGTAATGAGAAAGTGGAGTTTTTCATATTCAATCGGTTTCGAGTGTATTTTGATAATGGTTAATAATACGAACCAGTATCGTGAATAAAAATATCTGTTTTCTAACGCTCAATATTATGTTATAGAAAGAGAAAAAGGTTCAGAAAGTCCTTCATTACGTACTACATAAAAGCTATTATGGATTAGTGATTAAATGTTAAAAATCATAATTTTTGACCTTGCTGAAGGACTTTTTTCTTTTTCTCATAACATTGAGCATCTACTGATGTTACTAGTCGTCACGTGTCGTTTACCGTTACAAAGCAACGCTCAAAAATTTATTTTTTTAGAAAAACTTCAATTTCTGAATTTAAGCATAGATGGCATTTTCGATAGTGACACAAACCACCTATATATTTAGAGTTATATCATCGACATGATACTATACAGGCCCTATGTATATCTTTGGAGTTTACTGAGGCCGCGGTCCGAATTACGCTTTCTGCGCTTTTAGCGCGCTTACACTCGGTCCGAATTACGCTCACAACGCACACAATTTGCATGGAGGGGAAATTTTCTGGCGCTTACACTACTCACGGTTTCGAGCATATGCACTGTGTGTACGTCTTTGCAATCTGTCACATTGACGGTTAAAAATTTAAAAATTATCAAATTCACATTGACGGCTAAAAAATTTATCGACGCGTTTCGGCACCAACTGGAAGCGGCAAGACTTTAGCTTTCGCTGTCCCAATTGTTCAGCTTTTTTCGAAACGAGTTGAGAGGAAAATCCGAGCACTGGTAGTTTTACCCGTGACGGAATTAGCTCTGCAAGTCTACAAGGTTTTTAAGCAGTTGGTGCAAAATTTGAGCCTAACAGTTTGTCTGTTCTTAGTATCGTTATCACGACACTCGGCCGACTCGTTGAACATTTGCACGCGATCAAGGGATTCTGTTTGAAATCTTTGCGATTCCTCGGTATCGATGAGGCCGATCGAATCATGGAACAACTCCACCACAACTGGTTGTATCATTTGGACGCACACGTTAAAGCAACGTCGGATATGTTCATGTCGGGCCGATCGGCACCGCTGTTTAAACGTCCTCGAAAACGAATCGCTACTTCAGCCGCATAAAACTTTTCCAACCGAAGCTGTTCACGTCGGTAGTCAAGTGTCATTTTCAAATAACTGACACAACTGACATTTCAAATAATCAACTGACATTTGTGTGCATACGATCGGTCCGAATTATATGCGTTGCAAGCGCGCATATAATTCGGACCGACTGTAAGCACTGTTGGTAATGTAAACACCGTAAGCGTAATTCGGACCGCGGCCTGAATCTTACACATATACAATTTTAGTTTTTTTTAAGGTTCTTGAGGCACGTATTACCTATATATTAACGAGATGAAACTTAAAACGTGTTTTTTTTTTTCAATAGTTCTAGCCATTACGATGGGTGCTGTGAAATTTTTTTTTTTAAATTGAGTGATTAGGTTTAATTAGGATTTGAACTACCCTTTTTACCTGACGTGATGTTTTGACAAGTAGATTTTCAGCTGTGTTTCATTAGCAAATTTATGCTTTCTAAATTATTAAAAAAAAAAATTGTATTGCAGTAATGAAAAATGAATTAATTAGCTAATGCAGTCGTTGCACAAGTACAAAATTGAGTTTCTTGAGTTGTTTCACTTTTCATTACAGTTATACAAACACTTTTGGATTTCTATTTGAGAGTTATTGCTACTTAAACAACGGCTTTCTTCATATCATCCGCTACCATTTTTGTTTTGTTATGGGAAAATAATATTTCATAAATTTTGTAACTTTCTACCGTTGACTATTTGCGAAAAAAAACCTGCCTATTACTATGTACACTGCGAATTATTACGCCTAACATACTATACTTCTGTTTTATATTAATAGTTAAGTAAACCGAAGCGAATTGCAATGTCATTATAAAAATTCTGCCCCCAAAAAATGCTGTGGATAAATTGCTATCTCAAATTCAGTTTCCATTTAATCTTTCCAGTAGTGTAATATAATAATGCTATACCATTTGAATAGTTTTGATACGAACTTAATCAAAATCGATTTGTATGCACACGTATGATTAATTTAATAACTTTTTGATACCAATTGTGTTAGGCTATAAAATATTTGGAGACTGATCCGTTTTGATTCAATTAATGGGTTAGTAATAATGAAAGTACATTTCGATGTCACCAATTTATTGAATCCGGATCGAAACGAATATATCAATAAATTAGGCGGTTAATATGCGAATGTTGCTGGGGTTAAATTTAATAAGAAATTTGACTTACTGAAGTAATAAACAGTTTGGAATTTAAATATCTATTTTAAAAATTTCGGTTCAGGTTTTCGGAATTGTTGTATAATTGCGTTGCTCCACATATAAGGGACATACAGTTTATGGATTGGATCAGAGAAGGTCTCAATACTCGTATTTTAATGAGATCCTTATCCAGGTTTGTATGGTGAATTAAACTTTTTTTAGTTTTACTATGATGAATTCGAGAAATTTTTATTTTTATTCTCTGGATGAAGTCCATAGAGCATTCCATGTTTAATTAGACAAGTTTGAAATGGATCTGCCTTAGAAGAAACATTTTCGTTTCAAGTATCAGTAATCGCATATGTTGGAAGGCTTTAGCTTTAGCTTGAGATTTATATTGAGTTTTGATACATGAGCCATTTGCAAGAAAATTGTGTATATGTGTGGAGGGGTGTGAGAGTGGTGGAGAAAAACAGAGCGTCAGAGAATTGAGATCTTTTGAATAGTTAATATCACAAAGTTGAAACCTAGCGATTGTGTGTAGTTATACTATAGGGTCTACCAATAGGGACGACAGAGTTTTTAAAGTCATAGCGGACATATTTACATTTCAAAATGTGAGATCTGCTGTCAGTAAGGTTTGCCATTTCATCATGAAATGGCAAACACATTCGCAGCACCATAGCGGCCATACCATCCAAAATGCTACACCACAGAGTCATCGAAAATTGGCGTCACGTGATTATGTGTCAGTGCATGAAAACATTCTGTTCAAATCATAAATGGCATAACACGTACCATCTAATAAAACTATTCCGCAACTTTTTTGATCGAATTTACTGTGTTTTATTTCAATTTTAAATCCTTTGTTCTTATTGGTAGTGAACCTCTTCAATATTATATTATGAAATCTTCCTTTAAGTTTTAATTAATTATTTTTATTAACGAAAATAAGGATTTTTTATTTTTAAAGAGAAGTTGTCTTTTTTATGAAATTCGTTATTTTTTAATGAGAATACAATTTTGAACTTTACTTTTAAAAATAGTTTTTATTATAAAAAAAAATTGAACGTTTCCATTTAGTATTAAATTTTGACTGCCTAAAGAAATAAATTGGCTAAATAAGGTATCTTAATTGCAAAAAGCTAAAATAGAAAAATTCTATAATAAATTCCACATCTCTTTCACGGTTCATGCTACAACGTAAACGAGGCTGTAATTGTTTTAAGACAAACTGGCAGAGTGAACCAATTATGCAGGAGTATGCAGAATTTAAAAATGTTGAAAAGTACAGTGGAGCAGACATTGTAGTAAAAGTCGAGAGTCGCTAAAGGTACTTGATACTTATTATTTGTACAGTAATGTATTAATGACACGTATGAAAAATATAACCTTTGATAGGAGCAAAAACAAATAACAATTCAGATTTGCATTGCTGAAATGCAGGCGCGAACGCAGAAAAATATTTCTGGGGGGGGGGGGGGGGGGTTTCATACAAATTTACTCGTTGAGTGCTAGTTACATTTAGTTTTGCGTATGTAACTACATCATTTCGGGGGGGGGGGGGGGGGGGGTTTGAACCCCCAAAACCACCCCCTGCGTTCGCGCCTGCTGAAATGAGGTGTGGTAAAAAAAAAACTGTCATTGAAAAGGTTATTAATATTTTTTTTTACGAATACCGAACTGGACTTAGGAGGTTATCCTTTAATACACTATAGTGTACAGTCCAGTCAGCTTAGGGATGGGAGGTCAGAAATCGGGCCGGGGATGGCAGTGTACTAGCAGGTGTTAATAGTTATAAATTTTCAATACTATTGACTGTGATATCATCTATCAGAATAGCAAAGTTGCCTATAGGAAATAAACTTCTGTCTGTGAACTCTGATAGTGTTTGTGAATCTGTTATGAATGTAAACAGAACTCATCTGCTCAGTGTTAAATCCTTTAGTAGTATTAAACGTTTAGCACTGTTCACTATTTATATTAATATTTCGAAGCCAATAGTTGTTCATTATATGTATTAATATTTCGAAGCCAATAGCAACTGAAAAATTCTTATAAATTATTTATGCGTTGAGTCGGAATTGGACCCAAGACATTACAGAAGCAATGTTTTTAAGCGTAGTACACTACCACTGGACTACACCCGGCCATATTATTATCTTTTTTTGCCTTTACTTAATACTAATATATTAAATTTAAGAGATCAGTCATTTCAATTGACTAAACAGCTTTTGACAATAAATTCAGCATGAGAAAACTTAAGTAATAAATCGGAAAAGTGGGTAAGGAAAAAATTGCGAAAAAAACCTCTATAAATTACAATTTTTACGAATTTCACTATATTTAGTGACTCTGATGAGATATCGAACTGATTTTTAAATATGATATCATCGCTTAAAAATCTGCTGAAAAAATTTTCATCCCTGAAGGATGAGCAAATCGGTTGAATGAGTTAATTTTTCTTTAGATTAAATCTGAGAGTATTATATAAGTTTAGTTTTGATCGAATTTAACCGTATATTTGAGGTCTGATTAGATACTGACCAGGTTTTTACCTCGTTATTTTTATTTGTATGAAGAGCTACTGAAGTTTCCTACAAGAAGCTATTTTTTGGTATAATTGATCTTCCAAATAACCTTCTCGTCTCGAAACAACCAGTGTTTTAACCGCGTCCTGGACTTTTGGGTTGTACTCTAAAACTATAACTTGTGGTGTTTTAAGAATGTCAATCGAGTTGACCTCGGCTTTATGTGCTTTCACTGAAAATTTCCTTCCCATAATAATTTCTTTAATCCAGTTTATGAGGAGTCCTCAAAGTTCAATGTGTTATTTTTCTAGCAGTCTTTTGACTGGAACACAATTCAATGCTGATTCAAAATCCAAAAAAAGTTCATTTGTCCAATAGCAAGTTAGGAATTAGACGTCTTTTTTTTCAGACAAATTTCAATTTCATTGCGAAATTTTCCTACCTACCATTAATTTTCTGTATACGTCAAAAACGAAAAATTTGTTGTTTTTATTTCTGTTACGTGAATAATAAACTATTGCGACATTTAAAATCTCTTCTAGATTATGCGAAAGGAACAACATGGGAATCACCATGTAATCCCATAAAATTCATTCAAAAGCTCTTCGAAAAGAGACAAGAACAGAAAATGATAGGTATAAATCCCTTACAAGAAAATAGGATCTTAAAGTTCGCCCACGCGGCCACATGATCCATCCCTTACTAAAACAATATATTCGTTACATAAAAACTGAAGTAAGTACTCCCCATCCCCAGTAGAGGTCGTGGGCATTGTGTAGCTTCCTGGTATTTATGCGAAACACACATTGACCTTCTGTTGTTAGCCTGCTGTGTAGAAAATAGCAACGCCACAGAAGCGTATGCCACCTACACACCTGAGTTGGTTTTAATTTTTTTCATCATTAAAATTTAGGACGCAGTAACAACAATGTACAGATACATAGATGATTTCAAAAGCCTCTGGTAGGTATATGGAGCACAAACGTCGTCGTATAAAGTTAATAACAATTACTATAATAAAAAAAATAAAATTTGTGCTACACTATCAAAAGGATACTCCATTACTATTATTAGAAAATTGAAAACTGGTAGCTACACGAAATTACCAAGTCTAGAAGTTTATACATTCCAAAAACGATTCTACCGTAAAGTCATCTACGATATTATCAATCAGAAGGTCATCAAAGAGAATAACTGGCTTTAAAACTAAGTACATACGAGTATGTGCACTTCAAATGATTGCAAGCATCCATTCCCGAGTTTTAGCTTCCCCAACTTTAAACAGTATTTTTATATAAAGTAAACTTGATTGGTTTTGATTAACTGATAGTTAAGATAATTTTCCAACATCAGATAACCTATAAAGTGTTAGTAAAAATTAGCTCATACTTCAGGCACGAGTTAACTTTTTCTTTTTTTTACTGACAGTTGTCAGTTGATATCCTAAAAAATTTGAAGTGATTTCTAAATTGACTGTAATTGTTTCTGTTAATTGAATTTATTTATTATCGATAAACTGTTAAGTACACTTACTTACATAAACTATACTCAGTATACTCACTAGCGTGCGTTCTTGGAAATATGCTTAACAAGTTAATTGTCAGTTAACTGGGAGTTAACTTTTCGGTATTAATTACGAAACTGAGAAGTTAACTTAACATTGCAACACCGGGTCTAATAATAATTTGAGATATGAATCATTCTGATACTTTTTATGGAATACTAAGCAATACCTGTGTGATATTCAAAATGATACGAGATACTATGTCATTTCGTTATGCACAAGAATGGAAGTGTCATGTAAATGTAACAGCGCCAGCTATTAGTTGGAAATTTGTTTTACCGACTGCAGCAACCAATTAACGACTTTGCAAGACAATTGCTTGACAATTGAACTCAGAATTTATATCGGCGTTGTGTATGTAGGTGCAACATCGAAATGCGAAACGGCCGCTATGTGCAAAATAGGTACAACGTAATTCGCACCCCGGCAAGAAAAGCAACATAATTCAAAAATGGAGTAATTGAGAAATAACACATTAAAGAAATCAATAAAACTTATATTGAAATAGTAAAATCCATTCTTTTAAATTTCAGCTAAGTATTTTTGACAAATAAATTTTATTATATTCTATAGAATAATACTATGGTTTTGCAAATTAGAATATTTAAAAATAGGTGCGGTCTCTCAGTTATGTAACTTTTCTTGCTTCTCCATTTTATTATTTTTTTGTTGATTAATTTGCGAGTTAGAGATGTTACGTTTTTCGTGCAAGTTAAAGAACACAATACGAATTTATAACTGACATCCTCAAAATAAGCATTTTTTTGAGTTATGTGACTTTTCTTGCCGGGGTGCTATTTATGGCGGCTTTGGTAGGCAGAACTTCGATTTGTTGTATTTTATTACTTCAACTGGAAAAAATCGTATTCTATAGAACAAAACGGCCTCCATTCCAATTCAACGATTTTTTTTCATGGTGAGAAACTACGTATATGGGTCATTCCATGAAAAATCGCAAAAGTGTGACCTTACCATCGCCGATTCTTTTGAAAATTTTATTGCTTGAAGAACTAGTGAAAAAAAAATATAATATCAATTTTTTTTTCTATCTCATTTTTATTGTTAGTTATAACATAGTTAAAGATTTCGCAAAAATGGTGTCAAAGCCCTCTTTGAAAATTCATATCTGTTAATTTTTATCATAGAATAATATAATAGGACTTATTTTAAAGAGGAAGGTTGTCGCAAAATAAGAAAAATACCAATAAAATTTATCCTTGATTTTTTTTTTCAAGGATAACGATTTTGTGCTTTATCCTTGAATATCGCATATTACCGATGATTTTTTTTTTTTTTTTATATTTTGTGTATTATACTGTTCTTCAAAACATATCAAAAAATCAACTTGGGATCGCAATGGGATCGGGGTAAAAAAAATAAAAGAACCTCAGTGGTTGATTAGGAGTTAGTTATTCTTTCCGGTGTCAGTGGAGTGAAACTCCAACACGGAGTCCCCGACTGTGGACTAACCGCCATCCCTGAGGATATGACAAATTTGGAAAGAAACTTCACTAGAGAAGCCAGTTCATCATAAGATTGTGTTGGACTAGGTCCGAAGGAGCTGTTTCGTCATCGGAGGGCATAGACTCTTCAGAAGGTGTATTCTTGCCTACTAACCGAAACACCTTGACAGCTGGTGGGATCGCTGAGGTAAATTCTATATAGCCACATCCCATTCCAAATTTATTACCGAGAAGAATTAAATTCTTAAATCATTAAATTCTTAAATTCGGGGTCGTAGGGAAGCAAATTTGGAAAATCCTATCTTCAGTTCAGGATAAGTTTCCACTTTCTTCAAATTCCCCAAAACCAAACGTTTTTGGACGTGATTTTTCTTGCCGTCTATTTTAATTGCAATAAAATCCTTTTTACCAGGCATGACTCGGCTTATATTATCCTTACTGTAGAAGTCTTCCACTGTCTTGATAATATCGGTAGTAAGGCTTCTCCGGTGCGGGATATGTACATCTCCTTCAGAATCTAATGTCCGTTTGTACTTTCGAACTGCATACGAAGATGTTCCGGGAAATTCCTCAGTTGTTCTTTTTCTACTCCATATATCAGGACTTACAGATTAAATAAATTGCTTGATGTTCTTCTCACTGGCGGCTGCATATTCAGTCCTCAATCTGTCAATCATCTCATCCTCTCGTGGTTGTTCCTTTTGATCTTCTAATCCAAAATTTTTTTTTAATACGATTCTTTTCACATCTTCAAGCTTTTTCCGGATGTAGTTTTCTCTGGTAAATCGTCTTATGTCCTAAATATTGAAGACATTCATTTAATGAGTTTAATGCGGCTTCCTTACTGATGAAAACTTGGTGTAGCGCTTCATCGTCGCCGGGCTCCTCATCTGTATCCAAAGAGAAAGGTTCTTCTTCCTGGTCGAACATACCATCATCAGTAATCTCCGTTGATGTTCCTGGTAGCATTTTAACCCTTTTTCTACAGGAAGAGCAAATTTTTCCTGCTGAAGTCATCGCTGGAAATCATCCATGATTGTACAGGTTGTAAATTGGATATTTTTGGCCAATGCATTGATTCTCCAAAAGGATTACAGCAACGCGATTTTGACCAACAGCTAATTAGGTTTTTTTTCATGATTTGTAAAATAATAAATTAGATTTTGTCTTCTTAATACTGGAAGCATGACTGAAATGTATTTGAGGTAAGCCCATATTTATATACATACCTACCAAAAAAGGACATTTAATTGATATTCATTATACTCTAGATGAACATATAGAGTATTATAAGTTTAATCCAGCCCGAAAAGTTTGTAACTCATAGAACCGAGCCTCGGACGAAAAAAAGTTATATATTATTTTGTGTTTATTTTTGGCCAAAACCCCCAAATCCGTTTGCTGTCCGTCCGTCCGTCCGTCCGTCCGTCCGTTAGCACGATAACTCAAGAACGCGTGGACCTAGGAAGTTGAAATTTTGTCACAACTTGTAAAATGGAAAAAGTAAGGCTAAGTTCGTAAATGGGCGATATCCTTTCACTCCTTCGGGTACCTCCCATACAAGAGTCCTTGAAACACGTTTTCACAATTATTGCTCGAATGCTTCAAGTTAGGAACTTGAAATTTTGCATACTTAAGGTTTACAATGTTTGAATCGAAAATTCCGAATATAAAGCAAATCGAATGAGTCCTTCGTGTAGCAGCCTAGAAAAGTCCTTCAAAAATGTATGCATGTTACTGAATCCACTATAACTCCAGAACGGGTTAAAGCGGGAATTTCAAATTTTACAAGAATTAGTTTTATACCAAAACCAAAACGGAGTTCATTAATTAGCGCCATCCGTTGACTCCTTCGGGTAGCTGTCATACAATAGTCCTTAATAAACATGTTCACCAATATTGAACGATAACTTTAGAACACTTCAAGTTACAACTTTGAAATTTTATACACATTAATTTTATAATAGTCGCAGCTGAAACTATTAATATAAAAAATATCCCATAAGTCTTTCATGTAGTTGCCATGCAAAAATTCTGTAAAATGTCCTTTTACTTAAGTTACAACTTTGAAATTTTATACACATTAATTTTATAATAGTCGCAGCTGAAACTATTAATATAAAAAATATCCCATAAGTCTTTCATGTAGTTGCCATGCAAAAATTCTGTAAAATGTCCTTTTACTTACTTTATGGAACTCACTATTGATCAAAAAGTCGAGTAGCCACTATATAATAATTTTTACCTGTAAGTAAAAGGTCATGTAATAATTGCTTGTGCTCTCCTCATTCTTTTGATATATTTCCAACTAAAATATAAATCGGAGTTCAGTATTTCATCTAGAGTATCATACGATTGGCTTGCAGCCGATCGTGACTGCGTTATGTTTTTTTTATTGCCTTACCTGCCTACCTATTATTTTCTGGTTAGTAAGACATTCCAAATGAGATAAGTCTTGTTATTTTAAATTTAATGGTTTATGGGATAAATTTACTTAAACACTCACAATTAGTTGCTCAATTAAATTATTATTGAACTAAACTATCTTATATTTATAATTTTAGATATTCAAGGATAAAGGACAAAATCGTTATCCTTGAAAAAAGAAATCAAGGATAAATTTTATTGGTATTTTTCTTATTTTGCGACAACCTTCCCCTTTAAAATAAGTCCTATTTTGTTATTCTATGATAAAAATTAAGAGAGATATGAATTTTCAAAGAGGGCTTTGACACTATTTTTGCGAAATTTTTAACATACTCACAAAATTGGCCTTTTTTTGCGATTTTTCATGACCCATATATGATTTTACGACTTTGTATAATTTTTTAGGATTGGGTAGCTTCCAAATTATTTGTTTCCAAAAGGTTTTACATGACGGCAAAATGAAGTACATACTCATTCGATTTGCAGTTTTTGGCTACAACTGAAAAAAAAATAACTCTTCCTCTGACGTCAAAAACCACCAAAAAAAATCTGCCAACAGTCTGGGCGCAACTTTATTATTTTTCCGGCAGAATTTCAGAACGCGTTCGATTCGGGGATGCGGTGTATGTTACTATGTGACTGAAAGCCAAACAAAAAGTTCGGGAAGCTGTTAGAAAAGGGTGAATTAAATAATTGGGTGATATTCCGGGATGGAGGTTGAAAAAAACAAAAATTAAAAATAGGTGATTATTAAACAAGCCTGGGGAAGTGAAAAGATATTCGATATCTGATCAGACCTGAGAAACATGAAGGAATTCATGAAAAAGTATACAACCAGTTTACACCCTCTTAAGGGTCGAATTCCAAAAAATCTTGAAAACGCATTCTAGGTATTCATATGAAGAATAAGTAGAATAAAAATGAATTCAATATTTTGAAAGACCTAGTAGATATGAGGAAAATCGTGAAAATATATGCATTTTATATTAACTGATATTTTTTTTTGCTCCCCCTTCTGAACGCCAATGAGTATTCGAATTTTTTTTTATCAGAATTACTTTTCTAGTTAATTTACATATACGTACCGAGTTTCAACTTCTTAGCATAAGCCGTTCTAAACTTAGGAAAAACACCACAACCCCCACCACCGTACCATTCTACCCCTAAAAAAAATTATTTTTTCACCATGCCACTACTATAGCTCTATCTAAATACCAAGTTTGAGCTTCCTATCACTATATATATTCTTAAGATATAAGCATCGGAACTTTTTCTTTCTCACCCTTCCCCACCCTCACCCTCTGCACCCACACCCCCAAACTTTTTTTCCCTACTAGGGTTTTATTAGGCCTACTTCTGGTAAAAATGTGAAGTACCCATTTTACACTGTTATTGAGATATGAAACGTGTTATTTTTGAAAAACTCTTATCCCCTCCACTTACGTACTCTCCCGCCCCCTTCAAAGATTTTACTTTGAGCAATCTTTATTTATCAAGCTTTATATCCAAACCGAATTTTGTTTTTCTGGTGCCACTGGTTTGGGAGATATCGTAATGTTAAGTACTTCAACCCCCACCCCCGTACGTCACCTCCCCCAACAGAAATTTTTTTAACTCAATCTACTCTCCTAGTATAACTACAGATATTTGTTAAGTTTTAATTGCTTGCTATTAACGGTTTAGGAGATATAGATTTTAGAATGTGTCGATCTCGACTTTTTTGCGTTTCGGACGCATTGCTTCCCCCTCCACTCCCACACTCCTTCACCCATATCATAAATTTTTTTGCAAATGGGTCCACTATCAAAGCTTTATAGAAATTCCAAGTTTCAGTCTCCTAACACTAAAGTGTAAGAAATTAAACCTGGTCCCGACCTAGTATAAAGTGTTAAGTGTACACTGACTACATTACACTCGACAAAAAGAACAGCCACCTCTGACGTCATACCGATAAAAGGAACAGCATTAGGGTACACTTTCTGCCCTAGTGTAGAAAGTGTAGGCAAAAAGAACAGACCTCTAACTATTGTGATGAAATGTGAACATAGTGAAACATAAATTTCAGGGCTGTACAGGAAGGTTCCAGTAGATTAGAACCTATATTCTGATTTTATTAGAGCCTACGAGTATATTCTGTAAAATAGTAATGGGGGATTTTATTTTGGAGATTGGAGGTGGAGGTTATTATAGAGATAGTATCAGCCTGCCATCACCAATGACAGTTTTGATATATACACTATCTGACTGCATTTCACAGAGAAAATATTTGGTAAAGTGGCATGCAGTCTGGCTTATTTCCGAAGAATAATCTAAACTGAAATTTGTAATGTATTACTTTAGTTTTGGTGAATTTCTTATACACTATATTATACACACATAAATATGTGTATACTTATGATTATAACTAGTTTGGATGGGTAGTGGCTGGAGCACTTGTCTTCGGTGCACCTAGTACCAGGTTCGAATCTGCTTGGCGACAAGTAATTTTCGAGAATTTGATTAGGTGTCGGAATACCATGTTGAAGTAGGCAATGAAATAATTCCATTGCCATATTATTTTTGTTTTACTATTTTTACTTATAATCTAATTTCCTTTAGAAATGGATCATTGTTCAAAATACTTTC
Source organism: Beris chalybata (assembly GCA_949128065.1). NCBI lineage: Eukaryota > Metazoa > Arthropoda > Insecta > Diptera > Stratiomyidae > Beris > Beris chalybata. Next base: position 93,444,500 of record OX421897.1, read on the forward strand.
AATAAACTTTTCTTATATTCATTAGCTACTGCCAACAGTTCACTCAGCTGTAAATGAGTACCTGAGTTAAGATCGGGGTAATAATCACGGACGAGCGTGTTGCTGACCACTTCACTTCCTAGTGTTCCGTTGGTCTCGTAATTAAGTAACTCTAGCATTACTTCAAGGCCTAGGCCCGATTTGGGATGTTGCGCCATTGATTATTATTATTATGATTATAAGTTGACGTTGTGACGAAGAAGTAAAGCGTTCATTCTAATTATTTGCGGATTTTATTTCAAAGTATCTCGAGGTATCTCTAAAAATAGTATCATATATAAATCCGATAAGAAGTCGAACTGAAAGACAGTCAGCACTTCAACTTCAATCAAAGTCATTCAACTGCTGAATCGATTTTGCAAACCACTCGAGCAAAATAGACTATACAAAAGTTCTTTTGGTTGATTTTCATCAAATATTAGTTGTTATGTCGAACGTTATATTATACTGAACTCACCCACGTTTACAATCAACAAAACACGAAGATTCTGCACTCAAACTTAACAATTTGCTACATTGTATGTAGGTAGCTCTTAGCTTTTATATTAATCTTAAAGCTACGCGACGCGTAACGACCACAAAAATAGAAACTCAGGAACACCCAGTCATTTTCCACCCACTTGACTTGGAAATTCCCGGAAAAGCATCATCCCTTTCATATAGTGTATTTGAAATTAGTGGAGCAATTCCGAAGGCCATCTAATTGAATTCGGAAAGCTTGTTATCATCATTAGGCACACATTTTGACGAAAACAACTCTAAAGGACCCATTATTAAATTATTGAAATTTTGAAATCAAGTCCTGTTTCAAACGAAAAGGGATCAACAAATATAAGTCGCGGCAAGAACAAGATAGATGGAACGGATGTGGTGGACCAAAGCACTGTCTAGCTCTGAAGGATTGTGGATAAAGGATTGCCTGAGTGATTGAGTTCGTCAAAAATAGATTGCCTTGATTTTGTGATGAAGGAGATTGGGCGCATTGGGTGGGCTTTCGAGAAATGAACATGCCAACAGGGATATAGCCCTATTCTCAATTCATGAAAATCTAGAAGAAATTATGTTTTGTAACAGGCGACTATTAATAGAATGTTTCTATTTAGAGAAAAGTGATGAAGTTCAGTATTGCTTCTCCGACCTTCCTTTCATCCCTTCGGGATGTTATGGCAGCTTCAGAAATTTCTAGTTGACATGAATATTAGTGAAAGCTGAAGTCATGTAAGCACGCTTTACTAGTACCATAAGTACATACGCATTGAACATAGCTTTATATTTTTTCGTCTAAGTGTTTGTACGCTAAAATACGTCTTACATACCGGAGAGCAATGTACGGTTCCAGGGTGGAGAACCATTCTTCTATGATGGGGTTTTGTTATTAAGAAGCTCGGCAAATTCAAGGCGATGGCAGCAATAATTAAATGTTACTGTACTCAATTAGCAAAAATTATCGCTGCAAGGTGAGAGATAATTAATTTGTTCTGCTCCTGTTGAATTATAACTACCTTTTCTCGGAGTTATTAATTATAGTAGCTAGTTGAACTAGTATCAATTGGAGTAAGTACATTATGAAATTCTGGAAACAAGTCCTGTTTTGAAAATGTCCTGTGGCTACAATGGAAATAGATGGCGAGATGATATGTAAAAGTTTTGTAAAATTCATTGAATAGTAAATTTCTACTAAACTTTACATTTATTTCATTGAGAATGAAGGAAATTAGTATTATCAGATTTTCGTTTTCCTCGTAAACGGCGTGAATGACAGCAAACGACACCCCATGGGAAAGAGGGTTTCAAAAGTTGAATGCTGTTGCATGTGTACCCCAGCAGTCCGTACAACTCATCATCAGTTTCCAATTGCAACAACCTTCCAATTTCCCGGAGTGGCCAAGATTTTTCTTGACAGCTTGACACTTCTAGCATGCGAGAAATACTTCTTGCAAGTTTCACGCACACCACCGCAAATGGTGAAAATCGCGAGCTTGTACACGGAATCAGGTTTCTGTTGTGCAAGCGAAACCACTGCCAGTTCTGTGCGAAAGTGTATTTGTTAAACTATTTTCAATGGTGTAACAGCGTTCAAGTAGTAAATTAAATCGGGCAGCGTTTCCAATAAATAAACCGTTTTCTTTTATATTGATTTTATTCGAATTGTGTTTTACTTGAAATCCCGGAGAACCCCTGGCTCGCAACAATACATTATAACCACCATAAATATTTGTATAGAAATATGACTCCGGCTGTGGAAATAACTTTGGGTAAGATGGCCGGTAAAAATGGAAGATAAAAAAACAATAAGGAACTATCTCCCAGCAAACATTTTTGACGATAATCTTCAAGACAATATCGTAATGATATCGTCGGTTATCGCCTTCTATCTCTAATAGGAGATTATAACGAAAGTCTTTCACAAGATTATTAAAAGGTATCATAGCGATATCTGGATTGAGATAATTATTGATGCTTAGTCCAGTTATTCTAAAATTGTCATCTTTGCGATATTTTAAAGAGAAACCTATGTATTTTAGGTTCCGAAAAATGAAAACTTCTTTGCCGGATGTACATAATCAAAAATTTCCCCTTCACCCATTTTTATCTCTAGAAAGATATCGCACCGAATGGACATTTTGCACTTTATCGTATCGCAATCGATCAGACAAAGATATCTCACACGATAGATGATATCTTCTACAGATATCTTTTTAATATCATTCCGAACCTTTTTGTTTGCTGGGCTAGTTTCTGCTGTGTTTTTCCGAATATACTCCATTAGTTCCTTGTATTGTTTCAAAATTGTACTTTGCAAATCATCAAGAGCACTTGCGTTAGTTGTACCCCGAGACTGTAGTAGACTTCGTCATCTATCATTCTTCGTTAGGATAGTTTCGCTATGGAACTCGCTTCCGTCCTCTCCTAGGCGTATTACTGCGTACGCCAATTTCTGTGAGCATTGTTTTGACCATTTTGCGAGATTGGACTGAGGCTTCACTCTTTTGTTGTTTCTCTTTTGTGTACACGTATGTAACTATCGAAAATTCAAATTCTTATATACATATGTATTTTCTTTCCTTTAATACTTTATTTCTCTCATATTACTTGCTACACTTTACTTACTTCATTAATTGCTTGTTACCATTATTCATTCTTTTCTTGAAGTTTACATTTTTCTTTTTTCTTTTTATATATTCTATTTATTTATTTCAATTCATTCCAATACTTACTTGAAAATTTTCTATGTAATCAAATTGTAGAGACTTACCGTCTCATTGTATACATACTTTCCTAAACAATAATAAACAATTTGAGTATGATGATAGCTTCTGGAACCTAAAACCATTTATAGTCCAGTAAATCTAGGAATTTTTAAAGAAAAAAAATGGAACTCGAAATTTTTTGACGTAGTTAGGTTCCAATGATGGAGTAGAATAGGGAATAACAGTTTTAGACCAAAATTTGATAATTATATTGAATATTGAATTTTCTGTTTTGTCGATTTGTAGCCGTATTTTGCATTTCTCACTAAAAATAGAGAGAACCAAATTTATAGAGAATTAAATTTTCCATCTTTTTCATTTGAATAAGTTTCTTGTAAAATCATTAATTATTGCTAATAATAAGTTTAAAGTGTAAAAAATTTGGAGGTTGTCCCAGTTTTTTAAACTTTTGAACAATTTTTATTAAAAATAGGTGACATATTTACATGGCAAAGTCCTAGAGGACTAAATTCCTTACATGTTTCGGATACACCAGTTTTTCGTACGACGTACGGGTCACGATCGGGAGACCGGTAAACACACAAATATGTAGCGTAAATACGTGCACAAATGCCCCGAACAATCAACCTGACGATCTGACCCAGTCAGATGAAATGTACACCGAAGAAAATGAGGGACATTTGTGCACGTATTTAAGCTACATATTTCGCCATGCCCGTGTGTTTACCGTGCTCCCGCTCGTGATTCATTCGTCTTACGAAAAACTGGTGTATACTTGTAGGGAATTTCGTGAAAACATACACAACTACTTTACACCCTGTAGTAGTCTAATATCGAAAAATCAGCAGGAGTAAAATTAATACGATAACAAGATAAAATTAAAATATTGAAACAGTTATAGATATTTTTTTAACATAATATATATATATATCTTTTATTTTGGTAATTTAATAATAATAAATACAATTCACATCCAATAATAATAACTAAATTAAACACTATGCATTGGCACACTGTTCACATATGTAGATAATTGTGTATATTTTTTACTTTTGTCTTAAATTGACTTAATTTTTGTTTTCTTTCTTTAATAATAAAATTAATAATTGATTTCCATTTTTTTGTCATGCAAATGCGTTCATACATTGGTTTTCATTCTAGTAGTTTATACAAAAACTGCAACTATTAACTAATTTATAAAGATATAGCTTTTATCGACAATAATGTTATACTATAATATAAAAATATGTTAAATTTAAATCTTTTCTTCTTATCTTTCGTTATATTAAAATTTTATTTTACATATTTTTTTTTTACATTCTATACTTAATTGGTAAAATTCACTAATAAAACTAACTAGCTAATAAAAAATATTTACAGATCACATTGATTTTTATTTCATGCCTACTCATTTTGAGCAAATGGTAGAATTTATATTAAAAAAGTAAAACGTTTTCCCATTTTTTAAAATTAATTAATTGTTTTCTTGATAACAATAATATAGTTTTTTTTTGAGTATTTTTTTTATTACATTTATTTACAAAATTGGTTTAGTTTATCCTTGATTTTCGATATCTATTCTTCGACCTAAAAGCTATATAAAGTTAATTTGGTTCTGGTTTTTGTTTTTTATTATTGATCAAAATTGAATTCGGATATGTAGGTATAACAAATATTTTTTGTTCAGTTTGGTTAAATATTTTCAAATGATTAAGCGTTTCAAAAACAAAAATTATAACATCCATTTGGACAGGTTTTAGAGTTTGGCTGAAGAGAAGAACGGAAAATCTAAAATTTTTCAAATGATTTCCAGATGGACTACAGTACGGAAGGCTAAATACTGTTGAGACATATCATTTTGAGCATTTTTAATATTTTTGGCAGAGCATTTTGGCCTTAAACTTAAAGCTAAGTATTATATGTACAAGTTTATGGAAGTCTAGATGATAAAATATTTACAAAACAAAAAGTTACATTATCCATGCCCAAGGATCTTATTTGCAAAATTCGGGTTTATAGTGTTCTGCTAAATTGCGCAGATTATTCGCTACTTAGCCATTTAGTAAAGGAACGTTTATATACAGATATCTGTATAGTGTCTCGTTTGCTATATCCCTAAAGTGCCACTTTGTGTACCTACTATACAAAAAAGGACACGATAAGTGACATCCTCTATCTCTTTGCCAGCATCATTATATCGGTCTATTATTGTGGTGTTTTTGTGTCATAACTTTGAGCGTTATTTTTAGCATTTTTAATTCACAAGAAAATTACAAACCTCAGAGAAGAAAAAAGAAAACACACACAGAGATATGAAAAAGAACGAGGTCTTCAAGGATTTTATTTTTGTATATTTTCTTTTTTTATCCTTTGTCATCCTTAAGAATAAGGCGATGTAAAAAGCACTTTCGGAAAATGCCACGTAAGCCTTGGATACTGTTTTGTGTACTATAACGTGGCTCCTGAAATACTGGCTGTATCGCAATGCATAAAATTTTTCTCAGTCGTAGGTTCAAGCAAAAAAATGGAGTGATATACGTCGCAATGAAATCGAGGACTTGTGAAAAAAAATCGCTATTCAAAATTCATTACTATTTCAAATAGAAATGGACTTGTGGGATGGTCTATTTGAATTTGAATTGCAGATTGATTTTTTCACGTTATTTTATTCATGACTCGGGATTCGAGTCAATGTGATGCCCTTTTGTAAATGCATTTAACTCAATAAAAGATGATTATTTTTTGCTGATTTTGTCTAGAATCCTTCCACATCTTCGTAGGAATCATCGCAGGCCGATAGCCAGTCCCATATTCTTTTTTTGACGGCTGTCTGGTCAATGGTTGTCTCTAGGCCATAGCTGCTCATCAGTCTCCTCAGTCTAGTCTTATTTTCGTCCAGCGAATAGCGGCTTTCACGTTGATTTAAGTACACACAAATCGAGTCCTGGTCATAATCCTGCGGTTGCGTTAATAGCGTTGCTGATTTTGAACTGGAAATTTTTGAATCCATCCACCTGTCTTTCATGTACTTGGTAATTTCCGTAACTTTGGCCCGATTCTCTTCGGTGTGGTCTAGAAATTTGCGGAAGCACCGAATCAAGCGATTCGAAAATTTTCGAAAATTATCGGGAAGCTTTGTAGTCTTTTTCTTCTGATATTTCATAAAGGCAGAGTAGTTTGAGTCCTTAACCCAATCGGCCGATTGCCATGGCGGACTACCAGTTAAAATTGCGTATAGTAAGATTCCGAATTGCCAGGAATCACTCGATGTCTTACAAATGAATCGTTCATTTTTCACAATTTCCAGAACTTCGGGCGGCAAGAATGAAACCCACGTATGCCGAATCTTATTCACTAGTGTACCCCTCTTTGTGGTCGCACCAAAATCACATAATTTTATTCGGGAAAAGTCCGGGGCAAAAACGAGGACGTTCTCCAGCTTCAAGTCACGGTGGACGAGATTCTTCGAATGCATAAATCCAAGAGCAGAGCTTAGCTGTTCGGCAATCAACTTACAGGCGGACTCATGGAGTCCATTCGGTCCTAGATTCGAAGCTAAATCGCCGTACGGAGCATATTCCTGGGCGAAAACGAAGTAGTCTTTGGTCTGGAATGCGACATTGTACGCGCTAAGGATATTTTGGTGATGGCTAAGCTGATAGCTGTAGTGGAACTCCTTGATGAAGTCCTTTAGACCGGTCAGTTCCGCATGGACGGCTTTTAGAACGACAGAACAGGAAGTCGGTCGATGTGCAGCTAAAAGGATTTTCGCGAAACATCCTTCGGCTATGGTCCGCTCGATATCGTATTCGTCGGAGAAATTCATCTGTGGTACGTCTAAATCAGGAATCATATGTAGGATTCCCCCATCAGTTTCTGGAGTCTTTTTATAGATGCTGTTGCGGTGCGTCAGGACCGGTGTATTTTCACCCTTACCGTTCTCGGTTAGTCTCATTATGCGGAAGGATCGGCGTTTTTCTGAAATGAAGTGAAAAATAGATTAGAGTTTTGTTTGCTGTATGTAAAATGATTGAGGTTGTTATTTAAATTTAAAGTAATTTGATTGAGATACATCTTAATTGTCAACGAAAAGGCCGAAAGAAGCAACAGACAATGGAACTGAACGACTTATTTTTCCGTGCTTTATAATTTGGTATAGTTAATATTAAAAACACTGCGAACAATTTCGTATCACCTTCAACCCACCACCTAGCAACACCGGGGATCATATAAAACACCCCCTTACTGTTCAAACCTGATAGGTTTGACTTTTCTGTTTATCAAAATTTTTGATGTGCGTCTATCCTATTCCTTGCTGGAGGTGCATGCCATACACATTTTTCTGTAGACATTTTGTAGAGTATAAAGTATGGGTGACGGCTTATACTGGGAAGTAGAAACGCCAGCTTCAGAAAGCTTCAAACTATGAATTTTACTATTATTATATTTTAAGCACTAGTTAGTCCTTTGGTGTAATTTTGATTTTGGAGAATCTCGACCTGCGAGTTGTATGGGAGGTCCTTGAAAGGACATAGCGCAAAAATCAGTTGTTATGAATTCTAAGAGCGCATAAATAGCGCATAATTCCTGTGTATTTATTTTTTCAATTCTTTCATATTTTAGGGGGGGGGGGGGCTAGCGTGCCGTCTACTTAGCCCCCCACCTTTAAATGATTTATCCTTACTAAACGAAAGGAGCGCAAAAAAAAAAATTTTTTTTTGGTGTTTTGGAGAGCGCATAAATAGCGCATAATTCTGTAATTTTTCCATTAAGTTTGGATGAAGTGAGGGAGGCCAGCTGGGCGGACGTACTGCGTTGTTCGTGTTCAAAGCTTGTACGGCCACGTGTATACTCTGCCACCCAATATTTTATTATTGTAAGCGCAGGAGAAGACTCACTCAGAGTAGAATCAAATCCAAACAAGGGTACACCACCCGTGAGAGTTTAACATATCGTACGGAATTGTTTAGAGTAGGTAGCAAAATGAAACCGTTTTGTTTATGTTTGTGTTTTCGACTTCTTATTAAGAGATAATTCTTGTCTATTTGTAATTTACGACTTAAAAATAATAAGAAAGTCATACTAAATCAAAAAGTTACGAGCTATTAAAAATTTGACATGATAATCCATAAGCCATCAGCCTTGATGTTTATAGAATTGCGGCTTATATTTATGCTGATGCCGCCAAATTCTAATTATAACATTGTTATTATTATTACATTTTTCCTTTGTAACATAACATTTTTTTCTCGTCATTTATTTTCTTTACGAAAAAATAGTGATGACACTTTGAGTAGAGGCGCCTATAAAATGTTAACAAGCATATTTTCTTCGATTGATTGGGTTTGTCACAATTTTTAAGATTCGAATATATCCACAGCTTGTCTTGAAATAATATAAATTGTTTTGAAACACAATTTTATCAACAATTTTTGAAGAAAAAAAATCTTTTTCTGACATTCGTAGGCATGATATAAAATTATTGCGATCTACATAAACAAGAAACCACTCGTATCATTATAATAAAATATTTATAAAGCCAAAGAAGCCAATCGTTTGGAAATATTCCGACCGAACTTTACACTCTTGTCGTGTATTTTTTATGTTTTTATTTATATTTTGTAGTAGTATATACAAATAATGTGTTTTTTTTAAATTCACAAACATTGTGAGAGATCAAAAATTAAGTGAAAAATCTTTTTTGGGCTTTTTATAGCTTGTAAACAATTTAAAATGATTCAGTCGAATCTGCATATTAAATTTATAGATCATTTTAAATGGTACCAAAAGCGCTATGAAATTAAAAAAGTTTATTTTATGCGCTGTATAATTTGTTAATTTGCAGTCTTGCGATGATCTTGTTCTAGAACATTAATTAATGATTCTGGGTATCATCACAGTACAAACTACGAGTATAATACTTAGGCAAGTTATACTACTGGCTCAAGTACGCTTTTCAAATTGATTACATTTCCTAATCAGAGTGTATGGTTATAAATTTCGAAGAGTTGTAGGGCTTGAAAAAACATTCAGAAAATATATCTATTCTTGTAGCGTTTTCGGGATATACTGTTTTTACCATTTCTGTTATTTATATCAATTGCATACGAAATGTTAATGCTACTTAAATCATATTCAACTTTTAAAAAGCTCTTCCATTTCGTTTTGAAATGTACCCGTTTTTAATACATTACATCGAAGTGACGGCTATATCGGAGGATAACACAAGTTGGTCGGACGTCACATGTTGTCTCGTGGACAGGCAGCTCTGGACGGCCCTGGGAACGAGCAGGACAAACTTTGTTCTACTCGGCGATTGGAATGCTCTTCGTATCCATTGCCTGATTGGCCGGAACGCGAGAAGACTGTGTGTTGTGGCCACAGTGTTACCAGAAAAAAATTATGATTGTGCTAAAATTAGCTGACTTAGCAGAATGCTTTTCATCAAATTTCTGCTAAAAATTCTTCTAACAATAATTTTCAAAAATTATTCTGCTAAAAATTCCGCTAACTATCATTTAGTAATGTTGGTACTTAATTTTCATAAAATCGTTGAGTAATTACAACGGTAAGAATGCTGTATAACGCACAAGCGAAGAAGTAATGTAAGAAATTTTCTCTATTTTTAAATTACTTTATAAACTAAACTTTGATATGTTTTGATTTAAAAATTTAGTTTGCGCAAAGCGCCCATTTGCTAAACATGACATATTCGCGGCTCGAACTGGGTGAATAAACAGGCCTATTCAGGATCGAGTTACAAGTCACAAAGTAGGTCGATAGTCACAACTTTGTATTAATTTTGAATAAATTGTGACTTTCCACCTACTTTGTGACTTGTGACTCTAGTCCTGAATAGGCCTGAAACTCAAAAATTTTAAATCGGGTTTTCTTATAGTTTTACGTTCCGAATGTCAAAAATTTTGGTTGTCCACATACTAAAACATATCAAAATTTAGTTTATAAAGTAATTTAAAAATAGTGAAAATTTTTTTACATAATTTTTTTCCTAATTTTTATTTATGAAAAATTAAAATCTTTTTCGTTTTCGGAAAAGTTTCAAATTAATGTACTAAGTACATACATATATTGACCAGATATTCTCAGTCAAACAAGTGCTAGAAAAATGCTGGGAGTATAACATTGACGTGCACCAGATCTTCGTGGACTTCAAACAGGCATACGATAGTATAGATCTTAATGTACTATATAAAATTATGTTCGACTTTGGAATCCCATCAAAACTCGTCCGATTAACAAAAATGACCATGACTGACACTGAATCCCAAGTAAGGATACAAAACGAGCTAACCCAAAGCTTCCGAACAGAATCCGGCCTGAAGCAGGGAGATGGACTCGCTCCCATGCTCTGCAACCTTGCCCTGGAATATGTCATCAGAAAGGTACCCGTTGATACCAGAAGTACCCTACTAATCAAGTCCACTCAACTAACGTTGTGTACGCGGATGACGTAAACATCATGGCCAGATCTGTTCCTGACGCAAAGGAAGTCTTCCACTGTCTAGACTCAGCAGCAAAGGATGTCGGGCTAAGTGTCAATGAGAATAAGACCAAGTTCATGACCCAAACAAGAAGAAACGCGCCAACTAGACAAAATATGACCTTGGGGGACTACAACCTGGAGAATGTGGATCATTTCTCATACTTGGGATCACACCTTGTAAGAGACGGCAACGAACGGGACGAAGTAAATCAACGGATCACACTAGCAAATAAGGCATATTTCTCGGTTCTCCCGGTTTTAAAATCGAAAAAAGTGCACAGGCTGAGCAAACTTCGCATATACAAGACCATAATAAGACCTGTGCTACTATATGCAAGTGAAACGTGGACTCTCACCCAAGCGTCTGAAAAATCAATAGACGCTTTTGAACGACGAATTCTTCGAAGAATTTTGGGACCAGTAAGAGAAGGCACTGAATGGCGTATTCGGTACAACAACGAGTTGTATAACATCTATGACGATCCATCGACTCTTATAAAATTCCGTAAGCTGCAATGGGCAGGTCATGTGGTGCGAAGGGATGACGGAAGAATTCCGAAGCGCACATTGAAAGGTAGAGCCCATGGCAAGCGACCGGTGGGAAAACCGCGAAAAAGATACGAGGATTCAGTTGACGCAGATTGCAAATCGCTTCTTAGATGCACAAACTGGAGGACGCGGGCGCTGAACCGAGATGACTTCAGACAATGTATCCTGCAGCCCCTGGCCCGATTTGGGCTGTCGCGCCATTGATGATGATGACATACATATATACGAATGAAGAAGAAAAACTATTATTTTCTCTCTTTCATGGTTGTTTTTTGACGTCAGAGGAGTTTTTAGTGTGAAACTATAACACGAAAGCCCGACAACGATAGATCGCTGTCCTAGCTTAAGTACTGCCAATGTTGAGTCAATATCATCCGATGACGAAACAGCGCCTTCACAGTGTTAAACTTGTTTCTTCAGTGAAGCATTTTCAACTCTCATGTCCTCATTGACAGTAGTCATGACAGCGATTGATCCCATTCGAACTTTCATGTTGCTGTTTCGAACCAAAAACTGTTCTGGCGGTGAAAAATAACCAAAAATTCTTAATAAAAACAACGATTTTAGCAGAATCGGCAGAATGAGTTTCCTTTCAATTCTGCTAAAAGTTCTGCTAAGTTTTTGCCGAAAATTTCTTCCGCTAAAAAATATTTTTCTCTGCTAAATTTAGCAGAATTTCTGCTAAAATGGCAGCACTAGTTGTGGACGTTTCAGATCTGTGCCGCAGATGTAGTGAATCTGTAGGGATCTGAAGCTTATATTTTTGGTATTTCAAATAATAATCTTTTCAACTTGAGGACACGATAGTACATTATATATGTAACTACTTTGTGTTTGTCGGATTTGACTGACACAGCACTGAGAGTATTTCGGCAGTCCATTGCTTTTGTTACCCATAATTTGTTAAAGTACTTCCAGATAAAATTTCTAGAAGCCAGGAAAAAGTCAACGCTGCGAGTGATCCCAACAAATTTCTGAGAGGATGTCCCCATTTGCTTGTTGTATTTTTTTGACGTTTCTTCTCGCCTTAGTAAAGGTGAGTGTTGTACGTCAAATTTGAGGATCGAGTGCTATAAATACTATGCTATAAAATAGTTATATCAGTTATACTGGTATGAAACCCTTTGCTGAAAGTGAGTTTTCCTTCTTTGTAGATATTTATTAAAATTAAAAAGAAATTTCTCACTTAGAGAAGCAGTTTTTATTAAAGAATGATAGCTTCGAAAGTGCTGAAGATTAACCTTTCCTCGTGTGACAAAAAGTACCTACCTTTAATAAATTTAAAAAATAGGTTAGCGTAATATAAAAAAAAATTCTTAACAGCTTCAAGGTGGAAACGGTTCAGATTCTTAATTGTACAAAAATCATATCGAAAATTTCTTATACTCTGCAAAGCCAAAAATACATCTGCATACATCTGCATACATCTGCATGCAGCGCGACAAAACTGATTTAGAACGCTTGAGTTTAACCCTTTCAGTCACCGTGTCTACAATTGTAGACATCAAATTATAAGGAAGATATCGCACGAGCTAAGCCGGTTTGTGCATTGCATCCTTAAAATTTCTTTAGTTACATTCTTTTGTTTCCGAAGATGTTCATTTCGTTGTGGTTCGATGAACAGGGCAGACGTGATACAACAAAATAGTAAAGTTACTCAACAGAAAAAAATTTAATTCATGACCGAAAGGGTTAAATGCGTCGAAACACACGCTTATTCTGCATGCAGCGGAGCGCTGAAATATGTCTCTACTTCTACTTTTGCGGTGCAGCGGCAGTATTATCACAACTTGAGGTTGAAATTTAACAACACAGAAATATAAAAAGTGGTTCGACAGTTAATTTTTACTAGTATTTTTGTACCTGTGGAATGGAGTATTAATGGAGGAGCGTTTCATCGAACTAAGAAAAAATGACAAATTCTTATTCGATAAAACCAGTCGAAATTGATAATTTTTTGTCAATTAAAACAAATTCAAACTCAAACTCAAAAGCAGCTATCGGAAAATGCGTGATTTGGGACAAATACAATCAAAAGATCTGTCAAAAAATTGTGCACATCTGTTTCACATGCAGGGATGCCTGCATTGCTGCGTGTATTATATCGTAGATACTTCAGTAGCAACTTTAGAAGTAGCAATAAAGTAAATATTTTGAAGGGGTGCAACGCTTCATTAAATGAATTTTATGAATAAGACTGAAATTTTATGGTTTTAACGTGGCACCCTAATATTATCCCAATCGAACCTTATCTTCACCATGTTAACGATCACGTTGATCGCTGGTGTGGAGTTTTGTTGGCGAGTTCAAAAAGGGAAAGATTGCAACTTGTTTAAGATTGGATGTTGTTTGGTGGAAATTTTACTCGTTTAACAGAAGGGAATAACAAGGTTGGAGACATAAACCTTGATGTCGCGAACGAGAGTTGGTTTCGTTGAAACGTATTATCTTTGAAAAAGATCCCCATCTGAAGCAACGCCGTCAACGTCGCTTCACAGTCCGGCTCATAAAAGTAGACTGTGGTGATTTTTTAAATTTTAGACTCAAAGATGTGTTTCAAGTTCAAACAACCATCTTCAGGCAGTAGATTGAGAGTCACATCATCTGGTGATGTTTCACTTGCTCCCAAGTTTGACGATAAGCCCTTTCGGAGACTATTAGTTAAAAGTTATTGGGACTCGTAATGTAAGTGCCGGGTCAAAAATTAATCTCAACTGACCTTAAGTTTTGACCTTGCTTAAACTTAAAATCTCAATATTAACCGTTCCATTTCGCACCGAATTATTTCTCGATCATTGCTGGATAATTTTTTTCGCGGTATTTTGTGTAGGTTTTTCTATTAAGATAAAATCAATTCAAAGATCGTAGACTTCGAAAATATTCTTCAAGTTATTTTCTTAACAATTTCATTAGGAATAAATAGCTAATTAAACAAAAATATTTTACCTCAATTTATTCCAATTTTCACGTGGATTTCTGTTATTGTACTAATTTCTATTTGTCTATGACTCGAGGCTGAACTAAAATCCCACTCGTTTTTTCAACAAATGTAATTAATTTCGTTTTTACGCTTTCAAATGCTTTGAATCTGCTTTTTGATTTGATGCAAACATTTTTAATTTTACAAGGCTTCATTATTTTATTTTATCTCTGTTCGTTAATGAATTTATTAGACAGTAGAGGTCAATAAATGCATCAATGAAAATGATCAATTCGAGAAATGATTGTTTTCTTATAACCTATAAAACGGTCTAGGTTATTCTCCTGAAAAATATGGAAATAGGTGAAGTATTCTTGCGAGTGAAATTGAAAAGCAAGTGGGAAAATGTGGTTGAAACGCACTACACGATTCACGATTCATATTCTCTTTATAAAATAATTATCATATACATTGTTTTCTTACAATTTCATTTAACGGCAACATACCTCTGAACAACAACAAATTTAGGTCTGTTCTTTTTGCCTGCACTTTTTACACTTTTTTGCACAACTTTTCTAAAAAACAATTGACGTCACAGCAAAAACACAAACTCATACTCAAACAGTATTCTTGTTCTCCCCCCCCATTCACCCTTTACACTTTTCTGCACTCGCTCAAGAGCTAGTGTAAAAGAGTGTAACAAAGTGTAAAAAGTGCAGGCAAAACGATCAGACCTTTTGTATACAAGTGTAGATTTACTGGACCAGTATAAAAAAATGGAAAGGCCTTTGGCGTATGGAGTTTGCTTTCACGAATTTCGTCATATTTGCTAGGTCAACTAAGGTATCAAACAACTTTTACTACTACGAACTATTCAGATAAACATTTGAAAATTGTTTTTCATGATTTTTTAATATTCAAACCATTAGGAGTGGTGAAAATGAGTTGCATATGTTATACCGCATGCATGCGTTAAACCGCATACAAACTAGTTTCATGATTTTTTTATATTCAATCTCTAAGTTGACTGAAGAAAATTTAGGTTTTAACGAAGTTGTCCGTATCCTTTTAGATGTGGTTAGATATTGAAGGGCCTTTTACGCGTGTTATTTTTGTTTTATAATTGTATAAAATAAATTTCAGTTCGCAAAGTTCTTAAGTTTGATCAGTCATAAATTTGCTTTTTACTTCTCTGATTTATAATTTTTACTTTTTTTTATTTCAGTACATCTGCAATGGATTTTTCAATCGCATCATGACTTTAACTGTATCTTGGACTTTATCCCGAAAAAATAAAGTAACGCTCAGACTGCATAGCTGTTTTTTCAAGGATTTAGGTAAAAAATAAATACTAGAAAATTTAATTAAATCCTTCTAGTGGCCTGGGAAATAATTTTCTACTTTCTTTCGAAACTATGTATAGTAAAAAGTTTACATGAGATGAGGCTTAAATCAAAGTGAGATCAAGTACGAAATAGCGAGTACGTGCCAATTATTTATTTTACACCAGTTGTCCTTATAAAAATGCAAATTATATCAGTAATTAAAGGAGTTGTTGATGGTAAGCTACCATAGAAGCAAATTAAATTAATTTTAATAAAAATAAAAATAATGAATTTCAAATTTTAGGCCAATTACCCATTGCACAAACCACTACTAAACATGTTGCGGGCACATGCTGCTGTAGAAATGTTGCAGTGAAAATATTGCCTATCGAACTATCACAAATCAAACCGAGAAAATTTGTTGCGACTTGGTTTTTTCTTCAAATTGAATATATCGTGGCTCGCGGGCAGCTGTGTTAAGGTTTTACAACATTAGAATTCATTCTGAATGAATATTAACCTATTTACTATTCTTTTCCATCGATTTAGATCACCTTTTTTACAACTACTAGTATTTGATCACGCTTCTTGTCCGTATTGTTATAGATATGTATATAAAGCAATACATAACTTAATACTGTACGGTTGTCGATTCCACTACAGGATAGGTGACCAATAAACTTATCAGAAAATTGATTTACCTAAACCAATATCTTCGACAAATCTGCGTCATATTTTGGATTCTAGCCAGACGTTGTTTCTCATAAAAATCGTTAAAGGAGTATTGAACAGTCCAGAAAATCCGTTACGAATCAGCAACGAAAGTAGAAGGTCTTACCTTAAGAAAGAAAAACAACTACGACTAGATTCTAAAATCTAAAATTTGCAAGAAAGGCCGACCCACGCAAAAAGAAACAAATGTAGTTAAATAAGTCCCTAGTACAGGTGTAAGGCTGAAGTCCACAGATGAGAATGTTATTGTTTTTAGTACATATACTGTGCGACGGTACCGGAAGCTATTCTGACGTCAAAACATCTTCAAAATTTCAAAATTTGATTCTGCTTTCAAAAAATTTTCATTATACTAAACTTTTAAAAAAATGCTTCCGATGTTTTTTAAGTGGTGACTGTCAACTTGAGTGGAGAGGCCACTACAAATACGTTTTTGTGATAAAAATTAAATCTAAAATTGATTTTAAACTGAACTGTACAGACGAGACGACGCGTTCTAATAAAAAGCGAAGATAAAATTAAAATTACATTTGCCCATATATTTGCTAAATGAAACAAAGCTATTATTGATTTCGGTTTCTCTTTAAGTTCACCGGAAAACAGAATGTTTTAAGTAAAGTGTCCTTTATATCCTTAGTATAAAATAAAATATAAGATGGTTTATGATTCACATTTAGCATGTAAGTATTCACATACGAGCAATTAAAACAATACCAACGATGCGTAATTGTATTAATGTATGTATTAAACACTTCTCAACTCATACACGCTTTCGGGCAATGTTCTCATAAAAACCACAAGACCGATTCCATGCTGTTTTCTAGATTTTGAAATGCTAATTGCAAATTTCATTCAACCACAAAACGTACTCCATTATACACGTCATAATCCCAATGCCATATATCGAGCTACTTTCTGAGCGTATAAACTTAAGCGCGTTTTAATGCCTTGTTTAGGCCCCACGTAGTCTGCCATCGAAATTAATTCTAATATAAGTAGTGCAACGTCATCATCATCATCATTAATTTTTGAAAGAAAATGTTTTTTTTGTGCTTTTATACATTTCAAATATCTACCAGCCAACCAGCGAGCGGTTTTATTCGAATTTATGCGTGTACAATATTAGATTATGAAAAACTGGACCCCAGCTGTTTGGCATTTAACTTTATTACTATTTTGACTTGATTCCGCGAAAATATGACAGCATTTTCAATTTTAATATGAGTTCGCACAAATCACCGCAAATTGTCAACCGCTTAAAATAGCTGCGATTTGAATTCAAAATAACATTCGGCGATTTTTTCGTATTCTACCCCCGTTTTATGTTATTTATTTCTTTTGCTATTCCTTGTTCCGATCTATTTTCTTTCGACTATATTCAAAAATGCTTAATACGTTCATAATTATTGTACTGCGCTTTGTATGTGGTCTTATCTACTGTTCGGTATTTTTTTCAAAATGGCGGCCAAATTGAGACAAAGTTTATATCTGTCTGAGAAATTCACCTTTCCTTGATTCTTACAAGTATGCAAATTGTTTGTGTTTTTTTTGTCTTCATTCATTCGCTCTGACGTCAATTGCCGCCGCAACAATTCGAAAATAGCGCAGAAAACTGACCCCGCCGAAAAAGACGTTACATTTAACACGCAATAAATATGGCCGCCGTGATCGTACCCACGTTCACAAAATAATAACAAGAAGAAGATTACTATTTGTTGGGGTTGTTTGTAACTTGTAAAAATTTAACAGAATTTTTTTTCATTTGATAGGTACACTGAAATCAGTTTGCTTTGTATATTTCATAGGTGGATGGAAGAAATATTTTTTACATACCAACTTATTTCTTTTTGTCACCATCAGGAAATGATCATGGCCTAGATCTTGGCAACTTCTACTTTGAACTGACAAGAAAATAAAGAATTTTTTTATTAGAAGAAAAGTGGAGCATGTTGATGACAAGATCCATTCAAAAGTTCCAATAATGATCCTCAACTGATGATATAGTGGTTGTTGATCTCAGACTTGCGTAGTGTGACCTTCTTGGTTCTTGCACAACTGTAAAAGTACAGATGACGCTGAAGCATATCTTTTCAGATAGTCAAAAGGAAAAGCTATTTATAAATTTATTCAACAATTTACTTAAGCCTTTCCAGTTTGCTTTATCCACTTGTACGCGACACTTCTTAATCCCATACCAATCATCGTTGTCGCGTACTGCGACAAAAAGTGGATTTATAGGCTTTTAATTTTTCATTAAATCAAAACAAATACAATAAATTAGTAATAAAAATAGATCTCGCAGGTTGTGGCTATTTCTGACACAAAAAGATATTAAAAGATGGAGCTTAAGGAAGATCGATGAAAAAAGTCGAGTTCTCGCTGATTCAAATGGCAATTTTTTTGATTTTTGGTTATTATTGGAGTTTTAATTGGCGGTAATCACTGACACGGTAGCCTATTTCCATGTGACCTAGTCTTTTTATTCAGAAGTTATCGGCTTTATTTATTGATGTAATGCTATCAAAAGGCAAATTTCCAGCAGAAAATTTTTCTGTGGTGGTCATTCTGCAAGAGTATCTTAAAATCTTCAATCTCTTCAATATTTGTGTACTTGAAGAAGTAGAAAAAAATATATAATTTAAATTTTATTTCTACATCAATTTTATCCTTTGCCCTTCCAAATACGACTCAGAATTCATCATTAGCTTGAAGTTTATATTAATTATTATATAATCAATAAATTAATAATAATAAGCAAACATAAACATGTCACATTTTTGTAGTACATAACTAGTTTTTTTTTACACCGTTTGTAATTTTACGCACTGTAAAAACTTTGCTTTACACCAGCAGTAAATTTACACATTTTTATCGATTGATTTCCACACTTATGTGTTAATATTCGCATTAATAGTGACGTCGCGTGAGTAGTAAAAATTACAAGAGTGAAAAAAAATGTACTATAGTAATTTTACTGGCACTAAATTGTTTACTCTGAGAGTAGTAAATATTTTTTACTGTGGAAAATTTTTTTTACCGAAAGTTATTTTCAACACGTGTCTTATGAACTTGTGGAATGAGAAAAATGTCGATTTTCCAGCTAAAAGACTTGTAAAACTTATATTTCCTGCTTTGACAATTGCTCGAGTTATAGGAGGTTTCGGAACATGTATGATTGGATCTTCATATATCCTCCTAGCGAAAGACCAAAAATTCCAACAAATTGGTTGAAATATTGGGTAAAGGTATATGGCACCGATGCGATAGCACGAAATTTAACTTTCAATATAATCTGTGAAATGAAATTTGTTTCAACATCGTCTATATAGAATACTCCTAAGCAATACTAGCAGCTGTCAGGGAGTGTAAACTAGGCATAATACACACTCTGAAGAGTCTATGCCATCCGATGACGAAATAGCCTTTTTCGGGCCTAGTCTAACACAATCTTATAAAACTGGCCTAACCAGTGAAGGTTTTCCAATTGTCATGTTCTCAAGGACAGCGATTAATCAACAGTGCGGTATTTCGTGTTGGGGATTCACTCCACTGACACCGGAAAACAACCACCATTTAATCATAATTGCTTCTTCCATTAATTAATGAATTTCTCAAGAAAATTTGTATGGCAACTCGAAAAACTAGCTTCATTTATTTCGTACTAATTCGTTAATCCGCAATTAAATTGGCATAGTGAGAATATTCTAGCTTAAAGTGTTCTGAAGAAATTACGCTAATTTAATGAAAACAGTTTTAATTTTGGTGTGGAAGCTACATGAAGGTCTCCTTGGATCTTCGTTACAAGAATATATGTAACTGCAACACAACATTTCAAAGTCGTAGCTTAAAACGTTCTGAAGTTTTTGGCCAATACACATGTTTTTATGAACCAATTTTATGACAGCTACCCGAAACAGTTGGATGATTTTGCCAGTTAAAGAACTTGACCGTACGAATTCGACCCAACATCCGAAACCGAAATTTCAACATCTTAGGTCAAGGTGTTCTTAATTTATCGTGTAATCGGCGGACGGAAGGATAGAAGGATTGATAGCAAGTGGAGTTTCGGATACAACTGAACTTAAAATAATACTTTTTCACGATAAAGATACTACCTTTAAAATAAAAAATTTCCAAGGTTTTTTAGTTGTATTTACTTACAAACTCCTTTGACTAGCAGCCATATTATAGTCCTTAAAAAGGCAAACTATTTCCGCACTCTTTATTATTAATAATAATCTCAACATTTTGATTTCGAGGTACTTCCAACTCCTCAAGTTAGCTAATGCCCGTACTTTACGCAATATTTCGCTGAAAACCTCACAAAAGCTGACCTTCACTTTGACCTAGAACGTTTTGAAAATTTTGCAGTGAAATTCGTCTATCGATTCGACTGAAAGTCTGATTCTGTATATCAACGAACACACAATTTTTCATACTCCTCCAAGACTTTATTGAGTCCAAGATTAAGAATAATTTTCTTTTAAAAATAGAGAGGAAAAATCAGGCTCGAGCACTATTATCGTAAATCCTATGAAACGCAAAAAATATAATACGAAAAAAAAAAAAAAATTAAGAACAAATCCATTTTCTTAAGTGCGGTTGGATATTTGGATAAGGTTGAGTGTAAAAAGATTTGTTTACAGCTTAGCGGCCCGGCTAAGATTTTATTTACTAAACAGGTGAAACACCATTTGAAGCGATATTAGATTAGAGTTTAAGTGTGAGATAATATTGTCATAATATTTAGAGAAAATCGCATAACGGGATGATCGATTTATGGCTTGATTTCGTTTCCGATTAATTTAATTTCATGGTCATAATATTTGGTTATCGAACCGAAAGCAGCAACCTGGTAGGTAATTTAAAAAAAAAATCACTTATTTTATACATACGAGTACTCTTGCTGTGTAAACTGTGAGCCCCTTAGGTGAATAGAGCTAGCTGACTAGCTGTTCTACTGCTTTTTTCGCATTATAATCTAAGACTTATTAAAAACAGTAAATTTAAATTAGAATTAGGATTTAATGTGCATATAGGCATATAAAGGTGTTCATGTAGGTTTGAACTATCCAAGTATTTATATATGCGATTTTCCAATGCAAGTTCTTCATAGTTTCCTCTTAAACTCCTAATCAGTTAAAAACCAAACATACCTACTCTTTAATTTCTAAGAAATGCTACAAATTTGTGAATAGAATTTGCCATAATTTTGTAAATCTCTTTTGTTGAATATCGTATGAAATTTACAAACTTTTCAAATTTATTATTGGTTCTTTGGGAAAGAATACCAAATGGCTAGTCATATGCAAAAAATGGTTGAAATAAAAAATATCATTATTGTTATTTTGATTTTGAACTGAAACTAATTAAAAGTTCAACTGGTTTAAAATATTATTCTTGGAATAGAACTAGTTTTCATAAAAGTAACGAGTTTCTCCGTACATATGTATGTAAAATCGTTACCGGAATTTTTTTTCACGTTTAATAACTAGTAGATACAAAAAAAAACCCACTGGCAAAAATTTTTCGATATGGTTAGAGGGGCGCGAGAGTGGGAGAGGGGAATAATGCGAACAATTTTAGGTTACGATACTTCACGAACGAATTGCACTAGAAAATTTGTATTTGTGGTTTGTAAGTAAAGGTTGACAAATGGAGTTTGCTGAAAGTAAAATATTTTAAGGGGGCGATGGAGCATGATACTGGAGGAGATACAAATTTTTCTAAAAATTCACGTCTCATATCTCAAGAACAGAGTACGGCTAATAGACCCCTAGCAGAAACTAAAATTTTGAGGGTGTCTGTGTAGAGGGTGGGAGTGGGGGAGTGTGCAAAGGAAAAGGATCTGATTTTTATATCTCGCGAACCTATAATGACATAAAGCTGAGATTTGGTATTTAGATAGAGCTATTATAGTAATGGCATGTTGGAAAAATATGATCTTATATAGGGGTAGTATGATACGGGGGTGGGGGATGCTTTTCCTAACTATAGAGCGGCTTATGCTAGAGAGACGAAACTCGGTATGTATATATGTATAAATCAACTAGAAAAGTAATTTTGATTAAAAACACATTCGAATATCCATTGGCGTTCGAAAGGGGGCAAAAAAAACAAATGACTAATGCAAATTGAATGCATATATTTTCCCGATTTTATATCTTCTAGGTCTTACCACATATTGAATTCATTTTTATTCTATGGATTCTTGATATAAATACCTAGAAAGTGTTTTCAAGATTTTTTGAAATTCGGTTGGTTTTTTTTTATGAATTCTGCCATATCTCTCAGGTCTGATCAGATATCGAATAGCTTTTCACTTCCACGGGGCTGTTTAAGAATCACATATTTTCAAGTTCTTTCCTATTTCAACCCTTACACCGCATACCGGAATATAACCCGATTATGTAATTCATATTCTATTCTAACCGCTTTCAGAACTTTTTGTTAGGTTTTCAGTAATATAATATTGAACGCGTTCTGAACTTGTACCGAAAAAACAATAAAGTTGCACCCAGGCAGATTTTTTTCTCTTAAAGTGAAACATGAAAATGGTATGTTTTATCTTACATGTAAACTTCAATTTAGTAGTTATTTATGTGTTTGGGCCTTAAAAACATAATTTTATGTAAAAATTTTATGATTTTAGTTTTTCATAACAACAAACAAATTGATATATGTATGTTATTAGATGTTAGCAATACTCTTGGCTGAAAGATGGATGGATACACGTACACATTGAAATCTTTTTCGTCCCTGAACAACGAATATAGTATGAATTTATAAATTGATTATTCCATACGCACTTTTAACTAATTTCCGCATTTAAAATCCCGGAATACTGTCACCCATTTAAATCAGTCTTTTTAAGTTTAACTTTCTTATTTTTTAATAATAAAGTATTTGAATTAATTGTCCATCAGGGAGTGTTCAAAGAAGAATTGATAACAGTGTAAACTGATAAAATGGCGGAAATATTGTAAACGGAAAAAATACAAAGGTCGATAGTATACATATAAAAGTTGCAACCTTATCCTGTGCAAGCTAAGCCAAATTTGGTGTATTTACTTTAAAAATATCACGTCGGGGTCACCATTCATTGCGGATGGTCGTGTGTATTATATTTTGGAAATTTTTTTTACCATTGTGTGCTTCCATTTTACGAATTGGTTAAACTGATAGTTATTAAAAAAAAATATAAAACGTTTCTTCATAGTAAGTATTTGCTGTAAATGTTACAACCTAAGTGATAGTTGGGCATCGACTGGCGAAACTTAGTTAAGATACAGAGTTTTTAAGTTTCGTTATTTATTCAGGGTGCATTTTGTTTAAAATTTGTAACTACGGGTCACAGATTGCTGAATATCGTTTTCATTGCTGATATCTCTTTATAAGTATTCGCGTATGATAGAAAGTTGAAACGCTATTTTTTTTCCTATGTTGCGCTTTCATAGTGTGTGAATGATATGTGTGTTCCTTTCACCTTCTGTTGTATATGATTATCTGCGATTGTAAAAAACGGTAGGGATAAAATCGTATTGATTTTTTTTAACAGGATATGATGCTGATAGGTGTTAATTTGTTAATTTGGTAGTTCAAAGCTTATTGTGATATCTATTGATGTTGAAATTTAAATGAAGAAGAGTTTAAAGCCTAGTACTGTGTTCCGAGCGAAACCAAATGAACTGTCAAATCACATATGTGTAAGTAAAAATTAGTACTTCGTTCACTCTTCGCTACGAAATATTTTGATCGTTTTTCGGTACTGTGTTCATGGGCAGAATGGAATGGATGTTGTATTGTGTGATGGAATTGTAATTTCTAACTGATTTTTAAATTTCTTTCAAATTTCGCGCGCTTTTATTTCACTGACATCTCGTAGCGATCTCTATAATTTATTCCACTCTACCTCGAACGTACCTTTTTCATTCGTTTTCGTTTCGCCGAACACAGTACTATACTTAACTTGGAAGATCCACAAACAAGTATGTAGTTCATTCAAAGGTGTTTATCCCTTGGAAATTTGAAATTTGAAATTGCCCTTCCTTCAATATGTACATTTTTTAACTTACGCTAATTTTAATGGTTCGGTGGTGTGACTAGTTCGAAGTCTGTACATCCTTAATAATTTATTTGTAATATTTAATTGAATTTATATTTGTTTTTAATCGTTTTCTTCGGGCATTAATTCATTTACGGAAAAAGGAGTTGAAAAACCGTATAATTATAACAATATTAAATGCGTTTTAATGCTCTCCAGAGTAAGATAGCGAAGCATAAATATACGTGAAGCAACAACGACATCCAGAATAGTCAACCCACTAATTTTACTGGGTTTTAAATTCTATACAAAACTGAATGAAATGGTGTGAGTCTAGGATGAATTCGCTTCAGTTCGCATTTATAATTTCAATTTGAATGATTGGTAGGAATAAATCCAATCCTGTGACAGTTTTGTTGCCGTTTGTTTTAAAACATAGGAAGAAAAAGAGTTACATAATTGAAAATTACATAATTTCATCGATACGGAAATGTCATTTAACTTAAAATTTGACAGCGCATTTGCATTTGCGCCACATAATACCCTGGATCGTGTTTTTCGCCTGCCGATTGCGTACCCTTTTCTGGAGGTCATACAAACACAGCTATTGTGAGTCTCCGGATCGGATTGGAATTGTTAAAGATGTTGTAGACCAGTGTTACGTAATATACGACAATGGTTCACGTTTACGTGCATAACAGACCAGTCTGAATAGACAAAAAAAACCAGTCTGATCGTACGCATAATCCCGAATCAGAGCATTTGAACTTTATTCAAAGGTTTTTATAGTGTTTAACACGACTAAAGATGTACTGTAGAGGCGGGGATCAAAACAATGATATCGCACGAATCTTATATTATAAATTTTCCCAAACAAATTGTTGATGATTGATGTCAAACAATTACAGTTATCAGAAATGCCGATCTGATCGAATAAAGTGTGGTAATAGTCAAAGTGAAATTCTGCGGTACTCGGACATAGTGCGATTTTTTGGAAAACCCGCGAAGTCCACGATGGAGTCAGATGAATGTTTCGAGAAATTGCTGTAACGTCAACAACAAAACAAACAACAATTCGAAAACTCCACTGTCTGTACCGAGTTTAAAAAATCGAAAATTCGAAAACGCTTCCATTTCGCTTTCATTAATTTTCAAGTGGTGACTCGACTCCTTGGCTATGAAAAACCAAGGGACTCGGAGGAAAGCACTCGAATTTTCATAATAAGCATTAGGTAGGTAGGTATATCGGGATTTGTTGTTTATCACTTCACAAAATAACAGAGTGACTTGCTTTCGCTTGACCAGAGATGGTTCTATTTTTGGCCGCACTAATCGATTACAACTTTGCCAATACACCAGCTAAAAATATGATATTCCGTACGCATTATATAACTCGTATTTTCTTCTTTAGGTTTTATGTAAAAAAGTATTGAACTTTCACAATTCTTTTTGCCCGAGACGAAAACCGCACTTTCAACAATTTTACGAAATCCGAACTGTACAAAGTTTAGTACGGGAAGTGCCTCGGATATCTAATGCATAAATTACTGACGTTATTTGTTACCTTACTTTTTCGTAATTTCCTCTAAGCAAATAACAACTCTTTTTTGTTTTTTTGATAAATCGCAATATACCGTGAAAAATACAGGAAAGAAAAATCCCAAAAAATAAAAAAAATAAAAAATTGGTTTATTTTTCAATTTCCACGTCAGCTATTTTTAGCCTTGTGGGAACTAGAATTGATTGCAAGGTTAAATGAGCTTATAAAATAATGGGACTCCATTCGATATCGTTAGGGAAGGTCATGTGTGTAATAAATGCGCGATGTATCAGCATATATACATATGTACGTATAGTAAGAAAATTGAAACCGACTGACGTCACTACGAAAATACTCGATTTTTTGACAGTGTCTCACCGGAGACAGAATATTAATAAGGTGTCGCAACAATAGGATAAAGTTTGAAATGCGTTACATATGGGATATGAGTGTTGTGTCATATCGCTGGCTGGTGTGCTTCAGTAGATTGAGCTGTGAAGGATACAACTCGGCATAGGAAATTGAATTTTTTTTTCTCTTATTGTGGGTATTTATTTATCTAACAACTTGTTATTCACCGGGTATTTATTCAAATTCTGAATGTTTTCTCAAAAACTGCGTTTGATTTGGATAGCTAGCTGGATTGGCTGTGTATGTGGCAGTCTCTCTAGCGTCGGCTTTCTCCAAAGGCTATCTTTGGATGCTCTTGCGAGAACAAGTTTTAATGTTAATTTATTTGGCAAATAATTATTCTTTGATAGAATTATCGGAACCTGTGCCACTTCTGATGATAGGACATAAAAAGAAAATTTTCAACGCGATTTGCACCCATATGCTCTTGACTAAAACGAAAACATATTTATCATATTCTCTCACCACACACACCGATATATTTCGCGATGCACCACATGCAGTATAAAAAGTCAACACAGGCTCGGTTACTAAATCGGTTTTTTTTTCATAAATGAAAGTAAAGTGAGATTTTCTTTCATAACGTATAGCGACCCTGTACAAATGTTCACTGTTTTCGATATTTATTTACTATTCACTATTTTACACACAATGAAACAGATTAATTAATGACTTCCGAGCCATTCACAGTGCAAACTAGCAATCTTCTCAGACGATACATGTCTTCACGTTTGAGATAAAGATCCAGTCAACATCACTTCGTGCATCGAGGCTTACTTGGAACAACTCTATCTATACTACCACCGCTGGAGGATAAATTTGATTCCAGTAAATAATTCACTTGAATCAAGAACTTCATTTTCTTGCATCAATCGTTACTTTCGCAAAAAAAATTTCTCACATCAACCCTGTCTTTCTTGGTATTATCTATATAGATTCGTACCTTAATCACACGCTCTCGTACACAGCTGAAGGTAGTTCGGCACCCAATCCCATTCTCGAAAATTACTTGTCGCCAAGCAGATTCGAACCTGGTACCAGGTGCTTCGAAGGCAAGTGCTCTAGTCAGTAAGCCACCCAGTTTACTAAATTATCTACTTCGAATTGTCAATGTATTCCTACAAAAATCAGGAACAAAATATTAATAATTTTAGTAACTCACGAAGAAATCAAGAACTTTCTTCTAAATTGGGCAATCAAGTTTTATTTTCTAAATTTAAGTATATTTCTTTCTAAAACAAGAAAGTTTATTCTGAACGAGTAGGTAACAAATATAAATTTGTTTTGCGAACAAAACTTTTTATTTTGCGAAAAAGGAAAGATTCTTAATTCAAGAATAATTATCTTGTTTTAAATAGATTAAACTGAATGAGAAATTTTTCTTATTGAAATAAGAAATATATTCTTATTTCAGGATTTTCTTGGCTTGAGAAGTGCATTATCTAGATTTTAGAATGCGATTTCTTTCCGTGATACTCATTTACAGTTGAATGAACTGGTAGTCCGGCCCCTCAATCCCAAGCAGATTCGAACCTGGAACCAGGTGCATTGAAGGCAAGTGCTCTAGCCACTAAGCCATCCAGACTACTACTACTACTACTACAGAAATACTCCTCGAATATGTAATGATAGTAAAGGTTCTAATTGCATTTATACAGTAAAATCGGAACGGTAGAGTTTCAGTAAAAAAAACAGTATAAAACTACAAAACATGTTTTCCAAATTTCTTTTTGTTTTCGGAAGTGTGAAAAACATTCGTTCACATGGTTTGAACTCTAATTCAACCACAATTCACAAATAGCCAGTTTGTCTATAATTTCTTTTCCCGGAACGGTAGAGTTTCAGTAAAAACCACAGTATAAAACTACAAAACATGTTTTCCAAATTTCTTTTTGTTTTCGGAAGTGTGAAAAACATTCGTTCACATGGTTTGAACTCTAATTCAACCACAATTCACAAATAGCCAGTTTGTCTATAATTTCTTTTCCCAATTAAAATAAAAGCCAAATAAAAACAGTTTGAAATTGCAAGAAGCCGCACAGTACCAGACATTTTTGTTTTTGAAATTTTCCGACAAGTGAAAATGCAATTAAATTCTAAAAATTTCTCAAGAAATTACAAAAAACAAAATAGTGTAAACAATATTCTCCAGTATCTGGTAACAAAATAGGGGCAAGTTGTTGTTAAGTAGGTTAACATCTAGTAAACTTAAATTATGCGTTTGTTAATTTCTTGAGTGGATGCGATAGTTTACGTTTGGCGTGAAACTTTTTGATTACAAACTCATCACAACGATCAATTACCCAAAATGAATTATCCAAACAAAACTAAAATCAATACGCAAATAATCACATACAAATTTCCTATTCTTGAATTGTCCCATTTTCAAGGAAGAGTGTATAGACTTTTGAAATTCGAATAAGGAAAGCTTTAGATATGTAGGTGATGTAAATAATGAGTGAAAAAATATGGGAATTTGTTGAGTGATGTGCTAGAAGGCTCAAATTCTAAAGTATGTGAAAGTACAGCAAAACTTCCCAAATTCGAACCATCAACCGCCAAATCCATAAAATTCGAGTAAAAGAATACAAAATAAATTTTATTTCAAAATCCAATCGTCATTAACAAGGTTCAAGCTATAGAAAAATTCGACACGTAGAAGTTTGAGTTAGAAGAGTTCCACAGTAGATGGTTTATTCAGAGCAGAGTATTATATTGTAGATGAATCGTTATTATATTATATAATTATTACAATTGTAACAATAAACACTGCTTTGAACTCTGCCACTCAATATTTTTGTATTGTAAGTGAAAGTGCAAATTCACAAAAGTAAAATCTAGTTCGCCTTTGGTATTAGTTAGACTTTGAACTTTGAAATAAAAGTGTATCCTATACAAATACCAGTTTTTTCCATTTTTAAAAATTCACTTAACGCTTTGGCTGGTCATTGATTTGACGTCAAATGTTGTTTAGAAAATCTAGTGCAAAAAAGTGCAGAAATTTCATGCAAAATAAACAGACCAAATGTAGCGTCTTCAAACTTATGACTTATAGAGATAGTGCTTATTTTCTTTTAAAGAAAAACTGCTATCTATACGCCAGATCGAGTACATCTGGGACAGCGCCCGAATGCATTGGGGGAAATATCAGAATACGCTACATTTTCTTGTTGCAGATTCAATTTAACGTGTGATTGTTTACAAAATCTGAAAGAGTTAGCGAGTTAGTCATATTGATACCTGGGCACATTTATATTGTAAGTAAGTAAGTCAATTAACAAGAAAAAAAAAGCTGGCTCAAAATGGATAGAACCACTGCTATTCTATTCAGTACCGCTATTTTAGGGATTTTCTTCAAAATTTTACAGAGCTCAATTATAAAATAATTTCCAAACGTTGCTCGTTCGTGAACTTCACCATTATAAAATTGTAGACCTTGACTGACGTTTAGACATTGACAGACCAACAAAAAAGTTTCAGAGTGCATTTGTATTAAAATTTAATAGCTTCAATGGTAGCATGACCATGAAAAACTAGTAACATAGTAGTAGGAGATTAAGTCCAAAGATGAATAGTTCATAGTTCCAGTTTACATATTTAAGGGGGTCATCCCATGTGCAGGCTCTTTTTTTACAACATTTTTGAGAATTTGTTCTGGCGAACTTAATAATGATAGAACTGTGAAATTCTTACCATATATTTATGCACATGTTGAGCACACTTTAGAATTTTTTCAGCCCCAAATTGTTGGTCATTGCTGAGGTATATGGCAACTGAGCCACCCATTTTGTATTTTGTATTCTTACGACTACTTCAGGTCGCAAAAAAAACGGCTTGATGAATCACAATTATCCAACTTTAAAGACTGTATATATTAGTACTGAATAAGTTTGCTAAATTCCAAAGAGACTCGTTCCATAGATTTTGAGATATCGTGTCTACCGATTTGAAAACTACCGTTTTGAGAAAAACGAGACTAAACTTTTCATTATATTCGAAATAATATATTAGTTTAGAAACGGCTTCGAATATCGGAAAATCACTCCGCCCACGTATTCTACACTATGTTTGGATGTAATTTATGAAAAAAAAAAAAAATCGTTTTTTGGAAACCGTCACACGGAATGACTGCCTTAAGTCTCAAACTTTTTGATCTTTTGAGACCAGGACTCTCTATCTCTTTTAATGTCAGGTCAGGTCAGATAAAATAATTTTAAAAATAAATTCAGTTACAATTTTTCTTACAAATTTTGATATAACACAAAATTCATATTGAAAATATTCAATGATTTTTCTTTCAGTTTCACAGAATCGATTGCTGTGTGATGGAATCTTACCAAATAATAATAAAAATTTCATATAAACGCGAGAAGCAACTTCTATTATACTAGTCTGCCCCTTACTGAAGACATTGAATACTCCTCAGAAAGATTTCAGGCTAATCATTTCTACATGTTTTGCGAGTTCATCATCCGATTCATTTTAATAACCGCATGTCCTGGGATCCACATTAGTTAAGCTCCTTCAGAATAGAAGAGGCAGTTCGACTCTATTCTCGAATTGAAACTATAGGACTGCAATGCTATTGTGAAACTTGGTAGCCAGATACGTTGTAAGTTTTAGCCCTCTTTTTTTAAATGGAGAAGTTTAGATGTCTATAGCCGGTTAAGGGTGAGTGAAATGAGAATTGTTTTAGGAAAAGTAAAGTAATACCATTTATTAAAGACGAACAGCAAGGGTGGATTGTAGGCGGATTTCGAGTATTTTATTGGCAAATCAGAGAATAATTTTGGCTGGGTTCACAACACCAGTTGGTATTGGAGTGTGTAAGTATCCACTTAAGCACTCGTAAAGTTAGCAAAAGTTTTACATTAAGCAAAATTTCGCAATCACCAACGCACGTCCTTGTTTCCAAACAATAACGAAAAGAATCACAGAATGACGTGGACGCGAAACTTTTTCTTTTCCCCATGAATCCTTTTTCAAAGTTTTTTTTTCATCCCCTATTATCGGGTTCCTAAACATTGTCGAAAAGTTCATTATATGTCACACGTCATCCTACGAACTTCAGTAATTCTAGTAAAGAACATCCACAAGAACTTTTGCTGATACTTCGTGCCATCAAATGAGTCAGGATATTGAACATAGCATAGAGATACCAGAAAAGTATCTCAAGCATCCTTTGAGTGACTGCAAGGATGTCGTTGTAGACTCTAGACTTGTATGTAGATGAAGTTTATAAAGTTCTGATAGCTTCTACCATTTGTTGCGAATTTGTTCCAAAACGGTGATTTATGGAATAAATGGCTGGGGGCTGACATTGATGTTCCAACGAAAAGGACGACAAAAAATAGAACGGCAAGTTTTTTTTATTGTAAAAGTTTAATCGGGGCAACAGATTTTCGTCGGAGGCTTTATGATAATTTTTTTTTTAATTTTGAAGTTTTCAGGTTGTAAGCCACAATTAGAGTTTGGGTGGCAGTGTTAGGCGTCTCCACTTTAATTTGATTTCTTCTGTAAAGGAAATTTTACTGGGACATTTGTATAAAATTTTTTCTAATCTAATTTGAAAATAGTAAGGAATGGCAAGATGAGAATTCTTTGAAGTAGGCTTCTGCGATTGAGACCATCCCTCACAAATGGCTATGTAACCAATTCTCTTTTCATTGGTTCTAGGATGTTACTGTGTTCGTACGGTCAGCGCTGCATTGTAGTACATTTTTTTGATACGAATGTTTTGAGTGGATTCGTTATAAAAATACTTTAATATTTAAGAATATTGATCACTTCGAGAACTATTGCTTAGAACTGTTTATGCAATTTATGAAATATAATTTCCTGATCATATCATATTTGTTCGGACAATAAAAATACTTTTGATTGTATAGTTCAGTGTACTATGTATATGTAAGGTGAAATAAAGTATGATCTTGAGTACTTGTCGCAACCAGCAATCGGTTTCTTAGTGTCCGCATGGGCACAGCAGGATTTTATTGACTTTACTTTATAATAATTTGTTTGCTGAAAGGTTTCATTTATATTCCGTTTTCTCGAAGTGTACCAGGTCTCTCACAATAATAACGTCACAATAATGATACCCCTACATAATTGATGGATCTTAAAACAACTAATTGATCATTAATGCCTGATTTCATTTGCAAGAGTATTCCACATCTTAGTTCCATAAACAAATTTTTATGCTGCGCTTTGGTTACAAATGTATAAATGACGTCCTAGCCAAAATGATCTCAGTTTAGCTTGATTATTAAGTATATTGAAGACCAGTATACAAATCCTTAATTCAAAATAGATTTCCAAAGCGTATGCCATAATCCATTATCCTATATGCAAAACATGATATACCCTATTCATGACGTTTATTGAGAACATAAAATACTTCGCGAATAAATTAGAAACAACCTATCCAACTACTCTATCACAGGAATAGGAATTCCATATGTAAGAACTGGTATAACTTACCTTAAGGCACCATAAACTATACCGTTACGTATATGATCACTCCCATATAAACCCCGATGAAAAATCATACCTTAATTATTTACGTCCTTAACAAATTGGACCTGAATTTCATTAAGACATATAGTCAGAAATTATGCCACAACTGGCTTTCATGTAGGTACACATGGTTTAAGAACACACCTAGATTTAATGCTAACATTAGAGTTAACTCTATTAATCCTTGCCTTTATATTGTTTTGTATGAAGCTGTGACTAATTGAATATCGCTTGTATGAAGGGTTGCTTCACAATACTCGAATAAATAAGTCATTAATATACAAAGAAAATGAAAGTGACCCTAATACACCATCAATTCTGAAATTAAAAAAAGAAGAAATGATAGTCATTAATGGCTTTCTATTGGAAAGAGTTGTAAGCCGCGTTTAGAAAATTATAATTGCCCTTAAGATTCGTAAACAGTTTATTGTACTGTCATATTAATTAAATTTAAAGCTTTCAAGAAGTAATCCATTATACTTCTTACTGTTCAGGTATGTTTGTCAGTTTTCCACAACAATAACTAGGTCCGTTTCCGTACTATTATTTCCTCTGAAATATCGTAAAGATTACTAGATGAATACTTCCTCAAACAGTACTGAAATAATGTTGATGGATGAATTTCTTTCGGATTATTATTCTTTAGTATAGGAGTGACACACGCTAATTTCCTTGTTTCAAGAAATTAGGACTATCGCTGAATCTATTATAGAACTAAAGGTTTATTTACACATCAAGAGAAAACTCAAGGTTATAATAGCATCTAGCTAAATTGCTATACTAGTATGTACAGTAGCCCTCTTTTAGAGAAAACATTGCATGCTCTTTTGGTTTTTTTTTTAAATAAACATTGCAAGAATGTTATGTCAAATTTTCAAGTCGATCGGAGCAAAATTAACGGAGTTATGAGCAGTTTAGATGTGTACGCAGTCGTATATGGCGCTTAATGTGCAAAACTTTAAAGTGTTTTTCTGAAACTTGTCATTTTTGAAGTCGGTGTACGTTGGAACTCAAAAGGTATTACACCGATTCTTTTGAATTTTTTTTTGCTATTTCTACACATAAATCAACAGGTAGTGACGTTGAGTTTTTTTTTAATTTTACAGTTATTTTTTATTTTACAATAAAAAACTTAACGATTTTTTTTAGCAAAAACCGCGTTTTTGACTTCCAAGTGCTACCAAAAATGGAAAAATCGGTTTAAAAAAAAACTCGACGTCATTACCTCGAGAAACATCTCATCTAATAAACGCAATTCGATTTATTTGTTTCGCATGATCTAGTCACGAGTTGTAGCGTACACCGCAAAATAACCTTTTTTCGATACGCCTGCGGAGATTTGCTGCGAACGCCTTATTTATAAATATTTTGAAATGAAAATTTCGGAAGATGTAGTTCAGATGTTGTATTATTATATAAAAATGAAATAAAAAAATCCAGCATTACCGGTATCGTCTAAAAAAATTCTTGAAAATATGCCTTATTTTTACCGAATTAACCTTACCCCGCCCTTAAGACAACTACAAAGTTTCAACATTGCAACATATCAACCGTTTAGAAAATATGAATCTTAGAATGTTTCGATCGCAGCTTTCGACAGTTTCGAACCCTCATTGAGGCGCGACTCTACTCCGAAAGGCCATTACAAACAATCTACAGCGAACAGCCATTGCAACGCGACTGACGCGGCCCAATCGACAGAAATGCGGTGAGGTGCGAATTGCGGGCTACCACAATATGTGTGTGAAAAGATAGGAACCTACGTCGGAGGAAAAGTTGGGAGGTGTTGGACTTTGCAAGGAATCATATGATTGGTTGATTTTATGATGGGAATAGATGAGTGCCTCAACGGTTCGGTGTAAATCCACCATCAGCCTCCCAGTATTAGGAGTTTCTTAGAAACCGTTTCTGATATCTAGAAACTATTTTTTTTGTCTAAAAAGCTCTCCAACCTTTCCTCTAATACACGGCGGATAGATGTTTTTTTCCATTTTATGGGGTATACCTACTATGTAGTCCCGAGACGTGAAAATTCCAAATTTCCGGATAGGAACTTTTGAACAACTTTGAAATTTAAGGTCAATCACAAAACTCTTAAAAAATAAATTCATTCATTATTAATACCATAAAATATTCTTTTAAATAATATAAAAAAACATGTGTTATATACATACATTTAAAAATTGAAAGATCCTATATTTTTGAAAAGTTATATACCCGACATAAAAATTAAAAATTTAAAAAAACAATATTTTAAATTTCAACCTACTTTTGGTATACTTGTAAAGTTGAAGCTTTAAATTTTCAACTTGTTGTTAATCAATTTGTATAGAAAAAACGTATCATTTGACAAGTAATATATCATTTGTATCATTTGAGAAGTAATATATAGTAACTCTGCTTTTCTATTGAACAATTTATTTTCATTAAATGAACTTAATTGTTATGGTATTAAATATTATTTTAGTATGCATAAAAAATGTTGGATCAAACATACCTTCCCAGTTCCCAAAAACAATGTTATGAAGTATCGCAAAGGATATGCTAATTAATTATAATTAGTAAGTTATGAAATTATTAACCATTTCATGAATTAATGAAACAATTCAGAAATTAATTTTTTTCTCTCACAAAAGGTTAAAATTATATAGAAATGTCTGGCGAGGCAGCGATCCGAACCAGTCGGCAAGGTCGTGTAGGGGTCTTCACTGACTGATTGTCTGAACACTTGAATAGAACATGATTTTCATCGGTCGTATTTTTATCAAGGAAGGACTAATAACTGGAGATGTAAATCGTTTTATAAGAGGTTTTGAGTAAATGAAATAAGCATATAATCCTTATAACAATTTATATCAAAAAATCTATAATAATGTTGCTACTACAATATATAAATATGTTATACCTTCAATATCTAAACAGTATAAAGGATATTTATATCATAGCAATATATAAAATTAATAAAAACTTTGATAGGTCCTCAAATTCATATTAAAAGAGTTTATCCGAACATTTTAAACAGTGCACGATGGGAAAGAAAACTTACTATGAATAAAAAAAAAACATAGAAAGAAGGGTTTAATATCGTTTGAATCGAATTGTGTTAAAAAGGTTCAATTGGTGTTTTCGACTGCCGAATTTGGCTATTATTCAGATTCTATACCTAATAAGCAGTTAAGCCTTTTTGAAAGCGTACCATAGTCTGCAAATTCAGTGGTCGTCTGCTTTTTTTCAAATAATTTTTTTTCGAATGCTACTGCTGACCTGCAGGTACCTAACAGTCTTATTCCAATGAAATGAGTAACAAGGTTATGTTCCTATGATCCCAACAGGGTTGTACAGGAAGTGAAAGGTGCTATTATCCACCATTGATTTTATAAAATACAACTTGATTGTTGTTTCTTACCTTTCTTTTGTCTCTACGTGTAGCCCTAAATCAACAACAGCCCCAACAACTTGATTATTTGAAAACAATTTCCTTTGCGTGCAAGACCAAAAATAGACGATCCTGTGAATTTTTAATGACAATTAACAGAAATGTTATTCTCCCGAACGAAATGTTTTCCAAGAAACAACATCATCCCCTTGAATACTCCAGGTTTCACTAACACCAATAAATCGCATTCAACGTCTTCACTGTAACCAGAATTGAATTAGGAACGAAGCAAATTCAATAGCACGGAGCTATCTTAACGCTTTTAAAGGCAACTGTCCTGGAATCCTGTAAGTCCTTACGGGGCATAGCTTTGTCCCAGCCAATACTGTTCATTTTAAACCAAGGACTCAAACCGTAATTGATTCATCTTCACTTGGAATTAATAGGTTTTAATTTAATTTATTTCTTTTGCTCGCAAGTTTTGTTCAGCTTTTGTAGAAGGACTTAAGTTCTTCTTTATATAGCTGCGCTTCAAAAGAACGTTGGGGAATATTAATGAGGGCAACCAGGATGAGGCAATTAAAACAAATCGGTTCTGAGAGGATCCTTAGCAAGAAAAAAAAAACAAGAATAGTACCTAATCCTCGAACACTTTTCAAAGGTGGACAGCGTAAATACCTGGAGGAAGGTGAAATAATAGCCGCCTAAGTGTTCTTACTGTTTATGTTCTTAGTTTAAACTTTTAAGATAAGTACTCACCCACTGTGTTCGCCATGAATCCAAATATCCTTTTCAGAATATGAAGGTAATCCAGTTTTGATGATTGTCTTGGGTTGATGATTTTTGTTGGTTGGTATTACAATTATAATTTTCTTTTTAAATTGAGTAAGTAAAAAAATTGCCGATTCTAACAGTTTACATTTTTTACACCGCACTTGTAGTTATCACTAGTAAACAAATTGTCCTATAATAGCACACTGCACTTTTGTTTATATATTCCTCTGTCTGCAGCAATATTCGATTATTCGGAAACCTTTTGAATTTCCATAAACGGATTGAAAATGCCTTTGATTTTCACATACAATTTTCATATCTCATAAATTCAAAGTTGTATTTGGTTTATATTAAATTTATTATTAACTACTCTTCCTGATCGGACAATTTTATCAACACTAAACTCATAAGGTTGTTAACGCGATAACATTGGGAAAACAACTGCTCTCGAGTCCATGCTTTTCCTGGTTTTTATACATCGAGAGATGGATGAAAACATTGCAACTTTTCTTCGGCGAGGGAATTTTCCTCGGAAATCTTGCTCGAAAAGTTTTCCTTGTAGTTGGATTTTCAAATCAGAATCAGACCCACATGGATTTAAACGTCTCTCCTGGTCCGGAGTGATAAGAAGCTTAACGGAAAATGTTTCTCTCTTGAACCGGCGGAAAATTCTTTTATTGCGGAGAGAAAAGCATGTTGAGGAACTTTTGGAAATGAAATCATTGCCAGACTGTATGAGGGTTAAGCTTTTGAGGAAAATTGTTTGTGAGGAAGCGATAGATTTTCTTCGAAACATAGAAACTATTTTATGATAGATGTAGGACGAATGTACGCAATTGAAATCGTTAAGTCATCTGTTGATTTCACAATTTCATTAAGTAAAAGTGAATTTTGTTATTAATTAAACAGAATATTTTTTCTCTGTAAAGAGAACGGTTTTTATTATTTAAATAATGCGTTCCGGTAGATTTTGGACTACCTTCGAAGTAGTTTAATCGGAAGTAGTTGCGGTAAATTAATATGTGGACTTTAATATGAGCCGTTGTATTTGAAAGTGGTATAAGTCCATTTTTTCATACATTCGAATATTTAAGGTTTTACGTTTGAAATAATATAATAATATTGGTATAATATACCAATATTATTATATTATATTAACATATTATGTTAATACAATTCGAGTGATGTATTAACACTATAAACCTGTAAAATTTTATTATCCAATAATAATTATTAAAGTTGTCAAAGAAAATAAACTGTTTATTTAGTTCCAAATGAACTTATACCACTTTCAAAAATAACAATTTATAATTTTTACAATTTTTACAATTTTTAATGTAAAAAACAATACTTAATAATTTAACTTTTTTTTTGTCCGGTGGACTTATTTCACTTTCAAAAAAGACGGCTCATATGTTAACTTAAAAAAGAAATACATTGCATAGAATATTACTGTATTAGTTTTTAACAATAAAGTCGGTATTGTAATCGACCTGAAACTGCAAAAACAGTTGTTATCCATTAATTTTGTATTTTCATGATTTTGGACTAGTCGACCGAGGTCCACAATATACGCTACCCGTTATACGGAACCTCTTTTGAAAGATCAAACCTTTTGAGGTGTTAAGTTAAACAATCTTAATTTTTTGGTGAGTAGTTTGAGCTCATGTTAGCAGTGTCTTGGCGGAGGGAGGAATTAAAGATAGATGGCCAAGCGCTTATGCCAGTGTAGTGGCGCTTAAACGAATTTCAGTTTTCCCGTTTTTATGCCACTGTCAAAACAGCTTAAGTTTTGGTCGAATTCGATGAGGGCATGAATGAATGAATGGAAGTCGCCACGATTTTAGGTTTTTTGAAAATATCTCATTAGTTTCGATAAAAGTTTTAGAAAAGTCAACTACAAAATGTTGTTATATTAACAAAAATAATGAACATTTTCATTCGTCATAAATATCTTTTTCCATCAGCATGCAAAATGGTGATAGACACCGACTGCGACCAGTAATAACTTTCTTTTCGACCTGACGTTGTTAGCACGAAAAATAATAAGTTCATATACAAGCTTCGTGGTAAATAATCGTCATAATCACCCATTATGACAGCAAGTTTGTATAATATCCAGCCCACATCATAGTTACAGAATGAGTGTATTCGTCCACATTTACATGTCCTTACTCATTGTAATCAATAACAGACTATAGCAGTAGGCAGCTAGGTCCTTTTCATCACCGACATATATCGTCAATCGTCTGGCGATACGTAGCTAATGACGTTCGTCCGGATTTCGGTCAAACGTTCTTAAAAGTCCTTGCGTGAGGTTAGCTACGAATAATTAAAGTTGCTTCCTTATGGCCTTTCACCTTCATGTGATGTCAACATATTTTGTATGTTATTGATATATCAAACACCGATGTATGTGATTATGTTTTGCCTTACAAGTGTTTGTAAAGCCCGTCACGCGATTTAGCTGAAATAAACAAGGCGTTTGTAATTATTGTAAATAATTGAAAAGGACTAATCTGTTCAATCGTAAATGCCTCGCTATAGTAGCTGAAATAACACTTGCACTTACTTGAGATTATGTCGCTATGTTGTCGAAGGATTTAAGTTTTTTTTTGCGACGGGCTAAGCTTGTTAGAAGCCTTGAAATATAGCTGTATTGATATTGACTAATTAATAAAAGTATTATAACTTAAGGCATGTTGGACATCCATGGATTAGTAGTACCTACATAAGTGAGATATTTGTCAATGAAGGGTTGACGTGTTCGAGTTATTCTGGTGTCGCATGCTTATCGAAATGGTGTTTCAAAGTGTATCCACAGATCATAGTTTTTGTGGATCTGTATCCACTAATGTATCATTGGAGCACATTCACACTTCAGGTTCAGAAGGAGAAAGGACCGCCGACTAGAGAATTTAAATCGCGCGATAGTTTAGTCGAATGGATAATGAAAGAGCGTTTAGTTTCGTACAAACTACATATATAGGTATGTATTTCG
Organism: Beris chalybata; assembly: GCA_949128065.1. Lineage (NCBI taxonomy): Eukaryota > Metazoa > Arthropoda > Insecta > Diptera > Stratiomyidae > Beris > Beris chalybata. The sequence continues at coordinate 93,484,443 of OX421897.1, forward strand.
GTAGAAAATACTCGCTTCTTTTTATATAAACTGGACGTACGTTAAATAATTTGCGACCGTGATAATAGTAATTTTTTTGACCAGCTGCTGTTTGTATAAAATCTATTTTTATTGCATTTAACGGAGCGCTGCGAGTATGCACCGCGTCCTATTTTATACAAGTAAGTCTTCCTCAGGTCTTTAGTGTTTCAGATTAGTTACTACTTTAAAGTCACAGAGAATATCCTCAGCGGCTTAAAATATAAAAAATAATGTAAAATATAATTCACAGGATCAATATGCATGCGACACTTGATGATAATTACGAAACTCTTATACCGTAATAGAAAAAATCTGCCAACAGTCTGGGCGCAACTGTATTATTTTTCCGGCAGAAGTTCAGAACGCGTTCAATTCGGGGATGCGGTGTATGTTATCATGTCACTGAAAACCTAACAAAAAGTTCGGGAAGCGGTTAGAAAAGGGTGTAACATATGAATTAAATAATTGGGTCATATTCCGGGATGCGGTCTAGAGGTTGAAAAAAACAAAACTTAAAAATAGGTGATTAGTAAACAAACCTGGGGAAGTGAAAAGATATTCGATATCTGATCAGACCTGAGAAACATGGTGGAATTCATGAAAAAGTATACAACCAGTTTACACCCTCTTAGGGGTCGAATTTCAAAAAATCTTGAAAACACATTCTAGGTATTCATTTGAAGAATCCATAGAATAAAAATGAATTCAATATTTCGAAAGACCTAGTAGATATGACGAAAATCGTGAAAATATATGCATTTTATATTAACCGATATTTTTTTTTGCCCCCCCTTCTGAACACCAATGAATATTCGAATTTTTTTTTATCAGAATTACTTCTTTAGTTAATTTACATATACGTACCGAGTTTCAACTTCCTAGCATAAGCCGTTCTGAAGTTAGGGAAAACACCCCCCACCACCGTACCATACTACCCCTAAAAAAAATGTATTTTTCCACCATGCCACTACTATAGCTCTATCTAAATACCAAGTTTCAGCTTCCTATCACTAAAGACTCTTAAGATATAAGCATCGGAACTTTTTCTTTCTCACCCTTCCCCACCCTCACCCTCTACACCCACACCCCCAACTTTTTCCTTACTTAGGTTCTATTAGGCCTACTTCTGGTAAAAATTTGAAACATCCATCTTACACTGTTTTTGAGATATGAATCGTGTTATTATTATTATTATATAAAAATTCTAATCCCTCCCACTTCCGTGCTCCTCCACCCCCTTCAAATATTTTACTTTGAGCAATCTTTATTTATTAATCTTTATAATAAAACCGAATTTTGTTTTCCTGGTCCAATTAGTTTGTGAGATATCGTAATCTAAAGTTTTTCACCCCTCCCCCCCCCACCCCCGTACGCCACTACCCCCACCCAAAAATTTTGTTTCAATCTACTGTCCTAGTATAACTACAGATATTTGTTAAGTTTTAATTGCTTGCTATTAATGGTTTAGGAGATATGGATTTTAGAATTTGTCGATCTCGGCATTTTTGCGTTTCGGACGCATTATTTCCCCCTCCACTTCCACACCCCTTCACCCATATCTGTTTTTTTTTTTGCAAATGGGTCCATTATAAGCTCTATAGAAATTCTAAGTTTCAGCTTCCTAACACAAGCGGTTCCTGAGATCTAGAAACCTAAATTTTTCGTCTAAAACGCTTACCCCGCCTTCCCCCTTACACCTCCTTCCCTGAAAATAATGTCAATTCAAGGGGTCCACCAAGTCTATTCTTAGAAAAAGTTTTAATTTAATAGCTCCACTGGTTTGAGAGCTACGAGCCTTCAAAGATTTTGGGGCGGTCGACGTACGGCGTACGGCGTACGGGGTACGGCGTACAGACGGAGTGAAAATTTTTATTGCTTTTTTCGCGTCTACTAGTCATGAAACGTGGACAAAAAAATTTTGAGGGCAGCAAATTTTTTTTTTTTTAAAATCGATAACAATACTGTATTATAAATAATACAGTAATTGTTCCGTAAAATTTTTTTAGTTGCGAGTTAGAGTTTAGAATGGTCCCAGCAGACCAAAAACTCAGAAATCCGTCAGAATTCCGATGGAAAGTTCTTTATAGAGTTGGAATTCCAGGCTAGAAATCCATGCGATTTCCGTCAGATTTCCATATGGCGTGGTTGACGCTGTTCCGTCGGATTTTTCTTACCAAAATCTTTGAGAACTGTCCGGAGCATTTCCCAAAGCTTCTTTCCCTTTTCGAAAGCGTATTAAAATTTAAACTGATTATTTTTATCAGGTTTGACGTAAAAAACAGAGTCTGTAGAATTTTCAGTAATCATATTCGATTGTGCGAATATTCTACTGATACTGTATTTTTTAAGTCGGACCGGACAAGACAGCGAATGTTTTTCATTTAAAAAATTAATTTAATTATGATCTTCTCAGCACAAGGATTTCGGAATTTTAACAAAGCTTTCCACGATATGTCTGGATGTCGGAAAATTCTTTTCGAATTCTGCCTGATAATTCCATGAAATACTTATTGTTTTCGTCATGGATTGATCTTTCAATTTTCCGAATGAAATCCATCGGAAACTTCTGTCTCATGTTCCCCTATATCAGAAATACCTCGGAATTTTCCGCGGACATCAGAACATTCCGTTTTATTGGTCTGCTGGGGTGTATCCAGTAGATTTGCATGTAGTTGTGCGAAATCGTGAGATTACGGGGCAATGGAAACATGACATGAGATTCATAAAATGGTGCAGGAACTACTATCCTAAGATTCTAATGCACGCATGCATTCGTGTTGCACAAATAGCCAGAGAAAATAAGGAACTTATAATGCAACAAAGCTCATTTCCACTTAAATGGCTATGTGAATAAGTAAAATTGCAGATTTGGAACACATACTAGAGTATTACATCATCGTGAATTGCACCCATTCCTTTGCATTCCTGAGCGTACACATTTTACGATTAGTAATCGCAAATGCTCTTGAAGGAGCCAATATTTACCCGTGAGATCGAAAATGGATATCATTTGAGAAATGCAATTTGCTATACTTAGGTCGTTTCTAAATTTCTTGCTTCGACTACGTCTACATCTATGTTGACGTCACAGCATAGCATTGCCATTATAACAGTTTAGAAAAAGCTCGGCTAAACGGTCAAAAAGGATCAGCTGATACTTATTTGACACTTCAAAAATTAATCCCAGTTGGTCGCGTCTGTGAGAATCTCGTAGATATCTCGAAGACATGGCGGCCTGTCTGCGAGATTCTTCGAGACGTCTTATGGGAAAATCTCAAAGACATGTCTGCGAATGTCTCGATAGAAAAATGGCATTGGCAATAGCGCCATCTGTTTGATGATAGCGTGTTGTGATAAAAGCTCGTACTCGTATGAATATTTCGCGGAGATTGCCATCGGCTGGAAATCAGAAAGGGGGTTATGAAATGAAACGTGCAGGCAGGGGCGAAGTTACTTTACTGCAATATAATAAATATAAAAAACTAATTACGTAGTGACACATTTCCAATCACTTCACATTGCACTTGTGTCGTTTTATTGTAACCGCACTTGAACTGTAGCTTTTCGCGTATTTAATTTTTATCGTGTAAGTCGGGGATGACATTTGCTGCGCTCGGAGTGATGCGGCTGTTTTTTGCCTTACAAATAGATCGTGGTGGGAGCACATGTTTATATTGCTATTTCTTTCTATCTAGTGATGAAGAAAGATAAGCAATATGATTCCTAGGCTCAAACCATCGAGATTATGTCTCTAAAGAAACAAGCGACCAACTGGGATTAAATTCCATAGAAGAATTTGAATTTATTTACGTTTGCTTATGGTGATTTCTTTTCTGAAAAAAAATGTGACCTGTAAAGATGCAAAATTATTGCAGTTCTGCCCTCTTTTTTGACAGTTCCGTCCGACAGGTCAATTTACAATAAAACGCTTTCAGGTCAAAAAGCTATTATTAAAATTTAAATAAATTTTCACTACACTCCGTATGATTTCTAATTACCGTATGACCCGTTGGACAGTTTAATTTATGCTTTTAAATCATTTGCCGCTGTTGTCGTAGGATATTTTTTTCTTATTTTCATTGTTTCTTACGCACATTTGAGGTTAAAGAAGTTGCACCACCGAAATTTTCGGGGCAAGAAATGCGAGTTTTCAGGTCAATTTTAGCCACGGACTCAAACCCCTTTTTCTAGCAGGTCAAAAAAATTTTGTGAATAGAACAGCGGAACTGCTAGAACAAAAATTGAGGGCAGAAACGGGTCACATTTTTTTGCAGAAAAGAAATCACCATCAGATTGACTGATAGTCAAGACACGAACCAAAAAATGAATTTAGACACAGCTTTGCTACGTCTGACGTCATAACTGTTATAGTTATGTTTAATCGTTCAGTCTAATTGGGTCACCCAAGTTTCTTCTTCATCTTTTAGTTCCCACTTGCGTTCTTCATTGCATCTTCCAAATATTTTACTCTCACTAGAATCTAGATTTTCCTAATATATCCACATACTATATGCATACATGTAAAGGTAAATTCCTTTACTTTCCTTTACGAGTTAATAAAACTGGCGTGTGCTTTGTAAAAACAAAGTTTTTTTTTATTTCCAGGTTAAAATATTATTCAAGTTCCTACCTGTAAAAAAAAAGAAATGACATTACAGTTTTCAATTCCTCCGTATCAATTCTACTCTTATTATTACTTAATTTATTTTATTTGACTAATAACTTTAGTTCAATTCACTTGATTCCAACTTCACTTCAGACTTTATCGTGCTCGTCTCTCTCTCCTGCTTCTATCCTGCTGCCCTCTGCTGGCATATGTCAAAATATAAAGCGTCGAGCGCGGCAAGTTTCAAATCACGAAAAACGAAGAAGAAGAATCTCCTGTTTCTTCTACTTCGTATGGGAGGGATAAGTTTTGTGGTGTGGAAAAGGCTTGATGTCACCTTTTTCCTGTGGCCTGTATTTACTAGTGCTGCGACATCGACATCGATGTTTTGCAAAAACATCGGGTACTTTTAACATCGATGTTTTTACTTCGACGTTTTTCAAACATCTATGTTTTATAAAAACATCGACATCGATGTTTCAGGCACATCGGGGAATTTTTTTTGTGCTCCTCACACTAATTTCTTAGCAAAAATTCTACCGAGGTTTGATAAAAGCACCAAACTTTGTTAGAAAAGGGTAAAAAAAAGAGGTAAAACATCGATGGAACCAAATGAAACGAATCTACTCAGCAGGTAAAGTTTCTGAAAATACATGTGATGAAATTCGTATGCGTCGCAATCAATTTTATTTGACTTGACGCTTGAAAATTTTCATGCTTCTTGCATTTGAATGGGTTCATGCTTAAAGAACCTCAGTCCAATTTTTATTGAAATTGCGATTTCACTAGTTTTGAAGTCTTGCGCATCTTATCATGTCATAAGGAAGTCATCCGACCACACCTTGTTAGTTAAAAGCCACGTGGGAGCTGGGTTGTCTTGAACTGAAGCCATTTTAGCATGACAACCCGGCTCCAACGTGGTTTTCTCCATACATCCCAGTAAAGTACGAGTATAGACACTTTTTTTATCAAGTTGCATCATTTCTGATATACGAGTACTATACAGTTGTAAATTTTTTGGGTTTCTATCCTTTGCTGCTTTCGAAAAATGAAATCAGGATTTTTTTTATTTTCACCCCCCTATAACTACACCTTGTTTCCCCGGAAGAAGTTCACTAGTACTGTAGAATTTTATTTTATTTTATTTTTATTTTTTGTTTATTTTACATCTGATTTTGTTTATTAATGTTTGATTTAGTTTTTCATTTAGTCCGTTTGAGAATGGAGCATTGACTGCTGTAAATATCATATTGATCCGTTTGCTTATTGAAAATTCTTTATATAAATAAATTAAATAGATAAATAAAATTAAGTTTATACGTTCACGATTTCCTGCCATTAACTCGCAGCCTCCGAGGTACAAAAATCAAAATTATTCGAAAAAATTGCTAGATAGTTACCATGATCAGAAAAGAACTAGACAAGTAACTAACAAACGTTAAAAGTACGTAAGCCACTCACTGCAGTTGACTCATTACTGAAATTAATCTAATTAAAAAATGCGGTCAGATTATAATATCGAAACAAGAGATGGATCGTCCCAAGCGCTAATAATGAACTAAGGTACGAAATATGTTGGATTGTTCGACGTGTGTGCCTTAAATTAAATAAAGTTCCTGAATGAGATATTTATATTATCTTGTTTTTATACATTGTCGAATTTATTGCAAGCATCCATTCCATTATAGCCTACCTAACGAGTGTGTATGTACATACGAATGCCTCCTATAGGTAAGGTATCTTCTTGGTAACAGAAGAATCGATTAACGTTAATAAAAATAGAATTCACACGTATACTTCTATTTTTTTCTTTTCAGGTGTTATATTCAATTGCGAGGGAGTCGATAACGTAAACAAAAAGTATCTGGCAAAAAAAAAAAATATTCCACTAAATGGAAATTAATTGAAAGTTCAGATGATGAGCTGCAGCAGTACTGAAAATAACCTGCCACTTGAGGGTGGGTGGCGCTTTCATACTCTTTTTTCTCTCTCAGCTTATTTCAATTTATCAATTTCATTTATTTTTTTTTATCACTTTTATATTTTATTTTATGTTTTGATTAATCTTGTTGATTAAAAATGAAAACAAAAATAGGAAAATTTTTATGGCAAAAAATATATCATCACGACAGCTTCTACGCAGCGGTTAAATTAAATATATAATTTTTTCCTAAACTACAAAGTATACAATTCCATCCAGCCATAATACAACTTAAGTATGATAGAATCAAGTAATATGATAGTTTCTTCGAATGAAACTCAGTACGACAAAAATGAAAAGCTACTTTAACTCTTAGTGAGAAGACATTAGCATTTAAGTGCATTTAAATTTTTTTTGTTGAGTAGAACACTAGACTGAATTCTCGCACTTAACGAACGTAATTATTTCTTTAAGGTGGATGAATATAAAAACTGTACTACCATTTAACTGTATTATATCCTTAATAGCTTGTATCGTACTATGTGTCCTTATTCATGGTGCATTAACACTCAGCGTTTGCGACGAGCCTCTATCCCCACCAAAAAATCAATCAATGAAATAGCTCGTGCAGTCGCAAGAGTCTTACATTGAGAACCGGTTTGCAATGGCCTGATGGGGGTAGCTTCTCGCCTAGAGCACAGGTTGCATCTGGATTGTTCCAGCATTCTGGCCAACTGTGAAATATATTTCAAGAAAATTCGGGGCTTCTTAATGGATCAAAATAAAATCAAGGACAAGAAAGTCCTCCAAATCATATTGACCATAAAGGAGGATGATTTCAAAGATGGTAAGAAAGGAGGTAGTCAAACGAGAAATTAATTCAATATTAACAATTAACCTATATTTTAGATTATGCACTTATGGTCTGACAAAACGCCGGGAAGAAATCGTTCTACAAATAAAGGATAAAGGATTCCCAAGAACTCTTTTTTTGGGAAAAACATTCAGCTGGTCGGAGATCATCTCTAATTTGTTACTACCAAGAAAAAAAGCATTCAACCATTTATCTTGGTAATTGGTGATATGGAGAGTCAATCATTTAACCATGGCGACACATGGCGACACATGGCGTAAAACAAGTTTTCACAAATTTTCTAAGAGCAATAGATGTTTGTTTTAAGTTTTTAGAAATTTTAGTTGTTTTAAGGCAAAACAAACAATAATAATAATAATCATATCAAGTTTAACTATTAACACACATATGTATTTATTTTAAAACTGTTAATGTAAATATCTACTTGAAATGAAAATATGTTAATTTAAACATAATATGCGTTTATAAAATATATAAAAAATATAGGTTCTTAGAAATAATTGTCTATTAACGTTATGAACATGTACTATATATTATTTCGTTCGTAACATTGGAGAAAGTCGAAATTATATGATGTTTCACGTTCATAATATTAATGTACAAATTCATCATATTGATATCAATGAGTGCATTAATATTATTAACGCGGTATTGATTCAGTGTAGGTTTAATCATAATTTTGAATTTATACTTTAATATGAGGAACAGCATTAGTAACATTAATTACACTTTTCATCAATATTATGAATTCGTTCATCACACCATACTGAGAGTGACACAGTTAATAGTAATAATGAATATGTACTTTGATACGAATTACTGATTTCATCAATATTATAAACTCGTTCATTGTACCCAAGTAACACAGATCTCTGTTTACGGGTTCTTGCAACGTTGTTACAGAACTTTCAACAGCAATTTGGTTGCGATGGAACAGTGAAACAACCACATGACAGCGTTGTTACAACGTTGTGAAGTTAAAAATGGGAGATAGAATGCAGCTGTGAGGACGTTGCAGCAAACCACCGAACAACCTTAAAAAAGCAAATAAGTTGCCCTGACTAAATCTTCTTTTAAACAGCAAAAAAGTTGCGAATGAGATTCGAAAATAACGAAATAAATAGAGAAAAAAAGAAAACTCTTCTTCCTTTACTACTTTTATTTTTCAGTTCCTTTTTTCTTACACATCTTTTTTCTTACCCATCTTTTTATTATTTTTTTTTCCGCTCGCCGCAGCGCTACTACCACAAATTAGATCATTTTTTTTAAAATTACCTAAAGTTTTTTTCTGGAAACATCGATCAACTGCGGTTTCGAATCTCGGTCCTCTGAAGAGATTTTCGTACACGTACATGTCGCAATGCGCTAGCCCGTTGCGCTACCGTGGTAATATATAAAAGATTGTTTTTACGTGATTATGTGTTCATGGACAGGAGCGTTCAAAAATAAGGAAAAGAAGTTGCAGTTTTCTAAATACGAACGATGTATGATTTTGTATTATGTTAAATATTGGCAATACATGAATGTTAAAATTAAGGCTGATGTACCGAAAATTAGCATAGAACAACAATTTTTCAGGCCATGGTTCCCATTGGAGTACGTAGTCGACATGTGCCTTGTTGTCGAAAACAAAGCTCGAGGGTCTCTCGGTAGTCTTTTATACTTTAAATCTTAAAAAGTATTGATGATGAAAATAAGATCCTTGAGTGCAAGATATGAAATATTGTGGGTTAGTACCCTTTTTTTACGATATCCCTACGTCATTATTCTCGGAATTTTCGTCGTAATTTTCGTCCTCTGATGAGATATTATATAAAAATTCGGGGGTTTCAAATGCATTTCCTCTGCAGTCATTATTGTTTGAAGTTACACCGATATGTTGAATTAATAATTTATTATTCACTTAGTTTAGTAAGTTCACTTAATAAACTCAATATTATGGTTATCAAAAACTTTATTTTTGTTAAAATGAGATTGAAAAAAAAGTATTGTCACAGAGATGAATATGTAATTTATAACATCGCAGCTTTATTTCTGTTTAAAAGAAAACAATTTCTTAAACCGAAAAGTATCGCTACAGAACTAATTGCTATTAAATATTCCGCACTGTTCAGTATTTATATTAATATTTCAAAATCCCATTGCAACTGAAATTTTTTTATAAATAATTTATGCGTTGAGTGGTAATGTAATTGTTGAGCTAAGAGCTGTCGCTACAGAGAAAAGGTTGTAAATACAGAAGATTGGTTGTAACAACTACTCTTCTGTTAAAATGCTTCCATTTTGATCAAAATAACCGCAACTAAAACTCTGTAAAAATGGAAAATTAAGTCATACAGATATTTGGCTATTTTGCCTTCTGTGAAAACGTTGGAGCAACTCTTAGTTCTAACCTTTTGGTTATCGTGACTTTTTTATCCATTGTGATGGTAGGCACAACGTTATTACAGCAATTAAAGTTCTGCGATGGAAAAAGAAGTTGTTTTGTGTTACTTGGGTAACAATGTATTTTAGCATCATTTTTGTTATTGTGTGAGTGTCCAATGCAGACCAAAAAATGATGATCGGTTTTTCATAATATTACTGGAAACTTGCATCGGCTCAAAAATAATGATTTTTTGATGACCATTTTAATTGTATTGATGTACCTTTTTGGTTCAGTGTATGCTTACCCTTTTACACAATTTTTGATTCCTTGCCTGAAGCATTCAAAAGTTATCGGAAAATATTCTTTAATATTTACCTCAAGGCCTTTTTGTACAGAAGACACCCGAAGGAGTGAACGAATTTTGTTCGAACTGTTTTTCATTCAATATAAATTTGTGTTAAATTTGGGCTTTGTGGCTATGCGATTTTCGGAATTATAGTGAGTTACGTAAATTAAGGGGGCAGGCCACAGTAGCGGGCCTTTTTCAAGGGTCATTTTGTGATAGGATTATTGGAGAAACTATAAAGCATATCGAAATTTGGTAAAAGGCACTTTATTATATAAGTCTTGAAGAATGTTTTTGCATATATATAACTGAAAGTCCATATAAACAAAATGGCGGATTCCCAGCTGTTTCCAATGGACGCCTTTTTTTTAGTGCTCCACGGCCGGTCGTTTTTCTCCTGCAACTTTAAAAAAAAAATGGTTGGTCAATGAAATTTTCGATAAATCATAATAAAAGCTAGAGAAGCACGTAGAATTTTTTTTTTTTAATTTTTTTTTGTTAAAATGGCGAACTTTTGAAGAAAAAAAACTGAGAAAAAACGAAAAAAATCGCTAGAAAATTGCTTATAACTTTTTGAATTTGCAATATATAGCAAAAATCCTACATAACGTAAAGTGGCCTATTTCCGACCACCTTCCTAAATCCGACCATTTTGGTTTTTTATTAATATATTTATATTATCGCGATTAAAAAGGTGAATTCTGTAATTAATATATTTGCATATGTATTCTTTATCCGTTTGCTGTGAACAAAGGGAGCTGCATGTCCTTTCTTTCCATTGTGGTATAAATTAATCAGCGGTGGACCAAAAAACTTGAGTTTTAAGTCTAAAATCGAAATTTTTGGTTATATCTTTTTCGTAAATTTAAAAGACATCAAAGTGAAAAAAAATAACGTCTTTTTCGCTTTATAAACATTTAACTTGTATTAAAATATGCAAAAACAATTTAAATTCATAGAATTTATGAAACAAAACAATAAAATGAAGTGGTCGGAAATAGGCATTTCTGATTCCATGTGATGTCCTTATTCCGACCAGTGGTCGGTATTGAGAAATATAAAGGGAATTTTTTAAAAAAATTACAATAATATAATATACATACTGTAAATAATAAACATCAAAATTTATTGATTATATTATAGTCTTTACTGTATTTGATCCTAATTCCGACCTACTTAGTATATATATTTTAGATCTGGAAGGCTCACATGAAACGGACCTATCACCTTCTTGTAACTGATATATATTGCAGAATCCATACCTTTTACGTTTAATATTTTTGGCTTTATTTGACAGTTTAAGTAATAAATTATTTTTTATTTAAATATTAATGGACCCAGTTTGTTGTTTGCTGCCAAATTTATGTCTCTATATTAGTTTTACCTTAGATTAAATCTACTTATATCACTGGTCGGTAATTAGGACATCCAATGTGATCGGCTTACCTATTTCCGACCTAGTAGCTGTACAGCATGATAACAAGTTTATTCAGTGGAAATTACATATTAATTTTGCGATTTATCTAATAAAATTAAACATACATAAAACTTGAGGTTTGTTTGTTTGTCCCGTATAAGTCCCTGTACCATTCATCTGATTGTGATGAAATTTTGGTGATTTGTTGTGCGCACGTCCGCGAAGGGTTCTGAATTAGTAACATCACTTTACAATCATTGGTGGAACGCGAGTTGCATCAATAATTAAGTGTTTTTATATATTGTAGTTTCGAGACAGTTCAAGCGTTTACGGTGACAAATGATCAAGTTGGAAATTTCAACCTGTTTGAAATTAAAACAATCCTCCAAGATAGACACATTTTTGGAAGATGAATGTTGCATTGCGGTTTGTGTGTAATTGTATCATCAGGACCTCAGAAAATTATTAATTTGTTTTCAATCAATGTTTTGATTGTTTGTTTGTCCCTCAATCAACGGACTAACGGCAATAATACAGGCACCGGAACAAAGGGAGTAATGGAAGTAATGGAGCAACGGGAGTAACGCAAGCAACGGAGGAACGGAAGCAACTGGAGAAGAACTGAAAACTGCCCGTATTGCAACGCTTTTCAGAATATTATTTCGTTGCGCTCTCAAACAAAAAAAAAAAATTATGATGCGTGGGGAAAGCAGTACAATAATGCAGATCGTGGTAGAATGTTCTTTCAGTTTTAGAGGTGTAGCACCATATACACGAGAGCTTAGCCAGTATTTTTGGAATTGCAGTTGCCTCACAGTACCACATAATTTGTTCTGGTTAGTTTGGCAGAACCTGCGCAGACTATCAGTTACCATTGCTAACATGGGATTGCAAATTCGCATAATTGATATCATTGTCAAATTTTCCATTTTTGATAATTCAACGAAACAGCTGAATATGTTACAATTCGAACCTGTGTCAAATTAACTATATTGGTGGACCAGTTATTGTGTCTTTTGTCGACAAAGTGGGACTCTTGACCACTGAACCCAAAAAAATAGACGATTGAAACGACACGATATAATTCACAAATATTTTTAGGATAATAGTCATACTATTCTTCAAAATATTTTTTGAGGTTATGTACTTGGTTAAGAAGATATGCGATTATAAAATTGGGATCGCAAAATCCCAAGTGGTCTCGGCCTCTCGGAGGCTGGTTAGTGTTGTCTAGTATTGACACTTCTTTTGTTTCTCCCTGAGCATTATGCCCCATCTTGATGGAGCAGGTTGAGATTCCACACAAAGGTTCAGTTGGGCGAACAGCGGATCCTTCTCTTGTCTACTTTTTCATTGGTCATTGTCTCCATGCCCTCAAGACCGGTATCCAATATTAAGAACGAATCCAATATTTAGTCCGCCTCCACTAGTGGCTTTTTCAGAATCTTGTACAATTTCTATTTTTTAAAAGACCCAGAGCCATGTTTTCTATTTATCTAATAAAGATAAAACTTAAAACATTTTTTTTTTACATTACTTGGAATCGTTAATTGAAATCATTTCAAATATATTATATATTCCTATCTATGTAAAGTTTATTTACATTTTGTGTTAATATAATCGTATATACTCAATAAAAAAATTAATGGAATCTGCATTTATTATTTTACTATCCTGTTTTCTTCACCAAATTTAATAAAAAAAATAATATCGTTAATAATATGCAACAACAATGTTGTTTTATATGATAGAACACCGAGGTCGGTATAAGGAAAGAGTTGTTTATGTGGTCGGAAATAGGAAGATTACCATCATTATGAAATTAATTTTTCTAAATCATATTTTACATCAATATATAAATATATCATATCAAACTTGATTTTTTTCAGTATCGGTAGCATGTTATGAATCCGTAAACATTTTTTTAAGAAGAAATAAATAATGGTTCGTCGTTTATGAATTAAAAATATTTGCAGGGTCTTAGGAGGTCGGAAATTGGTCATTTTACGTTACTTCTCTGGAAAAAACCGTTATCAATAGCCTGTTAAAACCGCAAGTCCAAAAGTTGAAAATTGTGTAAATAAAACGACCGGCCAGCTCAAAAAACCTTGTTTCGAGAAAAACGCGTTTAAAGTTTTAAGTACGCTCTCATTCACCAGTAGGGTAGGCCCCGCTACATTTCAGGTACTTACAAGTTACGTACGTACCTGTAACTATAGGACAACATTTTTGGGACCCCGTAAGGCAAAATTTTTTTTTTCGCTATTCCGAAGCCGCTACTGTGGCCTGCCCCCTTAAGTAGACTACAGCATTTTCGTATGGCAGCCTTCGTATGAAAGAGACAGTAATATTTGTCATATTCACACCGGGTGTAGTCCAGTGGTAGTGTACTAGGTCTTGAAAACATTGCTACCGGGGTTCAATTCTCACTCAATGCATAATTTATTCTTACATAAATTTTTCAGTTGTTATTGGCTTCAAAATGTTACTATAAATCGTGAACAGTGCGGAATGTTTAATAGGGTCACTTGTAAAGGATTTAAACCTTAGCAAATGAGTTTTGTTGACATTCTAATCAGCTTCACAAATACCATCAGAGCTGCCAGACAGTAGTTGATTTGCTATAGGCAACTTTGCTGTTCTGGTAGATCGTATCACAGCCAATAGTACTGAAAAATTATTATCACTAACACCTTCTAGTACACTGTCATTCCCGGCTCGAATCCTGATCTTCCTTCCCATTCCTAAAAACTGATTAAGTTCGGTATCCTCTCTTTTCTCCACAATTCCCTCCAACTTCCAACTCTCCTTTGCACCAATAACATATGGAAAAATATTCGATAGAACGAAACCGCGGCCAAATGGGCTCAGTTTGTTCTTAAAAATTAGCCAAAAACAGCTTTCAACTGTAGGCGCCGTGTTATGGTGCAGTGGGATCACAACGGACCCATCTAGCGGTCTATGTGCTGGCAATCTCTGCATATAGCTACCCACCTTACCTAACCTAACCACACCTTAACACGTTGAATGCCATGGGGTCACCGGTGACCGGCACAGAAATTTTGACCCTTTATATAGCATTGTCAAAATTTTTGACAAAAAGTGTGGCACGCAAAGTGTTAATCTTATCTATAAGATGAACATACAAAATTTCACGATCGTAATTTAAAGCGTTATCCGATTTACATTATATCCAGAATTTGAGCTTCAAACACTAGAACTATTATCGGCCCTATTCTGAAATTGTGACCTATCATAGGTCGAAGCTGTGCTCGAAAAGTTTTTTCGCATTCTGGCGCTGCAGTCACAACTACGGTCACAATGATTTCTCCATATAGTTGGAGATATGTGTACACTGAGAGAAATGATTGGTTGGCAAGTGTTTGCATGAATAAAATTTTGATTGCGGTAATCGAAGTTCATTTATACTAATAGGAATTTACTTGAAGTAATAGGTGTTCGGTTGTACTAAAAAATATTCCTTTAAGTGAATAAAAAACGCGATCCACTCAATATAATCATTCTATTAGGACAATCGAATTAATTCGTTTGTGATGTTCTGTTGAGACAACCGAACAAAAAACTGCCTATCAACTGAATTTTGACTATTGCAATGGGATTTTAATCATCGGAAACGATTCACGGCATCATTCATTTGTGATAACCGAATGTGTGTTGCTCTAACCGAATATTCGTTGTAGAAACTGAAGTTCGCAGTAATTGGTGTTTAGGAATCGCGTTAAACAGGTGCCGTGCAGCATTATACTGTGAATACTTGAACAGTGAAGTTGTACGCGTTTTTGAGTCGTGTATCGTGTCAATGAAATTCGACATTTTGAGAAATCGGAGTCGTGTAATTCGCGAGTGAGAGTACGAAAATAAAATTGACGAACGAGAAAAGAAAAAAGGAAAAACTCCCCGACAGGAAAGTGGAGAATATCGAGCGAGTGCAACTTTTCCCGGCCGATCGGACTAGGTCCCGTTTTCCCTCGGGGAACAGAAGTTACGACGGTGTTCCGCCGACAAAGGGACCCCCGCCGTGTTGTATGTTGGACGTTGCCTCCGGTGTGTGCCGCATTTGTTTATTGTTTTCGATAGTTGCGACGTGAGGTTCGTTTTGAATCAAATAGAAACGCGCTAGGTCTGCCCTCGCAAATTTAAAATAAAGTTCAGGTAAGTACCATTCAGTTTATTTAAAGTGTTTTATAAAGGTAGGCGTCCACATTATATTCATGCTGGTACATACTTTTTCTATTTTAATTATTGCAATATGAAAATATTGCGAAAACAGAAGAAAAAATCGCAACCACAAGTTCGTAGTTCCTCCCGAAGTATTAGTACGGCGTACGATGCTCATGCACCGGCCGGCACATATACGTACGAAGAGAATCAACAACAGGCTCCTATCGGTATACGAATACCAGACAGTATTATGTCGACAGGATCGTCCGGTCTATCACGCACATCGTCAAATCAATGGCGTCTTCCCGATAAATTGCAAATTGTGAAACCAATGGAGGGATCGCAAACGCTGCACCATTGGTCGCGACTGGCCACTCCAAACTTAAGTGGATTGCTCGATGAACGACCAGGTGTAACAGTTCGCGGCGGACGTGGCCTTGAAGAATTAGGCATGCAAATTTATTCATTATCAGATGTTGAAGAAGATTTCGAGGATTATCCTGGGAAACAATTTCAAGAGTCCGGTTGTGTTTATACATTTACTAATAGCACCGTTCTTCATCCAGATGATGGTACTGCAGCGCTTTTGGGACTTTCGGTAGCATCGTCTCGAATTGCTTCGAACTCAACATTAAGACAATCAAGGTAAATAAAATTATACCTACAGAAGTATCTCGAGAAATCGAACTTATATTTAAAGAAACATTCGATATATGTATGCCCCTTCGAATTTTTACTGTAGATACACTTCAGTCAGTTCGGTAGATTGAAGGACACTTCTGATCTTTTCTGTTATTTCTTTATTTTTCAGTTGTCCCGCGACACCACGATCCGGTTTGTCAAGGAGAAATTCATACTCTACTTTCTCCGTAAATATGGGCCTAGCATCAATGTTAAATGAGCGTGGAATTAAGCCTGTTACACCAAGTGCGATTAATACACCCGCAGGCCCTAACTATTCACCCACTGTTACACCATGTAATAGTCCCGGTAAGTTTACTTTTTAATTTCTTTATTTCAAATTACTTACAAAATTCTTCAACAGAGGGCTCACCAACACGTTCTGAATCGCCAGAACCATTGTTTGGGATCCTATCATCGGGTGCAGATCTAATTCGTCGAAAACTCATCGGCGGAGTTGACCGACCAACACGAAATCCTAAACAGCAAAATATCATGCTGTCTCGTTTGGAAAAGCGTGCCTTGCGTTCACTACGTCTTCTGGAAAAAGTCGAAAACACCACAGCAGCTCATCCGAACGCAATGAGTCAATTATCGAGTGGAATTGCTAGCCGCAGTGCAAGTCCCATGGCACAATTAACAATCTTAAAAAATCTGCCAACAAGCAGCAGTAGTGGTGGCGGTTTAGATTTTAATTGCGAACAAATAAGGTCGATACTAAGCAAAGGCTTTTCGGATGATAGTTTTGGTGAAGTCTGTAGTAGTGATAAGCAAAAAATCTTATGTATGTTTGCAATGCATGGAAACTTTATATTTCAATATACATTTTTTTGCATAGGAAATTGAATTGATTTCATATTTTTTATTACGTGAATTAAATACCATTCAATGCAATCATACGTCTCACATTAACAAATGCGCCAACGGTAAGCATTTTGTAATTTGGGACTATTAGTTTCTATAGATTTCATTATATATGTAGTTAGTATTATATATAATACATAGTATATTATTCAATAAAAATATGAAAAAAGTTATATTTTTTTGTTGCTGAACTACTCGTATTTACAGTGGAAAAAAGAAATATTGAAGCATGAACTAGAATAGCTTTAACTCCAATAAGACACTATTTTTGCAATAAACATTCAGTTGCAATAAATAAAAATTCTATTTGGACAATTAACACTTTCGGTTATAGGTACTACCATGCTACTTTTTGACAATAGATGTTTACAGAAATTTGGTTTCCATAAACGAACTAATCTATTCCGATATTTTTGTTCGCGCTATTGTTACAATAAACATTCAGTTGCGATAAATGAAAACAGTATTTGTACAATCGACGGTTTCGATTATAGCAACATCTTCGAGCAATTGTGGCAATCGAAATTTTATAAGATACTGGTTGGTTAGAGAAACAATTCGGTTGTCTGAAAATATATTCAATACCCATAAAAGAAAATTCGGTTCGGCGAACAAAAAATTTCGGTACTAGCAATAGGATAGCAGCCTTTTCTACAATGGTTGAAATTCGTTTGGCATATATTTCTATTGCAGCAATGAATCTGTTTTCTCAGTGTACCTTGATTTTTTTATGGCTTTTTCTTGCTCAGTTCGCGGAAAATGCTAAAAACGTCAAAATTGAGACTAATCACAGAATACGAAAAAACACAATTAATTTAAAATTGTGAATCTCCACCTACTTTGTGACTTGTGACAGAATAGTCCTGTATATGTGCGAAACTTCGAGCTTAAAGCTTAATGAATTCATCCGATAATTATAAATATTTGTTTTGAGGACTCTTGTATTGCCCATTAACCTAGCCTTACTTTTTCCATTTTACAGATTATGGACCCCTAAACCCTTCCCCGTGCGCAAGGGCCTGATTTCCGGACACCCACCAAGGAATTGAAAAAGTGACTCACTTGACTTGGCTTGATCTCTTGTCAGTTATATGTACTGATCCCCATTATACTGGATATATCGTTTCGGGTCTTGTTTAAAAGTTTATTGGCCTTGGTTCAGTTAGAAAATGGCTATATCTTCCAGGATATAGCGACATTTCTGTAGATACATACATGCTATAAAAAGTGCGCGAATATATGATATATGATATATGAATAGAGCTAGAAAGGTTGGAAGCTTTCGTTCCCAGTTTATCAGCCCGCTCATTATCTACTATGTATATCCCATTGATCAGGAATCAATAGAAAAGTAAGTTTGATCTTATAAGGTAATACCTATATCTTATACTAGGGTTAAGGAGTTCAGTGTTTAATATCATTACACATAAAAATTCTGTTCCAGACTATTTTCCTCCTCGATATTTTTCTAACTTTGAACAAAAACGCAAATGAATGGAATTCATTCAGGTTTTGACTCAAGCCAAAAAAGGTGATCAACGACAGATTTCGAATCGATAAACTTCCTCTGCAACTATAAAATGTTGAAAAATACACAAATATCAATCTTTGGCTAATTCAATAAATTTTGATTAAAACGAATATGGGCGACTTGGACATCAAATTGATGTCTCTTAAGCTATAATTATATATGGATGAAGCATGTATCCTATCCTGGCATCTATCCAAGATACTTTCCTTTCCCAATGACCTTCGAAGTTTCTTAATATTCTTCGGTTAAATTTTTTGTGTTGTATTTTATATTTTATAAATTTTCCGATACAGTTCATTTTTCGAACCTATCCGTTTATAAATAAAATCTAATCGGAGAAAGATACGAGTACATACATACATACAAAATTGAATTTCAAATCGGATATCCAAAAGAAAGTGATAAAAAATACTTAAGTGCCTCATTGAATTGCCGTAAAACGTTCACGTGCCTTCGGAGCGTGTTAAGTTTACAAAGTAATCAATCTTTTATACTTTGCACACATTTTCGGGAATGAAGTGTTTACAAAAGTTTTTTCTGATATATTTTCCTCATAATTTGGACAGCCAATGTGTGCAAGATGACGACCGATAGATCCGAGAAAATCTTGTCAAGAAAATGATGAAACCGTGCTTTCGTTTATTTATTCCTTTAGTTACAGAGCAGCATGTAACGCCGTCTAATTTCCTTATCTTTTGCCAAAGAAAATTCTCTGTTTATTTCGGTATCGTGTGTTTATAATTTTCGATGTTGGCAGAATGTTTTTGTGTTCTGGATTGTGTTCCGAGACACAGGCGGATCGTTAGCAACGAACCCGCCCAAAATGCAAATCTATCTTTTGGCTTAAATTGTGTGATGCAAGCGCGCTGGGAAAATCTAGAATCTAAGACACTAGAGAAGCTAACTTCCAAGTCCCAATATTGATTCTTTCCGGGAGCGATGATACTGTTTTACTCGATTTTTGATTCGGTCCATGTTTTAAGCTTCTTGAAACGATATAATCGTGTTTTAGTGTAATTGATTTGGTTTTTTATTGAATGGGTCCTTTTTTCTTTGCTGCCACTTTATATAAATGGATAAAATCAATTCGATTCGGATGACGACGATAGATGTGTGTCTGCAGAAGACCATGATTCAAAAAATAATAATAAAAAGGAATAGCACCGAATTTAATGACGCTCAGGAAAAAGAAAAACAGCAGAATATCTTACCTCGACGCCACAATGAATTTTAGGAGGACAATAAAATTCTATTTTCGATATTTAGGACCATTAAAACGGGAAATAAAAATTTATTAATAATTTGCTTTATGCGAGACAATATGTTAACGATCTAATGAATTCGACTTGCTAAGATGGCAGGTACTTAAGGCGCGAATAATTTGCGTTTTCAAATTATTAGTGTCTAGGTTGACAAACTAATAGCCGTACCCCGTAAAGTGTTTCGTTAAAAATCAACCTCTTGATTCCTTATAAATAAAATTAGAGAAATGATTCTTAGATAGTATGAAAACCAATCAACAACTTTTGATTAAATTTTGTAAGCAGTGTTTTCTACTTGCACAATGTGGAACGCTTTAGGTTTTATAAATTTTAAGGTGTAGTTGATTCCTTAATTTTTTTAAAAAAATCAAGTTCAAGTGTTTGACATTCAATAAAACATTAAATTTCCTATACTTTTAAGATGCAATCTGAGATTGCAATCTGAGATTATTAGATTAATCCAGCCCAGAAGTTTTAACGCATAGAAAAAACCTTGAGCGACTCCTTCACCTAGAAATTTTGAATCAGCACGGAAAAAAATATCATTGGTTAGATTATTAGTATTTTGCGTAAAAAAATGTTATTCTTTCAAGTTTAATTGAAATATAGTGTGTTCAAATAGTTTAATATTGGCAGTAAACAACAGAGAAATAGTTAAATTAAATAATTAAAAATGATACCACAATGAAACAGAAGAATAGTTGACGATTGTAGTCCAGTGGTAGTAATATATTAGGCTTGCAAACATTGCTTCAGCGATGTCGTGGGTTCAATTCCCACTCTACGCATAAATTATTTCTAAGAATTTTTCAGTAATTACATATGTGCTTTAAAATATTACATAATATAAATAGTGAATAGTTCAGAATTTTTAGTAGCGCCACTACTAAAGGATTTAACACTGAGCTGATGAGTTCTGCTTACATTTTTATCAGATTCACAATCAGAGCTACCAGATAATATTCGAATTGTTATAGGCAGCATTGCTGTTTTGATACACCTAGAAACATCAACATCTACTAGTACTCGGCCTAAAACGCTAATCTCCTAAGTCTTGTCTGGTAATTTCGTAATTATTTAATATTAAAACAGAACTACTGGTGCTCAGTGGTTAGTACTCCAGTGAACAGGAACGTCAACTTGGATCGGCGATATTTTTCGATGAAAACTTTAATAAAAATTTTCAATCTATTTGAAATATCGGAGTTGAAAATTCCGATTTCTTAATCTTAATAATAATTAATAAATGTAATAAAATAATTAATATTTTGAAATCTAGATATATAATCCGCAGAACCAATTTTGATGAAATTTTCAGGGAACGTGTAGAGTAGTCCCGGGATGGTTCCTGTGAAGTTTGGTCCAGATCGAATGAAAAACACAGGTTTTTTTTTAAAATTTTTTCGCGATTTTAGTACCCTGGTGCTCTAATGGTTTGTTTTCGCTTTCCTATACTATTCATCCGATTACAATGAAACTTCGTTGATATATTGAGCACACGCCTGCCAAGGTTTCTGCGTTAACAAAATTATTTTACAATTGGTGGTACGAGAATTATTTCAACATTTGAGAGTATTTCGAATGATTTAGCGGCAGTTCGTTCGTTTTCGGTTTAGTAGTAGTTATGCGTTCCTATTACTAAATGGTTGGGCGATGGATGGTGGATAGCGGATAGTGGATGGAAGATGGAGGATGCTAGATAGAGGATGGAGGTTGGTGGATGGTAAATGGAGGATGGTGGATGGTGGATAGATGATAGTGGATGGTGGATGAAGGATGGGGATCATGGGTTGAGGATGGCAGATAGAGGATGGAGGATAGAAGTTTGAGGATGGAGGATAGTGGATGATGGATAGAGGATGGTGGATAGAGGATTTGGTATGGTAGATATAAGATGGTAGATGATGGATGGAGTATGATGAATGGAGGATGGGAAATGGTGGATAGAGGATGATAGTTAGGATGGAGGATGGTAGATATAGGATGGTAGAAGATGAATAGAGGATAATCGATGGAGGATGGATGGATGGAGGATGGTGGATAGAGGATGGAGGATGGAGGATTTTAGATGAAGGATGGTGAATGGAGATAGATGATGGATGATGGTGGATGTTGGATAAGGGATGGTGAATTGCTGATGGAGGATGAAAGATGGAGGATGGAGAATTATGAATGGTGGATGGAGAATGAAAGATGGATGATGGAGAATGATGAATGGTGGATGGAGGATGGTTGATAGAGGATGGTGGTAAGGGGATGGTGGATAGTCGATATATGATGGTAGATCTATCAATCATCTATCATGATAATGGATGTAGTATGGATGGATGATGGATTGAAGATGGTTCATAGAGGATGGAGGATGGCAGATTGAGGATGGTGGATGGGAAATGGATGAAGGATGGTAGAGAGAGGATGGAGGATGGAAGATAGAGGATGAAGGATGGTGGATAAAGGATGGAGGGTGGAAGATGAAAGATAGAGGGTGGTGGATAGAGGATGGGTGATGATGTATGGAGGATTGTGGATAGAGGATGGAAGATGGAGGATGGGGGAAGGTGGATAGAGGTTGGTGGATGGCGGGTGGCGGATAGAGGATGGGGGATGGGGGATGAAGGATGGAGGGTGGTGGATGGAGGATTGTGAATAGAGGATAGAGGACGGAGTAACGGAAGCAACGGAAGCAACGGAAGCAACGTAAGCAACGGGAGAAATGGAAGCAACAGGAGTAACAGGAGCATCGGGAAAAACAGGAGGAACGGGAGAATCAAGACCAATAGATCAACGAGAGAAACGAAAAAAACAGAACGAATGGATCAACAGGAGAAACAGGATCAACGGGAAAGACGGGAGTAACAAAGCCGATAGAACAACGTGAGTGTAGCAAACGTAGCCGCGGTACGCGGCTAGTTTATTATAAAATCTAAATAATAATCTCGATGATAGTAATTAATATTGAAAATGTAAAAACAAATAATTGTTAAAGTTACAAATGTTAGTTACTTGTGAGGACGCAAATTTGCGCACAAACTTCGCTCACAATATTTGATACAGAACATAGAATTTAAAGTTAAGACTAAGGCAACATGAAGTGAAACTTGGAGCACTGAACTGCAAATACAACACAAATTAAAACTGAGAACAAGGATTAAAACTGTGATACAAAACATAAAACAGGGAATACAGAAGCAGAAGTACACCACAAGAATTTGGAATAATCTGGAAATTGATCGACGGAACCCAACGCTCCAGGCGATGCAGCGTGGCAGATAAATCCGCCGACAAGTATACATAATCGCAGTGCTGCTATATACCAGCAGAAAAATTCACCGACCGCGAATTATACCAAACCTAAAATCAGGCCATATGAAAAATAAGACATGGCTGTTTATCGCTAAATATATAGTGAAGCGAATCTTCGAATCAGGGACAAGGAGGCCAGTCGGCAGTTCTCATGCTGGGACAAAGAAAGTCGGGTTGTAGTTCCTTTCTTTTAACAGTATTGAGAAACTGAGCTCGATCGGTTCAACTTGTGATGTTGATCTTGTAGGGTTGTACTTCCATCAATCAGCAAATCTGAATCGAACGAAGAACTGAGAGAAGCCAAAGACGAAGTAACACAACCAATGCAGGACCACGTAACGTAGACGTATCCGCAGGAACTCAAACGAAGACAATGACAAAGTAGCGTAGCCAGCGCAAGCCAACGCAGTAGGGACGTAGCAGCAAGCAGAAACCTAGCAAGGCCAACGACGAAGAAACGCAGCCAACGCAGGAAAACGCAGCAGCCAAGACAATTGACGCAGTTGCCACACACGCAGAGAGACGAAAACAGGAGGTATCAAGTTTAAGCAGAGAGATGAAGACAGGAGGTGCCAAGGCAACACAGAGAAACGAATACAGGAGGTGCCAAGGCGACACAGAGAGACGAAGACAGGGAAGAGCAAGCGAAGAAAGTCAAGCGCGCACATCGGATATATGGAACAAGAACGATTGCCAGGAGCTAGCGAAAAAATAGTAGCGGCTAGAAACGGCAGCCAGGACCCAAAACCAGGAGGAAGGTAGCAAAGCGGCAACAAACGCGAATCATACGAGCATATTGAATATAATAATATAATTAAAATTAGGATTTAAAATATAACATTAACGGAATAAAGTGAAGTCCAACAAAATAAATGTTTTGTTACGAAACTGGCACCCTATGAGCCTACCCCGAATTTCGAGTCGTTACATACTAAAGTTATTTTATGTTATAATTCAATAATAGCAATAAATACTTATTATAAATAAAAATTGATCCTGTTAATTTTACTTTATTATTTATAATACAGTATTGTTATTGACTTTAAAAAAAAAAAAATTTGCTGCCCTCAAAATTTTTTTGTGTACATTTCATGACTAGTAGACACGAAAAAAGCAATAAAAATTTTCACTCCGTCTGTCCGCCGTACGCCGTACGCCGTCGACCGCCAAAATCCTTTGAAGGCTCGTAGCTCTCAAACCAGTGGAGCTATTAAATTAAAAATTTTCCTAAGAATAGACTGGGTAGACCCCTTGAATTGACATTATTTTCAGGGGTGGGGGTGTGAGGGGGAAGGTGGGGAAAGCGTTTAAAACGAAAAATTATGGTTTCTAGATCTCAGCAACCGCTCATGTTAGGAGACTGAAACTTGAAATTTCTATAAAGCTTTGATAGTGGACCCATTTGCAAAAAAATTTATGATATGGGGGAAGGGGTGTGGGAGTGGAGGGGGAAGCAATGCGTCCGAAACGCAGAAAAGTTGAGATCGACACATTCCAACATCCATATCTCCTAAACCGTTAATAGTAAGCAATTAAAACTTAACACATATCTGTAGTTATACTAGGAGAGAAGATTGGGGTGTGGGTAGTGGCGCACGGGGGTGGGGGTTGAAATACTTAACATTACGATATCTCCTAAGCCAGTGGCACCAGAAAAACAAAATTCGGTTTGGATATAAAACTTAATAAATAAAGATTGCTCAGAGTAAAATCTTTGAAGGGGGCGGGGGAATACGGAAGTGGATGGGATAAGAATTATTCAAAAATAACACGTTTCATATCTCAATAACAGTGTAAGATGGATGCTTCAAATTTTTACCACAAGTAGGCCTAATAGAACCCTAGTAGGAAAAAAAAAGTTTGGGGATGTGGGTGTAGAGGGTGAGGTTGGGGAAGGGTGAGAAAGAAAAAGTTCCGATGCTTATATCTTAATAATCTAAAATGATAGAATGCTGAAACTTGGTTTTTAAATGCATATATTTTCATGATTTTCGTCATATCTACTAGGTCTTTCGAAATATTGAATTCATTTTTATTCCACGGATTCTTCATGTGAATACCTAGAATGTGTTTTCAAGATTTTTTGAAATTCGACCCCTAAGAGGGTGTAAACTGGTTGTATACTTTTTCATGAATTCCATTATGTTTCTCAGGTCTAATCAGATATCGAATATCTTTTCACTTCCCTAGGGCTTGTTTAATAATCACTTATTTTTAAGTTTTGTTTTTTTCAACCTCTAGACCGCATCCCGGAATATGACCCAATTATTTAATTCATATGTTACACCCTTTTCTAACCGCTTCCCGAACTTTTTGTTAGGTTTTCAGTCACATAGTAACATACACCACATCTCCGAATTGAACGCGTTTTGAACTTCTGCCGGAAAAATAATAAAGTTGCGCCCAAACTGTAGGCAGATTTTTTAAATGGAATGAGGATCAAATTTAATGAAATCTCTACACTAAGATATTAGAGAACTTATCATCACCATATTTCCTTTTGAAAGACCCAATTTAAATAATAAAACAATTTTTAGCTTCTTTTGGTTAGTGCTATAAAATTCCCTTCAGTCATGAAATCAAAAATCTCGTAGCCAGAAGGTCTACTGTGTACAAGAACTGATAAAATAAAACTGTGAAAACCCCTTGATCTTTATCGTTCTAAAAATACAATCCAACACGCATTGACTACCCGTATGTCAACACAAAAATATTTTATTACAAGAAGCAAGATTTTGTCGCGTATGACGTCAATGGGAGTTTTCTGTAAATATAATCAAATTTTTAATTTGCTGCCCTTTTAAACAAATCACTCAACGCGAATCTTGCCCATCTTTCGACTAGCCCACACGCTGTCATTTTAAATATTTTATTTCACTAGGATAAATGGCTTTAAATTAAATTAATATAGAATTAAAAGAACTAAGTGGCTAGCGGCCAAAGTTAAAGACAGTCGCTCGCGGCCTATCGGATTTTTCGAGGATCGTAGGCAACAGATGCAAGTACTTTATTTTTCGAACAGAGAGAGACATCCTGGCACCGGCTGATTATATTTTACTTTTTCATTGCATGTTTCCTTAAGGTAGATTAAAAAAAAGTCAACCTTTTTACTTCCGAAGAGGCAATTGTATCGTATAACTATTGCCTTTTTAACCTCGCCAACAACTCATTAGTATTTGTCTTCGTATTTTGCTGCGGCGGTTAATATCGCTGCAGTCTTCTTTTGTTGCCGGCAACTGCGCCGGTTATCGATATCATCATGATGGATTTACATCACAGCGTGACTTTACCCCTCCAACCAATCACAAATTGGTTTTTCGTCGTTTTGCGGCGTGACTTTATTTAAATAATACTTAAGATGAAGTTTTCCAATATCTGAAGTAATCCCAAAGGAATGGGATGGACAGTAGTCTTTTCCGGTGGATTCTCCGTATGATGGCGTTGAGAAGTCTTTTCGAATGCTCTTTTGAATTCAACTGCGGTTAGCTGGTCGTTTCGACCACTGTTTATAGTATCCACTTATAACCATTTTCTGTTAACTACCTTTGCAGCTCCCCAGGTTTTTTAATGGCTTATTATGTGTAATGATCCCTCAATAATCAATTTTTTAATAAGGACACAAAAAATTCATAAAAAACCGTCTCATCCCTTAAAGAAAACTTAAGGTCAAACGGGGCAGCCTCCGATTTTAGGACCTAAGCCATAAGACATCTTGTACGGAAAGTTTTCAAATTTGAATTCCTATGATTTTGGACGAACTTTATTTATTGGATATTATGGGGAAACTACGCCAAGTCAGATTGTGAATTCGAATTTTTTTCTTTCAGAAGAATAGCCTAACACAGTGCGGTTTTTAATGGACAATCATGATACGTAGGTTGCTACTTAAGTTTTGAGATACGAGTATAGCAAATAGTCGCCTGTCCGTCGGAGTAACTGGACATGTCGCCACCATTAAAGCAATGTAGAACGGTAAATTCTGATTGGTACACCAGTATTTCTTTGCCAGAAATTTTCGGAAAAATCAGTGAAACCAATCGCCGAACGAATCATTCTCCTCCATGCTTCCAGACATCAGCTCAAACAAAAACGTTTTTGACCATTCAAAACATCGAATTGATGAACCATCCGCCGCGGTTCCTAATGGTGCATTTACACTCAGCGTTTGCGACGAGCCTTTATCCACACCAAAAAATCAATCAATGAAATAGCTCGTGCAGTCGCAAGAGTCTTACATTGAGAACCGGTTTGTAATGGCCTGATGGGGGTAGCTTCTCGACTCGAGGCGAGCCTCATGGGTGAGTGTAAGCGCACCATAAGGGCCCATAGACGCTCATGCATGAGTGTCATTCATGCTTGTCGCGATAAGTTTTGGCTCCGCCTACAAAAATCAAAAGTTTTTGATTTCTATGGTGGCAGACCCACAACTTCAAGTTTCTGATCCATACAGTCATGGAAGAATGACAACATGCGTGAGCGTCTATGAGCCCTTTTAAGGATAATTTAAAATAAAAAAAAAAATGATTTATCGGAAACTCTAGAGCGGCCTAACCTTTTAAAAAAAAACCTAAACAATTTTTTCGTTCATAGCGTTAAACTGACACTTTCTGTCTTAAAAGGAGAACACGATATATTTGTCAGGAATGTGTTTAAAGCAAGG
The DNA here is from genome assembly GCA_949128065.1 of Beris chalybata. Lineage (NCBI taxonomy): Eukaryota > Metazoa > Arthropoda > Insecta > Diptera > Stratiomyidae > Beris > Beris chalybata. The sequence goes on from OX421897.1 coordinate 93,512,479, forward strand.
TATCAGTTAAAAGGTCCGAAAAATGCCTCAATTTCAGAATTTTTTTCGAATATAAAACTGTGTATGGAAAAAACTATTAATGGGTTATATAGAGGTACAAGTGAAGAATAATTGTGAATTTTTGTTAAAAAAATATATTGCTAAATGGCGGCTCCAGCTCCCATGACGCCATTCGTTGAAGATGTAGAACGTACCGCGCTCCGGAAGAAGTGGTTTCGAGAAAAACGCATTTAAAGTTTGACGTTATAAAAAAATCGTTTTGAATATCGGCTGACCGTTCCACACATCGGTCTGTAACTCGTGAAATACAATCGTCAAAGCTAGTTATAGTGCTCATGATTATATCATTCGCTCGACCAAGTGTTGCATCTTTACTTTGAAAGTACTTACTCAATATATTCATAGTACTTCATGAATCAAAGAAAACTAGATTGCGACAGTTAGCGAAAAAAATAGTAAAAGTTCTGCGCATCACGATATCAAGAGCGTTCATTTACATTGCACATTAGATGTTTAGCTGACAAAGTGGGAAGTCTATTCAAAAGACCGCTAGCTTTTTTAGCAAAAAATGATAAAAAAAATATAGGAAATAAAACGTTTTAATTTACAGACACGTTAAATACATATTTATTACAATTATGTGACAGTTTTCCTCTTCGAACGCTCTTAGTGACGTCACAAAAGGTGCGTGTGTCGCAGTCTATTTTTCTTTGATTCATGATAGTACTTAACACCGATTGAAAAATAAATAAGCAAACAATGAAATCAGGTTTCATAATGCACGTCAGTAGTCCAAGTGCCTCCACAGAATTTTTGTCCTTAGCCTCGCTGACCTCTTCTTCCAGAACTGTTTTAATTGAGTCATCATTTAATAATATAGCTTTACAGTTTACATATCGACAGCTCCATCTTGTATTACGTAAGCTTCCCATTTCACGCCCGGTTTTGATACCAAGATTGTGATGAGCTTTCATAAGATTGCAATGATTACCAGGTTGTGAGAAATGTATGTATAAAGCTTCCACAGTATTGAAAAAGGTGGTTGCTGATGAACCTTTCGCACGAATCGACAACAACTAAGTTAAGCCTGTGCGCTAAACAGTGGATAACCATTGCTTGAGGGTGATGTTGTTTGATGATTGCTTGAAGATGTTAGTGCCATCTGTGGGGATTTAGTTGGATGAAGTGATTTCTGTGGATCGGCAAATTGGGCAGTTGGTAGGATTGAGATCCACACAGAGAATTTTGTTCAGTGGAGAGAGTTCTGACAGCGACGAAAAAAGATGGAGGGCTGAATTTTCAAGAAAAGAAAAGATTAGTTAGTTTTTAGGAAAATATACCTAGTTTTAAAATGTAGAAAAACAGATAGAATGAAATAGAGAAAATGATACGTTACGTTTAGTTTTAGTGCGTACGAAAAGAATATGGAATAGAAATAAGGTGTTCCCCGTGTCGTGTTTTGTCATTTTCTCCGCCGTGGAACCGAAAACGAGCGATTTATTGAATTTATTGCGTGGAAATTTCTTGCGTTCGTTAATGTTGCAAATTTTACTAGTGTCAATATAATATTAATGACTACGGAACGAAAATTTGTGGTAACGAGTGGTGACAAGTGCGAAACGTCGACTCAGTCCCGGCCTCGTAGAAGCAAAAGATCTCGCACAGTCGTTGTACCGACTTGACAAGAAGATGTACAGTGGCTCCAAAAAGTGTTGGCACAACAAAGTTAAATAAAAGAAATTCAAGAAAGAAGGAGGTTACAGATTAAATTGAATTAAAAAATAAAGTAAAAGCAAATAGTCAAAACACAACAAGTAAATAAATACAAGATAGAAATGGAAAGTTAAATAATGCAGAGCAAGAAAAAATGATATAATAGAATAAATTAAATTATAATTTAATTAAAGTAGAAATAAATTAAAATTAAAAAAATATAAAAAAATGACATGACTGAACGAGACAGAAACAGGCTTGGGCAGATATAAAAGAGGAAAAAAAATAAAGTTATAATTATATACCTACACCTCAAAATGCAGTGAGCTGGAAATAACCAGGTAATTTTTCTTTTACCTTATATTTATTGATTTTTTTTTTTTGTATGATTTGTTTGGGTTTATTATTTTTTTTTAGTTTTGAAACGGTATTAAAAATGGCTCAATAAATAGCCAATAAGATGGATCTTCTCGTTTGAAGACCTTCCGCCCCACTCATACCTCTCTCTAGGGGCCATACATAGGAAATTTTTCAAGGACAAGTATGGCTATGGTAGGGTGGGCTAGACGGCGCACAATACCAGCGCCTGTCGAGTTGTTAGGAGTTTTCTCGGTCTCTCATGACCGATTGGGAATCTTATCCCAATATTATCACCCGGGTAAGTCGGCGAGAAATTTTTGTTGCACAGGCCAAGGGTTTTATGGCCTGGAACGCGAACAACGTAGCCCGGAAGCCAGCAAGCACGTCGCTCCAGTTTGCGTTTCAGCCACCAATTCGGACGTAGGTGGAGTTGGACCGCTCTTTCCCGATCCTCAACCTTCCCTTCGATTATTTTGACTTTTTCAAGTCAAAATAATCACTCCAAGGCCTCCGTTCACAACAAAGAGCGCGATGTTTTCCTGACATTACACTGGCACTTTATAACACCTGGCTTCTTCTACCATTATGAAAAAAAATCCTACAGTTTCACATCATTTATTATTTCCTGTAGAGTTAGCTGGGCGATAATGTCGATAATTTCATTTTGAATTTTCGGGCTACAATAACTTGTATGCCCCTCCAAATGTTTTGAAAATTCTTCATCGTATTTGGCAAAAAGCTCACTAATTTCCAGAAAATTACCTTTGTTTTTGGAAGTTTGGTCCTCGCGGTGTCTCCTCAGAGGTAAACCCTTACGTACCAAAAACAAAATAATGTTAATTAGTTTATTCATAAGGGCTCTATTCTGTATTATTTCCTCTGTATACATGAACATTTCCGGAAATAACAGACTGCTTGTAAGATACCATCATTTGAGAACATTCAGCGTGCCGAGTTAATTTCTCATGTTTTTCTAGCTCGAATTTAATTTTTTCTAATTATTAAATCCACTGCTACTGAAACTTTCATTTTGCTCACGAAAAGTTTTACTAGAAAACTGTCTGCACACGAAACAATAAGTTTTATCAAATTTTATGCTATATTTAAGCCAGCTATATATGTACATATATCGTAATAGTTTGAGGAAAACGATCTCTCTCTTTTTCCAAACATACTCTTTGGAAATTTTATTCGAGGTTGTGAAGGGCCGGTCTCAAGAGCACCAATAACTAATTCTATGCCATGCGAAGAAATGTCCCGATTGGATGGCGCGCGCATTTTTGAAGTTTTGGTATTTTTTTCAAAAAATTTTCTCAAATTTAAAACAAATAAGTAAAATTTCAGTCCGTCACTGCACCCGTACGAGTAAGGCTAGTTTCACACTGCACGGTTTGCGCCGTACGGTTTCACGCCGTACGGTAGAAATTTTTTAGTGGCGGTGTGTATGGTGTATGGTCCCTTTCACGTTGCGCGTCCACGGCACGGTCGCCGTACGGCCACCGTGTAGCAGCCGTCCGCGCCACTGCAACACACGGGGACCGTACGGCGACCGAGGACCTAGTTGCCCATGTGATCGTATGGATGCTTTCACATAGGACGGTGCGCCGTGACGGTTTCTTATGTGCATGTCGGGAATATTTCCTTGCACTGCATAGAATTCAAACAAGAGAAGTGAGAAGACGGTTGAAATAGCACGGTCAATTGGGATAGATTTTTTGCTCCAGTTTAAACTATTATTTTATAATAATTTTAGCATGTGATAGGAACAAATTCGTTCAAAAACCGTACATAAACCGTATAGTGTGAACGACTGTTCAATTTGAGTTTGTCCGTACGGTTTCTCGCCGTACGGCGCAAACCGTGCAGTGTGAAACTAGCCTAAATGTTTGAAATTGTAATTTCAAACAATTATGTTATTATTCTGGAGGGGGGGGGGGGCACGAGCATTCTGGGGAGGGCCTTGCCCCCTGGCCCCTACCTAGTTAAGCCAATGGTAACACCACGTTTCAGAAATATAATTGCTTCTGCTCCATGTTGTCATAAAACCGTTTAGCAGGACCTTCATATCAGACATCCCCTGGTACTCATATTCAATTTAATATGTTATTAGTCTAGAACCGAAGGCTACAATCAAGCCATTATCTACGAGATCATTAAATTTGGTCTAAATAAAACACGTTTTTTCGATTTATCACTCAACAACTTGCGGTTTAACGAACCGTTTAAGTCTTAGCACCAGAGAAAAAGTGAATAATATTTTCGTCTTGCTATTCGATTCGATGTGCTAAGCTATAAAAAATATTGCCGAAAATATCCATATTATTCGGAATCTCTCAATTCTGTATGCACTTTGATAACTGCTAAAAGTGCTAACCTGCTGTAGGTAGCTGTATTTAAAAGTTTACGCTGATTACTTATTCGTTTTAGTTGCAATTCTCGAGAATCTTGATGAAAAAATAAGAAAATGGTGTAATTTGAATTGGATTTTCGAGACGATAAGTAAAAAATAAAATTGGTCTTAATGAGTTAAATTTTTTAGCGTCAGCTAGTCAGCTAAAGAGGTACGTAGCTCAATTTGGTTCCTTTGTTTTAAGCACATGCTTCTCCATATCACTGCCATATGCAATACCATATTAGACTAAACAATCCGTTGTAAATATCCAGACTGACGCTCAATAAAATTTAACAATGACTGTTATATTGATACGTAAATAAATAGTCTTTCAACAAGGCCGTTTAATTTTTAAATATAAAAAAACAAGTTGTGTGTTAGATATCCACCTACCTACATACATATGTAGTTCATTTTTTTATTTGAAAGAATATTTTATGGCACTAAGACTGGAATAAAACGTCATCGAAATGTCCACTCCGGCTTTGCTTAGTGAATATGTGTCACGTGGTCCAACTTGTTGCATAAATCTGAATTGGCTTGGTGGCGTTCGTTATGTTGACTTAAATGACACCAATTGTTTGCGGATTATACGCGTTGACCTGTGACTTAAGATTGCCCCAAAGGAATAAGTGTAAAGACATTAAGGCTCCATGTGCACGTTAAATGCGATTTTGATGATTTACTGTTTTCTTACCAATATTTCATGTTAATGGCAACAAAAAACAAAATAAAATTACACCACTTTATTAGCTGGTATGTAAACTACGTCATCCATAGAGATAAAATTCAAAACTGTATTTGGAAAAAATGCTATAAGAACAACAACCCTTGAACATTTTTTAAAATGCGTAAATTCGAGTTTTTTAAACGCATATTACCTAATTCTTGAATAATTAACATGTAATTTTTATTAATAAATACAATGTTCGAAAAAATCTTAAGGAAGGTCTTCCATAAATCAAATTTAAAATTATTTTATATGAAGTCAAACTGAAACAATTTTTTAACATTTTCATGGCAAGAATTACATAAGAAGACCGAATTTCATTGAAAAGTATTATAGATAGTATAATTAATTGGTATTTATAGAAGATAAAACATAGAACAAATTGTTGATTTTTTAATAGTTATGCGTTTCAAATAATTTGAAAACCTATAACACCATTTTTTTCTGTAAAATCAAAATTAGTTCGCTGATAGACAGCATGCAGGAGTATTGTCAACGCCAAATTACACGAACGAAAAACGATTTTAATCGATTAAAGTCCTCTCAAGAAAGAAAAATCAAACAGGTACAAAAAATGGTCGTACCGGACTCATGGGGCCTTAAACCACACGACCAAGGTGGCCAGTTCACGTCGCGCCGAGCGATATAACGATGTCCTTCAATCGCTCGTGCAGAATGCCCATCGTGACATGTGCTGTGTGGCATGTAGCGCGGTCCTGTTGGGACCACATGCCATCGGTATCTATATTATCCAGTTTAAGCCACAAGAAGTTGCTAATCGTTGGTACTTTGATTGTTATGGAAATGTCAGTTTTGTTTTGGAAGAAATTTGATGATTTGCACACGTTGTTCACCGTCATAACCTTCTATGTTGATTTGTCATATATTGAACAATTCACAACAAATTCAACAGATGTTGTTTCAATAACTTGGCCGAGCGTTTTGAGCATTCCTACTGAAACACCCTATACATATACATACAAAGAAGTAAAAGTTACTTCGTTATCTCATTAGACTAACAACATTTGTCGAAGTTCGTGAAAATTTATACGACCTTCTTAAACCTCATTGGGTGCTAAATATCAAAAAATTTTGTAATTAGTTTTCTGGCGATTGTTTTTAAATCCCCTCAAGGAACAAAACGAATTTGATATATCTTTGAATCTAAGAAACATGTTGGAATTCCCGAAAAGGTACAGGTCCTCTTTACACTTGAGTATAAAAAATCTCGAAAACGGTTTCTAAGCGCTAATATGTAAAGTAAAATTAATTTAATCCACACACACCACACCACCCTTACTTTTCAAATTTTTAGTTCGTATCGACGCCTCTGGCACGATTACAAATAATCACAATGTTTCAAGGTTTAAACATAAACCGTTTAAGAGATACGGGTTTTAGAACATCTCAATCCCAGCTTTCGAGCGTTTCTAACGGTTATTCCACACTCTCCCACCCTTTCCGTTAAGACAATTTGCAAATAAGTCAGCCATCATAACTCCATATACAAAAAAAATGTAAAGTAAAATTAATTTACCAATCCCATATGTTCTTAAAATGTTAGGACAATCAATTCAGTAGTTTTTCTGAATTGTGCCACCTAATTTGAAAAATGAAGTTTTAAGGAAAACGCAATGAAAGATTGGTGATGGCTTGGGCTAGCTCCAAACAGTTGCTTCATTAAACGACTATTACTTTAAAACGACTTCGAATTCGGACAAATCCTTTTACATACTTATTCAAGGAATAACTTTGAAGTAACTTAGTAAAAAAAATCTGACCTGGGACATCGGACTCCTTAAGCCACACGGGATTGCAAACATAATCTATACATATATGCATATATTAGAGGATGTATGCATGATGTGCCTATGCTCCCTATAAACTCTTAAGCCGCTCAACCGATCTTGATAAAATTTGCATGGAACGTGTACAATAGTCACGGGATGGTTTCTGTGTTTGCATGAAAAATTTGCTGAATCAAATGCTGAATAACAAATTTGCATTTGCCAGTGCTAACCTTTTTATGAAATGAAAACAGTTTGACAGTTTTTTTCGTTTTTTCATGCAAACGTTAATAACAATTTTTTTTTTTCATTTTATCATTTTATCACTTCACGGAACCAGAATTGACCCCCTGTTGCTCTAATTCTTTGTTTGTTTATCCCGTATGCTTTCTTATACCATTGATTCAATTACGATGCAACTTCGATATATATTAAACGCACGCCCACGAAAGTTTCTTACACTTGGTGGTACGAGAGTTATTTCAACACTTGAGTGTATTTTATTTGATTTAGCGGAACTTCGTTCATTTTCGTTGCGTTGCTATTACTAAATGGTAAAGTTGAATGACAGATGTTGGATAGCGGATGGATGATGGAGATGGATGGGGGATGGGGGATGGGGGATGGGGGATGGGGGATGGGGGATGGGGGATGGGGGATGGGGGATGGGGGATGGGGGATGGGGAATGGGGGATGGAGGATGGTGGATGGGGGATGATAGAGTAAGGGAGCACCGGTAAAATTGAAGCAACGGGAGCGATGGAAAAAAATGGGAGCAACAGTTGAAATAAGAGCAACGGGATCAACGGGAGCAACGAAACCAATGGGGAAAATTAAAGTAACGGGAGAAATGGAAGCAACGGGATAAATGGGAGCAACGAGAGCAACGGGAACAACGTAGCAACGAAAGTAACGTGAGAAATGGAAACAACGGGGGGAACGAGAGTAACGATACAGCACCAAACACGTTACAGTAGCGAGTGCAGCCACTGTACGCGGCTGGTAAGAAATAAACGAATACCTACTCTAATTTTTTCCAAAAATTACAATGAAATATTTTATTAATGTAATTTAAAAACAACAAAATATCGCCTTTGATACTTATGCGACAATCATTCCACATGATTTTTCATTTTCGTCCAATGATAAAATAATTATCTCGACCGTGTCCCGAGATAATTTCGTAGCTACAACAGTTTATTAATAAGATTAAACTGAAAATAGAAAACAATTTCCGAAAATATCACGCCGCCAATTGTATAAATAGTCCGATGGCAAGATAAAGTTAGCACACCTCTTCTCGGCTGTGACTTTCTGCACTAAAACTAATTTCGGATATTTTGATATCATTTATAGAGGCCTCTGCAGAATACAATCTCTAATTGTAGCTACAGCTACCGTCTTGACTAAAAATAATCGGAATAAAACAAACAAATAGGACAAAATTTGTATCTACATTTATTTAGGTACATATTTATTTTCTTCGAGATTTTTTGCGTATTTTAAGTGGAAACTTTTGTGCCTCTTATATAAAATAATGCAAGCTTTCAAGCTTCATATTGGAAAGTAGTTTCTGACATTATTCAGCAACATATGGAAAGTGTAAGGAGCAGGACAATGGGTTGATATCTCGCGATCTTCATTTTTGTCCTTGATTCCAGTTGGAATTAATCATGCACTTTTGTATAACGTATCATGAATTTCCTGGGCAATTTGTCTCGTTAATCATACGTCACGCATTAATAAATTTTGCTATCATGCAATTATTTTAGCATTTTCACAAATTTGGATACATCAATTTTAATATAGTAGACTGAGTGGCTTAGTAGCTAGAGTACCTGCCTTCGGTGTACCTGGTACCAAGGGCGCCCATAGAACTTCTTCCATGGGGGGGGGGGGGCAAGACAAAAAGTTTATAAAATAACCCCACACTCCATTTAGAATATGAACTTATGGTTGAAATTTTAGCGTAAGTTCGTTAACGGGCACAATCGTTCTACTCCTTCAGGTTCATACAAAGGCCTTAAAACATGGGTTCAAGAATAGTAGCCGTTAACTTTGGAACGCTTAAATGGCTCAAATCCCATAGTCGTAAAGGTGCTTGTACACGAGTAATTTTTCAAACAATTAATTGTCCAACGACAATGTTTTTATAGATTGCTGATATTTCTCGCCCTATACTCGTAGTTTCAGTATTTCCAAATAAAAATTATCTCTTCCACTTCCATGCTTCATTACCTCCTTAAAAAAATTTACTTTATATGTCAAACTTTATACAGAAACCGAATCTTATATTTAAATTGCAATTGGTTCGTGAGATATTGTAATCAAAAATTGTTCATCTAACTATATAGAACGGCTTCTGCTACAAAGTTGAAACTCGGTATGAATATGTAAATCAACTAGAAAAGTAGATAGCTCAGATTAAAAAAAATTTTATAGATCCATTAGTGTTTGGAAGGAGGTCGAAAAATAATATCAGGGAAAATGAAATGCACGTATTTTCACGTTTTTCACATATCTATTAGGTCTTCCCAAATATTAAATTCATTTTTATTCTACGGCTTTTCCACATACATGATCGTAAATATGTAGAGAGTGTTTTCATGATTTTCTTAAATTCTACCTCTAAGGGGGTGCAAGGAGGTATACTTTTTCATGAATTCTGCCATATCCCCCAACCCTGACTGATATGATATCGAATATATCTTCACTTTCATGGGCTTGCGTAATAATCGCCTAAAACTGTCATAGTTTTTAAGTTTTTGCCTTTTTTAACCGTAAGAGGGTATAAAAGCTTTAAACGCGTTTTCACGAGTTCCGTAATTTCTTTTAGAAGTGGTAAAAAATTGAATTGTTTTTCACTTTCTCGTGCTGTCTTTATATTTATCTATTAACTATTTTCAGGATTCTTGGATATTCCACCCCCAAGTGGGTGTAAGTAGGTTGCATATGTTTTCACAAATTCGTACATATTGCTTAAATCTGATGATATATCGAATTCCTTTTTAAAAAAAAATCAATTTAATGTATGCTTTTTAAAGCTTCGACTTCAACTTCTTAAGATTGATGAGATATTTGATCACTTTTCACTTCCACAGACTTTTTATATAATCGCCTACAAACACATTTCACTATTTTTCGATATTCAACTTCCAAGGGTTTGCATATGTTTTCATAACTTTTGCCATCCTTTAGTTCTGATGAGATATGAAATTGGTTGTTTCTATTTTAACTATTTTTATTTTTAGAACAAAATTTATTTTCCGATTTTCCGATTTTGATCGCTCCCGAACTTTGAACCGAAAAATAATAAAGTTTCGCACAGAGTATTGGCAGATTTTTAAATCGATAACATTACTTTATTGTTAAAATAATAAAGTAAAATATAACAGTGGCAGATCCAAACCTCACTGTTGGGGGTGTCAGATTTTTTTTTTGATTTGACTTTTTAGTTTGATAAAGTTCTGTGTGAATTTAGCTACATAGACAGCACTTAGCAAAAAAAAAGGGTCATATGAAGAATCGATCATATTGTTTTCATCTTATTATGGGTCATTCCATCAAGAATCGAGTTGTGAGTTGTGACCTTATCATTTCTGATTCTTTTGAAAATGTGTGTACATGAAGAACAAGTGAATAAAATAATTGAAATTCAATGATTTGTTTCTATCTCATTTTTTAGATAACAAAAACAATAACAATCTTTAAAATAAGCCCTACTTTATTAGTCAAGGATAAAAATTACCAGAGATATGAATTTTCAAAGAGGATTTGGATATCGTTTTGGGGAAATTTTTAACATACTGTAACTAACAAAAAGTAATAAGATAGAAACAATAAATTGAAATCATATTTTTTTTCACTAATTCTTCGAGTACACAAAATTTCAAAAGAATCGGCGATGATAAGGTCAAACTTTTGGCAATTCTTGATTAAATTACCTTTTTTCTATAAAATTAATTGAGAATCACTATAATGCTCTTCGATTTTTTTGACCATTGAGATTCCAAGTTAATTTTTTGGTATGTTTTTAAAAACAGAACCCATGAAATATAAAAAAATATTAAAAAAAACATATTGTGAGTTAGAAATTTCAGGATAAATGACAAAATCGTTATCATTGAAAAAAAAATGTCAAGGATATTTTTGCGACAACCTCATTCTTTAAAATAAGCCCTATTTTAATATTCCAGGATAGAAATTACCAGAGATATGAATTTTCAAAGAGGACTCGTACACCATTTTCGCAAAAACTAACAAAAAATTTAGATAGAAACCAAAAAAAAATCTGCCAACAGTCTGGGCGCAACTTTATTATTTCTCCAGCAGAACTTTGGAACCTTTTCAATTCGGGGATGCGGTGTATGTTACTATGTGACTGAAAACCAAACAAAAAGTTCGGAAAGCGGTTAGAATATGGTGTAACATATGAATTATATAATAGGGTCATATTCCAGGATGCGGTCTAAAGGTTGAAAAAGACAAAGCTTTAAAATAGGTGATTATTAAACAAGCCTGGGGAAGTGAAAAGATATTCGATATCTGATCAGACCTAAGAGATATGGTGGAATTGATGAAAAAGTATACATCCACTTTACACCCCCTTAGGGGTCGAATTTCAAAAAATCATGAAAACGCTTTCTAGGTATTCATATGAAGAATCCGTGGAATAAAAATGAATTCAATATTTCGAAAGACCTAGTAGATATGACGAAAATCGTGAAAATATATACATTTTATATTTACTAATAATTTTCTGAACGTCAATGAATACTAAATTTTTTTTTATCAGAATTATTTTTCTTGTTGATTTACATATACGTACCGAGTGTCAACTTTCTAGCATAAGCCGTTCGAAAGTTAGGAAAAACACCCCCACCATCGTACCATGACACCCCTAAAAAAAATTTTATTTTTTCACCATGGCACTATTATAGTTCTATCTAAATACGAAGTTTAAGGCTTTTATCATTACAGGTTCTTAAGATTTAAACATATGAACTTTTTCCTTCAATTTTTTTTTTTTCAATTTTTCCCTACTAGTGCTATATCGGGCCTACTTCTGGTAAAAATTTGAAGCATCTATCTTACACTGTTATTGAGATATGAAAAGTGATATTTTCGAAAAATTCTTATCCCTCTATGCTCCCCTGCCCCCTTCAAAGATTTTACTTTGAGCAATCTTCATTTATCAAGCTTTATACCCAAACCGAATTTCGTTTTTCTGGTGCAATTGGTTTCTGAGATATCGTAATGTTAAGTTTTTCAACCCCCACCCCCGTACACCACCACCCCCTCCAAAAAATTGTGTTTCAATCTACTCTCCAAGTATAACTACAGATATTTGTTAAGTTTTAATTGCTAGCCGTTAACGGTTTAGGAGATATGGATTTTAGAATGTGTCGATCTCGGCATTTTTGCGTTTCGGACCCATTACTTCCCCCACCACTCCTACACCCCTTCACCCATATCTGCAATTTTTTTGCAGATGGGTCCACTATCAAAAGTCTATAGAAATTCCAAGTTTCAGCCTCCTACCATAAGTGAACCACAGAGATCTAGAAACCAAAATTTTTCGTCTAAGACGCTTCCCCCACCTTCCCCCTCACACCCTCAACACTCAAAAAAAATTTCACTTCTAGGGGTCCACCTTGTCTGTTCAGAAAGAAAAAATTCAATTTAATAGCTCATAGGGTTTATCAACTAGAATTCCTCAAACGAGTTACAAAAAAATAACGAAAAATCTTGTAAAACACACGCTTGGTCGTTCGATTTGGAAATAAACTGCGGTCTGCTATGTTGTGATGCCTTAACTGATTCTTCTCCAGTACGCGGCCTTGGACAATTCCACAAAAGGGCTAATTATCTAAGTCTATAGCTCGATTTGATATTCATTTTAGTGTCATTACTGAGAACTAAGGTCCAGGCATGAGAGATGTGTACAATAATTGTACAGTGAATGAATAGTAAAAGTAGATGCAACATATGTTAGCTTGGAATACAAAAGTAAGATTTTTCTCAAGTTTTAGAGATGATCAAATTCAGGGGGGGGGGGCAAGTGCCCCTTCTTGCCCTCCCTGTGAATTCAGGAGGGGGCAACTTAAAAGTTTGGCTGCACGAAAACGACCTTTTTTCAGGTTATGTAGTGGTCTTCTAGTCCAATTTTGGGCTATCGGCCGAACTCCTACTAGAAGGGTGTGTGAGTATACAGTGACTCTACCCTAGCATTACTTTAAGGCCCAGTGGCCCGTATTGGGCTGTTGCGCCATTGATTATTATTATAAATTTTTATATACCGAGCATGGATAAGGTATTTTTATCATTCCAAACTTATTTCAAATCTTATATTGTGAAGTACGATGCCTCTTAACCAACAACAAATGGTAAATATTATTCGACTCATTTTAATTTATTAACAGTAAATAAATAGACAAAAATACGAAAACCTATAATTTAAAATACTTTTCAGTCACTAACAATACCAATATTATTAATAAAATTTAAATTTTTTTAAAACCAAATAGAAATCTTTGATCATTTTAAAATCCTTTTATTGATTACTCGACAAAAACGCTCTTAAGGCCACATATGCACTATAAATGCGATTTTGTTGACTTATAACTGTTTTTATGCCAATTTTTCACGTTAATAGCAACAAAAAAATAAAATAACAGTACACCAATTTATTAGCTGGTATGTAAACTAAGTCGCCCAATTAAAAAAAAAACAAAACTGTATTTGGAAAAATTACTATTAGAACAACAACCCTTAAACATTTTTTAAAATCCGTAAATTAAAGTTTTTTAAGAGCATTTATTACCTTTTTCTTGAATAATTAACATGTCATTTTCGTTAATATAATGCTAGAAAAAATCTTAAAGAATGTCCTCAATTTTCATTTTAGTTAATAATTTATGAAGTCAAACTGAAGCAATTTTTTCTACTCACAGGCTGCATACAGAAGCTGAAATAGAGCCGGTACACCAACTGGCGGAAAAGAAACACGTAAAATTCCAATGTAGTCTTATTAATTGCAAATACCCGCTCATATCTGCTATCCCTCACTAGCTCTTAGTCATAAAAATAGATTAGTTTTAATTTAATTTTAGTCTTAATCCAAACGAGGTTTTTTTGAAATTTTGTCCTCTTACTATAAGCACTGTAATAAAACAGCACATAAAAACCAGCTTCACGCTTACAATATTACAACTAAGATGAAAAGGCAATTATGTCTGACCACTGTATCCGGTATATATGAAATTGTAACTAGCCAATGAATCTGAATAATTGTAATATTGTCTATCTATCTATCTATCTATCATGGCAGAAATTACATAAGAAGACCGAATTTCATTAAAAAGTATCACAGATAGTATAATTAATTGGTGTTATCTAGAAGATAAATCAATGAAAAAAATATTTGATTTTTAATAGTTATGCGTTTCAAACAATTTGACAGCCTATAACACTATTCATTCTGTATTGTTATTTATTGTATTTGTATTTATTACGTATTGTGCACGCCAAATTACACGAACGAAAAACGATTTGGATTGAAAGCCTCTCTAGACAGAAAAATCAAAATGGGATACAAAAATTGTCGCACCATACTCATGGAGCCTTAAGGTGTTGCTGTTTGTCTGATTGCGTATATCTACTTTTTTATTTTCTAATACATAATAAAGTAATGTGACCGACTTGAAATTTAAAAATTTCTTTTCCTGAAATTTGTATTTTCTCGTTTTGGGACTAGTAAAACCCCTAAAAAAACATACTGCACGATCACGATCGCGAGTTTCGTAAATTAAGTAAAGAAAATTTGAAAAAAAAGGATCGGACTTTTTTCATAATCATACATTTAGCTCTAACTATTGGAAAATCCAACTCATACAAAATTTCAAACTAGCAGCGTATGCTCTTTTTAATTCAACGGCTAATATTTTTGAACACGTATTTTAGGGACATTTCGTATGGCGGCTATCTAATACATGATAAAGTAATGAACGATTGGACGATTTTGCCCGTTAACGAACTTTGCGTTACAAATTCGACCAAACATCCAAATACGAAATTCCAAGATTCTAGATAAGGGGTGCTAGTGTTATAGTGCTAACGGACGCCATTTGCGGTCAATTGAAGTCGCGTAGCTCACAAGCCCGTGGGGATATTAAGTTGATATTCTAATGGTGGGTAGATTGGGAGAACTGCTACGAGTGGTATCTTTCAGGTGTGCGAAAGTGTGAAGGGGTAGATGGGCGGAAGGCGTTTTAGACGAAAATTTTTTCCTTCTGGAACTCAGAAACCGCTTAGGAAGCTTGGAACTTATGTAAAACTATGATAGTGCTCTAATTTGCAATAAAATGTGTCAGACGCGTTTGAAAACTGCGATTAAAACATTCTAAAATTCATATCTCCTGAACGATTTATGTCAGAAGTTTGAAACTTTATAGTTTCATTGGTACTATGAAACTGTTAATGTTGGAGGTGCTGTTGAAGGGAGTGCTGATCGGAGGGGTTGGGACGAAAAGAATTCTGATTTATATTTCTCGAAAACTGCAAAGCATAGATATTAAAAAATACTAAACAGGCAGCTATATCGAAGTTGTCAGTTGCATTGTAACCTAAACCATCTCAGCATTGAACATGTTTCGGATTCTACCCAAAAAATAATAAAGTTGCGCCCATATTGTTGACAGATTTTTTTTATTTATTTTCTTATTTTTTTCAATTAAAGATTCAACTTACCTTAAACTTCACGAACATCGATCTTAAGCTGAAACATCAAAGAATAAAACGAATCACATCATCAGTTTATTTTTATTTTTATTCCATTTGTTTCAGTACACCGTAGACATTCTGTCTGCTCTCAAATAACAGGCTCAAACAAAAATACTAATTATGTCACTATGATTTATAGTGCAACAAGCTTTTACGACTATTGAGCGAGAATATATTTAAAAAAACATGTCTAGAAAATAATAAAGTTACATTTATAATAAACTTCGTAAAACAACCACTTAAATATTATTAAAAAATGAGACTCTGAGTTTGGGATTGAGCACGGTCAAATTAATTCTAAAATATAAATTATTATATTGTAAGCATCTGAAGCGGTGAGAAAGTTTCGGTCAGGAAAGATGAAAGTTTTTCTGGAACTAGATTTTTAGGAAATGGAAAATGGATTGAAATTGTTTTAAACAAAAATGTAAACTTAATTTTAATAAATTACTGAAACTGGCGGCATTAAGAATCAAGCACTTCTAATGAAATTTATGTGATAATCCTTTTCCGTATTTATTATTTTCTATTAATAAAGCTGTTAACCGCATTCACATAAAATTTATGTGATTTTTTGACGTTGCACTTATTTTCTAGTAGGTCAATTGGGGAAGTGAATAGAAATTGTTGCTCAAAATGTTCAGGCTCCTTGTGCACGTTAAATGCGATTTTGATGATTTATGACTGTTTTCTTACCAATATTTCACGTTAATGACAAAAAAAAAAAAAAAAATTACACCACTTTATTAGCTGGTATGTAAACTACGTCATCCATAGAGAAAAAATTCAAAACTGAATTTGGAAAAAATGCCATTAGAACAACAACCCTTGAACATTTTTTAAAATGCGTAAATTCGAGTGTTTTTAAACGCATATTACCTATTTCTTGAATAATTAACATGTCATTTTCATTAATATAATGCTAGAAAAAATCTTAAGGAAGGTCCTCCATAAATCAAATCTTAAAAAATTTTCATTTTTTTTAATAATATAAAAAGTCAAACTCACGATTCTCACGATTTTCATGGCAAGAATTACATAAGAAAACCGAATTCCATTGAAAAGTATCATAGATAGTATAACTAATTGGTATTTCTAGAAGATAAATCAATGAAAAAATTATTGATTTTTTAATAGTTATGCCTTTCAAATAATTTGAAAACCCTTAACACTATTTTTTTTGTAAAATCAATATTCGTTCGCGGATAGACAGCGAACGATGCAGACGTATTGTCCACGCCAAATTACACGAACGAAAAACGGTTTCAATCGATTTAAATCCTCTCAAGAAAGAAAAATCAAACAGGGACAACAAATTTTCGTACCGGCCTTCACTCTAAAATCATTTTTTTCTTAAATCTAACGAACAAATAGATACTTTTGCATTCGTTTTCTTAAAGCTTTCGTTTGACATAGTTCCGCTCCTAAGGCCCAACTCTTGATTAACTATGAATTTGTATAAATAATTTTGATGAGTCAAAAGAAGTCAGTATTATATAAAAGACGATGCATGTATGTATGTGACTATGTTCCCTATGAACTCCTGAACCGCTCAACCGATTGTGATAGTCCCGCGATGGTTCCTGTGAAGTTTGGTACCGATCGAATAAAAAAACCATTACTTTTTAGACATTTTTCAAATTTGTTCACGATTTTAGTACCCTCTTGCTCTAATTGTTTGTTTGGGCTTTCCCATACCATTCATTCGATTACGATGAAACTTCGCTGATATATTCATTTTCAGCGTTAACAAAATCATTTTACAATTTGTGGTACGAGAGTTATTTTAACATTTGAAAGTATTTCAGTTCGGCAGTTCTCTCGTTTTCGGTGTAGTAGTTATGCGTTCCTATTACTAAATGGTAAAGTTGGACGATGAATATTGGATAGTGGATGAAGGATGGGAGATGGAGGATGGATGATAGGGGATGGTGGATAATATGTAGATAGAAGATGGAGCATGGTGGATACAGGATGTAGTAATGGGAGCAACGGAAGTAACGAGAGATATGGAGGCAATGGGAGCAACTGGAGAAATGGGAGCAACGGAAGAAATGTGAGCAACGGAAGCAACGTGAGAAATGGGAGCAACGGGGGAAATGGGAGCAACGGGAGAATTGGGAGCAATGGGATCAACGGGAGAAATAGATGCAACGGGAGTAAAGGGAGGAATGGGAGCAACGGGAGCAACGGGAGTAACGATAGTATGACAGATAATGGATAGAAGATGGAGGATGGAGAGAGGTGAATAGAGGATGGAGTAACGGGAGCAACGAAAGTAATGGTAGAAATGGAAGCACCGGGAGCAACGGGAGAAATGGGTGCAACGTGAGCAACGGTATCAACGGGTTCGATAGAAACAATGGTATAGCACCAAACAAACATGAGCGTAGCGAGCTTAGCCGCTGTACGCGTCTAGTTGTAACTATTTTTTATGTAGATAGTAGCAACATATCCGATTAATTATTGTAAATTTTGGACTATTTAAAAAAATATACTTCTACCAAGGTATTGAAACATTTTTTTTCGAGGTCTGATACAATGACTTTATACCTAAGCGGAAGAACTGCTCTGGTGACAATACTTTTCGCAAGCTACCAAGAGAAAGATTAAGAAGAGTTACTAGCAGAAAATAACTTAATAAGGTCGAAAATTGGGAGGAGATCCAACTTATAATACTTCTCTGATCACAGATTTTTACGTATTTGTTAATTTCAATAGATGATTCAATAGAAGTGAAAGTGAATTCGATCTCATTAAATTTAAAAAGATTTTCGAAAAATGTTTTTAGGCGCTTATTTTAATAACACGCAGAAGTAAAATGGATTTGATCGCTCGAGATGTCTAAAACATTTAACGAAATTCGTGAAAATGAGCGAAAATTTTGTTTAACAGTCATCGTTTTACTCAATCCTCGTACACAAATGGAATATTTTTTTTGTTTCAACTTTTCTAGTAGCACATCATATAGGTACTAAGGTTCAAGTTTCAAGCCTAAGCCATTTCTGAGATATGAAAAATCACTCCCACTTCCCCTTCTTCTCCTATCAAAAATTTTACTTATACGGAATGTCTCTATAGATGCTCTCTATACAGTTGTCAATTATCAGCTTTTTATTCTTCGCGGCTTTTGAAAAATTGAAAACTGATTTTTCTGATGTAAGTGACCCCCAAAATAGCTGCTCCTCCAATTCGGCACTTCACCTCCCCCTCAAAAATTAAAGATTCAATAGACTTCACTGGTAATTATTTATGTATACAAAAACTAAATTTTATTATCTGACACGAAGATTAGCGGTTCCTGAGATCTGGAAACTAAGATTTTTCATCTAAAACACTCTCTCCACATCATCTTACACCCCACCTCTCTGATGTCGATGACGATAATTCATAAATAGTTATCTGTGGGAGTCTTTCTAATATCGACGAGCTTAGAAGCAAGAATTATTACAGATACAAAAATTATCCAATATCGAAACTGGAACGGAAGGGTAGCTATTACCTATTCTTGCAACAATATACCAAACTGTGGCTGGTAATAAATAGAAACATAATTATTTAATAGATTACCCCATCTGACCTTAACTATCTACATAGCTCCATTTGTCTTCGGACACATTAATCCAAACAAATGCTTAAACGTAAACGACCTTGCCCTACACCAAGTTAACAATAGTTTTGCCGGCCCAGAATCTTTTAAAAATATTATTTAGCATTGAATTGAAAAATCAAATCTATTTTCGATTCTTTAATTAATAAATCACACAAGAAACAAAACCAAACACACACACACCATTTGGTAGCTTTGACATGAAACCAAAGCAAGTTTTCGTAATGCTGCCTAAGGACACACATGTGATTCCGTGCGTAACACATGTGCAGCCTAAGAACCAAGTCATAATGGAATCCATAATTTTGCAGTTAAATAGACTTAGATATGAACTAGAAAGCCGACCATTATAATCATTGCCATCATCAAACAATCGCCTTTTGATAAAGGAAACCAGCAAATAATTGAAGGACACAAGCCACCCGGGGTGAAATTCATTTTTACTTCAGCAATTTAGAGCCCATTTCGCTGGGGTCTCGTAACGAACTTATTTCGAATTTTACGGTCTATTTTCCCCAAAGGGCGAAATGAAGTTTTCGCAAATTTTTCGTTTTTTATTTCGCAATATCAATTTCGTGGTTTATTTCAGTTTTATTTGTTGGGAAAATTACTCCCTGCGGCGATTCGAATTTTCGTTCTCATATCGTCCGGAGCTTTTCGAGTTTTGTAATGAGTGAAGTTGTCGTTTCAAGAGAATTGGATATTAATTTGAAAACAATAATAAAGCAATTTTCCGGTCCAGATGTTAAATAATTGCTGTAATGCAGTTATGACACTGTCTATTTTTGCGGCTTTAAAGCGGCTAGTAAATCTAAATGAAGAGTGATAGAAGATGTAACATACAATTTAGACTTTGGTGTGAGAGAGACAGTCCGAGTAGTATAAAGTGAGTACTGTCAAAAACTAGCCGCAACATAGCGCATTCGAGCAGTGTTTCGCAACGTTCTAGCACTTAATCCAAGAAAAATCCTTCTACCAATGAATTTTTGAGCTGCTACAGACTTGTTTTTAACAGTTCGATACGTATAAATTGTGGAAAGTGCCATGTTATGTTATGAAACGCGCTAAAATCTGTATTTTTCTTAACAATGCAGTTGTTAATTTCGGTTACTAGATGCCGCTAGTGTCGGAAAGAGTGGTATCTCTTTCGTTTAATGTTGTTCGTTTAGGAATTACATATATTCAGTACAGTGAAGCAAACATTCTTCAATGCAGTACACGCAAGCCTGCATCTGTTCCGGTCAAGTGAAATTCTTGAAAGATAGATGGATGGTCTAATGTTGGCAATATTCCAAGAATCAATCATGGTAAAGAGCTGAATCTTCGTTCAAATATATAGGGGTTGGGGTGGGGTGGTGTTTGGGTGTTCAAACCCCTCTGAAATTAACAATTAAAAAATCAAAACTAAATGTACCTAATAAGAATGTACAATTTTAAAGGTATATGGTACATTGGTTTCTAACACGTTGCAGTTAAATGAATGAATATGAAAGTTATTATTACGTGTTCTTTGAGTAGTTGCCATACGAAAATCCTGTAAAAATGACTTCACTCAAATTATGGAACTAACTACCTATCTCTCAAGAACGTTCAGCTACAAATGCAGTTGTCTTAAGAAAACATTAAAAGTATTTTTCCCAACTGTTAATTGTTTCAATATCAAGTTTGTAAAAAATATAAAAATATTGAAAACCCATGTTTCACTAGGGTCCGCCTGTTAAAATATCAGGTTAGTAAAATGCTGGTTCCATTTCTCACAGGGGTCCCCCCAGGGGCGTACCGAGGGGTGAGTCACGGGGGTCCTGCCCTCCCAAACTAAATAAAAAGAAACAAACGTTGCCTAAGAGTAGAGAAAATTTAACAATTTTGTCGTTTTCCCAGATATATCTCAGGTCGTGAATCAAAGGTCGTGAATAGTTCGAAATGTTAATTATTTTCAAAACCTTCCACACCTTATGCCGCAAGTCCACACGCATTGACCGATTCGAGTTAGCGCGAATTTCTAGGCGTGTGTGGAAAGGGTACGCGCGAGTGCTACAAGCGAGTCCCATCGAAGCTAATGTTCAATGCGAGTGTTTTTGGCAGTGGTGTGGGCTACCAAGTGTTCAGTTCGGTCCCAGCGGGAATATAAGCAATGCACTATGTACTGTATGTAATACTGTATTCTTATGCAAGATTATTGCAATATGTCTTCGCATTCTGAAAAATGTACAGAGAATCATTCCTTCAACTTTACAGAAAAAAATGTGTATGAAAAGTATGGTAATTCTTCCATCCATTGAATAGGAATGTTTACGAAATGCATACTTCAGAGGGCTTTTTTCCCGCTGGATAGTGTCTTCATGCAATGCGAGTGAAGGCGCGTGTGGAAATGGCACACGAGTGCTGTAAGCGAGTCCCTTTGAAACGCGTCCAAACAGTGCCAGAGAGACAAATGTACGCGCATCTCAATTTCATGCGCGAGCTAACGCGAATGGGCCTTTTCCACACGCGCCTCGCGCTAACTCGCATCGGTCAATGCGCGTGTGGACTTGCGGCATTAAAGTTCAACAAGTTCAAGAGATGATACTGAGTGGCAGTGGCGGATACAGAATATTTAGCCGTTTTGGAGATGTCAATTGGCTTGCGCTGAGCTGCAATTTGACGCCGTTAGACTTTTTTCTGTGGGGGTGCCGTTAAGGATCGATGCTATGCCGATAATCCAGAAACAATTCCAGATTTAAAACATAACATTGCGACTGTTATTGGCGAGATAAGCGGCGAAATCATCGGAAAAGTGCTTCAAAACTGGACTCATAGGATGGCTTACTGTAAGGCCAGCAGAGGGAGCCACATGGACGAAATTGTTTTTCATTCTTAAATCGGAGACTCTAACCATTACAATAAAAAAAGAAAATACAAAAAATATTGATGTAGCCTTCTAGACTCGCATAAGCCCTTAAAGCACGTGTTCAAGAATAATGATCAATAACTTCGGAACGCCTAAAGCTACGACTTTGAAATTTAGTATACGTTCGTTCTTCATTAGTGGAAGCTAAATATATGGTTATGAAAAAAATCCTATCAGTCCTTCGTGTAACTGAAATACAAATATCATGTGAATATATCTACACACAATTTACGGAACTCACTAATAACTCAAGTAATCCTTTAGCTACGAATTTGAAATCGTGTACTCAATTTCTGAATGGTTCCAAGGAAAAGGTATAAATATATAAGAAATCGAGTGAGTCCTTTCTACGATTGGCTGCAGCCGATCGTGACTTCAGTATAGGTATGTAAGTTATGTTGGCAATGTTAGCAAAAATGGTGTCCGAGTCCTCTTTGAAAATGCATATCTCTGGTAATTTTTATCCTAGAATAATAAAATATAGCTTATTTTAAAGACGACAACCCGCAATAAGAATTATTTTTGAAATTTTTTTCATGGTCAAATGTTTTACCCTTTATCCTTCAATATCTTAAAACGGTTATTTTTTTATTTTTTTTATATTTCGTAGGATATACTGTTTTTTGAAACATACCTACTAAAAAATTAACTTGGGATCTCAATGGGATCGGGTCAAAAACGTCGAAAGACTAATGTTCTGTAGTGATATTATAGTAGTTTTTAGTTATTAGCGGATATAATTCATTATTCGTCCGATCTACCTTTGTACCACCCACGCTACTATTGATTTGCAATATTAGCATAAAAGGCGTATGCAAGTTGTAAAATACATATTATAAGTTCAGTTACAAGTGTTATCAGTATGACCTTACCATCGCTGATTCTTTTGAAAATTTGTGTACTCGAATACTCGAATTAGTGAAAAAAAATATGGTTTCAATTTTTTGTTTCTATATAATTTTTTTTTGTTAAAGTATTTACCTACATATGTTAAAGATTTACCAAAAAATATATCCGAGTTCTCTTTGAAAATTCATATCTCTGGTAATTTTTATTCCTGAATAGTCAAGTAGATATTTGTTGTTTTTGTTATTTAAAAAATGAGATAGAAACTTGACTTTCTATTATCTTTTTCATTAGTTCTACAAGTACAATTTTTTTTTTAAAAGAATCGGAGATGGTAAGTTAACAACTTTGGCGAATCTTGATGAATTGACCCATAATAAGATGAAAACAATTTGATCCTGTCATAAGATGACCTTTTTTTGCTAAGTGCAGTCTATGTAGCTAAATTCACACAGAACTTCATCAAACAAAATAGCCACATAAAAAAAATTCCATGTCGAAACACGACAATAACAACGAAGAAAGTTATTGCTTTCGCAAATTCATCAGCAAAGAGACATGCAGTTTTTAAGGATGAACTTGATGCTTTTTTATACGGTATGAACTTCAACTAGATATGTTGATGCCTCGCACAGCTTCTCGTCGGACTAAACGCAAAAATTCACCCACAACCACACCTGAAGACCACTTTCGCAGATCCGTCTATAATGCTCGATGAAGTAGTCTCAGATCTAAGAACGATGTTCTTATATGATGTGCTAGCAATGTTGAATTTGAGCGTCTTTCATCCACGCGAATCAGAATGTGAGCATAAAGGTGGAGTTCCATTGTCGTCGCAATTCTGCGTCAGAGCGTCGGACGCAACAATCAACCATGGATGTAGTAGTATAACTGGATCGGCACATGATACAACCATTAACAGGTAACGCATTGCGCATGTTACCCATACATATACACACTTTGCTGACGTCACAAGAGACCTGCTGATGTTGAAATTTTGGTTTTTTGTATGAGAAATATTTGATGGGATATTATTACTGGTCAATTTTGCTAACAACGAACGTATTAAATCAAGTCAGCTTGGATATTCATAATTCATTGATTCAATGAGTTGTCAAAGATTTTTGAAGTACCTGACTCAATTTTTATATGCCCATTATTGAAGAACTTAAATGTCAAAATCTCGCATCTTGTGCACGAAATTATAGATAAAACTAAGGATGAGACAAACATAAGAATAGAAAGAAGACTTGAGGATTAGAGTGAAATGGGATGGATTATTTTAAAGTAAACTATTTTTTCTTTACTGAATAATTTTTTTTAATTTTCTCTTTCTAGATAATTTTTCTTCTCGCGGTATGATTTGTATTTTTGCCGACCATACCTGCAACGTGCGAACTGAAGGGAGTGGAAAGTCTTTCTTTCTTAAAAGTTTATACGCCCGAGAGCTTGTTGAATATAGCGTTATTGATTTTGCTATATCTTCTTCTGTCCATTTCTGCCTTTTGCCAGAATTTTTCATTTTTTGGATTTGCCTATCAGTGAAAACTTCCTTCAATTGTTTAACTAGAAACGACATTTCAAAATCTTGCGCGGCTATTTGATGCACAAGCGCTTCATTTCGAACCACCAACCCGGCATTTTCGTTCTCCAGAAGAACATTTTGCTTCCTTAACTCGTCACTGAAAAATAAATAGAGACTTTAGTAAAATAATTTCTAGTTAAAATTTTACTACTAACATTTCTTTCTGCAACAGTTCCAGCTTCGTTGTCAAATTATAACTCTCTACCTCGGCAATGTTTTCCACATTTGGATCAATGTTTTCTACATTCGACTGGTCGATCAAATTTTTCTCCGACACGTAAGCTAATAATTCGCTTACAAGCCGCTTCCTAGCTCTAGTAGCGTTTCTCTTTGCTCGATTTGAATCGACATTTTCTTCCACCGATAAACTGGGCATGGCATCCTTTTTCAGTCGCAAACAGCGATCAAATCCTAACCAAACACAGTTATATAAATCACTTTTATGTAAAATTATAACAGACTTACCCATGTTGTATTTCACAAAATTTTCGAAATCATTTTCTTTAAAATGAAGACTGCAAATTCTTCCGGTTTCCGAATTAAATTCTTGGCCCTTTCGGCAAAATCTTAGCCATTTTTTGGATTGTTCTCGATCTTTCGGAAAACAATAAAAGCCGCGCTTTTCCACGCCACTTTCCGTCTTTAACTGCACACAACACCATTGTCTTATTTTAATGAACTAATTTTAGCACAAACTGTAATTATTTAAAAAAAAATCACAACTCAGAGAAAGCACGTGTTCGTTTACCAAATGACAGGTCTCTTGTGACGTCGTGCGCAACCATTAACTGCACACAACACCATTGTCTTATTTTAATGAACTAATTTTAGCACAAACTGTAATTATTTAAAAAAAAATCACAACTCAGAGAAAGCACGTGTTCGTTTACCAAATGACAGGTCTCTTGTGACGTCGTGCGCAGAACAATACCAAACTGAGATGCGGGAATGCGTTATCTGTTAATGGTTGTATCATGGGATCGGCAGTAAGCGAAACTTTGCCTAATCGGTTCTGGTTGTGTGAGTTGTCTATTTGCGTTAGTGTAAGTGTATTGGGGGGGGGGCTACAAAATAGAAAATACGTACTGTACCCGGGAATTTTTTTTGGTCCGACGCTGTGGTGAAAACAATTGTCAGAAATGATTGTCATAACCCGTACAATTTTTTTTTGACAGATGGGAACAACTGTCAGAAAACGAATTAGTCTCACGTATAGGAATTTTATGCAATACAGCCGATCCAGTTATACTAATACATCCATGCAATCAACCAATCAGATTTTAGTATAAGCGACAGGATGCGTCTGCGCCACACGTCGAACATTATTCAGCTTTTTTCTGTGCCGCAAAATTAAATTGCTATGACTTTTCTGTCATTTTGAATTTCGTTCACTTTTTACTTCTTATTATGAAAATGCTATTCCTAAAATTACTATATAAATTTTTTGTTGACCGTGTCTAATCCCTCCAGATTATGAAGCAAATATATCATTTAAAAGCTGTAAAATTTGTTATGAGTTTAAATTTGACAGTACTTTGCGTTAGAGAAATTGCGTTGCAGTTTCTCTAAAACACAGTGCTGTCAAATATAAACTGATAAAAAACTTTATAATTTTTTAATTTGATAATTATTTCGTAAGCTAGACTAGACACGGTCAATAAAAAATCAAAAAGTAATTTTAGAAACACTAATATTCCCAGCATTTTCAACATAAGCATTAAAAAGTGAATGAAACTCAAAATGACAGAAATGTCATGGCAACTTAATTTTGCGGCACAGAAAAAATCTTAAGAATGTTTGACCTGTGATGCAGACGCATCCTGCCTGACTGTTGCGTCCGACGCTCTGACGCAGAATTGCGGCGGCAATGGAAATCCACTTTAACATTGATCTTATTTGAAGTGTAGCCAAGTTTCATAAAAAACTGATTGGATTTTCTGTAAGTTCAGTGAAGCACGAGTACGTTGTATGCGTGCAGAAATGGGTGAGAGAGCTAAATAGCAATGAAACCATTGGGGAAGTTCTTGATAGCTGTGGCAAGGATATGTACCCAGATATTCAAATGTTTCTCACAATTCTTGCTCCTCTGCCATTATTGTCCCCACCGCAGGGAAAAGTTCACCACTTTGCGGAGTTTTAGTCTCTAATTTTTACCATTACTGTTGTGGCAATAGAAATGGCTAAAATTGGTAGTGAAGGAAAAACTGTCATGAACTCTTAGCTATAGTATTTGTGGAATTAAAGACGGTGGCTCGGAATAGGCGCAGGGCCGGCAACTGGGTTCCTTACCATATATTGTTTTCTCTGTCTGTCGGCCAGATTGTTGGCAGACCTTGTACCATTGAAAAAAAAGGATTTGAATCGTTACACATTACGTTAAATCATTGATGAAGACTACAAATAACTCATTTTGTATGTTGCATCAATTAGTAATTAAACGCCATATTTGGATATGCTAAATGTTGTAATCATGAGCGTTTTTAAGGGCTTAATTAAGGAAAAATCTGGACTGTGTAAATCTTTCTTATCCCACCCCCAAAACCCTTCACGTACGTCTCTATGAATAGCTAGTAACTTCTCATTATCAAAATATCGCCTGCATAGCGACTAAATCATTGCAAGATTAACCTTCGCTGTTTCATAAGCTGTCTGTGTGTTGTGCATCAGAATGACTAAAAAATTATAATATTCATCACACAAATTGTCATTTTTATTACACCAAATTTCCCTTGTTTCTCTGTGATCTTTTGGCCTTCTAATCAAAATATTAATCATCCCCCCATGATTTATATTTTCACACCTATCGTTTAAATTCAAAACCTTTGAAGTTGCCGACCGTATGCAATTAATTTCTTTTAGACTACATAAAAATGTTCTATTTCCAGAAAATTTATTTTAATAAAAATTATATTTGAAAATCTCTAAAAATTAGTCTACAATTGCTAATTTAAAATCCCTAGGGGTCTTTTGTGACGTAAATTTCAGCTAAGTTAAATTTTTCAATATTTCGTTAAAGTCGCGAGAATTTTCTGAACACACCGCCGTAATTATGCTTCGTTACACGTAAACATTGCCATTGACCTCTTTAATATATTTTTATTAATTTTTTAAGTATATTTTGAGACTTTCTGTTTTGTTTATGCGTTCGAAATGAACGGAAATAAATCTTTTATCGCCGTAGTCTTATTCGAAGAGAAATACGATTTGACCACCAGACAGTATGGTGAATAAAATAATGGTTTTAGTTTAAAGAAATGTACGAGTTCGAACAAAAATGAAATTAAAAAATTGTTAAACACGAAAATAAAGTATTTTCACTGCACATTATAAACTCCGCTCCTCACTAACTAAACTCATCTATACAACATCCACGCATTTAATCAAAATATTTAAAAAAAAAAACTAGGCATACTGTATCTAAAACTTCACACAATTTGTGTTTATTTTCGATAAAATATCTACTTAATAATTTTTTATGTGCTGCCGACGTATGGTTAGACATGTTTTTAAGGATAAACAAATGATGCCGAGTTGGTTTATTAATTATATTTTTGCTATAAAAAACCAATAAAATGTTGTGGAAAGTTTATAGATCTTAATGTAGCCGATTCAGAGACGTGGAAATGTATAGTAAGCTATGAAAAGAAACCAAACGAATTTGACAAAATTGAATATGAATTTGATGCCAAAAATCTTCAAAAATTTGAAGGTGAAGTTTAGTTAGAAATTCGGAAAATGAAATGCGAGTTATGAGTAAATTGAACGATAACGACAACTCGGTAAAATGCTTTTAAAAAAAGTGTTTTATTTCGAAAATTTTATGTTAGACCGTAGGTATGGTCTATTTTTAAGATTAGTAAACAAAATTATACACCGCAATGAAGACAGGCTGCTGCTACTCGTTTCATACTCTAAATGAAATTTTGAACTCTGCTGAGTAAAACATTTTAAAGTAGTTTATATATTTTTACTTACATATAACGTTAATGAATACCAAATATAGTATAGTACACACATAAACTATTCTTATTTATAAAAATGTTAATACGAAGAAAAATATAATTATATCCTACGAAACATATACACTATTTGTTTTATAATATCTTAATATTGTTTTACTTTATTATTTTAATAATTAAGTATTGTGATTGATTTTTTAAAAAAAAAAATTTGCTACCCTCAAAATTTTTATTTTCACGTTTCATAACTAGTAGACGCGAAAAAAGCAATAAAAATTTTCAGTCCGTCTGTCCGCCGTACGCCGTACGCCGTACGCAAGATCGTTTGGAGGCTCGTAGCTGCCAAACGCTTTGAGATATTAAATTGAAATTTTTTTAACGAATAGATGGGGTAGGCGCCTTGAAGTGACCAAATTTTTAGGGGTGGGGGTGTGAGGGGGAAGGAGGGGGAAGTGTTTTAGACCGAAAATTTTGGTTTCCAGATCTCAGTAACCCCTTATGTTAGGAAGCTGAAACTTGGAATTTCTATAGAACTCTGATAGTACATTCATTTGCAGAAAAATTGTCAATATTTATCAAGGGGTGTGGGAGTGGGGGGAAATGTAATGCGTCCGAAACCCAAAAAAGGTGAGATAGACACATTCTAAAATCTATATCTCCTAAACCGTTAATGGCACACTATTCAAACTTAAAACATATATGTAGTTATACTAGGAGAACAGAATGAAGAAAAATTTTGGGTGGGGGAAGTTGTGTATGGGGGTGGGGGGTGAAAAACTTAAGATCACGATATCTCATGAACCAATTGCTCTAGAAAAATAAAATTTGGTTTTTGTGTAAAGGTTGACAAAAAAAGATTGATCAAAGTAAAATTTTTTAAGTGGGAGGTGGAGCATAGAAGTGGAGGGTGAGAATTTTTCAAATCAAACACATTTCATATCTCAAGAACAGTTTAAGATAGATGCTTAGAATTTTTACCAGAAGTAGCGCTAATTAAACCCTAGTAGGGAAAAAAGTTTTTGGGTTGAGGGTGTAGAGGGGGAGGGTGGGGGAGGGTGAAAAGGAAAAAGTTCCGATGCTTATATCTTGAGAACCTGTAATGATATAAGCCTTAAACTTGGTATTTAGATAGAGCTATAGTAGCGGAATGTTGGAAAAATATAATTTTTTTTAGGGGTAGTATGCTACGGGGGTAGGGGGTGTTTTTCCTAACTATTAAACGGTTTTTGCTAGAAAGTTGAAACTCGGTGTGTATATGTAAATCAACTAGAAAAGTAATTGTGATAAAAAAAAATTTGAATATTCATTGGCGTTTAGAAAGGGGGGCAAAAAAAATTATTTGTAAATAAATAGATATAAAATTCATATATTTTCACGATTTTCGTCATATCTACTAGGTCTTTCCAAATATTGAATTCATTTTTATTCTACGGATTCTTCGTATGAATACCTAGAATGTGTTTTCTCGTTTTTTTGAAATTCGACCCCTAAGGGTAGTGTGGTACAAGTGAAGGTGTTTTTGCTATATATGGGACGGCTTAAGCTACAATGTTGAAACTCGGTGTGTATATGTAAATCAACTAGAAAGGTAATTGTGATAAAAAAAAATTTGAATATTCATTGGCGTTTAGAAGGGGGGGGGCAAAAAAAAATTATTTGTAAATATAATATATATAAAATGCAAATATATTCACGATTTTCGTCATATCTACTAGGTCTTTCCAAATATTGAATTCATTTTTATTCTACGGATTCTTCGTATGAATACCTAGAAAGTGCTTTCAAGGTTTTTTGAAATTCGACCCCTAAGGGTAGTGTGGTACAAGTGGGGGTGTTTTTCTTATATATGGAACGGCTTAAGCTACAATGTTGAAACTCGGTGTGTATATGTAAATCAACTAAAAAAGTAATCCTGATAAGAAAAAATTTGAATATTCATTGGCGTTCAGAAGGGTGGGGGGGGCAAAAAAAATATTTGTAAAAATAATATATATAAAATGCATATATTTTCACGATTTTCGTCATATCTACTAGGTCTTTCCAAATATTGAATTCATTTTTATTCTACGGATTCTTCGTATGAATACCTAGAATGTGTTTTCTCGGTTTTTTGAAATTCGACCCCTAAGGGTAGTGTGGTACAAGTGAAGGTGTTTTTCCTATATATGGGACGGCTTAAGCTACAATGTTGAAACTCGGTGTGTATATGTAAATCAACTAGAAAGGTAATTGTGATAAAAAAAAATTTGAATATTCATTGGCGTTTAGAAGGGGGGGGGGCAAAAAAAAATATTTCTAAAAATAATATATATAAAATGCCTATATTTTCACGATTTTCGTCATATCTACTAGGTCTTTCCAAATATTGAATTCATTTTTATTCTACGGATTCTTCGTATGAATACCTAGAATGTGTTTTCAAGGTTTTTTGAAATTCGACCCCTAAGGGTAGTGTGGTACAAGTGCGGATGTTTTTCCTATATATGGAACGACTTAAGCTACAATGTTGAAACTCGGTGTGTATATGTAAATCAACTAGAAAAGTAATAGTGATAAAAAAAAATTTGAATACACATTGGCGTTCAGAAGGGGGGGGGGGGGCAAAAAAAAATATTTGGAAATATAATAAATATAAAATGCATATATTTTCACGATTTTCGTCATATCTACTAGGTCTTTCCAAATATTGAATTCATTTTTATTCTACGGATTCTTCGTATGAATACCTAGAAAGGGTTTTCAAGGTTTTTTGAAATTCGACCCCCAAGGGTAGTGTGGTACAAGTGGTAGGTGTTTTTCCTATGTATAGAACGGCTTAAGCTACAATGTTGAAACTCGGTGTGTATATCTAAATCAACTAGAAAAATAATTTTGAATAAAAAAAACGAATATCTATTGGCGTTCAGAAGGGGGGCAAAAAAAATTATCTGTGAAAATAGAATGCATATTTTCCCACGATTTTCGACATATCTACTACCTCGTCCCAAATAATGAATTTAATTTTATTCTATGTATTCTCCATATGATTACCAAGACAATGTTTTCAAGATTTTCTGAAAATTGACCCCTAAGGGAGTGTAAAGTGATTGTGTACTTTTTCATAAACTATTCCATATCTCTCAGATCCAATCAGATTTTCACTTCCATGATCTTGTTCTTTTTGATAGGTTTTCAGTCACATAGTAGCCTACACCGCATTTCAGAATTGAACGCGTTCCTTACTTCTGCCGGAAAAATAATAAAGTTACGCCCAGATTGTTGGCAGATTTTTTATACTTTCTTTGAATATTTCATTCTATAAATCATATCTTGAATACGATTTATATCAAAAATAATATAAATGCGAGAGTAAAAATTTTTGCGAAAATGCCTTGTATATTGGGTTGTATGGCTTTCAGATGAATATTTTCGTTTATTCTACACTGGTATAGAAAAATCTGCCAACAGTCTGAGCGCAACTTTACTATTTTTCCGGCAGAAGTTCGGCACGTGTTTAATTCAGGGATGCGGTGTATGTTACTATGTGAGTGAAAACCTAACAAAAAGTTCGGGAAACGGTTAGAATAGAGTGTAATATATGAATTATATAGTTGGGTCATATTCCGGGATGCGATCTAGAGGTTGGAAAAGAAAAAAACTTAAAAATAAATGATTATTAAACAAGCCCGTGGAAGTGAAAAGATATTCGATATCTGATCAGACCTGAGAAATATGTTGGAATTTATGAAAAAGTATACAAGCACTTTACACCCCCTTAGAGGTCGAATTTCAAAAAATGTTGAAAGCATTTTCTTGTTATTCATATGAAGAATCCGTAGAATAAAAATGAATTCAATATTTGGAATGACCTAATAAATATGACGAAAATCGTGAAAATATGTGAATTTTATTTTTACTGATAACTTTTTTGCCTCCCCTTCCGAACGCCAATGAATAATCGATTATTTTTTTATCATAATTACTTTTCTAGTTGATTTATATAGATGTACCGAGTTTCAAATTTCTGGCATAAGCCGTTCAAAAGTAAGGAAAAACACCCCCACCCCCGTACCATACTACTTTTAAAAAAAAAATTATTTCTCCACTATGCCAATACTATAGTTCTATTTAAATACCAAGTTTCAGCTTTTTATCTTTATAGGTTCTTAAGATAAGAACATCCGAACTTTTTCCTTTTAATCCTTCCCACCCTCACCCTCTACACCCCCACCACTAAATTTTCCCTACAAGAATTCGATTAGGCCTACTTCTGGTAAAAATTTGAAGCATATATTTTACACTGTTATTGAGATATGAAACGTGCTATTTTTGAAAAATTCTTATCCCCTCCACTTCCGTGCTCCCCTAGCCCCTTCAAAATTTTTACTTTGGTCAATCTTTTTTTATTAAGCTTTATACCCTAACCAAATTTTGTTTTTCTGGTGCAATTTTTTTGTGAGATATCGTAATCTCAAGTTTTTGACCCTCCACCGCCGTACGCCTCTACACACAATTTTTTATTTCAATCTACTTTCCTAGTATAACTACAGATATTTGTTAAGTTTCAATTACTTGTCTTTAATGCAAACTTTAACGCAAAAAAGGAGATGAACTCATTCTAAAATCCATAGCTCCTAAACCTATGGATTTTAGAATGAGTTCATCTCCTTTTTTGCGTTTCGGACGCATTATTTCCCCCTCTACTCCCACACCCCTTCACCCATATCATCAATTTTTTTGCAAATGGGTCCACTATCAAAGCTTTATAGAAACTTCAA
Source organism: Beris chalybata (assembly GCA_949128065.1). Lineage (NCBI taxonomy): Eukaryota > Metazoa > Arthropoda > Insecta > Diptera > Stratiomyidae > Beris > Beris chalybata. The sequence continues at coordinate 93,545,889 of OX421897.1, forward strand.
GTTTCAGCCTCCTACCATAAGTGGTTGCTGAGATCTAGAAACCAAAATTTTTCGTCTAAAACGCTTCCCCCACCTTCCCCCTCACACCCACAACCCCCAAAAAATTCTAACTTCAAGGGGTCTACCATGTCTATTCATAAAAAAAAATCAATTTAATAGCTCATAGGGTTTTGAAACTATAATTCCTCAAATGAGTTTGCGTACGGCGTACGGCGCACAGACGGACTGAAATTTTTTTTTCTTTTTTGGTGTTTATTAGTATGTAATAAAACGTATAAAAAAAATTGCAATATAGCAAAATTTTTTTTTTAAAAAATCTATAACAGTACTTTATTATTAAAATAATAAAGTAGTAAGCGACTGAAATGAAAATGTGCGTCGTTAAATTGATCATTTACAAAGTTAAAGTAGATCGTCGGACTAGTCTCGGAATAGTTATACAGGCCTATTCAGCACCAAAGTCATAAGTCACAAAGTAGGTCGAAAGCCACAATTCTTATCGATTTATAATAAACCTTACATTTAAATTCTATACACTCATTTCATAGCCTATGAAATAAGTTTTATACAGGCTACTATCAGTTTTATTCTCTACGAGTGTATAAAGTTTATTTGTACATAAATGGTAAGGATTTATATGCGTATTCAAAATTTTATTGAATTTATACCCACATTTTTTACCGTGTGATTTTATAAAAAAGAATGAGTGGTGTAATATTAGGGCTACTCTTATAAGTACCTATGGTTGATTTCTGTCATTATTTTTATATATTAAAGTATTAACATCTACTTATGTTTTATTTTCACGTTTGAGAATATAGTAACATAGTTGATTCCAAAAAAACTAGAATTGAATTTTTCATTGCAAAGCTGCAATAGAAGCTAATTTTCAAGAATATATCGGTTATTTTCGGTATCAGACGGATTTCTAATGTGAAACACCAACGTTAAAGCCTAACTGGGATCAATCGCTGCCATGGCTACTGCCATTGAGGACATCATAGTTTGATAAATTTTTACTGGAGAAGCCATTTTAAAGCTATGTTGGACTAGGTCCGAAGAAGGTATGGCACTAATGAGAAGATATTATTCCTACTTCCCAAATCATCTTTGCCGATAGTAGTATTACTAAAAATTTCTTTTTATAGGCTGATCGTGAAAAATGTAGTGGTTGTGTAACTAAAACTTAGCAGATGAAAATATATAGGCGGAAGAACCAGGAAGTAATTTGACTGTTGTGAGTTAAGGGGTCTGGCCACCTTGGCTGCTTGGAAAATGGGGGTTTTTTTCTACATTCATAAGCTCTGAAGTTTAAATGATTTTTATTTAATTTTTTTTACAAAATTTAGACTATACTTTAAGGAATCTCTGATATTTTTTTTATTCGAAAATATTAAAAAATGGCGGCGCTGTATATATTTCCCCGGAGGCCCACCACACGAAAGGGGGGGATGTGCCGTCATCGATTACTCTGTTTATATGCATCAGAAAAGAAAAAAGAAAAAATGGGCTTGTTCGTGGGTAGTGTAGCTAGACTGTAGCGTAGGATTTTTAAGATTGCTACATTAGTTTCTTTTTATTGACGTTTTTCGACGTTTTTCTTAGGAAAAACTGCAATTTTTTTTTTCTTCGGCTCACCAAAATTTCAAAAAAAATCGAAAAAAAAATCGGTACGCTACATTTTAGCTTCATTACCTACGAAAAAGCCCATTTTTTTTTCTGATGCATATTAATGGAGAAAACGATGACGGCACATTCCCCTCCCTCGTGCGGAGGGCCTCCTGGGAAATATATACAGCACCGCCATTTTTTAATATTTTCGAATAAAAAAAATGTCAGAGATTCATTAAAGTATAGTCTAAATTGAATCAAAAAAATTAAATAAAAATCATTCAAACTTCAGATTTTATGAATTTAGAAAAAAAAGCCCATTTTCCAAGTAGCCAAGATGGCCAGACCCCTTAAGTGGAAGCTGAGATTCAGGTACCAAACCTTAACCGGTAAACACGAATCATATGGTCAGCCTAACGATTGTCTATAGAACAATGGCTTGCTGCCTCGAGGTAACTTACTACGACCAAAGTTCATATTGGCTTGTCCAGGACCAGTTGAATGTTGGCTAACAGTTGTTTTCTTGTTTAATATGACACCTAGATAAATAATAATAATAATAATCAATGGCGCAACAGCCCAAATCGGGCCTAGGCCTTAAAGTAATGATAGAGTTACTTTATTACGAGACCAACGGAACATTAGGAGGTGAAGTGGTCAGCTACACGCTCGTCCGTGATTATTACCCCGATTTTAACTCAGGTACTCATTTACAACTGAGTGAACTGGGTTTCCGGCATCCAATACCATTTTTAGAAAATTACTTGTCACCAAGCAGATTCGAACCTGGTTCCAGGTGCACTGAAGGCAAGTGCTCTAGCCACTAAGCCACAGACTATATTTGACACCTAGATACTTTACGACTTTCCAAGGAATCTCCTCCCGAATATGGTAATACAATAGATCAGAAGGACATTTCTGCCCGTTTATAAGGGCTGGGCGATAAGGCCTCATACTTGCTGGGATTTACACCAATCCTTCAGAGTTTTAACCACTCTTGACATAGGTGGGGGCGGGTGTAGGGATGGGGGCAAAATAATTTGACTATTTGGGGGGGGGGGTGGGGTATACGGCGTTAGGATAGTGAAGAGTGATAAGAAAAAAATTGCAATACTAATAACTCGCTAAAACTTGAGATTTATGTAGTAGTGGCTCATTCTAGAAACATAATTTGCATTAGGCGTTGTATGATACGGTGTGTGTGTATTTTTCTATTCTCTGGAACGGTTTATATTTGAGACTTATGAACTTGGTAGATACGCACAACAAAAGATATGAAAGTAACAAACATTCCGCAGTACAAACAAGCTCAAAATCAATCGTATAATATAATAAAGTTTATTTTTAACTCCAACATATATTGCAGTTCGGAACAATGGGGATATGCACATGTAATTTACTTCTATTTACATTTTCTAATTTGGTAGATGAAACTTTAGGTAAACTATAGAAACTAAAATTATTCTTTTGAAAAACTTTTATATGGAGGCTGCAAGAAGCACGCACCCGATTTTCAATAAAAAATTAGTGTGTACAAAATTTTAAAAGGTTGAAGCATTCTGATGTTATCGGCTAAGATTCGTTGACATTTGTTTTAATGACCTTTTTTTATTAAACGTTTTTCTAAAAATTTCACATTACTTTCCAAGTATTTTCGAATGACAGCTAACACGAACTCAACCTTCTTTATACTAATAGTAATCAATGGCGCAACAGCCCAAATCGGGCCTAGGCCTTGAAGTAATGCTAGAGTTACTTCATTGCGAGACCAACGGAACACTAGGAGGTGAAGTGGTCAGCTACACGCTCGTTCGTGATTATAACCACGATTTTAACTCAGGTACTCATTTACAGCTGAGTGAACTGGTAGTCCGGAACCAAATCTAATAATTTGTAGAAAATTTCGGTGTTGTGGCTCAACGGTTGAGTTATAATAAGTTCTATAGAAGATATTTTTACGGGATATTTTTATGGACGCTACTCGTATAATACATAGCTTTCACTTCAAGAACTATTGCAAAATTAAAATTTAAATTTCAGCGTTCTGTTTATTTTATTATTAGGGTAAGTTTTATTATTAGGATAAGCATAAAAACAAAGAAATCTCTAGGATTAGATCTAATATCAGGGGAAAAATTGAAGCAGTTACCTAAAAAAGCCTTGATCAAACTAACAAATCTAATTAATGCAGCATTCAGGTTAAGATACGTGACCGGTGTATGGAAAGTGGCGGAAGTGATCATGATACAAAAACCGGGAAAACCTCCAAACGAAGTGAAATCGTATAGACCCATTTCGCTGTTGCCGACAATTTCTAAGGTGTTCGAAAAACTTCTACTGACTAGGGTCAAACCCATAATAGAAAGGAAAAATCTAATACCCAACCACCAATTTGGATTTAGACAACAACATTCGACATTAGACCAAGTTCATCGAATAACGAATGTTATAGAAAAGGCATTGGAGGAAAAGCGAATGTGCTCTACTATATTCCTAAACGTGGCTCAAGCCTTTGATAAAGTATGGCATAAAGGTTTTAAGGCTCGTGTACACTGGCAAGTAACTTGCGACATTTCTTGCTAGAGTAATTTGGTGCGATGTGTACACTATCTGTAAAATTGCAGCAATTTTACTCTAGCAAGTAGCTCTACAAAAATCTTGCAAGTAAAACTTGCTCTTCCGTATACACTTCATCATCAAAGTTTCGTTGAACTGTCAAAACGAAAAAGAAAAATACCACAACTCTGGATAAAGTTCCACATTAGAAATGAGCAAAAACATGTACTCGGAACTCCACTTGGATTTTCCGTTCATATTTCGCACGTAAACTGTGGAACTACCACTCCTAAAACTGAACTTAACCTCACATCCAATGCAATTGTACTGATTTGCTGAAAAATTTCGAAACCGATCGGAACTTTCTTGCGAGATCTCAACTCTCGCAAGTTAGCGTGTACATTCACAACTTGCTTGAAAAGGCAGGCGTTTGCTGGCTGGAGCAAAAACTTGGGCAAATGCGCTCTCGGAACAATGTCCACATGCAGCAATAAATGTCATAGAGCAACTCTAACAAGTTTTGCTTGCTAGTGGACACGAGCCTTTATACACAAATTAATTAAAATGTTTTCAAGACAATACGTAGAATTGCTAATATGGTATTTGTCGGACAGAATATTCAGAGTGAAGCAGAAGGTTGCGTATTCTGAACTTAAAGAAGTTAAAGCAGGAGTACCGCAAGGAAGTATCTTGGGTCCTATCCTATACGTTCTTTATGCAAGCGACATGCCGAAGCTAGAAAATGTGCACTTGCTACATTTGCGGACGATACTGCCTTACAGGCAGTAGGAGCAAATATTAACGAAACTATGGACAAGCTACAAGAGGCGACTGATAAGATATGCAACTGGATAAGGAAATGGAAAATGAAACTCAACGAGACAAAATTTATACACGTGAACTTCACAAATAAAAACATAAGAAACCCTCCACGAGTCAACGTAAATGGTACCTTAGTACCTCATGAAAACAACGCCAAATACTTAGGCATAACACTAACTAGATGCTAAATTAAGATGGAAAGAACATGTCAAAAAGAAAAAGGCTGAACTAGAAATTAAATACAGACAACTAAACTGGCTTTTGGGACGTTAAGTCCAAACTTTCAATTCATAACAAAATATTAATTTATAATCAAACACTAAAACCTGTATGGTCATATGGTAGTCAAATATGGGGGTGTGCTAAACATACTCATATTCAGAAAATTCAAATCTTCCAGAACAAAGTACTACGTAATATAATCAATGCTCCGTGGTAATGTACGAAACAACAATCTACACCGGGACCTAGAGATCCATAATGTAGCTAGAGTAATAAAAAAGAATGCTGTTAAGCATGAAAATAGGCTACAGCATCACGTCAACATTGAGGCAGTCAGACTTCTTGATACTCATATTCAAATAAGAAGGCTGAATAGAACCAAACATCTTGATTTGGTGTATTTGTAATGGAATGTTGTGTTGTATTGTATTACATGTCGGATTTATATGTAGAGTGTCAATGGAAGAGCTACTAATTTAAATAGTGTCTAGAATTCAAACGAAAATGAATGGTTAGTCCTCAGACTAGTTTAATACACAAAGGGAGGTGTTTTTAGTGGGGTGGATCCTACACTACTAAGATGTTTCGCGCGGGTATCGAAAAAGTTAAAATGTAGTAGCGTTGAACGAAAATCTGTGAAGACATTTCAATACTGCTTGATTATTGTTGATCTCCAATCTCCAATTTCATTTGTTTTCTAGTTACAAAGCGTGCGCAGGTGTAGGTATACAACATATTGTCGTATATGGATTTTTTCAATATGACTTCAAAACAAAGGATAATATCGACCGATCACCAGCAATTATGGGCCGGTGATCGATAAAAAAAAAGTTGAATCTCTCTACTAACAATGATAATTCTTCAATGTGAAGAAGTAAGTTGTAGCTATCAACGCTTATGAATTCATACATTTGGGTCATTCCATCAAGAATCGTCAAAAATGATAAAATTTGTGACGTACCATCACCGATTCTTTTAAAAAATTATGTAGGTACTCAAAAAATCAGTGAGGAAACAAATATGTACCATATAATTTAAATTTTTTGTTTCTATCTCATTTTTTTTTGATAGTTATATGTTAAAGACTTCGCAAAAATGGTATCTGGATCCTCTCCGCAAATTCATATCGCTGGTACTTAGTCTTTATCGTAGAATAATAAAGTAGGGCTTATTTTAAAACGCAAGTTTGTCGCAATATAAAAAAAATACGAATAAAAATTATCCTTGGAATTTTTTTCTCAAGGATAACTATTTTGTCCTTTAGCCTTGAATAATTCAATCGCGATTAACTTGGGATCTCAAGTGGATCGGGGTCAAAAAATCTAAGCAAATCAGTGGTTCTCAATTAAGGCTTAAGTTTAGTTCTTAATAACAGTATTAGACTTTTTTGACTCCGATACCCTTGAGATCCCAAGTTAATTTTTTGGTGTGTTTTAAAAACTGTATAACCCAGAAACTATAAAAAAGAAAAAAAATTAAAGATACACATTTTGAGATATTCAAGGATGAAGGACAAAATCGTTATCCTTGAAAAGGAAATTGTATTTCTCACTAGTTCTTTAAGTACACAAAGTTTCAAAAGAATCCGAGATGGTAAGATGGCAATTCTTGGTGGAATGATCCATTTTACTTTATTATTTTAATATAACAAAGTGTACGAGTACTTATCGAAATAAAAAAAAATTACAATCAGACACCAAAAACGCAAAAAAATATTTTTAATCCGCCTGTATATCGTCCGTCTTGCGCCAAATCGTTTGAAGAGTATAATACGTTTTATTTACTATCGACGGATCATCGTCGATTGATTTCGTCCGTTTCGTTGCCATCTTCTTCCAGATTAGCCTGAAAATATACCTATGAAGTTGTGTATACTTTCCAAATTATGCTCCGAAATTGGTATATTCTGTCTGATTGGCGTTCTCTTTCTTGTCTTTATTAGGGGCATTATGGTTTAGAGAGAGTGATGATAATCTTTGCACAATAGGAAATTAGCTTTGTAGAGCTCCATTACTTAAAAATTTTCCCAATTCTAATATGAATCTTCTTTTTCTTTTATTGTAGTATATTCTTGTAAGCTTTTTTTGATTTTAGAATGAAACAACTAGTTTCAATTATGTTCGCCTTTGTTTATTTTAATTCGCTCAAATAATAACTCCTTTTTATGCAAAAACCACATGAACATGAACTAGAGAAAAGAATATCCAAACTAGAGAAAAGAACATCGCCTCCTCCAACGATCTAGTCGTCCTTTCTTACTCCTTTTTCTTCACGCCAGTGTTTTCTTCTTATTGAGCCCAACGACATCTTTTGAAAAGGGCCGTAACAATATAATATCTACTGCTACTACTATTAATAACTACTTGTAGATAATATCGAACTTAACAGGTCAATTTGATGAAATTGGTCAATATTAAAGTATTGGTGCTGTCCCTCCCCCCCCCCCCCTTAAAAAAAACATGTCTAGCTACGCTACTGTGACAGATGGTCATCGGTAAAACGGTAACATCGCAAGTTAGAAACGAACTGCTAGATTACTAGTATAATTTTATCATTTGATTTGAAACCTACGCAACATTCTATTCTTATGAAAAATTCTATATACCTAGTCCTACGTATTAAAAAAAATTAATGAAACATCCCAATCTTTACTGCCTACGATTTACCATAATCAAGTGTTTTATTAATATTCGAGTGCTCGAGGAAGATACGAACATATTTCCTTTATGATTGCATTGACATTTATAAATATATTCCAGCTCGTGGTCCTTTATTGACCATGAAATCCAGAGCTCATCTTTATGAAAGTGCCCAGTATAATGCCCTGCTCAATCTCGATAAAATATCCCTCTCCTGTTTATTTTAATATGTTGTCAAATGTACGCGTATCTAAAATCTAACGTTGCTTAGGATACCGAGAAGAGATATAAAAAAGTTCTTAATGGGATTCGTTTGGTCCGGCGAATTTCAAGGATGACATCACGCACGAGAAGGTAGCAACTAATTCCTGGTGGAAATGATTTGCACGTGGATATTAGGTTAAGAGCGCTGTTGAAGGGAGATACAATTTTATTGCTCACTAAAATTTTATGTAAAAAAAGTTTCCGGGTAATTTAATGTAAACTGTGCATAATTTTTTTCATCGAATATTTTCCGGTACACAGCTTTGACCCTCTAGCATGTAAATTTTAACCGCTGGAAACTTTTTGTCGGGAATTTTTTTCTAGACTAAGAACAGGAGAAGAAGTCCAAATCCGATGACAAAATCCAAAAAAAAAATTATCTGTCGACTACCAGGTGAGAAAAACGTAAAACCGCCCTGAGGCGGACATTCACGGGTGCGTGTAAAATTTAACCGCTGGAAATTTTTTGTCGGGATTTTTTTCTAGGCTAATTTGGGGGTCAAGAAGTCTAAATTCGATGACATAATCCAAAAATAGTATAATTATATTTAGGCAATTAACGTCAGTGTAATCTTAAAAAATTTTATTATTGGAGCTTGTGATACTCAGCCATGTAATTTTTAGCAAACGAGTTGCATGTAGGTATGTACATATGTTGCATTTTGTGCAAATGTGCTGCGTTTCCGATTTTTTGCAGTGTTAACACTGCTTTTTTCCCGTCAATTTCCGGCAACCACAGACATGTGTGCGACAGACATGTGACCGAAGCCATCGTACCGAATATCCGCGACTGGATGGTGTGGAAAGGAGAAAACGAGAATTGGAAAATCACCGCATGGGCTGCCTCGATAGGAGCGCCCCCACACACTCCGTGCCCCCCTTTTCATACTCTATAAACTTTACATCTAGTTACAGCGTACCCAGTAAACCATACTGGAAGTTCAAAGTCTGTTCCGTCTACAACATCGAAGTTCTTCCCTACATAACCCTAGCTCAGCAGCCTGAGGGCTTTTATAAATAGTCGTAATATCCCTTTTTCACACATGTTTACATAGACCAACTACAACTACCCTTCTCGTCCTTCCGTATTGCGATGAAGAATTCTAACTTTTTTAATTTTAATAATTTGCTATTTTAATTTTTTTAATTTATAATTTAAAAAAATTGTATTATATTTAAGTGTGGTCGCTCGGTTCGACTTGCCATCCTGTACCATATCACAATTCAGTTGACTGCAGCTCTTCTCGTCCTAGCGAGACAAAGAGGCGAGCCCTTTTGGAGTTAAGCATAAAAAAAATTTAAATAAGTTAACTATTGTAGGTTTTTAGGTTTTTATTTCCTAGAAAATATGAATCTAGTGGACAACACTATCCGACATATATATGTCAAAAAAAAAATAAAAAATAGGCATTATTACATTTCCTTGAGAGTTGTAGGTATTAGAAAAAATACTGAAATTTGTTGTTTTGACGACAGGCCCGTGCGCACGGGGGGGTTTTGGGGGTTGAAACCCCCCCCCCCCCCCCATTGGCCTATTTTCATAGGGAAGTGAGGACCTTTTTTTTTTTTTTTTAGGTCATCACATTTAGTATGAGGGGGGAACTTGATAAACCCCCCCCCCCCCCCCCCCATCACACTTTCCTGCGCACGGGCCTGTTTGACGATTACATAAAAAATCCCATAGAAGATTTATGAAAAAGTACATTTCACATTCTTTGGAGACTTTGGACAGACTTTATTTTGAACGCGTTTTAGTTAACAAAAGAACGTGTTAAAAATGTATCCAGTCTTTAGACTAGGAAACTCGGTTAATTTTAAGTCATTCCATCAAGAATCGCCAAAGTTGTGACCTTACTATCTCCGATAGTAATTTTTGTTTTTGAAAAAATAATTGAAATTAAAATAATATAAATAGTTAGGCGCAACATTATTATTTTTTCGGTAGAAGTTCGGAACACGTTCAATTTTGAGATGCGGAGTAGGTTACTATCTATGTGACTTCAAAACTAGGAAAAAAATCGGCAAGCGGTTAGAAATGGGTCGCGCTAGAATACTTACGCAGCTGCCACCAATAACATATGAATTTCATAATTGGGTCATATTCCGAGAAGCAATTTACGGGTTGAAAAATTAAAAAACTTGAAAATAGGTGATTATTAAACAATTCCGCGGAAGCGAAAAGATATTCGATATTTTGATCAGACCTGAGAGATATGGCAGAATTCATGTAAAAGTATACATCAACTTTACACCCCCTTATGGGTCGAATTTCAAAAACCTTGAAAATACTTTCTAGTTTTCAATACGAAGAATCCGTAGAATAAAAATGAATTCAATATTTGGGAAGACCTAGTGGATATGACGAAAATTGTGAAAATATAAGCATTCTATTTTCACTGATCATAATTTTTGCCCCCTTCCGAGCGCCAATGGATACTCGAATTTTTTTTTAATCAAATTACTTTTCTTGTTTATTTATATATAGGTACATACCAAACTTCAATTTTCTAGATGAGCCGTTCTATAGTTAGTAGCATACTTCCCCTAAAAAATAAATTATATTTTTCCAAAGTGCCATTTACTATAGCTCTATCTAAATACCAAGTTTCAGCTTCATATCATTATGAGTTCTTGAGATATAAACATCAGAACTTTTTCCTTTTCGTCCTCCCTCACCCTCGCTGTCTACACCCTCATCCCCAAAATTTATTCTCGCAAGGGGTCTGTTAGGACAACTTCCTAACATTCTCAATTGAATTAGAAGTTAAATAATAAATCGAATCATTCCAATTTTAAATTATTTATTAAGTTTCAAGTAAAATTAAACGACTTGAACGCGCTAACAGATTTCTTATTCGACCGATCACGTTAACGACAATTTTTCGAGTGAGAACTATTTCATTTTAAATTTTACATTTCGACGATTTTAACTAACAAATTTACCGCTGGCTGGGTCAATTTCTATTGTTATCAAAAAACCAATTGGCGACCAACATCGGCCGAGCGAAACTAAACAATGCAATTAGAGGCAAGATCTACCGTAAGGGTAGTCATAAAAATTTATGATGATGAAATTTAAACCCGTAATATGGAATTTAGTTAGGATGAATATTTAAGAAAAATAAAAATTTTATGAATTCAAAATCTTTCGCGTTTTGACTATTTTGAGTCTTAACAGGGTCTATTAGGTTTACTTAAGGTAAAAATTTCAAGCATCTATCTTACGCTGTTCTTGAGATGTGAGAATTGATTTTCAAGAAAAATTCTTATCACCTCCACTTACATGTTCCACCGCCACCTTAAAAAAATTTACTTTTATCAAACTTTATTCATCAACCCTATTTCATTCACCGTATTTCATTTTACTTTATTATTAATTTTATGTTACTAGTTTTTCATGGTCATGCTACCATTGAAGCTACTAAATGTTAAGAGTTTGTTGTTCTTTCCGGTGTCAGTGGAGTGAAGCTCCAATACGAAATCCCCGACTGTTGATTAAGGGTGGCCAGGGTGTTTCGGAAGTTGGCTAGAATACACCCTCTGAAGAGTCTTCTGCATTCCGATGACGAAACAGCTCCTTCGGACCTAGTCCAACACAAACCTTATGATAAACTGATGTCCGTTAAGTTAGCCCTGCTTTTTTCGAAAAAATGTAATTTCGCATTTGTGTTGATTTGTGCTCAATTTGTGCCGTTTGTGCTAGTAAAAAGAAATTATTTTACTTCAGTCGATAAAAAGTTACGAGCATGTACTAAAAATAGCGTTAAGTTAGCCCTGCTTTTTTCGAAAAAACGAGATTTCTCAATTGTGCTGATTTGTGCTCAATTTGTGCCGTTTGTGCTAGTAAAAAGAAATTATTTTACTTTCATTGATAATTAATTATGAGCAAAATACTAAAAATGGCGTTAAGTTAGCCCTGCTTTTTTCGAAAAAATGAAATTTCGCAATTGTGCTGATTTGTGCTCAATTTGTGCCGTTTGTGCTAGTAAGAAGAAATTATTTTACTTCAGTCGATAAAAAGTTACGAGCATGTACTAAAAATAGCGTTAAGTTAGCCCTGCTTTTTTCGAAAAAATGAAATTTCTCAATTGTGCTGATTTGTGCTCAATTTGTGCCGTTTGTGCTAGTAAAAAGAAATTATTTCACTTTCATTGATAATTAATTATGAGCAAAATACTTAAACCCCTCTTTTTCGAAAAAATATAATTCAGAAATTGTGATCGAATTGTGTCGTATTGTGCTGTAAAAATAAATTATTTTACTTGTTAATGTTAGTTAATGATTAGTTAGCCCTGTCATTTTGGAAAAGTAGTAATTTCGCAATTGTGCCGTGCTGTACCATGAAGGTAAAAAATTATACTTTACTCAATAATTACTTATTACAAACAATTATGTTAACCCTCTCGTGGCTTTCCAGTGGTAAAGCTAAGATAAACTAAATAACTGAAATATGTCATACGTATCATAGTGTTACATGTAAACCAGGCAACTGCGCAACTCGATCGGTTTCGCAGAACAGAAACAGCAATAACCATATACCTAGTGCAAAGTTGCCAATCAAAAGCGTAGTTAAAGTATAAAAGGGCGGAACAAATGGAATGGTAACACCTTCTGATCGAATATTCTCGTATGCACCATAACATCGCAGAAGATTCCACATACACCACCTAATGAAGATTCAAGAACGGTCTAGACCAGGGGTCGGCAATCTGCGGCTCTTTTGGTGTCAAGACGCGGTTCTCCAGTTCCATGCGCAAATATTAATAATTATATTATTTTATTTTCAAAACTCATAAGAAAATCACCAGCAGTGCCCTAGGTTAAGTATTAGAGCAGGGGCATAGCTCAAACGTGTGAGGTAACTTATGTCGGAATCCTAATTACAATTTTCGTCAATCGTTATATTATTCTTGAGTGGAATAATTCCAATAATTTATTGCCAATATAACTTATAACTATAACTTTTTAAAATCGGTTTTTGAAAATTTGTGGAATTTGTGTGACGAGTTTCAGTTCTTCCTCCGTTGTTTTTGTTTGTGCGTGACATTCTTCCCCGAACTCGAAATTCTGTACGGGAAAAGTTCAGAATGGGCCCTTAAAAATAGGATCACTTCTTCACTGGTTTGGCCGGACATCCCTTTCTTGTTAGTGGTTTAAGCGGTTTCTCCACCGGGGTAAACGGTAATAAAGTTAGAAAATTTGGGGGTCCAGAAAAGCATGTATGTATGTATGTACGTCACGCTGCAAAAGTGGATACCTCTAAAATAAATGCCGCGAGTTGAGGCACTCATATTTGACGCATGGAATAGTCTTCCAGAACGCTACAATGAGGTGAAGATGGTGGCATTTGGAGTGCTGACGATCTTTGGGTACCCATATTCGTGCGGGAAAGCGATCTCTTGCATGAATACAATAAAAAGTAATGTAAGAAGTCAACTAACAAATAAAAATCTAGAGGCGTGCTTGAAACTGAAAACAACAAGTTATGAGCCAGATTTAAGGGGGAACATCTGAGTAGAAAATTTGTTGTTTTCAAAAATTTTTTTTTGCTCATCTTAAAGTTTGTAGGCTAACTCTTCTTCGCGCCACTAACAAATTTAGAGTTCGGTCCGTTTCATATTGAACGGGTCGCCGTGAGTTGCAGTGGCGCGGACGGCTGCGACACGGCGACCGTACTGTGACCGCAGTTAGCCGTCAATATGAAACGAACCGAACCCTTCATCGCCCCACTAATAAATTTACCCACCGTACAGGGAGTACGGTCGCGTACTAGTTGACTGCTAGAGTCACTGTATAAGAACTAACACAAACATCCACTATCTTGAGTACGGACAATGACCGCTTTTGGTACCTTTTTAGTACTCTTAAACCCTGCGAACTCCAAAGTTCGCAGGTTTCTTAAATGGCATAGTTTTAGTGTGTATACGTGTAGCAGATGGATTTTGATTAACGTTTCACGGAATCGAGATAAGTACATATGTCTCATGAAATGTCAACTAAATACAGCGTTTATCCACTTTAGTGGAGATAAAAATGAAAAATCGGACAACTGGAAAAAAATTTCAAATGTACTGGTTTCAAATGAAACACACATTGTCCGTACTCAAGATAATGGATGTTTGTGTTAGTTCTTATACAGTGACTCTATTGACTGCTAGTTGACAGTCAAAGCCCACGTAATAAAAATTACGATGTTGGCTGAAGTCTAGACCAGGGGTCGGCAACCTTTTGAGACGGAAGAGCCAAAAGTTACAATTTACAAAATTTCCCAGTTTTTTAAAAAGCCACTAACATTTTATTATGGTATTTGATTAGGATTAAGCACATAAATTTGATTTTCGATTTATAATAAATATGTATCTTTAAATATGAAATAATATTTATCTATATAAAAACATACAAATGTTTTGTATTTGAGCTAGCTCTGTAGAATAATAAAATTAGTAATCAAAGAATATAACTATAATTATCGTCCTTTGAATGTTTGGTCCGAATAGAAAGCAGAAAAAATAGGAGAATTTTAGAAATTATTATCTCAAAAATTATTTGCTCGATTTTATGCAGGTTGGTTTTATTCGAAAGTATATGTATGTTGAGGTACGCTATTAGTTTTTTTTTATAAACATCGGTCGGCGTAAAGAATGTCCGTCGCTTCCATGGCCTGCGGCTTCCAAGATTACAGGCAGTCGGTTTATTCAAAACAAAAATTTCAAAAAGATTTTGAAAATGTAAAGTATGATACACTTCGCTACGTAGGGTTTTTTTTAAAAAAAAAAAAAAATTCATGAAATGGCGGCCGATTGGACCTTATTTTCAGTTTTTAACCTCAATTATCGACCTTTCTGGGTTGATAAAAAAAAAGTAAGAAAAAATCTTACGTATCGAAAGAGAAAACCTATCCAAAATAATGTATGAAATTTTGGAATCGGTTCAGCCGTTTTCCGAAGATTTTGGGAACCGTCTTTGAATAGTGTGTTTCGAGATAATCGCGTTTGAATGGCGTTCTATATAGGGAATTCACGAAGGGCCCATTTCGGTTAATTGCCCATAATTTTCACAATTATTGGAATTTCAATATGAAATTTCCAGACAACATTCTTAAGACTACAAACTTTAAGATGAGCAAAAAAAAATTTTTGAAAACAACAAATTTTCTACTCAGATGTTCCCCCTTAAATCTGGCTTATAAATTGTTGTTTTCAGTTTCAAGCACGCCTCTAGATTTTTATTTGTTAGTTGACTTCTTACATTACTTTTTATTGTATTCATGCAAGAGATCGCTTTCCCGCACGAATATGGGTACCCAAAGATCGTCAGCACTCCAAATGCCACCATCTTCACCTCATTGTAGCGTTCTGGAAGACTATTCCATGCGTCAAATATGAGTGCCTCAACTCGCGGCATTTATTTTAGAGGTATCCACTTTTGCAGCGTGACGTACATACATACATACATGCTTTTCTGGACCCCCAAATTTTCTAACTTTATTACCGTTTACCCCGGTGGAGAAACCGCTTAAACCACTAACAAGAAAGGGATGTCCGGCCAAACCAGTGAAGAAGTGATCCTATTTTTAAGGGCCCATTCTGAACTTTTCCCGTACAGAATTTCGAGTTCGGGGAAGAATGTCACGCACAAACAAAAACAACGGAGGAAGAACTGAAACTCGTCACACAAATTCCACAAATTTTCAAAAACCGATTTTAAAAAGTTATAGTTATAAGTTATATTGGCAATAAATTATTGGAATTATTCCACTCAAGAATAATATAACGATTGACGAAAATTGTAATTAGGATTCCGACATAAGTTACCTCACACGTTTGAGCTATGCCCCTGCTCTAATACTTAACCTAGGGCACTGCTGGTGATTTTCTTATGAGTTTTGAAAATAAAATAATATAATTATTAATATTTGCGCATGGAACTGGAGAACCGCGTCTTGACACCAAAAGAGCCGCAGATTGCCGACCCCTGGTCTAGACCGTTCTTGAATCTTCATTAGGTGGTGTATGTGGAATCTTCTGCGATGTTATGGTGCATACGAGAATATTCGATCAGAAGGTGTTACCATTCCATTTGTTCCGCCCTTTTATACTTTAACTACGCTTTTGATTGCACTAGGTATACGGTTATTGCTGTTTTTGTTCTGCGAAACCGATCGAGTTGCGCGGTTGCCTGGTTTACATGTAACACTATGATACGTATGACATATTTCAGTTATTTAGTTTATCTTAGCTTTACTACTGGAAAGCCACGAGAGGGTTAACATAATTGTTTGTAATAAGTAATTATTGAGTAAAGTATAATTTTTTACCTTCATGGTACAGCACGGCACAATTGCGAAATTACTACTTTTCCAAAATGACAGGGCTAACTTATCATTAACTAACATTAACAAGTAAAATAATTTATTTTTACAGCACAATACGACACAATTCGATCACAATTTCTGAATTATATTTTTTCGAAAAAGAGGGGTTTAAGTATTTTGCTCATAATTAATTATCAATGAAAGTGAAATAATTTCTTTTTACTAGCACAAACGGCACAAATTGAGCACAAATCAGCACAATTGAGAAATTTCATTTTTTCGAAAAAAGCAGGGCTAACTTAACGCTATTTTTAGTACATGCTCGTAACTTTTTATCGACTGAAGTAAAATAATTTCTTCTTACTAGCACAAACGGCACAAATTGAGCACAAATCAGCACAAATGCGAAATTTCATTTTTTCGAAAAAAGCAGGGCTAACTTAACGCTTTTTTTAGTACATGGTCGTAACTTTTTATCGACTGAAGTAAAATAATTTCTTTTTACTAGCACAAACGGCACAAATTGAGCACAAATCAGCACAAATGCGAAATTTCATTTCTTCGAAAAAAGCAGGGCTAACTTAACGCTTTTTTAGTACATGGTCGTAACTTTTTATCGACTGAAGTAAAATAATTTCTTTTTACTAGCACAAACGGCACAAATTGAGAACAAATCAGCACAATTGCGAAATTAAATTTTTTCGAAAAAAGCAGGGCTAACTTAACGCCATTTTTAGTATTTTGCTCATAATTAATTATCAATGAAAGTAAAATAATTTTTTTTTACTAGCACAAACGGCACAAATTGAGCACAAATCAGCACAATTGAGAAATCTCGTTTTTTCGAAAAAAGCAGGGCTAACTTAACGCTATTTTTAGTACATGCTCGTAACTTTTTACCGACTGAAGTAAAATAATTTCTTTTTACTAGCACAAACGGCACAAATTGAGCACAAATCAGCACAAATGCGAAATTACATTTTTTCGAAAAAAGCAGGGCTAACTTAACGGACATGATAAACTGGCCTCTCCAGTGAAAGTTCTTTCCAAATTTGTGATGGGGGAAGCGTTTTAGACGAAAAATTTTGGTTTCTAGATCTCAGCAACCGCTTATGCCAAGAGGCTGAAATTTGGAATTTATATTGGCTTTGTAAGTGGACCCATTTGCAAAAAAAAAATCGATATGGGTGAAGGGGTGCGAGTGTGGGAAGGAAAATAATACGTCCGAAACTTAAAAAATCCAAGGTCGATACATTCTAAAATCCATAAATCCTAAGCAGTTAATGTCACAAAATTTAAGCTTACAGGCCTATTCTGTGTACAGTCACAAGTCACAATTTTATCGGAGAGTCATAATTTTAGAAAATCTGTCAATTTTCATATTCTAGTATGAGTCATAATTTTGACGTTTTAAAAAAACATCACAAAATTGTGACTATTGAAATAGGTGATCACAACGGCCAGCCAGGTAAACAATTTTAACGTTTCGTTAAGTTTCAATACTTAAAATTTAAAAAAATTGAAACTTTGTTATATACGCTACTGGAAGAAGCTGAACAAAAGTAATTTAACGGACGCTTAGATGACTTTTTTACATTTTGTGTGATTAAGGGCGTTATAAAGTGCTACATCGCGAAAGTTAAAGTTTGAGAGTTTCTTTGGTAATAGACGTCTACTGAGGCACACAACATTCCATTATACACTTGCAAAGGCCGAATTGATCCCTGATACTGACACAGTACCATCATTTTCACATGTCTCCAACTATGTGGAGAAATTGCCAGAATGCCGAAATACTTTCCGATCACAAGTGCCGTCACATAATTTTAGTGAAGCAGGTTTTGACCTGTGATAGGTCACAATTTCAGAATAGGGCCGTTAATGAGTATTTGTATATACACTCGGAGAATAGATCGCAGATATTTGAGTGGGGTCAGTGATGTAAGGGTTGACGAATGGAGTTTGCTGAAATTAAAATTTTTAAGGGAGCGGTGGAGCAAGAAAGTGGAGGTGATAAAAACTTTTTTAAAACTTCATATCTCAAGAACAGTGTAAGATAGATGCTTAACATTTTTAACAAACGTATGGGTAATAGATTTATAGCAAAAACAAAAATTTTTATGGTGTGGGTTTGAGAGTGTGGGTGAGGTGAAGTGGTCAGCTACACGCTCGTCCGTGATTATTACCCCGATTTTAACTCAGGTACTCATATACAGCTGAGTGAACTAGTACTCCAGCACCCAATCCCATTATCAAAAATTACTAGTCGCCAAGCAGATTCAAACCTGGTACCAGGTGCACCGAAGGCAAGTGAGCCACTACGGACTACATACACTTATTGCATGACCTTTTATTTTAGGTAGAAACTATTGTATAATGGGTACTCGATGGATGGTTAAACGATCTCTTCAGTTCAAGTGAGTTTCATAAATTAAATAAACTTGTACGGCGGACAGATGGACCTTTTTCTTTTTTTTTTTGGGATTACTAGACCTAAAACGTGAAAATACAAAATGTCATGGTATCAAATTGTTTTCTTAATTTTAGGTCGATCACAAGACTTTATTATTAAAATAATAAGATACAAGTGTTCTAAGCAATTGTCGCAAGTATCGCCAAGGGAAATTAAAACAAATTCCTCGTTTCTGTTACCACTCTTTTATGGCCGGTTTCACAGTCGAAGTTTAAACCAAAAATTTGGTTTATGCTTAGGATCTTACGAACAAATTCTTAAGTTTAAACTAAAAATTTGGTTTAAACTTCGACTGTAAAACTGGCCCTTAGTGTTTCATTTTACGATTGAAAACAAAAATAAATTGAAGACCATCGGGAATTTAAAATTTTAAAATTTATATACATATGCCCATGATCCTGGAAAATTAACAAACCAGGGACTCAAGTTCTTTCTGCTGTAAACATTCAACAAAAACCTACCCAAATTATTTATAAATGTCTCGATCCAGGCCAAATTTAACTTGTGTCGAATTAAAGATAAGTCCATCAGATAAAGAATTTTCGTTTTAATGCCCATACAGAGTTCAACAAGCTTTTAATCTAAGAAGTACGACGGCTTTACTGCATTCACACATTCACCTACTCGCAATAAAAACAACACCATTAGAACGTTTAATACCCCTGTCTCCTTGATAATATCCTTGAACAGTACTTTGTCTCTTGGGACGAAAGTTCACTGTATTCTTTATGATTATTTTCGAAGAAACAAAATCCTTTCTTTTAAACGGAACCGAGTGAAAGGATGCGAAAAAATCGAAAGGGTTCGAAAAGCCCATTTAGATCCTAAATCCCATCTTGATTAAAAATTGATTTTAATTCTATCACATATCTTATACAAGTATCCATTCAACGCGTGCTATGATGTGAAATGGATTGAACCTCTTTTCGTAACAGCCGTTTTTCTGGAGATTCAATAAAAGGGCTTCAGAATATATGGGGTCGGGGAAATTGAGAACTTTTGAAGCCGTATGAGTTTCGTGCGAATAATTCCGAAATGCTTATAGTCGAAGAAATTCTGAATTGCTCTTAGAGTTAAGGCTGCCAAGTGTTTTCGGGTATATTCGCAGAAAGGGTGCGTGTGAGGGCATCACTAACTGGATCTTATTTAGGGATGGTTCGTATTATATATGATGTAACTACACAATGTACTAGATATTCTTCAAATTACGTCTAGCAACCCGTCTGAATGGAGGACGAACAAACATATAAGTGACTCGTGCTGAATTTAACCTTTCATTTAATGTCTAAACAGACACTGTAACGACTCATTTTCATGCCAGGGTAAGTTCAGTGGGTGCCAGGTTCATTACAAAAATATTTACTTAGTTAGACTTCATTCTTTATTACGATAGTTTAAGGTAGTTTATAAATTCACTTCAGGTATTTAGGTTCACTCCAATCTTTCAGTATCTCTTCTAAGTGGCGTATAGTATTCGTCGTCTTCGTTGCTTGAATATGGCTCGTCCTTGC
Source organism: Beris chalybata (assembly GCA_949128065.1). Taxonomy (NCBI): domain Eukaryota; kingdom Metazoa; phylum Arthropoda; class Insecta; order Diptera; family Stratiomyidae; genus Beris; species Beris chalybata. Next base: position 93,566,301 of record OX421897.1, read on the forward strand.
TTGGTTCTGGCTCTCGGTCCCTACGTCTACGTTTGATTCTGGGTTCCCGTTACTTCGCCTGTTTTCTTTTCCTGCCTTGCGTTTTATTTCACCCCGTGCTCCGTTGCTCTTGTTTTCCCGTGTATGATTCTGATCGCTCGCCTTGATTTTCTCCGTGCTGCCCTTTTCCTAGTCTCCGTCTCTCAGTGCTGCCCTACGTTTTGGCAGTTCTGTCTCCGTCCTGTGTGTGGCCTCTACGCTTTGGCCCTCTCTGCTTCCTCCCTGTCTTCGTCTCTCTGTGATGCCCCTACGTTTTGGCATATCCCTGTCTTCGTCTCTCTGCGTGGCAACTACTTCGAATATCTCGGCTTCGCGGTGGGTCCTTGTGGTTCAGGCGTTGTCGTCGTACTTGCCGTGGCTGGGTGAAGCTTGGCTCCTGGCACGACTCCGCTTGCCTTCCTTGACCTGGTCCCTGTGTGTCATCTACTGGTTGGCTCCGCGCTCGTCTTTGCTCGACGTTGTTTGGTTTGTCGCTCGGCTCATCGCTATAAGGTCCTTTTCACTGTTCGCGCTTGTTGCGTTTTTGCTTCGCCTTGGTGGCTACGCTTTCGCGGTTTGCTCTTAGATCTCAGTCTTGGTGACCCCGATGTCTCTGCTTGCTCTAGGTTCGTCGTTGCTATGTCTGTATGCTTCGTCTCTACTGGTTTCCAGATCTCAGCTTGGTGACTCCGATGTCTCTGCTTGCTCTTGGATCTCAGTCTTGGTGACCCCGATGTATCTGCTTGCTCTAGGTTCATCGTTGCTACGTTTGTATGCTTCGTCTCTGCTTGTGACCGGGTCTCAGTACGATGTCTCCGATGTCCTGGCTTGCTCCTGTTCTCTTCGCTCGTCGTGGTGGCTGCGCTTAGCTAGAAGCGGTGTCTTTACTGATGTGTTATATGTGCCTCAGATTTCTTAAACCTTCTTCACTAACGAGATGACTATTCAGTGATGGCCATAAGTCCAGTACTTCGATATTTCCCAAGCTATCGGATTTATAAAACCCTGACACAGCGAAGGAGGATCGAGCTCAGCAAGCCCTTAGGGTCCTCAGGAGGGTCTATTAGGCCCGTACCCCTCTTCCACAGCAGGCTCGCTGCCCACTGGCTGTGGGAGCTCCTTTCTGGATGTTAGCGGCGCCTGCTGGCGTACAGGCTTTTTGCTTTGGCACTTTATCCCTCAATTTCCTTCCTTCTAGGTTTCTATGTTCCATGTTCTATGTTCTATGTTCTATGTTTTATGTTCTTGGTTTAGTAATAACATCTGGTCTTGTTCGTGTATTTCTTTTATTTAATTCATATTTATTCTTATGTTCTAGCTCTTTTCAGATCAGGTACAAATTACTTTATAGAGCTCATCTATTCCTGGTTGAAGTAGATATGTATGTACATATATCGGTCTGTAAAATAGCTCCCTATATGGTACTTGATTAAGATGTTATAGGTGTACGAATGATTAAAGTGAATCGATCGATGGTTTAGATAACTGCCACCAAGAGCGCACTTATGTTGAGGACGGAATTGCCATTTCGCGTACCAGAAATTCCACCAATACGAAAAATTATTATTATTTTAAAATGTTGTAACTTTGTTGTCAATTTCACTGTGAAGTTATTGTTCACTAATTCTAGTTTACATGGGTCGATGGATCAAATCCGGCACTGAGTAAAACTGTGTACGTTTCGTTTTCAAAAAAAGCAATCTATAAAATTTTCATCGAGAATTTAATTATTGTAAATTATTACACAAGTGATATGATGATACAATCACGCCAAAGGTGACGCTTTAGTAGGTGCACTGCGAGAGCTTTTGATGCATATTTCCACATGCTAGCATTTACTATGGATAAGAGCATATTATTCAATATTCCATTAGAAATTTTCAGCAGCTGATTGGAACGATGAGAATTATCGTTCTCATGAGCGGTTAAACTTAATCTTAAGGTGCTTTACACGATAAATTAAAAGTGCTCAATAAGCAGCAATTTCAGACAATTTTGACGTCACGAAAACATACAACAACATTTAGCAATTAAGGATATGGATCAATTGGTTGTAAACTCATTGATCAACAGTGACTAGCGATATGGAGCAATACTCAGCAATTTGGAAATGACATCATACACGGCCAATTCAGTCTATAAACAATACGAAAGTAAATTTGAAAAATAAATCTAAGAAAACTTGAAATATTTGATTTCCAAACCGTTATCACACGAAACATAACAAATAAATCCAAAACTCAAAACAAAACTTGACAACTGAATCATCGAACGAGGAAAATCGCTAGGGATTTTCCAAGCTAGTGGAAATATGTACTGCAACTATAGGGTGAACAGTACCAGCAACCTGTGAAAACAGTGCTAAATTACCGCATCAAGCATGATATTGCCCGGTATTGCTCCATTAGTTGCTCCACTAGTTTTGGCAATAGTCGCCGGGCAATTAATTGCATGAAAATCTATAAAAACTCGAAGATTCAGATGACAAAAAACTTCGGATGATCACATTGAAATTTTAACATATAACTTATGTCATAATTAAAGCTTTTAATGCCCCAAAAATATTATTTTCACTGCGCCTCTAATGATAAAACTGTGTGGTCGTTTTTTCTGACAATAAAGCTAGGATGACACAGGCGAAATGATGTTAAAAGTAAGTGAGATAAAGTTCTAGCTACATATAATTCAACGGCTTTTTGAAGGTCTTCGTTTAAGCCCGATTCAGAACGGCTTACCCTGTCCCAAGAAGTGCTCCCTTTGAATAAAAACTCATGCCTAGGTTCTTGGTATGTTCGTATATCTCAACGAATGAAATTTGGAACCAATTCAAATTCAAATTCTTTTTATTTCGCCTAATATGTATGTATAAAATCCAGTGTTTCTTATGAAGTTACTTTAGAGCTATTGAGTATCTGTACACTCAGAAAAATTGATGTAATAAATTTAACGATATTGCTTTGTAATTCCTATTTCAACGAAATTTTGTTGATATTACGATTTTTCAATATTTTTAACGAAAAATTTCATTAAAATCTAATGAGCGTATCTTAAATATTATGAAACACATTTCGTAGAAAATGTCTTCTTGTTTCAATGGCACGGTTTCGTTATTTCTACGTTGACTTTATTAATTCTTAGCGGCGGTATCGTTATATTTACGATAACTTTTGTAATTCGATGCGATCAATTGTATTTGCATTTTACCTTATCACTCCAGTACTCTGGGTGGCTTATTGGCTAGAGCACTTGCCTTTGGTGCACCTGGTACCAGGTTCGAATCTGATTGTCGACAAATAATTTTCAAGAATGGGATTGGGTGCCGGACTACCAGTTCACTCAGATGTAATTAATTACCTGAGTTAAAATCGGGGTAATAATCACGGACGAGCCTGTAGCTGACCACTTCACTTCAGTGGTCCCGCTGGTTTCGTAATGAAGTAACTTCAAAGCCTTGGTCCGAGTTGGCTGTTGGGCGCAACAGCATAAATTCACACTTTTTATTTTTTATTTTTAAATAACGGAACTAATTTCGTTATAATTTACTAAGCGCATCGTAAATTATAATTGATTTATTGGATTCCATTTCGTTGTATCTACAATACTTTTCATAATTTAACAAAATCTCGATGTAGATTTAATAATACGCTTTTTATAAACTAACATAAGACTTCGTCTAATCAATGAAAAATTTCAACAACAACCTAATCGTTCTTTTTACGAATATTTTCGATGGCTCGAAATCAATGTAAAAATTCGTAGATTTTATGGAAATTTTCGTATATTCTAAAATATAAATATTTTTCTGAGTGTACCCATTTCAACTTATGTTTTTCATATTTGGTCGTAAGACGTTGGAGTTAGTGTGATTAGTATATAAGAATTAAGGAAATACAGAAAAGTGAAAACCTTATATATACAACTTAAGACTATTCTTAAAACTAGAACTAACCTGAAATAATCCTGAGATTAGTGGATTTTTCGAAATCGAACTTCGATCACCAAATTTTTGATGAATGATGTCCATCTTGTCCTTTATTTTTGCAACATTTGCAATTTCATGAAGTTTCCGCGTGGAGAAATTCCATGGTCGGTTTAGCAATAATTTGAGGACTTCATTTTGGGCAATTTGCAATTTTTTTATATGGCAGTTTGAGATGTCATGCCAAACTGGGACCGCATACAGAAATATACTTTGAAAAATTACCTTGTAGTAAATAATAAATTTGGAACAATTCTGGAATTGGTTTCCAAATTAATAATAAATATGCGATATGCTTAGTTGTTCTCATAGCCCACGATTTTACCGCTCTCCGTCACAGCCTAAAACTTACTTATTTATAGCTTTGTATAGTATATGTACATTGTATACATATATTGGAATCTAGGAATATAAAGATGCTTCGACTCTTTAATAGGTCTTAAAATTTGTCCGGATCTTACGGAATTTCATTTATATCGAACTTACACTATAATGAATTATAATGCAGTATCTTTATACTATAGTTTTATGAGACTTGGTTTCGATACTAACTTTTGATAAAAAAAAGGCTGATAAAAGAAAGTTTGTAACGAATCTAAGATTCCTAAAACAGTTGTAAAAGGTACTATACTGTATTCGTACGGCCACCGAGTAGGAGAACCCTGTTGCCAAGTTTGCACCAGTACAACACTAGATACTGAAGGTGAATGCTTGTGATGGGAACCATGCATAAAGCGTATTGTATGAACATTTGCGTTATTTGGATTATAACCGCACAGTTTTTACAGACGGTCACATTTTTTACAGAACTCATTTTGAATTTTATTTTCACTTGACATTCCTTGACCCCTTAAAAAGTCACATCTCTAATCATCATCACTCAACTGCAATATATCCTTAAATCGGTATGTTCAAATAACAACAACAATAAATAACAATATTATCGCGTAACATAATGTAAGAACTATGTATAACTTTATAATAGATAGTAATATCTATTTCCGTCACAACCACATTCTAATTTTATCATTTCAAGTCGGCCCTTGTCGGCGTTTTATTAGTACGTAGAACTAGCGACCAGGTTAAGTTCCAAGTTTATCTACCTATCTTTGTATCTTTAAGGATTATGTGAAGATTTTTCATGCTTCGTCATCCAAATGATCCATCCTTCCAATCAATCGACCTTTAGCTAAAATGTTGTAAACTGACTATAGGAAAAATATAACGAAAAGAGCGGATAGAAGAAAGAAAAGGGGAAATGAATTTAAGGGTTAAATAACCTTTAAGGATCTCTGTTACCTCTTAACGGAGGGTTTTTCCACTGCGAGAATAGGTCATTGTCGGTTCGGATATTGTTGTTGATGAGTCGAAGTTAAATGGCAATGTCATGTATGGACCGTTTGTTTCACACATAATAAATGAGTCGGTAGGAAATTCAACAATCATTTTAAATGATTTCGAGAATTTTTTTTTCAGAATCTTGATAGTTATTTTAGGAGCCTCGTAATTCCCAACATTTGTTTATTCCCCGGAAGCACCCATACAACGATGAAACTCCCCAATTTTATGGAATACCCAGCAATCGGTAACCCTAGCCAAAGTTGGCTGACAATTGATTTGGACAAACTAAAGACTGTGATCTGTGACTCATCTTTGTCAATACTTAGTGATCACTGAAGACCAGTTTTGGGTCTCTAGGTACCAGGCGGGTGCAATACCGTATACGTACACATAAAATTGACGAAGTAAATTCACACGTATTCCACACAGAAGAAACCGAATTTATCGAGAGAGCAGAACCCTTGCAAGAAAATTACCGGGTAAGTCCGGCGGAGCTCCGCCGTAGCATTACCCGGTAATCTTTCAGTTAAAAAGTATAGGCCTCGGGAAAAAATTAACTTCTATACTTCGTATCGGTGTACGTACGTGTGATTCGCGACCTCTATCTCCATCTCTTTCACTCCTAGTTAACGGTACCCTGTAGTTACCCGGTAAATTAACCCAATGCCATGCAGTAAACGTTAAGGCGAGGCCAATACGATTTAACCGGTAAATGTCAGGGTAACCTACCCTGATTCTTGCGAAGCAGAAAAACAAGTAAAATTTTTGGGAAGTCGGAAGGCGCGTGCTTCTAGTGTTTATTACATATGCAATAAACATTAGTTAGCTGCAAGAAAGCGCTACCGAGTTGCAGGTTGGCCTGATGTAATGATCGCACAATTTAAAAAAAATGTAAAGCATCTCATAGGTTTGAAGGTTCAAATGCGAATGGTCGCAGTCGTTTATCATTTCATGCGTGCTTTGACAGTTCCACAAGTATGATATATAAAGAAGAGTTACATCCATTAGAAAAAATTTCGAACACAAGAAAAATTCTGTTGTCATTGTATTGAATCTGCTGAATGTATGCGTACTTTCGGTAGCAGTTTCTTGCAGGGACCCGTCTAACCGGTTTCCCCTGTCTTCTTAGCTCCCGCTTTGCCGTTGCAACTACCGAAAAAACGCGCACACATTGACATTTTTCGGTATTTATTCCCCTTAGTGTCAAAGATCGTTATTTCCGATGATCGCCGAAGAAAAGAAAATTCGTGTCGCGCGAAATAATTTGTTAAAAAGCGAATGAAAATGTGCTTAAAAAGTTTCGGAAAGTTACGTCTGAGGTGCAAAAGTGAATATATTTTAGAAAAACAGCAAGTTACCGTTGTTGTTTTTCTGAAATATGGACAAATACAATGAAAATGAAGTGCATTGTATGCGGCCTAAAAGGCCAAGAAAAACAAAAATCTGCCGGAGTTTCTTTTTTCCGGTAATTGTAAAATAACAAGGTACAGCAATCCTGGCAAATGCAATAAGTGTTTCATTCAGAAAAGGTGAAAAATTACCGAAATTCGACTTCGGTCCCCTGAGTGTCAAACATCCGTCATGATTACTTGTGCTTTGCGAAAGGCGTACTTAATTTCAAAGATCGGGGGTTCATAATATGAGCCGTTGATTTTGAAAGTGGAAAAAGTCGATTGTAACGATGTTTTATACAACACAAAGCAACTTTCTGAAAATCTATTGAAGCCATTGTTCCATTACACTTTTAACAAATACCAGTAAATAATCCCTAAAGTTGGTATGCATATTTTTAAACATGTTAAGCGTGTTATGCCTTAAGCATGTCGATTCAAGAACGAAAGTGAGTTTTTTTTGTAACTCTATGGCATAGAGATGTATATACTGGAGATGACAAGTAGCGATTGAGTTGAAAGCAGACATTATCTAATTCACTTACACGTTTTTCCTCACTCAAATGTATGTTATGTCCCGCTCTTGAAACACGCTAAACGACAATTTTATATAACGACGATATAAAACTGGAGGCTTGTCGTCTCCAGTAGCTCTATGGTTTATGGTAATGATATGAATGTATTTATGTATGTATTTACCCTTTTTTTTATGTGCACCCAGAAAAATGTTAGCTGTTTTTTTTTTACTATTTATTGCTGTAATAATAACAATTCCACAAAAATATGTACATATAACTGTAAATAACGTTAATTTTACAGTTAATTGTAAAAGAGAAAGTTAATGCATACAAAATGACTAAATTAGCTACGATTTTACAACAAATTCGAAAGTAAATTAATTCTCAAATTGAATACTAATTGTAAAAATTTACTGTAAAAGAAACAATTTAGTCATTGAGAATTTTACAGTGAATGCTGTCAATAAGCTGTATAATAACTTTCATATTTACAGTAAGTTTTCATTTTTAACATAGTTGCTGTCAAATGTTTCTAAGAAATGCGTTATTTCGTTTGGATCAAGTATTACATCATTCGTTGAAGGAAGCCATTCCCATTCGGTGCCGGCGTATAATTTTGTAATAAATTTTGTGGTTCTTTGAAAAAATAAATAGTTAGTTAAAGATATTTTATTAAAATCTTTGGCTGGTAAAAATATATTAGACACACAGCAGAGAAACGGTCGAATTAACGTTTCGCAGCAGAAACAGTTAGTGCGTCCAATGTTGGAGTTTTACAAACTAAAGGGTCGGAAACTACATTCATTCGAATTGGAAAAAATATCAAAGGATATTGTAAAAAGTTTTCCCCCAGAAGATAAGGTAAGCCATAAAATCTTATTTAGTAAAAATATATGCTAATAAATACTCTTTTCGGTTCAGGAAACCTATTTTCTACCTGCTATAAAGAAATATGGACACCTCAAAGGGATGTTGTACAAAGCCTATTACAACTCAAGTAGAGGTAGTCGCCAACGAATAATGAAGAAAAAAGATCACCTGGGGATTGTATCGATGCTGATCATTTTTCCGAAATTAAAGAATTTTTAAAATATAACGATCGGCCGTGGGATCATCAAATCGACATGGCAATTTACATCAAAATCTTCTATACAGGAAATAAAAAGACTACAAGCAAACAATATTTCAGATATATAAACTGAATGGCCACTTTTTAAGCATGTGGAATCAGCCGTTCTGGTAAATCATAATGCATTAGTCGTGTATTTTGGATTAATTTTTCTAATTTATGAACAGATAAATATTGATTTCCAAACTGTGTATGGGCACGTAGAAAACAAATTGTTTTCAAAATATTCCAGTGTTGAAGACAAATTGCTGAAATATTATAAACAGGATAATATTATAGAAAATAGAGAATATAAGGAACTGGTAAATTTATACGATTCACTGTCTGAATGTAAGTACATTTCATATTTATCAGTCAACATTTTTAATTACGTAATATTGTATCTTGGGTACTAAAAGTTTTCTAACTTTTTACTGGCTGAATTCTATTCTACCTCCCTCGGTCATTATTAAATATCCAGGGAAGAACCCATGGAAAATAGGTATAAAAGATGCAGAGGACTCATTCGTATTGCACTGTATCAGTCAAAATGATATCATACGAACCATTAAAAACCAAACAAAAAAACATAAGGATTACAAAATTACCCTACAACCATCAATGATTGCTATGGGTGAGACTCTATCATCTCTAAATTTTTTTTTTTTATATTTTGGTGAAACTTTTCTAATGTTCAATAATCTTATAACTAGTTTGGATACATGTTTTAAGCTTTTCTATGTATTTGATCTTAAATATCCAAGAGCATGTGAAAAGACATGGTTATTTGTCCAAACATTTATATATGAAATTGACTGCAATGAGTCTAAAAAGGATCCTATAGTCACTCGCTTTATAAGCAACTTGGAAAAATTCTAATAATACCTCGTATTTGCTCTATTTTTATTAAATTCTTTCGATTAAAGTATTCGGTCATGATGTACATCTGTTTTCTTTGCAAGAGACAGTTTCCAACAGTTAATGAAATATTTGTTCATTTTAAAATTCACGGTTTAAAGAGTGTTGGCAGTAGTATACAATGCTCACAAGATAATTGTCCACAAAGTTTTAAGTCATTTTGTTGCCAAATGGTATTCATTTGTTTAGAAATAAGTATGTTTAATTTTACTAATGTATATACAGCAAATAAATAAAGTGTAAAATTGAATTAAGAGAGAACTAAATAAGTAATCCTCCTACCACACCGAAATATTTCTTTAAATTATATATAAATATAAATTGATTTTTTTTTATAAATAAATGAATTTCCTGATTTATTTATATTGTTTTATTGGTTTAAAGCCATTTATTTTTCAGCTGTAAAAATTTTTTGCGTAATTTTTTACTACACAAGGTCTTGTAAAATGTACAGTTATCATATTAGAAATGACAGCACATGTTGTAGGGATGACTACAATTTGGTCATTATTTTAACAAATTTTATTGTGAAATATTACAGTTCATGTTATAAACTTAACATAGAATGCTGTCAATAAACAGTAAATGCTGTTACATATCAGTGCTGTCAAAAATACAACAATATCTGTTACAAGTACAGCTGCTGTAAGTTTTACAACTCGGTTTTTGTAAAAATTGCAGCTCGGGCTGTAGGGTCGAAATTAAAAGCAAGTTTATGTATAATCTACAGTAAATTCAACATTTTGACAACATATTTCTCTGCGTGTGCGATACTTAATACGAGACGCATTACAATTATATAACTAAGCTGTAATTAAAATTCAAACCGTTTTGATTTGCATTACAAAATGTATATTCTGTAATAGGGGGTTCTATCCCCTATCTCCCCCCCCCTGGGAAAAGAATTTGTTTTTGACTACGCCACTGCACACAAACAAACACTATTATACGTTACAATAGTATGCGTGTGCTATTTCCATTTCCACTTCATTTCTCTCGAGTAAGTTCAGTTCCTTATATTCTTCTTCGTAGCTAGGTACGAATAAAAAACCAAGTTTCAGTCATCACAATGGAAGCATGCATGCACTATCGAGTACATACATACATATGATATAGTACCATTTGCCAAAAAAATAATGCAGGTTCTTGATTCTAGTGACGCTAGTCATCATGCATGAGTACGCTCACACGGAACTACCAAGAAGTGCTACTGAGAGGTTCTATGTCGCATTGAATAATACGCAAATGGCCGGACCTGTTGGTAAATAGTAGTTGGCAACTTTATCACGATGAAGCACCCGTTCATTCTTCACACTTGATTCAGGTTTTCACAGCCAAGCACAACACACCGTGGTTTCCCAATCTTCCTATATACGAAACTTAAAAAAAAACATATGAAATAATTCCTTATCTTGTACGTTGTCTGGGTGGCTTAATGGCTAATGCACTTGCCTTCGGTGCACATGGTACCAGGTTCGAATCTCCTTGGCGACAAGTAATTTTCGAAAATGGGATTGGGTGCCGGACTACCAGTTCACTCAGCTGTAAATGAGTACCAGAGTTTATATTGGGGTAATAATCACGGACGAGCGTGTAGCTGACCACTTCACCTCCTAGTGTTCCGTTGGTCTCGCAATGAACTAACTTTAGCATTACTTCAAGGTCTAGGCCCGATTTGGGATGTTGCGCCATTGATTATTATTAGTACGAACACGAGTACACCTTGGAAGTCGCGTCGCAATGTAGTATAATGAAACGGGTAAATGAAATCAAAAATGGAATACGTCACAAACCATATTTCTTTCGACTTCACTTTAATACGTATATTTTACGAAAGTTTCCTTGCTTCTTGCATGTGTGTGGCTACGTTGGGCTATATCCCTTCTTACAAACGAGGACTGTCACAGAAGTACCCTACCGAGAAAGCACCGAAAATTTAAGAAAAAATCTTTATTTCCAAGATGGTCTCCAGGTCGACATACTTTTGCAAGCGATGTCTGATATTTTCAACGTCTTCTTTATAGTGAGAACTTTTGAGCTCCTTAAAGTAATCATCAACGTCCGTGTAGGAAAAATAGGCATGATTCAGATCTGATTCAGGTATTATTTGTAATGCCATCACAGCTATGATTTATACCTGTCCGTTCCATGATTTTATTCACGATATGCACCCCCAACCAGTATGAAAAATCAGGCCTCACATTTAGGTCTGACTCATACCATACTAATCATGCCTACGTCATAGCTTGCGAGTCCTTCATGAATCACACCTTATTGACACTGTCAAATTTCAGGTCTGACACATAAAATCACAGTCAGGTATTAGTAGTAATACCTATGTCATATCTTACGATTACTGTATAAATCACAGCTGTTTTGTACCTGACCGTTCTATGATTTTATTCACGATATGCACCCCAACCAGTATGAAAAATCAGGCCTGACATTTAGGTCTGACTCATACCATACTAGTAATATCCAAAATATTAAGTTATTTTTGTTAGTTAAATCCTACCATGAATTCTTTTTTGTTACCTAGGAGGAGGTAGAAGACTCTTCTAATACAATATTTTTCTAATTCAAATATTATTTCTCACTTACTGACTTAATAAAACCCATGGCTGTTTGTAGGAATCGAACCCGGTGTTGAATGTTTTTGGATTGACGAGCGTAACCACTGCGCCACAGAACCCCTTTCATTTTCATTTCGCTATAGGCAACTTGTGAAAAAAATCAGATCTTAAAACATTTCCTACATAATGATATGATTCATATCATATGCATATGGTGAATAATCATACCTTGCGTTTTCGCCTATCGGTAGGCCGAAATCAGGCCTTACGACTTTTCATACAGGGGTGCTATGATTCATATCATATACTACGAGCGAACGTCATACCTTGCGTTTTCGCCTATCGGTGGGCCGAAATCAGGCCTGATTTTGCTTTTATTTAATCAGGGCTTACGACTTTTCATACAGGGGTGCTATAACTCATATCATATACTTCGAGCGAACGCCTTGCGTTTTCGCCTATTGGTGGGCCGAAATCAGGCCTGATTTTGCTATTATTTAAATCAGGCCTTACAACTTTTCCTACAGGGGTAGACTCCTCCACATCTTTTCTGTCTGTAAATCTTTTATCAACGAGCAATTTTTTAAGTTTCGAAACAGAAAATTATCTGAGGTGGCTAAATGTGGCGAATACAGTGCATGAGGAAACAATTTGAGCTTTGATTCATTGATTTTGGCGACTGCGATAACAGATGTGTGAACCGGTGCAATGTCTTGATGAAACAATACGTTCTTTTTCGCCAAAGGCGGCCGTTTTTTCCTTGATTTAATCACTCAAATGCTACAATAAGTTCGTAAAATCAAAATACTCGCCAAATAGTCCATACTTTTTATTGTTTCTTCATCTCAGGTGTATGAGTGATGGACACATGGTTCGTTCAAGGTTATGAATCCACCCAAAAACTCGAATTTATGGTTTCATAGCCAAACACTCGATTGAAATATCCTTACAACTTTGCTTTTGTTCAGCAAAAGAGGCACTCTCCTTAAGAACAGCTCTCTCATGTCTAAACTTCCAGTCACTATGGGTTAAAAAGCAGTTTTTAAAATGCGCATTATGTCCGCTAGGTGCCGTACTTTCAGGCGGCTGTCATCCATTACAAATTTGCGAATTTTCTTCTCCATTTCCGGCGAGTTTAACGCATTTGGTCGTCCACTGCGTTGATCCACTTAACAGCTCGTACGGCCTCGTTTAAATTCTACCACCTAATATTTTATTCTTGTAAGTGATAAAGCAGAGCACTGAGAGTAGAATCTAGGTTGGTTTCAATATAGGTTTCCAATGAAACTATTGCATCCCTTACCGTTGACCAATTTTTCATTTTAAAAAAATCACTGAGAGCGTTTGCTATTAAAGGCTGCTAAATACAGACTAAACAACGTAGCGTCCTCAAACTTCAAACGTAAGCCTTATAGGTCGGTGCTTTCTACCATAGTATTTTATTTCAAATAAAAACTGCCATCCATACATCGTTTACTTAAACCGTCGCGTCGTACAGCTGGCGATGTGTAGAAAGTATGTATATTGAATTTTCCTTGGTATGGTATGGTACAAGGGGTGATGATGCTATCATCCTCCTTCACTTAGTCGTTATTGTTCGTCCATTGTGCTCCCCGTTTAAGTTTGAAGAACTCCGGGAACCTAAACCATTTAGTGAATTTTATAAAGTTTGCTATGTTACATATTTTCCTTATCGATATCACCGAGGTCATCGAGGAAATAAGCGCCGAGGTCTTCTCGTTTTCGATAGGATGTGAAAGATTGACTCCTCCACTTCTGGGTCACCGCAGCTACGAAAAAGATCATTTGCGTCGGCTCCAGTCGTCTAGCATGTCTACCGATCTGGCAGTACCCTGTGAGCAGTCCGATTAGTGTGCTGTGCTAGCACCTTTCCTGCTCAGGCTCAGGATATACTTGCTTTTCCCGTTATCATATTCAGGCCAAAGACTTCTTGATATTGAGTGTGTCGTTAGGTTTGACCATCTATTGCCTGCCCGCTGCAAGCATAGTAAGTCAATAGACAGATTTGTGGATCCGATGGGAAGAGCAATGTGCTGGTCCATCACTAGTGAGCTTGCTGGAGCCTGCTAGAGCGAGTTCATCAGCTTGCTCATTCCCCTGGATTTCACAGTGGCCTGGCACCCAGCAGAGGGTGATATAGTGCCGTAGCTGATGGTGTTAAGAAAACCACGACATTGTCTAACTAGTTTTGATCGTGTTTTGTTCGATCTAAGGGCCCTAATGGCTGCTTGGCTGTCAATGCAACTAGTGATGTCTTCTGTTGCACTCACTTTTGCTTCAATAATTGTGCATGCTTGAAGTATTGCAAAGCCTTCCGCTTGAAATACAATGGCATGGTCCGGTAGCCTGAAGGACTCATTAATATCGAGTTCCTGTGAGAACACCCCCGCGCCTGTACCAGAAATCATTTTCGAACCGTCGGTAAATACCATTATGGTCCTGTTGTCTAGTTTGCGTTCTACATTCCAGTCGACCCTGTGTGGGATTTTAACAGAAAATTCCCTACTGAAATCTAATTCTGGCATAATATAGTCCGTTTCCTTGTTCATATCGCGCTCCAAGAAGTAATTGAGTATGGTACTGTGACCAGCAGGTCTAGTTCTCCAGTAACCTAACTCTTTGAGTCTAAGAGCGCCTTTTGCAGCCATGTTTTTGATGTGCATGTCCATTGGCAGCAGGTGAAGGACAGTTTCCAGTGCTGCCGTGGGTGTGGTTCTGAGGGCGCTAGTGACCCCAATGCATGCCAAGCGCTGTACTTTTGTCAGCTTGCTAAGATACGTGGACTTTCTAGTCGCCTCCCACCACACTATCGCACCATAGCTTAAGATTGGTCTTACTATGGCTGTGTACATCCAATGTACTAATTTTGGTTGTAGACCCCACCCATTCCAAACATCTTTCCGCAGGCGTAAAATGCGTTATACGCTTTGTTAAATCGTTCATCCAGATTAAGTTTCCAGCTGAGTTTCTTGTCTAGAACAACCCCAAGATACCTATTTAGCGCTGTCGGAAAGATGAAGCTCGTCGCTTCCCATCTGTGGTAACGCAAAAACTGGGATTAAGTACTTCTTCGTGAAAAGGACCAGCACAGTTTTAGAGTAGTTAACCCCTAAACCGCAGTTGCCAGCCCATTCTCGTAGTTTGTTGCCTCCATCAAACTACTAATTGTCGGTAAATGTTTCCCTGAGACAAGTATGACCACGTCATCGGCCTTGATTCCAAGGTTCTCAAGGTCAACGAGGATTTCTTTGACTACAAGAAGCCAAAGTAAGGGCGAGATCACTCCACCTTGCGGAGTGCCTCTGGAGACTGACTTTGTAATAAGACATTGCCCCAGTTCGAATTCAATGATCCTGTTGTGTAACATTTGGTCAAGCCAATTGCAAATCTCGAAGAACCTTCCTCAATCTTGCCGATTCGTTTGTTGATTCTATTGACTCGCAGAAGTTCATCCAGAACGATTTCTTTGCTTGCCTAATAGTCTTCTTGAGACATTAAAGACCCTGTTTGTAGAGCTGCCAGTCTTCTGCAGAATCGCTAAATTTAGCTCTGTAGAAGAGTTTTCTAGCTTCTGCACGTCGGGTCTTAGCCTCGGCATTCCACCAGACCGGCAGTCTTTTTGTAGAAGGTCTGCTGATTGGACAAGTTTTCTGGAATGCGTCACACAGCACAGAGGTCAGTTCCTCCACAGTTCCGCAGTGTCTAGTTCTGCTCTGTCTTGGACTGTGTCCATACTTCGTGTGCTCAGTTATAATAATAATAATCAATGGCGCAACAGCACAAATCGGGCCTAGGCCTTGAAGTAATGCTAGAGTTAGTTCATTGCGAGACCAACGGAACACTAGGAGGTGAAGCGGTCAGCTACACGCTCGTCCGTGATTATTACCCCGATTTTAATTCAGGTACTCACTTACAGCTGAGTGAACTGGTAGTCCGGCACCCAATCCCATTTTCGAAAATTACTTGTCACCAAGCAAATTCGAACCTGGTACCCGGTGCACCGAAGGCAAGTGCTCTAGCCACTAAGCCACCCAGACTACTCAGTTATCCATTTACTAAATTCGTAAATTTGTTCCAATCTTCCAAATTTTCCTTACATTCGGAAATTTTTTTTGACAGCAGAGTATACATATACTACCGGCAAGAACATGATAATCATTGCTTTATTCTGTCTTCAGTACTATCGCCCTTCTATGGACGAATCGCATCACACCCTTGAACAAGGCGCTATACTAGAGCTGAAGACTACACTTATTTAAATTTGTATATTTATCCAACATATTAAGGACTTCTCTTCCTTTATGTGTAGGCGTCCCACGGTCTAAAAAAAAGAATATCTATTACAATCAACGCCCACTTTTCAACTAGCAAACACCTGCGTGGGTGGTAATTGACTTAGTAATCTCAAAACAATAATATTTTCTATTACCTACTGAAGAAACTGGCTACTCACTGACCGAAGCAATAATCAACAGGATGAATAACTTTATAAATTTAGAACATTTGTGTTGGTATACATACTCGCACATTTCTTTTCTTCGATTCAAGAAAACCTCAACAAAAACAAATAATTAAACTTCACAAACATGTTTGTCGGCATCAAAAAAATTGGGCAGCTTTTTATTACTGCATAAAATTCAATCTTTGACTTCGAGTAAAATACGACTGAAACCAAACCAACATAAAAAGACCAGAAATTAATATTCAGCAGACCGATTTTTGTAATACGTCCTACGTTTGAAGGAGTAAAGTGTTTCCTTAACGGTTGGATCGTTTGTCGTACATAGCACTTACAGACTGTAGTAACAACGACTAGAATAATAAGCAAGAATTGCGCTCACGTTTTTCTTTTCTTCCGGGAAACTCGATTTTTCAATGACGTAGGTACATATATCATTAACCTGTCTGATAAATTAGTCATATGTACATCATAAAAATCGTTTATTTCGAAATGAAGTTATCATCACTCCGTCATTTTGATTGACGTCAGAACAGTCGCGGTGAAATCTTTCGACATTTACGAAGAACTCGTAAAGGAATCACATTTTCGTCGTTATGATTCAGATCTGAAAATTACATTATAATATTGTATTAATCTCCATTTTTAGTCGGATCTCAGTCGTAGTTTCAACACATAAATAATCATCTAGGTATTTAATTTGGAAAGCAATTGGGGGTTTTCTGGCGCAACAACTTGTTGACCGAACAAATTTCAATATGTTTTTCAGTTAAATTTACATGGAATTGTTTTTCGACATGAATATTTTTGTTTATAGAATTGCCGCCCAAAATCATAGACCAAAAATGTCTGGTATATTTTTAAAGATTGAGATTCGTGAAACTGTTTGATTGTCTTGCTTTATTATTTTATCAAGCAAATTTCTACTTTCATTATTTTAAAAATAGAAAAGTATTAGTAAAGTTAATGTTGTGACTAAAATAGGTCCCAGTAAGATACAATTTTCAATATTAAATAAATAAACTGCCCCTGGAAATAAATATATTGAAAATGGCGACTCTTAGCCACTATACGATACATATGTGGGGTGTTTGGCAACAAGTGGGCAACACTTAGCTAAAACACCTCACACATCACAACCGAGTACTTGATTTTAAATAAATCGGAAATCAAGTACTCGGGTCAAATTTAAAAAATAAAATTTTCATTTGAAAAAGTATAGTTTTAGAAAAGTTCCTAAAGCCAATGGTCACGTGTTAATAAATTCGGTTATAAATATTTATTTAACCTTCGATTGTGAATATTATTTTCTGATGTATAGTTAATAAGAAAAGTTTTTCAAAGTTATTCGAAGTGAATTTAAATTATAATAATTAATCTCAGTTATGTACTAAAGCAATATTAAATAAAAGTAATCTTATTTATAACATTGCTGAGAATTGTTAATATAGAGTACCACCCCTCTATATATGGTGACCCCGACAACTGCGACACGCAGTGCTAATTAAAATTTACCCGGCGTGCAATACTGCCGCCGCAGAAAAGAAATCTGGATATAAATTGCCCGGCTTGCAATTCTGCCACCGCAGAGACGTCAACTATAAAATTGCCCGGCTTGCAATTCTGCCACCGTAGAGACGACAACTGTTAAGCAGTAACAACAGCAGCAGCGACTACAGCAGCAGCGCCGTGGCAGTAAAATCTAAATTCATATTGATTTACTTTCATTTGCGCAGAAAAAATTATATATTTGATTTGATTTGACTTGATTTTATTTCCAAATAATGAACATGTGTTTAGCCTATAATCTAGTTTAAGTTCAACAGTGATCAGATTACTTTATGGTCTTTACAACTTCAATATTAATAATTCGCGTATAGCTTTAGTGCTTTTATTCTCGTTTCATAATCTTACGACACAAGGAAAACGGAGTGAAAAACCTTATATTTAACTTAAACGAAATTAACCTAACCTTAAACTACTTTTAAAACTATCAATGTTGGTGATCAGGAAAGATAAACCAAATTAGGGGGTTTCCTGAGCTTTCGCAATTAGTTATAAATTTTGCAGTCTGCTGATCAATAAACTCGATTATTCGCGGTAGATAAGTCAACGCGTGAAGTTCTTGTGTAGCGAAATGCCATGGTTTATTCAAAATGATCTTAAGACACTTGTTGTTAAGCCCCGTAGCGGGCTTCAACGAATCAACAATTTTGTAGGTTAAGCCTAGATTCGGCTACACAACGAACGAACTTAATGGTTTTTTACGACAAATTGATCAAGAAAACTGAAACTCGACTACAGATTGTAACACGATGAAACTCGGTTGCAGATT
Source organism: Beris chalybata (assembly GCA_949128065.1). Lineage (NCBI taxonomy): Eukaryota > Metazoa > Arthropoda > Insecta > Diptera > Stratiomyidae > Beris > Beris chalybata. Next base: position 93,584,962 of record OX421897.1, read on the forward strand.
TAGCGTTAGAAATTAAAAGTCAATGCTTTGCGACAACTATTTATTTTTTCCATCCGACTCGGTCGGTGGTTGTGACAGAAGAGAGAACAAAAACCTTGGAACGAAAACGATGACTCGCCAAAGTTGATCGCGGCGAACACGGCGAGCCCCAAATTTCATTATCATCATCCTGATTTCATAATACTTTAGATGAAATCTGATAGTAATTGTAAGTTTAATCCAGATCAAAAGTTTGTATCGCACAGAATCGAACTAAAAAAAGTTGTATATTATTTCTTGTTTCTTTTGGGCCAAAAGTTGAAATCTTTTTGAAGTCCGTCCATCTGTCTGTCTGTTAGCGCGATAGCTCAAGAACTCCTTGAGCTAAGATTTTTAAATTTCATATCTAGATGTTTGGTTAAATTTGTGAGGCTAGGTTCCACTCCTTCAGATAGCTGCCATACAAATAGTCCTTAAAAACCGTGTTCAAAAATATTGGCCGGTAACTTTTGACCAATTTAAGCTAGACATATTTAATTTGGTACAGATTAATTTTTAAATGGTTACAAGAAAACGAATATGTAAGAAATCGAGTGATTGCTCCCTGCAGCTTCCATGTGAAAGTCCTTCTAAAAGGGAAAAAAATTGTTCGGTGGAGTGGGTGCATTGATATTTCCAGCCCCCAAAGTTCTGCGCTCATAAACACAATTTTACTTTACTATTTTAATAATAAAGTATTTTTAAATGGCTGCACCATCATAGATTAATGTAACTTTAAAGCTTCAATTTCATATAGTTTAATCGATTGTTGAGACATAAAAACCCAAATCTGTTGTCTGAAAGGTTTCCTCCACATCTTTTTCTTCCCCTACCCTCACACCACCACACCACAAAAACACGTGGACGTTTCTGTCTTTAAAAAAACGTCTCTATCATTTAAAAAATTTAATTTAATGCTTAAAGTGTTTGGGTGATACCTTTGCAGACGACGTACAGTGGTGGACAGACGGACTTGCCAATTTTTGGTGTCAACTCAAATTTTATAATGGATTGGAGATCAGATAAGATATTTTTACAAACTGTAGTTAGCAGTTAATGATAGGCCGGTTGATATTGATAGCTATATTTAAAGTAAAATGGATGAATATTTCATGGTGAAGCCGTGTATCTATTTTGACATTGCAGATTTCGACTATAAGGTTAAATAAAAAAATCTGCCAACAGTCTGGGCGCAGCTTTATTATTTTTCCGGCAGAATTTCGGAAAGCGTTCAATTCTGAGATGCGGCGTAGGCTATTATGAGACTGAAAACCTAACAAAAAGTTCGGGAAACGGTTAGAATAGGGCGTAACATATGAATTACATAATTGGGTCATACTCCGGAATGCAGTCTATGGATTGAAAAAGGAGAAAAACTTGTAAATAGGAGTTTATTAAACAAGCACGTGGAAGCTAAAATATATTCGATATCTGATCAATCCTGAGAGATATGAAAGAATTCATGAAAAAGTATATAATAACTTTACACCCCCTTAGGGGTCGAATTTCAAAAAATTTTAAAAAACGCTTTCTGTGTAGTCATATGGAAAATCCGTAGAATAAAAATAATAATATTTTGGAAGACCTAGTAAATATGGCGAAATTCATGGAAAAATATGCATTCTATTTTCACTGATCATAATTTTGCCCCCTTCTGAACGCCAATGGATATTCGAATTTTTTTTTCATCAGAGCTGCTTTCCTAGTTGATTTACATATACACACCAAGTTTGAACTTTTTAGCATCAGCCTTTCTATAGTTAGTAAAAACACCCCCACCCGCGCATCATACTACCCTTAAAAAAAATATATTTTTCCAACATGCCGCTACTATAGCTCTATCTGAATACCAAGTTTAAGGTTTATATCATTACAGGTTCTTAAGATATAAACATCGAAATTTTTCCCTTTTCACCCTCCCCCACCCTTACCCTCTACACCAAACATCTTCAAAAAAATTTTCCTCATAGGGTTCAATTAGTGCTACTTCTGAAAATAACTCTAAGCATCTATCTTACACTATTCTTGAGAAATTCTTAAAAAAAATTTATCCCCTTCACTTCTATGCTCCACCGCCCACTTAAAATTTTTTACTTTGATCAATATTCATTTGTCGACCTTTACACCAAACCGGATTTTATTTTCCAGAGCAATTGGTTGAGGAGATATCGTAATCTAACATTTTTCACCCCCCACTCTCGTACGTCATTGCGACCAATCAAAAATTTGTTTTCAATCTTTTCTACTAGTATAACTACAAGTTTGAATAGTGTGCCATTAATATAGAAATATAGATTTTAGAATGTGTCTATCTCGGCTATTTTGCGTTTCGGACGCATTATTTCCCCCTCCCACCCCTGAACCACCAGTAAACAGACGCCGTACGGCGGACAAACGGACTGAACATTTTTATTGCTTTTTTCGTGTCTACTAGTTATGAAACATCTAAAAAAAAATTTTCAGGGTAGCAAATTTTTTTTTTTTAAAATCGATCACGATACAGTATAATTAAAATAATAAAGTAAAATGTATGTAAAGAAATTGAGAACGTTCCTCTCTTTACTCTGCCTTTTTTTTCTAATCACCTAAAGAACAGGACCTAAACAAATCTTTAAATTATTGGAGCACATTAATTTCCACCATTTCTCATAAATGCAGGATTGGGTTTGCACTATAAAACTATAGAATACAGGTCATTGAAACAAGTTATTGTATTTCATAAGTCATAAAAAAAAAAATTATAAACATTTTTTTAAATTATGTTAAAATTCTGGAAGGTACAAATGCACACAAAAGTGATTAAATTTACCCGCGTTTAAAATAAAATCAGTGCCCCATGAAGTGCTATTTGTAGTATCCCAATTTATCGGCTTCATCAATTAAAGCGATCAGAGAGTCCATAGTTTCCACAGCAGTTGGAATAATCTGGTTGGAAGGAAGTATAAATCCATTCGACGTAGAAGCTGGTCTCAGTTCATAAGTGTAAGCGATAGGCACGTTCAAATTTTCGTAGTTCCAATCCACACTAGAACCAGAAGTTGGGTAGATAGCATCATGAGAATTTCCAACTTTATATGTTGTTCCGTAGCGTTTAGCCAAAGCCGCAGCAGCGATATCACCAATTTGCTGAAGATCATCATGGTTCTTTGCATGTGCGCTTGTGTGTCCGTACGGAAAGAGGAATAATTGCGAGAAGGAGTGGAAGGCCAAATAAGTATGAATCTTCCCGTTCAAGGTTAAGAGGTAGTCTGAAAGACTCTTTGTTTCGATTTCCGAAAAAGCAGCACTTCCTGCGTAGGTTTCGGAACATTCTGCACTACTAGCACCAATTTCCATCCAATGGAAGCCCCAGTTCCTGTTAGGATCAACTCCGTAGCACAGATTGGACTTTGAACGAGTCTTTCTCCAAAGACGATCATTCGTATGAGTGTACACGTAACCATCAGGATTGGTATGAGGAAAGATGTACCAGTCGAATCTCTCAGCCATAGCCCGAACAGAAGGATCCGTGCTGGTCAAGAGCTGATTCAAAATGTAGGTGACTGTAGCTGGTGAGATCCATTCACGTGCGTGAATACCACCTTCGATGAAAATACCTTTGTTTCCCGATTTGAAAGAAACTTTAACACCAAGAATATCGCGTCCTTCGTAAGTTGTACCTCCACGCAAAATTTCAACTTGTCTCGGGTATTGCTGAGCCAAGGACCTCAACCAGTCATAGTTTTCGTCAAGTGTATGATAACCAGTCCAGTCGTAGATATCTGACTTTGCACAGACAGCGGCTTCAGCTAACTCAGCATCCAAAGTGCGTTGGAAGTTCTCCTCAACAAGTTCATAGCCGAGCTCATTATCGTTGAGCAAAGCAAGGAAGTCTGGTTGTTTGTGTGGCGCAACCAGAATATTAACTGACTTTTCGACAGCAGTAACTGGATTCAAGTAGAGCAAACTATCACTGGAAATTTCAAGCTTTTTGAGCAAGTGCACCGCCTCCAAGGTTCTCGGAATCACTTGGTAGATATTATAGTTATCGTATCGAATACGGTCAGCCCCTGTGAAGCCTAGAATTAGGCTAAGGCCAAGAGCTATAAACACTAAACGCGACATTTTCACTACTACACGATCGCGAAGGCAATGAAAAAGCACGCAACTGGTTTAGGTGTTTTATACGCAACTACATTATCTACTATGGCTCTGATATGATTTGAGTTTTTTAAGTAGGTACATTGGACTTAAAATTACGACAACTTGCGTCGTAGATGTTAAAAACAAAAGTTTTTAGGTCTGCATGCTTCTAAGTAGGTACTAAATATCGAAAAGATATCAATAACTTGCAGAGACAGTCATCTTTTTGAATGATATTGAAGAAGAATTTAAGTTGACTTTCGACACCATGTCTGCGTTCAACTCAATAATATCTAAAATACTATCAAAACTCTTTAAAACTTATTATCAAATCTAAGCCCCAACACTTTTCGGCAACAAAAAATATTTTTATCGACCGATTGATTTATTGCTACTCTGATGGAATAATCTGCAAGGTGACGGTGATATACCATACGTAAAAAACAGCTTCATATAAAATTTATTATAGCTACAGCACCGATTTCTCCCTCTACGTCTCTGGTATTTCACCTATAATATTCATCAAAACTCGCAAGAGTAACATAAATCAAAAAATTACCCTTACAGCTTAGAAATACAGAAATTACCACCATAAAAAAAACAGAAGTTCTTTTTGACTAGCTCCCAGAGAAATGTTCTTGAGGAACTTGTACGCTTATTCCCCAGTTCGAACGATAGCTTGGGTAATAAAATAAAAATACTTGCAACATACTTGACCTCATCTTATTATGTACTAACCTAAGGCACACTTACTCTATCCACTCGCAGTTAAGATAGTATGGGATCCTTGTTGAGTTCTACCAGAGCCTCCTATATATGAAAGCCGTCGGGTAGGTTGTATGATAGTGTGCGTGGGTGACCATTCGATGTTTGACAGTTTCGTTTTTCGTGTGGAAATAAGAAGTGCGCGGTGAATATCGTGGGTAAGTTTTGTGTAATAATTTTAATTTAGTGATAAGTGCTTCATTTTCTCTTTAAATTTTTTGCGAATTCGCAATTGATTTAGAGGAAACTGATGAAAAGATTTTGCGTCCAAAAAATGTGGTTAGACTAGAAATGTTTACAATGTTCAGAATTTTGTTTTATTTGTATAATTATTAGATTTTGTTTTCAATATTAATTAATATGTTGAAAAGTGCGTGATGTGAAAAATGTGATTGTGGGGATGTCACATTAATATGAAAACTTTTTCGATTCACAGGTACACTAGCCTGCAAGTTGTTAATAAATTTTGTAATTTGTGTTCATAATTTAAATATTCGGGTAAAATTTGTACTTTCACTCAACAGGAGTTGTTTTTTTTATATAAAATTGGAAGCTATGTACGCACTATTTATTGTCACTTAATAATTAAATGCAATGAAATAAATTTTCTACATTTTAGGCTTGTAGCACCCAACTGGTTCTGAATAATATAAAAAGAAACATTATTTGTCTCAAACAGGACACTCGAGGATCCTTGTACGGCACACACAAACTGCAGTTGATTTTGCATTATCTATCCTAAAGACAGTAGTAAGTATGAGTTATTTAACTAGCCAAATCTACCAATCTATAATAGTTTCATGTTTTCTCATTTCAAAGCTTATCACCATGCCGAGGAAGTGCTGCGTTCCGGGATGCCGATCCAATTATCATGGTACTATTGAGGAGGGAAGGAAAACAGTAGTAACGTTCTCCTTTCAAGCCAAGGAAGATCAACGAGCTGTCTGGATGAAGACGATTCCACGAGATAATTGGAGTCCCACGAAATTTAGTTACATATGTATAAACCATTTTTCTGAATGTGACGTAATAAAAACGAAGCATGTTGACGGGCGAGATCTTGGTCGCCCGTTAAAGTTTTGTAGATTACGTGAAGGTGCCATGCCGAGGATTTTTCCGAATTTGTTGATTTATTTAACATCAACAGAAGCACAAACTCGGAGAGATCCTCAGGAAAGGCGTGAGTCCCATTTAACGAGAATGGAGCAATTGAAAACGGAGGCCTTTTCAGCGGATTTTAAATTTAATTTTATTTTTATTTGTTTTGTTTTATTTCCCAATCATTATAGACTTCAATTAATATACGGTTATTTTTATTAAAAGCAATATTTTTATTATTTATTAATAAATTTATTTAAAAATACTAATAAAATAATTTTTTAATTGAGTCTTTTGTATTATTTCACGCATAAGTTTGTTTTCCTTTCCTCAATCCATTGAAGACTCTTGGGAAGTGACATGAATTACGCAAGCTACAATTTACGACGTGCTGAAAACTATTGGATTTTTGAGTTTTATACTAGAACTTTCGTATAATACTTTCTATATAAATTATTCCTAAAACTTATTGGACAGAGTAATTGGATATTTATACAGAAATGTGTTATCCAGACTTCGGATAGAACAACCTCGTAGTTAAAGTGATTCCAAGCAATGGATACTAGTAAATTCAATGGTTTCATGCTTTCAAAGGCAATTGGGTAAATATTTTTCTTCCATAAGCTTTTAGTAGCCAGAACTACCTACTAAAATCTGTGTCGGAAAACTGTCATTCTATTATGTCTCCTAGATATGTATTTATACTATCTGCAATTATTACTTGATACAACACAAAATAATTCATTTAATATTAATTCTATCGTACTGAACATTACCCTATTTAGAACAAAGTGCCTGGTATAGCAGTGAAACAGTCGGCCACCCTTGGCCTATGCATGTGTGAGTGCGATATTCTACCCGTCGGCTTATATAGGAGGCTCTGGTTCTACGTAGGGTTGTCGTTTTTTGAAAGAGAAATCGATTTTACGGATCGATTCGAATCGCTTGGAAAAAATCGATCGTGAAAAAATCGGCTTGAAAAGAATCGAAATCGAAAAATCGACCTCGATTCTCTTCTTCCTATATATTAAAATTGTACAGTAACAATAGGTACACTACATACTAGTAATATAGCCGATAGATTTCCAGTAGAGAAACTGTTAACGTTAACACTAATATTAATTTTAAATTTTATGTTAACGTAGTTACGTAGCTTACATTTGAACCATCAATAGGTTTATTTTTTTTGTCAGGGGTATTTTTACATTTTCTTGTAATTTACACTGAACTGAACTGTCCCCTGTCACAAAAAATGCAGGGTACAGACCACGCAAAAAAAAGGCTTCAGTGTATAATGCACTGTCCGGTTGTTAAAAATGACAGATGTCAATCTCGCACCACAGTCGCCGTATGAGAATTCATGTCAGCTATTTCACAAATATCACAACATCACAAATATTTAACTAAATTTCACTGAAAAAAGTCTAAAAACACTATTTAAACACATCTAAAAATTTACCCGCACAACTGGCACAATCAGAGGTTATGGTTCGCGTCAATTTGACAGAGTGTAAAGTATACTGAAACTGCACCTGCTCTCGACCTAGTGCAGAAAGGTGTACTCTGTGTAAATTACACCGGCAAAAAGAACAGCCATCTCTGACGTCACACTGACAAAAAGAACAGGTTTCGGGCAAAAAGTGTACACTAAGTATGCAAAAGGAACAGACCTAATTATAGATTTGTCAATGCCCTCTAATAGCCGCGCAACTGATATTTCGTCATGCGGAAATGCCTCAATTTTGCCTCGATGAGTGACAATATTGTATGGGGACCGATCCATGACGTCACTAATCGGGGCAAAATTGAGGCATTTCTCACGACGAACTCAATTGTGCGCGGCTTGAAATTAAGTTGGCGCTGGGTTTGTTCTTTTTGACACTCGAAGTGTATGACACTTACTGTAGTTGGACACTTTTTTTGACCTGGCAAAAAGATCGCGTTAGTGCAGAAACATGACAGATAACATTTCGAGCTGTTTCATTAGCTCAATTTTAGTTAGATAAAGTACACAGTTTCTCCACCTGGTCTCGAGCAGTCTTTAGTTCCTTTCAGTTTCTGGAGTATATGATAGTAACAACGCTCTTTTTTAAAGCACTGTACTTACTACGTTTACGTGGAGAATCCAAAGATCGAAATTTGGATCACGTATTTGACAACACCGGATCGAAAGATCGAAACATGAGATGGCATTAAAGCGAATGGCACTAAAACGAATGACCGGTTTCGATTCGATCCAGGCCGAGAAGTTGGTTTGGATCAAGTCGATCTCATTTCTATCCAATCTGCGTCTACATGCGATTTTAGTGGATTGCATCCGAATTCTTTTTTTATATTAAAGTGCAAGATTTTGTTAGGCAAAGCTAAGTGAAATAGGTTATAAACATATTTAAAAATGAGAATTAGACTAGTTTTCTCATCTGAAATTGAGAAAAGAAAACATTAGGATAAAAATAATATCGCAGTTATCAGCAATGTCGGCATTTCACTATTTAGAAAATGTGCAGATAAATTACTTAAATTTTGAAAGACTCTGGAGCGTTCGTCAATTCCAAAGTTTTGTATTAAAACACCGCGCTTTGGGATAATAAAATATTGATACGAATTCGTTCCGAAAAAGATTGTCCAATGAACTGGTGTGTTTTTTCGTTTTGATCCGTGACGTCACTCATCAGATAAAAATCAGGGCATTTTCTCACTACGAACTGTCATAAGTACGCGGCTAGAGTTAAAGTCGGCGTTAAAAGAACACGTGAAGACAGATTTCTTGGAATATTGTCTCCGCTAGGCAACTCATTGACACAACAGCGCATGCTCAATGAATATGGCGGCCGCAAGGCAATGTTAGCTAAGAAAATGAGGGCCTAAAAGCGTTGGAATTAAAAAAAGTCGAGATGTCGATTTTCCTGTCAGAGCAATCGATCCATGAATCGAATCGGCTTAAGAAAATCGGGAAAAGATCGATTTTTTAGAGCCCGATTAATCGATCTTCGATTAAATCGATCGGAAAACGGCATCCCTAGTTCTACGGAAAGAGTTGGGCAAGCTGTCTTAGACTTGCGCTCTGACTCGTCCTCCGAGCTCAAAAGTTTGTATGGTGTGAGCCTAGCTCCTTTCTGTATATTTAAGTGTAGAGTGTAGGAGTTATTGTAACACACTTTATTTTTTGGGTAGAAGTCCGAATCGCGGTTTACAAAGTCTGACAAATAAAAGAATAAATATGCGGAACGTTATGGTTTTTGGTTTCTACTCGCATAGTAATACATATATGTACATACATCGCAATTCAGCATGAAACGTATTCGGGATTTCTCAACAAAAAATAATAAAGTTTAACTCAGACTGTTTTTTTATAATTTATATAGCGATACTTTAGAAGAACTTCGAATTTTCTTTATTTTCATAATTTCAACTGCAATTCTTAGAAAATTAAAGTGTGATCAATTTCATCGTCTAAGATCAAAGCGTTCTGCAATTATCGGTCAATGTTCGAAAACTCGAGTCTTAAGAACTTTTGCATGGAAGCTACCATAATCAAAGGAGTGGGGCTATTTTGCGAATTGACATATGTACATAGTCTCAGAATCGACCATTCGACATCCGTATTTTAAATTTCAACATCCTAGGACCAAGGTCATGGCGTTGTTGCGTTACAAAATACAATATCTACTCAATACTTGCTACAATCTGTAACAACAAAAACTATTTCCAAAGCAATAACATTTTAACGTAATTGGCTGGAATTAAACTTTGACTAATCATCCAACCACCGTCTGAACTAAATCTCACCTTTCTTCCTCTATCATTTCCGTCATAGAAAAACAAATTAAGCTTTTTATCTGCGTTCATTTCAACGACTGATTTGTGTGAATCATTCGTTCAACTTTCGCCGCCCACGACTGTAAGACTGAATTTAACCCAATGAGTGCCAAGATTTTTTTGATTTTTTTTTTTTTGAATTTTAGCTCAAAATAGAAAAACGTAAAATCAAAAATCTATTAAAACCGAATAATGGATTTGAACTTAAGCGCACCCGCTTGACCTAGCCCCTGGCGTCACGTACTCATAAGACATTTTCGAAGTGGAGCACCTAAAAGTTTTTATGTTTTGTAGTTTGTTTACATGCACCAGTCCAGTCAGTCCACAAGGAAAACATACCGCACGTCCATCCAATTTATGTGAAAAGTGAAAATTTGTTGTTTGGCGCAAAATAGATTATTTATTGTGTGTGTTTCTGCATTTGCGTCATCAATAGCCTAATAATCTAGTTTTCGAAATAGTATTGACGATCGTCGTTATTATTATTTAATTTTTAACGATTATTGCCGCTGTCAGTAAGAGAGCGTTGAAAAGCGATCAAATGCGGAAAGTTGACGACAGCGCTATGCATTTTGTGTCCAACCTTGACCACAGATGACTTCGTCCAAATTTAGAGTCATGCTTTTATGTCTCATGATCGGTCTGAAAAATGTTCCATTTCGCTTTTCACTAAGGACATAAAATTGAAATTTTCCGGCAGTAAATGACCCGAAAACATTTTTACACGAGCAATACTACAAAGTTGCATCTGATTTGCGATTTCTTACAGAATGCAAAATCTCTTTTTTTGCAAAGTACCTAGATGGGGAAGAATACTCTTGTTTGTCACATGGATATTGGCACACCTTATAATTTACAACTGGGACTCTTATTTTGAATAAAATAGCTCAATATTCAGTAATTTAATGTTAAGTATTATTTTCTGCAAAGTATAATATAAATAACAAATCAAAATACCCATTTAAAAAATTTGCAAGCAATACTATACATCAGATAAAAAGGTATACATTTGTTTCTCACATAATTATTGGGTAGAGACCAAAAACAATGTTTGTGGCAAAATTATGACTGAAACGAAAAATAAGGGCTTTTTCTAAACTATATATTTCGCATATAGGTTTATGAAATAAATAAAAACAATTCAAATAAATTAAATCTAACATCACTTAATTATTGGGTCAAACGAAATTTTTTATTCTTTTTAATTTAAACTGCTAAATTAATATTTGGTGGGATTTCTTTTTTTTATTCAGGATCGCCGTGTATCTATTTCGCATTGATTCTACAAGTTTCCCGTTAGTTGAATCGAAGATTTCTGTCCATTGATCTAATGGAACCGTTTTCAACTCCGGTGTACTGCTAATTGGGTGAATCCTGCTTCCTTCATCAAGCTACTTCTAAAGATAACCATCTGTGAGCAGATTGGGGGAAGATGGAATAGTGGTGGTCGGTTTTTTCCTCTTTGGGACACTTATAGTGTAGGAGTTCTCGAATGATATGTGCCGTATGTCTAGAATCTTATCTTGATAGAATTGAAATGGAACTCCCATTTTCTTTAAAGAAGTTTTCAAATTATATCTTGAAAATGTGTAGCAATACATTTTTGTTCATAATGCCATCAATAATAACCATGTTTTCAACTGCTGAGAAGGATATACAGCCCAGACCATTATCTACTAATCCCACGAAAGAAAAAAATTTTAAGCAGCGTCAATAAAAAGATTAGAGTGGAGTTTGGTTAACTCCATGTAATAAAGGAACGAAACTTTTGGAATCAGGATATTTTACAGACGAGAAGGTGAGTAGTGTGTGTGCGTATACAGGAACTTGAACTGCAAGCCACAACAATTTGTTTCTCCTAGAAGTCTACTGTGCCCAAAGGGCCAAATAGAACCCGGAATTTACGCATTTTAAGAAATGTATGTTCAAGGGTTTTTGTTCTAATAGCAATTTTTCCAAATAGAGTTTTGAATTTTTTCTCTATGGACGACCTAGTTTACATACCAGCTAATAAAGTTGTGTAATTTTATTTTGTTTTTTGTTGCCAGTTGCCACTAACGTGAAAAATGGGCATGAAAACAAAAAACTAAGAAAGAAAACAAAATCGCATTTAACGTGCACATGGGGCCTAAGGCCCAAACAGAACACGGACTTCGACTTCGACAGCGCAGTCCCTGGTCTTTAGAATACACAGGATTATATTGTGATGCTTACAACACCAACTTCACCTGCGACTGCGGCAAGGTAGGGAAATAGCCTGCGACCAATGCAGGCAAATTGAAGTCGAAGTCGAAGTCGAAGTAGGTACGTGTTCTGCTGTTTAGTAGTACTTTAATCATTCAACCGGAATGTTCTTTGAAATCGTTTTCGAAACGATATGTGGTTGTGGTCTCTTATGCGAGAACTGGACGAAGTAAAATCATTCAACAATTTGACGAGGGTATACTAAATTTGAACCCTTACGTTAATGCGTTCTTCATAGTCATTTCGGTTTGAACAGGACTATTTAGCGCAAGCTGAGTTTGGGCTTTTTGGAATTTTATCACTGAAAACGGAATTAAAAATACATCACATCTTTTCGTACGAGCTTTTTTATAGCGTATCTTTAGACTGGCTTAAACTCTATGGATTATATCTTGACTATGCAGTGACAAAAACAATTACATCAGAAATGTTTAGTATGGCTTGAAGGAGTTCATCAAACCGTATTGTAGTCTGTAGCCTATATTTTAAATTTACCACCCCACAACGAATGACATATTAGGTGCGTTTTTTTCAACTGGATCAAGATCAAGATCATTCGTTTTACATTGAAAACTACAACAAAGGGATGATCCAAAATCAAAATGGGATCATTGATGGATCAATTTTGTGGTCTTAAAGCTTATTTCAATGGCAACTATTTTAGTAATGTCACAGATGGCGCCATGCGATTCAGCACTAAATTCAATTTGTAGCAGATATTTGCACCCAATAGGCAGAATATGCTCGTCGAAAAGTCGCTGTAACTCAAAACATTTTGTACGGAAATGCATGTCCATATGTAAGATAAAGCAAGAATGTAGAAAATTATTGAAAAAGTCTTTGTTTGTATGACCTTTGTACAGTGCCGTTTCGTCGTATAGTATGCGAAACTTTGCCGCCAGGGCAGCTGACAGTTTATCCGAGTTATTTACAAATAGCATTATTAACCCAGTAGCTTTTGGGTTGATCCACTGCGTTTTTCTCAATTTGATCTGATCCAGTTGAAAAAAACGCACCTATTCTCACTAAATTTTGAATTATTTATTTGACCGTTGATCTTTAAACTTGAATAAACTATTCAGCTAATGAAGTAAACCATGAATCATGAACTAAGAATTCGCTTTACGAATGGCTAATTTAAAGTAAGAAGCTAAACCACTCGGAAATAATTTCACCCAAACTAAAAAACAGCTGCAAGCAAAGGTAAACCCTTCTGCATGTAAGGACACAGGATCTATGATTCGCACTCAATATGTCTTTGGTATTTGGGTATATCTAGAACAAATCCCTTTTCTCAATCCCAGACATCGCATCTATCAGAAACAAGAATTTTGCGAATCATCGCATTGCAAATAATAATCAAATCTGCTCAGCTTTGCCCGATTCAAGTACGATATCGATTATAGTTGAGTCGATTATTGTCCCTTTAAGTGTGACGTCAATCGCATCCAGTTGACTGCTCATTTATTTTATCCCAAAGATTATATCCAGCTAGAGAGTGTGTCAGGCACAGAGAAATGACTTGATATTGTTATACACACCGGGCTAAAGCTAATTCATTCTGCTGACGTCACCAGGACATACTACAGAAAACAAGATTCTCGGTTCGAGAACAGTTTAGTAGAGTTTCGTAGTACTATATTGCGTGTACCCCTTACCTATACCACGTGACGACGACACCTTTCATGGTATTGCGCACAAACCCTCTTTCCTTTTCCTTTTGGAACCCTATCTCAAGTCCAGACCATTTATGGCACACTTCTACCAACTTTTCGCCATACAAAACCAAACTGCCATCGCAATCATCGTCGTCCTTGCGCGAACTTACGTTATGTCAGCATCCGGTTCGCACCCACTCACTGTCAATGTCAGCCATCCCCTTCCGCGTCCTGCAATTCCAATCTCTCGTAATGGCGATGTCTGGCATAATGTTGTGCCATTGCTCGGCGAAGTGCCTCAACTTCAACAGAACTCGTGTAGGAAATTCACCGGACTTTAAATTGGGAAAAAGGAGTGCCGTGGTCCGTGGAGTCATTAAGAGGCGTCCGCGAAAATAGCAGTTTTGGAAGTTTTCCAGTGTTGAGCGAGATAATCATGATAATACGAACTGGTGGCCTGGCTGTCAGACAAAAAGTCATCGCATTTCAATTTAGTTGGCATTGGACTTGGCATTCATTCATGGCACAGAGTATAATCCCGATGTGAAGGTTGCAGATGTTCCGAAGTTAATAAGTGATAATTGTTGCTATACGAACGTTAGCGATTGTTTCGGACTAATGGATGGATGGATGGAAATTATTAAAATAAATCACGCGGAAAGTTTTATGAGGTTGAATATTTATCACAAGCGGTTAAGCTCATGACCGTAATGGTCTAAATATGTAAATCTAAAATACTGAGAACCTATGTATACAGGTGCGAACGCAGGGGGTGGTTTTGGGGGTTCAACCCCCCCCCCCCCCCCACCGCCCCCGACATGATGTAGTTACATACGCAAAACTAAATGTAACTTGCACTCAACGAGTAAATTTGTATGAAAACCAATCTTAGCGTTACAATTTATGAATTTGTGATTTACAGTGATTTCTTTTCTGGAAAAAAATGTTACCCGTTTCTGCCCTCAATTTTTGTTCTAGCAGTTCCGCTGTTCTATTCTCAAATTTTTTTTGACCTGCTAGAAAAAGGGGTTTGAGTCCGTGGCTAAAATTGACCTGAAAACTCGCATTTCTTGCCCCGAAAATTTCGGCGGTGCAACTCCTTTAACCTCAAATGTGCGTAAGAAACGATGAAAATAAGAAAAAAATATCCTACGACAACAGCGGCAAACGATTTAAAAGCATAAATTGAACTGTCCAACTGGTCATACGGTAATTATAAATCATACGGAGTGTTGTGTAAATATATTTAAATTTTCATAATAGCTTTTTGACCTGAAAGCGTTCTATTGTAAATTGACCTGTCGGACGGAACTGTCAAAAAAGAGGGCAGAACTGCAATAATTTTGCATCTTTACAGGTCACATTTTTTTTGAGAAAAGAAATCACCATAAGAACCTATGTATACAGGTGCGAACGCAGGGGGTGGTTTTGGGGATTCAACCCCCCCCCACCGCCCCCGAAATGATGTAGTCACATACGCAAAACTAAATGTAACTTGCACTCAACGAGTAAATTTGTATGAAAACCAATCTTAGCGTTACAATTTATGAATTTGTGATTTACAGTGATTTCTTTTATGGAAAAAAATGTTACCCGTTTCTGCCCTCAATTTTTTTCTAGCAGTTCCGCCGTTCTATTGTGGAAAAAAAGTTTACCTGCTAGAAAAAGGGGTTTGAGTCCATGGTTACAATTGCCCTGAAAACTCGCATTTCTTTCCACGAAAATTTCGGTGGTACAACTCAGTTGACCTGTAATATGCGACAACATAAGAAAAAAATATCCTATGACTATTTCGAAATTTTTTCAACGGTCCGATTCGGCTCAGGTATTCGCAATAAAGGTCCAACAATTTCTTGATAAAGCGATGTGGATATGGATTTTCGTGAAACTCTCCAGAAATAAACACAATGTCCTCATATTCTTCATTGGAGTACTCAGGCATTTTTAAACTATTTTTGAAATTTTATTGATACCTTCTTCTTTTGGAAACGTAAGTAAAACTGATAAAAATATTAAAGTAGTTTTGCTTTTACAGCTTTTGATTTTTTAAGGTACTCCATTAAAAAGGCAAAGTACCGCACCCTGTATTACCTACCACATCTGGCATCAATTATGTTGAAACTCACTTACATTTCATTGATTTCTTTCATACTTCATATAATAATAAATGGACATAAAAATACTTCAGTACTTCCGACAATTTAAACAGTTTTTTAAACGTGGTTCACTTTATGACAATAATTTTTTAAACATTTAATGTATGTATTTTTACCTATTTCTTCCAAAACGTTATTTGTAGCTCATACATATGTATGCACCTTTTGTAGGTAATAATACGGCTCACAAAAAAATAAAATTAAAATGACATGTTTATAATGGGGTTTTCTGAGAAAAACTACATTGATCACTGAATTTTAAGGGTTTACGTAGCAAAAATTTGTGTTTTCGAGTAAATATCTCAAGATTAGGTGCAGTCACAAATTAGACTGTTACATCTAATGAAAAGTAATTCGATTGCCTAAAAAACGAGTTATAACACTTTGCCTTGTGATTATTCGTAAGGGTACCGGTCAAAAAGACTTTTCTTAACCACCCTGTATCTCCACTGTTATTGAAAATTGACCCACCCTGTGGAACAATTTTTTTCCCCAAATATATCAAGGAATAACCCCTTACAAGGTCGTGGACGGAGTGCCAAACACCCTGTATATATTTGTAAACAATTTTAATTCCTTCAAACAATTTGGGGCTAAAGCTATGTTAATTTTATATGCCAGAAAATGAGTGTGAAAACTTCTAATTTCATTTTGTTGGCATACTAAATACAACATCAAAACTGCTTTCATAATGGATTTAATTTGGAATAGTTCTACTTCTCCGTATACTTGTGATAAGTACATGTTTTCTTTATAATTTAAGACGATATTTTATAGCGTATTATTAAAATAAGTTACTTCTCTTGGGTCAATACAAGCTTGACTAAAAAGATTATAAAATGTTGCTTTCTTGGCCAAAAAATGTAAGTCTATGCTGTGGCAAAAGTAACATCTACTTTGTCGTCAGCAAACTGATTCAGGTCTGGACTTTCAGATTTGTGCATTGATGTTGACGAATTTGGGCTACCAAATAACCAAATCGAGACTTTTTCGTCCTCGTATTGACATTTTAAAACAGCACAAATTGAGCACTAATCAGAACAATAGCGAAATTACATTTTTTCAAAAAAAAGTAGGACTAACTTCGCACCATTTTTAGTATTTTGCTCATAATTAATTATCAATGAAAGTGAAGTAATTTCTTTTTACTAGCACAAACGGCACAAATTGAGCACAATTCAGCACAATTGCGAAATTACATTTTTTCGAAAAAAGCAGGGCCAACTTCACGCCATTTTTAGTATTTCGATCATAATTAATTATCAATGAAAGTGAAGTAATTTCTTTTTACTAGCACAAACGGCACAAATTGAGCACAATTCAGCACAATTGCGAAATTACATTTTTTCGAAAAAAGCAGGGCCAACTTCACGCCATTTTTAGTATTTCGATCATAATTAATTATCAATGAAAGTGAAGTAATTTCTTTTTACTAGCACAATCGGCACAAATTGAGCACAATTCAGCACAATTGCGAAATTAAATTTTTTCGAAAAAAGCAGGGCTAACTTCATGGACATCTCTTTGTTGTTGTTTTCAATGTAAAACGAATGATTTTGATCTTGATCCAGTTGAAAACTACGCACCTATTATACCGATATGCCAGGTACATAATGTTTCATATTTAACAACTGTATTATATTTACTTTGGTTCCAACATGCAATGAAATAAATTTAGTCTCGGTCACTTGTTCGAGAAAAATTTAACCGTCAACAGCTCTTCAGGTTCAATAATAAATTCAACGATTAGAGTCGAATTAAGGAACCAGACTCTAACAGAGCCTCGTATCAAAAAAAAAATATATATTATTTTGTTTCTAGTGGCTAAAAACTCGAAATGCGCTTGACAGTCGTCAGCACGATAGCTCTAGAACCTTGAGCTACGAACTTAAAATATTGAATCTGGATATTTGGTCGAATTTGTAAGGCTAAGTTCTTTTAATCCTTCGTTAAATGGGTTAAAATCGACCCGACGACAAAGTTTGGATTTAAAATGAATCCTCTTCATATGTCGAAATCAATATTTTTTAGAACGCGCACCATGCTTCTGTTTTACTTTATTATTTTAATAATAAAGTATTGTTATAGATTTAAAAAAAAAAATTTGCTACCTTGAAATTTTTTTTTACACGTTTTATGACTTAAAACACCAAAAAAGCAAAAAAAGTCCGTTCAGTCCGTCTGTGCGCCGTCCGCCGTACGCAAACTCGTTTGAGGACTGTAACTGTAACTGTATTTATTCCTTCAATATATACATTTTTTTAACTTAAGCTAGTTTTAATGGTTCGGTGGTGAGACTAATTCGAAATCTTTACATCCTTAATAATTTATGTGTAATAATTGAATTTATATTTGTTTTTAATCGTTTTCTTCTGGATTAATTCATTTACGGAAAAAGGAGTTAAAAAACCGTATAAATAACTTAAGCTTAACCTTAAAATTAACCTTAAACTACATGTATCGTTTGAGGAATTATAGTTGCTAAGCCCTATGAGCTATTAAATTGAATTTTTTTTCTGTTTTCTGTATAGACATGGTGGACCAATTAAAGTGAAATTTTTTGAAGGGTGTAGGTGTGAAGGGGAAGGTGGAGGAATCGTCTTAGGCAAAAAATTTTGGTTTCTAGATCTCAGAAACCGCTTATGGTAGGAGGCGGAAACTTAGAATTTCTATATATACAATACAATCTCGATAATTCGTATCCCGTGAATTCGTAAATGCCGCTAATTCGAAATAAACTGCAGGTCCCTTGGAAAAATCGCGGTTATTCGTAAAAACACAATGCATTTTGGTCCCCTCGGTAATTCGTAATTATTTTCCTACTCGAGGTCCAATTAAATGTCTTATAATTCGTAAGTCGCTTGTAATAATCCCGTTTATTTGGAAAAAAATTTCCCTTGTACACTCTTCAATTCTCTAAACCATGTTTGCTTGCGTCATTTTTTGATGATAAAAAGTGTAAGTGACGATGTTTTTTTTTTTTGTTATTGTGACCCTGGTCAATGCAATTGATCAAGCGTGTCAATAATCCCTCCATCAGAAAAAACTAACTGATTTCTTTTCCATGCCAGGGTTTTTTGTTTAACAAGGATAACAGAGTACATTCATATGTACCTACATATTTTACTTTATTTTTTTATTAAACGTGTGTATTTTGAATTTTAATAAAAACCGATGAGTTCCGTTAATCTGAATTTTGCCCGTCTTTAATAATCAATAATTCGCAATCCCGTTAATTCGAAAATCTCGTTAATTCGTAATAAACCTTAGGTCCCTTGACACTACGAATTACCGGGATTATACTGTAGTACTTTTATAGTGGACCCATTTGCAAAAAAATTGCTGATATGGGTGAAAGGGTGTGAGAGTGGGAGTGGAGGGGGAAATAATGCGTCCTTAACGCAAAAATGGCAAGATCGACACATTCTAGAATCCATATCTCTTAAACTGTTAATGGCAAGCAATTAAAACTTAACAAATATCTGTAGTTATACTAGGGGAGTAGATTGAAAACAAATTTTTGAGTGGGGGTAGTGATGTACGGGGGTGGGGGTTAAATACTTAAGATAACGATATCCCACAAACCAATTGCACCAGAAAAACAAAATTTGGTTTGATTATAAAGCTTGATAAATAAAGATTGCTCAAAATAAAATCTTTAAATTGGGAAGGGGGAGCACGGAAGTGGAGGAGATAAGAATTTTTGAAAAATAACACGTTTCATATCTCAATAACAGTGTAAGGTAGATGCTTCAAATTGTTACCAGAAGTAGAACCCTAGTAGGGAAATTTTTTTTGGAGGTGTGCGTGTAGAGGGTTAGGGTGGGGGAAAGGCGAGAACGTAAGAGTTCCGATGTTTATATTTTAAGAACCTATAATGATAGAAAGCTGAAACTTGGTATTTAAATAGAGCTCTAAAAGCGGCATGATGGTAAAAAAATATTTTTTTTAGGAGCAGTATGGTATGGAGGTGGGGGGTGTTTTTCCTAACTTTAGAACGTCTTATGCTAGAAAGTTGAAACTTGTAGGTATATCAACTAGAAAAGTAATTCTGATAAAAAAAAATTCGGAATTGGCGTTCGGAAGGAGGGGGGCAAAAAAAATTATCACTGAAAATAAAATGCCTATATTTTCACGATTTTCGTCATATTTACTAGGTCTTTCGAAATATTGAATTCATTTTTATTCTACGGATTTTTCATAAGAATACCTGGAAAGTGCTTTGAAGATATTTGAAATTTGACCCCCAAGGGGGTGGAAAGTGGTTGTATACTTTTTCAGGAATTCCATCATATCTCTCAGGTCTGGTTAGATATCGAATATATTTCACTTCCACGAGCTTGTTTAATAATCACCTATTTTTAAGTTTTGTCTTTTTCAACCTCTAGACCGCATCCGGGAATATGACCCAATTATATAATTCATACGCTACACCCTATTCTAACCGCTTCCCGAACTTTTTGTTACGTTTTCAGCCACATAGTAACCTACACCGCATCCCCGAATTAAACTTTCAAGCTTCTGCCGGCAAATTAATATAGTTCCTCCCAGACTGTTGTTGATTGATTTTTTTTTTCAGAAGAAGCATACCTAAGCAGAGAAACGACAAAATTTTATGATAAATATTTGAACATTGACAAAGCTATAATTTTTTTTTAAGAGAAAAATTGTCTTTTTTGCGTTTTCACCTTTTCATGAAATTTCTTAAACATGTCACCATATTATTTCATATAAATAAATTTAGCGTTCATCATGTACATAGAACCTTCAGAGCATGTTCCGTAATTTTGTTTAACCACTTTGGTTGAATAGTTTGGTCAAAATTCTGTTTTGAACTTTTTGACTGGGTAGAATCGACCCAGTGTGAACACCGAAATTGCTAAGAATTTGAAATTTCGCATATATTAAATTAATAAATTACGTCAATACTACTCATTGTCAATACCAGTTTGCACAAACCTTTATCAAAATTCATGCTTCAACACACATCTTGCAAAGAGCCATGTACACAAGTATACGCAGCACTCAATATTTTCATGCACAATATCTTGCGAAACCATCCCCCCCCCCCCTTAAAAAATCTGAAATGCCATTCATGAAGACTCGACACTACGCAGTATTTTTCTTACCAAAATTTGACTTTGGTTTCTTTATTTAATCAAATGAGTGATAACGAGTCGCATTCACCAATTCAATGACAGCCTTATAGAACGCAAACCAAAGTCCATATATGAAAAATGAAGTGCAGACACAGCTCAGCTATTTCATTTCTTATATTGTTCCTATAAATTTGTATGGTGAAACACGTGAGAATACAACAGACGCAAACTTGCGTTCTATTGGAAGGATTTTGAAAAGCGATGCACAAAGATGCGAATGTAATTTTTCATTTTCGCATATTAGGATGCTCTTTTCTTCTCATGTGAATTTGCATAAGAACATGGAATTGAAATTGTTCAATCGGTTTTCTTTGTTCCGCTTATGCAATGATTTTTTGTTGTTTTCAAGCATAACATGCGTGTGTATTAAGTGTCAAGTCTTCTTGTGGATACTCTTTGGTTCAGGCCTCAATAGGTTATTTCAATTTTGACCTGCCAAAAAACATGACAGATAAATTTGCTAACCTTTTTTGTGCGCCATTCTTCTATTCTTCTGATTATACAAATGTATAACCATACAATTTATGTATATGCATGCATTCAAATAAAGCAATAATTTGCGAATTGTTAAAATTCGATTTTATTTTACCTTCACACAGTCACTAAGTTTGGCAGTTGGTAGCGTACACTTTCTTACACCTGCTCTCGACCGGAAGTAAAAAACATTTAGTTGGAAATATATCAAAAGAATGAGGAGTGCACAAGCAATTATTACATGACCTTTTACTTACAGGTAGAAATTGTTGTATAGTGGCTACTCGATTTTTTGATTTATAGTGAGTTCCATAAAGTAAGTTAGGATATTTTACAGAATTTTTGTATGGCAACTACATGAAAGACTTATGGAATATTTTTCATATTAATAGTTTCAACTGCGACTATTATAAAATTGATGTGTATAAAATTTCAAAGTCGTAACTTAAAGTGTTCTAAAGTTATCGTTCAATTTTGGTGAACATGTTTTTTAAGGACTTTTGTATGGCAGCTACCCGAAGGAATCAACGGATGGCGCTAATTAATGAACTCCGTTTTGGTTTTGGTATAAAACTAATTCCTGTAAAATTTTAAATTCCTGCTTTAATTCGTTCTAGAGTTATAGTGGATTCAGTAACAAGCATACATTTTTGAAGGACTTTTCTAGGCTGCTACACGAAGGACTCATTCGATTTGCATCATATTCGGAACTTTCGATTCAAACATTGTAAACCTTAAGTATGCAAAATTTCAAGTTGCTAACTTGAAGCATTCGAGCAATAATTGTGAAAACGTGTTTCAAGGACTCTTGTATGGGAGGTACCCGAAGGAGTCGAAGGATATCGCCCATTAACGAACTTAGCCTTACTTTTTCCATTTTACAAGTTGTGACAAAATTTCAACTTCCTAGGTCAACGCGTTCTTGAGTTATCGTGCTAACGGACGGACGGACGGACGGACGGACGGACGGACGGACGGACGGACGGACGGACGGACGGACGGACAGCAAACGGATTTGGGGGTTTTGGCCAAAAATAAATACAAAATACTATATAACTTTTTTTCGTCCGAGACTCGGTTCTATGCGTTACAAACTTTTCGGGCTGGATTAAACTTATAATACTCTATATGTTCATCTAGAGTATAAAAATGTACACACTGCTCTATCTACACTCAGCAGCCTCTAGCGTCATTCTACCGAAAAGATAAAAAATTACGAAAAGAACAAACCCAATGTCTCGGCGAGAATGTGAAGCAACACGGATTTGACGTAAGCTTTCAAAGAGTTCATTGTGAAGGTAGTTCATCTACTCTTTACACTAAATCCTTGAAAATTGAAACAATTTAATGATTAAATAACATTATACATACATAATGTACAAACATGTGAAATGAAATCCATCATTTAAAAACTGTTTTATTTAAGCGTCTCAATTTATTTTCAGTTAATTGAACAAATGCTAAAGAAAAATTAACGTTTCTAACGTTCCTATAACCGACTGGTAGACAGGAATCAGTCAGCCTAAAAAAATGTGTCAAATGGACGGGAACTGTGATAGACGTGTTATTGACACATGAATGCTTTCAGTATTCCGCCATTATTGCGAATAAATGCAAAACCCTACAACATACAAATACATCGCCAACATCTTAGAAATTCTGAACAGCTTTTTTTAAATTATTCTAGTAGAGTGAGACTTATAGAGCCGACTGAAAATTCTGTTTGTTTTGATGACACGAAGCATAACATGGGTCGGTGGAGTCAAATATTTAAATGCGAATTCAATTTTGGGAAGCTGAGAAGGGTTTGAAGTTTGATAGTTCCATTGAGTGATTTCAATCACACGATGGAACTTTTTCATGTTTAACTTTCTTTTATTAATAGACTACCTGTCCAATTTGAGAGAATAATTAGTTTTTGTATTTTTTTGGTTTCTAGCAGACGTCGAAATAACATCTTGCAAACCATTGGTATGGTATGGGTTGGGATTCCATCATCCTCCCTCACTGTGATGTTATTGCTCGTCCGTTGTAGTCTCCGTTTGAGTATGATTGCTCATATGGAACCTAAGACCATTTAGTGGATTTTATTAAACTTGCTATGTTACATAGCATAACCTTATCGATATCACCAAGTTAATTGAGGAAATATGTGTTGAGGTTCCGTCTTGTTGTTATCGACAGGGCCGGACTCTTGCATTGGACTTTGAAGATTGACTCTTCTATTTCTGGGTCACTCCAGCTACAACAATGATCACTTGCCTCGCCACCAAGTCGTCTTGTGTGTTTTTTGAAGTCATATTTCGTTAGACATACATATGTAAGCAAATTTTTTTGTTCTAACATATCATACACCATTAATTTACACCTCCTTAGAGGTTGAATATAGAAAAATGTGGAGAACGGTTTCTAGGCCAAGATCGCGAAGAAGTAAAACAGATTCGATACCTAGACAGACGAAAAAAATAAGACGAAATTCGAGAAAATATAGAAAAACCGTTTTTATTAACCATTTTACTGCCCAATCAAGGAACCAAGGAAAATCAGATTTGTTTAGCTGAACTACTTCTGTGGTACATCTACATATGTACAAATAGGGTAGATGCACCTATAGTCAGCCAGGTTCCTATAGTCAGCCATGCTCCTATAGTCGGCCATTTCTTCAGAAATTTAAAATTATTAAATATTGTGAAGATGATTTCTAGGATACAATTTTTCTTCCTCTATCTATGTTTTCTTTTGAACTCGAAATGCGTAAAATGAAGTCAGTCAGTGCTTTTGTTTAAAAGTTATAATAGGTTCATTGTGACAAGGTCTGTAAAACTGAGTGTAGGTAGAATAATTTATAAGATCGAAGGGTTTCTGTTTATTACTACTACTCCATAGTTTTAAGAACTACGACTATAGGCTGTGCGGTACTTGTGATTCAATGGTATTTAAATTTTCATACTTAATCATAAAATTGATAAAAAAGGTAAGAACTAGTATACTTTACGACATAGCCAACTTTAGTGTCCACAACTCTGCTAAGTTCATAAGCTCTACCAGCTGTTGCCGACTTTACATACAGACACATACGGTGCTCAGTGTGAATTCGGGTTTTCCGTGTTGTAAAAGTGGCATTTGCAATACAGACATTTATTAAGTGTGCCGACATCTGTGAGCTTACATCCTTTTATTGTTACACTGGTTAAATATGTAATATATTTCTTGCAAGATCCTTTTCTTAAAATTATTTTGTTGTACATCATACTTCGCCACATCGCGTTTTCTCTCCGTGTTCACTTTTTGTTTAATTAGTTATGTAAGAGTTTGCGAAGTTATTAATCAGTGTAAGAAAAATAATGTCAACCCCAAAGAAGAATTCATCAATATGATGCAAATAAAGAAATGATATTTCTGCTTATCGAAGTCAAAATTTAAGTATTCAGGAGGCTGAAGTTAAATTTGGAGTACCTAAATTCTAGTTCGCCCCAGGATCATCTGCTAGGAAAAGTCCCAGAAGAATGCCAAAAAACACCGTATACCACAAAAACACATGGAAATGCTTCTGGATTCACGGCGTGTTTTAAACGGGGACGAAAGTGGTTTTTCAAAGTGTTCAAAAACTGGTAAAATTATTGCTCCAAGAGGATGGAGAAACAATTACAAAGTAAATATAGGTCAATGGAGACGTAGCACCCCCATTGGTAGTTTTTCCACATGTTCGTCCTCCGAGAGAAGTTGTAAGAAGTATGCTAGTTGATTGAGACATTGGGTCTTCGAATGCTTAGAATTAGGATGGATGAAAAGCGAAACTTTCTTCGAGTACGTGGCAAATTCGTTTAACAATTGGTTGGAAAATCAAAAAATTCAAAAGCCAGTACAGTTTTTTTTGTTGATAGCCATAAATCGAATATGTCGACGGAGTTTGTCAAATTCTGTTCGGAAAATAGTATGATGCCTGATAGTACTACGCATATTATGCAGCCAGCTGATGTCAGCGTTTTCAACACTGGTAAAGTTAGAATGGAACAAGACTGTAGGAGAGTAGCAAACAAGCCAACATGAAAAACAGATCTTGACGTTCTTTAAGAAAACCAAGAAATCAACATTTCGCCACCAGGAATACGATAAGGACGTTGATGCTCAATCTTCCTTTTTGTGTGAAGTTCGATGAACAGAGAATTCTACTTCCAGCGTTTCCAGTGGGATTAGCTTTACATACTGTTCTCCCAGTATTCAAAAACATTTGTTTCATTCAAGAGTATTAATTTCTCAAGGAAAACGATGAAGGAACACAGCTAGAAGGTCTCCTAGCGCTTTAGCGTCCTTAAAATACCAATAGTCTCTCGTCCAAAAGGGAAAAAATAAAAAAAGAGAAACATGCGAATAAACAGCGTAAGGACAAGTGACTAAAATATCGAGAAAATAATGGTAAAAAGAGCCCGTAAAATATCAATATATACATATATAGTTGTAGGTCAGCGATATTCATATGCCCATTTTTTGATATTATAAAAGTCTCAGGATAAACCAGCTATATTTCATTAATATTCTGAAAAAACAACAATTAACTAAGTTAGCTTTAGTCCTTCACAAGTGACCCTTATTTAATATTCCGCACTGTTCGCGAATGATACTAATATTCCAAAACCAATATCCACTGCAAATTTATTTAAAAATTATAAAGTGAGTAGAGATTGAACCCCGGTAACCATATTTTCAAGGCATATGCACTACCACTGGACTACACCTGGCACATTAACTAAGTTACCACAATATACCTTCCGTTGACGGAACACACACACGGTTATCACAACTGAAAGATGCCGTAAATCATTTGTGATGATCAACATTCTTTTGCATTAATCGAAATTGAGTTGCTAGACAATTTTATGTGCGGTTATCGTAACAGTACTGCACAAACGAACTAAGTTGATTGTCTTAACAGAATAACTCTACTATGTGTATCGCGTTTTTTTATTAACTTGAAGGAATATTTTTTAGTACACCATCAGTAGTAGTATGAACACCTATTGCTTCACGCAAATTCTTATTAGCATAAATAAATTTCGATTGCTACAATCAAAATTTCATTGATGCAAGCACTTGCCAACCAATTATTTCTCTCAGTGTATGTTATATCCACAAACCAAATTTGATCTTCTTGGTGCTGCTGGATTTGGGGGTTTTGGCCGCCAATAAATATACAAAATACAATAATAACCCTTTTTTGACCTAAGCTTAGATACACTCGTTACAAACTTTTGGGCTACTCCTGACTAGAGTCACTTCATACGAACTAACACAAACATCCATTATCTTGAGTACGGACAATGTGTGTTTCATTTGAAACCAGTACATTTGAAATTTTTTTGCAGTTGTCCGATTTTTCATTTTTATCTCCACTAAAGTGGATAAACGCTGTATTTAGTTGACATTTCATGAGACATATGTATCTCGATTCCGTGAAACGTTAATCAAAATCCATCTGCTACACGTATACACACTAAAACTATGCCATTTAAGAAACCTGCGAACTTTGGAGTTCGTAGGGTTCAAGAGTACTAAAAAGGTACTAAAAGCGGTCATTGTCCGTACTTAAGATAGTGGATGTTTGTGTTAGTTCCTATACAGTGACTCTACTCCAGACTATAAAAAGGTATAGTTACTAGCTTAATTCGAGTGCATGACATTGTGTTAACACGATAAGCTTTGAATGTTTTTGTGTTTTCACCTCCATTTCACAACACTTTATTGTTATAATAATAATTTTAGATTTAATGTTTTAGACAACACGTGCTAAATTGTGAAAGAAATAACTTCCGGTCTATTCACAAAAACATGCCAACGCCATTGTTACACTAAACAATGGTCTAAAAAATTTCTTCATAGGTATATGTATATAATTACGATAATTTGAAAATTAAATACACCATTTAATTATACTCTCGAATTTATGTACTCATTTTTATTATAAACAATTGCAAGTAAATCATTCCTGCGTCAGACAAATATTGTTTATAAAGTTAACGGAAGTAGCCTGGAACTATGACAAAGAGCTGTGCTACAGTAAACATATGTAGTCGGGATGTTATGGGTGAAAGTAATTATTACTGTCGTAAAATTTCATTGATGAAAATCAAGCATACTTTAGAATGCTTTGTTTTTAATTTATTTGAAAAAACAATGATTGATTCTGACCTACATATACAATAGATTAGACCACACATACATAATTTTTAAAATTTAGATTAAATCTAGATCTAGATAGATAGATAAATTTATTCACTAGTTTCGTTTACAATTGTGTTACAATTCATGATTTATTTTAGAGACCAAGATAAACTTTTACAACTATATACTTAAATTATTCAGCTAATTGCAGTAGTAAGTGTAGTAATTAATTATTGAAATTATGAGGAAAAGTTGTAACGAAAAACCTTTTTAAAAGTTTCCTAACCTAATCCTAAAGCTAGCTTATCCTAGAGCTAACTAATTCTAAAGCTAAGCACCCAATTTGCAATATTATTTTACTGGCATAGCGACATAATTAGCGGGTTATCCGAGCGAAGGCAATTATTAGTGAATGAATCCGTTAGTTGGTTTGCCATAACAATTAATGTTTTGCAGTTTCCTATTTGATGCAATTCCTGTGTAGAAAAATGCCAAGGTTTATTTAGTATTATTTTTAAACATTTATTTTGGATGATTTGCATTTTTCTTTTGTGGATCGAAGCACAATTGTTCCAAATAGGCGCCCCATAGCCAAGTGCAGGCTGCATCACGGTTTTAAATATTAACAACTTATTTTCCTGTGAAAGTTTTGATTTTTTGTTTATTAAAGGATATAATATCCGAATGTATTTAGATAGCTTCGAAACAGACTCTGTAGCATGTTCGTTAAATGTTAGTTTGGCATCTAAAATTAGACCTAGGTATTTAAGATTTTTCGCCCACGAAATGGGACTACCTAGAACATTTTTATCGGGTTTGGAAGAAAACGCGAGGACCTTTTCCTAGTGAAAAGAGAGCTTGTGTCTTGCTAGCATTTATTTTGATTTTCCACTTATTATAATATTGCGAAATCAACTGGAGCTGCGATTGCAGGTTATTTATAATTTCATTTGGATCCTCTGAGCTGGAATATAACGCTGTGTCGTCTGCAAACATAGCTATTTCACAGTTTCTTGATCGGGAGAAGTCCGACGTATAAATATTATAAAGAGTAGGGCTTAGGCAAGTGCAAGAAGGATGGAAGCAAACCCATCGAAATTAAAAGAAGAATAATGATGGCAAATAAGACGTATTATACGGTACTCCCAATAATTGAAAACAAAAATGTGCACAAAAAATAAATGGAAACGTAGTAATGTGGTCGTTACCCAGTAGGAAGTTCGAAGAGACCTCAATGAGGGAGTGAGTATGGAGGAATCTAAGTAACAAAATTATGGTGAAAACTACCACTTCTCTGTTTTCGCTCTAAATGGATGAAAATGGTTTTACGAAGAATATTTTTGAGTTTTAATTTTTCCAGGAAAGTTACTCATATATTGTTTTTACTCGCCATTCGGTTTGAGAATTTTCATGAAATTTAGAAATATCTGATTTGACCTAATAAATTTGTCTTTAGTGTTAGTTTTTTTTCAGTTTTTTGGAAAATGGTATAATTATTTGTGGTGTAAAATCTTAGAACTATCGTCTTCTTTGTTAATGTATAGTAATTTAACGCGATGATGGCTTTTTTCTAGTTGCATTCAATTTGGAAATTGAGTCAAATTTCACATTTACCATACACACATTGAACTGTGAAAAGTCTCTCAAAATTACATAACATTTCGAGTAAAATTAACAGTATTTATACCTATGAATTGAATACTACGTTCTTATTCAAGTAAACCATAAAGTTGGACGCTTCGTTAGATTTTGTTGTCCACTGAAATGAAAATGAAACCCCTTTGGTGGCGCTGTTGCTATGCGCTACAAGCCAACGTAACAATACCTGAATTATGTTACTAGTTTTTCATGGTCATGCTACCATTGAAGCTATTAAATGTTAAGAGTTTGTTGTTCTTTCCGGTGTCAGTGGAGTGAAGCTCCAATACGAAATCCCCGACTGTTGATTGACCGTAGTACTTGACGAATTTTGGAAAGAACTTTCACTGGAGAGGCCAGTTTATCATAAGATTTTGTGTTGGACTAGGTCCGAAGGAGCTGTTTCGTCATCGGAATGCAGAAGACTCTTCAGAGGGTGTATTCTAGCCAACTTCCGAAACACCCTGACAGCTGGTGGAATTGCTGAGGCAAATTCTATATAGCCACATCGTAATCCAAATTCATTTCCACGAATAATGTAATCGGGAACTCGCCGGACATCTACCTTATACTAAAGGTTATTTTTCTACAACGCGGTTCTTCTATAGCGCGGTTTCACTACAACGCGGTTCAGATAATTTGCAAGTTTCCTTTAAAGCTTTTTTGTTCAGCTAACCTATCAAAGATAGTTGATGTTGCTAGAGATTTTAATCTTAATGAATCGTCAATACAAACTATTAAGCTAGCTGAAGACTACATTACACGTTTCGTTGTATCCGCAACGTCTGTACTTTCCAAAATTTCTGTTCGTGCAAGACCTAACACAATGGAAAAAATGGAAGAAGCGCTTGCTTTTGCAGTGTGGTATATGACCACAAAACGGCTACCTTTAGGCACTTAAAATATTTAAATGGTCATTGTTCAACTAATGAAACCAGTCATCGATTCCTTGACAGCAATGGTTGTTACAAGGATACTGCAGCAGCGAATAAATATCCATCAAAGCTCGCGAAAATAATCCATGAAGGGTTATATGGCACAACAGAAATTTTTCCCTAAAAGGTATTGAAAGAGGCTTAGATATAGCGAAGTAGTTGAGAATCCTTTTACGGAGAGAGTCAACATTTTTAAAAGAAATCTTCAACAACGCTTGTTTTTATTAAAAAATTTAATAAACAAAAAAAGGAAATTAATTTTTTAGAACCGAACTCCGGTTCTTATATTTTTATATCTCCTACAACGCGATTTCCTACAACGCGGCATTTTCTTGGAACGTATCTACCGCGTTGTAGGAGGAATACCTGTTCTTTATTTTAGAGAATATAGAGTGCTAAATAAACACTTTTTTAGAGAATATCTAATGCCGCGTTTCCACTTATACCTTCACGTGCATTGGACGAGGCATACTAGCGCGTATGCGTAAGTGGAAACTGCACATTCGTGTCAGTATGCATATCAAATTGAGAAACGCGTACATTTGCGTCGATGGCGGTGTTTGGACGCGTATCAAAGGGATATGCTTACAGCACGAATGGGCCGTTTCCACTTACACCTTCCTATGCATTAGTTGAAGACACTACCCCAGCGGAAAAAAAAGGGTTATGAAGAATGTATTTCGTAAACATTCCTGTTCAATGAATAGAATTATTACCATACTTTTCATACAAATTTTTTTCTGGAATGTTGAAGGAATGATTCTATATACATTTTTTAGAATACGAAAAAGCCATATTGTAATAACCAGTAATCAGAGTGCATAAACTACAATATTACATACAGTACATAAAACATTACTTATTCCCGCTGGGACTGAACTGAACACTTGCTAGCCCCCACCAGTGCCAAAAACATATGCATTGAACATTTGCTTCGACGGCAGTCCTTGACTCGTATCAAAGGGATAAACGTATGAGCCGTTTTCACTTGCGCCTAGACATTCGCGCTCATCGCATATGCCCTATGCATATGGAAACGCGGCATAGTGAATTTTCTGTTTTCGTTGTGAATTGAATTTTACTGATTGCAAATTGAAATTGACTGACCGAAAATAAAAAATTACATTGAAATTGACTTTTACTTGAAAAGGTGAGGCATATTTGCCTACTATCCAAAAGATGTAAAATTTAATGGATTTTTTCACAGTGTACGACTACAAAATGTTGTCTAAGTTGGTTTTTCAAACCAACGAGTCACTTAAGTATCTGCTATACAAAAAATGTCTCCCCTCAAATTATAGAACTCACTATATCTCAAGAAGTCGTTCAGCTACAAATTCGGAATTTTGTTCAAATTTGTTTTGAGTGAAAGTTCTCTAGTCATCGATATCATTCCACTCCTTTGTGTTTAAGATTATTCTCCGATAGCTTTGAATGCTTCAAACTAGGAATTTGAAAATTTCTTCAAACTAATTTTTAAATGGTTACAGGTAAAAGGACAAGTATGCTAGAAATCGAGTGAGTCCTTCATGCACCTCCCATGTGAAAAACTTTCAAAATGGAAAATTTTGAAAAATTTTTAGAAGGTCAAATGGAAAAGAAAACGAGGTCTTCAAACGTCTTTGAAAAGTACTCCAGGATTTATCACGTGGCATATACCAGTTAGGCGAATAATTCAGAATTGGTCCAACGTTAGACATCGTTTTAAGCTCCCCTGGAAGTATTTCTACATGATTCCTCAAGGGGTACATCTGGAGATCTGATTTGAGAGGAGAATACTCTTGCAAAAAGTAGCTCAAATGGAAATTCATTCATAACGATATAATTTTTCTGTAGCAATCCCTCCGCCCCCTTCCTAAATAATTTTCTGTGTTCCCGCCTAGAAAATAGCAAGGTAAAAACCATTAGGATGGATATTCTCATTTGAAGACCTTACTTCTCTTTCATTCTTCTCTTTAGGGGCACTATTTTACTGTTATAATTACTGTTTTTTTGGTTATAATTACTGTAAGAACTACTGTAATTAACTGTAAGAAATCAGCTTTTGATGAAACTGAAATAAATAAAGTTAATACTATTTTATTTTTTGTTTCTTATTTTTCATGGTAAGCTACCATTGAAGCTATTAATGTTAGGAGTTAGTTGTTTTTTTCCGGTGTCAGTGGAGTGAAACTCCAACACGAAATCCCTCTGACGAGTCTATGCCTTCCGATGACGAAACAGCTCCTTCGGACCTAGTCCAACACAATCTTATGAAAAACTGGCCTCTCCAGTGAAGTTCTTTCCAAATTTTGTCATGTCCTCAGGGACGGCGATTAATCAACAGTCGGGGATTTCGTGTTGGAGTTTCACTCCACTGACATCGGATAAAAACAACTAACTCTTAACACTTTTTTATTTTTTTAAATTTTCGAGGACAAATATGACTGCGGTAGGGTGGGCTAGACGGTGTACAACAACAACGTTAGTCGAAGTGTGGGGATAGTTTTCTTGATCTCTCATGAGAATCTTATCCCAATTGTATTACCCAGGTAAGTGCATTTTTTGTTGTATTATACCCAAGGGTCTCATGTTCTGATATGTGAACAATGTACTCCCCCATCCCCACTGGTAGCCCGGTAGCCAGCAAGCACGTCAATTCAATTCATATTTCAGCCACCAAATCGGACGTAATCGGTTCCCTGTTTCCCGAACCTTAATCTTTCCAACAGTTTTTTTTATTATATGTACTATATATTTTTTAGTCGGAATATAACCGCTCCAAGGCATCCGTTCATAATACATTCAACATAAAATGTTGTATACATAGAAAAAATTCATTTCCCCCTTATTTTGTTTTCAAAAAATATTTATCCTTGTTGGTTCATGCTTTGTTTTATGCTGATGTTTTTTTATGGCATCATACGCATCATTTCCAGATGTTTTGTTATTGAACATATGTTTTTCCTTTTTATTGCATATAATAATCAACTTGAATGGTTTATGAAAATGTATCAGTTCATAGCACCTTCAATTACAATTAATCGCATTACTCACCGAAGGAGCTCTCGCTGAAGTGCTATTCGTAAACATCGTCCTCAACAGCAGTCATGAATCACGTCCTTAAGTCCTTTCAAGAAATCACCACTGGGATCACAACAGAATGAATAGTAGCTTAAATGCCTGGATTAATATCTCCTTTTATTTCGTTTTGCAGACACCAGTAAAAGAACGAGCCCTTTGAGGATTACGGCAAGTTCTTCATTCGAATTTATCTCAAGTGATATGCGGGTGGATTGACGTTCACGATACAAGTGACGAAGCGAAATATTTGAAATCTCGTATTGTTCGTTCGGCAAAGAAAGTTCAACACTTCAGTCATACAGTTGCCTCAACTCGCGGACAAACTCTGGGAAAAAAGTAAGTCTTTGGTTTTTGTAATAGGTTCCATCCATAGAGCTATATGTATAATGGAGATGGCGTGCAGCAACTGTTTTGAAGCCGATATTCACTATGCTACTATCAGCATCTTACTCACATGTACATATGTTTAACTCCGGTTTTGAAAATAAAAAAAGCCTAACCTTTGAATACCTACTACGCTACTATTTATTTCCATTTCACTGCCACCGGGCATGAAACGCTCCATACAAAAACGTTCGCTTAAACTTCAAAATGCTTCACAGTGCTTTATACAGAAACGTAGTGTTGCCATCTCCGTCATATATATCTCCATGGTCTGAATAAATAAGGATAATACTTTCTTGACTGTAAGCCATTTGGGTTAAGTTCCTTCTTGATCGTTGTCCTTTTCATCAGGAATGCGATGTTTGAAGAATAGGAGAATAAATGAAACGGTTTAAAGATTAAACAAAAAGTTCAATTTATATTTAAAAAAAAAAAAAACAATTTAAAAGTTAATCATCTGGTTTTCTCGAGATGTTATTCTGACACTTTTTAACTAGCAACGAACTGGTGCGTAATAAGGTGAAAAGTTTTAAGTGTAGTTCAATAAAATCAGTTAGATACAGTGCTGCCATTTTTGCAAACCTAAAAAATCGTACGATACCATAACAAAAAATCTGCCCAACAATCTGGGTGTAACCTTATTATTTTTCCGGCAGAAGTTAGGAACGCGTTCAATTCTGAGATGCGGTGTAGGCTACTATGTGACTGAAAACCTATCAAAAAGAACAAGATCGTGGAAGTGAAAATCTGATTGCATCTGAGAGATATGCAATAATTTATGAAAAAGTGCACAATTACCTTACACCCCCTTAGGGGTCAATTTTTAGAAAACCTTGAAAACACTTTCTAGGTATTCATACGAAGAATTCGTGGAGTAAAATTAAATTCAATATTTGGGACGAGCTAGTAGATATGTCGAAAACAGTGGAAAAATATGCATTCTATTTTCACAGATAATTTTTTTTGCCCCCCTTCTGACCGCCAATACATATTTGATTTTTTTAATCAAAATCTTCTTTTCTAGCTGATTTACATATACACACCGAGTTTCAACATAGTAGCTTAAGCCGTTCTGTATATTGGAAAAACACCCCCCACTTGTACCACACTACCCTTAGGGGTCGAATTTCAAAAAACCTTGAAAACTCATATTAGGTATTCATATGAAGAATCCGTAGAATAAAAATGAATTCAATATTTCGACCTAGACCTAGTAGATATTACGAAAATCGTGAAAATATATGCATTTTATATTTACTGATAATTTTTTTGCCCCCCCTTTCTGATCCCCAACGAATATTAAAATTTTTTTTTATCAGGATTACTTTTCTAGTTGAT
The DNA here is from genome assembly GCA_949128065.1 of Beris chalybata. NCBI lineage: Eukaryota > Metazoa > Arthropoda > Insecta > Diptera > Stratiomyidae > Beris > Beris chalybata. The sequence continues at coordinate 93,619,992 of OX421897.1, forward strand.
TTACATATACACACCGAGTTTCAAGTTTCTAGCATGAACCGTTTAATAGTTAGGAAAAACACCCCCTACCCCCGTACCATACAACCCCTAAAAAAAATTATATTTTTCCAACATGCCGCTACTATAGCTCTATCTAAATACCAAGTTTAAGGTTTATATCATTACAGGTTCTCAAGATATAAGCATCGGAACTTTTTCCTTTTCACCCTCCCCCACTCTCAACCTCTACACCCTCAACCCCAAAACTTTTTTCCCTGCTAGGGTTCAATGAGCGCTACTTCTGGTAAAAATACTAAGCATCTATCTTACACTTTTATTTGTTGTTTATTTTGTTTTATTTGAAAATTTCTTATCCCTTCCACTTCTATGCTCCACCTACCACTTAAAAAATTTTACTTTGATCAATCTTTATTTGTCGACCTTTATACCGAAACCGAATTTTGTTTTTCTAGAGCAATTGGTTCATGAGATATCGTAGATAAGTTTTTCACCCCCCACCACCCATACGCAACTGCCCCAACCCAAAAATTCAATCTGTTCTCCTAGTATAACTACAAATATTTCTTAAGTTTGAATGGTGTGCCAATAACGGCTTAGGAGATATTGATTTTAGAATGTGTCTATCTTGGCTTTTTTGGGTTTCGGACGCATTATATTTCCCCCCACTCCCACACCCCTTCAAAAATATTGACAATTTTTATGCAAATCGGTTTACTATCAGAGCTCCAAGTTTCAGCTTCCTATCATAAGCGGTTACTAAGATATAGAAACCAAAGTTTTCCGTCTAAAACTCTTCCCCCTCCTTCCCCCTCACACCCCCACCCATAACAATTTGGTCACTTCAAGGAGCCTAACCCGTCTATTCGTAAACAAAATTTCAATTTAATGCCTCAAAGCGTTTGGGAGCTACGAGCCTCAAAACGATTTTGCGTACGGCGTACGGCGGACAGACGGACTGAAAATTTGTTTAGCTTTTTTCGCGTCTACTAGTTATGAAACGTGAAAATAAAAATTTTGAGGGTAGCAAATTTTTTTTTGTAAAATATTGATCACAATACTTAATTATTAAAATAATAAAGTTAAAGAAGAGCAATAATAATAAGAAATTTACATTATTTTTTCTGTTTACAGCATTTTCATGCTTTTCTTATATGTATTATATTTTATTTTAAGTTTTATTATATTCAGTTCGGGTCAGTTTCTGTTCCGTCTTTGTCGTTTAATATTTATTTTTATTTACGTTTAATTTTACTTTAATTTGCTTTTGTTTATGTGGATAATTATTTATTTTTAATCTAATTTAATTTAATTTTTATTATGTTACTTTATTATTTATAATACAGTATTGTTTTCGATTTTTAAAAAAAAAAATTTGATGCCCTCAAAATATTTTTCCCACGTTTCATGACTAGTAGACGCGAAAAAAGCAATAAAAATTTTAAACCTGTCTGCCCGATGTACGCCCCGGCCGTATGCCGTACGTCGACCGCCCCACTCAACATCGTTTGAAGGATCGTAGCTCTCAAACCAGTGGAGCTATTAAATTAAAATTTTTTCTGTGTATAGACTGTGTAGACCCTTTGAATTAACATTATTTTCGGGGGAGGGGGTGTGAGGGGGAAGGTGGGGAAGCGTTTTAGACGAAAAATTTTGGTTTCTCGATCTCAGCAGCCGCTTATGTTAGGGACTGAAACTTGGAATTTCTATAGAGCTTTGATGCAAAAAAATTGATGATATGGGTGAAAGGGTGTGGGAGCGGAGGGGGAAACAATGCGTCCGAAACGCAAAAAAGTCGAGATCGACACATTCTAAAATAAATCTCTCCTAAACCGTTAATGGCATGCATTAAAAACTGAACAAATATCTGTAGTTATACTAGGAGAGTAGATTGAAACAAAATTTTTGGGAGGGGGTAGTGGCGTACGCGGGTGGGGGGTGACAAAACTTTAGACTTCGATATCTCACAAACCAGTTGCACCAGAAAAACAAAATTCGGTTTTATTATAAAGATTGATAAATAAAGATTGCACGGAAGTGGGAGGGATTAGAATTTTTCAAAAATAACATGTTTCATATCTCAATAACAGTGTAAAGTGGATGCTTCAAAGTTTTACGAGAAGTAGGCCTAGTAGAACTCTAGTAGGAAAAAAAATTGGTGATGGGTGTGTAGAGGGTGAGAGTGGGGAAGAGTGAGAAAGAAAAAGTTCCGATGCTTATATCTTAAGAATCTATAACGATAGAAAGCTGAAACTTAGTATTTAGATAGAGCTTTTGTAAAGGCATGGTGGAAAAATATTTTTTTTTTAGGTGTAGTATGGTACGGTGGTGGGGGGTGTTTTTCCTAACTTTAGAACGGCTTATGCTACGAAGTTGAAACTCGGTACGTATATGTAAATCAACTAGAAAAGTAATTTTGATAAGAAAAACATTCGATTATTCATTGGCGTTCAGAAGGGAGGGCAAAAAAAGTTATCAGTTAATATAAAATGCATTTATTTTCTCGATTTTCGTCATATCTACTAGGTCTTTCGAAATATTGAATTCATTTTTATTCTACGGATTCTTCATATGAATACCTAATATGTGTTTTCAAGATTTTTTGAAATTCAACCCCAAAGAGGGTGTTAACTGGTTGTCTACTTTTTCATGAATTCCACCATATTTCTCAGGTCTGATCAGATATCGACTATCTCTTCACTTCCTCAGGCTTGTTTAATAATGACCTTTTTTTTAAGTTTTGTCTTTTTCAACCTCTAGACCGCATCCCGGAATATGACCCAATTATATAGTTCATATGTTACACCCTTTTCTAACCGCTTCCTGAACTTTTTGTTAGGTTTTCAGACACATAGTAACATACACCGCATCCCCGAATTGAACGCGTTCTGAACTTCTGCCGTTGGCAGATTTTTGTGTTTTGTGTTTGTAGATAATGATTTACTTTTAATTTTGTTTTTGAATTTAATTTCATTATTATTTTGGTGGCTGACTATTTTTTTGCGTCACTGTATTTCTTTTTGCCGAGTCGGTACAACGACTGTGCGAGATCTGCCGCTTCTTTGAGGCAGGGACTGCGCCACCCAGTTGGTCGCTTGTCTTTTAAGAGATATAATCTCGATGGTTTGAGCCTAGGAATCATATTGCTTATCTTTCTTCATCACTAGATAGAAAGAAATAGCAATGTAAACATGTGCTCCCACCACGATCTATTTGTAAGGTAAAAAACAGCCGCATCACTCCGAGTGCAGCAAATGTCATCCGCGACTTACACGATAAAAATTAAACACGCGAAAAGTTACAGTTCAAGTGCGGTTACAATAAAACGACACAAGTGCGATGTGAAGTGATTGGAAATGTGTCACTACGTTATAAGTTTTTTATATTTAATATATTGCGGTAAGGTAACTTCGCTATTGCCAATGCCATCTATCGAGACATGTCTTCGAGATTCGGGGAGCATTTGTCTCCATACCGTGTATTTTTCCCATAACCGTCTGTAAGAATCTCGCAGACAGGCCGCCATGTCTTCGAGATATCTGCGAGATTCTCGCAGACGCGACCAACTGGGCAACTTTTCGCACTTGTCATAAACTCGTTACGCAATTTTTCGTTTCGTGGTCGTTACAATTAAACTAACACCAATAATATTGATAAAAAAAAAATCTGACGCAAAGAAAGTAATACGCGGAGCGAAATGAACCAAACTTTCACTTAAATTTTCATTTTTCTCCGGGCAGCGCCAAAACTTCACTTAATTTCGTATAAACTCTTAAATTTTACGCCCGTGCGCGCAAACAGCTAAAACTTCCTCCTTCCATTTTTTCTCGCTCCAAACTTCCTCCTATTTCTTAAATTTCAAACTTCTCCGCACAAAAATTTAACCCTCCATCTTTTCCAGCTGCCAGACTCTCCTCCAGAAAAAACCACCATCGAACTCAAATATTGTGTGGATCTAGTGTGGATCCACAATAATACCAACTTCGTAATTTTGCCGATCCACACTAGTTCACCCACAGATGACACTACAGATGTTTACATTTTTTATTAATCTGACAGAAAACCGCGAGAGCGTCATGAACCTGGTGGTCAATACGACAACAACATCAATTTTCTTCATAAAAGATCCTACCACGCCCTACCACAAAAAATTGCATTGAGTAACGAACGACCATGCATAGAACACACAGAACTTGAACATTAAACAATTGAATTAACCAAGAAATCAATAAATAAGTCTAATTTTATTTGAATTTTAAAATAGTACAAGTTTAGGAAATAATTCGAAAACCATTTTGATCAGCAATCCACTTAACTTTTGTGGATGTTCCATTTTCGCCGAAATACTCGTATTCGCCGGATTTCACCAGGACATTATCCAAGCCCCCTGCGGTCGACACCAATTTAGTTTCTTCCGAAACTTTGGATCCATCGTCGTGAGTGTAAGCATGTTGGGATACATGTGCAGTTTGAACTGAACCGGTGTGCTGGTTTTCAATTTTATCAAATTGCCGAAAAGAATTTATCTGATTCTCTTTTGGTTCTGGTAATTGAACGCTAATAGAACCGAATTGATCAGAGTGGGTCTGGCTGACTTCAGAAACTCTATGAAAATTACCATTGCGTCTTTTCGGAAGTCCATAAATCAGTGATTCTGGCAAGTCTACGCTATCATCTTGCAATAATTCCACCTGCGAATTATCCAGGGTAGAGCTCGCAAATTTATTAACCACTACCGGGCTACCTCGTACGAGTGACTGGACACCTTTAATTCCAGTTCTGACACCATGATCATAGTTTTGCACTGGGTTATCCTCTGGAGACGTGAGTAAAACGTGACTTTGTAGTGGTCTGCGCGGTTCGATTACTTCTAAGAAATTTGGTTGGGGTTGAGGCTGTGGCACTTCGATGAATAGCCCTGGTGAACTTAAGTAGTAGATATCAAAAAACCGCTTGGCGAAATCAGGTATTTCAGCTTGAACAGGAAGTTGTGGTACATCTGGGTAACTGGGAGGTTCGTTATTTATATCACTCTTAGAGTTGCGAAATATCTGGTGAAATGTGGCGTTCGAAATAGCACTAAGACCCAGAATCACGAAAATCTGCGAGTCACACACAAAATTATTACTAGATTAATATAATATTGTGGTTAATATCTAAATAAGGTAGCTTACCTCAAAGACTCTCATGGTTATTGCTGTGCATGTAGTCTGAAACTATTTAAGTATAATTTTCATGAATTACGCTTTTTTATAGTTTTCGGAAAAATTTCGATAATGACCTCTCAACTGGTTTAAAATTATTTTCGGTAGGTAATTAAGACGATAGCTAATACATTCCATTTCGGTGATTAAAGCAAATTCAAATGTACTTTCTTCGTTTTCACAATTAACCAAAGAGGTTCTTCGAAAGTTAACTGTTTTGAATTTTCCGAATGAAATTTTATAATCGCATAAGAACTAGTTTCAACAATTTTCGATATTTAACGCTAAGTACTAAAAGGTATACGCTTGTACGAATTCCGACATATCTCTTAGGTCGATTATATAACAATGCTGCTTTTAATTTCTTGGACTTTTCCTAAAATCGCCTAAAAAATTATATAATTTTTCGTTATTGAACCCACAACACAGATATTTTATGTAAATATAATGACTTACATACAAGGTTTATCTTGCACCGCTTCTCAACATTAAACGCATTTAATAATAAAGCGGAACCGAGGCTGATGGTAAGTTTTATCGTTTTCGGATCTATGCAAAAAAAAAAATCCGGTAAAAGTTTTTCGTGTAGCGGCTGTAGAGAAATACTGAAAAATATGTTCTTATTGCTTCTGAAAACTACAAAAACTCAAGAAATCATTAAACTATTAATTCGAATTTTGAAAATATGAAAGCAAGTCTGTTCCATTCTTAAACATTGAAAACTGTGAAACTTTACCTAACACCTCGACTTAGTCTTAACCTTCGCAGTTACAAATTCTTCCCACAATGAAAGGAATTTTAATTTAAAGAATGTTGCTAAGTCGTCAACTTAAGACTTTCTTATGAGATTACGCGAGTCTTAGCTGAGTATTAAGTCGATAAAAGAAGACATAAGGTGTCTATAAAAACAGGCAGAACATCACAAAGAATTTAATAGTGACAGTGATATGGTCGGGTGAAAACGGTTTAACTGAAAACAATTTCAAAATTATATTTTATAAAATTCAATTTTGTATGAACCTAGTGAACGCATTGCTGCCGAAATGTATACCAGGGATCTGGAAAATACTTCAACTTTCCTAGTGCATCCCCTAGCATTCCAGCAGTTGGACCGGTCAGAGCCTTCACATAAAGTAAAGTGTTTTTCCTGTGATAATGTCAAGCAATTTATGAACTTACAGTGAAGCAATCAAAGTATTGGGATGGAATCTTCCGCCGGAAGCTATGCATTTGGTACATCCGCACTGGAGAGGATATGCAGCACCTCCATTTTATTATCACCTGCTTCTTGTGCTAATTTATTTCGTCCTGATGATGTCTTCAGCATTCGGAAATGGAATTGTTATTTGGATTTTTACAACGTAAATATTTTGTATGTAGCGTTGAAATTAGATATATCCTTTTTAACATATAGTATGTGTATCACTTCCGGCTGGATTGAATGGATAGTAGGAATAAGGGATCTAACTAGGCTGATTCAATGATACCTTTTGCAAGAAATTCTATTCATTAACAATATATTTTTATTAAATATAGAGAACAGTACAATTAAAGGTCACTAATCTGAAGTATATTCAGGATGGCAAACAAGTGACATTGCGATTGTATTGACAAATTATCATAAAAAATTCTGCACAATTGTGTGAAAGAGCTGAAATTTATATAATGGAAATGAAGAAATATTCTTAACATTGCAGAAAAATCTAGATACTTTTGATTATATGCAATCTATTAAATACATGTAGAAATAACATTTATTCAACTTGATTTTCACACGAATTTAATGCAAAGATTAATTAAAATATAAACGTTTAGTTAATTCAATGAAAAAAGAGATTAATTAAATGTTAAATGTAAGAACGTTTAATTTGTTCTATTTAAAAATACTCCACGTTGTAAGTTTTCGAGTCCACGTCTACGTGCTCCAGCCGTCGGATGATGAAAAGGCGAGAGAGAAAAACAGTGTGCCAATTAGGTTGGCACCGTTGGTGATTCTTTTTAGAATGAACTTGGCTGCGCTTGGCTTATTATTCCACATACATAGGTCAACATAATTAAACAATCAATTTTACTTAATTATTATTTTCAGTTTCTAGGTTAAAGAGTGTTTTTCTGAGGCACTGTTATTCATTCATTCAAACACAATTTCATATTCGCAAGATGAAGTCTGCAGAGCATTATAGTTCAGTGTACCCCACATTGTTAGTAACACATGGAACGAGGCTCAAAAGTTCAAATTCTTTGCTTGAAACGTTCAAAAGATATCGAAAAATATTATTAAACACATGTTTTAATGACTTTTTCTATGGGAGATATCCGAAGGAGTATAAAAGTCTTGCTCATTGACTGACTCGAACTTCATTTTCCTCAAAACTAATTTGAACAAAATTTTAACTTGTGTGCCTAAACGATTTTTTGAGTTATAGTCGACTCATTGCGCACTATTTCGTATTCGTCCATTTAAATTGGTTATTGGCAAACCAGCGTATACTAAATTTCAAAGCTGTAGCGTGTCGAAGTCCAATTTCAAACAACTGTAACTTTTATAAAACTTAATTGTATTAATCAAAATAGGCACCACCACATGTGATACACTTCTTCCAACGAGATACAAGTGCATTTATGCCAGTTTCGTAGAAGAACGACTTCCTAGAGTGGAGAAAGTCCTCGAAGGCACTTTTCATGCCTTCTTCATTATCGAATTGTTTGAAAAAAGAAATCGGCGGTTAAATACTGTGAAGACGAAATTTATACTATTTTCCGCCCACACATAAACACATGAAATAAAATACTGAAATACACACGCACACACAGAAACACAGAAAACATATAAACAGAATGGAATTAAACATCAAACATAGGCATAGAACATAGAACATAGAACATAGAACATAGAACATAGAACATGGTACATAGAAACCTGTTGCGGAATAATGTGCCGGAGCAAAAAGCCTGTATGCCAGCAGGAGCCGCTAACAAACCACAGGCGGTATTGCGCGACGGATTAAACCTCCCAGCAAAATCCACCCAATTCAAATTGAGACTATATATTAGCATAAACATGCAACAACCATGAATTATAAAACGACGAAAAATCAAAAAATGAATATAATAATTCACGGCTCCAACATGTTCTCGCCAGGATATATACGAAAACGAACATCCAGAAGAGGGGCTGTGGTTTAATCGATCCTCCTGAAACACTAAAGATTTGCTGAGCTCGAGCCTTCACTTGCTATGTCAGGGTCTTATAAATCCGATAGCTTGGGAATCATCGAAGTACTGGACGTATGGCCGTCACTGAATAGTCAGTCATCTCGTTTGTGAAGAAGGTTTTATAAATCTGAGGCACCTATCACACATCAGTAAAGACACCGCTTCTAGCCAAGCGTAGCCAACTCGACGAACGAAGATCCAGGAGCAAACCAAGACATCGGAGACAACAAGCTGGAACCCAGGAGAAAGCAGAGACGAAGCCATCAGCCCCAGCAACGAAGAACCAGGAGCAAGCAAAAACGTCGGGGTCACCAAGACGGAGAATCAGGAGCAAACCAATACATCGGAGTCACCAAGCAGAAATCTGGGAAACAAGCAGAGACCAATCGAACGAGCGAAGCAGAGAAGATCCAGGAGCAAACAGAGATGTCGGAGTCACCTAGCTGAAATCTGAGAAACAAACAGAGACCAATCGAACGAGCGAAGCAGCGGAAACCCAGAAGCAAACAGAGACGTCGGGGTCACCAAGACTGAAATCCAGGAGTAAGCCAAGACATCGGGGACACCGAACTGAGATCCGGACATTAGCAAAGACGAATCGTGCAACAGGAACGTCGGGGTCACCAGACCGGAGACTAGAAACAAGCTGAGACACCGGGATCACCAACCGAGGCTTGGAAACCAGGCAGAATCGAACCGTACAGACGAAGAAACGGAGAACCAGGAGCAGACAAAACGTCGGGGTCACCAAATCGAAAGTTAGAGTTAAACAGAGACGACCCGTATAAATGAAACAAATGGAAACAAGCAACGAAGACGTCGAGTATAACGCCTTACGGAAGTGAAGTTAAATACCGGAAGTGAATTTATGAACTACCTTAATCAAATTAATAAAGAATGAAGTCTAAATAAATAAATATTTTTGTAACGAAACCTGGCAACCTCTGAACTTACCCTGGCAATAAAATTGAGTCGTTACAATACCAAAACCTCATAAGCCAAAATTTCCTACTTTTAAGGAGAGCAAAAAAACCAAAATGTAAAATAAGCAATATAGTAAAATAATCAATAACTATTGATTTCCATTTCATTATAGTCTGCAAAAATTAATACATTATAGCTCCACAACAATCCAAAGCAATAACGTCAATAGAAAGCTTAAACCTTGGGTAACAAATGAACTTATTAGTTCTATCAGAAAAAGAAAAAATATGCAAAACAGTCAAAAAATCTCCGAACAATATTAGGCTTCTTGCCTATTATCAAAAATATCTCAACAAACTAAATGAAATAATTAAAAAAGCTAAGACTAAATATTTTGAAATATTGTTAACTAATGCAGGCAATGATGGGAAAAAAATCTGGAAGTCTTTAACTCAGCAATCGGAAAAAAAGGAAAATTATACTATTAATTCTAGAACGCATAATAACGAAGAACTAGAAATTAAAAGTAGCTCTGAAAAAATTGCCACTATCTTCAATAACTATTTCACCAATATTGGTAAGCTTATGGCGAACAATATGAACAAGGGAACACTGACTTGTAAAAAATACGAAAATTATCCTTTATCTACTAATACACTCTGTTGCAAAACTATAAATCCACCCAGAAATTTTCCTATTTTTTAATGGAAATTTGAAAAACTTTCTTCTACGAAAGATTCTCGCCAACGAACAAAGTACTTATGTTTTCTTCTACGAAAGATTCTCGCCAACGAACAAAGTACTTATGTTTTGGCAAAACTGCATTAACGGTAAAGATTTTCATGTTTTCTGAAAATTACGAAATTGCTGCTGTTGCAAAATTATAAATCCACTAAAAAAATCACATGAAAAAACCCACTTGTTTTAATTATTAATAATTTTTTTGGCTTCCTTAAGCCTTCACTACTTCTAAAATTCTTTTGTTCATACTTAAGACAAGTTTTTTTTAGCAAATGGCTATCTAATTTTCCCCATTCTTCAAAGATGGCAAGTTTGAGCTCTTCAACTGTATTGAATTGATGTTGGTCAGCGTAAACTCGCCGAACTAAAATTCCCCAAATATTCTCCATGGGGTTTAGGTCCGGAGAACATGCTGGCCAACCTAAAAGTTCTATCGAATTATCTTGAAACCATGCCATTGACTGTTTACTTGTATGAGTAGCGACTTTGTCTCGCTGGAAAACCCAGCGTTCTTGTCGATTTTCCTCAAGAAAAATAATTAAGCTGCTTCGGAGAACCGTGAGGAAGTCCCCACTATTCATACGAGTTGAAGTGAATTGAATCTCAAGGGGCTTATCGGCGGAAATCGCTCCCCAAACCATTAAACTTCCACCCCCGAAATTACGACGAGAAAGTTGGTTCCTTCCTGAGATCGCGCCAGTATCCATTAAACCCATCTGGACCATCAATATTGAATTTCTTTTCATCTGAAAAATAAGCTAAACACAAATTTTCATTGCAAAATATTGACGTAATAATTTTTTGAAAATTTCCTACCGAGGTCCAATCAATGCCTACGTTGTCTTCTGAGAATTTAATCCTGGCGTCTTTGTGACGCCGCAACAATCGTGGAACCAGGTTCATTTAAGTTCGGCGGATGTTGGGATTACGTTTTATTGCTCTCCACACGGTTTGCCGACACATTCACTGAAGATAGCGCCGCGAGCTGACTGCGGCTTGGTTAATAACATGGTGATTCTTCTTGAAACTTATGCTTTTGAGTAAGAGGATCTGAGTTATTGGCAATATACTATACATTGAATGCTCTGCATGTGATTCATGTACCACAGAAAGTCTAACTGTACTTAGCAGGATCATGCAAAAAAGTAGACACTACTCCATGGCTCCGACCGATTTTTCGACCAATTTCTCTAAGGCAAAGACCCTCAGATTGCATACCAACAATTTGTCCTCCCTCGAATTCACTTAACATTTTTCCTCTAGGCATTGTTGAAAAATAATATTTTAACAAAAATTTAATTTGATGACTGACTTTACCACTAACAAAACCTGTGCTAACGCTTCAAACAATCGCACGCTGTGATGGATTTATAATTTTGCAACAGCAAAAATTTCGTAATTTTCAGAAAACATGAAAATCTTTACCGTTAATGCAGTTTTGCCAAAACATAAGTACTTTGTTCGTTGGCGATAATCTTTCGTAGAAGAAAGTTTTTCAAATTTCCATTCAAAAATAGGAAAAACTTCAAATTTCTGGGTGGATTTATAGTTTTTCAACAGAGTGTAGTAGCAAGATTGGAACGGTTACTGAAGAAGAAATCTGTTTGATAATTAGGAACACGTCGGGTGGTACTTGTCCGGGATTTGACGAAATTAATCCAGCACATTAACGACGGTATTTCCAAACCACTAGCTCACCTCATTAATCTGAGTTTAATGTCTTGTCAATTCCCGCAAATTTACAAAACTACTATAGTAATCACTATTTATAAGGCTGGGAACAAAAAAATGATAGAAAACTATAGACCGATCTCATTAATGTCTAATGTTGGAAAAATCATTGAAAAGGTTGCCGAAAACAGATTAGTGCAAGAAATCGGAAATCAAAAGATACTATCTGATAACCAACATGGCTTTAGAACCGGTCATAGTAATATGGACTTAAGGATTCTTACAAATCAATTCCCTCAATAAAATTATACTCAATCCTTCAAGTACTGCCGACAAGCCTAATATTCAAGATAATATCAAATATCCAAATCTTCAAAGAAATTCAAATTAACGTCCATACGGCTAACCTTAACCCGCGAAAATCTTCTGCTTCCTAAAAGGAAAACGAACATTGAACTTAACCGTTATTTTTATATTGGAGTCAAATTCTATAATGAATTACCAACATTATTAAAAAGAAACGGTAATATTGACATTTTTAAGAAAAATTTAAAAGCCCTTTATTACAAAAATGATAACGGGAGTTGATAGACGATAGTGGATGGAAGACGGAGAATGCTGGATAGAGGAAGCAGGATGGATGATGAATAGAGTATAGTGGATGGTGGGTGGAGGATGGTGGATAGAGGATAGAGGATAGGAGATGATAGATATAGGATGTTAGATGATGGATAGAGATTAGGTGGATGGATGATGGATTGATGGAGGACGGTGGATAGAGGAAGAAGGATGAAAAATGGAGGATGGTGAATGCTTGATAGAGGATGGTGGATAGGGGATGGGGATGGTAGATATAGGATGGTAGAAGATGGATAGAGGATGATAGATGAAGGATGGAGGATGGATGGATGGTGGATAGAGGATGGAGGATTTTAGATGGAGGATGGTGGAAAAGGATGGAGGATGGTGGTTGTAGATGGATAATGGAGGATGGTGGATCTTATATCTGGTCCTCTATCCAGCGAGGGTGAATGGAGGATGGAAGATGGAGTATGGAAAATGACGAATGGTGGATGGAGGATGGTTGATAAAGGATGGTGGATGGTAGATGAAGGATGAAGGATAGTGGATAAAGGCTGGAGGATGAAAGATGGAGGATGGTGGATGGGGGATGGTGGATAGGGGAAGATGGATGGTGAATAGAGGAGGGAGGTCGGAGAAGGGGCGATGATGGATGGTGGATAGAGGATAGGAGATGTAGGATTAAGGATCGAGGGTGGTAGATGGAGGATCGTGGATAGTGGATGGAGTAATGGAAGCAAAGGGAGAACTGGGAGCAATGGTAGAATCAGGACCAATGGATTAACGGGAGAAACAAGACTAATGGTTTAACCGGAGAAACGGGATTAACGGGAAAGACGGGAGTAAAAGGGGCGATGAGACCACGTGAGCGTAGCAATCGTAGTCGTATATATAAATACACAAAAATTATTCAAAGCGCTAGTGACGAGAACCTTCGGCTTCTAAGCTTTTAAAATAAATTTCTACTCGCAAAGCCATTTACAGGTTCCGTTGATCACTGCTGCATACCGCCGTTTAGCCAGGACAGAGAAACTTTGGAGGAACCATGCTGCCAGGATCCTCGTAATGAAAATATTTATCGTTATCCTGGCTACTTAACTTATAGTCCCTTCTCTCCTTTTTTTGAGTATATACATTTTTGAGTACATTGAGTACATCTCAGTCCGACACAAATTTCTTTTCAGACCAGGTTTTTATGAGTATATCACCGAAACATCAAGTAGAATAGGGTGTAAAAAATAGTTGGTACGGCATTTTTTAGAAACTCAAAGAAAATCTTGACAGAGCAGCATACCTTTGGAATAATAAACCAACGTGCACTATATTATGCTATCGAGACAACACTTAGCGAATTAATTGAATTTTTTTTTAAATTTCAGTTCGAAAACTCTCCGAACACCGTCAAATCTCCTTATAGTCAACTTGGCAATATTCGATTTTATAATGATGCTGGAGATGCCCATGTTTCTGGCGAATTCCTGTTCTGAGCGAATTCTTGGCTACGAGCTAGGATGTAATATTTACGCAGCATTGGGAAGCGTATCCGGAATCGGTGCGGCTATGACGAATGCAATGATAGCCTTTGACCGATTCAAGTACGAGTATACTATTGGATTGTAAGAAAAAATTTAAAGTGAATCCAAAAAAATCATGTTTAGGGCAATATCCAGTCCATTGGATGGCAGACTAAATTTCGTTCAGGCCGCATTACTAGTTGGAGTCACCTGGGTATGGACAATGCCGTTTACAGTGTTTCCGTTTGCAAATATTTGGGGCCGATATGTTCCAGGTTTGTATATTCAATTGATTTTGGACAAAGCGTAACGTTATATCGTCCAAATTCGGAATCTCAGTATCAAATTTAATTTGTTTTATAGAAGGCTTTCTAACAACATGCTCCTTCGACTACCTAACGGACGACAACGATACTCGAGTTTTCGTAGCCTGCATTTTCGCTTGGGCTTATTGTATTCCAATGATTTTAATTTGTATCTTTTATTCTCTTTTATTTCAACACGTAAGAATCAATCGAAAAAATTCCTAGTAGAATATGACGTCACACCAGTAGTTTTCGAATCGTTGAAATTTGTCGAGCTCTGACGTCAAATTCTACATGAAATTAGTAGTAGAAAGTATTGACGCATTTGAGTTGTTAAAAACAAAATCTGTTAAAGGTTTGCGCCCACGAAAAAATGCTAAAAGATCAAGCCAAAAAGATGAATGTTAAATCCCTGGCGGCAAATCAAAATAACGCAACGAGCATTGAATTGAGAATTGCTAAGGCCGCGTTCACTATATTCTTCTTGTTCGTTTGTGCTTGGACTCCGTATGCTGTTGTCACTATAATCGGGGCGTTTGGCAATAGGTTTGTACAATTTAATTTTAAATAAGTCTCTTTTAACTAACTTTTTTCCTTTGATGTAAAAGGAATTTACTGACTCCAGCAACAACCATGATACCAGCAATTGCAGCTAAAATCGTATCGTGTATTGATCCATGGGTATATGCTATTAGCCATCCAAGATACAGGTGAGCCTTTTAACTATGTACATATGTAAAGAAAAAAAACATAGCGCAGTCAGAAGATGTTTGCAAAAATTATACTCTTCTTCATATAAAGGACAATATCTGCCATTTTCAGTTCCATACATGCAACTTTAGGTAAAGTACCATACCAAACAATTTTGGTTTTCTTATCAGGATCTGAAGTGACCATGCAATTGATATTTAAGAACGTTTGTCATGAAGACATTTTCATAGATCTAATTGAAATCTAATTTACGCAAGAATTCCTATTCTGAGCAAATTCGCAACTCTCTATCGAAATCTACTGGATTTCCCAAACATTTTAACGGTTTTAAAATCTCTTTGAGTGACTAGACTTTCTGGAAATGCTGCTGGAAATATTCTAAAACTAGCCTGGCCAGCCCTGAAATTTGTGTTTATTCACGTTCAGATTTCACCACAATGTTCACTGTCATGTGTTTTATTTTATTATTTTTTAACGTTACTGTGATCAACCTAAAATTGTTGTTAAGCCACAAAAAAAAAATAATAATAATTTCCGTCCGCTGTACGTAACCGTTTGGAGGCTGTAACCGTTTGGAGGCACGTAGCTCACAAAACCCTTGAGATATTAAGTTGAAATTTGTATGGTGTGTAGGGTTCACTCATCCCAAACGAGTGGTATTTTTTTGGAGGGATAGAGATGTTAGGGGGGAGTGGTTAAGAAAAATTCTTGTTTCTAGATCTCAGGAACCGCTTATTTCAAATTCCAAACCCCTCCTGGTTATTCCTTAAATTGTCAGTCCCATAGCCACCCACACCGCATCACAGCATTAAACGCGTTTAGGACTTCTACACTGAGAGAAATATTTGGTTGGCATGCGTTTTCATCAATAAAATTTTGTTGCAGTAATCGAAGTTGTACTTAAAAATAAAGAATAAAAAGCGCGATACACGTAATAGAATAATTATGTTAAGACAATAAACTTAATTCGTTTGTACAGAACTGTTGAGACAACCGAACATAAATGTCTAGCAACTCAATTTTGATTATTGCAATAGAATGTTGCTGTAACTTAGTTAATGCGGCAGGTGGTAGTGTATTCTAGGTATTGAAAACATCGCTACCAAGGGGGGTTTAATTCCTACTCACTGTACCTATATTGCTATTGGCTTTTGGTTTCGGAATATTAGTATCAATCGTGAACAGTGCGGAATGTTTAATAGGAGTCACTTGTAGAAGATTTAACATAACTTAGTTAATCAACATTTAGTTAACTAGCACATAGGCAAATGAAAACGTTAGGTCTTTGGTGGCGCAGTGGTTACGCGCGCCGATCCAAAAACATTCAACACCGAAATCTGGCAAAGTAATTATAAGAGTAAGCACCTATCTGTCCATCTGTCGTCCGTCCGTCTGTCTGTCTTGAGCAAGATTCCAATCGCTGCTCATCATCTCGAGAACATCGCGGTTCTCTATGGCCTTGACCTAGAATGTTAAAAATTGTGTATCTGAGTGTTTGGTTGAACTTGTAAAGGTACTGTCTGGCTGGTACTGCTGACAGTCGCGGTCAGTAGTAAGTGCCAACCGCAACTGCTCACCACGGCTGTTTTGCACTCTCGTTGAAACTGCTCACCGCATCGGTGACTTGCCTCGATGATATTGTTTTCAGTTGCAAATTAAGTTTGGAAAATGGATAACGACTCCATTTTTCAACTAACTCCACTAATTTTTTGTCTTCAGATTCCTTAGATCCTTTTTTCACATTTTTACTACATTAAACCCGAACCATATAAAAATAAACAAGGTTAAACACTGAAACAAAAATACTCACAGTTTTTCTCACTTTTCTCTGCTTACCTCTGAACTGAAATGTGTACTGAACGCGACTGCTCGCTGCTGCACTGGTCACGTAGCAGTCAAGCATCGGCAGTCGCGCGGCCAAGTCGATGACGTCACAACCGTCAACTGTCGAGCAGTGGCAAACAGATATGACAGCTTGTTTTTGCCTGAAGCAGTAGTCTACTGCCGGCAGTTACTGGTGACCACAACGGTCGGCAGTTCCAGCCAAACAGTACCTTAAGGCTGATTCCGTTAACGGGTGAAATCGTCCAGCCCATACAAAAAGTCCTCAAAAGACATCTTCAAGAATATTGTCAATAATATCCCTTAACCTACGTCCTTCGAGTGGCTGCCTTAGATACGGCAACCACCTCCACTAAATTCATTGAAAAACGCCGAGATCATCTAGCATACTTAGGAAGTCATATACCTCGTTCACCTGATCAACGACGTATCGTACGAAGCACTTCGTTGTACCAGGTGAACACACGAAATTTTGCTACGGAGTGGTTTTTTTACAACGTTGCAAAACCGCGTAGTGTAGTGTAGTGGATTAGCTAATCCTCCCACAAGAACACTTGTCGTTGCGTTGCGTAGCAGTTTTCTGGTCAAATGTCAAAAAACCAGATTGAATTTTCTCTACGATTTAAGTTGTAGCCCCTTTAATGATTCCATTTCACTGAATAATAAAAGGAAAAATTATATTTAAGACATAAAACGGCGAATGGAACAGTTTTTTATAATAAAATCAATTCCTCTTGTGACAGTTGTCAACAAAAATAAGAGTGCGAAACGCAAATTCACTTCACGTGAACACTCATATATCAACCGGATTTCATAATACGCTACACTACACTACGCTACCACGTGAACGAGGTATAACTAGCTCCGCTTTGGGTGCCAGGCTACAGCGAGGGCAATGAGCGGGCATACAAATTAGCTAGGCAAGATTCTGCTTTTCGTGGAATACGTTCTGGTCCCTCTAAGGACTGTTAAGTGCCAAACATCCTGCCATTTTCTTAGAAACGCAAACTCCAAAAAGAGAAATGCATCATATTTAAAAAGATATGGTCCCCCTACCTACCTGCGCAGAACAGACGAACTTATAAGCAGGAGCCGTTGTGGACATCTCCAGACTCAAGGCGATCAGCACAGATAGCTGGCTAATCAGCGACCACGTGACCAGACTGGGCATTCCTCTTTACGTTAATCGCCGCAGTTGTGGGGACGCAAATGTGAGAAGTCTGGGTGGCTTAGTGGTTAGAACATTTGCCTTCG
This sequence comes from Beris chalybata, assembly GCA_949128065.1. Lineage (NCBI taxonomy): Eukaryota > Metazoa > Arthropoda > Insecta > Diptera > Stratiomyidae > Beris > Beris chalybata. Next base: position 93,637,953 of record OX421897.1, read on the forward strand.
GTGCATCTGGTACCAGGTTCGAATCTGCTTGGCGACAAGTAATTTTCGAAAATGGGATTGGGTGCCGGACTACCAGTTCACTCAGCGGTAAATGAGTACCTGAGTTAAAATCGGGGTAATAATCACGGGCTAGCGTGTAGCTAACCATTTCACCTCCTAACGTTCCGTTGGTCTCGCAATGAAGTAACTCTAGCATTACTTCAAGGCCTAGGCCCGATTTGGGCTGTTGCGCCGTTGATTATTATTATGTGAGAAAATCAGTGTCCTCCTTTTTTGCAGTATCCGGCACTAGCTAGAACTAGGCTTTATGCGTTAGGCATTAGACATTAGGCAAACCTTTTTATGATGACCTTGACGAAATCTCAAAAATTCAGATCTCTGATATTTTCTCTAATGCATAGTTCAATAGCATGAGCCTCCGCCTAAAAAACAGTGAATGTTATGTGCAAGCTACAGTAGAATTTTACATTTGGGCGCACTCCATAAACTCCTGCTCCAACAACTTGATCTGTTTTAGATCCGTCTGAGTACAAGATTATGGATCCAGGTTTTTTAGTGGGTTTGTTTGTGGCCAAATCCTCCCTTTCAGGTGGGACAGCTTTGAATGGCCTTATGAAATTAAATTTCGGTACCATTGAATTGAAAGAGTGGGGCAAGCTGCTTTGCGCTCTGACTCGTCCTGCTCGCACTTAGGACCGACCATAACAAAAAGATCTGCGTAAAACAAAAAAAAAATTCTGAGGGATCAAAAAATTCTCATGGTATGTATAGTGCATCCATGACTACCCCCACAAATTTAACTTCATTTATTAGCTATATTCTTATAAACCGATGTATTAACATAAACCATACAATTGCATTTTTAACATTATTTTACAGAATGGAATTAGAGAAACGAATACCTTGGATTGGAATACGTGAAACTCCTGAGCAAGCTGATTCAAAATCAGTTTCAACTGATGTCGTTGCAACTAATAATAATTAACACTGAACAACTCACATGTGATTCTAAATCAAACAAAGCTACTAAAATTAATTAATTAAAAGAGTTACACATACATATATCAAAAACTATCGGTTAAAAAAGTTTCTAAAAAAATTATTCGCTTTCTTACGAAATATTGGAATATTAAAAAAAAAAAATGGTAAATCGGACATGATACAATGAAAGGGACAATGAACCTTATAGTTTAGTATGTATTGTACTTATTTCAGTGTATGTTCATTATAACTCACTCGAATTAGATATTTAACCCATATACAGATTACGACTAGCTCGAAAAATGTTCGGGTCCATAAGAAAGCTGTAATATCTGCTGCAAAAATTTAGAGGTATACCATTTATTATCACCTTTGTAAACAAAGAACACCTCCTTCTCTGGATTTTCTGAAATACATCGACAGCTGAAAAACACTCTACCACAAAGTTGGTAAGATTTAATAACTTTTTGTCGTTTAAGCAATCGTATAGTTTCTGCGACCCGTCAAAGATTGAGTTCAATTGATACAGGGTGGGCCAAAAGTCACCAAGGGGTTTAAATATTTAATAACTTTTTCGTTTATATATTTTTTTTAATTTTTTTTTTTTTCAGATTATAAAATATACAAAATGGAAATTTTTTTATACTAAGTATAGAAAATAATGTCACTTAAATGACCCCCGTTTCCTGCTTTGCAATGATGGGCTCGTTCTAGAGCATTTTCCATAACATTTTTCAAGCTCATTTTCATTTGAATCGCTTTTTTAATCAGCAGAACTATAGATTCTGGGGTTCTTAAAATCCAAGAGCCATTCATCAACGCCAATTGCACCCCATTAGGTGTACAGTATGGTGTGGCATTACATCTGAAAATATCATTGGGCCTTACTTCTTCGAAAATGAAGATGGAAGTGCTGTAGCCGTAAATGGAGAGCGGTATCGGCTTATGATAGAAAATTTTTTACGTCCTGCTCTTGAAAACAGACCTGAGATGTGGTTTCAGCAGGATGGAGCCACTGCCCACACTGCACGAGACACAATGGCACTTTTAAGTCAAATTTTTAGAGAGCGAATAATTTCGGAAATTAATTGGCCAGATTTGTCAGCACCCGACTATTTTCTTTGGGGTTATTTGAAGGAGCGAGTATATGTGAACAAGCCCGAGACAATCCTTGAACTCAAGGTCAACATTGTTGCAGAAATTCGAGCGCTACAGCCACAAATTTTGAAAGATGTTATGGAAAATGCTCTAAAACGAGCCCATCATTGCGAAGCTGAAAACGTGGAGGGGGAGGGGGGGGGGGGGGTTTATTTAAGAGTCATTCCATGAAAAATCGGAAAAAAGGCCAATTTTGAGACCTTACCATCGCCGATTCTTTTGAAAAAAAAAAATTTCTTGAAGAACTAGTGAAAAAAATATATAACTTCAATTTTTTTTTCTACCTCATTTTTTTTGTTGGTTATAGTATGTTAAAGATTTCGCAAAAATGGTGTCCAAGTCCCCTTTGAATATTCATATCTCTGTTAGTTTTTATCATAGAATAATAAAGAAGGACTTATTTTAAAGGGGAAGGTTTTCGCAAAATAGGAAAAATACAAATAAAATTAATCCTTAAAATTTTTTTCAAGGATAACGATTTTGTCCTTTATCCTTGAATATCTCAAATTATCGTTTTTTCTATTTTTTTATTTATTTATATTTTGTGTATTATACTGTTCTTCAAAACATATCAAAAAATCAACTTGGGATCGTAATGGGATCGGGGTAAAAAAAATAGAAGAACATCAGTGCTTCTCAATTTACCTTGTAGAAAAACGGTCATTCCATCAAGAATCGCCAAAAATGTAACTTTACCTTCGCCGATTCTTTTGAAAATTTATTTACACGAAGAATTAGTGAACAAAAAAATGGAATTTAAATTTTTTGTTTCTATCGCAGTACAGTACTGAGAAACGAACGAAATGTTCAATGAAAAAGTTTCGCATGTCATTCAAGAATACCAATTTTGGATCGTGCACGAAACTTATCATTCGAATAGATCGTATACGACCAAAACGACGCTGAACTAGCTTCTCAATTTCCAATTCTTCTTTTCTAAAAGTAAGACAGAAGTGAAAAAAGGAATTGAATAATTTTCTTGAAGTTACATAAAAATACGATTCTAACTCGAAACATTTGTCCATTTATTATTATCTTTATTATTGTACGAGTGTGGTTTGATAATGACGTGGAAAATTCGAGAAAGCATAATTTTATTCTTAAAATTTTATTTTATTTTTTAATGTGGTCCTTATAACTCGATACACACAGTCTAACGTTCTTCCAATTTTTTGATTCCTTATTTTATGATTTGTCCATCCATTCAAAATCGGCGTTGGTTTCACTTATTAAGTCAATATTCGTGGTAAATCTCTTTCCAGCGAGTCATTTTATTCGAATTACGTTGAACCAGTGCAAATTGTCATACGACTGCGGTTTTGGTCGATTGTGAACAAACGCAGCAGCCATATTGCGGATAGCTTTTTCATGTCCAAGCAATGTTTCAAAATATTCTAAACGCATTGAGATCTTCGATCATTTCTGGCGTGGTGACCTTATTTATTAGACGACCTGGACTTGGTATGGTTTCTGCGCTCCTAGGACCACACTTGAATTAAGAAAATCATTTGGATCAATGGTGCAATTCCTAAAATGCTTATCTAATTTTTCTTTGTTTACTTTAGCTGTTTTACCTTTTAAAAATTTTTGAAACAACACAACACAAGAAATTCACCTATATCCATTTTCAAAAAATTTAATAAGCCGACTTGCTTAAGGCCCGATCACAATGATCCCGTTCCGTTCAGTTCAGCTGTCAAAGTAGACCTTATGGGCTGGCCATGTAAATGAACAAATGAGTTGACCAAAATTAAACTTTTGCGGATCACATAACCTCTCTTGTAGGAAAGTGACATTTGAAAAGCGTAATCTCTTAGTAAACTAACTTACAAACTATTGTAAATATGGATGACGACACGTGCATATGAAAAAACAATTCGAGCATTTCTAAAAACTCCGACATTGTAAACTCAAGAAAGTGCTACGCGTATTCGTAAAGTATCCACTGACAAAACGGAACGGAGCATTGTGGCCAGCACTGATATTTGACATAACGGAACGGATTGCATTGTGACGAAACGGGAGCATTGTAATGGGGGCTTTAGATGGCTGCTTCTCGAAAACTAAACGAGGAGGTGTCAGGCTTAATCTTTGCAGGTAATCTATTTAAAGATGGACCATTTAAAAAAAAAAATAACGAATTCCCTCCTTCTTGATTTGTTCACATCATTATAAAATGATCGATTATTTAATTTTAATTGCCGTCTCTATACACGACTGTGTTCCAATGACGACTTCAATGGTGCGTCAATGCGAATTCGTGCGCTTAACAAATTTTATAATTAGTCCAAGCGGTGTGCGTCACTGCCGTAATCGATGTTTCTCCCTCCTCTATATGTAGATTGAAAAATTTCCTTAAATTTTGACGGGATTATACAGCAGTTTGGGTATCTATCGAAAGAAGCAACATTAACTCATGATGGTCGAGAGGAGTATGTTAAAAGCAATAGCCCTGACCAGAATAGACTTAAGGCACCTTAAGGCAGCTTAAGTTTTTCTACCACTGTATAGAAATGCACGTAGACAGCCAGAATGGACTTAAGGCATCTTTCGTTGACTTTTCCAAACTTTCGTTAAAACTTAAGTGTACGGTTCTGAGCGTAGAAACTTAAGCAAACTTATGCGTTTGTCATTTATTCACAGATTTTCCGAAATTTTTGTACTTTGTGACTTCAGACTTGTGATTTATAGTTAACTCCACTTTAAAAAAGAAAAATTTATTTTAATTTACACTCTCTTGATGAGTATTTGACGGCCGATATTTGACTTTTTTAGCTGTCAAACTTCTCTTACCTTAAGGCTATTGTGGTTGGGTATAAGATTCATTAAGTTTTGCCACAAACTTTACGTGCCTTAAGGCGTTTGACGAAAAGTTGTTAAGATTCCTTAAGTCTATTCTGGTCAGGGCTAATCACATTATGGACTATCAGCCGATATGCTTATGTGATCCATAGTACCAGAAGTGGATACTGCTTCTAATAAAGGTTCCAGATTCAGAACTAACATACAACCAACTTCCCAGTGATCTTTTGTTCCTACCGGACGCCTTTTTTCCCTTCTCACACACTCAAATCCTTTGATGGCGTACAAATTGCTCCTTCCGCTGATTTCAAATTCAACGCATAGAAATCAAGAACCATCTAAATCGGAGAAAGTATAAACTTCCAAACACCATGGTATTCTATGGAAGTATAATAAATTCTGTGCGGCGTCTGACTTAGCTACAATCGACAAAACTACATATACTATCGCATATTTGAGCTGAAGACCTAAAATCGCATTTAGCTTCGCTCAATGATGATGAAGCCGTTTTAGCTTCTATAGACACCATTGAGCATCGCCGAAATGTCGAAGCACTATGTATTCAGTATCGATATTTGAATGGTAAATGTAGTGAGGAAGTAAAAGAACTTATACCTCCCCTCTTAATCACCTCACGTAACATTCGCAATGCTTCTTCACCCGCACACCAGTATAATGTTCATCTACTTTCGCGGAGGACAGTGAAATTTAGGCAGTCTTTTATTCCTGAACATCAGTAATCTGTTCCCTGATAATTCTAACCTTCAAACAATTCAAAAATTACTTTCACCGCCACTTCAGGCGCTTTTCATTCGTTCTACCGCTACAGCATTTTATCACAACCTATGTTGTTCTAGCTGTGCAATCGCATTAAAGGGTCATCCACAAGTTATTTCGTCTTTACTTATTTCATTTGTTGTTTGAAACTTGCTTACCTATTACTTTGAACTCTTTATTTGCAGTTATTCTTCTATTTTCAAAACTTAATTTTGAAATTAAAAAAAGTGAATATTGTAATACATCGTATTCAATTAACCTCGTTTTAGGTTCAATACTGAAAAATTTAATTGACATTTTTAGTAATTTTAGATTTTTGATATTCTTAAAATCTGAAACCAACTATGAGATTAATAAAGTTAAGTCAATTTTTACTCCAGAAATTTTCAACAAAATACATCTTTCGATTTTTCTCCGAGAAACTCCGGTTTTGTGTTTTACGCTCTTCTGCTAGAACACCGGCTACGACTTCAATTCTATGCAAGCAAGAAGAAGAACAAGTGTCAAGCGTCACATCTATTTTGTTTAATAGTATCGAAAATGGACGTGTTTCTGGTAGCGCTTATAATTTATGTATATCCGTATTCTGGAATCCGCCGGCGGGACAGTGAAAAGCGATTCAACCAATTTTATATTATTGGAAACGTGTGAACGATTCACATTCTCGAAAGTTTTACAATTGAAATCCGCAAGGAAATAGTCGCGTTTTTAAACTTTTTCCAGAAAGAAACGAAAGAGAAATTTGAGATGGTCAATCAACACATATTTACATTATTAGAATTTTGGACCGTTTTCTATCTTAAATTATGGTATCCAATACACAAAAAGACGTTTTTAAAGAATGTCGATAAAGCAGTTTTGGGACGATTTTAATAGTCACATGTGCGTGAATAGGAATCGAATGTGAACCGGATAGTCAGCGGAAACAAAAAATCCGCCGTTTTATGGAATAAGCATGATTGTATTTTTAATCACTTTGGAGTATTAGCGTTTATTAATAACGAGGAAGTGAATAGGAATCGGAACGAATTTGAAGAATAGAAACCAGCAGGCAGAGCGTACTACCGCAAAATATCATCAAAGTTATACATGTCTATATGTACAGTGCGTTCCACAAGAACGTGTGTTAAATAAAAGCATCAAGTATTGCGAACTTCAATAAACTCATATTTATTTCTTAAACTATACTTTAATGTGAATTTCGAGACAAAGTCAATATGACGACCAGTCACCGTTGTTATCTATAATCGCCTGGCATCTTCTTTGACAGCTTTGGCTCAATTTTTTAGCGTAACCCACACTTAAACCTCTCCAAATTTGTCTTAAACGTCGAATAAGTTGTCGCGTGGTGGATATTTTTTTTCCTTTAAGCTTGCTCTTCATGAACGACCACACGTTTTCAATGGGTCTGTTCGTATTTGTTGACTGTTCAACAACCCCTTCTTGTATAAATTCAGCATTCAGATTTCTGGTGAAAGCAATCAACTTCCCGAATCCCTTTTCAGAGAAGCACCCAAAAACATGCACCTTTGCTGGATGTTTGACGGTACGTTGCAACATTCTTTCACCGCTTTTTGTCCAAGCCCTCTTCCAGTAATTGTAGATAACAAAAGATGACTTATCGGTAAATATTACGTTGCTCCAATCGCGGTCCAAATTCTCCCGTGCCCAACTCAGTCTTTTTTTCACGTGTTTTTCTGTTAGTAGCGGATTGGGGTTTGGGGTTTGTGCTCCTGTTGCTGATGTCACATTCTTCAATTCTGCGTCTTATTGTATTTATGGACACCCGAACTCCTTTTCTAACTAGTTTTTCCTTGGCCTGTCGCAGACTTAACGTCGGGTTTTCCCTGAATAGCTGAACGATCACTTTATCGTCCCGTTTTGATGTACTCCTTGGACGGCCTCTACCTGGCTCATCATCGACATTGCCATGCTCTTTATCCACTTCCTTACATATGAAGCACTGCTATTGGTATATTTTGCTACCTGTTTCACACTCATTTTGGGTCCTTAAGGATGGGTAACAAGAAAAGCAATTTCAAAACGTTTCTTATAGAGAGCACACATTTTTGAAACTGTTGTTTTTACGGAAGATGAAACAATAATGACCAAATGATTTAAACTCGAAATCGGCAGTGCTATGTCATTCGTAATTTTATATAAAACATAACTGTTCGAGCAGGTAGAAAGAAATTATTTGACACACGTTCTTGTGGAAACGAAATTAAAAAAGATAAGGACGGCATGTACTCGCGGTCTCCTCTTAAATGTAAACTAAATTCAATTCATTTTTAAAAGGTCATGTAAATAATCTATATATAGAGCTCGTACAAACCATAATAGTAAATATATACAACAACCAGCGCCATCATTCCCAAAAAGTCTAATTAGTTATACTACTTGCAGTAAACGTGTAATAAACAAAGCTTTTCCTGCTGGGAAATAGTAGAAATTCTAGACTACAGCCGCAGTCTTGGAATTAGAGTGTAGCAGAGTGTAGCAGAGTGTAGCGCAGTCGCAGGCAAAGTTAGTGTTGTGGGCATCACCATTCAGTCCTGAGTATTCTAAAGACAGGGACTGTGCAGTCGCATTCGAAAAATGCCCGAACAGTTCAGTCGATATAAAGATTACTCACGCAAGAGCAGCTTCGTCAATCTAAAGGAGCCCTAAAAAGGAGGGCGAAAAGTGTAATGATATTATGACTAATATAGTGGATGGATGAGAAAGCTGTGTATGCTAAAAAATTGTAGAAGTGTTCGATGACTTTCTGAATATAACGATGTTTGTGTACGCTCTCAGGAAAACTATGGAACTGTTGGCAGATTGTACAGTGGCATTTAACTAAAAACTCTAAGTGGATACCCAGCGGGCCTACCGAAACAAACTCCCTGATCATCACATCTGGAAAGAGCGCTTGTATTTCCCGGGAATAGTTTTATCACAGCTGTCATTTTGACGAATTACTGGAGGAATCATTGAAAATCCTTAAACCATTTTCCTGATCGCGATAATATTAGCTTGCCATCGAAGTTAATTGCTCTAATTTAACAGGAAACTATTTTTCTATGAGTTTCAATAAAAGGACGAGTTCCAATGTATTTACGATATTCAAAAATATTGCTACTGTAAAGATTGCTTGATGAACCTTTTCGTCATGCGTTCCGATACCGTGACTAGTTGAGTTATAGTTGAAAGCGATGAAGTGGGATGAAATTGCACTGGCCAGCCTTCGAAATCATACTTACATATAAACACGACTTTCAACAGAAGTAACCGCAGCGAAGCATGCCATTTACCAATAATTGGCAATAACTGCATAATCGAAGATCGAAGCAATATTGTGAACATTACATGGTCGAGTTTGACTTTGTCCGGTAAAACAGGAACGAATGGGCGTTCATCCTCATGTTCAATTAGTGAGAATTTCGAATTTCGTTGATGCGTTCAATGTGATCCAAGTCAGAGGGTTTGGTAATTCGGTCTGAATTGCAATTGAAAGGGAATTAGCAACTAACTCCTCCTCATCATAGTTAGAAGTGATGTTGTTTGGTCCTTGAAGAAGGCTCACTCTGGATGTGCGATTGCTTAGGCGATAAATGTTGTTACATAATTGAATGAAAAGATTTTGTTGGTTATTTTTAATTGATCCCGATTTTGTGGCCTGTCTTGTATAGTTCTCAAGGAATTTGAGAAAAACCACAAAAAGTTGTATTCTTTGTTTACATAAAATTTTTAAAAATGAAAACTCCAGATTTTTATCCGTAAGAACCAGAGTGTTTTTGATATGTAGCTTTCCGAACGGGCTGCAACGTGTCAAATTAATGTTCGGGTCTCCATACAAAATGTATCTAATTTGACTGACCTATTAATATGAAATTTTATAAAATAAAAAAATATAGAAGAAATAGCGCTGCAAAACTTCTTACGCAGAAGAAACAAAACTTGTACTTTACTTACTTTACTTACTTATCAAATTTCCTCTAGCATCGATAAAGAAAAACCGGAAAACAGGATGACTTTACCTTTACACTTAACTGACTATCATGCGAGAGTAGTGAGTTCGTATCACACTACACTAATATCATATACTCTGCATTTCCATACACTCAGTACCTTTACAAACCTCTAATTTTACATACCTGGAATCAAGGGCGTACCAAGGCGGAGGTGGGGAGGTCACAGCGGTTATGATCCCCAAACCAAATCAAAACAACCAAATGTCGCCAAAGAGAAATTTTATTATTTTATTTTATTTAATTTTATTATATTTATGCATGTATACTTAGGCGCGTAACGTGAATCATCCGTTGTAGGGGTAGGAGCCTTGTACCTAAGTTGGACAGAATAAAGGGCCTTTACTGAGCGTGGTCATTATAACACACGAGGCTTGTTCTTTTCCTCGCTATTCGAAATGTCAAAATGCTGCCTCAACATCCATCATCTGCTACGGATGCTGTCAACATTTATGCTTGAGATATTGGAAATTATGTGGACCAGTCGAGCATCTCCGATTGTACGCAATGTCAGCTTATGGAGCAACCGTGGACTCACTCAAAAAGTTATATATTTCCTTATAAGTGTGACAAGGAAAAAATGGGAAAGCCACATAAAGTTTGTGCAGAGATCACACTTGGACAAGTTACACTGGTTAGTTATTTCTCATAAGGATCAAAGACAATATTGCAAATATTGTGTTCTTTACGCTGTTGAAGAGGGTGGATGTAATCAATCCAATTCCAGTCTCAGTACAAAAGCCATTGTAAATGTGCGACGATATTTTGGGCGAAAAAGGATATCTACGAACTCTCGAACGTAACCAATATCCCATCCGATCTGTTGTAGCAGGGAAACACCTTCTCATTTCTGACCACAAGCCATCAGTATAGATTGTGAACAGACTATCAGCACAGCGTAGAACTTAAGGGGGATCCTCTGACTAAAAAGCAGAAAAAATAGGTGGATTTTAGAAATTATTATCTCATTTATTTTTATAAATGTACATATATCAACCAGAAGCGCTGCTGTCAGGGTCGGCATAAAGAATGTCCGTCGCTCGCACGCTCCGCGGTTCCCACGATTACATGCAGGTGGTTGATCCAAAACAAAATTTTCAAAATGAAAAGTATGATGCCCTTCGCTACGTAGGGGTTCTTGAAAAAAAAAAATTCATAAAACTGCGGACGATTGAACTTTATTTTCAGGTCTTAACTTCAATTATCGACCTTTCTGGCTTGATATAAAAAAAAGTAAATACGTTAAAAAAAATCCTACGTAGCGAAGGAGAAATCCTATCTAAAAATAATGTGTGTAATTTTGGAAAAAATCGGTTCAGCCGTTTTCCGAAGATTTTGGGAACGGTCTTTGAAAAGTATGTTTCGAGATAGTCGCGTTTGAATGCTATGTATATAGAGAATTCACGAAGGGCCCATCCTGGTTAATTGCTCATAACTTCCCCAGTTATTGAGAGAACGTCTTGAGCCTATAATGGGAACAATTCTATTTTGTGGTCGTTCATTATTTTCAAAACCTTCCACACCTTTAACTTCAACAAGTAAGATCAACCCGATTTCTGAATCTACAGGATCCGATAACTTCAGAGCCTTACTCCGCTTCATAATAGAGACAGGGGACACAAAATTGCTAAAATATATATAAAAAAACACATCAATGCAACACATCAATGCAACTTACATCAACCCTAGAACACAAAACGACTTCATTGAATGCTTCAAAGAAGAGATTACAGAGGTGATACTGAGTTAAGTGAAAAGAGCTGAAATCTAGTCAATAATTTTCGATGAAACAGTGAATACTTGAGCCTGTCGTTTCGGTATTACTTTTATGGTGTGATACAAGAAAATTTTATGACGTTTGCTGATGTTTACGATTCAATTCGCCCTGTAGACGTGAATGAAGGTAGTAAACCCCGATGGACGAGTATCGCTTTTGGTCAAATATGTCATTGATGATCTTCTAAAAAAGTACCCGGTTGACATGGTGAAGTGGGTTTCAGAAGTTCAAGAGTTGCTTAAGGGAGTCATCCCGTGTGACGGTTTCCAAAAATCGATTTTTTGGTTTTTGCATAAATTACATGCAAACATAGTGTAGAATATGTGGGCGGAGTGATATTCCGATATTCGAAGCCGTTTGGAACTTACAGGCCGTTATATTCTCTGAGCTCCTTTGTTACTTCGAATATAATAAAAAGTTTAGTCGCGTTTTTCTCAAAACGGTAGTTTAGAAATCGGTAGACACGATATCTCGAAATCTATCGAACGGATTTCTGTGCAATTTGGTAAACTTACCCCGTACACATGTATACAGTTTCCAAACTAGGATAATTGTGATTCAACAAGCCGTTTTTTTTTTTTTGGCGACCTGAAGAAGTCGGAAAAACACACCAAAATTTACGATAAGAAGTTCAACAAGCTGCCAAAAATTAACTGTTCAATATTTTTTGATAATCCTAGTTCCAAAACTAGTTCAAACTTCACAGATTAAAATGCCGTTGGATTTTTTTATTTGAGATAAGCAGAATGCCCGCAACCGTGTCTACCAAAAACAAGGTTTTTTAAAAATGGTTGGTTAAGTTGGCGTATATTTCAGTAATGACCGACAATTTGGGGCTGAAAAAATTTTAAATTGTGCTCAACATGTGCATAAATATATGGTAAAAATTACACAGTTCTGTCATTATTAAGTCCGCCAGAAAAAATCCCAAAAATGGCGTAAAAAAAAGCCTGCACACGAGATGACCCCCTTAAGAGGGTTGCAAATGCTAGATGGTGTCTTCGTAGTAATCACGTATTAGTTAACTATCTATCAAAATGTTCAAATGTAGTTTCATGCCGGAACACAACAAGAACAATGAAGAAAGTTATTGCTTTCGCAAATTCGTCAGAAAAGAGTCATGCAGGTTTTAAGAATGACCAAGTGCATTCTTAAAAACTGCCTCCTTACATGACTTGTGAAGACTGAGTGAAAAGCAAGACGGGCACTTTCAATTTCAGGGACCTTCTTCCGATACGTACTGTTTGTTCCAGGTTTTTAAAAGCTCGGAGTTTTTGATTTCCATGGTCAGTCTCAGATGTCCTCGGTAAGTAGTCATACACGATACACCTATCTTCTATTATGTATCTAGGTATAGGTATAGTATAGTTTAAAATAAATATGTATAGTATGTATAGTATGTATAGTATAAAATAAAACACGCATCTAACGTTCGTCCTTCATTCTATTTCATGAACCACATCTTCGCTCAGCAAGTACCTCCAAAAGCCATTGTTCATTTGAAAGAAGCTTCGGAATCGATAGCGGATACAATATCTGCCGTAGAAAAAAGCGTTATAGAAATGTTAAGGTTTTTAATTTTTTTTTTTTTTCTGAAGTTCGAGTTTTTGTTATTAGATTTTTCGAGGTAAGCTACCACAGAAGCTATTATGATTAGGAGTTAGTTATTCTTTCCGGTGTCAGTGGAGTGAAACTCTTTTTGCAACTAGATGTGTTGATGCCTCGCACAGCTTTTCATCAGACACACCGCAAAAGTCCACCCGCATCCTCTTGCGGTGCAAGCATTTGATCTTGCGGACCGCCTAGTTTCCGAAAGCTTCTTTGGAACAAATTGTACTGAACCTGAGCTGTGTTTTACGTTAGACACTCTTTCATAATTTCCCATCTGTATGTTTTGCAGAAAAGAAAACGTCAACTTCCTCAACAAACAGAAAAAATTTAGCTACCGTGACACAACACTCCGCTGCGCAGGTACCTACCAAGTTCAAGGAATGTGCAGCACACAGCAAAAATTTTGCAAATTTATTCTTTTTCAAAATTCGGGCTTGTAAACCAGAATATTTCCTGCCATATTACTAGCATTTTCATACGACTGACCTCTGCAGTTGCTTAAATCTAATGACATATATTCTATAGCATTTGAATCGGCTACCTCCATTTTGGCTGCTTTGTGACCTACAATACTTATGAAAGTAACAAATCGCTCCACCGGGGAACCATTTTCTAGAACGTATCTTATAACAAATGTAATTTGATCAGTATGCGATATGTCGGGTGTAGAGTCTATTATTATCGAAAAGTACTTAGTGTTTTTATTTAGCTAGCTTTTTCATTGGAAGAAAAACTTTCGCGAATGGTCGTTGCATCGCACTTGAGTTCAATTTGAAGTTATTGTCGAAATCGTTAAAATGCTTCTTCTTCTTCTTCAAACGATCACATCAAAAACTTGCCTAAATCAAGCTTTGTGAAAGGTACGAAATACATACAATAAAAAACAAAACAAATGCAAACTCCAAAAATATGCTACACTAGGAAACAAAACAAACATACACATTCGAAAGAGGCGAAATTTTTGTGTGAAAGAACTGCACTACGTTATCGGTTATCGCCCTCAGACCAGAGTTGCCAATCTTTGAGCAAGCGAATTCCCCAAATTTATAAAAGAAAAGCCCTTTGCCAAAAATTGTATTACAGTATATAGGTAGTATGTAGTACCCGACTCAAGAAAATTATATTCGTTGCCATTTCTTGTATGGCATTAGGCTGAAGCCTAGTCATAACAAGAGTTTTTTTGGCGCCGTAGATTTTTTGATGCCTAAAGCCTTGTTTCCATCTACCCTTAATGACGTACTTTTGAAAATAGCCCACGATATCTCATACAAATTTGTAATTACAAAATGACAAGTTTTAGTTTCAATAACGATACTAAACAGGAAAACTAGTCAGAGTATGCCCTGAAAATTTCAGTGAAATGATTATCAACAAACGCACCAACTGATCAAACTGTCACCCAGCGGAAAATGAAGCGCTTGAAAATGCATTAACGAGCGCTCTTTTTATTAACGAGCGCTTCAAAGACGCTCCTCGTTCATATCTTACATTTTCTGAACCAATTTTAAAGTATTTTATCTTTACATGTGATAAGGGCTTATTACGAGTTTGACTCGTAATGAGTATTTTTCCTGTAAAGACAAGAGAGAACATTCGGTATTGATAGAAATCAAGTCGTGTAAAGAGTTACCTTTGATGCGTAGCGAATTCCTCCGATGCGCTGGTGACGCCTCTCGGCCTGAGTACACTCGCTAATTCTAGCTTCCTAAAAATAAACATAAAGTAACGCATGAATCAGAGTCACTGAATTGGAGGAATGGCTGAAAATTCGATTAAAGAATAATTTAGTTGTACATATATACCACGATAGGTTCTATGAGTTAGGTTTTGCTAGTTAGTATGTAAGTTTAGTATTAGAATTAACGTTATCTTTTGAATTATAGAGTAGGTTAGGTTATTATTAAGGCTATGATTATTTGTATCGTTTGTATGTACTGAAATACGAAATACTGCGCTAGCGAATCGCACCTACCGGCATCAGTGACTACACCCCGTCCGGTTATTCTGTCCTGCCGAGGGGCTACTCCATCCTGCGGACGTCCGGGTGGTGCGGCAACATTGAGCTGGAAAAAAATGAAACAGACCACTCACTAACCACTATGCTCCCACGTATAACACAACAAACCGCTTGGACAACATCAACAAAGCGGAAGTCTCGAACGGAAACACCACGGAACGCGCACTCCGGATCACGACACCAAAACAAATACGCGTAAAATCAAACGTAAACAAACCAAACTGTCATTTGGCGATCAGCCACTGAACGAGCGAATTCCATACGACGATGAACTAGAATATGGAAAGTGGTGTGAATCTCGACTAGATACCCGGATGGAAGGGTTGAACCTAAGCTAGATACCCGAATAGAATGCTGGAAATCCGTTCGAAAATATCATGCGAGAAGGAGACGTTGAACTCAAAATTAAGTTTGAAAAGCTGGTGGAAGCTAACCGTTGGAGAAAAGAACCGCTGGGAGTTTTGGTCGAGGCAACTGAAAAGTGAAACGGTCTCTTTTGGATTGGCAGCGTAGCAAACGAGTTGAATTCCGAGTCTACGGGACGAGACGAATTTTGTATTGGAGAAGAATTGCCGAGTCGGGAAAACGAAGATAAAGCGAGAAGAACCAGAGAAAACAATCGATCGTCGTGGGAAGATTGAACCAGAGGCGCGCTAGAGATTTAAGTATACTTGTTACGATAGGGTCAGGTTAGAGTAAGTTTTCTGTAATTCATATTAACTTTTCATACATTATATCATACATTATTTGAATTCTTATATATTTCTTTCTACTTGAATGTCAAACTCCTGTGCCGTTTTCTCAGCAATTCCTCCCGTTGTGTCGCGAGTTTTCTTTATTGTAGTGTCGCGACAGTCGTCTAGAGAAGGAGAACAGACCTTTCGAAAAGGATCGCTGGCGCCCACGACCCGTCTCTGGGTTTAGTCGGACAAAGGTCTGTTCGCCCCTGTGTCGCTACGGGGGTTTCATTGCGGTTTTTTTTACCGGGTAGTTGTGGTACTGAGACCGTCGACGTGAAGGAAAACCGTAATAGGCTCCTAAACTGCTTCGATATGTAGTCCTTCATTTTAAGTCCTCCTTAAGTGCTTGTAATCGAAGCGCTTGGAACTTTTCCGCTGGGACATTCAAAACACCAAATGAAACTCAAATGTAGATGGAAACAGATCGTGCTTTTGAAAACAAAACACGTAGATGGAAACAAGGCTTTAAGGCTTTAGTCTAATCAGCTTAGAGGGTAATAGGGCCCTGCAACATCACCTTAAGTAGTAAGAACGAGATTCTTATGTGACGTGCTAGCAACATTTAATCTAAGCGTCTTTCTGCCACGCGAA
Organism: Beris chalybata; assembly: GCA_949128065.1. Classification (NCBI taxonomy): domain Eukaryota; kingdom Metazoa; phylum Arthropoda; class Insecta; order Diptera; family Stratiomyidae; genus Beris; species Beris chalybata. Next base: position 93,654,420 of record OX421897.1, read on the forward strand.
TCAGAATCAGAGCATAACATTGATCTTTTTTGAAGTGCGGGCGAGTTTTATTAAAAACTAATTGGCTTTTCTGTAAGATCAGTGGAGCACAAGTACGTTGTATAGGTGCAGAAATGGGCCAGTTAGCTAAATGACGATGGAAGTAGACTTGAAACCGTTTTGCAAGTTCTTGATAACTGTGGCAAGAATCTGTACCCATATATTGAAATGGTTCTCAGAATTCTTGCTCTTCTGCCAGTTAGTGTCACCAGCGCTGAGAGAAATTTTCCCCTTTGCGGAAACTAAAAGCATGGCTGAGAGTTAAAATCGAAAATGGATGAGGAGCGTTGGACTGGACTTGCGTTAATGCTTGTCCATCAAGACATTGAGTTGAATACTGAAACAATTATTATCGGGTTCGCAAAAAATCCGGCAGGCATCTTGAATTTATTATCTAGAAAATAATAAATAATAGTACCTAAGATAAATGTGCAGCGTTCTACTTCCGAATTAATTACCTTAGCATTGTCTTGATTTTTTTGTTAGTTGACTTTCCGCTCCCGCTGGTTCATACATATATCTTGTGACCTCCCAAAACATGCGTACGCCCCTGCCTGGAATCATCATAACAAAGTGAATAGGGTTTTCATTTTAACCACATCTAAAAACTAAAACAAAAAGTAATGAACTTATACCCATACCGTTGGCATATTACTTATGTATTTTGTATGTCTTCAACTAGAATTATTTGTATTTAAAAAAAAACAATACAAATCATTCAAACATACCAAAACTGTAACATATAAATCAAAGATAGTATGACAGCAATTGGATTAAAATGTTACGCAGACTTCTAGCAACAACGAATTCAAATCAAACAAAACATGGAGCTTAACTCAATTGAATTCGATTGTAAAAATTAATTTTCATGGAAATTCACAGCACGTACACCTTACCTAGGGTAAAAAAATCATTAAGAACCAATTACGCACACGTAAAAGTAAGCGGATTAAAGTTCTTTTTCGGATTAACAGTGGCACCCTGTATAACTAGCTTTACGCATGGCTAGGTTAATTACACACCCCCACACCCCTCCCCAAACTTAAAGCCTAATTAAATGACAATATAAATTGGGTCACGATTAATGGGACACGACTCATTCGCATTGCGAAGCTCGTTACAGAGTGTGACATCTAGCCGTGGGTCACTTCTTATAGATTGCAATTAATCGTGAGAGATTCGCATGTTTCCTGTATTATTAGAATTTGTGACGCAGTTAATCCCTTCAAACAAATCTTTTAAAGTGAGAAGAACGATATGTTTATCACGGAAAATGTTACGCGAAGTGATATCAAGCCATCGACTTTCACTCAAATGGATAGGTGAGTTGCTGCCGTGAAATTCAAAATGGAGTAAAGGGTGGCCATTTTGTTAAGTGAAAACATACACAAAAACAAAGATGGCCGCTTAATACATCAGGTATTTATTTTAAGCGGAATATATTTCTTTCAAAGCGAGAGTATTAAACTGCTCGGTTGGAACCTACCGGAAGATGTAATGTATTTAGTGCATCCGCATTGGAGAGGATATCCAGCGCCACCATTTTACTCACATTTACTTCTGGGAATTATCTACTTTGCTTTGATGATTTCGTCCACTATCGGAAATGGGATCGTTGTTTGGATATTTAGCACGTAAGTTTGGATAAATTCAAATTTGGTAATAAAAAATTCAAAATTTGTCAAAATGGGAAACAAATTTCATTTGTGCAGTTCAAAAGCACTACGGACACCCTCTAACCTGTTTATTGTAAACCTGGCAGTCTTCGATTTGATCATGATGTTGGAGATGCCAATGTTTTTGGTGAACTCGTGCGCTGAGCGTTTACTTGGCTTCGATTTGGGCTGTACAATTTACGCCGCTCTGGGCAGTGTTTCTGGGATTGGAGCTTCGATTTCGAATGCCGTTATATCCTACGATCGATTTAGGTAATACCTTGAAATTGTTGTCTCGTAGAATTAGTAACATTATAATTTACGTTTTACTTTCAGAATTATATCCAACCCGATGAATGGCCGACTGAATTTCGTACAAGCTTCACTTCTCATTGCGTTTACTTGGTTTTGGACAATGCCCTTCACAGTTTTTCCGATATTCAAAATTTGGGGAAGATACATACCCGGTGAGTGGAAGAGCCGATAAAAGACCTTTTTAAACACACTATTCTCCCAATATTTGACATAATCATTACGAATTCCAGAGGGCTATCTAACAACCTGCTCGTTCGACTATTTAAGCGATGATCATGACACCAAAGTATTTGTAGCTTCCATCTTTGGCTGGGCATATCTGATTCCAAT